>OY720246.1:20000-2420000 GCA_963082625.1 Pasiphila rectangulata | reverse complement strand
CGTTGACATAACTTACCACGCTTAACTGGCGGGTTGACGAGCGCAGTACGGGATTGATACACGAATAGACGATGCTGCCCATCTTCCGGAGGTATCCCGTGGCAGATTTTACTGCACCATTTTACCAGCGGGCAAGAGAGGATGAGAAACATTCTGCTGCCGGTACCTGGGGTACCGGTTGTTTGGTTTCCATTTCTAGCTGATACCTTTAGTTGCTTTGGAAAAACAGGCTCTTGACAGACAGACAGACAAACGAGTGATCCTATTAGAGTTTTGCTTTTTTTGTTGAGGTTTGGAATCATAAAAATCTAAATAAGAACAATTCAATCCAATGTTATCTTTACAGCTTAACATAGGTTACATAAAGAGTCAAATCCAAGGTACTTTTAGTTCAACCCTAAAAAAGTAAATACCTTTTTTGCCCGATATTAATAACGGCAACAGGTAAACTTTTTAAAAAATATATATATTTAAGGTAGGTTCCCATACAACCAACGTGATTTTAATGCCGTTTTTTGCTGGATGCAACAGGTAGACGTTTGAAATATTCACAGACAAATGGTACGGAACCCATCGTGCACGAGCTCGACTCGCACTTGGCAATTTTTTTAATTTTTATCTTATAAAATTATTTATTTAGACAAGTTACAGAGGCTTCAAATGAAACGATGACGCTACCGGATCATTATTATTATAATTAAGAGACTGTACTGTCCCACTGCAGGGCAAAGGTCTCCCTTCCTTCTACCGAAGCAATGATTCTATATATAAAAGTAAAGAAATTAATATCATAAACAAAATAAGATGTGTTTGTGTATGAAAAGGTCACAACCATTTATTTAGCGTAAAGTACATAATTGTAAGTAACATGAGGAACGGTGAGACCGCAAAAGTTGAAAACTGTGGAGCAGCTTCAACGCCCGCCTCTTAGGGGCAAATTTACACTCAAACTATATACGATAAACAAATTCAAGAAGACAATAAGAATAATGAAAATAAAATTTTAACTACTATAAATAATAACTATTTTGACGAGCTCTGTGGCGCAGCGGGCGAAGGTCCGCCTGCGACGCAAGGGGTTGCGGGTTCGATTCCCGCCTCGGGACAAATGTCTGCACGATCTGCAGATATTTGTTCAGGGTGTTCTGGGTGTTTTTCTATATATAATAAAAATATCTATCTATGTAGCATAATGTACTAAGTATATCAGTCATCTAGTACCCATAACACAAGCTCTGCTTAGCTTGGGGCTAGATGATGCTGTGTGATTTGTCCAGCATTATTATTATTATTATTAACATCATGTTGGTATATACAAAACAACATATTAACAAAATTTACATAATGAATAAAAAATATATAATAATAGTTATTTATCAGATCAAGGAAAAAAATGATCAAAGAACATAGTAATTGAATTTAAAATAAGTAATAATCACAAGAAGAGTTGATGGTAGATGAGACACTTGTAAGACGCGCTGTATTGACAAATGTTATGGTGGAATCTTCGAACCCGCAACAGTTTCCGAACTAACTTCTTCAGAAAGCCCGCTTAACATTACAATGAATAGTGTAACTCACTTGTTGTGTGTGTTGAGTGTTTTGAAAGTGTAATACTTCTTCAGAGTTTCACATACAAGATTTTTTCCTCCACTCCGCGTTCAGAATTTAAATGAAATTCCTACAGCAAACGCATTTCCCCAACTGCTTCCATAACAGAATTCTTGCTGTTATTTCACAGTAGAACGGTAACAGTTATACCGTACTAAAACCTGTACTTAAACTTTATTTCAGTACGCAGAGCTGTGGTACGTTTCGTTATATAACGGAACTTATAGACACAGTGATATTGGTTGAAGGGTACCCCTAGGATATCACTTTTTTATTTTGGTTGGACGGTAAAGTCCTGTCGTGCCAGCAGTAGAATGTTGCCCCCTCCGTAGATGCAGTAAGAATCTGCCAAGGGATTCACGCTTGCGAAACCGCCTGCCAAGCGTGGTGAGTATGGCAGCTACACCTCATGATCCATGAGGGGCCTGTGTTCAGTAGTGTACGTTTTACGGCTGAAATGATGATGATGATAATGACTGTAATATATATTGTCTCCTAAGAATACCAGCTCTTAAGGGCTCGGGCAAAATATTAAATGTGTTATAAATGTTGTGTTGTTAAGTATAAAGTAAGGCCTTTGCATCTATTATAGATGATTTATGCAGCGTCAGCAACTTGTAATCATGCTGTACGGGACGCTGCAGTGCCTGGGACATTGTTAGATGGATTAGGCTTGCCCAGCACCTATATATATCCTCTCAGCTTAGTCTACTATTATTCAAAGGAAAGAACAGGTCAATACGTCTGGAGCTAACTAAGCCGCGGGTTTCCTCACGATGTTAAGTATAACATAGTCAAAGTCAAAGTTCATTTATTGCTTAAATACATGTTACAATAGGATGTTAATTTAAAATTTTAGATCAAATGTATTTTACCTATCTAGGCGTGCAATTTTATAATGTTTACAATAAATTCATATTAAAAAATAATCAATAAAAATGTACAAATCAATATAAGAAAAAGTAAGTAAAGAATAGAATACAAAATAAAAAGAATGTAACATAACATATGGTTCTAGATAATAGTTACCAAAAACTATTGACTTACTACAACTAGAGCTGTGCTTGGAAAAACGTTACGCATAATGGAATGCTAAGGCCTGACCGTAAGCTAGCAACTGTCTAAATTTAATTTAGAATAGCCAGCCCTATTTCTGTCGCGCCGGCGACGGATGCTATCAGCTGTATAATTTAATACCCTTTAATTAAATAATAAATAATGCTGGACAAATCACACAGTATCATATAGCCCCAAGCTAAGCAGAGCTTGTGTTAACTGATATCCTACTAATATAATAAACGCGGAAGTTTGTGAGAATGTATGGACGTGTGTTACATTTTCACGCAATAACTAGCCTAGCGCAATAATTAGCCGTGGGGTGCCGGCTGGAGAATGTTACCCCTCCTTTCATGCCCGTGGATGCAGTAAGAGCCTGCTAAGGGATACCTCTGGAAGATGGGCAGCAGCGTCTTTCCGTGTATCAACATCTCATACTGCGCTCGCCAACCCGCCTGCCAAGCGTGGTGAGTATAGCAACTACCCCTCATGGAGATCCATGAGGGAGGCTTGTGTTCAGTAGTGGACGTTTTACGGCTGAAATGATGATGATGATGATAGATGAAGGCCAGGATAAACAAATAGTCTACATTTTATCCGGGTACAACGCATGCGAAAGGGCGGGCATAAACTGCTACTTAATCTACATCATGCACAGATAGATTGTTTGTATAATCACTTGCAGCCATTTCTATCTCCAAAACAGCACGGATTTATAAAGAATCGTTCTACAACTTCCAATCTACTTGAATACAAAAACTATCTTTGTAGTGCCTTTGAGAGGACTAAACAGGTGGACAGTATTTACACTGATTTTTCCAAGGCCTTTGACAAGGTGAACCATGAGATTCTTTGTTTAAAGCTTTCATCATATTATGGTGTACATGGCAATCTATTACGCTGGTTAAAGTCATACCTAAGTAAAAGAAGTCAGCTCGTTGCAGTCAAAGGCTTTGTTTCGTCACCTGCTTTTGTTACGTCTGGTGTTCCTCAGGGCTCACATCTTGGTCCCCTCCTTTTTGTATTGTTTATTAATGATCTTGTTTATAAATTGATATGCCCTTGTCTACTTTACGCTGACGATCTTAAGGTATTCAATACAATTAATAGTCCAGCTGACTCTTTACGTCTACAATCGGATCTAAACTCTATAGATCAGTGGTGTGATGAGAATAAAATGTTATTAAATCCTAAAAAATGTTTTGTAATTTCTTTCACTGCCAAGAAGCATAAGCATGTATATAATTACAATTTGAAAGGTCACAATCTGGATATTCAACCGATCGTTAAGGATCTTGGTGTCTATTTTGATGAAAAGTTGACGTTCCGTCCCCACTTTGATAACATTATATCTAAAGGTAACAAGCTCCTCGGTTTCATATTGAGATCCACCAAAGATTTTAAAGATCCCCGCAGTCTTGTTTGCCTGTATTCTTCTTTGGTGCGTAGTGTTCTGGAGTATAATGATGTTGTATGGTCTCCTTATTACAAAATCCACATTGATCGCATCGAGAGAATACAAAAGAAATTTTTAAGAGTCCTATGTTACAGAGCTTGTGTTGGTAGAGGATTGCCTAGTTATAAGGATAGATTAAAAAGGTTTGGACTGATGTCTTTGGAACAGCGCCGAAAATTCCATGATCTTACCCATCTTTATAAAATTACGCACTCTATCATTGATTCTCCCTATCTCTTGTCCCTTCTCAACATTAATACAAAACCCAGACCCAGACAACCGTTTCTTAACACCTTCGCCCTTCAGGTTTATTCTAACAAAATTTCATACTACAACCCTGTCGTCAGAATGTGTCGCTTGTTTAATGAACTTTCATTGAATTGTTCCGATACATTGGATATATTCACCAGTAGCTTACCTAAATTCAAAAAAGTAGCTCTAGCCTCTCTAGCCGTGATTGATTAAATATTGTATCCGTGTATTTTATGTTAATATTTTTAATGTTTTCTTTGTTTTAAATTTATTATTATTAAAGCTTTTTTTTTTTTTTTTTTAAATTTAATGATTTTGTAATTGTCATAATATATTTTACGCTCATACTGCTCTAATCTATAATCATGTTGTGTATGCATGTTTTGGAGTACAATCTAGTCTATAAAATGTCATAACTTTTTTCTCTATCATGAATCGATTGTATTCTGTTATGTATGCCTGATAAATAAATAAATAAATAAATAAATAGATATTTTTTGATATAGAAAAACATCCAAAACACTCTGAACAATCTAGAGGTGCAGATCGTACAGACATTTGTACCGAGGCGGGAATCGAACCCGCAACCGCTTACGTCGCAGACGGACCTTCACCCGCTGCGCCACAGAAGTCGCCATCGTCACTTGATGGATGTAACAGGCCTTACTGTGTGTCTACCATGAGTTTATTTATTTATTTATTTGAGCCACCAACAGAAGATACATAAAGAAAAATTACAAAAGTAAAAACAATAAAAATCATAAGCTAGTGTTCTCCCAATTACAGGCAGCTACATCTAGGTAGTTTTCACTGTTAGATCGCCTGCCATTAGTACCAAACTATCCGCTAGATGCGCTGGACATATTTTCATGCATTTATTTAACTACAGTCGCTAGCGAGTATATATTATGAAAAGTCATGGTAGACTTACTGTTATAAGTCATACACAACTGAAATGCGATGGACAAAACTAACAATGGAGCGGTGACAGAGCCGCGTGGTTCAGATTGCGACACCCGTGACTGGAATACCTTGGCCACAGTCTAAAATATTTAGCAGAACATCATACCTATTTCTGCCACCAAGCAGTAATGTCCGCATTGCTGTGTTCCAGTTTGAAGGGTAAGGGGGTCGGTGAAATTACGGGCGCATGAGACTCAGGGGGACGGGCGCAATGCAATGCAGCTTTGGTCACATGCTTCGTGAAATGCCGCGGTGACGCATTTCAGTTGTTATAAGCAGAGGTTGTGTAACATCAGGTGGGCGTTCAGCTTGTTTCGTCATTTAGTGGTTTGAAAAAACCGTCCGTTCTCCTAAAAAAAACCCTATATCAATGAATAGAGTCCTAATAGACCACCATCAACATGAAAATGTCAAAAAAACACCAAGCTTAGAAGGATGCTTCTAAGCCTGGTGTCTTTTTGACATTTGCAATGTTATGGGCTATCCAAACCGCTTCGGCCACTTACGAAACCAAAATTCGAAACCAGTTCTTAAATAAGAATTATTTTTCTTCTTTTTATTTTCGAAAATCTTAGAATCAAATTCTTTAAAACACCGATAACTTTTAAACTACACAAAGAAATGTTTAAGGTATAGTTTGGATTGAAATAAACACAAAACAATAAAAAAAAAAATTATTTCATAAAAAAATCAAACCTTCAAACGGTTAGGGATGTCTTATGCAACAGTGTAAAATATTGTTTTCGACAAACTGGGCACTCTAACTTAGTCGATTTTTGCAGATTTTTTTGTGTTAATATTTTTAGTTTTCATCTGCGTTTATTGTTTCTAGTATATTCCGTGACGAACGGGGAGCCGATTTCTCCTGAAGATGCCTTGTAGAGAGGCAAAACACGTTTTGAATTTTTGTTGAGTATTTTTCAAGCGCTTATTAGATTTGTTACTGTATAGTTGTAGTTCATTTCGATATTATAATAAATTTTAAAGGGACACCTGAATTATTGAATTTATTTTCCTTCATCGTTAATGTGCACATTTTTACATACATTTAAGTGAGAAAAATTATTTGGTGCAAAGCCGATACTACGGATCAAAAGTCATATTACTCGGCCAACAAGACTTGTCGTCATCTCAGCCGATGGATTGCCTGTCCATGTCCACTGTTGGACATACTCCGCTCTCATCTTAAAGATTATGAGGGAGCTGTGGCCATACCTACCACGCTTGGCAGGCGGTTATGCGGGCGCAGTACGAGATGTTGATACACGGAAAGACGCTACTGCCCATCTTCCCGAGGTATCCCTTGGCAAATTCTTACTGAATCCACAGGCAAGAAATAAGAAGAAATCTTCTGCCGGCAGCCACTTGCTTTCTATATCGCAGGTTATGCTACTGATGTACATTTACTGTGTCATGTCTTAGTTTTAATGGAAGCCACGAGACGGCGTGACATCACTAATAAGATTACTGACTTTTCTTGTACTGTCTTTGTACTGTTTGTGCTTTCTGGGCTTTATCAGCGGTGTATCATTGCGGTGTCTTTGTAGAGCTATATAAGATGTTCTGTTTTTTTTTAATTTAAGTTTGATTGTTTTGTTATTTGTCTTGTTTTGTTTTTTGTTATGTAGATAGTACGAGTACATCACATCACCTTAGCCGTAGGAAGTCCACTGCTGGAGAAAGACCTCCCTCAACGATCTC
This sequence comes from Pasiphila rectangulata, assembly GCA_963082625.1. Classification (NCBI taxonomy): domain Eukaryota; kingdom Metazoa; phylum Arthropoda; class Insecta; order Lepidoptera; family Geometridae; genus Pasiphila; species Pasiphila rectangulata. The sequence goes on along the minus strand of OY720246.1, from coordinate 2,412,961 downwards.
TAAGATCAAGGGTTATTGTTGCCAAACTCACTACGTATGGCGACGGCGGGTTGGCGAGCAAAGTACTGGACATTTGATAAACGTAAAGACGCTACTGCCCATCTTCTCGAGGTATCCCTTAGCTGTCTGAGTCTGTTCTACTTCTACCTAATTCACGGACAAGAGCCGTGAGGCAACATTCTACTGGCGGAACCCCACGGCATAAACTGCATAAGCTAATACCGCCTCTAGATTCATGCCTCCTCGTGACAAAAATAATCACCAAAGAAGTTATTCCATAATTAAATGAAAAACATTGCCAAAAATTTCCAATTCCGGTAAGGTTCCTCATGGAATAATTTGCTTTTGGTCTATGATTATTTTTGTCACGAGGAGGCATGAATCTGGTGGTGGTATCAGCTATGCAGTTTATGTGTTAGTCAAATGAATACTTGATCCAATCGAAGCTGGCAGTAATTTAACCAACTAAGCAACCCTTGAAGGGCTGTCGAAATCTATACTAATATAATAAAGCTGAAGAGTTGAGAGTTTGTTTGAACGCGCTAATCTCAGAAACTGAGTTTCTCGAATCTAAATAGTATTTGAACGTTGGATAGCTTATGTTTTAGATTTAGATTTTATTTATTTAATTCTTCACAATAAAGTCGATAATCTGGGTGTTCTCAGTAGCTTAAATCTATATGTACCTAATAACTATGTGCGCTCAGGTCGTCGACAGCACAACCTATTTTGTGGCGTGGCTTTCCGAACCCAACATGCAAACAATGCGCCGACGATCAGAGCACAAGCACTCATAAACTCATTTGTGCAAGAGTTCCAGCAGGTTGAAATGTTTCACGATAAGTTGTTTATAATTGTTAGTTCTCTTCTAGTATATTTAAGTTGATTAAGATAGTAAGTGTTTTGGTTTTGGTGTCATAACTGTAAACTTATGTCTTTTGAAATAAATCTAAATCTATAAATCAAACGAAGTGAAGATGATCAAAAGAATCAAAAAGAAGTTCGATCGCTATTATATGAGTCATTTCAATCGTAGATATACAAAGGTAGGATAAATTGATACCACCTTTGTAAATAATACATCTGAAGTATGAAGTGACGATATATTAATTAATATCGAGAAAGGCTGGCTTCTACATGTAACAATGGGGCAAATAGTATACGACCAGACCATCAAAACGCGTACCCAGTTTGGTCGCGGGAAACGTCTAGTTATTGCTAAGAGGCCTGTGTTCAATAGCGGACGTTTTACGGCTGAAATGATGATGATTGCTAAGATCATCGGTTGAGCACCGCTTAAGCGCCATCTACATTTCCTTGAAAGTAGTAAGACCATTGTACAACATGAACGCAATAAAACTTTTGAAGTTTGAGATGAGTTACTCTGTAAGTAAATAAAGAAAAAAAAAGTAAAGTAAGTAGTGTAAAGTAGTCTATACCTAAGAGTTTACTCTGTGAAAATAAAAGAGCCTCTGTAATTGTTAATGTAAATCTGTAAATGGAAAGTTATTTCATTATTTTACTTTTTGATGACCTCTATGGCGCAGCTGGCTAAGGTGTACGTCCGACGCAAGAGGTTGCGGGTTCGATTCTCGGCTCGGAACAAATGTCTGTTCGATCTGCAGATATTTGTTCAGGGTGTTCTGGATGTTTTTCTTTAAATAGTCAAAAATATCTATCTATGTCATATAATGTATTAGATATATCAGTCATTTAGTACCCATAACACAAGCTTTGTATAGCTTGGGGCTAGATGATACTGTGTGAAACTGTCCAGCATTATTTATTTATATTATATACTCTGCCCCTATTGATACAGCTTAGGGTAACAAGAAACAGCGACCTTACGAAGTTATTTTATAGTTAAAACTAGCAACATCAACTGTAGCAAAACTTCGAGACTTGTTAGACGCTGATAAGTTATTTATAACTTGCTGGAGCTTAGCATCGTTTTAAAGTTAACTTTGTTTACTATTCAATTAATAAACGATGGTTTTGAACAAAGCTTGTTCTTATATGGTTTTATCATGAAGCGGGACGGCCATTAAGAGATGAAATGGCTCATATTTTTTTCATTATTTCAGCCGTAAAACGTACACTACTGAACACATGCCTTCATGGATCTCCATAAGGGGTAGTTACGCTTGGCAGGAGGGTTGGTGGGTCAGTACGTGATGTTGATACATGGAAAGACGCTGCTGCTCATCTTTCGGACGTATCCCTTAGCAGGCTTTTACTGCATTTATGGGTATGAGAGGAGGGGTGACATTCTACTCACGGCACCCAATGGCAGAAATTAATTATTGTACATTGAATTGTATGTTTGTGATAAATACCTTTGTAGCCTGCTAGAAGTCGATATAGAGAGCCATCGCATCTTATTCTTAGTGAAGTGTGTAATAAGTTTGATCCTAAGTACGTTTGTCTTGGTGCAAAACTGCCGACTAAGAAGGGAATTTTGGAAATTCAAACTTTAAGGGGTTCAAAAGTAGGTTCAAAGTAGTTTTTTCTAATGTGCCATATCTCCAAAACCGTGCACGGTAAACGCTTGAAATTTGATATATAGGCTCCTTCTTCATAATAAGTAAGTGTTCAAGGATGTTCCAATTGCTTTAAATCCGATGAGAATTTATGAAAAAAAATTGGAAAATTACTAAAAATGTGTCATAATTATCTCCAAGACCCTGCATGGTAGACACGTAAAATTCTAAATGTAGAATACTCATTCCAAATAAGTAATGACGTTACTCGGTTCGAAACCGATAAAGGCAGTCAAGATTTTCGACCCAACGGTTAATTGCTCCGTGGCCGAACGGTTAAGGCAGCCTGCGTTAAAGGTGTTCGTCTGAACGTGACGGGTTCGAGTCCCGTCTGAGACAAAATTTTGATTGCGTTTTTCATTTCTATAAGTAATGACGGTTTCAAGGATTTTAATTTTTTTTTAATTGTGACTACATTTGAGAATTTAAGAAAAAAATTGGTAAAATGTATTAAAAATTTGTCATAACTCCAAAACCATGCATGGTAGACACGTCAAATTCGAAATGTATGTAGAATCCTCATTCATAATGAGCACAGACATGTAGCAGAATTTTGTTTTAGAAAAGTTGATTATCATATAGTTTGTTGTGTTTAACCACACTTAAGTAGAACATTTTCAAAGAAATTAATAACCTTATCAATTTTTTTTACGGTTCCGGTGGAATTCGAACCCACGTCCGTCAAATCGATACTTGACGCTTCCTTAAGCCGGAAGTGCTTTGACCACTAAGCTACAGAACCCATGTCGGGACACGCTGAAATTCTTGATAAGGTGATGTCGGTTTGAGTTGATTATCACTCTACTATATTTTTACATAGTGTTAAAAAATAAACATTTTAGCATAGATATCATGCATTTGTAGCTGGGGAATTTTTGAATTCACACTAAAAAAAGACTGAAAAATCCTTGAACACATTTTGAATGAGGAGTCTGCATTCCAAATTTCAAGCGTCAACCGTGCACTGTTCTGGAGAAATGGCACATTAGTAAAAACATCTTCTGAACCCCTTAGAGTTTGAATTACCAAAATTCACTTCTTAGTGGGCGGTTTTGCACTAAGACAAACGTACCCTGTAAATTTTTAGGTTCTTGGATCAGTGTTTTAGGCTGTACGTTGTCTGTTAGTGAATCTGATAGCATTTTGTAAAAAAATAATCATCATCACTTCAGCCATAAAACGTCCACTACTGAACACAGGCCTCCCTCATAGATTTCTATGAGGGGTAGTTGCAATACTCACCGAACTCTCATAACTGCATAGTTTTTTTATAAATGATCTAAAGTGTAAAAAATCAACATAGTTCCGTTATCAGACAAGAGATGGTGCTGTCAAGTTTCTCCAACAAATATAAACCGCCTTTATCATATTATATTATATTGTATGATGGCACGGAACCCTCGGTGCGCGAGTCTGACTTGCTCTTGCCCGGTTTTATTTCTTTAACAACACGTCGATCTTTTACTTAAGGCTTTAGTATCCTGTCAAGATCTCTTTTGCCCTCACTATTAATAAGTCCCAGGGTCAAGTGTTTAATACAAAAGACTTTTCCGTTTTATTGCATATAATTTGGACTAATAGTAAAAAAGATAATAAGACATAGGTTGAGAACCGCAGCCGTGTCGTAATCTATTGACTGACATTTCTATTAGACGGCTTTTTTCTTTAACAACACGTCAATCTTTTACTTAAGGCTATAGTATCCTGTCAAGATCTCTTTTGCCCTCACGATTTATAAGTCCCAGGATCAAAAATTCTCTCTGGTGGATGCTTGAGAAAGCAGTATTTTTCGCAGGGGCAGTTATAAGTTGACTTAAATTTCGAATTAGAACTCATGAAAGATAATCATCATAAGTAAAAATGTTTACCGCCCAACGAACAGCTTAGGCACGGGCTAGCTAGACTAAGAAAATTTATTATCTTGTCTTCTTATTAATGACTTGCATTCCTTACATGGCTGGTGGTGATTGTGTAACACAGGGAACACAGCGCATTTAATTACTCATGGATAGCCTTAGGGTGCCAGCAGTGGAATGTTTCCCCCCGTATCTCATGCCCGTGGATGCAGTAAGAGCCTGCTAAATAATAACTCTGGAAGATGGGCAGCAGCGTTTTTCCGTGTAGCAACATCCCGTTCTGCACTCGCCAACCCGCCTGCCAAGCGTGGTGAGTATGGCGACTACCCCTTATGGAGATCCATGAGGGAGGCCTGGGTTCAGTAGTGGACGTTTTACGGCTGAAATGATGATGTTGATGGTGAATAGTATCTACTGGAGTCCCTCAAGGCACATTACATGACCTAAATTGAAACTTGCGATTGGATTTTTTTGTTAACTTTATAATATTTGCAGTCCACTTTAGACTAATTCTTAAAAGTAAAAGACCTCCGATTGGACTTATTTTAAGCATTTTATTTCTATTTCCGTTATTGTATCTTATATGTTTTATTATTAAGTTGTATCATAAAGAGTTATCTATCTATCTATAAAGAACAAGTCATGAAGCTCACGGCACGCGCAAGTTATGTTTCCTCAGATATCCTGACCCAAATACATAACCAAACACGGACAAAATTTTAATAAAAATTCAGGTTGCAATTCCGCGAGAATTCAAAGCGATAAAGTGGACAATCAATGCTGGGAATCAGAATTGCATCGATAGTAATTAATCCGGGCGGGGGACGGGGGGAGGGGTACTCTGAAACGAGTCTTGTCGACTCTTAGGCGGTTTTCCCACTAGCAACGCGACAGATCAGCGCTCTGGTCCGCGCCGTGCGCCGACGCGTTATCAGTGTGTGGTCCTAGGCGTGTTTCTATATAAATTGATATACTTGCATACAATGGTAAAATCTGCGGCCCCGCGCTACGCGACGGAGCGCGGGAAGCTGTCAGCTTGGAATGGAGTAATTTGAACTCTTTCAGTCTATTGGAGTAGTGATTACTGATTATTACAATTACAATTGCCCATAAGTGTCCCATTGCTGGGCAAAGGCCTCCCCTCCATCTCACCATGCATCCCGATCCGCCGCCAATTCGACTCATGTGCTGTTATGTTGGTCTTACTCGTCACGCCATCGCTTCTTCGGTCTGCCGCGGCGCCTCACAGTGTTGGGGCTCCACTGAGTGGTGATTATGTCCCACAGGTCTAAGTCGACAATTTGAGTTTGCAGCTCAGTGAGTGCTATATTATGATTTCGATCTATGCGTACTGATTAAAGGCATAGAAAATAGTAGTTTATTTATTTTTCTGTCCGTGGAAGAAATTACATTTGTATCAAACCTTTCAACTGATTGCACAAGGCACTTTGTCGACTAGCTTCTGCCCGCCGCTTCGCATGCGTTGTACCTGAATAAAAAGAAGCCTATGCGCTAATTCTGGTCAACATCTATACGTGTGCAGACTTTCAGCTCAATACTTAGAGTAGTTCTTGCTTGAAGAGGTAAAAAACATCCATACATCTAAACAAACAAACTTTCGGCTATATAATATTAATGAGATTTAAACAGCTTTATTACCTGAATATTGCCTCTCCTCTCTTGCTAGTGGTTGCATTAAGAATCTGCGAAAGAGATTCCACTTTATCCTCATCATGATAAGAAGATGGGCCACAGCGTCTTTCCATGTATCGATATGCCGTACTGCGTCAACCCGCCTGCCAAGCGTGATGAGTATAGACGTTTACATGCAAAACGCTTACGTGGATGTTACGGAACGCCCTCACAGAAATATTGGGGATTGCCGGCAGTAGAATGTTGCCACTCCTCTCTTGCCCGTGGATGCAGTAAGAATCCCCTGAGGGATAAAGATCTTCCGGAAGATGAGCAGCGTCTTTCCGTGTATCAATAACACGTACTGCGCTAGCTAACCCGCCCGCCAGTACGTAGTGATCCAGGGAAGAAAACCAAAACCCTCCGATGAGACTCTTATCTGAATGGCCGAAATCGGCAAGGAAACACACATCATTATGGTAGTGATCCACGAGGCCTTTGTCCATCAGTGGAAGTCCTACAGCTGAAATGATTTTTATTTATGAATTTTTCATAATGTTGATAGAGTAAAATCTTGTAAAAATTCTGTTTTGTTAAGTAAATTTTGTTTTGTTCAAGGACTATTTGCTATGTTTTACTAAAGGTCCCCTTGGTACCTAAAAGGTTTCCATGGGGAGGTGGCAGTAGAATCATACCCCTCCTCTCATGCCCGTGGATGCAGTAAGAGCCTGCTAAGGCCACCTACAGAAGCCATCATGATGATGATAAAGTAAAATCTTGTAAAAATTCAAAGTCAGAAAATTCTTGTAAAACTTTCATTGTAGAACCCTATCGGAGCGGATTTACTCTATAGAAGCTACTAAGGCGATAATGGTCATTGCAGCATTCTACGTCCTTTATTACGCACTAAAACTCAATGTCTTTTTATTAGGACTTTAATCTGGTTTAATAACTGATCTCTGGTTTTGTTTTACTTAATATTTCTTACTGATGGGCTATTATTATGGTCAGGTAAATGGGATAAATTTAATTACTTTTTAAGGTGTTTGGAGAGAGAATTAGGAGGAGCGATTGTAATGATCACTAATTGTGTAGGCGTTTTGAGGGTTCCGTACCCAAAGGGTAAAAACGGGATCCTATTGCTAAGACTCCGCTGTCCGTCTGTCTGTCACCAGGATGTATCTCATGAACCGTGATAGCTACAACAAATACTTTATTAAACAGAATAAAATACATTTTTAAGGGGGGCAAACCTGATTTTTTGCAATTTTTTACTCGATGTTATAACGGCAATAGGTAGACATTTGAAATATTCACAGAATATTTAGTTCCATATCATACTGTAACACAGATTTTTAACTAGCACGGGAAGTAAAGTCTTGATAATTACGGTTAATATGTTGTTAAGGTTTTATAAATAAATGATTGATTGATTGATTATACTTTGTGTATGTTTCTTAATTAGTATGTTGTCCGTGTTTTTATTTTAACCTTTGTTGCAAGTACTTATGTATTTTCTATGTCGCTGTGTGAATAAAAACAATGGCTATGTCTATGTATATTTTAAAAATAAATAATTTAATTAAAATAATTGTACGGGTTTGCCTTGGGGTGCCGGCAGTAGAATGTTACCCCTCCTCTCCTACCCGTGGATGCAGTAAGAGCCTGCTAAGGGACACCTTCGGAAGATGGGCAGCAGAGTCTTTCCGTATATCAACATCCCGAACTGCGCTCACCAATACGCCTGCCAATGCGTGGTGAGTATGGCAACTACCCCTCATGGAGATCCATGAGGGAGGCTCGTGTTCAGTAGTGGACGTTTTACGGCTGAAATGGTGATGACGTAACCCATCGTGTGAGGCATTGAATAGGTATTTTAAAACCATTTAGGGATTGCTAAGGAATTTTTTCAATTGAGGGTTTGCAAAACTTTAGGTTTTAAACTTTTTTACAAACGTCCTTCTCTAAAAACAAAACTCCTAGCTTAACGAATCTGAAATCATCATGAAATTTTAACCATGAATTTAATTAATTAAATTCTTTTCGGATTTTTGACATTCTTTCGGAGAAATTATCGCACAAATACGGTTAACCAAACATATTGGAACACTTTTAACCGAAAACTCAATTAATCCCTGTTAATTTGTTTTGGTGATTAAAACGGATCAACCAAACCAAACAACCAATTTTGAAGAAAATAAGTGTTATTTACAAAAAAGTAACAATATTAACTATAAATTTGTAAAATTATTGTACTTTTGAGTAAATATTCGTCGGTCTTCTTTTTTTTTAAAAAGCCCTTTTTAATATTTTTAGTGATGGTTTCAAATGTTGATGATGATGGTCACTAAAAAGTTGTTAACGTTATAAAACCTCTGTATATCATAGCAAGATTCGTAGAAGTTAATTTCATCATTCTACCCATATAATGACTTACTTAGGGATCGAGTACTTTTCACCCTTGGGATATCTCCTTTCCAACAAAAAAAGCATCAACAAAATCTATATATATAAAATTCTAAGTCCTCACTGACTCACTGACTGACTGACTGATATATCAACGCCTAAACCACTAGACCTAAAGACTTGAAATTTGGCAAACATATACCTTGAGCATCCTAGAGGTGCACTAAGAAGGGATTTTTCAAAATTCCTACGGTTTAGGGAATAAATGGGATTCATATTTTCGAATCAAAGTGGCTCTGCGTGAAATAGAGGATTATACGTTTTATGACTTCCACGCGGACAAAGTCGGGGGCAAAAGCTAGTCGGTACATAAACGACGAAGTTATCCGCAAAGATAAAAAAACATATACAGTCGAATTAAGAAACCTCCTTTTCTTTCGTCCGGTAAAAAACATGAAAAATGCAAAACATAAAATATCAATTACGAATGTTTCAAATGTTGATGATCTAATAATGACGGAAAGACTGCTGCCCATCTTCCAGAGGTGGCCCTTAGCTATCTATCTCTATCTATCTATCTATCTATTCACGGGCATGAGAGCAGGGGTAGGATTCGACTGCCGGCTCACCAGGGCAACATTTTATGTACCATGGGGATCTTTAGTAAACATAGTAAAGAGTCCTCAAACAGAACAACATTTTCTCTGATCACTTACATAAACAGCCTTAAAAATTCTTTCTCAATAGTAATTCATATTTATCTAGACAAGTGCAGGAAAGCGGATATAATTTTATACAAAATGGATCTTCTCAGATATATGCGTGTAATACATTGCTTTCTAAATTCCCGTAAAAGTAAAAGTAAAAGTATATTTATTGCATAAATACATGTGTTCATTGTTCTTATTTAACTACAAGTATCAATGTATTTTGCCTTGTTGTAGCGTGCAATATTTTAATACAAAATTGAAATAAATATAACAATAAACGAATTAATATAATTAAAAGTCAAATAATCTAAAAACGTACATGCTTTTGTCAGAAATAATAAAATAATAAAAAAAAAATAGTACACACGTAGTACAACAAGGAACCCTAATACATTTGCTTTGTCTGTCTGTCACTTGCTTTACGTAGAGACTGTTCTAGAAAGCTATAATTTTGCATGGTGACATACAATATTTATTATTTAATAATACATAAAAATTATTTCTCAAGAGTAATTCATATTTATCAAGACAAGTGCAGGAAAGCGGATATAATTTTATACAAAATGGATCTTCTCAGGTGGGAAGAGTGGTAGGCAGATATTTGTTTTAAATTTACTTTTGCTTGGTAGCGGCCAGGCCGAATCGCTAGCCTATTTTTATTTCTACTTTAAAATCGGGTGTTTAATTTATTTTGCGTCTTCAAGTTTCTATTAAAATATATGACGAGCTATGGGGTGCCAGTAGTAGAATGTTACTCCTCTCATACCCATGGATGCAGTAAGAGCCTGCTAAGGGATACCTCCTGAAATGATGATGATGATTGACGTCCTACGGGTTCGATTCCCGCCGCGGGACAAAATGTTTTTGAATTTTGCTGATATGACCCCGGTATTAATTTTTATATTCGCCAACCCGCCTGCCTAGCGTGTTGAGTATGGCAACTACCCCCTCATCACCTTGGAGATCAATGAGGGAGGCCTATGTCCAGCAGTAGACCTGCAGCTGTAATGATGATTTACCATCTCTTTTTCAATATTTTTGAGTAAGGGATAGCAAAACAGCCGCGTCTTTCCGTGTATCAACATGCCGTACTGCGCTCGCCAACCCGCCAAGCGTGGTGAGTGTGACAACTTCCCCTTATGGAGATCCATGTTGAAGGCCTGTGTTCAGAAGTTGACGTTTTACGGCTGTAGGTCTACCATGAGTTTTCACAATCTATACTCGCTAGCGACTGTATTTAAAAAAAAATATGAAAACTTGTACAGCGCTTAGGCGGATAGTTTGGTACTAAATTACGCAGAAAACTATACTTCAGCGACTGTAGTTTGGGCTTCATTTGCTTAGAATTTGGTACCATGAGTTACAAATCTGACAATGTCATAGTAACGTACTATTACTACTGTAGTAACGGCAGGCGATCTAACAGTGACAACTCATGGTAGACTCACTTAAATAATGATTATTGAGTAAGATAAAAGAATAAGAATATTATTTCTTATATTTTAGCAAACACAAGTAGATGGAATAAAGTAATCAAATCAAAATACCATTAGCGAAAATACTCAATTATTTACCGGCTATCCCAGAATAACGGTGCCTACAGACTGGTGAAACGTAACATGAAATGTATCATGCAATGAAATAATTTTACGCACACATTGCTGCAATGTATCATGAAAGGTAACAACACTTTGTAACAGTTTCTCATATCTAGTCTCATATAATAGTCTTCCCGGGACCATGCTTGGTGCAATACAACCGAAACGTCGGGAAATAATAAAGGTAATTTACGCGATAAATACCCGGTTATATGTATGTTAATAACAGTTTCTCTTAGTTAGGATGTCTTGTGCGCGCGAAATGTGCATTTCACGCACGCTACGAGCATTACAAGACACGCGCGGAGAGACCCGTGATCTGTCAGTTTTTCCACAGTAATTCTGTGGTTTTTCGAAGGAACACGGCAGGGCGCGCAGTGTGCGCGGGGCAGCATCGTGGACGGTCACGCTATGCGTCCACGCTTGCAGCGAACATACAATGAAAGGTAGAATGATAGATTTCATGCTACGTTTCACCAGTCTGCACGCACCTTAACATTAAATGTTTGGCTGCACACATTTTTGTGACAGCAACATCATCCGACACTTGACACGACTTACCCAAACAGCTCTGTATATTTCGATGGTATTTTCATAGTATTAACGGAACGGGCTCGGCTGGAATGTCAGGATACATTAAGCTAGAGCCCTCCTATTATGCGTCACATTCAATCAGATTATGTCAATAAATGAGATATAGCAATTCCATATGATGGTCGATATGGTCATAGTTGTAGGAGTAGTCGGGGTTAAGCGACAAAGCTCTTTATTATAAAAAAAAAATCGGCTAAGTGCGAGTCGACTCGCGCACGAAGGGTTCCGTACTATTCTGTCTGTGTGTATTTGTATTTCAGTCTGTAAAAATTTCAAGCGTCTACCGGTTGCCGTTATTAAGAACGAGCAAAAAACGGCAAAAATCAAGTTTGTTGTATGGGAGCCCAACTTAAATATATATTTTATATTGTCACTTTAGTATTTGTTGTTAAAGCGGCAACAAAATCTGTGAAAATTTCAACTGTCTAGCCATCACGGTTCATGAGATACAGTCTGAAGACAGACAGACAGACGGACAGCGGAGTCTTAATAATAAGGTCCCGTTTTTACCCTTTAGGTACGGAACACTAAAAAAATAAAAAATCTTTATGATGGAGTGCGGTGCAGTGGAATGTTGCCCCTCCTCTCTTGCCCGTGGATGCAGTAATAGTATGTATGTATGTACTTATCCCCTTTAAAAATATGACAAGTAAATTGGCTTTATCAATAAATTGTATTTCTGTATTTCTGACCACAGGCCTCTCTCATCGATCTCATCTCAAGGGAAGTCCCTTCATGGAGATCGATGAGACGCCATACTCGTCACGCTTGGCAGGCGGGTTGGCGAGCGCAGTTCGGGATGTTGGTACACGGAAAGACTGCTGCCAATCTTCCGGAGGTATCCTTTAGCATGCTCTTACTGCATCCACGGGCTTGAGAGGAGGGGTACCATTCTACTGCCGGCACTTCACGGCCATAGGGCTTTATTTTATATGTCTGCCGCATGCCAACAACTGAACACACAGACCCGGCGCGAAGACGACGCGGCAGACTGAGATGTAGATGGCGGGACGAGCTCGACGATTTTCTGGAGGACTGGACCAACGTAGCTCAGGATCCAAAGGTCTGGAGGCAATCGGAGACACAAATCATCATTTCACCCATAAAACGTCCACTGATGAACACAGGCCTCCCTCATAGATCTCCATGAGGGGTAGTTACCATACTCACCACGCTTGGCAGGCTTGTTGGTGAGCGCAGTATGGGATGTTGATACACTGATAGGGATAGACGCTGCTGCCCATCTTCCGGAGGTATCCCTTAGCAGGCTCTGCTCTTACTGCATCCATGGGCATAAGAGGAGGGATATCATTCTACTGCCGGCACCCCACAATACTTAGCTATAATTATAAAATATGTAATAATTATTATTTTATTGGTCACAAAAATCATTACAGGTCAAAATTAAGTGACCTGGTACGATTGTTTTTAACCCCTGACAAAAAAGAGGGGTGTTATAAGTTTGACATCTAAATGTGTGTGTCTGTGGCACTCTTAAATGAGTGCACGGATTTGCATGCAGTTTTTTTTAATTGAAAAACAGGTTTACCCGCGGTGGTTTTTGAATATGTTTTATCAAAATCGGTTAAGAAGTTTAGGAGATATGGGGGTTGAAAGTATTCATCATTTCAGCCGTAGGACGTCCACTGCTGGACAAAGGCCTCCCTCATAACATAAATTGTCACTGTGAAGTATTAGGGGGTGAACAATCGAATCTTTTCAATTATACCCAAGTGGGGACTCAAATGTGTAGATAAAGATATAGAAAACAAAGGGATACATACAGAAAAAAATTGGTAATAAAATAATGACAAGGTAAAGTGTTGGAAGTTACTTAAAAATTTTAACTTGTTATTAATAAATTCATTACTTAGAGATAAAAATATATTTATTTTGTCACCACAAACAATATAAAAAGTAGTTACATATAAATTGAGAATAATGGTCAACAAAAAAGGCCACCACTCAGCGTATGCCGTGACATAATGAGTTTTGCCACAGCGCTGGTCTTCCGTGGTTGCACTTTACTTGTATATACAACATGTATCTTTTTTTTTAAATGAATCTTATAAAACACTGGAACCCGATACAAAGCTTTGTTCTGGAATGATGCGGTTAACTTGCATGAGTAAACTGAATATAAGCGCGTCTACATCAAAAGAGGAAAGCGGGCCTTGTTTCATAATCATACTTAACATATGTACATATAGGTGTCAGTAAACTTCATTGCGTGCTGTGTAGTTGCGGTAATACTGAGGCAGTGTCCATCACGAAACACCAGCCCTGTGGCAGGATGTATTCTGCCTCAGCTTGTAGATAGATAGATATTTTAGAACTTTTTAGGGTTTCGTACGCAAAGGTAAAAACGGAAACCTATTGCTGAGACCGCTGTCCGCTGTCTGTCTGACACTAGGCTGTATCTCATGAACCGTGATAGATGGACAGTTGAAATTTTCACACATGACGTAGTTCTGTTACCGCTATAACAATAAATAATAAAAACAGAATTAAATAAACATTTAAAAGGGGTTCCCATTAAACAATCGTGATTTTTTTTTGCACTTTTCTTCTCGATAAAAATAAAATATATAAATAATTTACTTCAACGCTTGAAATATTTAGTTGTATACTAATTAAAAAATATATATATAAAAGAAATATTTAAACGGGGCTTGAAATATTCACAGACTAATGCATGGTACCTTCGTGCGCGATTTAGACTCGCACTTGGCCGATTTTGTTAATCTTTATTTATCTTTATCATTGTTTGACCCCACATGCTTAGGTCTTTATTTGTGTTGTTTTTAGTAATAAGTCTATCTGAAATGTACTTCTTCCTTGTTTTGCCAGAACGTTTACTTTTGTACTGTCCACTTTGTTTTTAGGGTTTCTTAGTACAGGAATGAACCTTTTGTCTATCTCTGTCTGTCCGTTTGTGTGCAGTTTTTCGAAGAGAATATTAGCCCTATAAATCTGTTACTTTGCATAGAAATATAAAATAACGAAGCCGAGATAAAGTAAAAAATTTCCTCAAAAATAACTATTTGGTGTTCCATCTTGGTCTGGAATAGCTCTGTTACCTTGTATGAGCTAAATACATATAATAAAAAGCGGCAAGCGCAGTGGGTCTTCCAGGTTACTGTTGCGAGTCAAACGATTCCAGTGGCAGAGGACATCCCGCTTAAAACTTAAACCAGAACATAAACCCAATGTCACAACAATACGACAAAACAACCGCCTGCCGAAAAGCCAAATTTGAGCATAATAAAATGTCGCAAAACGTTTACTTTAAAATTTTACGTCGGACAAATTTTCAGTGGAATTCACTGAACATGCTCGTCACGTATGGCTTAATTCATTATGAGCAGCTGAGAGTTTTAAGTTGTTGTTCGGACGAATGATCATGTGGACAGTATTTTTAACCGACAAGGGTTATGTGGTTAGATGTCGAACATATTTAACAGGCTTAAATGAGTTTTAAGTGGGGTATAAAGCATTTCGGTCTTTGAAGATTAAAGGATTATTCGGACGAGGAAAGGCACGCGCCGAGCGAAAACCAGTTAACCCATTGTAAACTTGTTGTCGCTCAGCGCGTGCGTGTTTTTGGGTACAGCGAATTTTTACAGGTTTTAGAGTAAGAACGTGACATAGCCTACCTTGGTACAGTTTTTTTTAATTGTATATTTTTTTCTTTTGATGTCAATGGGGAAGGCCTTTGACCAGCAGAGACAAATGCCTGATAAATAACACTCACTATATAAAAAGAAATAATAAATCATCATCATCATCATTTCAGCCGTAAAACACCCAGTACTGAACACAGGCCTCCCTCATGGATCTCCATGAGGGGTGGCTGCCATACCCACCACGCTTTGTAGGCGGGTTGGCGAGCGCAGTACGGGATGTTGATACACGGAAAGACGCTGAAGCTCTTACTGCGTCCATGGGTATAAGAGGAGGGGTAACATTCTACTACCGGCACCCCACGGCAATAGTAAATAAATTAATTCAAATCATACAACATTATCTTGTTATTTTCAAAACCGTCAGTCAGTCCACCAGTAAGCTAATACAAAAAATAGAGATATTTTTTTTGTTTATTCAAACCAATAAAACAATACGTTGATAAAGCACTTAAAAGGGGGGCTCGGCACGTGATAACGCACCATAAACATTCATATAGAAATATTTTATAACTAATTTTTCAAATAAATAAGACCGGCTTTAAAAGATAAAATCCTTGACTTGATCTTGAAAATACCCAAACCCTTATTTTGAGTATGTATAGGGCCTAAAATAGTTTGTTTTATTTTGTCCGCTTAATGACCGAAGGAGAAAGTAATGTTTCTGATTCTACTGGGACAATAGGCTTAATGACTATATAAAATTTTTTTGTCCATCATGTAGACTAATGAAAACTTTTTACTTACACGTATTTTTTAATCGACTAATAAAAACTTCTTACACGTTTATTCAAAAAAAAAATTTACAAAGGAATAATACAATATATTATCTCTTCTCTGTATATATATAAAAAGTTGAGACATACGAGTAACTGCTCGTGTAAAATCAAAAGCTACCGAACTGATTTCAAAGTAGTTTTCACGGAGTTTCAAAGGGTAGTCGTGGGTTTACATTTCTAATCGCCAGAAATGCCTATTATCACAGTTTATCTTTAGAGCGATTGTTTAGACCCTGTTTCTAGCCGCCTAGGTTTTATGAGTTAATCAAATTTACTTTGTGTCACCTGATAACTCTTAAATTAAATATTTCGGTTACCTAGCTTCTTTAGTAGGGTATAAAATTCTTCATTTTGTAAAGACGGGAATTACTCACGTAGTATTGTAACGTCGAATGAATAGTATATCTCACGTTAATTTTGAAAGTGAAAAAAAAAGAGATATAAAATTCTTGTTAATTTTTTTCAAGTTTATTTAGCCATTATTCTTATTTGAAGATATTGTAGTTATTTTTATATATGGTGAAGACAATTTTCAGGAATTAGTTAAACCTTAGTGGTTTTAGATGCTGTATAAATTGTAACTTCTTGTAACTATACATAAATAAAAAAAATAAAAAAATTATCAAGCAATTGTGCAATGCTGGTGGTGAGCCAGGGCTGGAATAATGTAAATAGTAATAAATTTCTAAAATATCACAGCGAAATAAAAAAGTATTCATTGTTTCTAAAAATAAATGATTTTTGCAGAATTAGCTATTTCCATTATTTAAGGAAGTTGCCGTTCATGGGTTTTTTCCACCCTTTACACAAATAGATTTTGATTTTGAATAGATTTCGACTTTGTTGATTCCAACTAATATTTTTGAAAAAAATATATGTTATAGAATATTAAAATGTGTATTGCATATTATATCAAAATATGGTAGGTGTCTAGCTGGTAAAAAAAAAAGAAAAACTTAAACCAAAAGTGTTGAATTTTAAAGACGCATGGACCTTATTTTTTTTAATAAATGTATCTTAAATTTATAACATATCCAAAGGACATGTCAATCAATAAAGTAGTTTAGCTAATAAAAATTAAAAACTAATTTTTATTTTTTTTATTATTTCGCTAATCGTGAGTATTTAAGGCATAATCTTCAGCAAAATTATATCTTCTAATAAAACAAATAAATTTACATAACAATATTTCTAATTCAGCCAGAGGCGATTTTACTACTGCGACCCGGCCAGGCCCTTTGAGTATTTCCCTCGTTTTATCATGGATCCAAACATGGTGCAAAAACAAGCAAACATTATGAAGTGAAATAAAAAACACAACCGCAATGTTAAATTATGCCTACAGGGTCTCCAGTGCCCACTATTAAAATTATTTATCTTATTAATTCCTCAAGGGTCCAATCAGAATCAAGTTTTGAAAATAGAACCACCTCTGGACCATGCTCTACCTTATAAAAAGAATTATCAAAATATATCCATATTTGGCGGAGTAAACGCGGTAATCTTTGCACAATAAGAAAAAAATTCGAATTAAGAACCTTCTTCTCTTCAAAGAGAAAAAAACGTGTAAAAGTTTTTTTAAACGTGTGTTCTTATTAGTTGACTAAAAAATACGTATAAGTAAATAGTTTTTATTAGTCTACATGATAGACAAAAAAAAAATGTATTTAGTCATTTAGCCTTTTGTCTCAGTAGACTCAGAAACATTACTCACTCCTTCGGTCATTAAACAGACAAAATAAAATATTCAGATACACATACATATCTCTTGTAACAAATTTTAAACAACCAACTCCTTTAAAATGCAACCCACGTCACCAAAGCGGTTGCGAATAAATCAGCAGTGAGTCAGATATGTCTTTTTGCATATACCAGGAAGCAGTCGCCTCCATTTGTCACCGCGCGAGATGTGCACCGGAAGCGATCTTGGCGAGATAGTATCGCGCTTTTGTGTTGTATAGGGAAGGCACAGATGATATCCTAAAAAAATTGTGGTTTAAGGGCGGCGTCACTTTAGAAAAAGGAATCGGGTTATTTTAGATTTATAGATACTCGTATTAACAGTGTTCACCAGATTACGTGAACTGTTAAAATTATATAGCACAAAGGCTGTGTAATAAATATCGCTGAAAGCCTTTGTCTGTAAATTCAGATCACAAGTATTATTTTTTCTTAGAAAGGAGAAAATTAGAGAGGAAAACGTAAAAAGTGGCAATAATTATAATTTTGCTAGCCAATGAAACTAAGAAAGAACGCGTAGACGCTCAACGTCGTAGGGGGTCTACGTCGTAGAGCCCCGCGCAATTTTGTTCTACGCAGTCTTGTTTGAAAAGGATTATCGGATTACTGTGGATGTGAAATAATAATATTCTAACGTGGGTTCACCCACATAACCAAGGTAACGAGATAAATACCCGATAATCCAATATAGTAATAAATGCCTATGTGTTATGTTTTATTACAGGTTATTTTACACATAATACAAGTATACTGTAGTAGCTCATGCTATACGAGACATATGTATGTTGGGATGTGATTAATATATTTGTTTTAATTAATCATGCAAACAATAATTTTATACAAACATTTCCCAGTTTGTTTCAGGAAATAATTATGTTTACAATTGAAAAAGTTGTATAATTAACGCAGCGCGTTGCCGAGCAAAATAACTGTTTTTTTTGTTATCCTTGTCTAACTTAATAAATGTGCTATACACTACACAAAGCACAGATTTTCCACATTATTATGTAATTAATGTGCAATACATTTTTGAAATCACTACATAGTGTTAAACAAAGTCGCTTTCCTCTGTATGTCTGTCCCTATGTTGGCTTAGATCTTTAAAACTACGCAAAGGATTTTAATACGGTTTTTTTAATAGGTTTAATAGGGTATAAAGGTTTTTATTTATAATACATGCATAATATAGTAGAAATACACTGATAATTTTATAGGTTTTTAATGTGATGTCGTAAATAAACACATTTTTATGCGTTTACATTGCAAACGCTGGCTGAACCCTACGAGATAGATAAAAAAACGTACTACAGTATTGTACCTTACCTTAAAAAAAGTCTACAAAAAAGTCCGCGATGGTATATTCTGTAGTATATTTAGTATCAGCATCGCAACCGTGCGAAGCCGGGGCGGGTCGCTAGTAAAAGAATAAAACTAAGCAAAGATTGTATTGTGGATACCAGATGATTAATAGAATACTCACATCTCATCTCACTAATCTCACTATAAGTTTGTTATTTGTATAGTGTTTAACCACACTTAGGTAGAACATTTTCAAAGAAATGAATAACCTCATCAAAGATTTTACGGTTCCGGTGGGATTCGAACCCACGTTCGTCAAATCGATACTTGACACTTCCTAATGCCGGAAGTGCTTTGACCGCTACGCTACAGAACCCATGTCGGGACCCGCTGAAATTCTTGATAAGGTGATGTGGGTTTGAGGAACCGATTAGAGCGCCATGATTGATTATTTGATTCTTTGAAAATCTCACTAATATTATAAATCCGATAGATTATATAGATGTATGGATGTTTGTTACCTATTCACGCAAAAACTACTTAACGGATTGAGCTGAAATTGCACACGTATGTATTGTACGTGATGTAAACCAGGAATAACACATATGCAACTTTTCAAGATGTTCAAGATTATCAAGATGATATTTCAAGGCATAAATGTCAACCTAACCTATAAGTTTTTATATACTTTGGAAGGTTTCAGCTTCAGCCGTCTTCCCTAACAGATCTCCATGAGGGGGAGTTGCCATACTCACCACGCTAAGCAGGCGGGTTGGCAAGCGCAGTGCTGGATGTTGATACACGGAAAGACGCTGTTGCTCATCTTGACAGATTCTTACTGCTTCTACGGGCAAGGGAGGAGAGGCAATATTATAGTGCCGGCACCTCACGGCACAGGTTTATTAAAGTATCGTAAATCAATGCTGTCTTATAAACATTAAATCAATCACGACTTCGTGATAACAATATGCATATTTCCACTCTCATAGAAAGCAATCAACGCTTTGTAGTTAATTAACGGTTAGTGCCAATATTTTTAATTACAGATACTGGGGTTATTCATTCGGTGAGGCGCCGGCAGAATATTTTTATTTTGTTTTTATGTCATTTAGTTTGTGCGTGGGAAAGAAAGGGGAAGCAACATTTTACTGCCGCCACCCCACGGTAGAGAAGTCCTTGAGAGCGACCTGAGACCGGAGGCGAAACTATTCATTGTAAAAAAATTACGGGTGGCGATATCAAAATATATCAGTTTTGTGTATAGCTATCCATTGATCGTAGCACCTACCTTCTTCATCATCATAATCACCATCATCATCATTCATCAAAAAATAAATGAATTATTAGGTTATTTTATATGAAGCATGTGATTTATTTAGAGGGGCAAAATTCAACTGGATTGGCCATTGGAGTAAAAATAATTTAATTATGTGTAAAGGCAAGCTTAGTAGTGGCGAAGAAGTGATGTTAAAGTGTATCTCTCTTTCTCTGAACATCCCGTACTGCGCTCGCCAACCCGCCTGCCAAACGTGGCGAGTAGTGAGAGAGATCTCTTATTGCATTATGTGAGTAACGTGCTTAGTGAACGTGATCACCGCATTATTGCAGTTGTTATAGGTAGAGGTTACCGCTTACTATCGGTAGGTCAACCATGAGTTTTCACAATCCTTACACGCTAACGACTGTAGTTAAAAATGTGTATGAAAACTTGTACAGCGCCTCTAGCGGATAGTTTGGTACTAAAATACGCAGAAAACTATACTACAGCGCCTGTAGTTTTGGTTTCATTTGCTTAGAATTTGGTTCAAATCTGACAGATATCATAGTAGCGTAATATTACTACTGTAGTAACGGCAGGCGATCTAACAGTGACAATTCATGGTAGACACAGGTGGGCCTTCGGCTTGTCTCGTCGTATAAAAAAACCAGTGACGTAACACCAAGCAAGACGCTCAAGAGAACTGTGCATCAAACTTGTTCACCCGTCCAAAACAGGTGCTTGCTTAATTACCTCGCCTCCGTAGGATATCTAAGTAAGACAAAGGACAACTATACTAATCAAAGTTAACAAAAGCATAATTAAAATTTGGGATCGGGGCCCGCGGCAAGTAATTATTCTCTTGAGATGCTAATGAAGGAGGTACTTCAGTGCAAATAGATGGAGGTTTAGATACGGAGATATCTTCCACTTT
Source organism: Pasiphila rectangulata (assembly GCA_963082625.1). Classification (NCBI taxonomy): domain Eukaryota; kingdom Metazoa; phylum Arthropoda; class Insecta; order Lepidoptera; family Geometridae; genus Pasiphila; species Pasiphila rectangulata. Next base: position 2,391,932 of record OY720246.1, on the reverse strand, counting down.
GAATTCAAATGTTACTTAGTATTCGTTATTAAATGTTTATCATTTATTTCCTCTTACATATTTTTATCAGTTTAACCTAAAGCAATTAGATCCTTTCACATTAATTCATATTAATTGAATTAATTGTATTAAAAAGTAAATTATAATAATAATTATACAAATAAAATAAAAATGTCCTGCAGAGATATCACAAGCATTTTCATAAATAGACAAAAAATCCTTAATAATACAAAAAACTATTTAATCAATTTAATATTATCTTTTTCATGTTAATGTATCAGTATTACATTATTATAACATAAACATTGTTACCTAAACAAATTCGTTCAGTCAGAGGGTCTTGGAATACGTCCACATTGTCCGCTACTAGATTCAGTGTGTGCGACGCGCGTGTCAGAGGCGCTTTGGCAAGCATGTTGGTCCTGCAGCGAGGCGCTAGGAGGAGACGCGGGCGACGGTGCACCTACTCATTTGGCACTCATAAAGTTAACAAGTTCAAAATGCCCAGATTGTAAACTTTGCCCCTGAATACCCCAAGCTAGTTTAGTCATCATATCAGCCATAGGACGTCCACTGCTGGACAAAGGCCTCACTGATCTCCAAGTACTGCGGTTGGAAGCCGTCTGCATCCACCGCCGACTAGCGGTTCTGTCTCATCAAGTCGTCTGCCCATCTTGTAGGGTGACGTCCTACGCTGCGCTTGCCGGTCCGTGGCTTCCATTCGAGAACTTTGCGGCCCCATCGGCCATCTGCTCTGCCCGCTATAATTATGGCCTGCCCATTGCCACTTCAAAGTTAATCCGTTTGGCTTTGCACTTCTGTTGCATGTTGCTTACAATCTAGTTGTAGTGGATTGTATATATGACTCCGTTTTCCGCATTTAGACTCCAAGTTGGTCCATTATGCGTGGTTGTAGTGGATTGGTGGCTCTAGTAAAATGAAAGGATCAAGCATTTTATCGATTTTAAACTGGAGTTTGTTTCTTCGACTCCCTTTGTCCACGTCTTGCTGAAGGCGCTCACAGCAAGCAAACCTGTTATACGAGGGATGTCTTGCAAAGACTCTCAAACAGCTTTTAGTAAGCATTCCAGAGTTAAATGGGTTCCAGTATGATCTAAAGATCCCTCAACATGTAAAACAGATTGGTTGAACTTTTTATCTACCATGGGTTTCATTGTGTTCTAGGACAGTTACAAAAATTTTTTTTTTGTATATACGAGGTCTAGCAAATGCCAGACCTTCAGTAATGTACAATGAAAAAAATATAAATATATTCTTAAAAACCGTTTATTTTTTTATATTATAAGTATGCATTATGCTAAAATTTTAATATATTTAATTGTTATGTATTTTTTAGAAATACATACGTTATGACCATCTGTACAGTCGTAGGACTGCTGTGCACTTCCACTGCTGGAGTCCAAGATCTTAAGGTTAGTTGTCATACTCGCCACGCTTGGCAGGCGGGTTGGCGAGCGCAGATCAGGATTCTTAAATACGAAAAGACGCTGCTACCCGTCTTCCGGAGGTATCCCTCGGCAGATTCTTACTGCATCCACGGGCAAGAATAAAATACTCAGAGTCTAGACGAAGATCTGCAGAAAAGCATTGTCGGTAATCGAACCTGCAACTTATGTCGTATCAACCGGTTGACTATCTGAGCCACAAAGGTTATCGAATACCAGTTCCTTGTATCCCTCAAGACATAGAAGACTCTAAAAGGAACTTCCTGATGAGCGCACTAAGACCCGCCGAATGCGTTCCGCGGTCTGTTTCCGCAGCACGCAACGTTTGTGGCTATGAGATGCCTAAACTAAGTGAAACTTTGAAAATACGTCATTAGACCTATTTTCAAAGTTTCACTTAGTTTTGTACTAAAATACGCAGAAAACTTTTTGTATTATTAAGGAGGTAATCTAGCTTTTAATAGGCATTATACACACCTCTATAGGGTGCACTAACCCGATTTGGGTCATAGAAATGAAGCAGTTTTGGAAGGAAAAAATCGGTTGTTAATACACGGAAAGACGATGCTGCCTATCTTCCGGAGGTATCCCTTATCAGATTCTTACTGCATCCACGGGCAAGAGAGGAAGAGCAACATTCTACTGCTGGCACCCTACGGGATAAAAAATTAGCAAAAGTAAATATAAAATAAAAATTATAACAAAAACACAACCGTAAAAACTTCTCTAAAATTCAAAGTCTCATGAAAGGCGAATATAATCTAGAAACCTGTTTTCTTTGTACACCCTGAACTTATGCTACCCATACCAAATTTATTGCTTCTAAAACCCAATACAAAGAAACCGCTGGTCTAATGGACCCCAGAACATCTCGATTTTCATTAAAAGCCCCGAGGTCGGAAACCGCTTACTTCCATTTCCTTAGAACTTTTACGTTTTCGTATATAGAAGGAAAATACTGCAAATAGTTCCTATACGAGTTTATTACCAACTACTCTTGCTAAAGATTACGTTAGTTTGTTTTTAAGGGGTATCCTAAGGAACTTTTAGATGTTTAAACCTGTTCAACAATTGAACTTCTATTGTTATCGGCGACCTCTGTGGCGCAGCGGGTGAAGGTCCGCCTGCGACGCAAGAGGTTGCGGGTTTGTTTCCCGTCTTAGATAAAATGTCTGTATGATCTGCAGATATTTCTTATGATTATTCTGGCTGTTTTTCTATATATAATTAGAAAAATATCTCTCTATGTGGTAAAATGTATTAAGTGTATCAGTTATCTACATAGTACCCATAACAAAAGCTCTGTTTAGCTTGGGGCTAGATAATGCTGTGTGTCCAGCATTATTTATTTATTATTTATTTATTATTCTTATATCGACCGCTTCACTGGCTCAGTCTTATCGCAGGTTACAGATCGATAACCTCCGGGGACTAAAATGTTTGATTTTTTTCAGATATTTCTCTTGCTCTTTAATTCCGCCTTGCTTGATGGTACGACGCAAAAAGCATGGAACGAGGGCTTGGTGGTTCTGTTCTTCAAGAAAGGTGACAACACCTTGCAAAAGAAAGGATTACAAACACATTTCGCTAAAAAAAAAATAACTACAAACCCATTTCGCTTTTGAGCCATGTTTATAAGCTGTTATCGGCCGCAAAATTCTCGAATGGAGGCCACGGACCGGCGAGCGCAGCGTAAAACGTCCACCTACAAGATGGGCAGACGAGTTGGCCACAGCCACAGTTTTTGGAGATCAATGGGGAGGCCTTTGTCCAGCAGTCGTCCTACGGCTGATATGATTGTCACTTTATGTTTAGTGTTTCTCTTTTTAGGGTTCCGGACCAAAATGGTAAAAAAGGAACCCTTATAGAATCACTCTGTCTGTCTGTCTGTCTGTCTGTCTGTCACAAATGGATATCTCGAGAACCACTGATGCTATCGACTTGAAATTTAAAATGGTAAAAGACAACTCTTTTTTACTAATACAGCATATATGAAAATGTTAAAAAATATTCTTCTTTTGATTGCAGGGGGGCGGATAGGGGATCTCAAAATTTTTAAGTGAAGTTACTAGGCCGTGTGGGGTATTATATGAAAGGTATTTATTTGCACATAAATAAACAGTTTTTATTTATTCTTTAACCCGAATCGTTTTTGAGTTATTTACAAAAATGTTGAAAAAACGACCGTCCCCCCCCCCCCCCCCCCCCCCCTTATCTCCGAAGTTTGCGGAGATAAACCTCTGAAATTGTTATTGCTATTAGACGTGTATGTAAAGATGAGAGGAAATTTATTTTAATCTCTCTACATAACATACTTTTTTAGAAATCATCGAAAGTGTAAAAAATCTACATAAGTTCCGCTATCAGACAAGAGATGGCGCTGTCAAGGTTCTCCAACAAATATAAAACCGCTTTTGTCATATATTATATTGTATGATGGCATGGAACCCTCGGTGCGCGAGTCCGACTCGCTCTTGCCCGGTTTTATTTTTGTTAATTTGTTTAGTTTAAGGTGTGCAATAAAGCATTTTCTATCTATCTATCTATGATGACAAAATAAACTCTGAAAAAGAACACCAGAAAATATGGAAACGCAGACTGCAAGCATAAAAAGCGAATGCTCCCAGAGAGAAACAAAAAAAGTAACCAATGCTTTGCTTAAAATGACAACACAAGATCTACGGATGATGGTGGTTATCATCACGGGACACTGCGATCTCAACTACCATCTCCTCAAGTTGGGGGCCCCAGACAGTGGACTGTGTCGCGGGTGTCTTGAGGAGGAGGAGACGGTGGAGCACGTGCTGCTGCACTGTGGTGCCACAAGGGAAGCCAGATTAAAGACAGAACCACAGGAGGTCATGGAATCATGCTCTTCTTCACCAAAATCTGCATACCCTACCGGGATGCTCATGGAATGTTGCCACCAAGTCCTTCTTCGGTATTTCAAGTTGGGCTGGTTAGGTTAGAGTCGGGGCAGTACCTCGGGGGACAATGCACAATACACCCCAATGTGGGAAGGTCAGTGCAGATCTGTTAACCCCCACCAGAATAAGAATAAGAACCATCTAGTACTCATAACATACGCTCTGCATATTTAAGGACTAGATGGTGCTGTGTGGAATGACCAGAATTATTTATTATAAACACTCTATTTCCTATAGACAATAGGTTGAGTCAAACGCGAGTAATTCATAAATATAAATGAAACTGTATCGGTAGGGTTGAGATATGTATGTGGTCAGCGTGTAGCTACAACACCTAACTAAATGTAATCAAAATAGCCCATCGGATCCCACTGCTGGGCAAAGGCCTCTCTTTTCTTTCTCCATTCGTCTCGGTCCAGCGCGATAGTCCGAACATCCCACCACCTGCGACTATACTTTTTTGTAATTACCTGTCTTGTCCTACTGCTGGGCAAAGGTCTTTCCCAAACTCGTCCAGTCTAAAAATAGTTATTATTATTATTATTATAATACACTAATATGCAACAATTATTATTGTATGGTGTTGTAGTAGCTACACGCCATTTCATATACAAATGGCCACAATATTCCAAATTGGTCAATTTTCGATTCAATTTTAAACGACCAAATATCCTTTGTTTTGATCGGAAAAACATATGTCACAATTTAATAAACTTTTATGAATATTTAGCGGTTCAAAACACGATATTTTCTGAAAACCTAATTAATAATTTTTGAAACGATTTTTATAAGATTTAAGTAGGCCGCGCCCGCGCGCCCTCCTTCAGAAGCCTGCGGCTTCAATAACCTGGCCTTAATAACAAAATCACCATTTTACGAAATGATCAAGATCTTAAACTAGGATAAGGAATATACATCGGCACGATTGGTTGGCTTAAGATGACTTTACAGCAAAAAGGTTTCAGAATGTGCATCGAGCTCTCTTACCAATCACAGGGGCACTCGCCGCCTCTGCTTTTAAATGCAAAGATATCTCTGCCCTGAGTGCGCTTCGTAACCCGAACTGTTTTGGTATTACTGAGGTCTGTAGTGCACTTAAAGCTATAATATTCTATGCACACAAGCTTGAGTTAAAACTAGGCACTGGGCATTTCGCACAGCACACCAAGGTAACTAGAGCTAGTGTTACGGGTACCCGGTGTCTGATAGCATAAAAAAGTAAGGCCTTTGCATCTATTGATGATCTATACAGCATCAGCAACTTGTAATCATGCTGTACGGGACGCTACAGTACCTGGGACATTGTTAGATGGATTAGGCTTGCCCAGCACCTATAAGCATCCTCTTAGCTTAGTCAGCTATTAGTCAGAGGAAAGCACAAGTTGATACGTATGAAGCTAACTAAAACGCGGGTGTCTGATAGCATAAGGTTAAAAATAAACTTATCTCACTTAGCGATAAGGCCGCCCGTAGCGGAATAGTACATTTATTGGATAGTTGTTTCCTGTATCTTTTAACAAAGGTGTGTATTATAAGGGGGGAAAATGTGTTTCATACCGTAACCATTCTGGCGACGAAGCTTGGCGTAGCGATAGAAGAACGGGACATTGTTTTCGCTGAGCGTGTGGGAGCGGTGGCGCAAGGTACAGGACCAGGTACTCTGCCTCGCCCCCGGCGTATTGTGGTGCGCTTCGTACGCCGTGGTCTTCGCGATCAATTTCTGCAGGGTGCGCGTACTCGACGCACACTGAGTGCAGCGGATGCTGGTAGAGCTGGTAGCGCCTTGCCTCGCATTTTTATCAACGAGCGACTCTCGCGATATAATCGTCATTTATTTTACCGGGTACGGGAGGAATGCAAGAAGGCTCAATGGCGATTTGTCTGGACCAAGCGGGGACGCGTATACATCAGACAGGCGGACGGTAAACAGGCGTATCCCATTCGAACGGAGGCTGACCTGTCTCGGGTTTTTGGTATATAATACAGTTTGCTAGTTATGTCACCGGTTTATTAAAGTTAAATAATATTAAAATTATCAGTTTTATGGCATTAGTTGTATGTTCCTTTGCCTATAAGATTTTGTCTAATGTGTTTCTTAAATTGTGTAACAATCTGTCATTAGCTTTTAAAATGCGTTGTATTCTTAACAATATTTTATTAAACTACTTACTAGGTTTTATTAGGTTAGTAGGAAATATTGGTCTTTCCATGCGTTGTAGTTCGATAAATACATGCATAAGAGGGCTACTTTTAATTTTTAACGTATTTAGTGTAATTATAAATTTCACATATAAACTATTTATTTGTATGCTACTGTATGATTCTGCATGTACAAACAATACAAACGTACTACTCTATTATATATATTTATTAAAAGACTGTTACATGAATCCACAAGTAAAACCAGTAAATTATGTTTCTGATTGCTATTGCTATCTTGTAATAAATTTAAATATACTGTTTTTATTTTTAAATGGCTGGTGGTATGATATTGATAACTTTGTGGCTTTTGGTTTTTTGTTTTACCTTTTACAATTCAGAGCTAAAGTATGTGTAAGCCCTCTTGCAATGTTAAGATTGGTTTTAAACTTTTTTTTCCAATTCACATGTAATCATTATTTCGTACGATGGCTGCAAAATATTAAAATTAAATTATTTTTAAATAAGATCTCCTAAATTAAATCTTAAAGTTGGTTTCTTCAACGCTGGGTCTTTGAATACCGGTCACGACGAATTCATAGTAGCCGTGGATCATACAAAACCTGACATAATGGCTATTAATGAGTCTTGGTTGAGGCCAGGCCAAGAAGACTGTGCGCCTAAACTCTCGGGGTATCGATTGTTCCTATGCCCTAGGCCTGATCATATAAGGCAAGGTAGAGGCGGTGGGGTAGCGTTTTACGTTAAAAAGGGCATGCGAGTTCAATTACTTCACTATCCCTCGGCCTCTACTGTAGAGCAGATGTGGTTGAGGTTAAACGTCTGTGGTAAAATAATAATTATTGGCACAGCATACAGGCCGCAATGGTTACAGGTTGACACACTTCTAGATGCTATTGCTGAATCTATTTCTTCTTTTCTTAATTGTGATAATGTTATTCTACTCGGAGATTTTAATATTAATATGTTAGAGGTAAATGATAATAAAACTAAGTTGATGCAGCAATTTCTAGATGGTATAAATCTTAAACAATTAATTACGCAGCCCACACACTTCACGTCTCATAGTCAAACTTTAATCGACTTGGTTTGCTCTGACGCTAGAGTGACTGATGTAATGGTGAAGCATACCCCGGAACTAGGCGCTCATGCGATGCTTCTAGTACATTTCAAAATAAAAAAAGATAGGCCTAGTTCTCGGTTTGTCACTTATAGGCCTTTGAAAAATATATTAGTGGATCTTTTCAGAAATGACTTAAACGGGGTGGACTGGACCTATTTTCAGCGTCCGTTGGGGATTAATAAATTAATTATTGACTTTACTGGCATCATAAATATATTATATGACTTACATGCGCCGCTTAAAACTAGACAATTTAAAGGCTCACCGCATCCGTGGATAACGGATACGGTCAAGGATATGATGGCAATTAGAAATGAATATTATGATAAGTATAAATTAAATAATTGTGAAATCCTGAAAAAATGCTACTTGGATTTAAAACATGTTGTAATCTCGGCTATACAGAGTGAAAAAAAAGCTTATTTTTCTCATCAAATCAATAGTAATATTAATGATTCAAAAAGGTTATGGAAAAACTTAAAAACTAATATTATACCTAATAAAAAAGAGGCTGATGAGCTTCCTTCCCAGTTTGATAATCCAGATAGTATAAACGATCATTTTCTGGATATACCAGGAAATGGTTCTGTCAGTATTTCGCAATTGACTTTCTTTGAACACCATAGATTTTGCACGGAATCAGTGACTTTCGCCTTGAGCCCGGTCAGCCAAGATATGGTTTTAAAGATAATAAAAAGCCTCAAATCGAATGCTCAGGGTATTGATGGCATCAGTTTAGATATGCTTTTACTAACTCTACCACAATCCTTAGAAGCTATTACTGCAATCATCAATTGCTCTATTATAAGTGGTACTTTCCCAGAGAGTTGGAAAGTGGCGGTCATCAAACCTATACCAAAGAAAGGTATCCCCGCGTCAGTCACTGACCTAAGGCCTATTAGTTTACTTCCTTGCTTATCTAAGGTTTTGGAGAAAGTGGTCAGTTTGCAGCTTGTCAAATATTTAGAAGAGCATAATATCCTGCCGCAGTACCAGTCAGGTTTTCGAAAGGGCCACAGCACTGCAACTGCCCTTCTTGATGTGGTCGATAATTTGTTGTCTGCTCAAGATCGTGGCATGTGCAGCATACTTGTTCTGCTGGATTTTTCACGGGCTTTCGACTCTATAAATATACCGCTGCTCTTATCGAAGCTTGCATTCTACGGCTTTGATGCTAGCACAGTCAAGTGGTTTGATAGCTACCTCAGCGATAGAAAGCAATGTGTTGAGTTGAAAATTTCGGATGGAAAAACTCTACGATCATCCCTTCAGTCAGTGCCTAGAGGAGTTCCCCAGGGATCAATCCTTGGCCCTTTGCTTTTTATCTTGTACAGCGCTGATATAATTGGTAACATTTCACACTGCAAATACCACCTATATGCTGATGACCTTCAGCTCTACCACTCTTTCCCTCCATCTAGCTTTCTGTGTGTGGTCAAGGAAATTAACTTCGATTTAGAGCATATTTATCAATGGTCCCTCTCTAATTCACTTGTATTGAACCCCAAAAAGTCACAATTTATTTTAACAGGATCCAGATTTAATCTACTTAAAATAGATAAGGACAAATTAAAAGTTGTAGTGGGTGGAGAACAAGTGAAGTATGTTTCTGAGGCAAAGAGTTTGGGACTGATAATTGACGCTCAACTTAGGTTTGAAAGTCAAGTAGCAGAAAGTGTGCGTAACTGCTTTTACAGGTTGAAAACCCTTTACAAAATTCGTCCATACCTGAGTGAAGCGATCAGAATTACTCTATGTGAATCTCTTGTCTTGTCAAAGCTTAATTACTGCGATGTAGTATTTGGGCCATGTCTTCTTGGCCGGACTGATAAGCTAGTGCAACGAGTCCAGAATGCATGTGCTCGTTTTTGCTTCTACATTCCGCCTCGATCACATGTTACGCCATTTTTGAACTCTTCAGATCTGTTGAAGATGAAGGCTCGTCGGGATTTGCACTTAGCAAATCTTCTGTTCGGAGTCTTAAAATCTAAATCACCCCCCTACCTCTTCAATAAGCTTAAATTGGCGGCTGACGATAATTCTGGGTATCCTAGCAGGTCTTGTTCGAAGCTTGTCTTTCTGACACAGATGCACAGAACAGTAGCTTTCCGAGGATCTTTTCGTTATGCAGCCACTCACTGCTGGAACAATCTCCCACCCCCATTACGTGCTCTTAAATGTTCAAATGCTTTTAAATTTAAACTTAAGAAAATATTATTATTTAAACAAAAAAGTACCTAAGAAAAGCCTTTCTCAAGATACATCCAATTTCATACAATAACATGTAATTTATTTATTTCTTTCTTTACTATTTGGTTTTTTAGATGTAGAATATAAAGGTAAAATACAGGAATTTAGCTAATTTTGTTGCCTTCTATATTATTACTTTATTGCATGCCAAAAAACACAATTTATAATTATATACACATAAACTACTTACATATACATATATAAAATATATTTATTGATCTTCCTAATTTGTCTAATTATTAACTCGATACGCCTTATAATGTTTTTAATATTTTATTTTTTATTTTGTTATAGATTCTGGACTTTAATAATTATCATTTATTCATAAACCTGGTTCGTTTTCGGTAATGTTTTGAGGTTCAGACTGAAAATCAGCGTCGGTATCGCCCTCGTTGCGGTAGCGACATTTGGCTGAGGCTGAACCTACTTAGCCGCGCACTTGGGAAAGACCAATGTTTTGTAATGTTGTGTATTTTATACCTGTTCTGTGTGTTTTCTTTTTGCCTTTCTGTATGTGCGTGTGTGTTAAGTAAATAAATCTTTATCTTTATCTTTATTAAAGTTACTATCAAGCCGTGGGGTGCCGGCAGTAGAATGTTGCCCCTGAAAATGTGCCTATAAATATAATAATAAATCATGTTATATAAACATAGAATGTATACTTGATTGAAAAATGAAAATAATAAAGAACTTCAAATAATGCAAGCAGTCTAATCTATTACAATTATAAACAAAATTCTAAACTGACACGAGTCCTCCTCAATTATGAAGCTATACGTGGGATACCTAAACAAAAATCGGCAGAGCGAGTCAGACTCGAGCACGAAGGGTTTCGTACCATTATTTAGCAAAACAACTTGTTTTCAAGGTAGCGCGACCCACTTTTGGTTATCTACTTACTTTTCATACGGCTATAATATTAAACTCACGATTGTTATATGGACGCCCCCTCAAATTTTTATTGTTATTTCAATTTATTTATTTACATTTAAAATGAATATATACAACTAAATATTCTGTGAATATTTCATGTGTTTTCGTCTGTCCTTTTGCCGTTTATTAATTTATTTATTTATATGTGTATAGTTCGACACCACAGTTACAACCAAAATACTTACAATCTAGGATTACATCCCAGACGGACAGACAGACGGACAGCGAAGTCTTAGTAATAAGGTCTTTTTTTACCCTTTGGGCACGGAACCCTAAAAAGGGGTGAGGCCACCAGGATCCCCTAACCCGATGCCCCAGGGGATCCCAGTGAACTCATCGGTTCACCTGAATCCCAATTAACAATTAGTAATGAGGTCTTGTTCTTCTAGGAAATTACTTAAACTTATGATATCACCTATTGTATAATAATTCAAATTGCGTTTCTTGTTTAAAATTGCGTTTCGTGTCAACCCGGGACCACGATTGTTGAAACACAGTCGAAACGTCGGGAATAATCAAAAGGTATTACGCGATAAATTCCCGTGTTTATGTTATTATATTATAATGAATTGTGATCGCGAAAGTTTACGAAAAACTAAAATTATCAATTTCTATTTGATCTGCAAACCTGATCAAGGTATTACATTTGAGCCCACAACAGAAAGTCTAGGACGAGTAGTTTCCGAGATATGGCTTTTTGAAGTTTGACAGATAAGGGTAAGGACGATATTTTGCCTGTAGTTGTTAAATCAAAACCAATAAAAAATTTGGGAGCAAAACATCTCTTCGCCCTACTTTGTATGCAACACAGCCTAAAAGCCCATTGCCACTTTCAATACGTTTCTGCCAAGACAAGGCAACATCTTAGCTGTATTAGCCGAAGAAAAAGCTCTATCGGCACACGTGGACTAGGGAATGCTTTTAGCTAAATACGTCTAAAGAACTCTTTGAACTTAATTATTTCAAGTGCTCAAAGATTTTCTTTGCAAAGCTCTCTCGCCGCTAAATTGGTTTCAGATAGGATCGAAATTCGGTTTAAAGAAATTTATTAATACTCATAAAGAACAATAGGTTCACTTAAAATGAGCATATAACTATACAAAATTACGTATTACTAAGGCATTACGATCTTATAGTAGACAAACATTTACAAATACAAACTATTTAAAAGTAAAAAGTAGTGTTACAACAATGACAACAACCCAGAAAAGATGCGTTAATGCGGGTAGGCGCACGGATCGGCCGGCTGCAGAGCGTAGCGCTCAGAACCTACAGACACGGCAATGTTAATAAGAGATTAATATTTATATTTTTTCTTTGTATATTTTAATACATAAATGTTATAATTTCACATATATATTTATATACATACTTATATACATTTTTTTACATTTAAATTGAGATGCTTGATTAGTAGCGTGACGGTTATTATGTATAAAATATTATTGGTATATATTATCATAAATAAAACTTTTGAGTTTAGATTTAAATAATGGTATACTAGTGGAATCCTTTATTTCATCAGGAAGGCTGTTAAATATTTTTGAACCATCATATAAAATACTTCTTTTACCAAGCTTTGTTCTTGGTGAACAAAGGGTGAGTTTGTTTGTGTTTCTTAGGCTATGTGTGTATGAACGTTTGGTAAGTACGATATGCGTGTGGATGTGGCCTAGTAAGATCTTTTTTACTAATAAACTGATATTTTGTGTATAGAGTTGCTTGATGTTGAATAATTTGGTTTTCTTATATAATGTTGGGGTGTGAGTTAGTTTGTCATATTTAAACAGTATCTTTATTACCTTGTTTTGTGCGATTTGTAGCGGTTTTAGGTTAGTTTTTTCGGCGTTACCCCATACCTCTATTAAATATTCTATATTTGATTTTACCAGTGAATTATAAATGGTTTCCTTGATTTTATATGGAATACAGTTGACTATTCTACGGAGTTGCCCGCTAAGGGATGTTATCTTGTTTCTCACTTGGTCAATATGTGGTTTCCATGTCATTTTGTCATCAAGTAGTAGGCCCAGGTACTTTTCTTGGTTGGATTTGTGCAGTATTTCGTTATTTATTGTCAGCGTGAAATCGGATATTTTTTTATTTTTAGATTTAAAAAGCATGTAAGATGTTTTTTTTGTATTTATGGTAAGCAAGTTACATTGACACCAGGTATTAAATTTTATTAGATCATCTTGTGCTTGTTCTGTTATTTGTTTTATGTCTTTTCCATAATAAAAAAGACAGGTGTCATCTGCATAACAAGAGATTTGCCCGGTTAAGCTAATTTTACTTATATTATTTATGTAAACCAAGAAAAGCAATGGACCTAGTATTGATCCTTGGGGAATTCCGCACCTTATATATTGATGTGTACTTGTGTAATTTCCTATTTTAACGACCTGCGATCTATCTTTCAGGTAAGACTCTAGCAATTTATATGCGGGTCCTGTTATTCCCAGATTTTCTAGTTTAGCAAGTAGTAGCGAATGACTCACAGTGTCAAATGCTTTTTTTAAGTCTATAAATATACCCAAGCAAATGTTTTTCTGGTCGATTTCGGTGTTCACTTTAGTAATTAGGTCAATAACTGCTGACAACGTACTGGATTTTGGCCTAAAGCCATACTGTCGGTCAAATAGGAAATTCAAATTGTTCAAGTGTGTGTTTAAACGTGTATGTATTATTTTTTCAAATATCTTTGATATCACGGGGAGTACTGATATAGGCCGGTAGTTGCTTGGATCAGTTTTAGGGCCAGATTTGTATATTGGTGAGATTTTAGCAATTTTTAGGCTTTTTGGGAATATACCTGAATTCATACATTTGTTAACACAGTTTGTTAGGTCTAGAGCTATAATGTCACTTAGACATTTTATGGATTTTGTAGTTATACTATCAATGCCGGTACTACAGTCAGTGTCCAGGTTTTTGATAGCTTGTATAATTTCGTCTTCAGTACAGGGTTGAAAATGGGATAGTTCGTGATGTGGTTTTTCAGTAAAATAAGTCATGGTATATGATAGTTCGTTTGGATGGTTTTTTGGTATGTTATCTGCCAACTTAAGGCCAATTGAAGAAAAGAATGTATTAAATTCATCACAGATTTTGTTACCATCAGTGATGTTCGTGGCATTTACTATGAGTTTTGGAGGATGTCTAGAATTTTTTATTTTATTGGAGGCTAATGTATTAATCAAACTCCACATTTTTTTTGGGTCATTGTTGCAGTTGTTGAATGAGGTATAGTAATAATCATTTTTTACAGTTTTAATTAATTTGGACACTCGCGTTCTTTCCTTGTCAAATGAGTCTTGAAGGACGACGTTATGATTTTTCTTTAAGTGGTTCCATGCAGCGTTTCTTTTGTTTATTCCATCTATTATATCCTTGTTGATCCAGTCTTTTTGTGGACGGTTTAATATCTTTACTTTCGTTATTTTGTTTATCTGGATTTGTTTCAGTATGTGCAATTCAAGGTCTTCATATATGTGTTCTTTATTAGAAAAAATCTTTTTTTTTGTAGATTCGTATAAAGCGGGATAGTCTACAGCTTCATAAAAACTGCGTTGCATCGGTTGATTTTTGTATTTCTTTAGCTGTATATAAAGCTGTTTGTGGTCAGAGAGTGGGGAGTCAATTATTGTTACGTGGAAATGGTCGTGGTAAAGATTGGTGCCGACGTGGTCCAATATAGTCTTCGTTGTTATGGTTTCTCGAGTGCAGTATTCAGGATCTATTTTGTTCAATATGTTGTAGCCAGCTGAATCTAATACGTCCATATAGTTTGTTGTGTCCCTTCTATTGCTTAGTAGGTCTATGTTAAAATCACCTATAACAATAGTTCTCCTACTAGTTTCGAGTTGTGATGAAAACTTTTCAAGAAAGGTGTTTAGGTTTTTTTTTCCAGGGTTATAAATAGCTCCAATATTAATAGATGATTTTCGTAGGTGAATCCATAGGTAGTGCACCCCATCTTCACATATATCATGCAATAGATCATGTTGTAAACTGTTGTGGACATAGATAGAAACTCCTCCACCTCGTTTGTCTGTTCGGTAGTTATAAATATGCGTGTAGTTCTGTAAATAAAAATACTTTGCATCTGCTTCATTTTTTATCCAGGTTTCTGTTAATACAATTAGGTGTGTGAAAAGTTTTATAGATTTCAAAATACATTTCAATTCGTCGAATTTTCCAGGCTTACAAAGACTTCGCATATTTGCATAGAATAAATTTATTGACGGTGTATCGTTTGTAGGTATATCATTATAACTGTGCGCTAGGGAGTGAGTGACGTAGTCCGATTTGCCACCTTTATTACAATTTAAGCACGAATTCAGCTAAGATATAGCCGAAGGGTACCGGCAATAGCATGTTACCCCTCCTCTCATGCCCGTGGATGCAGTAAGAGCCTGCTAAGGGATACCTCCGGAAGATGGGCAGCAGCGTCTTTCCGTGTATCAACATACCGTACCTACTGCGCTCGCCAACCCGCCTGCGGTTGTATCAGAAGCGTGGTGAGTATGGCAACTACCCTCATGGAGATCCACTACTGAAAACAGGCCGTTCAATAGTGGACGTTTTACGGCTGAAATGGATGATGATTCATCTAATAATTTACTGGATGGTCAATTCAACTCCGTGGTGATTTGACGAACTCTGTGGCGCAGCGGGCGAAGGTGACGAAGGTGCGACGCAAGAGGTTGCGGGTTCGATTCCCGCCTCATGCAAAGTTTCAGCTCAATCCGTCCGATAGTTTTTGCGTGGAGAGGTCATCATCATCATCTTTTATCATTTCAGCCGTAGGACGTCCTTATCCCAATTACGTATATTATAATATAATGTAATTGAAACTAGTGAGACTAGTAAGATGAAGCTGTTCTAAGGTGGTAAGTTATCACATGAATCAGAACTCTCTTATGACCTACTACTAGTATTATTTGGATTATAAAATATTTTTGGTATTTACTCGGAAGAAACACCGGAAGTATTTTTTCTCGCGGCGGAAATCAATTCCACAACTTCCCGCGTGAAATTGAATACTTACACGTTTTTAATTACGTTGTATAAAGGAAAGTAAACAACCAGGAAGGCCAGTGAAACTGTCACAACATCATAATAAAATTACTCTCAAATAAAATTGCTGTTTTATGACATAAAACAGTCCATGGCCTCATTAAGGAGGCTTACATGTGCTTAAATAGTGCCTTCTCTTTGTAATAATTCACATAAAAGTGGATTTAAACAGCGTTAGCAACTTATATCTATGCTGTACGGGATGCTGCAGTGACTGGAACATTGTTAGTGGTGTTAATGCCGTGGGGTGCCGGCAGTAGAATGTCACCTCTCCTCTCCTACCCGTGGATGCAGTAAGAGCCTGCTAAGGGACACCTCCGGAAGATGGGCAGCAGCGTCTTTCCGTATATCAACATCCCGTACTGCGCTCACCAACCCGCCTGCCAAGCGTGGTGAGTATGGCAACTACCGCTCATTGAGATCCATGAGGGAGGCCTTAGTTCAGTAGTGGACGTTTTACGGCTGAAATGATGATGATGATGATGATGAGGCTGTTTTACCTGTCAGTCAAATTCTACCCTAGACCTTAGCCGGCCCAACTCCATAAATAGCGGATAAGGACTCTTGATCATTTCTACCATTGCATGAGCATCCATGAAGATGAAGCTGATGTTGTAAATGCAGACTTAGTTCGATTAGCCGTAGTCCAGATTCCATTCTGACATCGCTTGTGGCCGTGCAGTATGTGCTCCACTGTCTCTTCTGTAAAACACCTACTAACATCGTCCACTGTCTGTAGCCCTTGTCTTTAAGAGTGATGATGGTTTGATCGCCGTGTCACGTCCGCTTCAAGATACTTACTACACAGTCCACTGTCTGTAGCTCCTGTCTTTAAGAGATGATGATTAAAATCAGGTTTCGTGTTTTGAAAAGATACCTCTAATGATTTAAAGCCGAGGGGTGCTGGCAGTAGAATGTCGCCTCTTCTCTCTTACCCGTGGATGGAGTAAGAATCTGGGATAGCTCCGGATGCCAGGCAGCAGCGTTTTTTCGTTTATCAATATCACGTACTGCGCTCGCCAACCCACCTGCCAAGCGTGGCGAGTATGGCACCAACCCCCTCATGATGGAAATCCAGGAGGCCTATGTCCAGCAGTGGACGTGAACAGCAGCAGTCCTACGACTGAGATGACTTTAATTATTAATGAAAACAATTATCGGCGATCGAATGCAACTTCGCACACGGCACGTTTCGTCACACTGACGAATTATGTTTTTCGCGAATTTGGCATTGAGGGCGCCACTCACGCGCAGCGGTACCCCGTAACTGAAGTGCGTAGGCAGCAATGATCTCAAACGTTCGACTACGGTTTTAATAAGGAAATGTTTGACTTTTCATAACATCGGTGAGACAAAATTTTTAATGAAATTACCGTTTGAGTAGCGGCTAATGGGGACGTTAATATTATTGTATCATCCGGACTTCTTGTTAAAATTAATTGTGTATGCTTTGTAGACATTGAGACGTTAATGAAAATGTTAAAAGTTCATGATCCCAATTTCGTCTACTAAGAGAACGTTTCGGCTGTTATGTAACTAGGTTGCTGCGACCTCATCATCATCATCTCAAATCAAATCAAATCAAAATAGTTTATTTGCCAGAATACAATTTTTTTTTTTTCGAAATGACAATATATGTTGTTGACCGCAGATGGCCATGACAACGTTACCGGACTATGGCGAGCACAGAAGGCGCCCAGCCGCAGTGCCAGAATACAAATTTTACAATAAGGTCTTATAATATAATAGTGGTAGTTCCTGTAATATAATAGTGTCTGCTTGTGTGCAAGCATGCAAAATAGCCGTGAGACGTCCACTGCTAGACACCGCCCTCCCTAATTAATATCCAAATATTGATTATAAAGGGTCGGAGCGTCCTTATATAGATAATAGATTACTCTTTATTGTACACCACATTGAAATATGCAAACACATAAAGAACCATATATTTTTTTTTTTTTTTTATTTATTTATAGTTACAAGAATATATACAAAATGACACAGGAGTACTAAGGGCGCCCTTATCGCTATGAGCGATCTCTTCCAGGCAACCTTGGGATGGACAGGAAATATAGAATGATATAGACAGTGGCGTAAATTTTAAAGAACAGGGATAAAATCATATACATACAACAGAAATAAATAAACAAAACGGAAATAGAAAATGTTTAGTAAATAAAATTAATTAATAAGACCCCTTTTTCTGTACCCTTCTCTCGGCCACCACTCAGTCAGTGCTTTCATCCACCTGTCGTCACTTTGTCTGGCCAAGTGTCTTATAGATAGTGTAGTGTATGCGATACTTATTCCATACTACGCTGTCTCGTGTGTTTTTCTTTAGTCATCTGATGCTCTTAACGTAAACTCAGCTTAGTTCGGGACTCTGATGGTACTGTGTGAAATGTGCAGTATTACTCATAATAATAGTGACTTTCATTAAGTTTCGTATGGCTTCTAAAAGAGTATTTTAATAATAATAATTTATTTATTTCAGACAGAAGTCCATAATTACACGTTTATATTAAAAATAATCAATAAATATTAGTTACAAATAAATATAGATTAAATTAGCATCAATCCTACACAATTACGTGTCAAATAATAATACCTCTATAAAAATAGAATTCGAATCGTTTTATCATAATAAAAATGAAATAAAATTAAACTTACAACTTATTTATCGCTTATTTATTATAATTATTATTTACTTTTATATTATAATTTTTTTTATATTATTATTTATTTAATTATATTATAATTATTCTTATTTTGGGAGGATCGTTAGAATCTTTGAGGACAGAACTTTGCCCATAAGTTTAAAAACAAGATGTGCTTAAATAAAAGTCAATAGACGGTTTGCATTTAAAAAATGAGAGAACACTTGTTCAGCATTTAGTTTATATTTGGTATAGCGATTTCTTTATACCACTCTATATAAGGTTTTATGCCCTCTAATGCAGTCAACCATAATATTCTCATTCCGAACTCAAAGTGTGTTTTTTTTCATAAAAAGAAACGTCTCTGGATCGGGTTTTAACTTGGGTTGATATCGTAAAAGGACTCGGACCCAAAGCTCTCGCTATTAAGCCCAGTTAGATTTATAGAAACTGTGCAAGGCAGGAGCTGAAAACTAGAATTGTATTGTTATTATTATTTATTTAATTATTTTGAACAACTTAACCTGTTGCACAAATTTATACATTCATAATTACATAATACTAGATAGTAAAGTATTAAAATACATGTAAAAAAAAATAATTATACGCATTTACTAATCATTAGGTGTTGAACTAACAATTAGTCAAAACCAAAAGATTTATAAACTGAACTACTAGATTACATAGAATCTTTCCATTTTTAAATTTGTCATATGAAATTGGAGTTTATTTGAGTTTATTTTGTATTACTATATTCTTAACATTACAAGAAAGAACAATCAATTAAAATAAAATGATTACGCCACTTAACATTTCATTAATAGTTACAGGGCTCTATTATTGCGCTGGCATTGGTAGGGTGCCTGATGCTTAATCTCTCTGACAAGGGATAATTTAGACCAGACTTGTTTCCAGTCTAGCCTGCCTTGTAGCACTACAGTGCAGCAGAACGTGCTCCACGGTTTCTTTCTCTTCATGACACGCTTGACATAGTCCACTGTCTGTGACACCTGTCCTGAAAATATGGTGGTTGAGTGTCCCGTGATGACACCCACCGTCATCCGTAGGTCTTGTCATCTCATCTGTCTTGTCATCTTAAGCAAAGTATTGGTTATCTTTCTTTTTCTCTCTGGGAGTATTTGTTTTGTATGCTTACAGTCTGGTCTGCGATCCCAAATTTTTTCGTGATATACATATTTCAGAGTTTAATTTAAGCCTGGTTTTGATCTCTGCGGTCGAGGGATTGCAGAGGCCGATATCGTCGGACTTTAGAATGAGACTGGCTCTTTCTTTTGCCAGCGCATCGGCTTTGTTGTTCCCTGTCCATGATCCGTGAGTTTTTGTCCATTTGACTTTGAGTGTATGCTTTTCTGTTAGTTTTTGAAGAGCACTGTGGCATTCTGCATCGGATCTGGACCTGGTGTCTGGTCTACCAAGTGCATTCGAAGGTGCTGCGCTATGTGTTATGAAATTGAGTGTCGTTTGCTTGGCACAGTTTTTGCTTGCAAGGTCTATGCAAGCGGACATCTCTTTTGTTGCTTGCAGAAGCCTAAGCGTTCTGCCTGGAAAGTAATAATAGTTCCATTGTGAGGCTGCGCTTTAGACAGTCAAATTTCTGGAAAGTAGAAACTGCAGCCTGCACGGCTAGCATGGCCGGAGATATTTTATCCACGGGGGAGGACAAAATACTATTCCCCTCTGTCAATTTTGTCCACCCTCCGAGCATGGCGACATGAGTGGATAAACTATTCACGGTGAACAAACCAGGGGAAACGCTTGTCCACGTCTAATGTCAAAAAGTGATATAATTCTCTTTTGTTGCCGTGCTTTGGCAGGTGGATAAAATAATTTTATCCCTTGTCAGTGGAAATAACCGGTGGACAAAAGTGTTGTCCCCAGCCCATGCTAGCCCTGCAGCACTTGTTTTGCGTTCTGCCCCGTCTGTATATATATGATAAAAGGAGGGAGATATTGTCTTTTCGGTGTCGTCTTGACTGGTCACATGGTACCCTTCGATATTAAGGTATGTTGTGGCTATTCAGTCAGTACCATTCACATAGTCTACCTATTAGACCAAGTATATGTACCTGTCGCATAGTCTTTCCATGGTCTTTAGTAAGAAGGAGCTCAGGCTGATTGTTATGAACAATTTTGGTTGGGTGTAGTCAGACTTCAAACAACAGACAATGTATTTTCGTGTATCAACATCCCGTACTGCGCTCGCCAAGCTGCCTGCCAAGCGTGGTGAGTATGGCAACTAAGCCTCATGGAGATCCTGTGTTCAATAGTGTTCAATCGTTTTACGACTGAAAATGCAAAATGAATAAACATAAATTACAAAATAAAATAACACAAATTAATATAATAAAGCACATATTTGAATTGTGTCACTTCAGATAACACGCGAGTTTTGGTTCATTCCTCCAAGAGTCTTAAGTTGAACAGAACATAAGAACCGCTCTTACCTTGTCCCACGCAGCATGAATCCCATGGACTTAAACTATGGTAACGATTCTTGAAGTCACGCCACCGACGTCACTTCAGAGATTCTTTCGCAAAAATAAAGAAAATTGCGTTTCGTTCGACGCCGATTTAGGAGTTAATTTTGCGTTTCATTGCGTTTTTATGCGACTCGGGGAATAAAGAATGATGATGTCGATATCTTCTGTTGTGTACAGAGAAACAAAAGTTTGCTGCTATTGTTTGGAGCTTTCATTAGTGTGTTTGACGTAATTTCGCTAATTATTTCTTTGTCGTTACTTTCTTTGTGTGTTATGTACAAAGTTCTAAGTGGTATTTGGGGTCAAGTCTGGGAATGTCCGAGTGCGAGGTGAAATATTTGACATAAAAGAATAAATCAATTTTAACAGTTTCGTTAATCAAGAATACCCTAACAATTAAAAAAGAAATAAACATTTTATTTATATGGTGAAACAAGATTTTATTTATATGATGAAACAAGATTTTGTTGTTTCATCATTATAAATAAAATGTTTATTTATTTTTTAATTGTTAGGGTATTCTTGATTAACGAAACTGTTAAAATTGATTTATTCTTCTTAAAGTTAACATGCGCCTTTATTTAAATTGATTGTGTTTTTTGCTTGTAACTTTTTATGGTCTATTGTTATATTATTTTTGTCTGTGATACCCTATAATTAAGGCAGCACCTTATTTAATACTATCATCATCATCATCCACACAGACCAAACCCACCCAGTGCTGGATATAGGCCTCCTTTAGTTTGTCCGCCACGATCCTGCGCCAGTTCGATCCATTTTTTGTTTTTATTGCAGATAGACCTTGTTTGACCACAATCTCACCTGATGGTAAGCGACGATGTGGCCGATGATGGATCACAAAGGTCTAGAAGACCTTTACACTTATTCACTCTTGACTTGAAGAGACCCAGGTTGTAGTTTTCGGGGAAAACAGAAGCCGGCAGCGTGTTCCAGACCTTAGCGGTGCGGATGATGAAGGTGGAGGAGAACCACTTAGTACGAGTGGGTGGAATGTCCACTAGATAAGGATGATACTGCGCTGTTCGTCTGCTTGTCCTGGAGTGGAATAGAGATGGTGATATCAGGTCGTGGAGTTCCTGAGAGCACTCTCCAAAATGTATCCTGTAAAAGATCGAGAGGCAAGCTACCTTGCGACGGTGGTTGAGACTTTGGATCTTAGTCTCCGCAAGATACTGTTCACCGATAACTCTGAAGGCTCTGCGTTCAGTCGAGTATAGGGCAGCCAGCTGATACTTGGCTGAGCCATCCCAAACATGGCAGCAATACTCCATACCAGACCGGACTTGAGCTTTGTAAAGGGATAGAAGCTGTCCCGGTGAGAAGCATCGCTTAACCATGTTCAGGATCCCCAGCTTCATGGCCGCAGTTTTAGCTTTGGACTCGATGAAGGTGCCAAAGTTGAGTGTCGGTGTTAAGGCGGCACCAAGAAGCTCCAGCTGATCTTTTATAGGTACCGGTACATCTCGGAACTCAGAAACCTGGAGAAACGGACTCTTTTTGGTAGAAAAAAACAGGCTTGGGTTTAAAAGGCATTGAAATTAACTCGACTGGCTTTTCTCCAATCTGAGACTGCCTTCAGAATCAAGTTCAAGTGCTGCACCATCTCTTCTCCTTGCACCTGTATCTCTACTCGA
This sequence comes from Pasiphila rectangulata, assembly GCA_963082625.1. Lineage (NCBI taxonomy): Eukaryota > Metazoa > Arthropoda > Insecta > Lepidoptera > Geometridae > Pasiphila > Pasiphila rectangulata. The sequence goes on along the minus strand of OY720246.1, from coordinate 2,369,181 downwards.
ATGCTTGTGGTTTCGGTGAGGTAACTATCTATCACTGTGCTGTCGTCTGCGTACCCAATGATACCGGGAATCAGCAGATCGTTAATGTGCACCAGGAACAGTGTGGCAGATAGTACGGACCCCTAAGGTACCCCGGCATTGACTGCCATTTGATCAGACGAGCAGCCATCAATAACTACTCGAATTGATCTTTCCCTCAGAAAGTCGTTAAGCCAGTTGCAGAGGAGTGCTGAAAGTCCATATGCTGAAAGCTTGCCAATAAGGCTATCGTGCCAGACCCTGTCGAATGCTCTCGAGACGTCAAGTGATACCGCTAAGGCTTTACCATGTTTCTCAATGGCCTCGCTCCAAATGTGAGTGGCATACACAAGAACATCACCAGTAGACCGTTTACGGCGAAAGCCGTATTGACTGTCACTGAGGAGGTCGTTGTCTTCAAGGTATGCCAAGAACTTACTATTCAGAACACGTTCCATGCATATACAAAGCAGGGAAGTGACTGATATACATATGTAGGTCGATAGTTCTAAGGGTCGGCACGACTACTTTTCTTGGGCACGAGCTACACATTAGCAAACTTCTTTTCTCGAGACTTTACCAAGTTCCAGAGAAAGGCGAAAGAGTCGTGTTAAAATAGAAGACAATTCAGGAACACATGATTTTAGAACTACTGCTGAAATTTCATCTGGTCCACTGGCCATGTTCACGTCGAGATTATCGTTTGCCTTCGTTTGCCCGTGACTTTATCTGTGTCTCCTGCCATCTTGCTGCTGAACGATGAAATTATATTTTTCCCCTGGATGCAGTAAGAATCTGCCAAGCGATACCTCCAGAAGATGGGCAGCAGCGTCTTTCCGTGTATCAACATCCCGTACTATAATCGCAAACCCGCCTGCCAAGTGTGCTGAGTAGGGCAACAACCCCTCATGGAGAATCATGAGAGAGGCTTATGTCAGCAGTAGACGTCCCAAAGCTGATGATGAGGGCATTATAAACTCATCGGCTTATCTTGGCCTGTGGGAGCTTCCCGAGTTTTAGTCGAAGATGAGTACAGTTTTGTTCATGGGCGAGCACCAATTTTTCCTACTACTGCAGCGACTAAGAATAATTTATTGATTATAATTCAAGATTAAAATCTATTGATATATAAATGGATCTTTGAATTATAGATATAAGTTTAAGTATTGACAAATCCTGCCTGAAAATCAGCGTCGCAATCTCCTAGCTCGCTATATGGTGGCGGTAATACTGGGGCAGTGTCCATTTTTTGACCCCACGCTTAACTACTTATTTAAGTGTCGTCCTTCCTTTGTAAGTCTATCTGAAATGTATTCCTTCCTTGTTTTATTAGAACTCTTGAAATGTCCACTTTGTTGTTTTTGTTTCTTCTTATATTTTGTATGCGTTGTGTGTGTCAAAAATAAATTTATTTTGTATTTTCTTTCTTTAAATAAGTGGTAAACAGATCTCCAAATGCTGTACATCACCCTCACTGCAGCACAGGCTAAGTAGCTCTCCACAAACTCGTAGACATAAACAACAGCAGTCATTGGAACAAGTTTTAATTGGTTCTAGACCGGGATTCCGACTCATTACAGTACACTAACGATTCCTACCCTATTGCAGTGCTTATGCCTTCTAGAACGGTAATTACGGAGTCTGATTGGGGATTTTAGAGCGGAAATCTTTTGATTTACTACTGAGACCATTCGACGTTCAGAATACAGTCGATACCGGTGAAATCTAGTTTTTTAATATCATCATTTTAGCCGTAAAACATCCACTACTGAACACAGGGCTCCCTTATGGATCTCCATGACGGGTAGGTGCCATACTCACCATGCTTGGCAGGCGGGTTGGCGAGCGCAGTACGGGATGTTGATACACGGAAGGACGCTGCTGCCAATCTTTCAGAGGTGAACTTTAGATGGCTTTTACTGCATCCACGGGCAAGAGAGGAGGGGTAACATTCTACTGCCCTACGGCAAATTTATTCCTATAAATAATACCTAACTTAAGTGTGGGTTTACACATAGAGGCAACACAGGTAGACAATTATACAGGTTGATTTGTCAAATATTGATACGGGACCCTTCGTGCGCGAGTCTGACACGCACTTGGCCGATTTTTAAACCTACTAATTTAACCGATTTATATATATATATATATATATATATATATATATATAAATCGGTTAAATTATATATATATATATATATATATATATATATACATACTTATTTAACCGATTGCGAATTCGACAAGTAATGACAAGGTTTGTGTGTACAAAAATTGGTGCTCAGTCCTGAATAAATATACTCACGACCTTCGAATAAAACTCGGGTAGCTCCCACAGGCCAAGATAAGCCAGATGTAAGTTTATAATGTATGCAATATAAAATGATTCCGAAAGTTGGTGGTAGAGATTTCGGTACTCTAGTAAATGTTATCGAATTTAAGATTGAACACATTTTCTGATCATCGTCAAGACGTCCACTGCTGGAAGTAAGCATCTCTTATGGACCTCCAAGTTTTGCGGATAAAAGCAGCTGCACCTGTCTGCAGACCTTACCAGGCCGTCCACTACTGGACATAGGCCTTCCTTATGGATCTCCAAGATCATGAAGAGATTGTTGCCATACTCGCCACGCTTGATACAAAGAACGACGCTGCTGCCCATCTTCCGGAGGTACCTTTATAAGATATTACATTCTATGGTAGACTCAACTGAATTATTATCGCATATTTCCATTAATACTGGGTTCAGTGCTCAAAGAGCAAACCAGAGCAACATATTTGCCTTGCTAACTTATTAAAATAATGTCTCATATTTTAACCCACTGTCAAGAATGTGTCGGCAGTATAATGAGGCAAATATTGTATTAGACATTTTTTGTTGGAATTTAACAAAATTTACGAAAACTGTGAAAGACATCCTCCATTTTAACAACGGGGGCTGCGATGCTCTCGGCACTGTTGTAGCCCCTGTGTTAATTGATTAGGTAGGTAGGTATATTTTTTATTTTATTTTTATTATTTTTTCTCATAATTGTATTATCTTTTTCTTTTTTATGTATACTCTTATTTGTTGTGAACTATATATCGCACCCTGAATAATAAAACGCATTAATTCGAAATTACGGGTTTTTAGTTTTTGTCATAAAGTGCATTAACTTTGAAACGAGAATACGCTCGCTCCAACAGCCGTTTCAATACGACGTAAATAAAGGAGATAGATGGTCATCCGTCTCTTTTTGATTAACGATCGCTGTCAACTCAGCAATCATAAAACGACGAATTCAGTGATGCGCCGGCACTGTTCAAGGACACACCCTAGTTTCGAGATATTAAAACGAAATAAAATGGAAAGTTTCATTGTTTGACTACAAGGTAAGACATTTTATCTACTTTGGCTTAATTATAAAGTGACGATTGTTAGTTTTAGTGCACTTTATTAGAAAAATGTTTGCAGATATTTTTGTATCATTAGGATAAATTTCATTTTATTTTTAAAAATATTGCAGTTAGTGTGAATGATTTCAGTTTAACGCAGTTTAATATTAAAAGTTTATGTTATTACTTGGTTCGAATGTGATTTGTTTCATTATTGTATTAAAATTTGTATGAAGACAAGATTCTTATGAGTTTTAATGCTGTTTATGATTAAAATACAAACAAAATCTGTGTGTTATTGTGAATTGATTTACTTTAATATTAGGATAATAATGATTTTGGCTAAAAATATTTATTATTGAACTGCGTCTTATTAAATAAAATAGGTTTTGCTACCTATTACATTAGTAATTGTTTTATTGATCTTGCTCCCGACGACACAACAAATTTAATATAATCTTCTTTTAATTTTAGGATGGATTCAAGGGCGAGTAAGATATTAAGATTAGTAACAAGCCAGAATGATTCACCAGGTCTTATTTCAAAAGCCGAGAATCAACATAATAATGTAAACAATCTTTATGACGGGGTGAGATACATTTTTATAACATTGTTTCGCTTTCTATGTTTAGGTAGGTAGTTAGGTACCTACTTTGCATTTTCTAATCAAACATTTTTTTTAGTTGCAAACAGAAAATGATGGTCCGGGTTATATGGAAATAGACAAAGAATTACTAACGCAAGAATCAACATGCTGCAAAAATGCAAATAATGAAGAAAATAAAGAGGTATGGAACTTAAAAAATATATTTATTTCAACTTATTGCAGGCTGTTGCTAACCTGCGATTATTTTATATTATTTAGGTAAGTAATCATGGATGTTTGTGACTGTCACTTTAAGATCTTGCTGGAAGCCCAAAAACATGAAAACAATAGGTACCTTTCATCTACTGAAATGTGATTTAGTAAAAGGTGTTTGATTATTAATTTTTGTTACAGAATTCCCATTCGATTGTTAAAGAAACAACAAATGTAGAAGCTGTAGAGGTATGAAGCCAAATATTATTTATTTATTTAATCCTATCGTTGTCAACCTGCAAATAGTGAAATTTGTCTGTTCATCTGTCTGATATTTTGTCTGTTTGTCGTATGTGTTCTGATCTTGATGAAAATTGATAGAGAAGTTGCCAAAACCCCGAGAACGGACATAAGATACATGCAAAGCGGGCGATACTGCTGTACAGTCGACCGCACATCAAATAATACTTATTACAAGGGACGTAGGGGTTGATTTTATAAAATAGTAAATAAAATGTTTTTCTAATTACAGACTTACCACTTGGAAGGTGAAAAAATTGAAAGTAGTTTGGTGCCTTATGACGATAGCGACACTACCTTGAGCGAAGACGATGCTTTGACAGCAACTCTGAGAGCCTCGGAAGTTAATAAATCTTCCTCAAGTTCGAGTTTGTCTCGCTCCAGCTCAACATCTTCCAGCTCTTCGTCGAGCTCTAGCTCTTCTTCAGACTCTGACAGCTCTCAATCTCCAAAAGTACCGCCTCGGCCATCAACATCAACTAAAGACAATCGTGACCTCTATGAAGCGAATGACGAAAACTTTATAGAACAGACATCTCCGCAACAACAAAATGAGGAAAGAGTAAGTACTTTACTGCTTTTTATATTATTAGTTATTGGATTAAATTGAAAATTGTAAGACTAATTCATTATTATATTTTTAGGATACTGGTACGCGTCACTCAAGAAAGTCTCAAGAACATCATGATTATCAAATATCTCCGCTTAATTCTGACGAAAGTGAAGCCGACTTAAGCGATGGAGATCCTACTTTTGTGAGTGATGAACCGGCAAGAAGACGAAATTATATATTTGCGGCATCAGACACTTCTTCTAGCAGTTCCGTTACTTCAGAAAGTACGCCCCAAGTAAGAGGCCGCAAGCGTACAAGAAAACCTGAAAAATGGAAGCAAAACAAAGCTAAACGCTTGAGAAACAAAGGAAAATCGTACGTATCTTTGTCCGAAACCAAAAAAAAAGTTGAAGCTCGTTGCCTCAAGCCTCCTTGCCCAGATACATGCCGACAAAACTGCACTAAGAAAATTGATACGGAGACCAGATACGAAATCTTTAGCCGGTTTTGGGAACTGGGAGATGTAGTAAGGCAAAGAGCTTACATCAGTGCGTGTATGCTCGATGTTGTGCCAAAATACAAGTACACCAATGCTGAGACACCTAGACGCAACAACAAAGCATTCCATTTTGTTGTTGGTAGCATCCAAATTCGGGTATGCAAAGCTTTTTTCAAAGCTACACTAGATATAACGGACCGTATGATACTTACGACACAGACTAAAGTCGACGAGAATGGGTTTTTGCTTGAAGATTTAAGGGGAAAACACCAGAACCACAAGACACTCGCCCCGCAATTAAAAGCTGACATAAGGGCACATATTAATTCCATACCTCGGATTGAATCGCACTACTTAAGAGCTTCTACTACAAGAGAATACATAGACGGCAGTAAAAATATAAAAGATTTATACAAAGATTTTGAATCAGATCAGAAGGAAAAAGGACAAGATCCCGGTACATACAGTGCATACTACAAAATATTTACAACTGAATTCAACCTTGGCTTTTTCCAACCCAAAAAAGACCAGTGCGATTTATGCAACGCTTACAGTAACGCCAATGCTGACCAGAAGAAAGAAATGGAAGACAAATACCAAAAGCATATTGAACAGAAATTTGCAAGTCGAATAGAAAAGCAAAATGATCGCAAAAAGGTAAACGCAAATACCAAAGTAGCTATTTATGATTTGGAAGCAGTATTGCAATGTCCCAAAGGTGAATCTTCATCGTTTTACTACAAATCTAAGCTTAATTGCCACAATTTAACAGTCACGGAATTAACTGATGATAAATCGAAGGTGGCCTATAAAAACGTTCATTGCTATTTTTGGACGGAGTCAGATGCAAAACGGGGAGCTAATGAAATTGGCTCGTGTATATGGAAATACCTGAAAGCTTTAAGCGATGAAGTGGAAGGAGAAGAAGTAGAAGTGATATTCTATTCTGACAATTGCTGCGGGCAAAACAAAAATAAGTACATCACCACTTTGTACATGTTCGCCGTTCACACTTTGAACATAAAGAGTATAACGCACAATTTTTTGATCCGAGGACACACCCAAAACGAAGCCGACAGTGTTCATAGCCTCATAGAAAAAGAAGTTAAAAAGAACCTCAAATCCGGACCGATTTATACCCCCGATCAATACATAGCTCTTATCAAAAATGCTAAAAAGTCGCAGCCCGCTCTTAATGTTCACGAGTTGAGTTTCGAATCATTTTATGATTTGAAATTACTTCAGGAAGAGTGGGGGTATAACTTTTCAAAGAACACAGAAGGCGGTAATGTCAATTGGAACGAAATAAAAAGTCTTAAAATAACTAAAGAGAGTACAAAATTTTTCTACAAGACGTCGTATCTGGACGACAGTTACAAGGAAGTAAACGTCAGAAATAAGAGAAAGAAACTGGAACCCATCACTGCTGTTAGGCTTTCAGCAGCTTACACAGAGAAACAAAAATTGAGTGCGAACAAGACTAAAGACCTGAAGGAGCTTATTTCAAAAGCATTGATACCTTCCTTCTATACAAGTTTTTACGATTCAATATTGTAGGATTATCTAAAAAAAAATGTAGGTTTGTAAGCTTACTTTATTTTTTTAAGTTACGCCCGAATTGTGGCAAGTTTTTAATACCTTTTAGTATTTACTATCCGTTCTTTGTTAAGTTTAAATTAGAGCCAAAAAATAGGCTTTAAATAATTTTGTTGATTTTGTGATAAAAATTGTGCCTTTAAATACTTAAAAATAAAAGTTCCTATTTATATAGACTTAATTAAAAAAAATACTTAAGTTCAGTTCCAAAAATAATAATTAAGAGACTACGTATGAGAGTATTAAAGTTACAGAATAAAAAAATTACTACAGTTATTTAATTTTGTATGGCAGATAATATTTTGACTTTTAAGTTTTTTTTGTTTGTAAGCACTTTTAGACTGTAAGAACAATGTAATATTTGTCTATTTTACGTACCTTACTCAAATGATGATCTCATGATCTAGAAAAAATACAATTACTTGACATTCAAAACTAACACTGCGTTTTATTTGTCAATAAATTTAATAAATTTATCATGTAATTTACTAAAACACTAAATCATTAATGTTTAATTTGTATATTTTTTTCTTTTTCATTCATTAACTGCATCATTTCCTAATAATCTCGCAAAGTTTAAAAAATTATTAAAAAACATTGCATCATTTCAAGTTAATCCATGTAAACTTTTTTTTTCTGCATAGAATTTTAGTCATAAAGTGCGTTAAAAACCAACTTTTTTTTTCAATATTATTTAAAAATACTTACCGTATAAAAAAACAATTATAACACATGCAACTATGTTGCCTATTAATCAAACTAGCCGTATATACAATTTAAAGTTTCCTGTCACCTTTATTAACTTTTTTATGGATTTTTGAAGTGTGGTGTTTAAGGTTCACAAACTTTAAACGCGTTTTCCCGCACACATACAATTTCGAATTAATGCGTTTTATTATTAAGGGTGCGATATGTTTTTGAACTATTTAGCATATAAAGTCCACTTTTTTGACACTGCCATGCTGTTTTTGCAGTGCGCACAAAAGTTATGCTACAGGCTAGGTCTAAACCTTATTTTTTATTACTTGTATTGTTAATCTTGTATCGTGTATTGTGTGCCTTAATAAATAAATATATAAATATCCCTTAGCAGGATCTTACTGCATTACCCCTCGGCAATTGAAATATACACAGTTAATCTAGCACGGGAGGTAAAGTTACTAATTACGGTAAATTTATATTAAGTTGTTAAGGTAATATATTATTAAATTAATAAATAAATAAACTATTTATATGATTGAATTGATTTGCTTTTGTAGCAAATACGTCTACATAAACGCGAATCTTCCTCAGTTGGTAGCATAATCAAAATTTACGAGGCGCCAAGGAATTGTTGTATCTGATGAAATAGCTTTGCCAATAGTTAAATCCTTAAATTTTACATGTGAATTAGATGCCGTTTTATTAAATATCTTGGCCTTTCACATTTCATTATCACCATTACAGCGTTACGTCGTCCACTGTATTTTTTATTTCTATTTTTTTGGTTTTGATAATTGCGCTAAGGATGTAATATTTTTTTAAGGTTTACATATATTTATAAATAAATGATAATTATTATTATTCCACATTTTATTTGTAAACTAATATATTTTTTTTACTATAAAGAAACAAAGAAACAAATATTCTATAGTAAAAATTATATCAAAAAGGCCGCGAAGCAAGGCTCAAGCGGTCGCAGGCGACTAGGGCTGCAGGGAGAGGAATCTCCTTACTATACGTGCCGAGTCCAGGAGTACTGCCTTTTGGATCTGGCTCTTGATCCAACTGCCTAGTGAAAGTCTTTCGAGATGTTGATCAAGACTCTTTGCTATGAGTCCGTTCTTATTATTGCTGTTGGACATAGGCTATCATGGATCTCCTACTAAAAAAAAAAAAAAATCATTTATTTCAATTAAGTACAAAACATATTGTTATAAGCTCTCCCTACCAAACTAAGTTAAAGAAAACTTGTATCTTGGTAGTGAGTATCTTCCCAAGCAATCATTGCAGGTTAATGTACTGAATAGAAATTAATTAGGTATATTAGTTAGGTAAGTACATTTCAATAGAAAAAAATAATAATAATAATAATCAGAGGACATAAAATAATGAAATAAAAAATAAGATTCTATTAATAGATAAAATGTAAGCTTATGAAGTTATACTATGTGTATGATATTTAATAGTGTATTTAATTAGTAGGTATTATTCGTTTATTACTGAAACAACAAAATAAAATAAAAAGATAAAAACATTCTCGTTAGCCTTTGGGTAAAAAGTTATTTTTGGATTTTAAATAAATTTTCAGTTTCTGCATATGTCATTGTTTTTAGCCAATCAGTCACTATTTTTTTACATTTGACAGAGGAAACATGGTAAATATTAACCTCCTTATTAGCCAGGTTATATAGGCGCGCACTGATAATATCATAATGGCGAGATGCTAATGCGGTTCTGTGACTAACAGTGATAGGATACTACTGATAGGAATTTACCTCACCAAGCTAAGCAGGCGGGTTGGCATTGTCCTGCAGGGTAATTACGTATCTCGCAACAGGTTTTGCAACAGGCGATGGTTGCTATCAAATGTCAATTCCTTGCTGTTCTCTAATACAAAGTTGACATTTGACATCAACGATCGCTTGTTGCAAAACCTATCGCGAGATATGTAATCACCCTGCCGCTCAACTTTTCAACTCAACGAGAGTGGGTCGTAAACACCTAAAGCCTGTTTAACATTACAATTAATAGTGTAACTCACGAGTGTATCGAAAGTGAAATCAGATACTATGTTTACATAAACACCTTCGCTAATAATGCATTATTTTAGAACAAATTAAATTACAATAAAAAATGATAAGTTTAACATTATAAAAGAAACAACTCTGTTATACATGATGGGTAGCTTTTACCGTTTACGCTGCGCACGCAACGAAACTGTTAAAAGGAATAAATGTATAGACTAGATTATGGGAGTTAAATCGATTTCGTTTTTAAAAAAATGCTTTGTGCAGAAAGTGGTCAAGGAGTAATAAAATTAAGTCATCGTTTATAAGAAGACGGAAGAGTGTGTTAAGTCTGAATAAAACTGTGAAAATTAAAAGGTTTTGTAAATAAAAAGAGTTTCAAAACCAAATTCTAGAGCACTTCTTTGTGTTATAGCTTAAATTACTCTCTCAGACTAAAACCGCAGAGAATTCAACTAGTTAATTAAGTTTAACCAGCTAACTATTGAACCTAAGTCAATTAATGAAGTAATGGTTCAGTTTGCTTTACATAATAAAGTTAAAAGCGAAGGAAAAGTTTAATCAGTGAGTTTAAATCTTAGACTGCAATAAAGTGTTAGCGTTGAATTCAAAGTGGTTATTAATAAGCTTTTGTGGAAACGATTATAAGAATAAGAATTTAAAATATTTATTGCCTGAACAATCCTTACTCTAAGAATAAGTTGTTACACATAATTAATAATAATACAACGATTTAACATGCACTTATAACAATTTTATGTGATTATCATTTTAGTTCAGCCGTAGGACGTCCTCTACTGGACTCAGGCATCCCTCATGGATCTCTAAGTGATCATGAGGGAGTTGTTCCCATACTCGCCATGATTGGCTGGCGGATTGGTGAGCGAATGAGATCCATGAGGGAGGCCTGTCTTCAGTAGTGGACGTTTTACGGCTGAAATTATGAGTACCAATCATGCCACTCTGATCAACAAAAACTCTGAACACAAGCGTTTCGAACCCAATAATTCAAGTAAGTGTTAAAGCAATTTTAATTCACCGCAGTATTTTTAAATTTGATTGTAAACTCTACCGGTATTGTGAAGAGCAAAAATTTTACGGCAATTCGCGGCGCGTGAAATAGCGATAAAGAGCGTTAAACTGATAAGTTAAGAGTGGAAAGAGCCCAGCGCTTGATGGCTGTGTAATTGGCCCAACTTTTAATTGGCCGCCGACCGCTGTTTCTGACCGGCGAGAAAATACTTTCAAGCATTTGAGTATTAAGCTGCCCACTTTGCACGTGTTATGCGGGGTTGAAAAGTATCTTGATTTTGTTTACAGTTTCATTAGCAGAATATGTTTTTTTGTTAGATAATGTATGTATTTACTTTATTGTTTATCGACGAAATCTATACTTCTATTCTAATAATTATAAAGAGGAAAGATTTGTATTTTTGTGTTTGTAACGAAAAAAACTTAAAAACTGGACCGATTTTCAAAATTCCACCACCACTTGGGTATATTTAAAAACATTCGATTGTTCACCCCTACTTTCAACCCCCATATTTCATGAATGGCTCGACCGATTATTTAACTGACTATATGACTATAATATAACTTTCAGTTTTGCTTTCTACACATCACTTCCTTTCATTTGATACCAAACCCGGCTATATTTGGAAATATTTAATTATTAATTCCCTATTTCACCCCCCATATCTTGTAAACTTCTTAACCGATTTTGATAAAACGTGTCACAGGCCAGAAACCGAATGTCCAACTATTAGAGAAAACCGTGTTGGCCAAGTGGCAACTTGGCCAACACGGCTTATTCTTCATCTTTATCTATAAAAACTCGAACAGCAAACTAAAGACAACAACGGTATCGCCCCTACGCCATAGCCCGGGGCGATAATGCATAGCGTAATCAAGCGCGCTACAGGTACATTAAACGATCGATTAAATCTAATTCTTAAAATAACGTTGGGGTGTATTTTGGACTGTACCTCGTGATACTACTCGGATCCTAGCCAGCACAACTTCTAAAAATAACGGAGAAGAAATCTGGGTCGTTGGTAGATGTTGTTGATGTGGAACGGTTTGATTAGCTCCTGTAGTTTCGTCTTCATACTGTAGTCGCTTGTGGCCAGTGTTACAGCTGATAACAATCCCTTCATAGGCACGAACAGCAAACTAAACGTAACAATAAACGCTACCGCCCCTCCCTCCGCCGTAGCCCGGGGCGGTATTGTGAATAATAAAACATTATGTGAAAAGAACACCGCGTAGAGTTGTAATCAAAACAAATGACGTGCGCGCTAACAGGTAGCGAGCACGATTACCTGCGTGGTCGAACAAAATAAATGAACAACCAGTATTTATTAAAAATAAATATAATAAAAAAATGCTAGACACTTCACACCGTCCTTAACTAAGAAAAGCTTGTATTATGGAAACAAGATAATAAATAGTACTTTTAAAGATTTTTTTACAAAAACATATAAATCAATTATATTTAAATCAAAACATTTCTAAACCTTTTTGTTGTTGACCTATGTGGTCCAACTGGCTAACACGCAGGAGGTTGCGGGTCTGATTCCCGCCAGGACAACTGCAGACATACAGTTTCTGGCCTGTGTATTTGTTTTTGTATGTTATGAATACAAAAATCAAAAATGTGTGTCAGAATTCTATCAATCATTTATTCTATTACAAAATATATTTTACTCTGCGGTCAAATGATGCTGTGTCAAAATTCATTATAATAAATGTTAATTAAATAAATAAATAAATAATTCTGGACAAATCACACAGCACCTTCTAGCCCCAAGCTAAGCAGATCTTGTGTTATGGGTACTAGATGACTTAATACATTATACTACATAGATAGATATTTTTATTATAAATAGAAAAACACCCAGAACACCCTGAACAAATATCTGCAGATCGTACAGACATTTGTCCCGAGGCGGGAATCGAACTCGCAACCCCTTGCAGCGCAGGCGGACCTTCGCCCGCTGCGCCACAGAGCTCGTCAAATTGATCAATTGAATTGATCAATTAACTAGCTATTGACAGTTATGACTGACTGGTGGCCGAGAGAAGGGCACAGAAAAAGGGGTCGTCCACCATCCCGATGGGTTGACGATGTTCGAAAGACCGTGGGTTGCACCTGGCTAAGAATAGCTTATGACAGAGGCGAATGGCAAAATCAAAGGGAGGCCTATGCCCAGCAGTGGGTCGATAAAGGCTGATGATGATGATGATGATGATGACAGTTATTGTGGCCAATCCATCAAAACCGAGCACAAGCTTGGTTATAATAACGCCATTGCAAACTTGAGCTCCAGGGTATGACTAAAGGTTGATAACAATCCCTTCATAAATACGCACAGCAAACTAAATGCAACAATAAACGCTACCGCCCCTCCCTCCGCCGTAGCCCGGGGTGGTAATGTGAATAATAAAACATTATGTGGAAACAACGCCGCGAAGCGTTGTAATCAAAACAAATGACAAGCGCGCTACAGGTACCGTACACGATTACCTGCGCGGTAGGACAAAATAAATGGACAACACCGTATTTACTAAAATCTAACTTCATTCCGCTGCGCGCCGTATTGAAATAGTTGGCGCGCCAAGTACCGGGACAAATTGTGGATCTAAACTATCCAGTACATAATTTGAATACCATAAAAAGTGCCGTAAGGTGTCAGCAGTAGAAAGTTGCCTTTCCTCTCTTGTATGGATTCAGTAAGAATCTGCCAAGGGATACCTCCGAAAGATGGGGAGAAGCGTCTTTACGTATATCAACATCCTATACTGATCCGTATGGGAGGTCTATTTCCAGCTGTGGGTGTTGACAGTCCTGCGGTTGAGATGAAGAATAGGAAAGTCAAAGTTAAACTTAATTTCAACTAACTACAAGATACAAAATACAAAAACAAACCGCGTAAACAAACCTCTATCCGAAAATACCAAATATTTGATGTTATTAGACATTATTTAGTAGTTCGGAAAGCCACGGAAAAGTATTTTAAAGAATAAAAAAAATGTTTGAAAGCTTAACAATAGTACTTCTGTTATTGATATCGTTCAATAAAAGTAGTACTTTTAATATGTGTGTTGTTTAAAATACAGGAATTTATCAAAACACTATTATAAAACAAAACATAAAGATCAGAAATCCTCTTGTGTGGGTTGAAAAAACACATTACACTTTACTCAAAAAATGTAAGTCCTTTATTAAGAGCTGTGGATTTCGTTTCATAAATAAAACTAGAAGTCGCCCTTGGTTTCACCCGCATCTTTGGTTACTGCTCCGCTCCCGTAGGTCGTAGCGTGATGTTATATAGCCTATAGCCTTCCTCGATAAATGGGCTATCTAACAGTGAAATAATTGTTCATATCGGACCAGTAATTCCTGAGATTAGCGCGTTCAAGCAAACAAACAAACTCTTCAGCTTTATATATTAGTATAGATAAAATTCGCCGTGGGGTGCCGGGTGTAGAATGATACCCCTCCTCTCATGCCCATGGATGCAGTAAGAGTCTGCTAAGGGATACCTCCAAAAGATGGGCAGCAGCGTCTTTCCGTGTCTCAACATCCCATACTGCGCTCACCAACCCGCCTGCCAAGCGTGGTGAGAATGGCAACTACCCTTCATGGAGTTCCATGAGGGAGGCCTGTGTTCATCAGTGGACGTTTTATGGCTGAAACGATGAATGAATGATAGATAAAATAAAAAATACCTAGAGCCTAAGAAAGAGAGGAAAAGAAAGACTATGGGATATTTTACATATACATTTCTTTTAATTACCACAAGTACTTCAGTTTCGTCGTTATCAAGAGTGAGGAACTGCTTTCGTATTTTTTCTAAGTATAGTCCGTAGTAGCTTTCATTTAAATAACTTATTCATGAAGATTTCATTGAAATACCTACAACATACCTGGCTCGTAAAGACTGCACCTATCTTGCATAATTTTTAGCATCAAATAGTTTGCAAAAAAGCAGCGACAGTTTTAATAAAGATCCTCATATAGAATATACTGGAGTGCTCCACTGCTCTTGCACGTAAGTGTACGAGTTACGCTTTTCTCTGTGCGAGGCTGATTATGAGGTATGGAGGTGGTTTTTTATGCCCCGTGTCTTATTGCATTATGTGTCGAGATAGAGTGTCTGGCTGACGGTTTATCCTTGTAATATAACACGTGGAAGACCTTTATATCTAGGATCAGGCAGGTTGGTATTATATATCTTTATCAGCGAAGGCCTTCTTTTTTCTACATTTGACAATCTAACAAGATTTGGTTTTTACAACGAGGTTTGTGTGTATAATCCAACCGTAATGAAAAATGTACCTATAGCATATATATGTTGCAGATATATCTGCATCTGAAGATGTGGTGAGATGCTTTCAAAAGATTCCCTCTATACAACCCTACAAACTCTACATCTTGGTGTGCATAGGTATTGGCAATGTCAACTGTTTAAAATTGTCCACATTTAGGTCTACGTGTTGGGTAGCAGCGTTTTTCTGTGGATCAACATTCGGCACTGCGCTCGGAAACCCGCCTGCCAAGCGTGGTGAGTATGGCAACAACCCTTCATAAATATCCAAGATCCTGAGGCCTTAGCAGTGGACGTTCTACGGCTGATAGTGATGATGAAGCCAGGCTAGCTAGTGGCTAATGTTTACGCGGAAAAAGTTTCTTAATTACTCCTAATTCTTCCTGCGTCCAAATTGTAATTATACAGCACATACCGCTGCAGTGCTGAGTACGGCCACTTTGCCTTGTGGTAGCGAAGTTTTATAGTAAATTTTTATTTCTCATAGCATTAACTCCTAGCCCTACAGACAGACAGACGCGGGCAGCGATACTATGTAGAATACTATGTAGAAATAGAGAAAAGATAGAGACTATTTCACTTTCAAATGACTCGTGAGTTACACTATTGATTAATATGTTAAACGGGTTTTCTACTCGCGTTAATTATTCGTTGAAAATAGGTATCCAACGTGTTCAGTTCCTCCCAGGGGAACTTTCGTCAGGGAATGGAGCTTTTTTACGCGGTACCGTCTCCTTCCCTCTCACGCGCTTACGTTGCAGTGCAACGCAGAATGTTTTATGTTGCAAGTAGAAAACCCGTTTAACATAACAATAGGTAGAGACTATCTAAAGAAGTTTTATCAAATCGTATAGAGCAGCTAATTTTAGCGGCAACTTGTCGTCCAAGCCTTAATAAAGAAGAAGACACTGTCTTGTACATATACCTTGTTTTTGAGAAAATAATACAATTTCAGTGGAGTTGTTCATGTATTTGTTTTTATTTACTGCATCATGTACACGCTTTTATGAGGTCTAAGAGAAGTTACCCTGAGAGGAACCCAACAAACCAAACACAGGAATTGAGCAGCGTAAATTATTATGGAAACCTATTTTCATCGTATAATTGACGTGAAGGTGGGGTGCCAGCAGTAAAATGTTGCCATTCCTATCTTGTCCAAGAATGCAGTAAAAATCTGCTAAGGGATATCTCCAAAAGATGGAAAACAGCCTCTTTCCGTGTATCAACATCCCGTACTGCGCTCTCAAACACACCTGCTAAGCGAGATGGGTATGGCGACCCCCCTCTTGGTCGACCCTGGCGATACATGGCCTTTGTTGTCTATGTCCAACATTGAACTTGCTACGGCTGAGATGATTGAGTACAAATACATTTATATCCCACATTACCTACATCAAGCGTTCTCTGACCACAAACGCCTAAAATATCTTGTGAACACCCGAACATAACTTTTCGATGCAATCTAAGCCGGGTCTCCTACCATCATGCCTATTTAAGCGGCCCCCGCCACTATCCCTTAGGATAAAGGGGATTACGCAGTGACGTCACGGCTGGCTTACCCGCTTATCCTTCAGATTTTTCCCTCACTCGTAAAAAACGCCGCAGCAGACACATCGCGTACAGAGCAACGCGTGTTCGTGATGTAACGTAAAATTCGAAGTAAAATGTGGTTCGAAGTTTCGGTTACAGTTTTTCTGAGTTAGTTTATATAAAAAATAGTAGTATCTTTTCAGAGATTTGTAGTTTGATAATCAATTTTTTTATATTATTATTTTAGTTACTTATCTATCAGTTGCATGAAATAAAGATTATGTAAGTAATTATAATTCGTACATTCATAAAAATTTTTTTTTACGTCAACTCTATAAATAAAAACTCGGCCTAGTGCGAATCGGACTCGTGCACGAAGAGTTCCGTACCATTCATCATCATCATTCCAGCCTTAAAACGTCCACTACTGAACACAGGCCTCCCTCATAGATCTCCATGAGGGGTAGTTGCCATACTCACCACGCTTGGCAGGCGGGTTGGCGAGCGCAGTTTGCGATGTTGAAACACGGAAAGACGCTGCTGCCCATCTTCCGCAGGTATCCTTTAGGCAGGCGGGTTGGCCAGCGCAGTACATGATGTTAACACACGGAATGAAGCTGCTGCCCATCTTCCAGGGGTAACCCTTGGCAGATTCTTACTGCATCCATGGGTAAGAGAGGAGTGGCAATATTCTACTGCCAGCACCCCACGGCAATTTTCGTCACAGAGAAGATATTTTGGACTCCAAATTTAACCAGTTAGCTCACCCCTACGAATTATAATTTCAAATTTGCTATGTGTCGTCTCTGTAAAATTTACTTTATCGCTCGAATTTGAAGCGATGTAATCTGTGTGCTTTGCATGTGTAGCGGTTGGTCGATTGCGCAGTGATAAAGTGGGTGATGCTTGACTCGTGCTATGTTTCTTGAGTCTGTGGATTGAGTGGGCCAATTTTGTGGGAGCTCGTTTGTAAAGATTTGAATTCTGAGCAGAGTGTTGCGTAGAATGTTTGAATTAACAAAATTATTCTTGCTGGAAGCAAATAATTTTGAAGTCGGATTATTAATGTTTATCTGTAATACATTGAGGGCAATTGATGCGAGGCAATATGACCGCATATTGCCTCGTATCAATTGCCCGTGGATGCCGTATACATCTGCCAAGGAAAGATGGGCAGCAGCGTCTATCCGTGTATCTATCCAGCGCTCGCCAACTCGGTAAGCGGCATTAACCTCCTTTGATCATTACTTGTAGCTCTTCAAGTATTATGTCCAGCAGTGGACGTCCTACGGCCACGATAATAATGATGAATGACCCAGTCCGTCTGCAGTGGACGGCTTGCTTGAATGTCGAGCACTAGACCAGTTAACTGGGTTTTATCGGAGTGATTTTTGCTCCACCAATTTTGTAGTCTTCTCTCCGTTAGCTGTTGTTGTCAATTCAAATGAAATAGGTTTCGCCGACTCTGCGTCAGTCAGGTGGAGGCGAGACGTCATGCTGTAGAGGCCTTTCCATACGCGGACGATACGACACCTTACCTTGCCGTTACACCGTTTTTTAACTAGCACGGGTGGTATGAAGGATGTAAGCACCTTTATACGCTTAGGGATGTCTTAAGCAACAGTATAACTTTTTTTTTCGACAAACTGGACACTATAACTTAGTCAATTTTCTCAGAAATTTTATTTTGTAACCATTTATTTATTAGCCGGCCGTTCATTTCCGGTTACCCTTTGCAAACCCTATATATATGTAATATTTTTTTAAGGTTTATAGTTATGAATAAATGATTATGATTATAATAACAGGCCGTAATAACTGCCGTGGGGCGCCGGCGGTAGAATGTTGCCCTCATGTCCGTGGATGCAGTAAGAGCCTGCTAAGGGATACCTGCGAAAGATGGGCAGCAGCGTCTTTCCATATATCAACATCCCATACTGCGCTCGCCAACCCGCCTGCCAAGCGTGGTGAGTATGGCAACTACCCCTCATGCAGACCCATGAGGGAGGCCTTTGTTCATTAGTGGACGTTTTATGGCTGAAATGATGATGATGATAATAACAGGCAAGACCCGCGGCTGATTACGTATCTGGCGACAGGTTAGCAACAGGCGCAAATCTCGTGATAATCGCTATCAAACGTCAAATTTGATTTAGTTATCAGGTGTTGTTGTATATACGTCACTAAGTTGATTCACGAATTGACGTAATTAAGAATTGGCGTAAATCTGGCGATCGTCGCCATTTGAAAACCTGTCGCGAGATAAGTAATCAGGCTGCGGCCCTTCTCAAAATTGTATTAGTTGTACGAGTATTGAAGTAAACCAATAATAGTATCTTTGAATCGTGCACTTCTATAACCAAGTTTTGGTTTAAATATCTTTATCTCCAATAAAATTATGACAAACAATGAAAATATCTAGTTTTAAATATCTATATAATATAGTATGAAATATCTAGTTCCAATAAAATTATTTTTTTAAGAACGTACAAACCTGAGGACGGATTTGAAGTGGAGTTCCACTGTATTTTAGTACGGGTGTTCATTTTGTCTCCGAAAATCGATTGTCCAAAAATCAGAATCAATAACAAGTGTCTCTGTAACATCACCATCCATAAAATAATGGTCCCTTATATATAATTTACTATAAGATATTGCTTATCCTAATGCTCTTATGTATAAAGTTATTGTTGCGCCGCGCATAAACGTAAACTAGTAAGTTAGCGAAAGTTCCAGAAAGGACCGGTGATTACGTAAACACATCCGAAAGAGTCCAAAGGTAACCTCTATTTTGTAAACAAACAGGCGAAGTTTCTAGATAAACCGGTTTCGAGAACAATCATTTGGCTACGGAAGCGAACAGTGCGATATATCCGAGTGACTTCAAAGTGAATACAGTGATCAGTGTCCAGTGTACAAGTGCTATAGTGAACAAGTGTTTTAGTGGTGTTCAGTGTTGTACAGTGAAGAAGTGTTCCTGAAGATGTGAATCTGCTGTGAGATTCTTATTGGTGTGATCTGTGATTAAAGTGTTAATTTTGGTTTAATTGGACTACATTATTTAATCCCGAACCCTCAGCTCGTAACATTGTGTTACCTAATATATTATTTCAATAATATTCATCGTTAAAAACATAATTTGTCATAATACTTATTCTTCCGAATAGTTTCGAAGGATTATAAAACCTCGAGTGGCGGACGAGACGGAGAGACAATAGGTTATTATTTATTAGGTTTTGTCCCCATCCCATCCAAAAACACTGACTGTCACAAAACCGAGATGGAGACAATAGGTTATTGAGTTGTTTTTACATAACCTCAAAAAACACTGCCTGTGACAGAACCGAGATGGAGAGAAAGTCGGTTATTAGGTTATTTTTATATAACCTCAAAAAACACTGCCTGTGATAGAACCGAGATAGAGACAGTAGGTTATTAGGTTGTTTTTATATAACCTCAAAAAACACTGCCTGTGATAGAACCGAGATAGAGACAGTAGGTTATTAGGTTGTTTTTATATAACCTCAAAAAACACTGCCTGTGACAGAAACGAGATAGAGACAGTAGGTTATTAGGTTGGTTTTATATAACCTCAAAAAACACTGCCTGTGATAGCACCGAGATGGAGAGATAGTAGGTTATTAGGTTGTTTTTATATAACCTCAAAAAACACTGCCTGTGATAGAACCGAGATAGAGACAGTAGGTTATTAGGTTTTTTTATATAACCTCAAAAAACACTGCCTGTGACAGAACCGAGATAAAGACAGTAGGTTACTAGGTTTTTTTATAACCATCTGAAAACAATTTTTACCCTTTGAGTACGGAACCCCAATAAGCTAAATCTATACAGAACAAAATGTGGTGCAAAATCAAATAAAACCCGGAAAAAATAAATAAAAAATACGAATATAACATAAAATAACTCTTGACTAAACCTTATTAAAAAAATATCACTGAGTTGTGTTACTAAGTGACCGTTCACTTGTTTGTTGAGGTGGTAGATACATCAAAATACAATGTTATGAACATTAACAATTATTGTAATAAATAATTAGGATAATAATGTTTATGAGTTGAATGTTATGAATTTAATTATTTAGCGCAAATGACTTGATGCATGTTAATCATTATGGAGTTCGATTTTAGTGGTAACTATACATGGATCCTTCCTTATATCCTGATCATTTGGGGAAACGATGATTATGAAAATAAATTTTATGGATTATTCTATTAGGGATATAAAATTTCGGAGACAAAATAGAGAACCATTTTTTACACATAACCCCTTTGAAATCATATTGAGAATATTTTTTAGCATTTTTATGTACTTATGCAATATTAAGGAATTTGCGTTATCTAATACTGAGGTGAGGTGCCGGCAGTAGAATGTAACCCCTTTTTTCATGGCTGCGAATGCAGTAAGAGCCTGCTAAAGGATACCTCCGGAAGATAGGCAGCAGCGTCTTTCCGTATTGCGCTCGCCAACCCGCCTGCCAAGCGTGATGAGTATGGCATATTTTCTTTCTTTCTTACGCATGGAGATCCTGAGTTCAGTAGTGGACGTTTTACGGCTGAAATGTTGATGATGATGACTACTATCTTAAATTTTAAGTTGATATTTGTAGCATCAATACTGAAGATATGTGACGGACTGACAGACAGACTGACAATGTCACAACAAATGGGTTCCTTTTTAGTTTCCCTAAACTCCGCCAATTTTCAATAAAATTATCCTATCTTAACTGTACGCATAATATACAGACGTCAGTACGTGCAGTAAATTTATATTGTACAGGACGCTGGAGTGCCTGGAATCTTCATCATAATCTCAGCCGTAAGACGTGCACAAACGTTTTTAAAATACACAAAAAGATTTGGTTACCCATCCAATTTACGACCGCGCGTAGGGTTGCTTCATCATCATTTCAGCCGCAGGACGTCCACTGCTGGACAAAGGCCTCCCTCATTGATCTCCAAGTACTGCGGTTGGAAGCCGTCTGCATCCACCGCCGACCAGCAGTTCTCACCAAGTCGTCTGCCCATCTTGTAGGTGGACGTCCTACGCTGCGCTTGCCGATCCGTGGCCTCCATTCGAGAACTTTGCTGCCCCATCGGCCATCTGTTCTGCGCGCTATATGGCCTGCCCATTGCCACTTCAACGTGCTAATCCGTTTGGCTATGTCGGTGACCCGAGTTCTTCTACGTATCTCCTCATTTCTGATTCGATCCCGTAGAGAAACCCCGAGCATAGCCCTCTCCATAGCTCGTTGAGCGACTCTGAGCTTGTTCATAAGGCCAATAGTGAAGGACCACGTCTCGGTTCCATATGTCATCACTGGTAACACACACTGGTTGTAGACTTTCGTCTTAAGGCACTGAGGTATGTTGGACGAAAAGACGTTGCGAAGTTTCCCAAACGCTGCCCATCCGAGTTGGATTCGACGATTGACCTCTTTCTCGAAGTTGGACCTACCTAATTGGACTGTTTGTCCTAGGTATACGTACGCGTCGACAACTTCAAGAGCCGAGTTCTCAACCATAACTGGGGCAGGCACGACATGGACATTTGACATGATTTTCGTCTTGTCCATGTTCATTTTAAGGCCTACCCGCTGGGAGACTCGATTGAGGCCTTCGAGCATCGTGCTGAGCTCTTCCATCGACTTTGCCATGACCACAATATCGTCGGCAAATCGAAGGTGAGTGATGTATTCGCCGTTAATATTGATGCCCAGCCCTTTCCATTCCAGGAGCTTGAAGGCATCTTCCAAAGCGGTCGTAAACAGTTTCGGAGAGATTACGTCTCCCTGTCTTACGCCTCTTTTTAAGGGAATCGCCTTCGAGCTCTGTTCTTGTACTCGGACTGACATAGTGGCGTTTGTATACAAACACTTCAACACTTCGATGTACCGATAGTCAATTCGGCATCGTTGGAGAGACTCAAGCACCGCCCATGTTTCGATCGAATCGAAGGCTTTCTCATAGTCCACAAACGCAAGACATAGCGGCAAGTTATACTCTTCGGTCTTCTGTATGACTTGCCGCAGCGTATGTATGTGGTCTATGGTACTGTAGCCTTTTCGGAACCCGGCTTGTTCGGGAGGCTGGAAGTCATCAAACCTGCGTACGAGACGGTTCGCGATGACCCTTGAAAACAGCTTATAAACATGGCTCAACAGCGAGATGGGTCTGTAATTCTTAAGTAAGGTTTTGTCACCTTTCTTGAAAAACAGAACCACCACGCCCTTGTTCCATGCTTTCGGCGTCGTACCTTCAAGCAAGGCGGAATTAAATA
Source organism: Pasiphila rectangulata (assembly GCA_963082625.1). NCBI lineage: Eukaryota > Metazoa > Arthropoda > Insecta > Lepidoptera > Geometridae > Pasiphila > Pasiphila rectangulata. The sequence goes on along the minus strand of OY720246.1, from coordinate 2,346,155 downwards.
GCTTCTGAAGGACTTTAAGTACCGGTGATCCACCCGCTTTCAGAAGCTCTGAAGTGATTCCGTCCTCACCCGGCGCCTTGTCGTTCTTAAGCTGTTTCAAGGCCATCCTGATCTCGTACAGGCTGATGTCCGGGATATCCTCGGTATAATGTCGGGTCAGTTTAGCTCTTGGGTCGTTGGCCGCACTGCAAACAGGTTTAGTGACCGAATCGTAGAGCCGTCCATAGAACCTTTCGACTTCCCTTAACACTTCTGCTTTACTTGACGTTATGCTGCCATCTTCCCTCTTCAGCTTCGTCATCTGGCTCTGCCCAATAGAACTATCTCTCGCGAACACTTTGGAGCCTTTATTCCGCTCTATCGTATCTTTAATACTGGCTGTATTAAAGGTACGAATATCGTGCCGCAAGGATTTCCAAATTTGTCTATTGAGCTGCCTATGTGACTGAGCATCATCGGGAGACTGCAGTCGCAAAGAACGTCGTTCAGCCATGAGGTTTAGGGTGTCATCAGAAAGTTTCTGAGGTCTATTAGTACGGGGGGTCTTAAAGAACTGGGACCCCACCGTATGGACGGTTTCTACGAACCTGTTATTGATCTCGTCCACCGATGCATCTACTCCTAGACAGTCAAAGCGATTTGCGAGTTCGAGTTGAAAGCTCTCGAGGTTTTGGATATGTGCGCGAGTGGGTCGGAGCGTAGATTTCATCAAACGGGACCTTTCAAGTTTAACGTTCATATTCAATGTGCCCCTTACAATTCGGTGATCACTGCCGGTTTTCACCCTGTGAATCACAGAGACATCATTGAATATTCGTTTCTTGTTGGTCAGGATGAAATCAATCTCATTTCTCGTAGAACCATTGGGACTCATCCAGGTCCATTTCCTGTGAGGCGGCTTCTGGAAGAAAGAATTCATCATAAAGAGTCCTTCTTTCTCCAGAAAATCGGCCAGCCTCTGTCCCCTGGGGTTCCGTTGCCCATACCCAAATTGCCCCACTCTCAACTCATCATCGCTTCTCATGCCTAGCTTTGCATTGAAGTCCCCCATTACAACAGTGAAGTGAGTGTTGTTCGTATGTATGGCTCTACTGATGTCCTCATACATAAACTCTACTTCTTCATCTGGGTGTGACGAGGTCGGCGCATATACCTGAACGACCTTCAGCAAATATCGCTTAGATATTCTGAGTGTTAGGTACGCGACCCTGCTCGACACACTGTCGATGGTGACAATGTTGTTAATGAGTGACTTGTGAACGAGAAACCCGACACCACCTTGGGACTGTTGGTCGCCCTCCCGGTAGTATAGTAGGTTACCGGACTTAAGGGATATCGTGTCCTCGCCCTCTCTACGGACTTCTGATAGCCCCAAAATGTCCCAGTGTAATCTACTAATTTCTTCTTCCAGCTCAACAATCTTATCGTCTGTCAAGGGTTGCTTAACCTCGATGATTGATTTCGTACTTTTATTAAGGATTTGCCAAATTTCATAGTTCTAGGTCCACGGGAAGTACCCTATGAATTTTGATTCTATTGAGAATGTCAAAACGAACGTTTGTTGCGGCATAAACGGCCGTATCTTTTTTTCAGGTCAACTTAGAATATTGATTTCTTCACAGGTTAAAGACGCGGTAAATTTGAGTATATAATTTTAATTTCAACTCGATACCTCTACACGTTCTCGAGATAAAGAGTCTTGAGAGACCGGCAGACTGACAACAAAGTGATCCTATAAGTGTTCAGTTTTTTTCCTTTTCAGGTACGGAACACTAAAAAGCAGAATCAGTAAAATTTCCGCAAATTTGCTAAAATCGTATCGCACTGGTTGCCATGTTCCCGTCTGCCGAGTGATCTCCCGCACTGGATTTCACTGTCGTGTTGGCTTTCACTAAATTGGCAGAACTATTTCACTAGACCTTGTATCTGCCTCGAGTGACTGTGAAATGTTAGGCATAAACAAAACAAGATACAAAATGTATTTAATAAAATTGCCCTTAGAACTGCCTGAAGACGAATTTATATTAAAATGTAAATGAATAATGTAACTAATTCTAGGGTTCTAGACTATTGCGCCTCCTCTCTTGCCTGTGAATGCCGTAAAAATCTGTCAAAGGATACCTCTGGAAGGCGGGCAGCAGCGTCTTTCAACTCGCTAACCCGCCTGCTAAGCGGTGTTAGTATGTCTAAACTTTTCATGATCAGTACTTCCAATGACTTTATTATATCCAACAGTAGGTTTCTTATGGCTGAGGTGATGATGAAATGGTAATCATATCCCCTTGAAATGGTACGATCAAAATAATACCTGCGCCTGTGAAACCACAACCACACCCTCACAGAAGTCTCTTGTCATACAGTTTCTAAAACTCTGTAGCACTTATTAATTTTATTTTAGTTAAAGCTTTTATTTTTATAAAAGTTTTAACTAAAATAAAATTAATGCTAATTTATATATAATAATATTAATCATGCTACAGAGTTTTAGAAACTGTATGACAAGCGACTTCTGTGAGTCTTCTGTGTCTGTGTGGTTGTGGTTTCACAGGCGCAGTTATTATTTTGATCGTACCATTTCAGGGGATATGATTACCATTTCATCATCACCTCAGCCATAAGAAGCCTACTGATAGATATAATAAAGTCATTGGAAGGTTTTTACCATTTGGTTTTTTCAGTGATTACCATTTCATTTTAAGAGTCCAGGCAATATGAACTATCACAATTTTTGTTTGGGTTATGTATATTTATTGTACTTAACTCAATACAAACACATGACATAATAATAACATAGACAGAAAATTACAAGACTAAAAGTGTACATACTACTTCGTCAACACGGTTTTTTGCTGTGGTCTTTTTTTAGCAGTGGGGTAATGGGGACTACACATAATACTTAATGGAATTATTGACGAAAAAGTAGATAGTAAACACGATAGATAGATAGATAGATAGTACAGAAAAACGAGATTTGAGAGAGATGTAAATGTATTCTGAAATTTCAATGGAATGAAAAAAAAGTAAAAAAAAACAATTCCGGCGAAATTTTGTCAAATCGTCATTTTGTCAATATACTAACCTTTCCTAAAGTTTTTTTTTATATAGTTAGTGTTTTTTACCAACTACTTAAACTGATTTGACCAATGTAGATTTGAGTCCCGTCGGAATAGAGAATGTTTGAAAGTTTAAAAAATTTATATCCCGTTTTAAAACCTCCAGGTTTAAAACCTCCGAAAATATTCTTGGAATAGAATATTTTAAAAACCGTTAAACCCCATTTTGAAAATAACATATTACGAGGTTTGTAAAACCTTCAAAATTATCCAATTCTGAGGTTTGAATGCCTTCAAAAATGTTCTATTCCGACTTCCCTTGAAAATACTTTTCTGCTATACCTTCAAGTAAGTGTGGTTAAAACACCAATAAAATAACAAACTATATTGCTGTTTTCTCATAACAGCAAAATGTATGGTTGTTTCAGTTAAAAATGAGTAATGAGTTGATAAACAATGTGTGCACAACAATTCAAGCGAGTGATGGCAGTACGTCCCATAATAGAGTAGGTAAGTACCTAACAGAAGGGCGACGCGTAAAGTGGAGCAAACGGTACTCCAGTTAATGATAGTGGACTAGCTTCTGCGCGCCGCTTCGCATGCGTTGTACCTCGATCAAAAATAGCCTATAATGTTCATCATCATCACCTCAGCCGTTGAACGTCCACTGCTGGGCAGTCCCGATTATGAGGGGTTGTTGCCATACTCACCACGCTTGGCAGGCGGGTTGGCGAGCGCAGACGCTGCTGCCCATCTTCCAGAGGTATCCCTTGGCAGATTCTTACTGCATCCATGGGCAAGAGAGGAGGTGCAACATTCTACTGCCCCACGACAACACACAGGTTATTATCATAAAGCTTTAATTTTGACGGGTATGCCGTGGGAACCTTTTACTTCATGTCGACGTCAGGATCGCCGGCGGATTCATCGCAAGTCGGCGTGTTTACAATCGCCCCCGCGCCCGCTGCCGCGCCCGCCGCCGCGCCCACCACCGCGCCCGCCGCCGCGCCCGCCGCCGCGCCCACCACCGCGCCCGCCGCCGCGCCCGCCGCCGCGCCCGCCGCCCCGCCCGCCCCCGCCGCTTGTCTTACACCCGCAGGCTTATTACTTATCTCGCGACAGGTTTCCAACAGGCTTATTTATATCTCGCAGTCGTTACTCCCAAACGTCAATTTTTTTTCTTTTATATTCTACACATTTGACCATTTACAGAGACGATAGTGAGATATACGGCTGTTGCAAACCTGTCGCCCCTGCCGGATGCATCCCTCAAGCCATTACGTACGTGACGCCGCCACTCAAAAGAAGCCTGGGAAACAACCTACAAAGGTCATCAACCCGCCTGCCAAACGTGGTGAGTATGGCAACAGCCCCTCATGATCAGTACTTGGAGATCAATGAGGGACCCCTATCTCCTACAGTGGACGTACTGCGGCTAAGATGATGATGATGTAGATGAAGATAATTGACCGCCTCGACCAGCATAGACGTTTGACGCCTCAGATGACCAAAATACCGCAACAGAATTTCGCAAAGTCACAACTTCAAAGTCAAAATTTACTTGGTGCAGTCCAAGCGAAACGTCGGGAAATAATAAAGGTATTTTACGAGATAAATACCCGGAAACATGTGTTTTAATAATGTGTTGTGATCGCGAAAGGTTAAAAAAGACAGTCACAACTTCGATACGCAGGTCTGTGTTGGTTTCCTGTGCAGCTTCCAACTTCAACTCAATAGCATCCAAACGATCATGGAGGAACAAAAGCAGTTCACTTGCCAAGATTTTTTGTTGGAACTTATGGTAAAAGACGTGCAATGGACAAGCTGTGCGGCTCACTAAATTGCGACCTCTGTGGCTAGGTTGTTTGCAAGAAATTGAAGGTTCGAGAAGAAAAATATTTTCTTTTCTGCAGGTATTTATTGTTTTCGGGTCCCGGTATTTTTCTATGTATTGTATTTTATGTATGAAAGAAGGTGTTAAACAAGAAATAAAGGTATATTGTTGCCAGCTTCGGAAGCAGATGCTAGTTCCGCTTACGCGTTAACTGGTTACGCTCACTGGTTACGACACCTTGTTGCGGAAACGGCTGGAAGGTATCAATAAGCGATACTATGCAATACTGTTTGTAACTTCAGTTTCAGGAATGATACTTAGGTTCTACGCCTAGAATGATAATTTCGACAAACGAACATTTCTCAGAAACAGGGGGCCTACTCTTGAACGCAAATTGTGATGAATTGAAATAGTACTCAATCTAAAATAACTCTTCTGGCTATCACTTGGCTTGATATTGTGGCGATAGTATCGTTATCGATTTTTAGTGTAGGTAGAGCATAGGTACGGTCGAATAATTCGGTGTAGTGTCGTGTTATTCAAGTGCCCTGGTCGTACCTGGAATTGTCTAGCGACTACAGAGCCATGTAGTGTACATAGTGGCTAAGTGGCAAAACGGTAAAGGTAGAACCGCGTTATTATTCGTGTGTTTGTCCTCAAAAAATTCATAGTCAGAATCGAATGATCGAATCATCGAATTTTCAAAAATGGAACTACATCTGAAACATACCTTATAAAAAAAACCAAGTGCGAGAGGGACTCGCGCACCGAGGGTTCGTACAAACCTGTAGGTATATAAGACCTGAGTATTTGATATGAATTTCAATTTAATACCTCTACGCGTTCATGAGGAAAGGGGTAAGTTTAAAATTATAAAAAATATTTTTATTATGTGACGCAACTAAAAATTTACGGTTTTTGCAATGTTTCCTTTATCATTAGACGTTGCTTCGTACTAAATTTAACCGCTCAAACGTCTGTTGATACCATGGTATCCAAAAAAAAAATCATGCGTAACGTCCGTGGATACCATTGGTATGCCAAACGCCATTTTTCGTTAATGCCATCTAGCGATTTAGAGATACAACTTTAGAACGAATTGAATTGGGAGGTGGCTTCCTAACTTTACCCTAACTTATGCGGTTTTTTGAGTGAGGGAAATGCTCAAGTGTATAATCAAGAGCAGTGTGGGTATTTTAAACAACAAGTCAAGGATTTTATCATTTCAAGTCAGTTTTTTTTAACGAACTATTATTATTTTAACATCAGGAAGTCGATTTTCATTTTATATATCTCATTTAATTCTAATTTGGAAATTTGAACTTATATTCCTACGATTTGCAAAATACTGATTGGGACTTAAGTAACTGAAGTGCAATACAATACTGCTGGTATCTTCAGTTCCATGAATCTACGCTTAAATTAAACATTTTGACCAACAACCACTCCGAGAGTTTCTCAAAAACGTGTTCTAGATGGAACGTTCAACAATTTGGAGTAGTGTCGTGTTATAGCATTGATATCGGCCAAAGGGTAAGTGGTCATTCCTAGAATTGTTTGGCCAGTCATTGATTTTACTTTGTCCCGGTTACGAGTACATTGTAAACGGGCAAAGCTAATGGAGAACAGGTTAGGTTCGGGTACCGTCAAAATCGAACATTTTGAATGTATTCTTTATTTTATTTTTATAAATTACTTTTACCTATAAATGAAAAATGTATTGATATACTGTAAAATTCGTAGGTATCTTATATTTGAAATGTTTAAATAATCTTTCGTACCTTTAAACCCATTGTTTTGAAAAGGTACTCATGAAGTACATGCTAAAAAGTCTAAGCAACACAACATTTAGATTTTTTTACGGATTTATGTGTAACCATTTATTTTGCTTTATAATTAAATATTATTTTGTATTTGTTTTAGTGAATTCATATAAACAAAAAAAGTTTGTTGTGCAATATTTCAGCCGTAAAACGTCCACTACCTGAACACAGGCCTCCCTCATGGATTTCTATGAGGTGTAGTTGCCATACTCACCACGCTTGGCAGGCAGGTTAGAAAGCGCAGTACCGGATATTAATGACACGGAAAGACGCTGCTGCCCATCTTTCAGAGGTATCCCTTAGCAGGTTTTTACTGCATCCACAGGCGTGGGAGGAGGGGCAACATTCTACTGCCAGCACCACTGTTACTTCCCACGGCAATGACATAGGCTTAACTGTTTTCAATTTTAATTTCCTTACAGCTCCTCGTAATATTATTCACCCAAAAATATAAAAAAGATAAGTTTTTCCGACACCGAATACAAAGTCACTAATGGAATAACTAGAACCGACACACTGGCACAAAAAGCAGAGCACTGTGTTTACCATGAGTTGTCACTGTTAGATCGCCTGCCGTTACTACAGTAGAAATCTTAGAATAATAACGTAATAATAGTACGTTGGGCAAGGCAATGGGCAGGCCATGTAGCTCGCAGAACAGATGGCCGATGGGGCCGAAAAGTTCTCGAATGGAGGCCACGGACCGGCAAGCGCAGCGTAGGACGTCCACCAACAAGATGGGATGATGACCTGGTGAAGACCGCAGGTCGACGGTGGATGCAGATCGCTTCCAACCGCAATTACTGGAAATCCATAAGGGAGGCCTATGTCCAGCAGTGGACGTCCTACGGCTGAAATGATGATGATGAATAGTACGTTACTATGACATCTGTCAGATTTGTAACCCATGGTACCAAATTCTAAGCAAATTAAGCCCAAACTACCGTAGCTGTAGTAGTTTACTGCGTATTTTAGTATCAAATAACCCGCTAGAGGCGCTGTACATGATGTTTTAACTACAGTCGCTAGCGAGTATAGATTGTGAAAACTCATGGTACTACAGGTGGGAAAAACGTTGAAAAACAGGAGGAAGGGCGCAATCAAGGCACCTCTCGCTTTCTCACATCTGTGTGAAGGCCGCTCTACATTCTCACGAGAATCTCGCGAGAACGCGAGAAACATGCGAGAAACGTGAATGTGGAAGCGATTCGCGTATTCTTCTCATCGCTTCCACATTCACGTTTCTCGCATGTTTCTCGCGTTCTCGCGAGATTCTCGTGAGAATGTAGAGCGGCCTTAACGAAGTTTGGCTAGAACGGGATAAAATAGCTTATGGTATGTTTATAAATGCCTTGCTTTTGCATTACATCTTTTTCATGTTATATGACGCTGACAGCTTTATTTTTTGCATAAAATCCATAACAAAAATTCAAAAATGTAACAAACGAGCGAGTTAAGATTACAAAAAACATTCTATTGAGTGTGGTTGCAGGAGCCCTTTTGACGTTTTTAGGGTTCCACAGTAAAAAGAGGAATCCTTATAATTTTTCTATGTCTGTCTGTTGTCGGCTTAACAGAGAGATTATTAGTAGCTGCAATTCAGCAGTTATTTAAAATAATGCCGTGTGGTGCCGGCAGTAGAATGTAACTCCTCCTCTCATGCCCATGGATTCAGTATGACTGATAAACTTAATACATTATACTAAATAGATAAATATTTGTGACTATATACAGAAAAACATCCATAACACCCTTCCACCAAACCTTCGCCCACTGCGCCACAGAGGTTGTGGAAATCAATGAATGAATGAATGAAAATTTATTTATTTAAAAAAAAATGAACAGAACAACTTAAAAAAATACAATAAACATATAAATGCACAATGGGCATTGTCCGCATCAATGGTCTCAACTGTTGTGAGTGGAGTTCTGCATGGCCCCTTCAAACCGAGCCATTCTTTCGTGGAGTGACTGAATAACTTCAGATAAGGGCTGATGGCTGTCCATGCTGTGTGCAGTGACGTGTGTTGATTTTATGGATTGATTGTGGCAGGTGAAGTGGACGGGTAATTGCATAATTTACCCATTAATTATCTATTAAATATCCTGTATATATTTTTAATCAATATATTTAAGTAGGAGCACTTTCGAAAGTTGTTGTGTAACATAAAAAATTATGTTCAATGTATGGTAAAATCAACACACGTGACTGAATTAATGTGTAAATTGTGCAATTACCCGTCCACTTCACCTGCCACAATAAATCCATAAGTAAAATCAACACACGTCACTGCACACGTAATATGCATAGTAAAAAAAAAATATTAACAACATCAAAATTATGCAAAATGAGTTTTAATAACAAAACATAGCAGAACTACAAATATATCTTCTCAGTAATGTTGAGTGAGGTAAGATATTCTTTTACAAAAATGCTTCTTTCTCAGGTGGAAGATGACGTAAGTAGCTGCACAGTCTACGGCAAAATTTACCTTTCATCATTTCAGCCATAGGAAATCCACTGTTGGACAAAGGCCTCTCCTCATCTTTGAGGAATTTACCTTTGTTTCTCTAAAAATATCAAGTAAGAAAATAAAAAGTATGTATCGATTTGAACAGCGTGGGTTCAATTCCAAAATCATTCCTAAGAAAACCTAACAAAGGTTGGAATACAAAATTGAAATTGTTTTTTGATGATATTTTCTTTTTGGGTGCTGGCGGGTAATGTTAGCTCTCCAATTTCGCAATCTTTCCGTGTATCAACATCCCTTACTGCGCTCGCCAATCCGTCTACCAAGCGTGGTGAGTATGGCAATAACGCTCTCATGATCTTGAAGATCCATGGGAGAGGCTTATGTCCAGCACATGGACAGGTTGACGGCTACGGCTGAGAAAGATGTTATAATCGTCACCTTCACGAGAATATGACCTTTCGGACAATATACAGGGTGTATTATAACATATGTACTAGCCCGGAAGAGGGCATTTCAGCCCATGAAAACAAGTAGTTTTAGAAGGAAAAAATTCGGAAGTCAATTTTTGTGTTTTTTTTTATATTTATAAAGTTAGTAGATGGTGTGATGTGAAAATGATCTTGAAGTCATAATTGGATTTTTTTTTTACTTTTTAAGTAAAAAAAACCTATTTGTTGTTTTAGGTATTTTTATTTTTACCTGTTCGGCAACTCTTCGCGGAGGTCAATGATCCTGCCAAGAATCAGCTGGCTAAAAGCCATAATAGTCGTTGTCATATAATCAGTTGTTGATGTTTAAACTTTCGTGGTCTTTTCTTGTGTAAAAATCACTGAATCCTGAAAAGTCGTAGAACAAATGTTTTTCCTTGGGATGGACAGAATCTTTCCCTTTTAGCTTAGTACACATTTTATAATACACTCTGTATGTCTTGGCCAATTTTGGCCAAAGCAACTGATTTTTACTGGACAGGCATAATTCCTAAGAGGTCTTGTTGGAAGAATATGAGAGTGTAATTCTTGTACTCTTTGGTGTGCTCTCTGGTGGCTTGCACACCCAAGTTTGTTGGTGAAGGTACGAGCGCACTTTGGACATGTTAATCACATTTTCATTAAAATAAAGTTCTTGTATCTTGTAAAGTTCCTGTACATTTGTTTCTGACTGTACATAGGTAGAAAGTACATTTTTAAACCGTGAAGAGCCCGCTACTTCCGTCAAGTGCAATCTTGTAAATGGAAACTCGCACAATTTCCCCGCCTTTCATTACGAGCTTCGATTGAAGCTAAGATGTTATGAAAATTATTTTTCTTTTTTCAGTACAGTTTCTTGATTTTAGGGTTCGATACCGGCCGTGCACCAATCGTTTTTTCTTTGGTGAAAAATGAATGTGCACACTTAACACGTGCTTTAACGGTTTAGGAAACATCAATTATAGCTGACTAAGTTGAGAGGATGGTACAGGTGCTGGGCAAGCCTAATCCATCTAACAATGACCCAGGCACTGCAGCGTTCTATACAGCATGATAACCAGTTGCTGACGCTGTATAAATCATCTATAATAGACGCAAAGACCTTACTTATTTTTTAAATAATCCATAATAGATGCAAATACCTTACTTATTATTTATCTGAATTATTAACAAATATATAGTAACGAATTCGCTAACCTCTTGTCTAGTGAGCGCTTGAAAAACATGAGCTATTGACGCATGTTTCGCCGTTCTACAAGGCAACTTCAGGAGAAATTGGCTTCCCATCCGTCACGGATCACACTAGAAACAAAGAAGGCGCAGAGTTTGCCCAGCAACGAACAACACCACCGCTCCTTGGACGATTTGCCTCTTCGACCGCCGGACGGAAACCACCGGGTGCCTGTTCGGCAGTCGAAGAGGCAACAGTTCTAGGGAGCGGTGATGTTCGTTGTCTCTAGTGTATTTCGTCGCGAACAGACAGACGGACAGAAGAGTCTTAGTAATAGGGTCCCGTTTTGATCCTTTGTTTACGGAACCCTAAAAAATCGGACAAGTGCGAGCTGAACTCGCCCACCGAAGGGTCCGTAGGTATGTAGGAACATAATATTTATTTTAGATTAGCTGATCTGATTTAGTAAATAATTTAAAAATTAACAAAAAGATTATAATTAACTATCCAATTTATGACCATACGTAGGGTTGTTTAACCTCGCTGATTGAGTTCATACTTTTTTGAGTGACGAGTTTTTTATGATTTCATTGCAAATTTATAGTGTCTCTCTATTGTATAAGACGATATATCTTGCCAAATTTCATAGTTCTAGGTCCACGGGAAAAACCCTATGAATTTAAATTCCATTGAATATGTCGAAACATCCGATTTTTGCGGCATTAATGGCCGTATCTTTATTTCAGGTAAACTTAGAATATACATAGATTTTTTCATAGCTTAAAGAGGCTGTGTATTGAGTATATGGTTTTTATTTAAACTCGATACCTCCACACGTTCTCGAGATAAAGGGTCATTACAGACCGACAGACGGACAGACAGACAAACAAACACAACAAAGTGTTAAACAATTTCAATATTAAAATGTTAAGAAGTTTCAAGTTTCAAGTTTGTTTATTTACAAAAAATATACATGTGCACAGGATACAAATGAACACTGGAAAATGCAGTAGTATAAACTGTGTCGCAGTTTCCAGTGCCCTACCTCAGTACATGAGGAGATGTAAATGTTTACAAACAAAATTTAACAAAAAGAAGAACCAGACTGCAGAAAAGAAGAGAAATCATTTAAACTAGTATAACTAAAGGCATCTTATCAAAACTAATTTACATATTTGATGTCTTAAAATAAACTTAAAAATAAAAATGTTTTTTTTTTCTTGTAGGTACAATTGAAATAGAGTCGGAATACAGTTGAAATAACAAAAAGCATCTATAAAACTAATGTACATACATACCTAATCAAATTATATAAATTCTTATTTTATGCAACATACTTTATATTCAATGTTTCAATTTATATACATAAATATAATACATAATTAAATAAAAATAATAAATAATAAAAATATATATGGAGTTGTATTATTGTAGGATTAACTTCTACCAATCAAAAATTCAGTGTCACCGTAGGTAATTGTAGATAACCAGTTTTTAAGTTTAATTTTGCATTTATGGTAGGTAAGTTCATATACATACATCAAGTATTTTATGAATTCTTTTGTACAATATGGGTCCTAAAAAGTGGTGATGTCGGGATGCAAGGACTGTACGGCTGGATCTGGTTGGGAAATGCAGTAGGTTGGTTCTATTTGATAATAAACGCGGGTCATATGGTATCTTAATGTGAGTACGTAGAGTTATATTTAGAATAAATAATTTGCGAACCGAGAGCACATTACTGAGTTGGTACAAATCATTTGTTGGATAGAGTCTAGGTTTAAAATGAATAACTTTTAATATAGAACGCTGTGCTCTCTCTAGACCTAACAATGAATTTTTCGGGGCACCCCCCCAAGCAGCGATGCAGTAAGAGAGAACTGACTGCGATAAGGCAAAATATACTGTTTTTAGAGTTTTTAGATCTGCACTTGTTCGAAGTTTTTTAAAGATGTACAAAAGTTTTCTAGTCCTGGAGATAGTGGCTGAGATTTGTGGCTTCCAGCTCAGAGTACTGTCTATGAAGACTCCTAGGTACTTCATGCATCCAACTTTTTCTATAAAAGTACAACTACAGTTTGAAATCGGGTAGAAAGAACATGTATGGGCTTGTATAGTAAAAGAAGATAGGGGTTGAGAAGATAATGTAGGTGAGAAAGTGACGTATTTCGATTTATTGATGTTAAGAGTAAGAAGATTGCGGGAAAGCCATTTTTGTACAGTATGAAGAGCGCTTTCCGCGTTTTATTGTACATCATCCCAACTGTCGCCAGTGACCAACAAAGCTGTGTCATCAGCATAGGCTAAAGTTTTACAATTAAATAGAGCAAGTTTACAAAGATCATTAACATATATAAGAAACAGGGTAGGTCCTAAAACACTACCCTGTGGTACCCCGAATGTCAGAGACTCGTCAGAGCTAATTTTGTCGCCAATGACTACTCGCTGCGTTCTGTTGGTCAAGTAACTTGACAAAATTTTTAGTGAAGGACCTCTTACGCCAATACTTTCCATTTTATCTAAGAGCAGGGGGACAGAAACAGTGTCGAAGTAAATAATAATAGAAGTTAAACAATATTAAGAACGTACTTATTTAAAGTGTTTTGGATTGTATTTAACTCTAACCAGTTATTTTAAATTATTTCTTTAAAATACTTTCTGCATGGAAGTTGTGTGTAGTTTCAGAAAGTCAAAGGTGGAAAGCAAACAAAGGGAACATTGCTATTTCTTCGGATCTGCAACGGTGAGCAGCGCTCTTGGCAAACTGTGTTCATGTGCATTCAAAGCACACTCGTTGGGTTCTTGAGCCACTGTTCTTTCCATACAAAAGGTTACTTTATAATACAATAACATGTACTAGACGATTATAAAACAATAAATGAATAAAATAAGGCTTTATATCTAATACTTATTCTAACACTTTCTATAGCTTTGAAGAATTTGTGACGTAAAATTGTGTTTGAATAATTATTAACAATTAATTTTTTAGACCTATTTGAATTTGTTATTGTAATTGTTTATTTTTTCTTTATTTAATTTCCTACTAACTTTGTGTTTAAATGTTACTTATTAATTATGTTAAAACTATGTATTGCAAACAACCAGACATGTAACTTTTTGTTATGAATAAATAAACTATGAACACTTTACATATTACTATTTGAAATTTGAACATAGGTTTTTTCTCTCATGCCCGTGGATGCAGTAAGAGCCTGCTAAGGGATACCTCTGGAAGATGGGCAGCAGCGTCTTTATGTGTATAAATATCCCGTAGGTACTGCGCTAGCCGACCCGCCTGCCAAGCGTGCTGATAGCAACTACCCTTCATGAAGAACAATGAGGGAGGCCTGTGTTCAGTAGTGGACATATTACGGCTGAAATAATGATGAATGATGAATAGTTGCCTCCTTGGCGTAGGCCTCCCCCAGTTCTCTCCACTTCCACTTCTCTCAGGCAATTAGCTGTGTGTTACAGGAGGTTAATATTTGTTGAAGGTCACTGTCTTGTCTGAACTTATATATCTAGATTTTTTAAACTTTCGATGATTTCTAAAAAATATGCTAATTAGAGAGTTCCTTAGAATTTCGCAGTAATCTTTACATTCACTTCTGTCAGCTATAAAAGGTTTAGGTGTTACCTCTGCAAACTTTGGAGAACGGGGGGGGGGGGGGGGGGGAACGGTATTCTTTCACCATATTTGTAAATAAGTAAAAAACTATATGGCTTAAAGGGAAACTAATAACTGTTTATTAGTTTGCTTATAACTAAACTTAATACCATAAATAAATACGAAACCCTTTTATATGGTGGAGAGACCCACTTAAAATTTTGAGACACACTTTTCGTCCGTTTTGCAATCATAATAAGAATATTTGACAGCTTATTTTTATGCAATATTGGTGAATAAGAGTTTAATACCATTTCAAGTCGATAGCTTCAGTAGTTCCCAAGATATCCATTTGTGACAGACAGACTGGATTCCTTTTTTTATACCCACCCTTAAAACCTTGAAATCGGAAAACCCTTACACTACTTCTTAAAACCCTTACGGAACCCTTAAAATGAACATTGCTGGTTGTTTCACATCAGCAATGTTAAATTCTACCTATTAAATATACCAGATAAAATAAATAATAAAAAAATGCTGGACAATTCACACAGCATCTAGCCCCAAGCTAAGCAGAGCTTGTGTTATGGGTACTAGATGATGACTGATATATGTACATACTTTTAATACATTATACTACACAGATAGATATTTTTTAATCTATATCGATAAACATCCAGAACACCCTGAACAAATATGTGCAGATCGTACAGACATTTGTCCCGAGGCGGCAATCGAACCCGCAACCTCTTGCGTCGCAGTCGCACCTTAGCCTGCTGCGCCACTGAGGTTGTCAAGGTCGTTGCTTTTATATTTTTTTTTTCTTGTTGTAATTAATATATAGATAACACTCTTGACAAATAACTGGAGATAAAACAAGAATTCAAAGTACACTCCTTGAGTCACTGACTCGAAACCCCAACAATTATTTTCATACAAACTCAAACTCAAAAGTCCTTTGTTTAGTAGCACACCAAGTGCCTCTTAGATAAGGCACTTTTATCATCATCATCATCATCATCAGCCTTTATCGACCCACTGCTGGGCATTGATTGATTTTGCCATTCGCCTCTATCGTAAGCTATTCTTAGCCAGGTGCCTTTATAAAATAAAATAAAACAACACAAATTAATTGAATCATCATCATCATTTTAAACGTCTACACACACTGGAACACAAAACACTACAAAACACTGGATTTCCATGAGGGGTAGTTGCCATACTTACCACGCTTGACAGGCGGGTTGGCAACCCGCGTGCCAAGTTGGCACAGAACGGGATGTTGATACACGGAAAGCGCTGCTGCCCATCTTCCGGGTGTATCCCATAGTAGGCTATTACTGCATCCACGGGCATGAGAGGAGTGGTAACATTCTGCTGCCGGCACCCCACTGCCTTATTGAATTAATTTAATAATTATTCTGATCGCTTCAGATGACACACGAGTATTCGTAGTCATTATTTAACATTTTTTTCATCGCGTATTAAATGTAATACATTTTTAAGATATAAAAATATGACACATGCTGTAACGGTGACAAATACATCGTGAGGAATCCCGCGGTTTAGTCAGCTCCAGACATATTGACCTGAGCTTTCGTTTAACAGCTGACTAAGATGAGAGGGCTACGCCGGATATATCCGCACCACTTGGTTAGCTGGTTCTCCACTACCGCTCGTTTCGCGCGCTCTTTTTTGCCGCGGACGATTAAGTTATGGATCGAACTCCCATCTGCGGTATTCCCTCGGAGCTTCGAAATGGGGTCCATCAAAAGGCGGGTATTCCTTCCTCAAAAGCCGGCAGCGCATCAGCCTCGCCTCTGGTGATGCAGATGTCCATGGGCGACGGTGACCACTTTCCATCAGGTGGCCCGATTGCTCGTCTTCCAGTTTATAATATAAAAAAATAACTAGATGCTGGACAAGCCTAATCCATTTAATAATGTCACAGGCACTGCAACATCCCGTATATCAAGAATACCAGTTGCTAACGCTGTATAATATCAAAAGCCGTGTTGGCTGAGTGGTATGTTCCCCCCGACTTTCAATCCGAAGGTCGTGGGTTCGATACCGGCAGTGCACCAATGGATTTTTCTTTCTTGGAAAATGTATGTGCACACTTAACACGTGCTTTGACGGTGAAGGAAACATCGTGAGGAAAACCGCGGCTTAGTTAGCTTCAGACGTATTGACCTGCTCTTTCCTCTGAGTAATAGCTGACTAAGCTGAAAGGATGGTATAGGTGCTGGGCAAGCCTAATCCATCTAACAATGTCCCAGGCACGCTGTATAAATCATCTATAATAGATGCAAAGGCCTAACATAATATCATCTACAATACATGTCATTCAACTAGGACCCGGAACTACCTCCAGATTTAACAAACATTTGTCCCTCGGCGGGAACCGCTTTATCGTTTTATCAGATAATTATATACTGCACGTGCTTAATGTTGTCCCGACCTCACGTATTCAGAGATAAGGGAAACGGTTATGAGGATTTCGAATTACTTTACTTAAATAATTTCTGGATTATAATAAGATTCACAAATAAATTGCTGTCAGTTCCGTTAAGGTTTACATATTACTAATCTAACTAATTGTTATTTATTTTCAATCAATGTTTTTTATTATTGTCATTTATTTAGCTGGTCGTTTTGCCAGGGCACATGCTGAGTAGCATTTTTAACACAAGTTTCAGAACAAAATTACCGTATTTTATATGATTGTACAAAACTAACGCTTCTCTATCTTCATCTTTACTTAGTACTTCAAATATTATCGTAAAGGTCTGGGCGGCCTTACGATAATTACCTAATACCGAACTATATACCCAATGCCGTCTCTCTACTCCTGGATATGGGCCTCCCTCACGGATCTCCAAGTACTGATCATGGGGTAGTCATACCCACCACGCTTGGTAGGCGGGTTGGCGAGCGCAGTAATGCATGTTTACACGGAAAGACTCTGTTGCTTAGCCTCCGGAGGTATCCCTTGGCAGATTTTTACAAGGCAGCATTCTGCCGGCACCCCACGACACTAATTGCCTAATTCTATAAGATTTAAATTAATTTGGGATCATCTGATATCCCACCGACTCAGTCCGAACAACACTTTGAAAGGGTGAATTTCTTCCGACTCTGAGGTGTTTAGTATTTTTTTCTTAGTTTGAAACCCATTTCATCGTCATTTCAGCCGTGAAACGTCCACTACTGAACACAAGCCTCTCTTCCTCATGTATCTCTATGGGGTACTTGCCATACTCACCACGCTTGGCAGGCAGGTTGGCGAGCGCAGTACGGGATGTTGATGCACGGAAAGACGCTGCTTACCATCTTCCGGAGTTATCCCTTAGCAGGCTCTTACTGCATCCATGGGTATAAGAGGAGGGGCAACATTTAGAAAGCTCTAAAACTATTTTCCTTCCTCGAACTTTAAAACCAGTTTGTATGAAACGTGGCCCGAGCCTTGCGCTTTTATGTAGCAACTTGCATCGTAGTGAACTTTGACGCAACCTACTTGTTAAACGTTAAGCACGGAGGCGACCAAATGTGGGACGAATCGTAATTAACTAGCTGTTCGTGTGATTGGCTGGGGGAGTCGGAAACTGGTGAAATAACAATTGAAAGTTTCTGAAAGTCAGCAACGCTGATTTTATGGACCTAAACAGTTTGTAGTGGACATTACTCATTTATTCATATGCCCGATGTCGGCTTAATGAAGAAAAAATTGTTTTTTTCATTATTTTATTAATACAAAAAGAAACAACTATTGGGTTTGTTTTGAGTGCTAGGTAGGTACATTCCTCGTAAAACTTATATAATCATCATCATTTCAGCCGTTAAACGTCCACTCTGAACACAGGCCTCCCTCATGGATCTCCATGAGGGGTAGTTGCCATACTCACCACGCTTGGCAGGCGGATTGACGAGCGCAGTACGGGATGTTGATACACGGAAAGACGCTGCTGCCCATCTTCCGGAGGGATCCCTTAGCAGGCTTTTACTGCATCCACGGGCATGAGAGGAGGGGCAACATTCTGCAGCCGGCACCTCACGGCAAACTTATAAACTATTTTTGTTTACAAACACGTAAAACTTATATGCTAGCTTACAAAGGTATATGATTATATGCGTAGGTTTATGTTAGTACGTACATACCCTGTTACTAACCTTATAGGCATAATGCACAATAGTAATAGTTATTAACTAGCTTTTTGTATGGTTGACTGGGAAATTCGGGAACACTGTTTAAATGGGCCCTAAAAAGTTCGAGGCTAGGAAAGTCAGAAACACTGATTTTAAGGACCTGAAAAGTTTGTAGTCGACATTGCTCCGACAATCATTCTAGCACCAATTCGGGCTGGCTAGAGAATAAACATTAAAAATTAAATCACAATCATCATCATCATTGAAGCCATAAAAACTCCACTGCTGAACACAGGCCTCCATGATGGATCTCCATGAGAGGTAGTGGCGTAATACTCACCACTCTTGGCAGGTGGGTAGGCGAGTGCAGTACGGCATGTTGATACACGGAAAGACGCTGCTACCCATCTTCTAGAGGTATCCCTTAGCAGGCTCTTACTGCATCCACGGGCAAGAGAGGAGAACTGCCACGAGGCCCCACTCCTCGAGAATTTTGTCATGATAATAAGTTAATAGTACAATTACATAGTTTAAATTATATAAGCAGGTGATATTTTTTCCACAACAAATTTTTCTTTTATAAGCAATTTTTTATTTAAAGTGTAAACCCACACTAAGGTATCATTATAGAAATGAAAAATGCAATCAAAATTTTGTCTCCGACGGGACTCGAACCCGTAACGTTCAGACGAACACCTTCAACGCAGGCTGCCTTAACCGTTCGGCCACGGAGCAATTAACCGTCGGGTCGAAAATCTTGACTGCTTTTATCGGTTTCGAACCGAGTGGCGACATCTAGCTGAAATTCTTAGAGATATTCTAGCCCACTGTCCGACAACAAGTAGTCAGTAGCAGTGAAGAGATGTCGCTTTAGTTAATTTTATAAGCAATTTTTTATTTAAAGTGTAAACCCACACTAAGGTATCATTATAGAAATGAAAAATGCAATCAAAATTTTGTCTCCGACGGGACTCGAACCCGTAACGTTCAGACGAACACCTTCAACGCAGGCTGCCTTAACCGTTCGGCCACGGAGCAATTAACCGTCGGGTCGAAAATCTTGACTGCCTTTATCGGTTTCGAACCGAGTGGCGACATCTAGCTGAAATTCTTAGAGATATTCTAGCCCACTATCCGACAACAAGTAGTCAGTAGCAGTGAAGAGATGTCGCTTTAGTTAATTTTATAAGCAATTTTTTATTTAAAGTGTAAACCCACACTAAGGTATCATTATAGAAATGAAAATATCTCTAAGAATTTCAGCTAGATGTCGCCACTCGGTTCGAAACCGATAAAGGCAGTCAAGATTTTCGACCCGACGGTTAATTGCTCCGTGGCCGAACGGTTAAGGCAGCCTGCGTTGAAGGTGTTCGTCTGAACGTTACGGGTTCGAGTCCCGTCGGAGACAAAATTTTGATTGCATTTTTCATTTCTATAAATTTTCTTTTATTATGTTATTTTATGTTTTCTATATTTGTTTATGATATTTTTGTTTTTCGTTTTACGGATACAAGCGCATTATTGATAGCATATCACGGTATGGATGAGTCGGTAATGAGTTACGGCATTATCATCATCATCATTTCAGCCATAAAACGTCTACTGATGAACACAGGCCTCCCTCATGGATCTCCATGAGGGAGGCCACCACGCTTGGCAGGCGGGTTGGTGAGCGCAGTATGGGATGTTGATACATGGATAAACGCTGCTGCCCATCTTCCGGAGGTATCCCTTAGCAGGCTCTTACTGCATCCACGGGCATGAGAGGAGGGGTATCATTCTACGGCATAATATTTTGGGGCAATTCTACCAATAAAAACATTGTTTTCAAAATACAGAAGCGATGCCTGCAAGCTTTAAGATTAAATTGACTGATAGTTGTAAACCGCTATTTATAAAGCACAAGCTTCTGACACTTCCGTCCCTTTATATATTAGAGATAGCTACTATGTATGTCAAGAACAACCCCTATCTTTCTGCAAAATTGTCTGACGCTGTAAGCCGAAACATACGAGATAATGGTAGGCTACGATTGCATCCGTCCAAAACCTCACGCATGCACAAAAGTCACGTGTGTATGGCACCTATAATCTTAAACAAAATACCTGAAAAATACAGGCAATTAAGCATCAATTCATTGAAACAAAAATTAACATAGTCATTATATGAAAAATGCTATTATAATGTTGACAAATTTCTAAATGATAAACTTTAATAATTTTTCAATATATTGTCAAAATAATATTTATAATTTGAGTTGTAGTATTTTCTTTGATTTTTTGTAATATTGGCATACCCATAATAGACGAAAAATTTTTTATGGGCATACCTCTCTCTTAAAAACTTTGCATACCGAATTCGGTAAAGCATGTTATGACCTTATGAAAAATGAATCAACTCGCATGAAAATGTAAACACATGTTTTTGCAAATAAATGGCTTTATCTTTATCTCTGTCTTTAAAGGAATCGAAGACGAACAATCAACTTTCCGCAAGATGGAGTGACAAAAACAACATTTGCCAAATCTCCAGACACGTAGCAAAAATTGAGGCTTGATCACATCCGGAAACCAATAATAACACTAAAAAAATAACGGAAAAAGGAAAATCGTGTTATCGGAACCAAAAGTTTTTTCTCATAAAGTATACGAAGTGACATGAAACCCAAAAAGCTGTAAACATTTTCGGATCCCAGAGGTCACATATTGTAACCACTCTATATAGGTACAGGCAGCTCGTTCCGAGGGTCAAAAACAGGGTAGCAATGAAGGGAGAACTGAATAACTTTCCGTATTCTAGCTTCAGTTACCGCAATGAGCATAAGACTGAAGACTGCTTGTACTTAACCAAGCGGAATCATTAGTTCTAAAAGTTTATCTATGCAAACTTCGTTAATAAGAAAGGGGGTAGGGCGGCATTTTTTCAGCATTTTTGTAAATAATTTGAAAACCATATGGTGTAAAGAAGTGGGAGGGGGGACGCTCGAAGAAATTTTAAAACTTTAATATTTTGCAAACAGAAAATTTGTCTTGTTATTTTATATGTCCATGAAAAAGCCGCAGACAGACGGACAGACAGCCAGACAGACAGACAAAGCAAAACTTGTTTTACTACGAAACCCTTATAGTTTAAGTAACTGGCTATTCTAAATTCGCCGAGTTCCATGGCTCGCCCTTAAGGGGCAAGGATAAAATAAGCAATGCTTTTACGCAAAGGGTTCAAGCATCAGTTTGACTTCTGGCCGAAACTCATCATAAAAGTGATAGGTGCCTATAATAATATCATAAAAATGCCTCCTTCTCAGCTTGTTGACTATAGGAAAAACTTTTAACAAGCATCTGATAACGCATGTAAAGATATTGTTGTAACACAGAGCAGATTTGAATATTTTTTTAGAAAATAAGATAGTTATTTGCGTTCTATGGGTGCCGGCAGGAGAACGTTACCTCTTTCTCCTCTCTTGTCCGCAGGAGAACTTTACCTCTTTCTACTGCCGGCACCCCACGGAATCTCTACGTCATTCAATGGAAGTGTTAATAGGGGTGCCATTTTGAGCCCCGATGATTGATTCATCCGTACACCTGTACGAAGCAATTTTCTTCGGAAACACTTCTTTTATTTATGCGCAAAAGAAATAAAGAATCGGGGGCATCGACTACGGATGCTACAAGAACGGCCTATAGGCACATATTACAGAAACTAAAGGTGCTATAGGTGCGTACAAGTTTCGTTCAGAAACTGATCTTTGAATTTGGTCACATAAAGCCAGTTTGGTTGCCGATCAGTCGTCCGCTTGAAGTTTTTAGTGTAGTGTTGAGCTGATTAAATCAAATCAAAATGCATTTATTTCATTAACAAAAATAATAAAGGGTTTACCGTGATGGGAACCTCCTTTTAAGTATGAAATACCTGTGTTAGGAGGTTCCGCTCTTCATATCATAAAAATTACATAAAACGTTCATGAATTAAAATAAAATAAAACATTCAAAATAATAAATCTGGAATGTAAGTGTAGCTGTATGTGGGCGAGGTGTGTGAATGTGTAGTTGAGTATGAGGGCTGATCCTGTGTTGCATGGTCTTTCTAATATAAGTTTTAGTTTAGAATAAGCATACATTTTTTTACTGGTTTTTTGTTATGATGTTTATTCTGTATAAAGTTTATAATGTTTATTCTGTCTTTTTGAACACCTTAATTTAATTTGTTGACACTCGCTAAAGGTTCTACCTGAAAACCAGCGTTAATCCTTATTTGGATTAACATTATGCTGAGGTACTTTTTGGTTCACAAACTTTTTTTTAATGTTTACCTTTGTTGTGGATTATTAATTGTTTTTCATTATTTTCTTTCTTTCTTTCGTCTAACAAATTGAATATTGACGCGTCACACGTCGTTTGGACGACTTGTGCGCGCGAAATGTGCATTACAAGCCGCAGAGCGACCCGTGATTTCGACGACGAACACGAACGTGATACACAGAAAGATGCTGCTGCCCATCTTCCAGAGCCTTGGCAGATTTCAATTTCAATTTCAAAAATTCTTTATTGTGAACATGTTAGGTAACAAAGTTACTTAATATATATCTACAATATAACTAGTGTACATTTGAGTCCTAGTTTTTGCAGCCCGGGTTGGTTACATGTTATTTTACAAGCAAGAATTAGCTTTACGAAAACTTATATCAGGATAATTTTATGTGAGATAGACTTGAGAAAGATACTCATTCCAAAACAATGTTGGGATTTGAAAATTAGAAAACGTTAGCTTTAGTGTAGCTAAACGTTTGATTTAATTTCAACAAAATAGATGCGGGTAGAATATAAAATACCTAGTGTGGAAGCGCGCAGCAAACAACAGGAATGGTCGTGGACTAGCCAAGGACAAACCATTGAAGTATTATTACTAGCGTATAGAATTGACACCCGCGAACAACAAGTTTGCGCCATGAGTTGTTGCCGGCCGGCAACAACTCATTTAGTCGTTCGTCGACGCCCATCGCGACCGCACGCGAATAAACCCAAATTAAAAATGCCGTCTTGCGTGTTAAAAACGTGTAATTAATCAATCAACTGCGAAGAAAAAAGATAGTGGCGTGACTTATCATCGGAAAGTAAACAGAATATCAACTAAAACCAACTAAAATTAATTTTTGTACATTATTTTCTATTGTACTGACATTTTGTTTGAAAATCATAGATTATGAAAAGTGATTCGTACAGATGGGATGTGTAGGTACCTACTAAGGGTTGGCGACAAAGGTTTAACTGATTATTTTTAACTCATATTACTCGCCCTATGCCGTCTGTCTGATCAGTAACAGTAGGTACTCTAGGTACCTACTGTAGGTATCTTTTGCAATCGTCATTACTTATAAACTGAAGCTGTATTATACCTATATTGTTGTCTGAACAAATTCTTAATGTAATAGATTGACGACCTCTGTGGCGTGGTGGGCGAAGGTTCGCCTGCGATGCAGGAGGTGGGTTCGATTCCCGCCTTGGGACAAATGTTTAGTGATCGCTGCAGATATTTGTTCTGGGTGTTCAGGTCATTTTCTACGTATAATAATAAATAAATAGGTATTTATGTATTGTATTGTATTTATTATATCAGTTATCTAGTAGCCATAACAAGAGCTCTGCTTAGTTTTGGGCTAGATAATCATCATCATTTCAGCCAAAAAACGTCCACTAATGAACAAAGGCCTCCCTCATGGGTCTCCATGAGGGGTAGTTGCCATACTCACCACGCTTGGCAGGCGGGTTGGCGAGCGCAGTACGGGATGTTGGTATATGGAAAGACGCTGCTGCCCATCTTTCGGAGGTATCCCTTAGCAGGCTCTTACTGCATCCACGGGCATGAGAGGAGGGGCATAGTGAAATAAAGTGTGGGGTCTAGTTAGTGAAAGTACCTACCTACCTATGTACGTACTTGTTGGATAAAATACCAATTTATTTAAAAAAATAATGACTTTAAACGCTTAACGATTCGTTTTAATTTAATGTACTTAAATATTTTTACGTTTTGAAATATAATATTCATAGGTACCTACTGCATTAATAGCTGTCTGAAGTGTCCCTTCTGCGGTAAAAAAAATCTATTAGAGCGACATGTTGTTACACTATGTTAAACGAAACGTGTAAGCGCCACGAAATTCACGGCGCTTACGACGTTTTGGTCGCGAGAAAACTATTCTCTATTAGCGATCTAGCGCTGCATGTATTGATGGTATGGATAGACGACATTCTAATCGTGTAGCGCTGCAGCGAATACTTGTGTGCGGGGCGAGCGCGCCCCGCGCAGGCACCCCCGCTGTCATCAAGTTGCGACACGTTTTTTGTTTGGTATAGCTACTCTAACTATTTACAACTCACTGGGACAAACACACAAGCGCACACGGCCTACGCCCGACAGAGACGCATAGCGGGCGCCTACCTTCGCCATTCATATCGCCTGATAATCCGGGCGAGTGTGGCGCGCGCTAGCTGACAGCAGCAGTGTGCGCTCACGCACATGACGTAGGCAGATTATTACTGCACCCACGGGCAAAAGAGGAGTCACAACGTTCTACTGTCTGAACCCCACGGCTAAACGTTATAGTATTCGCGAGAAAATCCACCGGCTGTATCTAGTAAATAAATAATTCTAAACAAGCACGAAGCTAGCAGCTAACGAAGACAAACTTGAATTTACTCAATTCATTACAAGTTCTTTGCATTGTCTGTTAGTCAACGGAATTAGCGTACGGACCGTGCCGTGGTTTTGAACCATTCTGCGCTAATTTGAATGCTGAAATTCAGAAATTCATTCATTTATTTCCATACAATTACAAAACATAAACAAGTATTTTTATACTTGTTTATACCGCTATATTATAGCGGTCAAACTTTGAACAGCCCTCTTTTTTGTCGGAAAGACCATCACTTTTTATAAATACTTGTTTATGTTTTGTAATTGTATGGAAATAAATATTATGTATATGTCTGTGTGTCTGTCTGTGGCACCGTATCCGCTCTTAAACGAGTGGACTGATTTGAATGCAATTTTTTTTATTTAAAACTTGGTTTTCCGGCAGTGATTCTTAAATATGTTTCATCTAAATCGTTTAAGAAGTTTAAAAGACATGGGGGGTGAAAGAGGGGATGAATAATCTTATATTTCCAAATATACCTGAGTTTCTTATCAAATCAAAAAAAAATATGTGTAGAATGCAAAACTGATATTTGATTATTAGGGACCGAGTCATAAACCCGAATAAAACAAAGATATCGTTGAACACTTGTCATTTTAGGTACATAGTACAAGGCATAGTTCAAACTAAGAGGTTGATTTTTTTGTAAGGTCGAATCCAATTTTTGTAACTACACATTGAACAAGAATATAAAATTAAACAAATTAGGTAACACCAGACACTTTACATAGTCTCGGAGGTTACCCTTTGGAATGTGTTTCCTCAGTTTTGCTATCTACACATAATGCCCTTTCATTT
This sequence comes from Pasiphila rectangulata, assembly GCA_963082625.1. Lineage (NCBI taxonomy): Eukaryota > Metazoa > Arthropoda > Insecta > Lepidoptera > Geometridae > Pasiphila > Pasiphila rectangulata. The sequence goes on along the minus strand of OY720246.1, from coordinate 2,320,091 downwards.
GATACCACACTTGGGTATATCTGAAAACGTTCGATTGTTCACCCCTTCTTTCTACCCCATATGTCATGAATGGCTCAACTAATTTCTATATAACTTTCAGTTTTGTATTCTACACATCATTTCCTTTCATTTGATAACACACTTAGGTATATTTGGAAACATTCGATTGTTCACCCCTTCTTTCTACCCCATATGTCATGATTGGCTCGACTAATCAGTATATATAAAACTCTTCCGTTACTGACTGAGTGACTGACAGACAACGCACAGCCTAAACCACTAGACCTAGAGACTTGAAATTTGGCACATATACCTTGAGTATCCTAGAGGTGCACTAAGAAGAGATTTTTCGAAATTCCCACGGGAACGGGAACTACGTGGGTGACACTGCGGGGTGCGGCTAGTTTCTATATAACTTTCAATTTTGTATTCGACACTTTTAGGTAGGTATATTTGGAAACATTCGATTGTTCACCCCTTTTTCACCCCCCTTATCTTGTAAACTACACAACCGATTTTGATAAAACATGTTTCACAACAAATCGGTCCTCTCGTTTAAGAGCTACGGTGCCACAGACATACACACACACAATAGCGGTCAAACTTGTAACACCCCTCTGTATGTCGGGGGTTTAAAACCAACACTTTATAAAAATACCTGTCTCGCAGCGGGGTGCGTCTCAGCAAGCTATAGGCCCACTGTGCTTTGCCATCTAGCCTTGTGAAGCCGGAAACATTCGAAAATTTGATTACTCTAGCTGACCCCGGAGTTGGGTGTTCGGGTTAAAATTATTACTTTGAGTTTGTATGAGACTTTAGAGATGTTTAACCTAGTTAGCGAAAAACAGACTTAAATAATCATCATAATCATCAGACGATCAGGCCAGAATATGGGATGATGAAGACTCGTTATGACCGGAAACTCAACAACATTGGAGAGAAGGTTGGCTGGTTGGAAGGTGGCTTCGGAAGACAGTATTGAATGTTCGATCGCCGACTAAACGAGTTATTTAACGGGGCATTAGATGCCGAATCATGTTTTCGATGTTTGAATGTTTTCTTAATTTGTTTACACGACTAAATGACGAGACATACCGAAAGCCTACCTGATGTAAAGTGGTAACCTCTACCTATTATCATACAAACAATCATCTTTTAAAAAGTACGAAATCAATCGTCGAGGTTAAGCAACCTTACGCGCGGTCATAAATTGGATGGGTGACCGAATTTTTTTTGTGCATTTTTTAAACTTTTACTAAATCAGCTGATTAATAATAATATTAAAGTTCCTTCATACCTACGGAACCCTCGGTGGGCGAGTTCAGCTCGCAATTGTCTGGTTTTATTACTAGCCGCTAATATTTCCTGTAAGACAAATAATATGACGTTGTCCCATTTGTTCAATTATATCGTTCCATTAACGGAATAAATTGAACATATTATATCCCATTTGTTCCATTAACGGAATGAATGGGATATAGTATGTACCATTTTGTTCCATTATGCATACAGGGTTTGCAAAGGGTAACCGGAAATAATCGGCCGGCCAAAAGTTTGGATTGAAATAAACTCATCAAAATTAAAATTAAAATGTTACAGAGGGAAGAACAGGTCAATACGTCTGAAGCTAACTAGGCCGCGGGTTTCCTCACGATGTTTCCTTCACCGTTAAAGCACATGTTAAGTGTGCACATACATTTTTCAAGAAAGTGAAATCCATTGGTGCACGGTCGGTATCGAAAAAGGTATAGAGCTCGATAAATACCCGGTTAAATATGTGTCAATAATTTCATTCATTCATTTCAGCCGTAAAACGTCCACTACTGAACACAGGTCTCCCTCTTGGATCTCCATGAGGGGTAGTTGCCATACTCACCACGTGGTCTGTTCACACGACAAGTTTTTTAGTTTCTACAATTAAAAAAAATGAAACAATGAAACTTAAATATGCAAGACACTATTGACATTGTTGCTGTGGGATGCCGGCAGTACTGCGCTCACGGGATGTTGATACAGGAAAAGACGCTACTGCCCATCTTCCAGAGGTATCCTTAAGCAGGCTCTTACTGCATCCACGGGCATGAAAGGAGGGGCAACATTCTACTGCCGGCATCCCACGGCAACAATGTCAATAATGACTTGCATATTTAGGTTTCATTGTTTCATTTTTTCCATTGTGGAAATTAAAAGACTTGTCGTGTGAACAGACCGTTACCTGGAAAAGCTTTCCTTTACATTGTACCTAATTTTAGTTCCCTTTTACTTTATTGCTCCTATTTTTAGAAGCTTTTATAGTTTTGTTTGCTTAGGTAAATCCTCCTAGATTGTTGGGAGCATTTCGTTTCGGCCTCAATATCATCATCATCATATCAGCCGTAGTATGTCCACTGCCGAACATAGGACTCCCTGATGGATCTCTAATATTGATCATGTCATACACATGTCTTGTTGCCATACTCGCCACGCTTGGCAGGCGGGTTGACGAGCGCAGTATGGTATGTTGATAATAATAGCTAATAACATAATAGCATAAAGACGCTGCTGTCCATCTTCCGGGAGGTAACCCTTGGCAGATTCTGACTGCATCCACGGGCAAGAGGGGAGGGGCAATAATACAATACGATAGATAAGCAAATGCAATTCGTGGGCTCGAGCGTTCAAGGTCAAGTTCACTGCATTCCTTCGATTGTCTTGAGCGCGCGATCCGGTTCGATTATGACCATTATGTTAAGGAGATAAGGTTTGTTTTTGTATGTGCCTATCTGAACAAAATTAAAATCGACCGTCCGTATTTGTGATTTATTTTCAACTGTTTTAAGAGAATGAAGATACAATTGATTAGAGTGAACTTAGGTGTTAGCTTGCATTCCGAATGAACTAAAGGGACTGAACAACTATTTTTACTTACCTATGTCAACCCTGGACATGAATTTAGCAATGCGGTTGCTTTGGGTGGCTTCAAAGGAGCTTACTCTTAATAACCGCCGACACAAAAAGAGGGCTGTTATAAGTTATAACTTATAAGTTTGACCGCTATGTGTGTGTCTGTCTGTAGCGCCGTAGCTCTTAACGATTTTAATACATTATTTTTCTATAAAAGAATTAAGAACTTTTATTTCACTTATAAAGTACCTACATACAAGTTAGTTACTTAAAATAAAAACAGGTTTTCTTGCGGGATTTTTTAAATATGTTTTCCAAAATCGATTTAGACGTTTACAAAATATGGGCCGTGAATGTGGGAACAAACAATTGATGTTTATATAATATTGATACCAAATTTGGTATCAAATGAAAGTCAAATGGTAAACTTAACGTTACATAGGAATCGGTTATGCCGTTACAATAGGGGGTGAAAGTGGGATTAATCATAAATGAATAATAGTTTATCCCCACAATTTTTAGACGTACCTATGTATATATTTGAAAACTAGCTAATCCGGTGCCCACTTTGTTGGGCGGTAATTTATAGCCTATCATCATTTCAGCCATAGCCATAAAACGTCCACTGATGAACACAGGCCTCCCTCATGGATCTCCATGAGGGGTAGTTGCCATAATCACCACGCTTGGCAGGCGGGTTGGTGAGCGCAGTATGGGATGTTGATACACGGATAGACGCTGCTGCCCATCTTCCGGAGTTATCCCTTAGCCGGCTCTTACTGCATCCATGGGCATGAGAGGAGGGGTATCATTCTACTGCCGGCACCCCACGGCGGATTTATAGCCTATGACACTCACAAATACTGTGGCTTTCTATTAGTAAAATAATTTTGAAAATCGGTTCAGTAGATCCAGAGAATACCCCCTACAACTTCAAAAACTTACAAACTTTACCTCTTCATAATATTAGTATAGATATTCAAAATTTAATTTTATATTTGAAATCATAAAATAATAGTTGTTCGCCATAAACAAGCGAGCAACTTCTTTCACTAAAGTTTCATTGCATATGCCTATCATTCCATCATCACACAATTTATCGGCTCTTTAATCATTCCCAGGGTACGTAACGAAAAAGACGGCGATTCTTATTTTATTTCATTCTCAAAAAGAACAATTTCCATTGTCGATTAAAAGCCAGCATCAGACAGATTGGCTCTGTAACGAGCAGTTAAAAATCACGATTACAATCTACATATTCATGCGCCCACCGTGTTGGTAATATCTGGGCGCCATCTTGTGTGAGAGGATGCCGGCTGGCTGCTTTTGAAAATCGAATAGATTGTACCTATTACGAATACAGAAATGGAATCGGCCAACCGAATAAAACAACATTCGGAATTTAAATATTGTTTGCATGTATTATATTATAACAGCGTTGACGATAACAACATAAATGTTATTTTTACTATAAAGACTTTTTCGAACACACGTTACGGGTAGATAGATAGATAACTCTTTATTATACTTAACTTAATACTAACACAAAAATTAACTTAGAAAGAAACTTACTAAAAGTAGAAGTACAATGGGCGGCCTTATCACTATAAGCGATCTCTTCCAGGCAACCTTAGGATGGATAAAATCGACAAGAATGAAAAGGTAGGTACATTATTATGGAAGTTAGTTATTTAATAACATGATTAAACAAAAATTCTGGCTTCATTTACTTAATATTTTGAAGACGTATTCATTAGTAGTGGTTTAATATAATTTGTTTTTATCTGTATTTAAGTTGGTCATTTATTTGACTATGCCACTCTAAAACCGACTTAGTAAACACAAAAAATAATAAAAAATACTTAATTATCAAATTGTTTGATTAGCATTTAGCCTCTCATAGTGATAATACAGTATTGTACGTTCATATTTTGCTACTATAAATAAAAGGCATATTTTCTCGCAGGACCTAAAATACGTTAGAATAATGTATAAACTTTGTGCGCAAATTTAACAGGTCCTTTTTTCTTAAAAAAAAAAAAAAAATTTAACAGAAAACGAAATAAAATGGTCTCTCAGAATTCAGCCATAAATATATTACGTCCGAAACTATATTTCACAAAGTCCATTAAGTACGCTCAATAAATTTCATTTAATTTTGCTAGGCTAAGTTCAGGATTTTGTAACATAGGTCTATTTACTCACTTAACTTATATTTAACAAAATAATAACTCGATTATGAAAATGTAACCTTTCACTTGCAAACGAAAAACGACCTCTGTTCACGGGCATAAAGTTCAGTCTCCATTAAAGTTAGGTTATGGTACGAACTTACTTAGCAAAGCAAAGCTTTTACAAAATTCAGGTTTAACTTCACCTTTGGGAGGTTGTTCACGCCGTAAGTGTACGTACATATTCGCATATTATGAATAAAAAACTTAAACCAGCATAGATTCGATGGATGCAAGTTAGTTTGTTCGTCATTGTAAACTTCTAACGTGGAATACAACATAATGTATATATTCATTATCATCATCTCATCATCGCTGTGGATGGACGTCCACAGCTGGAAAAGGATAGCTCCATCATAGATCTCCAAGTACATATCATGAGGGGGTTTCGCCATCACGCTTGGAAGGCGGGTTGTCGAGCGCAGTACGGATATACTTACGTAAAGACGCTGCTGCCCATCTTTCGCAGGTACGAGTATAGAGTCTTACTGCATCCACGAGTAAGAGGAGGGGCAACATTCTTCTGCGGGGTGTTAAGTCCACGGGTATTATGTATTGCTTACAAAAAAAAAAAAAAAATATTAGATTTAAATCTTTGCTTAGGTACTAGGATACTCTACCTACCTAGTTGACATTGCGGTTTTCTTTTAACAAGACTAAATATTTTATTAATAACAACTTCACACAAACTTTGTAACTTGAATAGCGCCACAGATGATACATGAATAAACTTTTTAGTTTTATCATTTTGGCACCTCCAGAGAGCCTGTAGCCAAGTATGAGTTGTAAATACGTTCTCACTCACTGAAAATTTGGCTCCCTAACAAGACTATCATGAGATGTGTTGTACAAGGATCTTTGAAGGATCTTGAAGAGCTTTGAGGGTTGTTTTTTTCTATGGCCTATTTCATCCTGCTGGCCAAGTCTATTCGTCTTGCTGTCTGTTTTTGTGTAATTTTACAAATTTAGCTGTGATATTGTTTTGAATATTTCTGGCTTAATGTGATCTAAAATAACTGACTAATAAAACGTAAAAAAACTACTAATCGATATAATAAATTCGATAAAAAAATTTGCTTGCCCAACTCCAGTGTAATGTTTGACAACTCTGAAGCGCAGTTGTCGCTGCAGTGTTTTGGTGAAACTGTTGCTTAGACAAAATTAATGACATCTTCTCTCTATTATATAGGTATATTATGCTCGATGTAACCGTATAAACTAAGCAAAGATTTAAATCATTAGATATGCCCTCACACCAAAAGCTATGACATCGTCTTATATGTATGTGTGTTAACAATAATGCCGACACACTCACACTGGTTTCGCCAAAAAACCCAAACTGTTATTGTTATCATCTATTGTGCAATCATTTTGTACGAACGTGAAAAAAATAGCACACTCCACGTCTGGCTAACACTGTGTTTAGAGATAAACTGATTCCAAATGAGCTCACTCATTTAGTGCGGAAACAAAACGGTGCGGTCTCGTAACGGTAAGGGCGTATCGAACGATTTAAATCTTTGAACCTAAGAGCTGAACTGTACCGGAATAAACTGTAAAGAGGACGAACGGAGTTTTATTGCATACATGAGGCATCATTTTAATTTTTGAGATATATTCACTTATTGTGGTGCACATAAAACGTAAAATAATACTCAACTCTCATCACTTTATAATAGCCGTCATTACATTTCATACCGCGCAGTAAAATAAGTAGGTACATAACAACGAATAACCGTAAAACGTGTTTTACGTCATGTGAATTTTATGAAAGCATCCGTGGAATTGCCAGAGATGTTTTTACTATATTGGCCAAAGGCTTAAACCGTTAGATACGCCCTTACCGTAATGAGACCGCGCCATTTTGTCTCCACACAAAATAATGAGTGAGCTCACTCATTTGGAACCATTGCACCTCTAAACACAGTGATGGCCGGACGTGGGGTGTGTTATTGTTTTAACGAAAGTTCGTGCAGTTGGATTCCACCATAAATGGTAACAATATTATGTTTATTTGCAAAACCAGTGTGCAGTGTGCGTGCGTCGGTGTTATCGTTGACACACATATAGTCCGGTCAAATTAGACCAAAAAATAAGAGCGAAGTTACATAAATTCCCATCAAGCTGGTAATGAGTAAACTTAATCAAAACATAATTAAAAAAAAAACATTTCAAAATTCCCTATTGTTCATTAATTAAATAATTTATTACATTATTTATTGATACCATTTTTGTAGATAATTTTATGATCTACAATTTTTGAATGATGTAATTTTGCAAAAAAACTTACCGTTTTGAAGAAAATCGCGAAAATCTTTACTTTTGACCTCGAGTAATTTTTTTTCCATGTGGGTACCGGAACAATGGGGAATTTTGAAGTTTTGTTTTTAATTGTGTTTTGGACAAGTTTACCTACTCACTTTCAGCTTGATGGGAATTTATGTAACTTCCAATATCTAAATTGACCGGACTATCTAAAGACAATGCCATTTTTTGTTATCAGGGCGCATCTAACGAATTAAATCTTTGATATTGGCTTGTGTTTTTATAGTTCTTCGGAATTGGAACACGCCATTGACGTCTGCCATAGACAATACACACGCTAGACTGTGGATAGATTTTGGGACGTCAAATATACGGCCCCCGTATTACGTATCTAGCGACAGGTTTGCAACAGGCGCAAATATCGTGATCACCGTTATCAAACGTCAATTTTGATTTAGTTAACAGGTATTGTTTTTCTTCTTCTTATATCGCTTTTGTGTTTGGTTTTAAGGCGCTCCCTCACCGGGAGCACTCACGTGTAATGTAACATTATAGACTGGACTTTGAGCATTACATTACAATACTACCTCCCTGACTGACGAGCGTTCGCGTGTAATGTAACATTATAGATTCGACTTTGAGCATTACATCACAATACTCCCTATGACTGACGAGCATTCGCGTATAATGTAACATTTAGTATAGATTTGAATTTGCGAGCATTCACGTTTGATTTAGTTGTTTTCATAATGTCAGACGAAGCGGTCATTGTGCTGAGTGCGGCAATATTGTAATGCTCGGTACTCCTCCTTCATTAATGTCAACTCGTTTATTGTATCATTACCGATCGATCAATCATACCAAACGGCCGCTGGAGACCCTACGTGTACAATATAATAATATATTTAGGATGATGTTGGGACTGCCTCGATTTTGCAGTAAATCGGGTATGTTTGCGGAATATGAGACGGACGGCTTTGCTGCCATCCTCCGTAAAAAGACCGCATCCCTGATGCGCAGAGTGCGTGACAGTCCCAACACCATCCTAAAAAGCATAGCAGGTAGAATCACCTCTCCCTTGTGGAAATGTTTCATGGAGAGAGTGATTTAATTTAGGTACCACTACAGTATAATTTACGTAATAATTTTTGGTACCTGTTAGATATAACTAACCCTAGTAATAAGGCTAACATAGCTCATATACTCGACATACATATGTATGTACTAACAAAATTATTCTAATTTAATTTTTTATTTTTATTTTAAATTTAATACTGTTATTATATAATATTCCTTCTTTAGTCACACAATTATAAGACACTTTTTATGTTTTGTTTAGGTAGGTATAACTCCACCAATTCTTCGTATATAAGTTTTAAAAATTAGTGGAAACTTTATTGGATTGTGTAATACTTTATATTTAAGATTTAGATTGTATTATTGTTCTGTGTGTTTTCCCAAATAAACTTAAATAAATAAATAAAATTATGGATCTGGTAATCCGAAATAAAATATTTTTATTTTATTTTTTTATTTATTTATTACAAGGTGCGCGCTGTAATGGTCGGGTTTCTCCCTCACTGATGTAATGCTCGAATCTGTAACGTTACATTACACGCGAATGCTCCCGGTGAGGGTGCGCCTTTACACAGTTCTGTCAGTGTCAAGTAACATTATAATAGGATTAATTTTATCGTTTTTCTCACGTGTTTGTCAATACAATCACCCTTTTGGTCACCCGCTAAGTTATTTCGTTGCAAGTGTCTATCACCACCCTCACGTAGAATGAATGGGGTTGGGTTTCCAGTGTGTCAACCATGAGTTGTCACTGTTAGATCGCATGCCGTTACTACAGTAGCAACAGTTCGTTACTATGACATCTGTCAGATTTGTAACTCATGGTATCAAATTCTAAGCAAATGAAACCAAAACTACAGTAGCTGTAGTAGTTTACTGCATATTTTAGTACGAAACTATCTGCTAGAGGCGCTGTACAAGTTTTTATAATTGTTTTTAACTACAGTCGCCAGCGAGTATAGTGTATAGGTTTGTAAACTTTCGCGATCTGTAGACATAATTTTAAACTGAATAACGGAACTTTATCGCGTAATTACCTGACTGCCCTCATGGGCAGCAGGGTACTCGAAACGTCGCGAAATAATAAAATAAGGTAATTACGCGACAAAGTCCCGTTATTCAGTTTAAAATTAGACTTACAGATGTTGTTGTATATTCGTCACAAAGTTAATTCACGAATTGACGTTTGACAGAGGTGATCGCAAGATTTACGCCTGTTGCTAACCTGTCGCGAGATACGTAATCAGCCTTCGGGTTACCTATCTAGACTTTAAATACTCGGGTTTAGAACGCAGGTTTGTTGATTCGGCAGCCAAGCTTTTCTTCCTTTTGGGTGGAAAAAGTTTTCATTTCGTGTGGTTTATGTCACTCCCAAACCCTCAACAAAGCCGTGTCGGCAGGAGAATGTTGCCTTTCCTCTCTTACCCGTAGATGCAGTAAGAATCTGCCACTAGATACTTCCGGAAGATGGGCAGCAGCGTCTCTTCCTGTATCAACAATCCGCATTGCGCTCGCTAACCCACCTGCCAAGCGTGGTGAGTATGATAACAACCCCTCATATTCAGTACGTTGTGATTTATTTATTTATTTAACTAGAACGGATTAACCAATTACACTAATTAATATTAATTCACAAAACAATAACACATAATATCCATAGTAAATGAGTGCAGTCTACAATTAATGAATTGAAATTAACAAATATCAAATAAATGCAATTATAAAATAATAAATAACAATATAACTAGTTAAATAATTAAAATTACCATATAATTACAAATCAGTCTCGCAAAAACTCAAACATACCGACATTAATACCTTCCATTCATTCACAAATATATCGCAGTCAGGGTTTGTAGCTAGCAGTCTGTTGAGGGCGGTGAGTGTGCGCGGCAGTGGCGACTGTGCACGCGACACAGTGCGGCAGGCTGGCGCTGCGAGCAGACAGTGCCTCCTGGCCCTAAGGTACATATTTGTCCGGGACATAAAACCGTAACACCTCATTGTGTGAATCAGGTGCGTCTATGACATTCCTGAACGATTTCAATACTGTTGTCAGTCGGTCGAACGATCGTCTGGTTTGCAGAGAGTTGTAACCCAGATAACCCTGTAGGATTTTTGTGGGATATATAAGTGATCCATGAGGGAGGATTTTTTCCAGCAGTGGCTGAGATAAGTTGAAAAAAAAACTTATATGTACAATAAAGAGTTTACTATCTATCTCTCTCTTATTCCTAAAACTAAACCTTTTACGTTTCATCATCATCTCAGCCTTGGGACTGCTGTTCACGTCTACTGCTGGACTTAAGCCTAGTCAAGGATCGCCAAGATCAAAAGCCGGTTGTTGATATACCGTCACTCTTGGCAGGCGCGTTGGCGAGCGCAGAACTGTATGTATTAACATAGAAAGACCCTAGGAAACTGTGTGCGCTTCTACAACGAGCTTCCATCTGAGGCGACCGAACTATCGATTCATAGGTTTAAGCCTTTTGTAAAACTAAACCTCATAAAAAAGCTTATTACTCCATAGATGATAATTTTAATGATATTGACCCTTGGCCGAGTGTAGTTCGGTTCAGCTGCTGATGTCATCTTGCAATATCTAAACTATCAAATTTCCTCGCGGGCATTAAATCAATTTATATAAAACTCTTCCGTTATTGACTGAGTGACTGACAGACAACGCACAGCCTAAACCACTGAACCTAAAGACTTGAAATTTGGCACACATATACCTTGAGTATTCTAGAGGTGCATAAAGGAGGGATTTTTGAAATTCCCAAGGGAACGGGAACTACGTGGGTGAAACTGCGGGGTGTGGCTAGTTGAATGAATGAATGAATGAACACTTTATTGCACTTAAAATACAAAAAATAAAATTATTTGGATAAATATGTCATTGTACAAATTGGCGGCCTTATTGCTCAAAGCAATTTCTTCCAGGCAACCTATCAGGAAAAAAGTAATTTGTAAACTAATTTATCGTAGGTAGTGCACAAAAAAATATATAATAAGTACATCTATATCTCTATACTATATCTTAACCTAGATGAATTAAAATACATACATCTGAATTTAATTAATATAATTATATAATAATAACAAGGATTACAATTTACATTAAATATATACACAAATAAAATATATATTACATACAATGCATAATGTGCGGCATAAAATTAGCTAGTTATGTATAAAGTTAAGACAAATATTGTAACAATGAATAGAATGTTCGCTTCTTTTCCTCACTTAAAAAAAGTTATCTGAAGCGTACGAAATCAGTTTTGTGCTTTATTCAATTTAAATGTATCTTGTTCTTCTTTTGTAAATTGACTATTGTATGTAGCTTTTTGCTCTATTGAATAAACACTTATTGACTTCGACCTGCTTCCAGAGGTATCACTTGGCAAATTCTGCCCGCTGCATTTACATAAGAGAGGAGGGGCATCCTTCTACTACGGCGTACTTTTACGTTCCATATTAGGTACTAAGTAAGCTACGTCTAAGCACTTACTGCAGTTTCTAATGACCTGGCACATTTATCACAACTCCCATTAGGGTAGCGGAGTGTAAAACTAACCACTTGAATGTTGCACTGTACAGGCGAGCAGGTGCGACCGCTAAGTGACCACCTCTTTGTCGCGTACCGTCACTCACCATTTGTGGACTTAAAAGGTTATTTCTAGGCGAGACACCTTATGTGAGAAATGAAATAATTTATTTGCCTCAAGCATCGTTTTACACAGATATTTGTATGTTTATTGTTAGGTATCACACACTTGACCGAACTGTCCGGCATGCAAATGTTAACATGATGTTATTACTCTAATTATATAGCTTTATACACTAAAAATCTGGAATGAACAAAGTAGTTATAACAATTTAAACATCATTAATTAATTAAAAAATAATGTCATGCAAATCATTATAATCGAATGGGTATGTCAAATTTTTTATTTAATAATTCTGAAACTGTGTAAAATTGTTTTGAACTTAAATTAAAATTATGGTTATGTCACATAACGCTTTATCGCTAGGTCTATAATGTCTCTCGGAATTTTGTTGTAAATGCGTCCACTAGCAGTAGTATAAGCGAATCAGCGCTAAAGACATCATCATCATTTCAGCTGTAAAACGTCTACTACTGAACACAGGCCTCGCTCATGGATCTCCAAGAGGGATAGTTGCCATACTCACCACACTTGGCAGGCGGGTTGTCGAGCGCAGTACGGGTTTGGCACTGGATTGACACGGAAAGACGCTGATGCCCATCTTCTTAATTACTTCTTCTAATGGTACGGAACCCTTCGTGGACGAGTCTGACTCGCACTTGGCCAATTTTTTACGATCTTATTTTTGAAGTTCAAAGGATCACGTCTTTCTAGACTCCTGATTAATTATAGGTATAGCAAGGGCAATATTAAGTAAAATAAATACCGTGTAGTCTTTTTTAAACTTTCGCGATCACGACACATTATTAACACATATTTAAACGGGTATTTATCGCGCTATTTACCTTTATTATTGCCCGACGTTTCGACAGGATTGCACCCATCGTGGTCCCGGGAAGACTCACTCCCGCAATAATAAAGGTAAATAGCGCGGTAAATACATAGTATGTGTAAATACCGTGTAGGTAGTGTGCCTGACTTTCAATTGTTTGGATTTTTCTTCTCAGGAACATCATTTCTTGACCATTTAACATTTGAAGAAAAACATCCTGAAGAAGACCCATGGCTTGGTCAGCTATTTGCCCGGTTATTTCCTTTGAATATAGCTAACGACACTAAAAGGCTTTAGTTTTATTCGAGAGCTTGATCTATAAAATCTCTTGATAATTGAATGACCATGATAACTAGTTGTTCCCTACGAACTTAGAACAAGCGAGTGACTTCTTTCAATGAGGTCCCATTGCATTTGAACCCTGATTTTACGTAGCGATCGGGATTGTGTGTGATCTACCGCGTAAAATTCATCCAATCCGTAGGACGCAAAACAAATTATACTCTAATATTATCTTTTAATGGCATAGGACAGGATGTAGTTTGTTAGAATAACGATAGACATAACTTTTAAAACTATAATGGTTGCAATAGTTACAGGATCATTACCTTATTTGATTATATTAGATTTAACTGATTATTTGATGACTACAAATATATCTAGGGCAGTGGCACATCCAGTTAATATTTGAGCAGACTGCACGCGGTACGTGAGGATCCTACTGATGCCAGCCGCGGCGCGGATGATGGACCGCCCTAGTTATCCAGGATGCACGGTAACCCTTCGGGGATTGGTGAGGTCTTCACGGGAATATTAACACGGTTTGGTGAGCGCAGTGTTTGCGACACATAACTTCTTTTTAACCGACGAAAAAAAAGGAGGTTTCTACCGTATTGTATGTATACTTTTTCTATGTGTTCGCGGATAACTTCGTCGATTATGAACCGATTTTGATGATTATTTTGTTGTTGGAAAGCAGATAGCCCAAGGCTAGTCCCATGTTAAACAAGGAAGCCAGGATCTGATGATTTCATCCCAGAGAAATCGAGGGGAACCTTCGAAAATCATAGGGCCCAATGTTTAAAGTCGTTGTTTTAGATATATATATTTATTTATTGACTTATTAATTTAAAAAGATCGTAAGTAATAATATTAAACCTATGTTCATCATCATCATCATCGTGTTAGCCGTAAAACGTCTACTACTGAACACAGGCCTCCCTCATCAACTCCATGAAGGGTAGTTGTCATACTCACTAGGCTTGGCAAGCGGGTAGGGATGTTGATACATGGAAAGACGCTGCTGCCCATCTTCCGGATGTATCCTTCAGCAGGCTCTTTTTGCATACATGAGTTCTTACAACAACAATACAACGTACAATTCAAACAGCATCATCTAGCCCCAAGCGAAGCAGAGCTTGTGTTATGGGTACTAGATGACAGATATCCTTAATACATTATACTACATAGATAGATATTTTTTATTATGGAGAAAAACATCCAGACTACCGTGAACAAATATCAGCAGATCGTACAGACATTTATACCGAGGCGGGAATCGAACCCGCAACCTCTTGCGTCGCAGGCGGATCTTCGACCGCCACGCAACATAGGTCAAAATAAAAATCACTGAATCCTGAAAAGTCGTAGAACTAAAGTTGTTCCTTGGGGTGGTCAGAATCACCCCCTTTCGGCTTAGTACACATAATATGTATAGTTGCCTGAAATAAATTTTATATTATTATTATCATACCATAACAAAAGCTTTGCTTACTTTCCAACATTATTTACTTAATTGTTAGTTGCGGCTGTAACGTCACGTCCTATTGTGGTGGACTATTTACAGTTCACCACTAAATCCTGCAGCTGTTAAAAACGGGATAGCTTTTTGTATGTTGCATTTTACGAATTTTTTATTCATCATCATAATTTCAGCCGTAAAACGTACTACTGAAGATAGGCCTCCCTCATGGACATGAGGGGTTGTTGCCATACTCACCACACTTGGAAGGCGGGTTGGCGAGTGCAGTACGGGATATTGATAAACAGAAAGTCGCTGCTGCCTATCTTCCGAAGGTATCCTTTGGCAGATTTTTACTACATCCACGGGCAAGAGAGGAGGGGTAACATTCTGCTGCCGGCACTCCACGGCAATATCTTTTTTATATCTCTGAAATTATAATACAGAAATCTACAAGCTTTATATCTAAAAAAAACATCTTACAATTTTATTAAAAACTGGGCTTAAAATGAAATTAAACAGAAAATAAAACTGTTGTATAAAACTTAACAATTGACCGTTAAGTTAACAAATAGTTATTCATCTATTAAATAATTATTTGTGTATTTCGAGTAACTCTATTAACTAATTCTAATATCTAATTGCACACAGAAAAGCAGAAATATCTATCTAATTTAACCTATCGAAAACGTGCTATGTGGTTTGTATGGTAAGAGACAGAATTAGCGACACTTCCATTGCATTTTATGATAGCGTAGCGAAGGTAGGTGAATGACCTGTATTGCCACGCTAAATGGCATCGAGTATATACTACGTAGACATATATATTTTTTATTAAATATATAAAATTACAGCTTATTTACATCGAGATGGCGCGAGCGTCGCGGCGCGCGCTTTGTTTTGCGACAAAAAATATTCTTAAAAATAATAATTCCGTATATTTTTAGCCAATTACAATAAATTAATCTGTAACTTTTAAATATATATCAGTGAAAGTGTAATCTTCTCTCAAATGCTTACATAGAGTGTAATAAAACATAAAATACAATCTCAACAACGTTTTCGTCAGTGAAAAAGTATAGGTGTACCTACCTACTATAGGTACCTACCTAAAAAAGCAACATAAATATCTACTCTGTAAAAGTGACACCTAATAATATCTAGTGTAATGGGATCCCAACAAAAAATCTCCAGAAACCTAAAACTGTGAGTAATATTTCAAGGTTATAACTTTTCAATTTAAACATTTCAAATCAGTGCACAAGTGACATTGACCTTGAACTTGCGAACTGTGAAAGAAAGTACATACCTAACCGCGGTTAGTAACCGAGCGCACCCAGTGAAAAATTCATACTACTAACTATAACTCTATCATTATTTCAACACTGTTACTTAAGTCCGCAGTGGCGTCGTGTGTGCATACCCGTCTTGTGTTTCTAAGTGCGGAGGTTCGAATCCGAACTAATGTCATCAAAGTAAACTTCTGAGATTTCTTTTTGCTTTTTGTTTTCTGTTTTTTCGTTATTATCGCCTCGATTTGAAATTTGAATACTTACTGCTTAACTACATTGAAAAATGTCACTTACAAGAACACCGATGCAACTCAAAAACTGCGGCAAATGTGGGCAGATGATTCCTAACAGACAACATCTAACATGCTTACTATGTCAGTTAACCTTTGACCTGGAATGCGCAAATGTGTCCACTACTAGATTTTTTGGTACACTCATAGACGAACGCAGAACGTCCTGGAAATGTTTATCGTGTATTGAAAAAAACCACGGAAGAAACAACGCAAATACTCCAGTTGGAATTCATTACACAAATGACGAACATACTAACGTCACTTTGAGGCGCAAAAATGTAACAAAAAAGTTGTCGCTTGGAGACTCGCCAAACATGACTATACTAAGTCTAGATGAAACAGCTTCTTCCATCATCGTCCAATCAGAAGCATCAATGGAAACCGAGGTTGCCAGGCTCAAAGCAGAATTGACCGAGTTGACACAACATCTTATTGAGGCAAAAACAGAAATAAGCAGCCTGCAATGCGAGAATATTATGCAAAGGCATAAAATCGAAAAGCTTGAAGCAGAAAAAGACAAACAAAAGCTATATGAAGAAACCGTTAAGCAAGCATCAAACGGGCTTGATGTTACAAAGTATCAAGGAACACATGAAGAACAGAAAATTCGAGAACATCCTAATGTCCAGAAGTGTAATAAGAAATTTAAACCAAGCGAAAAGAAATCCAAAATTGTGATTGTCGGAGATCAAACTTGTAAGAACCTGGCATCGAAAATAATATCGCAGCGCTCATCGAGTAAAAACGCAAAGAACTATGACATCATAAACTATTGCTACCCAGATGCACCAACTGAGCAAATTCTCGATTGCTCAAAGATAAGTCAAGAAGATCTCACTGAAGACGACTGGGTGGTCCTATCTTTAGGATCAAATGATAAGAACCCAACAATGTTTTTTTCAGAAATTACAACACTCTGTAAAAAATTAACAATACCCAATGTAATATTCACTGAAATATCACGGAACCGCTTCATAAATGAGGAAAAACTTAACAATAAACTTAAAATAATTATCAGAAACTTCAAGAGATGTCAC
This sequence comes from Pasiphila rectangulata, assembly GCA_963082625.1. Lineage (NCBI taxonomy): Eukaryota > Metazoa > Arthropoda > Insecta > Lepidoptera > Geometridae > Pasiphila > Pasiphila rectangulata. Next base: position 2,302,769 of record OY720246.1, on the reverse strand, counting down.
TTCTTAACCTCGGATAAAAACTACACTTCAAACTGGAAAAAAATCGCAAAATGTAAAGATTTAGATGAAAATATTAACGATTTTATAAATACTAATGATTATAATAACTGCTTCATTGGTCAAAATATCAATAAAATGAAAAATGTTAATAATCATAATAAACCCAGAACCGAATTAAAAACCACAAACACTAAGGACAACAAAATTATGAAACCAGGAACGATACCTTTCTATTTTCAAAAAATGCGCAGAAATATTCAAAGAGTAGTTGTTTCACAGCCATGCCGTGAACAAAGCGAGATCAGAGATGTCACAAATAAGCATGTGGCACATATTCCGTTTTACTATGGTAGGGCACCGCAGTTAGATAAAAATATGAAAAAAGATTCACCAACTAAAAATCTTTTTCGTCAATAACTTTTACTCTATAAATTTAATGCACTTAAATGTACAGGGACTGAGATCTAAAATCGATCAACTAGAAATAGTACTAAAAGATAAAAAAATTGATATTTTATGCATGAGTGAGACATTTATAAAGAATGATGAAACCTTTTGTTTACAAATAGATGATTATAATTTAGCTTCATACTTCTCAAGAAAAAATAAATCACGTGGTGGTGTCGCTATTTATCTCAGACACTCCGTAAATTATACAAAGTTAGATTGGATATCTGAATTATCAATCGAGCGTCATTTTGAGTGCTGTGGAATTTTGTTAACAGATTTAAATATTATTGTATTATGTTTATATAGAACACCAAACAGTAATTTCGAACTTTTTATAAAAACGTTAGAGACTTTATGTTACAAAGTTTCAATAAAACTCAAGTCTAATAAGAAAAAAGTTATTTTATCTGGCGATTTCAATATTAATATCCTAGAAAACAATAAAAAAAGTGATCAGTTCCAAAATACTCTTAATATGTTTAATCTACGTCTTACTGTTAACAAACCTACGAGACATACTTCTCATTCCCATACTTGTATTGATAATATTATAACTAACATAAAACGCTACGATATCCATGTCATTGATGTGGGTATTTCCGATCACACAGCACAAATAATTGCAATACCTACAAATATCAGCTTCAACGAAAAGTTTTGGTACATTGAAAGACGAAATATTGATACGTATATAGACATATTTGAAAAATACCTACCCCAGATTAGTTTTCATGAAGTTTTTGTAGAAAACGATCCAGATAAAGCATATGATAAATTTATGGAGCTATTACAAATGATATTTAATCTGTGTATCCCTATTCAAAGAATTAAGGTTACTTATATAAAGAAAAAAAATTGGAAATCGAGGGGAATTTTAGTATCAAGCAAAAATAAACGACATATGTATTTGCAATTGAAAAACAATAGAAATGAAAATAATAGCGATAGTTACCTAAAATACAATAAAATACTTAAAAAAGCTATTCGTGTTTCAAAGAAAATATCTAACATTAGGTATATTAATAAGAGTACAAATAAAACAAAGGCGACTTGGGGAATCATTAAACAATATTCAAGTAATACAAATAAAATACGAACAACTGTAGACAAAATAAAAAAGGGAGATGAAGAAGTAAATGATCCCTTAAAAATTACAAAATTATTCAATGAATATTTTATCAATCTCAGTACACACAATTTAGTAACAATTAAAAATCAGGAATTAAATAGTCATAATATTAGACAAAGTACGAGTATATTCCTCAAACCAGTTGATGAAAGAGAAATCATAAATATAGTTAAGAAAATTAAAAATACTAAGAGCTCAGGACATGACCAAATTCCAATTCAAATTATAAAAAATTGCATCGACATAATAGTAAAACCCCTGGTTCATATTATTAACTTATCAATAGAACATGGCTGTTTTCCTACAAATTTAAAAAAAGCTTTTATAAAACCTTTACACAAAAAAGGTTCAAAATTGGATATAGGAAATTATAGACCCATAGCCATACTTCCTTGTATATCTAAAATTTATGAAAAAGCTATATACGATCGAGTTATAAGATTTATAGATGCAAAAAATATACTGAACTCAAATCAGTATGGTTTTCAAAAGGGGAAAAATACCACATTAGCAATATTTAAAACGTTAAAACTAGCATGGGAAGAAATTAATAACAAAAGACACGGGGTTGCTTTGTTTTTAGATCTATCTAAAGCGTTTGATTGCGTTGACCATAATATTCTCTTTAATAAATTAGAAGAAATGGGTGTAAGAGGAGTAGCACTTTCATTATTTAAATCATACTTAGGCAATAGGAGGCAATCAACTGTAATAGATGTATATAATAAAAATAATAAAACTATAGAACGCGTGGAGTCTGACTATGACACTATTTCACAAGGAGTACCGCAGGGTAGTGTCCTAGGCCCACTTCTATTTTTAATATACATCAACAATCTCCCAAATGTCACGAAACATCTCTGTGTAATGTTTGCAGACGATGCTACAGTATTTATACCGCAAGTAAATAATAACATACAAGACTTTGAAAATGAAATTAATAAAACGCTCGATGATATAATAGATTGGTTAAACGTAATAAATTTAAAAGTGAACATTGATAAAACTAAATATATGAGATTTAAAAATTACAAAACACCTATATTAAATTTAAATATTCATAACAAAGGAAACTTAATAGAAGAAGTCAGTGATATTAATTTTCTAGGTATAAAAATTGACACATATTTAAATTGGAAATCTCACATTAATAAAGTAAATAGCAAAATTTCCAAGTACTGTTATGCATTGCATATGCTAAGCAATATAACATCAGTAAAAATCGCAAAGAATGCGTACTATGGATACGTTTTTCCTCAATTATGTTACGGGGTTATATTTTGGGGAAACTCAGTTGAAATGGAATCAGTCTTTATTATGCAGAAAAAATGTATCAGAGCCATTTATAACTTAGAAAGTACTGAATCTTTACGAAGTATTTTCAAAGATAAAGATATTTTAACCCTTACTGATATATATATTCTAGAACTATGTTTGTTTGCAAAAAATAATTCAGCTTTCTTCAATATTAAATCAAACAGATCAGATAATTTGAGAAATAAATATAAATATAATCTATGTATACCCCAAGTAAATAATTCTATGTTTCACAAAAGCACGTATATCACTGCGATTAAAGTTTACAATAATTTACCATTAGATATTAAGCAAATTGTTGGGAATCCGTTCAAAATTAAATTAAGGAAATGGCTTGTCAATAGAGTACATTATAATCTTAAAGAGTTTTTTGATAATTAGTCATTATAATATGTGTAAAATATTTTTAATTTGGTAGGTAATTTTAAAATTAAGACCTATATGTTGGTACCCTGATTTGTGCAATTTATATTAATATTGTCAATTCATTATTGTACGTCATAAATATGATAAAATTGTTGATACTATTATATCTTTAAGATCTTCATGTATTTGTACCTACACAATTTAACAATAAAACTATTCTTATTCTTATTCTTATTCTTATTCTTATAAAAACATCTAGAACACCCGGAACAAGTATTTGCAGATCATAGAGACATTTGTTCCGAAGCGGAATTGGAACCTCTTGGCAGACCTTCGCCCGCTGCGCCACAGAGCTTTTCTGGCCACATTATTTATTTTTTCATTAAGGCGACAGTGTCATGCGAAGGTTGTTTCTGCTCAGCACCAATATACGGCTGGTGTTCCAAGGCTTTAATAAGAGCTTTAGAGTAGGTCATACCCGTACATATTACGACTACATATTGAAGTCTTTTCATCATCATCATCATCATTTCAGCCGTAAAACGTCCACTACTGAACTAAGGCCTCCCTCATGGATCTCCATGAGGGGTAGTTGCCATACTCACCACGCTTGGCAGGCGGGTTGGTGAGCGCAGTATGGGATGTTGATATACGGAAAGACGCTGCTGCCCATCTTCCGGAGGTGTCCCTTAGCAGGCTCATACTGCATCCACGGGTAGGAGAGGAGGGGTAACATTCTACTGCCGGCACCCCACGGCTTTTAACAGTGGGTAAATATTTATCTAAATTAAAAAAAAATCTGTCTTTATTGATAATATCCTTGACTTATTTGAGTATAGAAAGCCTTGGGGTGCCGGCCGGCTGTATAATGTTACCCCTCCTCTCATACCTATGGATGCAGTAAAAGGCTGCTAAGAGAAACCTCCGATAGAAACATCCCATACAGCGCTCGCCAACCCGCCTGCCAAGCGTGGTGACTATGGCAACTGCCCATCATGGAGATCCATGAGAGATAATAACAAGTTGAGTTTAAATAAAAAAACAAGCTAATATTAAAAAGAACTAACAAGTTAAAAATTGGTTTACTACTGACGAACTCCTATGGCAACCTTCCAGCTCCATCATCAGACCCTGGTTACCATCTAGTACCATAGTACTCATCAAGACGAATCATACGAGCCCAAACTCGATGGGGTTGTGTCGTTTAGTTACCGAGTTCCTATGGCCATCTTCCAGCTCCAAAATCAGACCCTGGTTATCATCTAGCACCAAAGTATTCGTCAAGACGATTCAAATGAGCCCAAGCTAGATGGAGTTATGTCGTTTAATTACCGAGTTCCTTTTCCATCATCTCCGCGTAAGTAAAACACATACATGTCAGTGGCCACCTTCCGATTCCATCGTCAGATCAGCTCCATTGTATAATGATTTTGCATTGTCATCCAATTTACACATGCATGCAAAATTTCAGCTCAATCGTTAACAGGGATAGGTGAAACTAAATAAAAACTTGTAAAAACACTTATATTAAAGGATTTTCATTGTCAACAGCATAAATAATTGCGGGGTAAAATAACTCGCACGCGCGAGTATAAAGCTCAAACGATGCGTATCTGCCAAATTTTAAGCTCTACGAAATTTGGAGTTGGTATGGGTACTGCCGTGGGGTGACGGCTGTAGAATGTTACCCCTCCTCTCATGCCCGTAGATGCAGTAAGAGCCTGCCAAGGGATACCTCCGGAAGATGGGCAGCAGCGTTTTTCGAATATCAACAACCCGTACTGCGCTCGCCCACCCGCCTGCCAAGCGTGGTGAGTATAGCAGCTACCCTCATGAGAGTGGCCTGTGTTCATAGTAGTAAAGTAGTGGACGTTTCACGGCTAAAATGATGTTGTACATATTTCAATGTACGAGTACAATACAAGTAAAGCAAATGTTGCTCTAAAGTGGAGAACCCTCCTCTCATATTCATGGAGTATGCTCCTCAATAACATTCTACCGCCGGTACCCTACGGCATGCTTGTATAATGTATCTACTATATCTACTAAAATAATTATTATTGTTTATTAACACAACCTGTACTGTATGTAAAATCATATTATAAATGTTTGTACTTATGCTCATCAGAAATATCTAGTAATTCTTGTTTAAGTTCAACCATCTTAGTTAAACTAGGTTCACAGACGAAATAAATAAATTGAAATTTAAAGCCAGAGAATCAGACAAACAAAAATGTTTCTTTTCCCTTCTCTGATGAAAGTTCCGCTGGGATATGCGCTGCCTATTTTAAGTTTGTTGTGTTTCAATTGAATTGCTTGGTTAAAATTAGCGAAGAACGACTTAAGAAATTCTCCCTTTTATTTCTTCAGTAACATTCCGTTCAAAGTTACAGGCACAAGCTAGTTTATTATGCTTAATCAGGCTTCAGTTCCAAATGCCATACCCATTTTTCCTAAGCTCCCAATATTACTCCGAATATTACTCCAAAACTTTGTTATTACTTTGAGTAAGTTTATTTGGAAAATGAACCGTCCAGTGCAATTTATCTACATACACTATCTATTGGCCAGTATGATTTAATTAATGTTTGTAGCTTGTGATAAAAGAGGCAATAGGTAAAGAGAAATGACCCATAACGAGATAGGGAAATGGGCTTAAGTTGAGCTGGATTGGAAAGTGTATACATTTTGTTTAACTGCCTTCGTTGCTAACCTAAAAGCCAACTCATATGCTGGAGATATCGGGTTTGATTCCCGTTCAGGAAAATTGTTTAAAAAAATAAATAAATAATGCTGGACACTTTACACAATATAGTTGTAATGATTGCAATTAGTTCTGCGGATAACTTCTTCCTCTTCTCTGTCGTTCTCTGAGGATCCCTACTGAGGATCGTGACCCTGATGAAGCTGTTTCAGGTTTTTTTTCTATCCACTTCTGTCATCCACCTTGTGTAGTGCTGCGCTGACCGACATCTTCAGACTCTCAGAGACCTGGTCTGATCAGCGTTTTGGGCTTCGTCCACGGGGTCGTTTTAATCTCCGACCTTTCCCGTGACTATCAGACGTTCCAGGTTTTCGGGGTTATTGCATGTCACGAGTATATGGCCAAAGTACTGCAGAATTATGTGTAGGCATGTCGCTGAGAGTCTTTGGGTGCGTGAGATGTTGAGTTCTTCCATGATGGACGCATTAGTGCGCCGTGCTGTCCAAGGAATACCTTGGACCTTCTATACCTTGCGCCGTTTATTGCGAATACGAAATAAACGGCGCCAATACCACATCTCCAAAGCATAAATCCGTTGCCTGTCTGCAGCTTTTATGGTCCAGCTTTCTGAGCTATAGAGAAATATGGAAACGACCAGATTTCTGACTATGGAGACTTTAGTGTGTACTGTGATGTTTCGGTCTCTTCATATTTTCTTGAGTTGGGTCATAGCAGTCTTAGGCATTCCAATTCAACGTCGAAATTCCGGTATCATTTTTCGACAAGTAATCTGACATTTTGCCGTGGGGTGCCGGCAGTAGAATGTTGCTCCTGCTCTCATGCCCGTGGATGCAGTAAGAGTCTGCTAAGGGATACCACCGGAAGATGGGCAGCAGCATCTTTCCGTGTAACAACATCTATACTGCGCTCACGAACCTGTATTAAAAACATAGATGCCATCTATGTTTTTCATATTAAAAACATAGATGGCTTAGATCTTAGATGTGGATGACATAGGTGCCCAAACTAGGATTACCTGTGTGATGGCGCACCTATACCCTCCGCCCAACGTAAAATGTACATGAAATAGTTTTTTAAATCGGTAAACTTTACAAAAGAAAAAAATAAAAACATACTATTCTGGTACTGTTGGATAATTTAAATAAAATAACATTTAAAAAGGGATTATCTAAAAATTAAAGTTATGCCAATACTATCAGAATAATTTCTGTTTCAATGTAATTCAAGTAGAGCAGCCATATTTTTAAAACAAGTAATGAAATCAATTTGATTTCTATTATCTGTCTCCACGTATAAAGCCTGCGTTTGTGGTGCTTACAGCAGGAGAGTTCGTCAGACGCCTCGCGGAAAGTATGTTCTGCAGAGGCGACCTCTCCAGCCATCCCAATCTACAGAAACTAGCGCCGAAATACGACCGACCACCGAAGAGCAAGGCGTACTCTCGAGAACTCCTAGACACAGAGGATGAGACACCACAACCAAGACCGCAGGCACAAATACAATAGGCTCAAATGAGCCACTCAAATGACCCCTTGATTGTAATCAAGGGCGGTAAAGAAAACCGCAGGAAGGGGCTCACGCCCGGTACTGCTTCCCCACGTGGGCTCAAGCCCATGTGAGAAGATAACCCTTCTTACAGCAGGAGTTTGTGATGGTGTGATCGTTGCTCACGCAAAAGTCTAGAAAAGGTTCGTCCATTTCATTCCGGATATCTGGATACCCAGCCCATGTTTTCCGACAATATCTTAGCTCTTTTTCCACCACTTCGAACTTTCCTGGTTTTAAAAGACCGTGTACATTCCATGTGCGTATGTTCCATTTTGTGTTTGTGGTGGATGGGTAGACCATTCTTTGGGTTGTCTTCAGTAGTATCAAATGCCGCAGGAGCCTGATGACTCACTCGCATGCAGTCTTCAATAGCATATTTCCCACCTGGTGACCCGGGTATCAGAAGGCGCCGGATTGTCCGACAAAACATAACCTGTGTTTATTTGGTTCATCGGAGTTCTCTTGGGAAGGTAATAGTAGTGGTTTCCCATTACGTTGGGTGTTTCTGATTTCCAGCCTCATGGATTCCATGACCAGACCCTTTCGGGGTACAGGTTAGTTTAACTGCTGCTTGTGACCCGGCGTTGTTATTTGTTTGGCACCACCCGGGAATCACGCATGAATAACTCCAACCCCAATGTATGTGGATATGTATATGTATTTAATTATTCTATCAATTATCTGGTTCCCATAGTACAATCTTTACTTAATTTGGAACTAAATGGTGTTCACTTCGCCCACAAAAGAATTGAGATCTGAATGATGCCAAGTTCTGTAGATCGTCATACAATTTATTTATATACAGAAAGACGCTGCTGCCGATCTTTTTGAGGTATCCCGTAGCAGATTCTTACTGCATCCACGGACAAGACAAGAGGGGCAACTCTGCAGGCAACTCACGGCAACACTAGCTTAATCTAAGGAAAAGAACTGGTCAATACGTCAGCTACTAGCATTGACTTAAGACGTTAGAACAGTGTTAAATGAGCACATTTCTCTCGATGCAATCCATTGTTGGAACAGTCGTCCCCATTCGTCCACAGGTCAACGAATCAAATCCAATAAAATCCCATCGAAATCATGTTCTGAAGTCTTTAAAACTTGGATCAAGTAACCCGCAGAAACAACTGGGGGTATAAATCTGACGTTTCCAAACTTTATGGACGATTTATTAGACTACGTGTCTGCGAGCGGAGTCGGGAACGAGTTATGGTGGAAACATACTGAACCTGAACCCGAACAAACGCCACGCACGATTTTATCAGGGCCGTACATGTTATGGCTACGCTTGGTTGACCTTACAAACTTTATATAGTCAACCTTAGATACTTCTTTGATAGTAACAGAAGTAGGTTTTTCATGGCTGAATAAATTAGGCCAGGTGCGTGTCGGGCCACAAGACGTGTAGGGTTCCGTAGTTACCCGTAGTCCTGTTTATAGAAGTAGGTGTGTGTTTTTTTACGTTTACCAAAACATAAACTGAAATTTTCAGTTCCGGTATGTTCGGTAAGCCGAGTTACATATTTGAGCAAACTTTCTTCGAAATTAAAGAAACTAGCTCAATCTTTCCTAAAAATTTCAAAGTTCAAAAATTTCAAAGTTACTCAGGATTTTTTCAGATTTTTAAAGCTAGCAATTTAGATTTTACACTCGAAAAAACTTAATTATTGTTCAAGGTTTTATTTAGCTTGCTCTGTATGTATGTATATATGTAACTATGTTTGTTCGCAGAATCTTGCAACTCATATGTTTTCTTTGGATAACAATGCATGGTCAGCTATGTGACGTCAATCTGAATCCAACATGGCAGAACACCCAAGATGACGGACTACTTATTTTTAATGTACTCCTATAATATAGGTATCAAATGAAAGGGCTTGCTGAAATGATCTCCGCAACCTCCAAATGGTTTATAATACGTATTGAAAAATACCCCACACGATGTAAAAATTAAGAAAAAGAATTTCATCCCTATCTTACGTGTGTGGGATTACCCAAATTAATTATTTTTCAGTATTTTGTCGTCACAATTTTTTAAAAATATCCAAAATTACAGCTTTCTAGGGTTTATAGTCTCTTCGTAAAGCCGTAGACAGACAGACAGAGTGAAACTTGCTGTTTTTTTATTGGTTCCTTGTTGTGCTACGGCACCCTGAAAAGGTAAAAAAAAGAGATTTACTGATTAAACACCTCGTCATCAATCTTGAAATGAATCGCTCACGTAGCGTTACCTCAGATTACAGAAACGCGTTACGCTCAGTATGTTTCCAGCTTTATTCTGGAATGTTTACAAAATGATATATTTAAAAAGTTCGAGTAGGGTGCGGAGTTTACTTTGGTTGTGCTGAGATTGAAATTATTATGGGGTGTGGGCATTAGGTAGGTGTTGTGGTTTTATAGGGGTGGTTGGAAGTAAAAAGTTCAAATGTGGGCCATATTATACGGACATCTGAACTTCGCTCAGTAACTATATTATTTTTTTAAGTTATATCTTTCCTTACGTAAAAAAAAGTCATATTAACAATAGTCCTCGCCGCGTCTGTCTGTCTGTTTGCGCAAAAGTCAGAAACCTCGTAACGGATTTTCATGCAGTATTCATGTATTGGGGTACCGGCAGTAGAATGTTACCCCTCCTCTCATGCCCGTGGAAGCAGTAAGAGCCTGCTAAGGGATACCTCCGGAAGATGGGCAGCAGCGTCTTGCCGTGTATCAACATCCCGTACTGCGCTCGCCAACCCGCTTGCCAAGCGTGGTGAGTATGTCAACTACCCCTCATGAAGATCCATGAGGGAGGCCTGTGTTCAGTAGTGGACGTCTTACGGCTGAAATGATGATGATGATGATGATTCATGTATAGGTACAGTAATTCAGGAGGAAGAATTTAAGCTAAAATTTTGAAAGGGTTGGTCCAAATTCGCTGATCTTTGATGACGATAGTTGAACATGTCGGAAAATTTATGGCCGACTGGGAGTTGTTTTCACATGCGCCGAGTAAAGCAGTAAAGTTAAGTGCAAGTGATGTATAGAAGAATTGTACCTGTTACAAAGGTCTGTCTATAAAAAAGCGGGACACCATATGTCTATCTTTTATGATTAACTCATAGTATCATTTTTCTAATTAGCAGGTTTATAAAAAAGTATGCATTACTTGCAAAGCTGTTTAAACAAACATAGTGTGAGTATATATTCAAAAAGGTTTCTTTAACATCTGGAGTAGTTCATATAGAACCATATTTGCTCTGTAATCCATACAATTTAAATTAATATCTTACGAGCTATAGCGAAGTTTAAACTCTCGTGCGACACAATTTAAATGTGACCATATTTGTATTGTGCAGTTTTTGACATTGTAGAATTTTATATGGAATTTATGAATTGAATTGATTATGTATGAATTTATTCGAATATATTAAAGAAATTGTGTGTTGTATTTTATTTTTTTTAATATGGGATTTTAAATGTTTAATTGAATTGAGTATCAATTTTTAATGTGATTGAATGGTTTTTTGTATATGTATTTGTGAAATGTATTGTTTTTTTTAATTTAATGCAATATTTACGAATTTAATCGAATATTTAAATACGAAAGTGGGTACCTACCAATTGTAATTTAATTTTTAAGTAACATGACTACACTATTGTATTAGGATTATCCTGTCAAAATAGGTGTAATGTAGATAAATAAATAAAAAAAAATTACAGCGGTGCGATCGTACGTCTAACCTCATAATCAGCTGGACCGACACAGTTAAAACCGGTAGATGTTATAATGGATGTCCGCAATCAATAAATTTATAATAGTTGGAGAGATTTTGAATTATATAATTTATAGACTTTTTATAGTAAGACGGTGGAACAGTGCCAAGGTGTCGCTTTTACTTAGAACACGTTCGTCCTTCTGTTGTCTGTCCGACTTGTAAAAGGCTTAACTTTCGAACCGGAACATGAAACCTGAATTTTTCACTTAAATTATTATAAAACAGTTGAAGGCAATATTCAATTATTTGTAATTATCAACAACAACAAAAACGAATTTAATGAACCTAATAGTAAGCAACTCATCATAATTATCATCATCAGAATATGTTAGCTTGCAGGATTATGACGATAATTAATCAATCATTTCAATGATTTTCTCACTTTTTTATTTGGAGTAAAATTTCATTGTTTTTAAAAATGTAGGTTCATTTTAATTAGACCCTAAGCAAGAGCCCTGTTTCCTTCTCTAGGATACACGAAGACAATGAATAAATAAATAAATAATGCTGGACAAATCACACAGCATCATCTAGCCCCAAGCTAAGCAGAGCTTGTGTTATGGGTACTAGATGACTGATATACTTAATACATTATACTACATAGATAGATATTTTTATTATATACAGGGTGAATTTTTGAGACGGGACAGTAAGGGCAGGTACCTTAACCGTTATAGTTACAGGAAAACGTTTTTAGAAGACTATCCATAAATTTTTAAGATATACTGAACTGCATTTACAGATTTTGGAAAAAATGTACAGTCAGCAAGAAAATGGTCATTTTACACAAACACTTTTTTTGATGCCAATCGATCCTCTTTCTTATTAGGATCAAAAGTCTCTACTGGACCGACTGAGGTTTGAGTACTAGAAATGTCAGAAATTGCGAAAAACTTTTCCAATACTTACATTTGTACGGAAATACAGCGGGTATAAGATAATTACAGTTTTTGTCAAGCTGGCCTCGTGGCTTACTGTACCTAGAAGCAAAAGCGCCTACCTAAGTAGAAAATCATCATAGGTGCATCGATAATACTCTGTAGTAGAACTAAAAGAAATAATAACAAAATAAATCATTTTAATGTGTATTTTAGACACAGACAAAAATAACTTACATTAATATGATCTACGAAATAAATGGCTCAAAATGACCGCCGTTTTCACGAATACATAAGTTTACTCAAAAGGATTTTAATTACCTTTCTTGATGGTACTTGTCGCAATGCGTACTAATTCGTGTACCACACCAATGCAGATTCCGTGTTCCTATTATTTACAAAATACGCTTCAATTAAGCCCAAACGTTTGCGATTTAAAGACATTTTTTAACAAGAAGTCTAATCTAGAGTTTTCTCAGCACAAACATAGGAATGATCTGAAATAACCCAAGAATTCGAATCGAATTTCGAAGTTTGAAATTTAAAACTTTTTTTACTTAAGTACTTACTTTCTTCAGCCAGTCTTCTTAATAGCGGATTATAGCGGATCTACCCATAACAAAAAGTTTGGCTAATTTAGAAGTTTGACTCTTTTACCGAAATGTATGGAAAAAGTTTTTCGCAATTTCTGACATTTCTAGTACTCAAACCTCAGTCAGTAAAATGACCATTTTCTTGCTGACTGTACATTTTTTCCAAAATCTGTAAATGCAGTTCAGAATATCTTAAAAATTGATGGATAGTCTTCTAAAAACGTTTTCCTGTAACTATAACGGTTAAGGTACCTGCCCTTACTGTCCCGTCTCAAAAATTCACCCTGTATAGAAAAACAGCCAGAACACCCTGAACAAATATCTGCAGATCGTACAGGCATTTGTCCCGAGGCGGGAATCGAACCCGCAACCCCTTGCGTCGCAGGCGGACCTCCGCCCGCTGCGCCACAGAGCTCGTCATTATCTCATCATGAATTCATCATCATCATCATATCAGCCGTAGTACGTCCACTGCTGGACAAAGGCCATTGATCTCCAGGTACTGCGGTTGGAAGCGGCCTGCATAAACGCCGACCTGCGGTTCTTAACAAGCGTGCGCATCTTGTAGGTGGACGTCCTACGCTGTGCTTGCCAGTCCGTGGCCTCCATTTGAGAACTTTGCGGCCTCATCGGCCATCTGTTTTGAGCGCTATATGGGCTGCCCATTGCCACTTCAACGTACTAATCCGCCTGGCAATGTCTGTAACCCGAGTTCTTCTAGGTATCTTCTCATTTCTGATTCGATTCCGTAGAGAATCTCCGAGCATAGCCCTCTCCATAGTTCGTTGAGCGACTCTAAGCTTATTCATAAAGCAAATAGTGAAGGACCACGTCTCGGTTCCATATGTCATCACTGGAAACACACACTGATTGAAGACTTTCGTCTTCAAACACTGAGGTATGTTACACGTATTACAGATTATAGAGACAATGTTGCCATGGGATGCCGGAAGATAGGCAGCAGCGTTTTTTGCCTGTATCAACATCCCGTACTGCGCTCGCCAATCCGCCTATCCAAGTTTAGCGAGTATTGCAAAATTCCTCTGTGATCTTGGAGATCTGGATGTGGACAGCAGTCCAGATCTATCTCAGCCCTAGGGCTGAGTTCTTGATAAATCCATACTCTTGCTAAAATATTGAAAAATCGATAAAATAATATAGTTTCTTAATGATAATGTATGCTTGTATATATTTAAGGAGTTCCCTCTATTACCCACAGAGCTCATGATGAGCTGATCTTAAAAGTTATGGATTGGTGCGCTTTAAATTGGTGCACACCGGTATCGAACCCACGAACTTTGGATTGATTGTCGTTGGTACAACACGGCTTCTGTATACGTACAACACAACAACAACAATACATACCGAATGTACATTTACAATTCATTTGCCGTGGGGTGCTGGCACTAGAATGTAGCCCTTTCTTTCTCGTTCGCGGAAGCAGTAAGAGTCTGCCAAGGGCTACCTCCGGAAAAAAGGCAGCAATGTCTTTCCATATCATTCATATTCATTTAGTGAACCATAGCGTTACATCACATAACATTGGCATAATTTTTAATCTGATTAACGGGATTTTATCGCGTAATTACCTTATTTTATTATTTCCTGACGTTTCGAGTGCCCTCGTGTCCACCCGTGACCACGAGGGCAGCAGGGTACTCGAAACGTCGGTAAATATGTCTACAGATCGCGAAAGTTTACAAAGTAGGTACTAACATTGGCATGTCGAAATACACTACAATAGTAATGAACTACATACTGTTTAATTCATAATCTAATCTAAATACCTCTTAAAATAAATAAAAATGTACTTACAATTAGGAAAAGGCGTCACTTTGTTACATGTCCTTAAATTAAGCGCCTAGATATTCTTTGATATTATAGTTAGGGTGTGATTATAGAAACCTCTTAATTTTTTGTTTAAATGCGAGAGAGGGAGTTCGGTTACTTCAAGTGATAGCTTATTATAATAGACATAGTTCCATACTGATACCTTGATGTTAGGTTTTTTAAGTCTAGTTCTCGGTATGTGCAGTTTATCTTTGTATCGAGTGATAAAGTTGTGAATATGATTGCTTTTTAATAGGTCATCTTTATTTTTGTTAATATCTTATAGTTTATATTATAATATCGGGATGGTTGGAAGACTTTAGGGGAGACCTTTGCCCAGCAGTGGGACAAGATAGGTTAAATAAAAAAAAAAATTATAGTGAATTAAATATGTAAATATGTATAGGAAATTAAAATATTATATTTTATAAATTATGCTCTGATTATGGAAATTATGGTGTGAGTCTAGGTAAACCATATATGATACGAAGCGATCTTTCCATGTAGCAACATCTCGTACTGCGCTAGCCAATCCGCCTGCCAAGCGTGTTGATGATGATGATACGACTGTATGATTTTATATAGGTACTCCGTAATGTCTTTTGTACTTTGTTAACTTTCACGATTAATAGACATAATTTTAAACTGTTTCACGGGACTTTATCGGCCAACCGTGACCACGAGGGCAGCTGGGCACTTACGATAGGTTAATTACGAAATCTAAATAAATGTAAATAACATCTATTGTGTTAATAAGTACAAAGAATACTAGCTAAATAACCAAAAACTGTAACTGTATCTATGTAACCTGCTATTATAATTATTTTCCTGTAAGGGAAAGCTCACAGCAGTTTTATCCCATAAAAAGCAAAAACAACCTGTTCCATAATCAGCCAACAAAACAACAGACGCGAAACACCGAGCGCAATCGTCCCCACCAAACAAGGCGCAATCCCGTTGATAACACAGAATAATGATCGATTATCCCAGCTATCCTGGCGGGTAATGGTGTAACTCGATAAAAGATTTCCCGGGACGCCGATAATTCACAACCGTCCTCGTCCCGTAGCAGACCCGCCATTTAAACTTACCCTGGATACAGGGCACAATAGGGGACAGAAGCGCAACTCGTCAGTTTTCCGAGTAGAAGAACTTTTTGTGAAGAGTTAATCCGGTAAAGTACTACCACCATACCTATTTTTTCGCCGCCAAGCAGTAATGCATTGCTGTGTTCCGGTTTAGAGGGTAAGGGGGCTGGTGAAATTACGGGCACATGGGACCTTTTAACTCAACTAGGGTGACGGGCGCGTTAAAGTTTCGCGATCAAACTACATTATTACTATAATACTATAATAACGACTGAATTGCCAAGGTGTCGAAAAGTCAGTAGAAAATAAAACCGGGCAAGAGCGAGTCGGACTCGCGCACCGAGGGTTCCGTGCCATCATACAATATAATAATATATGACAAAGGCGGTTTTATATTTGTAGGAGAACCTTGACAGCGCCATCTCTTGTCCGATAGCGGAACTTATGTATATTTTTACACTTTCGATGATTTCTAAAAAAGTATGCTATGTAGAGAGATTGTAATAAATTTCCTCTAATCTTTACATACACTTCTAATAGCAATAAAAGTTTCAGAGGTTTGTCTCCGCACACTTCGGAGATAAGGGGGGGGGGGGGACGCTATTTTTAACATTTTTGTAAATAACTCAAAAACTATACAACTTAAAGAAAAACTAATAACTGTTTATTAATGTGCAAATAAATACCTTTCATATGATACACCACACGGCCTAGTAACTTCACTTACAAATTTTGAGATCCCCTATCCGCCCCCCTGCAATCAAAATAAGAATATTTTTTAACATTTTCATATATGCTATATTAGTAAAAATGTGTTGTCTTTTACTATTTTAAATTACAAGTCGATAGCATCAGTAGTTCTCGAGATATCCATTTGTTACAGACAGACAGACAGACAGACAGAGTGATTCTATAAAGGTTCCTTTTAACCATTTCGGTCCGGAACCCTAAAATAAAGGTAATTAGTAAGGCCTTTGCATCAATAACAGATAATTTATACTGGTTATCATGCTATGCGGGACGCTGCAGTGCCTGGGACATTGTTAGATGGATAAGGCTTGTAAGCTATTAGTCAGGAGAAAGAACAGGACAACACGTCTGAAGCTAACTAACACGTTTTAAGTGCACAAACATTTTTTAAGAAATAAAAATCCATTTAAGGGTAATTACACGATAAATAACCGACAATCCATTAGAGTAATAATCATCGTAGTTTCAAGCCAAGCGTGGTGAGTATGGCAACTTGCCCTAATGGAGCTCCATGAGGTAGGCCTGTGTTCACTAGTAGACGTTTTACGGCTGAAATGAATCGTAGTTTCAGTTCTACGCATAACTTACTTACCTGTCCTCAGATCACCCGGTGTCCGCAGTGTTCACACTTTCGATGAGTCCGTGATTTTGGATTAGCCGAGAAGCGGACTCCAGGGCCGGGAATGGACTCACGGTTTGTCACCGGATAAGGTTTATTTATTGGTTTATGGTTATTTGAGTGTACCTACAATCAAGTAACACTGGCTAGTTTTCTACAGTTAGTGTACGCGGTTGTTTTTAACTAGAAGCAAGAATAAGGAAGCCTGCCTAAAACCTGCCGTGTGGAGCCGGCATTAGATTACTGCTTCTCCTCTCTTGCCTGTGTATACAGTAAGAATCTGCTAAGGGTCTGCTCTGCTCCGGAATATGGGCAGCAGCATCTTTCCGTGTATTAACATCTCTTACTGCGCTCGCCTAATCCATCTAACAATGTCCCGGGTACTGTAGCGTCCCGTACAGCTTGATTACCAGTTGCTAACGCTGTATAAATTATTTATTATATATGCAAAGGCCTCACTTTTTGGTTTTTATAGTTCTTAATCGTTATTTTCTTGTGTTTTATTCTTCATGTGTATTGTATTATAGCTGTGCATAAAAAAGTTTATTATATAATCAAGATCTAAATTATATATTTCCTTTTACCTTATTTTGTTTATAGTTAAAGTGTATTTGTACGAAAAATATTTTTTTCGGTCCAGTGGTTTAGGCTGTGCGTTGATATCAGTCAGTCAGTGAGTCAGTCAGGACTTTGAATTTTATATATGTATATAGATTAAGTATATCAGTCACTAGTACCCATTACACAAGCTCTGCTTAGCTTGGGGCTAAATGATGCTGTGTAAATTGTCCAGCGATATTTATTTTATTTATAAACAAGACTCGTCTCGCGACTAGAATAATGCTTGATCTGGGCGCTTGCGCGGCGAGACAAACGATCGCCTCGGGAAATCTATTATAAGGCACATTAGCAGCCTCCCTGAGGAAGGCATCGCGATCTCGGGACTACGGTATTGCTCAGGAAATTCTGGAAGGTTGTACAAATATTTCGAATTTATTTGTGTTTATGAAGCTTATTCTGCGAGAGCGTCGAGAGAGATGAAAGTTAAAGGCAGAGGTTTACCATTGTAAATGGTGCATTTCCACTTTGTTTTCTTCACACAGGCCCCCCTCATGGATCTCTATGAGGGGTAGTTGCCATACTCACCACGATTGTCAAGCGGGTTGGCGAGCGCAGTGTGGGATGTTGATACACGGAACGATGCTGCTGCCCATCTTTCGGAGGTATTACTTAGCAGGATTTTATTGCATCTGCGGGAAGGAGAAAAGGGGTAACATTCTACTGCTGGCATCCCACGGCAAAAACCTGGTTGTATTGCAACAACTGCGCACGAGCCGAATGAGCCTATATATCCTGCCGTGGTCACGGCCGGCGAAGTGCCAGAAACAAATTCTACATAGCCATTAAATATTGGTGACAGATACTTTTTTAGGAACTAATGTATTATATCAGATAATTGATATTGTAAGTGTCGTCTTTTCGTGTTTTCAGCACCTTCTACTGCGCTCGCCAACCCGCCCGTCAATCGTGGCGAGTATGGCAACCACCTCCTTATGATCGATGAGGGAGGCCTTTTTCAGAAGTGGACGTCCTACGGCTGATATGATGATGATGAAAGTTTGAGAGGGTGTTGCCATATTAGGCAGGCTGGCAGGCCGAGTGCAGTAGGGGATGTTGATACGTGCTGCTGCCTTAGGTATCCCTTAGCAGATTATTTTAGCACCAACCCACAAGGGGAGTGCAATAGCCTTTTTTAAACTTTCGCGATCACAACACATTATTAACATACATATAACCGGGTATTTATCGGCTTGGTGCAATCCAAGCGAAACGTCGGGAAATAATAAAGATAATTTACGCGATAAATACCCGGTTATATGTATGTTAATAATGGGAGGGCAATATTCTGCCGGCACTCCACGACAGAGTAAGATTGGCACACGGAACCTTCAAAACACACACTACTACTTGCTCCATCTGTTATTAACTTAGATCCATAAATACCAGGAACTTTATCGAAGGCATAGATCCATCAAACCGGCCCTGCTAGCTTTTATTACCTTTGTAAGAGATGACGTCATCCCGTATCCAAGATATAAAATACATCTTAGTTTATTACAGTCAGGTCGACTTTTTTACGAGTTATTTTACGCGCGTGACAATAAGTTTTATGTAAACATGCCGGGGAAGGGATCTCTGCGGGATAAGATCATGATGAGGTATTTCCAGGCCTATTTTTATGGTAAATATATTTTATGTCATCTATGTTTTGATTTGTCACTAATCTGCAATCATCATTTCAGCGGTAGGTCATTGGTCATCTAGGATTTCCAGTTGTTGCGGTTGGAAGCGACCTTCAACCGTCGACCCGGTCTTCACCAGGACGTCAGCCCAAACACTGCTTCCCATCTTCCGTAATTATCCCTTGGGAGATTCACGATACATTCACGGGCAACAGGAGAGGGAACATTCTACTGCCGGCACCCCACGGCATATCAGCACTATTTAATATATTTTTTCCTAAAATAACAGATCTGTCACCAATTGGAACCGAATTCTGGTTGTTTATTAGGTGACAGTTTTACTACTTTAGGAACAATTATATTTATCAGGTAATAAAATCATACCCTTTATAATTAATTGGGTAGGTATTTTCTATGCTCTTTACTGACTCTTTTAGGAAACATCGTGAGGAAACCCGCGGCTTATTTAGCTTCAGACGTATTGACCTATTCTTTCCTCTGAATAATAGCTGACTAAGCTGAGAGGATGGTATAGGTGCTGGGCATGCCTAATCCATCTAACAATGTCCCAGGCACTGCAGCGTCCCGTACAGCATGATTACCAGTTGCTGACGCTGTATGAATCATCTATAATAGATGCAAAGGCCTTAATTTTTTTTTACTGACTCTAGATATTGTTACGAGTTGGAGGTTCGGGATTAAATAATATAGTCCAATTAAACCAAAATTAACACTTTAATCACAGATCACACGAATAAGAATCTCACAGCAAATTCTCACTAGAACACTTTTCACTGAACACTACTGACTGATCACCACTATAACACTTGTTCACTATTCACTGAAAACTAAAGCATTTGTACACTAGGCACTGATCACTGTAGGTATTCACTTTAAAGTCACTCGGATAATATATCGCACTGTTCACTTCCGTAGCGAAATCAAGACTGTCCGCTCGGCAAACACATCCACGTATTTATATCGCACATAAAGAAGATTCGAGTCGTCAAAGTATCTAGATTCACAGACAATAGAAACATGACAACAATAGACAGGCAAATAATTTTTTACAACTTTACTCACAACCTGCGCCATTGTTCTTAAAACCAGCCCTATCCAGAAATTTTACTTGTTTGTTTACAAAATGGAAGTGACCCTTTGACTCTTTCGACCGCTCACACACCGGTCCATTCTGGATCTTTCGCTAACTTACTAGTTTACGTTTGCGCACCGCGCAACACCTCCTAAGAAAAACTTGTCCCGAGTATTGTTATCGCGCGATTCGATCAACATGAACAACCTTCTACGCTCTTCGCGGGTCCTTCCGAATCCTGTACGTGACATCGTTTATTTTAGTCACAACTCGGTATGGTCCGTCCCATTTTGGTTGCAATTTAAGAGACTTTCTTTTGCTGCGCACTGGGTTATGATGTGAAGCCACACCATTAAACCTTCTTCGAATCCACTGTTGTTGAGTTTCTGATCATAACGGGTATTCATCTCCTCAGACATGTGTTGGCCCGACCGTCTGGCGTGTTCGTAGACGTCGTTCATTTTAATAAAATGCAATAAAAGAAAGATTCGATCTTTCGTTCCAGCGGCCGACCAGTCAACACCTCAGCGTTCACCTGATGATGCCTCGCGAAGAGGCGAAACACGTGTCGTCGTATAGGTTTGGGTATGCATGCTGCACTGACAAGCTAGTTCTCCCTGCATGTGCATAATTAGCGGGCGGGAGGGCGGTGCTCCTGCATCTCAGCATAAGCGGAATTAAAACTAAATATTTTTATTGCATTTTATTGTCATGAATTTCCGCAAAGTAACACAAGTCGTTCATGATACGTTAGTGAAAGTAATATATTGAACTAAAATAATGTGTGTACCTCGCCTTCAGATCCGTGTAGCACACCAGGCCATTTAGTGCGCAGAAAAGATGGCCGATGGGGCCGAAAAGTTATCGAGTGGAGGCCACGGACCGGCAAGCGCAGTGTGGCACCTCCACCAACAAGATGGGCTGATGACCTGGCGAAGAGCGCAGGTCGACGGTGGATGCAGGTCGCTTCCAACAGAAATAATTGGAAATCCATGAGGGATGCCTATGTCCAGTAGTGGACGTCCTACGGCTGAAATTATGTTGATGATGAATGTGCCTAACCTGTACTAAGTCCAGCAGCAAAATCAGGCCAGCGACAGAACATCATAACAGGCAAATTTATAATAGAGCTGGCTTATTTGAGTGACACACGCAAAGCCTAAACCACGGGAATAGCGGCTTGAAGCGGTTGTGACGCGTTATAGTGCCACCCGGTTAGCCGAGGATTAAGCCTCTGAATGTTGTTGTGAAAGTTCGTGGTCCAATCCTAGCTTTGCAAACAATAGATTTTGCTTTTAGTTAAAATATCGCGCATTTTACACATAAATCATAAACGTAAAAGGTTTATTCGTTGAAAAAAGTAACTTAATGTAACATAAATTACAACTAAAGTTTATGAGTAGGTACCAAAGATAAAAAAAACATTAATCTACGCTTAACCTAACAAGTAATAACTTATTTAGTGATTTAAAATATAATTTAAATTAGCGCAAAACATACATATCTTCTGTATATACGGAAGATATGTATGTTTTGTGCCGTCTAATTGTAAGACGCTAACTCCTACACTAGGAGAAGTTCTCCTGTTGTGGGTAGTTGAACGAGTGAGCGAAGCGAACGAAGTTCTTAGTGGCAACTAGGCGTTTCGACTGAATGTTTGTATGTATAATAATGTATGTCCGCAATTTTTATAATATTAGAATATATACGAGTATATTCTATGATTTTTTTTTAATGTTATATAGGTTAGCTCTTGATTTCATCCTTGCTATCTATGATCTCAATGTTATGTTGTTTTAAGTGCAAGGTTTTGTATAATGTACCTTTTTAGAGTTTATTTTTGTATTTTTTCAATATTTATTATAATATATTACTATTAAGAAAATGTCATAATATAACGCAATAGAATAAGCTCCGTAATGTAATAATTATGTATATATGAGTAATAAATAAATAAATAAATTTTTATCCAAGGATATTCATATTTATATTCACATAAAAATATCGACTGTCGTACAGGATTTTTAATTTATGGGGTAGTTTTGGAGATATGAGAGTTAAATTGTTTTTTGTCCGAAGGTAACTCTTCAACGGATGTTCAGATTTTGATCAAATTTTAAACATAAGAAGATTACATCCATACAAATCGATTGACATGGGGGATGTTTGATAAGTTGTGTAGTTTTGAGATATAGGGATATATTAATAGATGCATTTTTTTTGTCCGAGCAAAACTATTGAACTATGCCCAGATTTTTATAAAATTTATACAAATTACCAACACACAGAGTTAGTAGAGGCTTCCGTCGATTGGGACCGCTAGGTATTGGGACAGCGGTCCCATTCGCCGGATTGATTTAATTTAATTTAGTAGCCGATTGAAACGCAGGAAATTGCAGATTCTATTCCCGTCATGAGACAAATGTTAGTATTTTCGTTACTAAATCTTCAAACGTTGTTTTATTTATTTATTTATTTACCTACTTTAAGGTTTAATTGAAATTTTGCATACATATCAAAGGCAGATGACAATACATTCAATAATACGATAAGTTTGTTGGGAAGTTGCAGATCCTATTCCCGCCACCAGACAAATGTTAGTATTTTTAAACCGAAAAAGAGGGGTGTTATAAAATTGACCGCTGTGTGTTTGTGTCTGTGGCAACGTAGCTAAACAAATTAAAGATGGGCAGCAGTGTCTTTCCGTGTATCAACATCCCGAACTGCGCTCGCCAACCCGCCGCCTGCCAAGCATGGTGAGTATGGCAACTACCCCTCATGGAGATCTATGTGGGAGAAATTCGTGAACATACTAAGAAAATATAAACTCGACCATAGAAGAGGTTCTACGTTCGACTGTATATTTTTTTTTGACATAAGAGGAGGGGTAACATTCTACTGCCGGCACCCCATGGCAAACAAAAACATATGGCGCATTAGTACCCCACGTAATTTTGATCTACGAGTTCCTTTTAAATCTATTTTCGTATCCGTCGTTTCGAAAAGATTTGAAACAACAGGTGCATTAATGGGAGAGGAAAGAACTGACGATAATGGTTGATCGGACGGGCTATTAATCAAACGAGTGAACCTAAAGAGAAGAGACTACAGTTACTAGGTGAGTGAGACATACGAATATCACTTCTTAGGAACCATGTCATCGATTTTAGTAATCAGAAAAACTGTATTCATACATTCTTCAGAGGTTTCTAAGAAGAGACCTTCGTATGTATCACTCACCTAGTACCTTATGGATCCCCAAGTGATCATGAGGGGGTTCCCATACTCACCACGCTTGGCAGGCGGGTTGGCGAGCGCAGTACTGGATATTGATACTCGGAACGACGCTTCTGCCCATCATCCGGAGGTAGTCCTTGGTAGAACCTTACTGTATTACGGGCAAGAGAGGAGGGCAACATTCTACTGCCGGAACCTCGATGCTTACCGACATCGAACCCAACCTAATCAACTTACCTAATACCTTATCTGAATAACACGTCGCGAGCTAACAGTATGCTAAAACTTCAACGTTATTAGTAACTTTGCGCCGCGGTGTGCGGAAACGAATTAGAAACTGCTCCGCTCATACTTGGTAAGCGAAGTTGGGCCGCGAAGTTAGTTCATAAGCGGAAAGGTGAAATTATTATTGTCGAGTGTCGAACAAAGCGACACTATTACTGGCACTAAGTTTCCTTGTTAAAGTTTTTCTAATCACGGCGGAAAAGCCGATTCATTCATAATTTCAGCCGTAAAACGTCCGCTACTGAACGCAGGTCTTCCTCATGGATCTCATGAGGCGTAGTTGTCATTTGGCAGGCGGGTTTGGCGAGCGTAGCACGGGATGTTGATCCACGGAAAGATGCTGCTGGCCTTCTTCTGGAGGTAACCTTCAGGCTCTTACTTCATCCACGGGTATGAGAGGAGGGGTAACATTCTACTACTGGCACCCCACGGCGAGGCCGATTGATAGATCAAAAGACAAGACCGGAATTTACCGCGTTAATATATTTGGTCAGTGTACCGGGACCACGGCTACGGCTGTTTTTTTTTTTTTTTTTTTAATGCTGCCTACCAAGTGCCTTTTTAGGGGCCGTCGGCTAGCCTAGTACGAAACTGTTGCTATAAATTGCAAGATCAATAAACCCTACTCTAATTAAATAAAACAATATTTATTTATTTATTATTACTAGACCAACGAACTAAGCTTAACCTAGACGTATAAACATTTTTATTTATTTATTTATTAATATTAACACGAAAACCAAATTATTCTTAACTATTCATTTAATTTTATTATCACATCTTATAAAATCATCAAACAAAATAAATTAACAATAAAACCATTTCAAATTAGTAATAGTGGTAATAGTGAATTATAAAATAAAATTAATAATATTAACAGAGGATGGTGGGAGTCTGCAAAGGATCGGGATGGTTGGAAGACTTTAGGGGAGACCTTTGCCCAGCAGTGGGACAACATAGGTTAAATAAAAAAAAAATAACAAATTTAATCATCTAGCATTAATAGTTATTCATAAACATTGTGACAAATATATTTTTGTAATTACAATTTGTTAACAAATAGAATATTCCAATTTATAAATTAATCCCTAAGCATACAGATTAATACATTGGTATTTAATTATATAAATATAATAGAAAATATTTGTAACCGAGCTTACAAATATTTGATAATCAAATATAGGAAGCCCAGATACAAACCCTATTCCATAGACTTATACATATACTTCACATAAAATTAAACAACATAGATAATAAAACTTAGCACCTTGGTCTTTCTAGTTGTTTGTGATCAAATAAAACGAGATTTGGTACTAGAGAAGACGTATAGATACGGCTACGGCTTTTAAATCACAGCCATTAATTAGCATGCAATTTTTTTTAAATCAGGTTTTCTGGCGGTGGTTCTAAAACATGTTTTATTAAAATCGCTATAGAAGTTTACAATATACAGGGGGTGAAAGAGGGGATGAATAATCTAATGTTTCCAAATATACCCAAGTTTGGTATCAAATGAGAGAAAATGATGTGTATAATGCAAAACTGAAACCCATATAGAAATCGGTTTAGCTATTCATGACATATGGGGGTTGAAACTAGGGGTGAACAATATAATGTTTTCAAATATACCTAAGTGTGGTATCAAATGAAAGAGCATAAGTAGATCGCAAAACTGAGGAAACACATTAAAAAAAAAGTTTACCTCGGAGACGAAGTAAAGTGTCGGTGTTACTTAATTTTTTATAATTTTATAAACTTGATATTTATTTATTTGTTTTACCTAAGATAGCAGCTTCCCCAAGTCTAGTCTCGACCCTCATCGGAATTTATCGGCCCGCTATCTCGATCGATGCCGTAACTATGCCCTTTTGTCTAACAGAATTACAGCCCTAGTGGTCTTATGGGTTAGATAAAACTGTTTGGACCGTTCCGGCGATTCTCGGGTAAATTAGGCCCGTGTCTTGATTATTGCCCGCGGACACAGGGCCCCCTTTATTTGTTGTTAGTGATATGGGTTTGATAGTTATGGCCTTGTCTGGATAAGGATTAAGGGTTATTGAGTGAGAGCCGTTTATGGGTACGTAAATATTTTGAGCGGGCTTCTCATCATCATCTCAGCCGTAAGACGTCCACTGGTGGACATAGACCTCCCTCCATGAGGGTTTGTTGCCATACTCACCACGCTTAGCAGGCGGGTTGGCGAGCGCAGTGCGGGATGTTGATACACGGATAGACGCTGCTGTCCATCTTCCGGTGGTATCCCTTGGTAGATTCTTACTGCATCCACGAGCAAGAGAGGAGGGGCTATATTCTACTGCCGGCACCCCACGGCATAGGAGCGGGCTTCTGTTTGGGTAAAATTATCATTTTTTCTTTCCATAGGGTGCTAGAAGTTTACCGTTGCCCTTTCTCTCTTGCCTGTGGTTGCAATAAGAGTATGCTTAAGGATATCTCCGGAGAGAAGCGTCACTTCGTTCCGCGTACAACATTGCATACTGCGCTTGCCGACCCGCCTGCCAATCGTGGCGAGTATGGCAACAAACCCCTCATGCTTGGAGATCCATGAGGGAGGCATATGTTTTCCGTGGATGTGGACAACAGCCATAAAAGTCTGAGATGATGGTAAGAAAAGGTTCTGATAGTAAAAGTAAAACACAAAACCAATAATCTCCTATATTATGGATCTGTTGCGTGGAGTTGTGAAGTGTTGGGGAAAAAACTGCATTACAGTACCGGGCGATAAATTTTGCACATTGATCTTTGGAAAGAGACAATCGGCTTATATCGACTTCGTAGAGCTATCTCTGTCGCAATATGGTTGCCTGGTACTTTTAAGTACGAATTTACTTATAGACTATACTTACATACATATTTTTGGGAGGTGGTGATCATAAATAAATAAATAAATAATAAATAGGGTAATAGCCGATACGTTCGATGGAGTGATGTACAAACACTCCATCTATATGTTGACGCAATCATTTTTTATTTTTATGTGCACGTAATATAGCCCTAAGTAATTTTTTGTACTAACATATTATGGATCTGTGTAGGTAATCTTAAAAATAAATGAATTATTATTATTATAAGTTTGTGGATGCCATGGTAATAAGCCAAACTTTTTCCTATTACATTTGCAAATGTAACCGCCTCCACTCAAAATACTTAAGTACAATCTATAAGCAAAATTCACACTTAAAAGTACCAGGCAACCATATTAATATAGGAGGTCATTGGTAGAACGTACACAAAATCGTAGTTCTCGCATTTAACTTGAAAATAGTTGACAAAATAAACTAGAAAGTAAGTAAGTAGTACTTAATTTCTCTCTAATAACAAGAAGAATAATTAGTACAACTACGAAACTGCATTCTAAACTCCTCAAACTTTTCAAAGTATGCACACGATTCGCATAGCGGCTGTAGAAATAGTATAACAACTTCATATTATTTAACAGGTCCACACCCACTGCTGGACACAGGCCTCCCTCATGGATCTCCAAGATGACAAGAGGGTTGTTGCTATACTTACCACGCTTGGCAGGCGTGTTGGCGTGCGCAATATGAGGTGTTGATACACGAGAAGCCGCTGCTGCCCATCTTCCGGTGGTGTCCCTTGGTAGATTCTTACTGCATCCACGAGCAAGAGAGGCGGGGCTACATTCTACTGCCGGCACCTCACGGTATAGGAGCGGACTTCTGTTTGGGTAAAATTATAATTTTTTTCTTTTCATACGGTGCTAGAAGTTCACCGTTGCCCTTTCTCTCTTGTCTGTGGTTGCAATAAGCCGCAGGTATGCCTTTGCAGATTCTTACGCATCCACGGGCAAGAGAGGAGAGAGAAAGTTACGTAAATCAATTAATTAAACTAAAATCCTCAAAAGAAATATCGACAAAGCGTTCATCACCCCATGACTTGATTGTAGGTCTACCATGAGTTTTCACAATCTATACTCGCTAGCGACTATAGTTAAAAAAATGTATGAAAACTTGTAAACCGCCTATAGCTCTAGTTTGGTATTAAAATATGCAGTAAACACTAGAGCCACTGTAGTTTGGGCTTTATTTGCTTAGAATTTAGTACCATGAGTTACAAAGTAACGTTACGTACTATTATTACAACTGTAGTAATGGCAGGCGATCTAACAGTGACAACTCATGGTAGACACATTGATACCTAGGCACATTAACATAATTACGTATGATTGAGTTTGCTTGATCCGCAGCTAATTAGACACAAAGTAAATAATAATCTCATTCAGTTCATTAACAGAGTTTGTTAACTCTGACCGGTAATTAATGTTATTAACGGTGTAGCGGGTGTGCTGAATGACGCTTCTCCTCTCTTGTCCGTGGATGCAGTAATCTGTCAAGGGATATCTCCAGAAGATGGTCAGCAGTGCCTTTCCGTGTATCAACAGCCAGTACTGCGCTCGTCAACCCGCCTGCCAAGCATGGGAAGTAAGTAAAGACCCCTCATGATAAGTTTTTTACTTGTACCTTTAACATTCAGTAACTCAGAAATTCATTCATTTACTTCCATAGTTTGCAATTACAAAACATAGACATGTTCACATACAATAAAATAAAACATATTTATTCTTATTTTAACAGGAAATAACAGTTAACAGACAGACAGACAAAGTCACACCATAAGAGTTCATTTGTACTATTCTGGTCCAGAATTCAAAATTCTGTTTTTAATGTAGAAGGTGGAACCACCAAATTGAGATCATTGTGGTTGTATTGAAGACGTTGAGCATGTTCAGTAGGTCTACCATGAGTTTTCACAATTTATTATTCGCTAGCGACTGTATTTAAAAAAAAATATTAAAACTTGTACCTCTAGCAGATACTACAATACGCAGTAAACCACAGCGTCTATAGTTTGGGCTTCATTTGCTTCGAATTTGGTACCATGAGTTATTAATCTGATAAATGGCATAGTAACGTACCTACTTACTATTGTAGTAACAGCAGGCGATCTAACAGTGACAACTCATGGTAGACACACTGATGGAATGTGTTAGGAACGCAGCCAAACGTGGAAATATTTTTAATATAAGTAATCAGATGTCATAGTAACGTACTTACTACTGTAGTAACAGTAGGCGATCTAATAGTGACAACTCATGGTAGAAACACTGATGGAATGTTTTAGGAACGCAGCCGAACGTGGAAATATTTTTAATATAAGTAATAAAGTTCGGACAATGTAACAGTCTTGCAATAAAACAGTATAGCAATGTAAGCGTCTTCTCCATACTTTGATGTCTTTAAAATTGGATATACTTTTTGGTAGATTAGTGCTTTTATTTAGTTTTGTTAATATTTTATTGTTTCCGATAAGGCGATGCTTAGCGTTTATCGCCTTGTTTTGTTTTGTGTGAAAATGAAACAATGCGTTTTGTTTTTCTTTTCCAAATTTATATTAAGTGGCCTTTTTAAGGTTCCGTACCCAAAGAGTAAAAACGGAACCCTATTACTACGACTCCACTGTCTGTCTGTCTATCACCAGGCTGTACCGTGATAGCTAGACAGTTGATTTTTTTACAGATGATGTATTTCTGTTGAAATATTCACAGAATATTTCAAGCGTCATATTGGTACGGAACCCTTCGTTTGCGAGTCGACTCGCACTTCGCCGATTTTTGAATAAACATTTTGACTTTGACTTCGAAATAATTATCTCACGCAAACACCGTACCTAAAAATACCTCTACTATGCCAAACCAGAGTCAGCAAAACTTTCATCCTTTGTAGAAAGTTCTCGACTCTTTTTTTTGGTAAACAAGTTCGCTGAATATTTGTGAATGTGGCGAATATAAACATAAACATACTGGTAATAAACACGGTAACAAATACGTCACCACTGAGCGGACCTAATGCTGGAGTGGTCAGGACCATTGATGAGAGGGAGCGAATAGTCTTGTTTCATCATCATCATCTCAGACGTAGGACGTCTACTGCTGAATATAGGCCTGCCTCATGGATCTCAGAAGTAGGCTCCGCTGAGCTGACCTGTTGTTGCCTTACTCACCACGCCTAGCAGGCGGGTTGGCGAGCGCAGTACGGGAGGTGAAGAGTGAAGATTTGGATAGGACATTGTGAACAGCTAGTGGAAGGGCTTTTAGGCTGCCTGTCCACTGGATTGGAGCGGAGAGGGGAAAAGTGGAACTGACTAATAGAGTTGCATAAACATTTTCGGAGCAAAGGTTTTTTTAATGCAATCCTATTAGTCAACTCCACTCTTCCCCTTCCGTACTGCGCTCGCCAACCCGCCTGCCAAGCCTGGTGAGTATGGCAACAACAGGTCAGCTCAGCGGAGCCTAGTTCTGCAGCAGCTAGTTCCTTATTTAAAACTCCGCAGTTTCATCCGCGTTGTTCTCGTTCCCGTAGGAACACGGATAAAATATAGCCTATGGGAAGGAAATAGGTTATTGAAGCAATCTTATGGTGAGATAATTTTTAAAATCGGTTAAGTAGTTTTTAAGTTTATTCGTGTATGTATTTAAGTGTATGTTTTTACATACAAAATACAACACAACGCAAAAAATACAAATCTTTCCTGTTTTTATTATTATTATTAAATATTAATAATAATAATATATAATTATAATACGAAATAAAACAAATAATTATAATACTAATATATACTATTAGTATTTATAATTTGATATAGATAAATCATCATCATAACTGCAGCCGTAAAACGTCCACTACTGGCCTGTGTTCATTAGCGGACGTTTTACGGCCCTCATGGGTTTCCATGAGGGGTAGTTGCCATACTCACCACGCTTGGCAGGCGGGTTGGCGAGCGCAGTACGGGGTGTTGATACGCGGAAGGACACTGCTGCCTATATTCCGGAGGTATCCCTTAGAGTAGAGAGGTAAGATATAAGATATGAGGTAAGATGCTCTTACCGCATGAGAGGGCATGAGAGGAGGAGTAACATTCTTCTGCCGTCACTCCACGTCAAGGTAAAATTTTCAGCATATACAATATCTATAAATATAAGTACTTATGATTAATATAAAAAGTATTTCTTAATTATATTTAGATAGTATTTAGTTATAGATCATGGACAAGATGTTTGAAGACCGGTTTACTAGATGCATGTTTTAAACGCCCGACAAAAAAGAGGGGTGTTATAAGTTTGACGTGTGTGTGTATGTCTGTGTGTGTGTACCGTAACTCATAAACAAGTGGACTGGTTTGCATGCAGTTTTTTTATTAGCAGTTTTTTTCGGCGGAAATTCTTAATTTTGTTTCTATCAAAATTGGTTAAGAAGTTTACAAGATATTGGGGGTGAAAGAGGGGATGAATAATCGAATGTTTCCAAATATGATGATGATGATGATTAAAAAAAAAAGTAACCGCCAAGACTAGGAAACATGTCAGGGGTTACTTACAATTTTTAATTATATAAACATGTACATATCTGTAATCGGAGAGTATTCCACAGAGTCATTCCGCTCTCGCTTCCTCTCCCACCCTACTCTCGCCTAAACCGGAGCAAGAGTGAAATGTACCGTAAAAAGAAATCCTCGAGAGGGCCAATGTCGATGCTTATTTATGACTCAGCGTATTATTATGACTTGCCAATTTTCCGAGAAATAAAACAGAATACGGCCCACGCCGACATGTCACTGCAAGCTGATGGCGTTCGAAAATGTGCTTTGTACAACTGCTTTTGGATTGGATTTTGTTTAGACGAAGAATAGGATTTTGTTCATTCATTTCCCTGCCCTTATCCCACTTTTATGTGGGGTCGGCACAACAGGTTTACCTCTTCCACTCCGCTCTATCAGCCGTCATCTCAACACTCACTCCTTTCTCACCCATATTCTCCTTCACACAGTCCAATCATATTTTCTTTGATCTGCCTCTTCCGCTAACATACATTCATAACATTCTTCTCGTCACATGACCCTCTTCCCTCCTCGTAATATACGGTGCCACAGATAATAATAATAATAATAATAATAACGTTTATTGAACAAAATCACATTATTACACATAATTACAGCAGTGGCCCCCAAACTAGGAAATCCTGTATCTTGGGGACCTCCTTCCTTATGAACAAATAAGTTTGATATACATAGGTATAGACATCAATTTAAACGTTAAACAAAAGATAAATATTAAGTTAAAAGTTACAAAATTTAAGAAAGCAAAAAAAATTAAAAGGCTATAAAGTGCTAAATTAAAATTAAAGGTACATACAAATTGACTTATATATTAAATTTTTTTTATTTAAAAATTCTTAGTCGGAAAACTTATGGTGACTTGTGTTTAAATATTATACATATGTGTGTGTTTGTGTGTGTGTATATATATATATATATTGTCATGTGCGTGTGTGTGTGTGTGAGTGTGTGTGTGTGTGTGTGTGTGTTTGTGTGTTATAGCGCGTGTGTGTAAGAGTTTGTTTGAAAACCAAAACTATGCAACAAAAGTCAGGAGACAGATAGACACACAGACATACATACTTACACACACTTAGATCAAACTTATAACACCCCTCTTTTTCGTCGGTTAAAAAACGTCAAATATTTACCGCCAGGTAGCCTACTTATGCGTGGTTTATTGAAAATACATAATACTATTATACCTACACTGTCATGGATCTCCATGAGGAGTAGTTGCCATACTCACCACATTTGGCAGACGGGCTCGCGAGCGCAGTACGGGATGTTCATAGGTACACGAAAAGACGCTGCTGTCCATTTTCCGGAGGTATCCCTTTGCAGGCTCTTACTGCATCCACGGGCATGAGAGGAGAGGTAACATTCTACTGCCGGCACCCCCAACCCTTTGAGTACGAACCCTAAAAAGGTCGATGTGCATTATTTAACTATAAAAAATATATATTACTATACCTACTGTGATCTGAGTGAATTATGTATTTTGTTAGTATAATGTATTCACTGACACAGTGACGAAGCATTTTGACGATCCGGATGAATCCGGTTAAAGCGCTCTGTATGATAATACCCCTGTGTTTTACATACGTCGAATCGTCTCTTCGCGATATAATTGGGTTTTTATTGACTTTACAAAGCTAGTGCCGTGGGGTGCCGGCAGAAGAATGTTACCCCTGTCTCATGCTCGTGGATGCAGTAAGAGCCTGCTAAGGGATCCCTCCGGAAGATGGGCAGCAGCGTCTTTCCGTGTATCAACATCCCACACTGCGCTCGCCAACCCGCTTGCCAAGCGTGGTGAGTATGGCAACAAGCCCTCATGATCACGTGGAGATTGATTGATCGAGGATGTAAATTACGACTGAGATGATGATGATGTTTCATACTGCATGCCCTTGCCTTATCTGATGCGGCTATTGTCACTACGATCGTAAAAAAAATCGACCAAGTGCGATTCGGACTGGCGTACGAAGGGTTCCGTACTATTACTATAATAGGTTTATGGGAGCCCCCTTTAATATTATTTTTTTTTATTTAACCTATGTTGTCCCACTGCTGGGCAAAGGTCTCCCCTAAAGTCTTCCAACCATCCCGATCGTTTGCAGACTCCCACCATCCTCTGTCAAAGGTAACAAGTTCATCCCGCCAACGCTTCCTCGGTCGACCCCGACACCGCGTTCCCTCATCAGGGAGCCAAGGTGTTACACTCTGTGTCCATTTAATTAAATTATTTATTATTAAAATTAATATAAAACTTAATATTCTGTGAATATTTCAAGTATTTTTTTATTGGACAATGTATGTGCACATTTGACACGTGCTTTATCGGTGAAGAAAATCACTGTAAGGAAAACCGCAGCTTAGATGACTAAGCTGCGGTCACAACAGGTCACAACAGGTCAATAGGTCTGAAGATGACTTCAGACCTATTGACCTGTTCTTTTCTCCGACTAATATCTGACTAGGGTTTTATACGTCATTATCAAGTATAAACTGATCATGACGTGTGAAACTGCGTCGAACTATCGGGGAACTCAAATACTCAAATCATGGTAAATATTCCGTACACATTGCATACAATGAGAAAAAGGTAGTCAACAAAATAATGTAGAAAAGTAATATACGAATATTGAAAGCGATGTTAACTTTGATAATATTGTAAGCAAACAAGAGTTTATTATTAATCGGCATTACTCTACACCGCCTGCCGTGGGGTGCCGGCAGTAGAATGATACCCCTCCTCTCATGCCCATGGATGCAGTAAGGGCCTGCTAAGGGATACCTCCGGAAGATGGGCAGCAGCGTCTTTCCGTATATCAACATCCCGTACTGCGCTCACCAACCCGCCTGCCAAGCGTGGTGAGTATGGCAACTACCCCTCACGGAGATCCATGAGGGAGGCCTGTGTTCATCAGTGGATTGTCCAGGTGCACCTGAAAACAATACAAATTCATGGAATAACGCACATAATTAATTATGTTTACTTCAGATGACACAAGAATTGGGGAAAAAAGTGAACGGAAGAACTGAACACGTTTAAGTCATCATTTAACAATTTCTTCATATTTTTTTTATTTTTTTTTTCATATTCATATTCATTTATTTGCGAAACATGAGTTACATAAGATGTCAATAGTATTAAAGTATAGTACAGTTATTATTGCCGTGGGGTGCCGGCTGTAGATTGCCGTGGGGTGCCGGCTGTAGAATGTTGCCCCTCCTTTCTTGCCCGTGGATGCAGTAAGAATCTGCTAAGGGATGCCTTCGGAAGATGGGCAGCAGCGTCTTCCGCGTCTTTAACACCCTATACTGCGCTCGCCAACCCGCCTGCCAAGCGTGGCGAGTATGGCAACAACCCCTTATGATGATTATGAAACCAAGGACCAGGCCCCGAGTCCCCGGCAGCCCCGCTAATCCTGGCTACGGTAGCGGCCACGGTAACGGCGGGGCTAGGGGTGCTAAGAATCCCCGGGAGACGGACGGCTACCAACCCCAACGACGACCACTGGCCCTGGTAACACACAACATCCGCACTTTGAGGACAGACGAAAAGATTGTTGAGCTGGAAGAAGAAATGAGTAGGTTACACTGGGACATTTTAGGATTATCAGAAGTCCGTAGAGAGGGCGAGGACACGATATCCCTTAAGTCCGGTAATCTACTCTACTACCGGGAGGGCGACCAACAGTCCCAAGGTGGTGTCGGGTTTCTCGTTCACAAGTCACTCATTAACAACATTGTCACCAACGACAGTGTGTCGAGCAGGGTCGCATACCTAACACTCAGAATATCTAAAAGATATTCGCTGAAGGTCGTTCAGGTATATGCGCCGACCTCGTCACACCCAGATGAAGAAGTAGAGTCTATGTATGAGGACATTAGTAGGGCCATACATACAAACAAAACTCACTTCACTGTTGTTATGGGGGACTTCAATGCAAAGTTAGGCAAGAGAAGCGATGATGAGTTGAGAGTGGGGCAATTTGGGTATGGGCAACGGAACCCCAGGGGACAGAGGCTGGCCGATTTTCTGGAGAAAGAAGGACTCTTTATGATGAATTCTTTCTTCCAGAAGCCGCCTCACAGGAAATGGACCTGGATGAGCCCCGATGGTTCCACGAGAAATGAGATTGATTTCATCTTGACCAACAAGAAACGGGTATTCAATGATGTCACTGTGATTCACAGGGTGAAAACCGGAAGTGATCACCGAATCGTTAGAGGCACATTGAATATGAACGTTAGACTTGAAAGGTCCCGTCTGATGAAATCTACGCTCCGACCCACTCGTGCACATATCCAAAACCTCGAGAGCTTTCAACTCGAACTTTCAAATCGCTTTGATTGTCTGGGTCTCGAAGAACATGCATCAGTGGACGAGATCAATAACAGGTTCGTAGAAACTGTCCATACGGTGGGGTCTCAGTTCTTTAAGACGCCCCGTACAAATAGACCTCAGAAACTATCTGATGACACTCTTAACCTTATGGCTGAACGACGCTCATTACGACTGCAGTCTCCCGATGATGCTAAGTCACATAGGCAGCTCAATAGACAAGTTTGGAAATCCTTGCGACACGATATTCGTACCTTTAATACAGCCCGTATTAAAGATACGATAGAGCGGAACAAAGGCTCCAAAGTGTTCGCGAGAGATATGTCTATTGGGCAAAGCCAGATGACGAAGCTGAAGAGGGAAGATGGCAGTATAGCGTCAAGTAAAGCAGAAGTGTTAAGGGAAGTCGAAAGGTTCTATGGACAGCTCTACGATTCGGTCACTAAACCTGTTTGCAGTGTGGCAGAAGACCCTAGAGCCAAGCTGACCCGACATTATACCGAAGATATCCCGGACATCAGCCTGTACGAGATCAGGATGGCCCTGAAACAGCTTAAGAACGACAAGGCGCCGGGGGACGACGGAATCACTTCAGAGCTTCTGAAAGCGGGTGGATCACCGATACTTAAAGTCCTTCAGAAGCTCTTCAACTCCGTCTTGCTCGAAGGTATTACGCCAAAAACATGGAACAAAAGCGTCGTGGTACTGTTCTTTAAGAAAGGTGACAACACTTTGCTTAAGAACTACAGACCGATCTCGCTTTTGAGCCATGTTTATAAGCTGTTTTCAAGGGTCATCACAAATCGTCTCGATCGCAGGTTTGATGACTTCCAGCGTCCCGAACAAGCCGGGTTTCGAAAAGGCTACAGTACCATAGACCACATTCATACGCTGCGGCAAGTGATACAGAAGACCGAAGAGTATAACTTGCCGCTATGTCTCGCGTTTGTGGACTATGAGAAAGCCTTCGATTCGATCGAAACATGGGCGGTGCTCGAGTCTCTCCAACGATGCCGAATTGACTATCGGTATATCGAAGTGTTGAAGTCTTTGTATAGAAACGCCACTATGTCAGTCCGAGTACAGGAACAGAGTTCGAAGGATATTCCCTTAAAAAGAGGCGTAAGACAGGGAGACGTTATTTCTCCGAAACTGTTTACGACCGCTTTGGAAGATGCCTTTAAGCTCTTGGAATGGAAAGGACTAGGCATCAACATTAACGGCGAATACATGACTCACCTTCGGTTTGCTGACGATATTGTGGTCATGGCAAAGTCGATGGAGGAACTTGGCACGATGCTCGAAGGCCTCAATCGAGTCTCCCAGCGGGTAGGCCTTAAAATGAACATGGACAAGACGAAAATCATGTCAAATGTCCATGTCGTGCCTGCCCCAGTAATGGTTGAGAACTCGGCTCTTGAAGTTGTCGACGCGTACGTATACCTAGGACAAACAGTCCAATTAGGTAGGTCCAACTTCGAGAAAGAGGTCAATCGACGAATCCAACTCGGATGGGCAGCGTTTGGGAAACTACGCAACGTCTTTTCGTCCAAAATTCCTCAGTGCCTTAAGACGAAAGTCTACAATCAGTGTGTGTTACCAGTGATGACATATGGAACCGAGACGTGGTCATTCACGATTGGCCTCATGAATAAGCTCAGAGTCGCTCAACGAGCTATGGAGAGGGCTATGCTCGGGGTTTCTTTACGCGATCGAATCAGAAATGAGGAGATACGTAGAAGAACTCGGGTCACCGACATAGCCAAACGGATTAGCACGTTGAAGTGGCAATGGGCAGGCCATGTAGCTCGCAGAACAGATGGCCGATGGGGCCGAAAAGTTCTCGAGTGGAGGCCACGGACCGGCAAGCGCAGCGTAGGACGTCCACCAACAAGATGGGATGATGACCTGGTGAAGACCGCAGGTCGAAGGTGGATGCAGATCGCTTCCAACCGCAATAACTGGATATCCATGAGGGAGGCCTATGTCCAGCAGTGGACGTCCTACGGCTGAAATGATGATGATGATGATGACAGTTATTATTTCTTCTTATGTTACGTGTGACGGATTTGGGCAGATTCTGTCCTAAGTGGTTTTGCCCTATAGGTAATCTCAGTGCAACGCGAGCGCGTGAGAGGGAAGGAAACGGTACCGCGTAAAAAAGCTCCATTCCCTGACGAAAGTTCCCCTGGGAGGAACAGAACACGTTGGATACCTACCT
The DNA here is from genome assembly GCA_963082625.1 of Pasiphila rectangulata. Taxonomy (NCBI): domain Eukaryota; kingdom Metazoa; phylum Arthropoda; class Insecta; order Lepidoptera; family Geometridae; genus Pasiphila; species Pasiphila rectangulata. The sequence continues at coordinate 2,264,878 of OY720246.1, read as the reverse complement.
ATTTACAACGAATAATTAACGTGAGTAGAAAACCCGTTTTTTATTTATTTTTATTTATTTATTATAATAGGATACCCAACACAGGTTTACACATAAAATAATAAGAAAAAATTCAAAAACAATTTATAGCATTGTGCTCCCGTACTTAAAGGGTACCACAGCATGCAAGAAAACAAGGCAACAGACAACTTAAGAGTTGTGATTAAAAACTAATAGTGAAACATAGAAAAGCGCATTCATAATACAATAGTAATTACATACATACATAACAAGGTAATCTCATATTTTATTTTATGCTTTATTGCAAAGTTTGCGTTTAACAACGTTTTTGAATTTATTCAATGATAACTTCTGCAACTCACTTACCTATATTATAACATTATGGTATTTATAACCTAGTAGCGAGTTTATTTATATTTCTTGTATTTACATTGTGATTGTCGCTGTTCTTCTTAAACGAAGCAATATTTTTATGGGTGTAACAGGTTCTTATAAATATATTGAAAAGTCACTCCTATTATATTTATTTCTTTGAATTTAGTGTGAAGTGAATTTCTGGGACCCATAATGTAGATCGAACGAATAGGCTCTGCAGTACAAATACGGTGTCTATATCGGCAGCACATCGTCGTCATCGACGTCAAAGAATATGCCTCAATAATACTTTTTTTGTCTACAAGTTTTAAACTTTCACCTCTCGACTTGATGTCGGCATCAACCTGTTTTACATAAGGGAGAGTATATGTATTTGTCTTGTCTTTTTATTTTATGGCTTTTTGTGTTCGGTTTTACACAAATCTGCCAGTGTAAAGTTAATTTATAAATTCTTATGTTATTTTGACATAATATTCTAATAAGTAAAGGTTAAACCGGATCTTCTTCTTCTTGTATTTATCAGCAAACAATATAATGTCAAATTTTTTACAAGATAAGGTCTACCTTATCTTGTGGATGATCTATCATTAATGGAAATTCAACGCAGAAAGGGCCCAAGAATAGATCCTTGCGGTACCACTATTGTAATTATAGATCGCGGAGATTTTATTACATGAACATAAACTCTTTGTATCCAGTTACTGAGATAACAAATAAGTACATCCGAAGAGTTGTCCATAACTCCATAGTGACGCAATTTCTTGTTCAATGATTCATAGTGTACACGTATAGATGTTGACTAGAAGTAACACAGGCTACTTTTTATCTGGGTACAACGCGTGCGAAGCGGCGGGCACAAGCTAGTTCTGAAATAAGCCTATCTGCTCACGCACGTTCAAATCCTATGTTGGCTACATAAGTCATCTTAGATTTCATATAAGTACACTCATAAGCAGAAATAAGATGTCTGTAGCTTAAACCTGGTCGTAGCCTAAACCGAGGAACCCTATTATTAATAAATATATCCACTTTTAGTACACACTCAACGCAAATAGACGCTTGCAAAGTCCAATTAAGGAGATTATCGCCGCACCGAAACATTGAGGGTCCACTTCTCTGATGATTTGACTCTTATATCCAGAGATAATAGCGGATATACTCGTGTTTCAGAAGAAAATGGTAAAAGCGAAACCATTTTGTTGTTTTCTCTGCTGCTAGCTTTACCGTTTCTAGCTGATTTACGTGTTAAATGTGAATGGACAATTGATATTTTGTTTAGATGTATCTATGTACGTGCTACGGTGAAGGAAAACATCGTGAGGAAACCCGCGGCTAAGTTAGCTTCAGTCAATTTGACCTGTTTATTCCCCTGACTAAATAGACTATAAAGAAAGCCGTGGGGTGCCGGCAGTAGAATGTTACCCCTCCTCTCATGCCCGTGGAAGCAGTAAGAATCTGCAAGGGATATCTCCGGAAGATAGGCAGCAGCATCATTCCGTGTAAGAACATCCCGAACTGCGCTCACCAACCTGCCTGCCAAGCGTGGTGAGTATGGTAACAACCCCTCATGCACTTGGATCTGGCCGGAACTAACTAAAGTTTTTTTTTTTTTGAAATGACAATGTATGTTGTTAACCGCAGTGCAGATGGCCATGACAACGTTACCGGACTATGGCGAGCGCAGAGGGCGCCCAGCCGCAAACTAAAGAAACATTTTTTTTTCGAATTGACAATATATGTTGTTGACCGCAGATGGCCATGACAACGTTACCGGACTAAATTATTATTATTATTATGAGCCATTTGAGTCCCACTGCTGGGCAAAGGCCTCCCCCAATTCCCTCCATACATCCCGATCCTGAGCTGCTTCCCTCCAGTCAACGATGTACTGATCGAGTTCGTCCCGCCACCTTCGCTTCTTCACCGGACTAAAACTAAAGTAAATTTACATTGCCCATCCACCTCATTCAGTGCTATGTGTTTTCGTTAGCGCGATCTACGTTACGTTAGAACGAGAGGCAGAAAAAGTCAACATATTAAAAAACATTAAAAAGTTTCAAAACCGCAACGTCATTGTTCCATTTTCAAAACCTTTATGAATTGATAAAGAAAGAAAGAGACAAATTCCCCTAAAAGTATAGCAATAAAATGCAGTAAAACCGCCCAGTCCAATGTGAGACTTAATAATAAAGACATAAAGTAGCTTATCTGATGCGCATGTATCACCGTCATCGCATTGTATGCCGTTGGCGACTCTTGGAGTATTCAGACGTGACTTAGATAACGGTAAGGAACCAATCCATAATGGGTATGGCTATTTTCATCACAGCCGTGGAACTGCTGTCCACGTTCACTTCAAAAGCCTCCTGCGTGGATGTTCCAGATCATGAGAGCTTGTTGCTTTACTCGCCACGCTTGGCAGGCGAGTTGTACGGGATGATGTTACATTAAAAAATGCTGCCACCCATCTTCCAGAAGTGGGATACTTACTGGCAGATTCTTATTGCATCCACGAACAAGATAGGAGAGGCACGATTCTAATACGAGAATAAGAGTTTCGTATTGACAAACCCCTTATTCTCTATACTTTAGGTCACAGACTGGCGGAATGGCATTTAAGCTGGCTAGCAAACCGGAATGCCTCTCTGAATTCTTATATTTTTTATCAAGAATGAATGGAATTAGAAAAAGCAACTATTTTTCACACATATACAGTTTTTTTTAATTACATATAACGAAATTTTCAGATTCATCTGTTGTATGGAATGTATTTTAAAGTACAGTTATAAAAAAATCCCGATTAAAAAAGGCAATTCGGTTGTGTGAGTCAGACTTTACTCATGTTTTTCGTACTTCGTTTGATAACGAAACAATACTTTCTGCAGGTTAGAGTCAAGTTGGTATAAAACTTTTTAAACAAACGACGACCAAAATAAAACATCGAAACAAGCTCTTGGAGCTTGTTCCATAGACAAGGCCTTTTTGACCACAGAAATGAGAAGAGGTATTTTCTGTGTTTGACAATGCGCTCCTGGCGCATTACACAAACGAAGGGTCAAAAAGCAACACTCGGTACAATTAAAAAAAAACAAGGTGACAAATCGGCGTAGTTCCATTTCTTGTTATTTTGTTCCATTCACTTGTGCCGGCGAACCAAATAAAAATAAAAAAAATAAGGTGACAAATCGGCGTAGTTCCATTACTTCTATGTTGTTCCATTCATTTGTGCCGGCAAACCAATATTCTAAAATGAGAGTATCGTAATAGTAACAATAACGTGAGACAGGTTAGTGTCCAGACATACACTGCTCATGGCTCTGAGCCTAATTCGCAAACAAGGGGACTTTTGTTGCGTAAATCTGTTTTGTTTATGGCTTATGAGTAAATAGAAAAGTAAAATATGTGAGTGGAGTTCAAAATAGTCTATAAAAAAGATATCCACATAAAATGCTGCATTGGCTACTTGGCATTCTACGAGTACGACCCGGGACCACGACTGTTGAAACAGTCGAATCGTCAGGAATAATCAATGGTATTGCAGTTTGTATTGGTCTTATAAATAGCATTTTAGCTAACCCTCTGTCAAATGATGCTGAAGTACTATATCAATTAGCCACTATTAGGTATAAGTAACTAAGTTGTATTTTTTGTATTGTTTCTTTTATAAATCGTGTTATTTTAGTTCGTATTGGAGTTATGTTTTTGTTATTAGATTTTATAGGACGATGTGGTCGCCCAGCGACAAAGTCCTTCAAATAAATAATAAAAAAAAACAATGGTATTACGCGATAAATTCCCGTGTTCATGTTATTATACTTTTTGTGTAAGGCATCCGTAATGTTAAGAAATGGTGCTGATGGAAGATCAGCGTTGGTTACCTAGCTTGCTAGACCGAACTGAATGCTGAATCAGTGTCCATTTTATCTTGTTAGATTTACAATATTGAAGTGTTTAGTGTTTAGTTTATTCTAAAATGTTCATGGACATAACTCTCTATTTAACCGTCTACATGTTGTAAAGTTAACATTATGCATAAATGATTTTTTGTTTTTGTTTGTTTTGTTTGTTTATATTATAATTAATTGTGATCGCGAAAGTTTACGAAAAACTATCGTATTACCATAGTTTTGTTTATAAATTGGTATCCTAGAGTTATATAGGTAATCATCATCATCATCATTTCAGTCGTAGGACGTCCACTGCTAAACATAGGACTTCCTCATGGTCAAATACAGATCATGAAGGGGTATTTGCCACCCACCACGCTTGGCAGGGGGTCGGCGAGCGCAGTACGGGATGTTAACACATGGAAAGACGCTGCTGGCCACGTTCCAGAGGTAACCCTTGAAAGATTCTTACTGCATCCACGGGTAAGAGAGGAGGGGCAACATGTTACTGCCGGCACCCCACTTCTACACTATCCACGGCAATAGTAGATAATAGTCAGGCTTAAAATAAAGCGGACAAGTTAGAGTGAGGCTCGCGCCCTAAGGGTTCCGAAATAAGAAGATGGACAGTAGGACGTTCAGACATTATTCGCCATTTTGCTGGTACATTATCTTTTTTGACCACAGAAATGGGAAGAGGTGTTCTGTGTTTGAAAATGCGCTTTTGGCCGTGTTGGCCGAATGGTATGTACCCCCGACTTTCAATCCGAAGGTCGTGGGTTCGATACCGGCCGTGCACCAATGGATTTATCTTTCTTAAAAAATGTTTGTGCACACTTAACACATGCTTTAACGGTGAAGGAAACATCGTGAGGAAACCCGCGGCTTAGTTAGCTTCAGACGTATTGACCTGTTCTTTCCTCTGAATAATAGCTGACTAAGCTGAGAGGATGGTATAGGTGCTGGGCAAGCCTCATCCACCTTACAATGTCCCAGACACTGCAGCGTCCCGTACAGCATGATTACCAGTTGCTGACGCTGTATGAATCATCTATAATAGATGCAATGGTCTTTTTTATCTTTTTTGATATATGTATCAGCAAATGGGCCGTGGGGTTCCGGCAGTAGAATGTTGCCCCTCCTCTCATGCCCATTGATGCATTAAGAGCCTGCTAAGGGATACCTCCGGAAGATGGGCAGCAGAGTCTTTCTGCGTATTAACATAGGGACGACCCTATGCTGACACCCTATGATGGAATTAATGGAATCAGGCGTTACTTTGCGGAAATACATATGACAATAAAATGCAATGAAAAAATATCTGGTTTTAATTCCGCTAATGCTGAGATGCATATGCACCGCCCCCCCGCCCGAGGTACTAGAAATACCTTTTACAACCTTCGCCAATAACGATTACTCATCTCAACCGTAGGACTTCTGTCTACGTCCACAGCTGAACAGCACAGAGGGCTCCCGCCCTCTCGGGCGGGAGGGCGGTGCATATGCATCTCAGCATTAGCGGAATTAAAACTAGATATTTTTTCATTGCATTTTATTACCCTATGATGTGTTGTTGCCATACTCGCCACGCTTTTACGTTGGCTAGCGCTGTACGGGATGTTGACACGGAAAGACGCTGCTGCTCATCTTTTATTAATTATATTTTCCTAATAACATTTTCAATTAACCTAGTTAATTCATCTCGGGCTTCTCTACGGGATCGAATCAGAAATGAGGACATATTATCTATTTATTTATTTATTATTTATACGTAGAAGAACTCGGGTCATCGACATGGATTAAAACTGTATTACACTACACGGTATTCAGGGCCCGGTAGTTAGGGCGACTAGGGAGCAAGGCTTGCCGCAGTCGCGCTAGTTAGGGTCCCTTACGCTCTAACTCTTATTACACCACTCTTAGTTAGGGTAAGGGTCCCTGAATACCGTGTAATGCAATACAGGCTTTCGCACGTTGAAGTGGCAATGCGCAGGCCTTACACGCGCAGAACAGATGGCTGATGGGGCCGCAAAATTCTCGAATTGAAGCCACGGACCGGCAAGCGTAGCGTAGGACGTCCACCTACAAGATGCGGTGACGACTTGGTGAGAACTGCTCTCGGCGGTGGATGCAGGCGGCTTCCAACTGCAGTACTTGGAGATCAATGAGGGAGGCCTTTGTCCAGCAGTGGACGTCCTACGGCTGATACGATGATGATGGATTCATCTCCCTTCACTTTATCAAGATAATTTGTTTCATAGAAGTCGCTTCCTCCGTCGCTTCAGTAAGTAAGTTTCAGCTTGTCAAGTACCATAATAACTTTTCGTCTTTAAGCAGAGTTTCCACACATATGTGGGGAAAGTTTCAAATATTTGAACATAGATCCTAAACTTCTTGGTAAGGAAGATTTAATGGTATTCTACGAACACAATAAGCGGATAGTTGTGTGGACTCGAGGAGTAGTATATCAACAGGCATGGGGTGCCGGCAGCGAAATGTTAATCCCCCTCTCTTGATGCAGTAATAATCTGCCAAGGGATATCTCCTGGAGATAAGCAGCGTCATTTCGTGTATCTGTATTTCTAGTACCTACATAAGTATTTGTATAATAATAAAAGCCGGGGGGTGCCAGCAGTAGAATGTTACCCCTCCTCTCATGCCCGTGGATGCAGTAAAAGCCTGCTAAGGGATACCTCCGGAAGATGGGCAGCAGCGTTTTTCTGTGTATTGGCATCCCGTGCTGCGCCAACCCGCCTGCCAAGCGTAGTATGGCAACTACTCCTCATGGAGTACCATGAGGGAGGCCTTAGTAGTGGACGATTCAGGGCTAAAATTATGATGATGATGATACAAACCTGCTGCTAGCGCTTTAGGAAAATGTCGCTCGTTCTTAGTTTGAGGCGAACTACTAGTTCTTATTAGATGATTAACTGACCACTGGACCACAGTGACAAACGTTCAGTAGGTCTACAATGAGTTTTCACAATCTACTGAACTTGTACAGCGCCTCTAGCAGATAATTTGTTACTAAAATACGCAGTAAATTGTACTACAGCGACTGTAGTTTGGGCTTCATTTGCTTAGAATTTGTTACTTATCATGAGTTACAAACAGTGACCGTGATCACCGCGGTATTGTAAATGTAAGGTAGAGATTACCGATTTACGTCAGGTGGACTATTGACTTGTGTCGTCATTAAGTCTTTATAAAAAACAATAAAAAACAAATCTGACAGATGTCATAGTAACGTACACATTGTTATTACTACTATCATCATCATTTCAGCCGTAGGACGTCCACTGCTGGACATAGGCCTCCCTCATGGATTTCCAGTTATTGCGGTTGGAAGCGATCTGCATTCACCGTCCTTAGTTGTACAATCATGAGGGGCAGTCGCCATACTCGCCACGGCGAGGCGGGTTGGCAAGCGCAGTATATTGTGTTCAAGACGCGGAAGACACTGCTGCCCATCTTCCGAAGGCCTTTCTTAAGCAGGTTCTTACTGCATCCACGGGCAAGAGAGGAGAGGTAACATTCTAGTGCCGGTACCCCACGGCAATTACTACTATACGCATTGTTATTACTACTATACGCATTGTTATTACTACTATACGCATTGTTATTACTACTATACGCATACTATTACTACTGTAGTAACGGCGTAACATAGGGGCTTATTCAAGTTTCTTAGCTAACAAATCTAGCTACTTATCGACTCAAAGAACTTCCAGGCACGTAGTACAGGCTACAATCTCAGGAGATGCGCCATCTCATAATGCATTCCTTTTACTGCCTTCCACTCTCAATGCACTAGTCGGGGGCCCCGGCTTGTTTTGAATTTCCTAGAGCTCTCAGCATTTTAAACTGTCGCATTGCTAAAATGTGCAAACAGATTCTGTGTAAATTACATTTCTTTTTATTTTAGTTAGCATTCCTCTGCTGTGGATGTTATTATGTCCTTAGAAATGCTTTGAAGCATGCTTTATACATCTGGAGATTACCTATCTTCTATATTGCCTTTTCTCTCTTGTTCTGTCCACTGTTGAACACAAGCCCTCATGGATCTAAATGAGGGGTGGTTGCCATACTCACCACGCTTGGCAGGCGGGTTGGCGAGCACAGTACGGGATTTTGATACACGGAAAGACGCTGCTTACCACCTTCTGAAGGTAACCTTTAGCAGGCTTTTACTGCAACTACGGGCATTAAAGGATGGGTAACATTCTACTGCCGGCACCCCACGGCGTACATAAGGTAAGATAAGAAATTAATTATTTACGACTCATAGGTACACAGGTGAAATTAAAATTACATATTTAAACAAAATAAAAGTCCTAAATTGGAAATTGATAAAACGGCACTTATTTCATTCATTCCTTTTATTTTCAGTGGCGCCATTTTTCCCTCACAGGGCGCAACACCAACCACAGCAAGATGACTTAACGTATCATGTTACTCGTGCTATAGTGAGAACTTTCCTGAAAGCTCTTAGAAATGCGGCCGAGTTTCCTGACATAAGCTTTCCTGAAGGATTCTAACTGGGAAGTTGTCACAGTTCGGCGAAACGTCAAGTGAACATATTCTCCTCCATTTAGTTTGTGAAACTGAAAGTTATTATAAACCATTAACAAACAAACTGTTCGAAACTGTTTATGATCGCTTTGGAAGATGTGTTCAAGCTCTTGGTATGGAAAGGACTGGGCATCAATATTGACGTCGAATACATAATTCACCTTCGGCTTGCCAACGATGTCGTGGTCATGTCAAAGTCGATAATAATTACGTCGAGGAAGAACTAAGCACGATGCTTGAAGGCCTCATTCGAGTCTCCCTACGGGTAGGCCTTAAAATGAACATGGACAAGACGAAGGTTATGTCGAATGTCCGTGTTGTACCCCTTGAAAACTCGGTTCTTAAAATTATCGACGCGTAGGTATACCTAGGACGAACAGTCCAATTAGGTAGGTCCAACTTCGAGAAAGAAGTCAATCGACTCGGATGGGCAGCACTTGGGAATCTTCGGAACGTCTTTTCGTCCAATATATTTCAGTGCTTGAAGACGTCTTCAATCAGTGCGTGTTATCAGTGATGACCTATCTACTAGACTGGCAAACAATCTCGTCGAGATTGCACCTCAATATAGCACAAATCTTGCAAGAAAAGTGAGCCACGCGCCGGCGCGCACGTATCGTGTACTAAAAAATTGATGATATCTTATTAATATAACCTATGTATTATATGTTTATGAAAGGAACTTGAAATATCCTAACTAATTTAATAATTTTCATAAAATAGATGCTGATGAAAACTTTACTACTTGATGTTGAAGATTGATGAAGAGGATAAATTTCTAAATTACTTACAGAAGGCGGACAATTTTATTATAAAACAGAAAATTATATAAAATTTGCATTTTAATCACAATAATTTACATTACTTTATCACATAATATAAGAGTGTAGGTACCTTTTTTTACATATTTTATAACTACAAACGATCCCAAAAAAATTAGCGCCAAATTTAGCGTCTTGTTGTGAAGAGTATCTTCATTGACTCATTAGTGAATCCCACAACTTATAATTTAGTAATTCATTGAGTTTATTTACTTATATGGTTCAGAAACTCAACTCAGACAAAGTTTTACGTTTGCCATTTAATGCGTTTGTAGTGAAAAATAATTTTGTACGTGTTTCCTATGGAATAAAGTATTAGTCTACACTAATTATAAAGAGGAAAGATTAAATTGTTTTTTTTTTGTTTGCTTTGAAAAGGCTCCGAAACTACTGGGCCGATTTGAAAACTTCTTTCTCTATTAGAATCATACATTTTTTTTGATTAACATAGGCTATATTTTTCCCCTCATTCCCACGTGAACAGGAACTACGCGAGTGAAACTGCGGAGCACTGTAGCTATAGTGTTTAATAAAATTACTTACATTTTGACGAAAACCTTAGTAAATTAAGTCCAATTAATAATGTATCATTAAAAACTAAACTTTCCATCTCTACAATCTACAAATTATACGTTCACGACACTTTTAAATACAATTTTGTATATAATATCTTCCAAAGAAAAATAACAAACTGACTAGGCAAAGCGCGCGAACTCAGAATTAATTAATTAGTATGTCAGTCATCTAGTACCCATAACACAAGCTCTGCTTAGCTTGGGGCTAGATGATGCTGTGTGATTTGTCCAGCATTATTTATTTATTTATTTATTTAATTTAGTTATTAACATGCTTGGGGTTTCTCTACGCGATTGAATCAGAAATGGGATACGCAGAAGAACTCAGGTCTCCGACATAGCCAAACGGATTAGCACGCTGAAGTGGCAACGAGCAGGCCATGTAGCTTGCATAACATTTGTTCAGCCGTGGAAAGTCCACTGCTGGACAAAGAATTACTGCGCCGTTAACCGAATTCCGTTTACTTCGCCGTCAGGTATCTTATCTACAAGCTACAACATCGTTTGAAAGCATAATCAAATATTTAACCAAAATTAATTTAATCATTTAATTTTATTGCGTTTCACTTTCAATCCAAAATCAATCTAAGCTCCTTGAATTCTGTAATTTAAACTAGACTCGGTGTTTAGTTAAATCATCCCAAGGGGGATGAGGGAGTACGATTTTCCGCAAGATAAACCACCCTATAGGATAAACTGATTTAGTGTCTGACGCTTTAAGACAACGCATTGGCGATATTTCCGTTGGGGTTTGAACTTTTTCAGCAATTACAAAACATTAAGAATTAATTATTTGGTACTATTATTGATTATAAGATATTTTGACTTTATTTTTATTACGTTTCACCCGGCAGGGTGATTACGCATCTCAGGTTTGCAACAGGCGTAAATCTCATAATCATCGCTGTCAAATGTCAATTCCTGAATGTTTTGTTCATTGATATATTTTTTATATTATAGAAAGGGGTGTACTAAACTTGAGCTTTCTTAATCATTTATGAATCCTATCATCAAAACTGAATTAAAACAAAAATGAGACCAATTAGTAAATAGCTAAAAATATGCCACACAATATCCCACACATAGATCAACAGAGCCGTGGGGTGCCGGCAGTAGAATGTTACCCTTCCTCTCATGCCCGTGGATACAGTAAGAGCCTGTTAAGGGATACCTCCGGAAGATGGGCAGCAGCGTCTTTCCGTGTATCAACATCCCGTACCGCGCTCGCCAACCCGCCTGCCAAGCGTGGTGAGTATAGCAACTACCCCTCATGGAGATCCATGAGGGAGGCCTGTTCAGTAGTGGACTTTTTACGGCTGGAATGATGAGATCAACTATCGGGTGGGCTTAGTTCTGCATATGCAGTTAAAAAATCCGCCTTCTTACAGACGTAGAAACCGCTAGACTTGTTTACATCCGATACCTCCGGAAGATATCAGCAACGTCTTTCCGTGTATCAGCATCCCTTACTGCGCTTGCCGAACCGCCTGCCAAGCGTGGGGAGTATAGCAACGACCGCCTTATGATTTAGAAATACGTTCAGCAGTGGACGTGGATAGGACTGGCTGTCTTCTGTCTTAGATGATGATGATTATTCAAAGAAGATTGGTATTTGATTAAAGGATATTGGCAGGAAGTATTGTCAGCGATCCAGGATATTGCTTTTATTGGAATTCATAAGTTCGGCTCGTCCGAAAGATGTTCTGATTTTGAGTAAAACGTGAAGTCACTTTAAGGTAGAATTTGAAAGTTCAACTTGACAATTTCTTAACTACTTTTTGGCCGGGAGAATGTACGGAGAACCGCACGATAGGTAATGTCAACGAACTAGGTCAAACAGCTAAGCATTTTGCTAACGCACACATACAATAAGGTTGTACCTACATTATTACTACATTTACAGATCTACGTTTAACTTAATAAAATCTACAGTGTGAAACGAGCACTCGCGGGTTTCGTTCTTATCTACCCCGCTACAAGCCCCTACATTTTGGTCCTTCGAGCCTTAACACGCCGCGAGGACATTTTATCCTTCGGTGAACTACAGAACCAGTGTCGTAGCCATCTCTTGTCGACGTTCAGAGATACGGTCTACAATCCGGTATACAACTATCAGGTGAAGTGTCATCGACGTTTGATACTTACGACCTACTGTGTGTGTGCTGTAATTTACTTTGGCTACATAAAGCGCTTAGAGTTTTAGTGAATAAAGTGCAACTGCGAATCGATTTACTGGCCTCCCACAAGCGGGTCTCACCAGTAATATTGAGAAGGCGCACAAGGTTGTACTGAGTTCACGAGAGCACTGAGCTGCTATCAGGAAGTCCAGCACATCTTAACTAGCTATCAACATGGATAATCTACTACAGCGCCAACACGACATTGTTGAAGCCATTAAGAAGATAGAATCCAACTTTAACAAGGATGGTGCGAGTCGCAAGACCCGTAAGTACCTCAACGAGCGACTGGATGCCCTCGACAAGCTGTGGGCAGACTTTCAGTCGAACCACTACAAGTTGTCTGCTTACGAGAATGACAGTGATCCCTACTTCGTAGAAGATCAATTTACCAAGATGAGATCATACTTCGATTCTGTTCGTATTAAGGTATCGTCATTCCCTCCAACTACGACTGAGAAAGCTTTGCTATCACCTATGCCCTCACCAAAGCCAGAAACAGCAAACAGTGTGCCTGCACGTCCGATTCGGTCCACGACACCGGCACCGCCATCTGAGCAAGCTACTACTGCGCTGGGGCGGGTGAGTGAGTTGCTATCACTACAGCGAACAAACTTTAGAGCTTTCAATCGTCAGGTGAATCGCATCAACATAAACGATATACGAGACAAATGGGAAATCGAAGATGAGCTGCGCAGCGTACAGCAGCGATGGAATGCAATAGACACTTTGCACCTACAAATTGATAACCTTCTACAAGGATCAGACCCTCAGTATGATGGTGAATTTCAAGCCTACGAGGATATTTACGTGAAGATTAAAAGAGCTTTGAACCATAAGCTGGCTTCTACATCGCATCTTCAACACCAAACACCACATATTGAGATACCAACATTTACTGGAAAGTACACGCAATGGCCTACTTTTTACGACCTCTTTGTGGAAAGCATCCACGAGAATAACCTACTCACTAAAACACAGAAAATGCAACATCTGAAAGGAAGAGTTCGTGGAGATGCTGAGCGACTTATCCAGCATCTGCATATCTCAGCAGACAATTACGATACTGCCTGGGAGCTACTAACTCATAGATATAACAACCCCCAACTGCTGTTCACCAAACAAGTAGAGTTATTCCTAAATCAACCTGCCGTTAATAAACAGTCAGCCTTCGAGATCAGACGTCTGTACGACACCTCTAAGGAGTGCATCTACGCTATACAGAACCTGGGTATTGATACAAGTACCTGGGACCCGCTGTTAGTTCATCTTATCTCAAACAAGCTAGACTCCGAGACATACGGAGATTACAAGGAAGCACGTAAATCGCCACGTGATCTGCCAACACTATCGGAGCTCTTAGATTTCTTAGAGGGGAAATTTACAGCACTGGAGCCTATCCACATAAAAGATAAGGAGTCGACAAATGGAAAACCCAATCAACAGAAGACAAACAAGCCCAATAACCAGCAACAAGGTCATCACCATCGTCCTGGCAAGTATTATTTCAAAGAACATCAAACAAGCGCGGCCTGTTCTACAAACTGTCCCTTGTGTAACAATAATCATTATTTGTATAAATGTACTAAGTTTATGAAATCGACACCAGACATGAAGCTAATGACCGTAAAGAAATTTGATTTTTGTCATAATTGCCTTTACTCACACAATGATAGTACTTGTACATCGAAGAAAATGTGCAGAGTTTGTCATAAGCGTCATCATACATTACTGCATGACGCATACGCGAATATCGACCTTATTGAACATACATCGAATAGACTGAGCGAGTCCGCCGGGTCATCGTCCGTACCTACTGTTCCGATTACGAATAAATATCAAACGCAAACGCAGCAGCAACAACGCAAATTACACAACGTTAATCACATCGCTACAGATGATGAGGAGATCCTACTTACAACTTTATCTATCAAAATTAAGACTGCTGATGGTACATACGTTACCTTAAGAGCGCTGCTTGACCAAGGATCCCAAATATCCTTAATATCCGAGAACGCTGCCCAGATGTTAGGTCTACCCCGACAGCGGTTCCACGCATCTGTGTCCGGCATCGGAAACGGGTCTAAACATGGCAAAGCAGTCGTATCACTCGAATGCCAATCAATATACGAAGACTACGAGTTTACTACTAAAGCATTGGTTATTCAAAACGTCATCAACAACCTACCCAATATTTCCTTCAAAAAACAAACATGGCCTCATTTGCAACACATCCAGCTTGCCGACCCTGAATACAATGTCTCCAGAAACATTGATCTACTTCTTGATGCGAACATTTATTCAGAAATCATCATGAGCGGTCTCATCAAGGGCTCGAACATGGCACCCATCGCTCAACAAACAAAACTGGGCTGGATACTCTCAGGAAGTGTAAAAACATTCAACTGTCATGTGATTGTAAATAATTTGGCTGAACTATCTAAATTTTGGGAACTTGAGGAAATAGATGAACGGGCTGATGATATGACACAAGACGAGCTGTACTGCGAAAACCTTTACCAGTCTACTACAACACGCTTAGCGACTGGTAGATATGAAGTCGCTATCCCAATGAAGCCCAAATTCTCACAAAACTTGGGTCAATCTAAGTCTAAAGCCATCGCGCAATTCTACAATTTAGAAAACAAGATGTCAAAGAACGAACAGTTTTCTAAAAATTACCAACAGTTCATGCAGGACTACGAAAAACAAGGACACATGGCTCCTGTAACTGAATACAACGTAACATCATGCTATCTCCCTCATCACGGTGTTTTCAAATTGGATTCGACTACAACTAAACAACGAACCGTTTTCAATGCCTCATCTAAAACATCGAGTGGGTATAGTCTCAACGATCTCATGGAACGCGGTCCAAACCTACAAAAGGATCTACAGCATCTTATCTTGGTATGGCGTCAGTACAAGTACGTAATAACCGCCGACATCGAGAAAATGTTCCGCCAGATATTTGTTCGCGAGTCAGATCAACATCTACAACGTATCGTATGGAGGAGCTCACCTGCCGATCCTTTAAAGGAGTACAATCTTACAACTATAACTTACGGAACAAAGGCAGCTCCCTTCTTGGCCATGCGAACCCTAAAACAACTTGCCATCGATGATGCGAACAAGTTCCCGAAAGCAGCAGCGGCTTTAATGTCTTCATTTTATATGGACGACCTCCTAGAAGGCAGTAATGACATCACTGAGGCTAAACAACTACAGCAAGAGATAATTGAGATTTTGAAAGGGGCGGGCATGAACATTCGCAAGTGGTCCAGCAATAAAAAGGAATTAACCCAAAATCTGATGATTGAGCAACTAGATAATCCTCTCGACTTCAAAAACGCAGAGAGTAAGAAAACCTTGGGATTACGCTGGAACCCTACAACCGACACGTTCACATTCCAGAATCAATTTCAAGGTGAAACCAGCAACGCATGTCCTACAAAACGACAACTACTTTCAGACATCTCCAAGATATATGACCCCTTGGGATGGCTTTCAAGTCTAACAGTCAGAGCGAAGCTTTTGTTTCAACAAACGTGGTCTCAACCAACATCAGATTGGGATAAGCTTGTTACAGATGACATATACAAACAATGGATTCAACTAAGGTGTGATTTCCAAAACATACAACAATTCCAGATCCCGAGATACCTTGGAGAAGGAAACTTTATAATTCACGGTTTCTGCGACGCATCTGAAAAGGCATACGCCTGCGCTATCTATGTCGTAGCACGTAACTGTAAAGGCGAGTTTACATCGACGCTTGTGACCGCCAAAACAAAGTTAGCGCCTTTGAAACACAAACAGTCCTTACCTAGACTTGAACTTTGTGGTGCGCTACTACTATCACGTCTCATAAAGAAAGTCAAGGAGGCATGGCCAAAACAGGAAGCTGTACAAATTTATGCGTGGACCGACTCAATGGTGGTACTTGGTTGGCTGCAAGGAGATACCAACAGATGGAAGCAATTTGTAGCTAACCGGGTTTGTACAATACTCAACGTCATACCATCATCATCATGGCACCATGTACGATCTGAAGACAATGCAGCAGACTGCGCCACTAGAGGACTGACATCGCAACAATTGTCAGAACATTCTTTGTGGTGGCATGGCCCGCAGTGGTTGACAACATTCGATAAAGAAACTTTACAACGAAAGACGTATCAACCAACGGCCATAGATATCAAGAAAACCAATGTAAACGCAGCCTTAGCCTATCAACAAAATGATTTGATAATAAAATTATTAAACGAATGCAGCTCGACACGGCGCATAACAACTACAATCGGCTGGCTATCACGTTTCGCAAAGTGGTTGCGCAATAAACAAGCGCCGCAGCAGAAGTACCTATCCGCTTCGGAATTGCAACGTGCGCTTAACTTGACAATTAAAACGGTACAATCAATGGAATTTAGTGACGAACTTCATCAACTTGAAAAAGAAATTAAACTAAACAAGGGGAGCAAGTTGTTAAGTCTCAACCCTTACATTGACCCGAACGATGGTTTGATGAAAGTCGGTGGAAGATTAACCAATTCCTTACTCAGTCAAGCAGCGAAACATCCTATAATTCTCCCGTCTCACAGCAAACTCACCGAGCTCATCATACGCCAGAGTCACCACGTCACTCTCCACGGCGGACCAAACTTAACACTAGCCTACATCAGAGAAAGATACTGGATACTTAGCGGGCTCCGTACAGTGAAGAGAGAACTACACAAGGGCGTGACATGTCGACGTTTTAGAGAACAGAAAAGAACACAACTCATGGGTGACCTTCCAGAGCCTCGGGTAACCCCATCACGTCCCTTTTCACATTGCGGCGTTGATTTTACCGGGCATTTTGAGATAAAGGCCAACAAGGGCCGAGGGGTGCGCACTCATAAAGGATACGTCGCGGTGTTCGTATGCCTATCTACTAAGGCTGTTCATCTGGAGCTGGTGTCTGACCTCAGCACGCCTGGCTTTCTGGCCGCATTTCGACGCTTTTGCGCCAGAAGAGGCGTCCCGCAACATATGTACAGTGACCAGGGAAGAAACTTTATAGGAGCCAATAGCTTACTGAAGAAAGAGTACAAAGAGATACAACAGACAATCGACGGCGTACTCTTAAGCACAATTAACGACTATGACATTCAGTGGCACTTCAACGCGCCGGCTAACCCTTCAGCAGGCGGTCTGTGGGAAGCGGCTGTCAAAAGCCTGAAACATCATCTACGAAGAGTTATAGGTGAACAGAAGCTCACTTACGAAGAGTTTATCACCTTATTACACCAAATCGAGGCCCTTCTTAACTCACGACCCTTACTGCGTTTAAGCGAAGATCAAGATGACGATTATCTATGCCCTGGAAACTTCCTCATAGGATCATCAATGATTTCTAGACCACAAACTGATTCCAACCATATGAGCTTGTCTACTAGATGGCAACTAATTCAAGCAATGAATAAACAGTTTTGGAAGAAATGGTCATCAGACTATTTACAGCAACTTCAAGTCCGCGCCAAGTGGAGAACACCATCGAAAAACCTAGAAGTTGATGACATCGTTCTCATCCTTTTTAAGGATGAGAACCTTCCTTCTGGCAAGTGGGCAATGGGTCGAATCATCAAGGTACATCCCGGGAATGACGGCTACGTACGAGTGGTGTCCGTCAAAACTAAAAACGGCATCATGAAAAGGCCAATTTTAAAACTGTCACCCTTACCAGTAAAGCATGAGCAATCACAACAACAGAGCCATGACACACAAGCTACAAGGGATGACGTCACCTCACAAACACCGGCTCACCCGTCGACAAGCGGACGACCAAGACGCACAGGAAGACAACCTCTGAAAACACTCTTCACTATGGCAATGCTGCTATTTCTAGCCTTTTTACCCCAGGACAATGCTCATACAAGATCACAACACTCAGCGATGATAAAAACATCTACTTCGATAAGATGTATTACATGAACATTATCAGAGATGATTGGAAGCTGATCGTGTACTACAACATGAGTACATACTGGACCGGACTGAATGACATGCAAAATTACGTCAACCATCTAGAAGGATACCTACATACTTCGGAATCGGAACTACCTATACAATACAAGAGTATCATATACCAACTGCAACACGAGCTATCAGAAATTAATCACAACAACCAAATACTTACAAGCCAACCGACTAAACGACCTAAGAGAGGCTTCATCAACGGCATCGGTAATTTGGCTAACGCATTATTTGGAGTACTTGATGATCGATTTGCCAAACAGTATGAAAAAGACATAACGAAGATTTCGATGAATGAAAACCACCTGAAACTGCTTCTTAAAAACCAAACAAGCGTTATTGAAGCACAGGCAAACATCATGCAGAGAAACGAAGCTATCATGAATAAACAGTTTACTATTGTTCAACAGTATCTACAGAATATGACAACTTCTTCTAATCGCTTACAAAAGATAAACAGCAACGAAATACACATTTTGTCGTCTTCCATCTCAGCGGTAATCATCATATCTCACTTACGAAACATTCAAGAGAACATCATAAGTACCATAACTGACCTTACGCACGGACATATGAACACTCACCTACTGCCGCCAGAACAATTAGAAAAACAATTGAATAAAATATACAGCTACTTACCATCTGACCTGACTCTACCTGCCGACAAGCATGATTATATCGAGATCTACAGATTGATGAAAGTGAAGGGGCGTGTCTATGGCTCTTATTTGATTATCGAAGTCAGAATACCTCTTATAAACAAAGAATCTTATGAATTGGACAAGATAATAAGCCTACCTCAACAAGCGTATACCATGGAATTTATAACTCCTTACCTTGCATACAATCTACAAAAGGATCTATTCATCACCTTCACCGAGGCAGACATCCAAAATTGTATAACTGTACAAACAAACAGATTACTCTGTCATATAGATAAGCCCATTTATATGGTTCAGTTATCGCAATCAATTTGTAACTTGAACGTTCAAAACAAAACAATGTGTCATACAAAGAAGACGCCGTGCGACGAGCAGTGGATTAAGTTACACTATACTAACAGGTGGCTGTACTCGTGCTGTGAAAAATGCACTGTGCGCATATTCTGCATCGGTACAGGAATGACTATCAAAACACTTAAAGGAAACGGACTGCTAGATATGAGTCAAGGCTGTACAATCAAGAGTGACACTTTCCATATATTGGGACACAATGATTATCTAAGCCATATGAAAGTACAAGAAGACATCTACATTACTCTAGAGACATCAGTACTGAACACATTACTGAACTCCTCGGCCATCGAATTCTCACCAGAGACTCATGAAGATAAGTGGCAACGTATGAGTACACAAATATCTACTTTGAAAGAGCAAGAGGACGCGCCACTCACAGTTCACGACGTTCACCAGTTCGCAGTTATCTATACTGTACTCGGACTGAGCGTCGTTGTACTGATCATATACATATTCAGACGTTGGCGCAGTCACACCTCCTGCATCGCTCCTGCGGCCCCGACGGCGTCAGTGGCGGCGGCGCCGGCGGCTGCAGACCACTTCGAGCTCAAGGACCTGGCTCCTGAGGGCCGAACACGACTACCATCCTCGTCATCGATACGATTGAACATTCCGTCAATCTAACAACAGTGTAGTGTAGTGCAGTGATGAAATATTTAAGAATTCATATACTTGCTTACCTACCTACTTAATTTAGCATAATTGAAATATTTAAGCATTTTATACAAAGATTTTACTTTACCTTTTACTGTTTACATTTTTATATGATTTTATGTGCTTACGTATTTTTTGCTTTACCTTATTTTATATTGTTTTGTGTTATGTGACAGCTACTAGAAACTTTGATTTATTTGTTACCTTTTTGGCCGGGAGAATGTACGGAGAACCGCACGATAGGTAATGTCAACGAACTAGGTCAAACAGCTAAGCATTTTGCTAACGCACACATACAATAAGGTTGTACCTACATTATTACTACATTTACAGATCTACGTTTAACTTAATAAAATCTTCAGTGTGAAACGAGCACTCGCGGGTTTCGTTCTTATCTACCCCGCTACAAGCCCCTACAGTAATAATGGTATTTGCCTGGAGGAAAAATGCAGTGTTATCTTTCAATATGTAAAGAGGAAAAATTTGTATTTTGTATATTGTATGTTTGTAATTAGTAAACCTAAAACTACTAGACCGATTTTTAAATTTTTTTCACCATTGGAATGCTACATTATCATATAAGCCGTGGGGTGCCGGCAGAAGAATGTTACCCCTCCTTTCACGCCCGTGGATGCAGTAAGAGCCTGCTAAGGGATACCCCCGGAAGATGGGCAGCAGCGTCTTTCCGTGTATCGATATCCCATACTGCCCTCGCCAGCCCACCTGCCAAGCGTAGTGAGTATGGCAACTACCCCTCATGGAGATCTATGAGGGAGGCTGTGTTCAGTAGTGGACGTTTTATGGCTGAAATCATCATCATCATTTCAGCCGTAAAACGTCCACTACTGAACTACACACACTACTGGCTGAAATGGACTGGATGATTATCATATATTTAACTCCATATTCCCACGGGATCCGAAACTACGCGGATGAAGCCGCTGAGTGCGGTTAGTTTTAAAATAATGATTATAGAGCTATTTTCTACACTTCTACACTAATATTATAAAGAGAAAAGATTTGATTGTTTGTTTGTATGCATTTAATCTCCGAAACTAATTGACCAATTAAAAAAAATATTTCCACATTAGAATGCTACGTTATCCCTGACTAATACAGGTAATATTTTATCCCCGTATTCCTACGGGGATGGGAACTACGCAAGTGAAACCGCGGAGTATGGCTAGTGTTCGATAAGTGCATGCCTTGGTCAGGTCTTATATTTTTTTTAGTAAAGAAACGCCAGCCTATTTTATAATAACCACGTTTAACATAAAAATTCTTCGCGTCCAAAATATGTCAGTACCTTAAGACGGAAGTCTTCATTCAGTGTGTGTTATCAGTGATGACTTACGGAACCAAGACGTGGTCCTTCACTACTATGGAGTTACGAGCTATGGAGAGGACTATGCTCGGGGTTTCTCTACGGGATCGAATCAGAAATTAGAAGATACGTAGAAGAACTCGGAACACCGACAACCAAACGGATAAGCACGTTGAAGTGGCAATGGGCAGGCCATGAAGCTCGAAGATGGCCGATGGGGCCGAAAGGTTCTCGAATGGAGGCTCTGGACTGGCAAGCGCAGCGTAGGACGTCCACCAACTAGATGGGCGGACGACCTGGTAAGGTCTGGCAGGCGGGTTGGGTTGGTTTAGCAGGCTTTTACTGCATCCATGGTTATGAGAGGAGGGGTAACAGTCTACTGCCGGCACCCCACGGTAAGGCAATGCTATAATAATTGTTTTTTGTAGTTGTTTATTACTGTATATGTATTAAATTTGTATTATTACGTCTACCATATCTATAACATTAAAATTCAGGTTAGTGTTGCATATTACACGACAAAGAAACACAGTCATAAACTCTCTTATACACTTTCAAAGTAATGCAATATCAATGTATTAGACTTGAAAATCAAATATAAAACGACAATCAAGTATGTATAACAAAAATAAAGCACAAAGATTCTAACAAAAAAATAGTATGATATCTTAAAATATTTTAAATGTTTTCACAATAGGTTAGGCAAGATATTTCTAGTGTCCGCCATCTATCTACAAAGATATCCACATTGGTAACGCACCCAGACGTTATATGTACTGGTATAGTTTCGAAATGCGATCGAATTTATTTATTCTGGAAAATTCATCATAATCTGTTAATCATCACTTCTATTTTCTGGGTCTCTTATTTCGCCGGAAGCATTCTAATTATATTGCCGTGGGGTGCCGGCAGTAGAATGTTACCCCTCCTCTCATACCCATGGATGCAGTAAGAGCCTGCTAAGGGATACCTCCGGAAGATGGGCAGCAGCGTCTTTCCATGTATCAACATCCCGTACTGCGCTCGCCAACCCGCCTGCCAAGCGTGGTGAGTATGGCAACTACCCTTCATGGAGATCCATGAGGGAGGCTTGTGTTCAGTAGTGGACGTTTTACAGCTGAAATGATGATGATGATGATTCTAATTATTTCTGGAATGTTCCCCGTAATCTACGTGTACTCTTTAAAATTCTGGGTAATTCCTTGAACTCCAGCTGTTTATTCCACTTGTATTATCTGGGTTTCTTACCTTGCCGGAAGGGTTCTAATTCACTCTGGCAAGTTTCTCGTATTCAATCTTTTAAAATTAGAAGGAACAACATCTTGATTGGCTCGCTCTTGAAACGCCACAGCTCTACTCAAACGTCAGTGCTTCTTAATCCCCTTAGTCCACTGCAGAGTTTCAAAATGTTTAAATACACAGAGCCTTAGCTTAATTTGGCACTAGTAAGTTATACAGTCCCTACGCTAACAAACCCGGCTTAGCAAACACAGCCTCTTTGCCTAGTGCTGATTTAATTTCAGTCTCTAATTTGGATTTCAACAAATCTACGCTGTATTGCGCGTTTAAATTTTCGTATTAAGGGAAGTTACGGAAGTAGTTTAAATTTTTGGTTTTAACATAGAAGGAATAAATTAAAGTAAAAAATAAGTAAACTAACAAGTTTATTACATTATAAAGAGAAACAAAAAACCCAACTGCCATGTATGCACACTTGGCCGATTTTAAAAACACGACTATTTAAATTCATTGATTTTAAGAATGATTGAATTAAAATGGCTGATATTACTTCTATATTTAAATATGTGATATATGTACATATATTCATGTAATCTCCTTTTAATTCCCTGAATTTTGATAGCCTACTCAATTAGGTTTGGTTAAAAAAAAATAAACTACTTATAATTTGGCGCCAAAAATCGGCCATTTTGGTTTTATTATACAAGAAAATTTTATATTTAAGGACACTTGGACTTTTGAGACAAATCTTACGATACCTAAATAACCGGAATCGATCTAGCCGTTTGGTAGCTAAGTGGGAACAAAGAAATTTACAAACAAACATGCATACAAGCGAAAAAACTAAGAAATAAACATACGAGATACGCGTGAAAAACCCCTAGCGATCGTGTAAAAAGTTACTTTTTCATCCGTGAAGAAAATCCTATATGTACGAGTAAATATTGTCTGAGCGCCTCCGTAGATTGTTTAAATAAATAAATAAATAAATAATGCTGGACAAATCACACAGCATCATATAGCCCCAAGCTAAGCAGAGCTTGTGTTATGGGTACTAGATGACTGACATACTTAATACATTAGACTACATAGATAGATATTTTTTGTTATATATAGAAAAACACCCAGAACACCCTGAACAAATATCTGCAGATCATACAGACATTTGTTCCGAGGCGGGAATCGAACCCGCAACCTCTTGCGTCGCAGGCGGACCTTCGCCCGCTGCGCCAAAGAGGTCGTCAAGTTAGTTTATTAGCCAACTGAGACGCAGCTTGCAAATATTTGTCCCGTAGCGGGAATCGAACCTGCAATTTTCTGCGTTTCCTGCTGTGAAGCAGGCCATCATCAATAGAATATACCCGCTGCTCAAAGTAGACGGTCCTGCGTCAAACTACTTTGCACCTTGCTCTTTTGCGTCAACTGCCCTTAAAGGCCAAAAAGGGTACTTGCTAACTCATAAAAACCTTAAAACACCAACTTGAAATGGCAGCCTGGTAAAAGTTTGCAACAAACACCATTCGCATGGAAGTGCCAACACCGGTGCGGAGGTTATATACGTCCCAGTATCCACATTAAGGATTTACGGCGCCACCTGCTGTTAAACTGACGCTATGGAAAATCTCTAGGAAAATCTCGTTACCTCACAGACATAGCTACATATAGACTTGTTAATGTTATAATTTACTCCAAGGTCACAAAACTTACCAAACGCGCGCGTAAGTGCACTATTTCTATGCAGTAAGGTCTATGTTTGCGTGCAAGTAATAAAAGATTTTTTGTAAACATTCATTTTGGAACAGTGCGGTTATTTATTGAAGGAAAATAGTAACAACAAAGTTTTGTGCAACTTACTGCAAGGAATCACGGACACTGTTGATCAGGAAATCGCGGGATAGTATTATTTCAACTTTGGTGAGCTCACATATCTTGATTTTACACTGTAAATAGCTGTGAAAAGCCAGTAACGGTCAAAGAATCTCAGAACACCAACGAAACAGATAATTTTCAAGCTAAAGATCTGAAAAGGCTAATTTTCGAAAAAAGGAAACTGAGACAGCTGAGCAAATCACAACAAAAAACTGAAGTGTCATCAAACAAACTCCCTTGCGAATCTAAACCTGACATGACGTTGACAGTTAGTTAATTGACGTCTGACAGCTGCTAACAAACGCACGGCGTGATTCCTGCGAGCGAACGCACTGTGTGCTACGGTGCGAGGCGGTAGTAAGGTGCTACGAAAATACCCGCTACGCGCCTGCCTGCTTGTCGGCTACGAGCTGCTACGCGTTTTGACCGGCTACGCGTCTGCATATCCCGTTCTTACATCTGTTCAATCATCATTTTTTTTTTTTGCTGCGTTTCTAACAATGAGTTGTGCTGCGTGTGGTACAGCTATTCTTGCGCATGAAGATTTCCTGAAATGTTCTTTGGCCGAGTGTAGTAAGTGTTACCACCTACTTTGTACTGGCGGAAATAAACAGCCAGACTCGCCCGAGTTGTGGATTTGCCCTGAATGTTGTTGCGCTATTAAACGAGGTGGCGACAACAGCCATACACCAGTAGGAAATACGAAGAAAATGCGTGGTCAAGGAAACATAACTTACCGCGTGAAGACTTTGACGCCTACTCAAACACTGGAGGAAGTCCAACCAACTAGCCTATCAGCTGACATTCTTAGCCTTAAGGAGGATATCTCAGCCCTTAAGAAGCAGTTAGGTATGGCATTAAATACAATAATTTCATATGAGTCCAAGCTTGAGTCATATGCAACACATGTACAAGCCCTACATAGCAAAATATTAGAATCTGAAGGCCAATGTTGTACTGTATCGGCCACGAGCAACGCTGCTTTTTGTCATACTGACACTGCTACACACCGCCAACCTACTCTGAAGCCTGCCCCATTATCTGCTAAAATAACACAGCCGCATAGTAAAAACCAGAAGAGCAAGCGGGTAAACCAAGCGTTGACACTTGTGCCTACCACGAACCCTGGGCTTCAGGTAGTGGAAGTGCCTGCAGCAATACCCAATGTCACTATTCCTGGTTGCGAGAAAGTGCAAAACTATGGTGTTGCCACCGGAGCTACCGAGTCAAAGGAGAGCAATATGCCAGGGGACGCGGATGATTGGATTGTAGTAAGCAGGAAGTCTAGAAGGAGCAATGATAAATGGTCCTCTGAAGTAAAAAAAGGCGAGAATACCCAGCTAAGTTCTATTACTGCAATCGAGAGGAAAAAGTACCTCCACGTTTGGTTCCTGCATCCAGATACAACGGTAGAAACATTGAGTAACTATGTAAAGTCTATCTGCGACCTAGCTGAAGTAAAGGTCGATAAGATCAAGCCGAAAACTGAAAGAGATTACTCATCTTTTATAATTGCTGTCCCCGAAAATGCTTATGACAAGATATGTACTGGTTCAGTGTGGCCGGTGAACGCAGAGTTTAGTGAATGGTTGTGGTCTCGCAAAACCACAAAAAGCGCTAAGATGTAAAGTCAACACTAATGCAATCACTAGACGATGTACTCCTATCCGTATTTACTACCAAAACGTACGAGGTTTGAGAACGAAACTGGATTTATTTGCTCAGGGACTGCTTTCCTCGTCTGAAGACCTTTATGCGATAACAGAGACGGGTTTGAACAACTCATTTCACGACGGCGAGTTGATACCAAAAGGTTATAAAGTTCATCGGTGTGACCGCGCAGACGGAAGAAAGCAAGGAGGCGCACTACTGGCCGCGTCACCGTCGAGCTTAGACTTGAAGCGTATCACATTAACTTTAGACGTAGACAAGTGTGCGTTTGAACTAGTTTGTTCTAGCGTGATTGATAAGGACAGAAATCTATTCCTATGTTGTGTTCTTTACATATCTCCTGGGAGCCCAGACCATCAGTATTTGTTAATGTTTAACGAAATAGAAAAATTATGCACTCGCTTTAATAAAGTTTTAGTTTTAGGGGATTTTAATTTATATTCAGCGTCTACTGACGTAAATAACTACTATGAGTATTTTGTCACGTACTGTGGATTTCGGCAAAAAAATTGTGTAACAAATTGTAATAACCGCGTTCTTGACTTGGTCTTATCTAACTTGGATGATTGCGAGTTGAATGTTCAAGTTAATGCTAGTCCGATTGTATCTATTGATGTACAGCATCCTCCGCTGTTTGTGCGCTTACAGATCGATAGAAGTAATAGCCAATCCAGGGACTGGGACACAGATTCCAGTGGTAGTAAAGATTCTGAGCCAGGACTTCAGCGATGTCAGTGGGATTTTAAAAAGGGTGACTTATTGAATCTTTATCTAGATATAGACAATATAGACTGGTCATTATTATATGATATAACAGATATCGGTCGGGCGATAGATTATTTTTATAGTTTAATTAATAATGTTATGGATGGGTCGATACCACGTAGAAAACAAAACAATAGCAAAAAACGTTATTATTACCCGGAATGGTACACGCCAGAGATAAAATATGAAATAAAGGATAAGGCTAAGCTACATAAAATGTACAAAAAAAGCAAAAATAAAATCTATTTTGAACAGTTCTCTCACAAAAGAACCCTTGTTAAGAGACTGATTAAAGATGCCTATGCAAATTATAAAACTGGGCTGCAAAATCGCTTTTTTAGTGATCCTAAGTCATTTTGGACTTTTATGAAAGAAAAAAAATCAAAAGCAAACCGTATCTGTTTAACCAAAAAACAAAAGGAACTTGCTCCCTCGGAATGTGCTACGGAATTTGCTAAATATTTTCACTCGGTGTACAGCGAAAGTCCTCCTAGACTAAGTGTAAATGAAGCTGTTGAGGCAGGCGAAAAAAGCGGAGTACATCAGGTGGTAATTAACCAAATTACCCACTCCGATGTTAAAGTAGCACTCAAACATCTAAAGCCCAAAATGTCACATGGCCCAGATGGAATACCATCATTTGTCCTTAAGGACTGTAAGAACTCATTGGTAAGTCCACTATTGCATTTATATAATCTCTGCATAGAATCGTGCACGTACCCAGAGAAGTGGAAACTTACTAGAGTTATTCCTGTGCCGAAAGGTAGCGAGAGCTCAGATGTTGCTGGATATCGACCGATAGCAGTGCTTTCGTCTTGCGCTAAGGTATTCGAGTCGATCTTGCATCGATATATCTACAGGCAGGTAAATATCCATCTATCAGATGCCCAGCACGGGTTTAGGCCAGGTCGAAGTACGGACAGTAACATGCTAAGTTTCATGACATATGCTGTCCCTGCTGTGGACTCAGGGGTACAGGTAGACGCAGCTTACTTTGATTTTCGTAAAGCATTTGACACAGTTGATCATGATGTCTTACTAGCCAAGCTCGCGTCGATGGGATTTACTGTAAGTCTATTAAAACTCTTTGCTAGTTATATGCGGGGAAGAATGCAATATGTGGACTACTGTGGTTATTTATCGGAACCTTTTAACACAAACTCTGGGGTGAGTCAGGGAAGTAATCTGGGACCTCTTCAATTTTTGATTATGATTAATGACCTGCCTACTATCGTAAAGGATTCAGTATGTCTTCTATTTGCAGATGATTTAAAACTACTTTTGCAGATAAAAGATAGATTGGATTGCGAACGGTTGCAAAGAGACGTAGACCGTGTTGTGCAGTGGAGTCATGATAATAAACTCCTTTTTAATGAAAGTAAATGCTGTGCTATCACCTACGGCCGCGCTCGAAATCTTGTTATACATGACTACACGCTGGAATCTGAACGTATTGGTCGAGTAGAATCTGTTCGGGATTTGGGGATCCGTATGGACAAGCAAATAAACTTCCGGAATCACGTAGTCGATATCTGTAAAAAGGCTTTTAGAAACTTGGGCTTCATATTGCGGCAAAGCAGTGACTTTCATAATATCAGCACTATTAAAGTCCTTTATAATGCACTAGTAAGAAGCAGATTGGAGTGTGGAGCTATGATATGGAGTCCTCATGAAAAAAAGTACATTCATATGGTTGAAAAAATGCAAAACAAATTCATGAGGTTCCTATATCTAAAGTTATACGGAGTTTACCCATTTTACCCATTAATGTACCCTTCATTGTTCGTTCTGGGAATGGTAGGCTATAATAAACTAGAGGTAAGACGGGAAATGATGATAGCAACGTACATTTTCCGCATATTAAGAGGAATGGTTCATAACCCGCAGGTCTTGGCGGAAATCGGACTATATGTACCCGATAGGTATGTTTACGCACGCCGAAATCCTAGGCTTCTTGCTATACCGAGGGCCAGAACCAAACTACTGAGTAAGTCCCCATTCACGCGGGCCCTGTGTACCATCAATAGACTATGCGCAGACGAGGGTGTTGATATTTTCAATATGACGTTGCCGAAATTCACGGATACGGTTTTACTCTATTTGGGTAGAACCAATTTATAGTTAAAGTGAAAAAAAAAAACTAATTAATATTATGTTTAAGTTTAAAAGTTATGCATTTCTTTGTCGCTTTGGTGTTTTGTTATACTGTCATGGCAATGTAAATATGAAATAAATAAATAAATAAATAAATAAATAAATAAAAAAAAAGTTTGGCGCCAAGTTCACGAAACGCGCGCGAGTGGGCACTGTTTATATGCGGTAATATTGTCGATGTGTGCGTGTAGCAACGCGACAAAACTATATTGTTGGTTATTTACTGAAAAATGATGTTTTTCTAAATATTTTTCTCAAAAAACACTTAATTCAGTATGTAGAAACCGATTATGTATGACACAACACTTAAAATGTTTATTATATGTTGTATTTGTGCTGCAGAAGAGGGCTGTTCGTGCAATCTACAATCTATAACGTGATAAGTTTAAAGAAACTAATATAATGACAGTTCTCTGTCAATATATTTACAAAATTCTGCTGTATAGCCACAAAAATATTAATAGTTTTCCTAAAAAAGTGATTTGCACAATGTAAATACTAGAAATAAAGATAAACTCGCGTTGCCCACTAACTACGACTACGTAAGGTCGATGTATCTTCATTGTACACGCTTCTTCAATAAAATTCCTTTAGAAATGCAGCAACTTTCTACCAATTTAAAAAAAAAAATATGTAATCTTCAAAATAAAGTTTTCTATAAAATATCAGATTATCTAGAAGACAAACAGCTTGAAATGAAATTTGCTCTTACTCCGAAAAATTAAAAAAACTAAGTAATTAATAAAAACTGTGTTTTGTAATCGCTTCTTATCACAGTGAGTTGAGTACAATGAGTTACTGAGTTTCTAGAACCAAATAAGTATAGGAGGTCAGATAAATAAATAATGCTGGACCTGAATGCCTGAATGCTTTCAGATAGATAGATAGAATGATAGATAATCATTTATTTGCAACTATGAAACAAACATTACATACAGGTTTAATAAAGTTATGATATATGTTGGTTTGTCGCTGCAAAAGGGTCCTTACTCAGCATATTGCGAGCTGCAGGGCCAGTCCGCGCTGGTCTTCCGTAAGGACCGTTTCGAAAACGCGGACATCGACATTAACAAAAAGACAGTAAAAATATATTACTCGAAATGAATAATTATAAAACTAATATAATATAAAAGCGGAGTTTCAGTAAAAAGCCATTAAGATTTTTTGTTAACTTTCGCGATCACAATTCATTATAATATAATAACAAAAACACGGGAATTTATCCCGTAATACCTTTGATTATTCCCGACGTTTCGACTGTGTTACAACAATCGTGGTCCCGGGTTGACTCTAAGGCGGTTATCACACTACCACGCACCACGCTGCATGTTGCGTGTCGACGCACCTACGCGCGTACTTGCGGGAATGCAGATCTGCATCATCCTGAAGGTTTTTCACGCACTCACGCGCGTAGTTGCGTATTATGGATTCACGGCGGCTTTGACTCATTTAATTCAAAGCTGTTCGCTAGACTGCGGAACTCGGTGTGCCATATTTTGCGTCTCTCTCCGCACCTTCGCGCGTGGGGCATGTTACTCCGCGCTTGAGCGCGTGATCTACATGAACACGCGTAGATGCATTTTCAGTGTGTTGGACTGTCCGTTTTTTCTATACAAACGGAGATACAAGCAACTTTAGAAAAAGCATTCACGCAACATGCAGCGTGGTGCGTGGCAGTGTGCGAACCGCCTAAAAGCTATTTAGTAGTAGCAGTACTGTACCACCATTCATCGCCGTAAGGATTTAATGGGTCGTCAGGGCCGGACTCAGCGCACGCATTACCATCCTGCCGTAATGTACTGAGGACGTCTCCGAGGACGAAAGATGGACTGAACAGGGATTTTTCATGGAGCCTGCGACACAGGGTTTTGGAATATGGACGACAAATATAAACATGATGTGTTAGGGGTTGACTTTGGGACAGCTGGGATTTTTTCCATTTATTTTTCCTAATGACACAGTGACAGGAAATCATTGAAAGAGTGAGCGAAGCGAACGAAGTTCTTAGTGGCAACTAGGGGTTCCGGCTGAATGTTTGTATGTATATTTGTATGTCCGCAATTTTTTTCCGAGGATATCTCTTGAACAGTTCATCGGATTTTGATGAAATTTAAAACTTAAGGAGATTACATTAAAACAAATCGACTGTCGTGAAGGATTTTTGATTAATAGGGTAGTTTTTAAGATATAGCAGTTTAATTGGTTTTTTTTTCGTCCTAAGATAACTCATGAACGAATGATCAGATTTTGATGAAATTTAAAACAAAAGGAGATTAAGTACATCAATAAAAATTGATTTTTTTATTACTGATTGATTTTTTATTGTTGTTTAAAATTGATCAGATAGTGGCAGATAAAAGCAAGCAAAACCTCAGTTTGCCCACGAACCATTTGGTGGTCTTTATCTACTTGGTGATTTAAAACAGCTGCCTCACCTTAACTTTAATTCTATTGCTTTAATTTGTTTTATTATAACTCAACTGCCGTATTTCTTTTTATTTTTAACCTGTGTGTAAATGTTTAATGTAAATGTTTTGTGTGATCTTAAGTTAATAAGAATGTCTATGTCTAATTAATTAGTGAAACTTTGCCAAACACATCACAACAAACATAACTGTACAAAAGACATCAGACGTATAAAATGTCCGTGAGTCATGAAGCCTAAATGCTATAATAAAACATTTTCACTATGTGCTCGCTAATAATGAATAACAATGTAGAATTTAGAAAACAAAGCATTAATAAGGGATAATTAGCGAACGTGGTTTATGTGGTATTTGCCTTGTCGAGGTTAATTATGTCTTGGGGCTTTTTACGGCTCCCGACACGATCCAATTTGTGAGGGTTTTCACTTCGGAGGTAAATTAACCCTATTGGCTAACTCTATCGTCTTTTAGAATATAGTTTTCCTTGTTTCGATTTCCTGTTGTGTTTTGCGTATAATTTATTTAGAAAACATAGATTAGAAGCTTTTTACAGCCAACGGAAACTAACCAAACGAAGAGTGTTATAAACTGATCATACAGTTATGAATAATTATAGGGAAAACTCATTTATTATACGAGCGTGCAGACAATACAATGCAGTGGCCCAGAAGGTTGACTTATTCAACACTTTTCCTTCTACCTCTAGTTTTAAACATATCTATTCGTTAATTCATAACTTAGTCCTGTTTATTTGTTAACGCATTACATTGGTACTCATCTACCTATATGTGGAAACTTCTATCTGTACCTATCTCTTTAATTATTAAAGCTGTAAGTTTTCCTGTAAGTTGTAATATAAAATAAAATAAACCTAAGTCATTAAATGGGATTATTTTTGGGTTTGAATAAATACACTTTATGTGCAGTGAGGTGCCGGAAGAATAATGCCCCTCCTCTTTTACCCGTGGTTGCAGTAAGAATCTGCCAAGAGACAACTGGAAGATGGGCAGCAGCATCTTTCCATGTATTAATATGCCGTTCTGCGCTCGCCAGCGTAGTGTGTATGGCAATAACCACACTTGATCAGTACATTGGTTATCACCGAGACCTCTATCCAGCAGAGTCCTACGGCTGAAATGACGATGATGATGATGAGATAGACTTTTAGACTGTTATATATAAAATAATGAGACCACATTAAGTGCCTACCGGGGTGCTCCACGGCTGAACTAAATATTGCTTCTTATTCATTAGTATTTTTGTGTTACTAAATAATCTAGACTAATATTATAATGAGTAAAGATTTGTATTTTGTGTGCTGTATGTTATATTTTGTATGTTTGTAAGGAATAAACTCAAACTACTGGAGCGATTTTCAAAATTATTTCTCCATTAGTATGCTACCTTATCCCTGAGTAACCTAAGCTATATTTTATACTCGTATTCCCACGGAAACAGGACCTACGTGGGTGCGGCTAGTGTTTAAATAAAATTTAAATTTTTAGTGTAGCATTCTGGAATCTTATGTAAAATAATTAAATTGGAGGTGAGCGTTGACTCTGCAACACAGTTTTTTTTTAAACTTTCACAGCAGTTTAACGGTCCAAATTAGAGCCTGCTAAGGGATACCTCCGGAAGATGGGCAGCAGCGTCTTCACGTGTATCAACATCTCATACTGCGCTCGCCAACCCGCTTGCCAAGCGTGGTGAGCTTGCTTCAAAACCTAGTTTAGATCTGAACCGTGGGACTAACTCGTGGTCCACAGGTGAACGCCGCGTCAACCAATGAACCTTGCTGCACATCTTCCGGATGTCCCTTAACAGGCTCTTACTCCATCCAGGGGCATGAGAGGAGGGGTAACATTCTACTGCCGGCACCCCAAGGCAGTTTTCTTTTACTGGAAACACACATGCTCAAAAAAGTATGTGCACATTTAACACGACATAACAATTAATTAGTCAGCTTTAGACTTATTTGCCTGATCTTTCCTGTAACTTTGCTGGGAGTTTGTTAGAGACCTTTGCATAGGTTCTGGGTAATACTTATCCATCTAACAATGTTCCAAGCACTGCAGCGCCCCGTACAGCATAAATAGAAGATTGATAGATAGATAGAAAATACTTTATTGCACACCTTAAAACTAAACATAATAACAAAAGAAACTTGAGAACATAGTGACAATTGCCTAAATACCTGTTGCTGTAGGACGTAGTCCCCCCTCATGGATCTTCAAGTGATCATGAGAGGGTCGCCATACTCACCACGCTTGGTAGACGAGTTGGCGAGCGTTGAAACACGGAAATTCGTTGCTGCTCATCTTCCGGGGGTATCCCTATTTAGGTTCTTACTGAATCCACAGGCAAGAGAAGAGAAGCAACATTCTACTGACACCCCACGGCACCTAATATTGTATAAATCATCTATAATAGATTTGAAAACCTATCTCCAATTTTCTAGACAGGCACTTTCAAGGATATAAAAATTCTTCCCCTGGTTAGTATCACAGTAACTATCTTAAGAAAATGGCTTCAATACCTATTATCCGAGAATTTCTCGCAAAACTTGTAAGACTTGCAAACTTTGGCGATATCCGAACAATGTTTGGAAACTTATCGATTGTATTTTGAGAACCGAAAGTTCAGCAAAGTCATTTTGATGGAATCAAACATATCTAAATGAACAACAAATATTTAGCAACAAATCCGCTAACTACAATCTAATTAGCGTTTGAAAAACACTCAAAGTAGTGTGATTCTCTATGTGTACTAGTGGCCAAAGCACTTTCGGCTTTCGGAAGCGTTAAATACTGCGATAAATTTCCGTGTTTATGTTATTATATTATAATGAATTGTGATCGCGAAAGTTTACGAAAAACTATCGTTAAATACTGATTTGACGGACGTGGGTTTGAATCCCTTCGGAATCGTAAAATTTTTGATAAGGTATTACCATTTTTTTTAAATGTTTTACCTAAGAGTGGTTAAACACTATAAAAATAACAAACTGTAGAATAAAAAGCTTGAGCGACATCTCTAGTCATTGCTACTGAATGCAATTTCAGATATCGAACAGAGAACTCTAATAGTGAGGTTACAAAAGGTGTTCTCTACAGGTGTAGATAGCGATCTATCTATGTATTTGAGATGTGTAAATTTGTTAGAAATCATTATTCGCTGTTCGAAAAAGACGATAATGCTAAGTTTAAACGTAATATTATACAAAAACCACTGATAGTGCCACGGTACAGACTAAAGATGACAAACAAAAACTGCTATGCCATGGCAGTAAGGATATTTAACAAGCTGCCGAAAAGTTTTAGAGATATGCCTGATCCAGAATTTACTAGGAAACTTTATGATTGGCTCTGCGAAAAATGCTTTTATACAGTAACAGATTTTTTGACATTTAAATTTTAAGCAAATACCTAATGTTATTTTATTATTAATTATTGAAATTTAATTTTATTGTATGATTGTTACTTAATGGAATTTTGTATATAATTTATGGATAATGACTTCATGCATGACTTAAATTTGAATTTTAAATTATATAAGTACATAACTTTGTGTAAAAGCAACCTACATATAAATATTTGTACGACCGGAAGGTCAAAATATAGTGATACAACTTATTTAAGCCCATCTGTAAATCTACCTATATTTAAGCAAATAAATAATTCATTCATTCATTCTAATCGGTGCTCAAACCGATATCACCTTATCAAGAATTTCAGCGCTACCCGACATGGGTTCTGTAGCATAGTGGTCAAAGCACTTCCGGCCTTAGGAAGCATCAAGTATCGATTAGATGGACGTGGGTTCGAATCCCACCGGAATCGTAAAATTTTTGATAATGTTATTCATTTCTTTGGAATAGGCTTGACCGCAATTATACCAGCTTTGTCGGCTGGACGTCAGAGGAAAGAACTGGTCATAAAACTGAAAGTTCATAATTATAATGGGTCGAGCATTACATTAGACATGGTATTGAAAGTGTGGTATCAAATGAAAGGGCATGATGATATGTAGATTGCAAAACTGGGGATACACATCACAAAAAAATAAGTGTATGTTATAAGTGTTACTGTGTTACTTATTTTTTGTAAGTTACTTATTTTTTTATATTTATAAACTTGTAACTTCTAAATTCTGAGTAGAAGATTTTACTTCGTGCTTCTCGATTTAAATATTGTTTTTGTTGGAAAGGTACGAACTTCAATGTTAAAGCGTAAGGTTTCAGGATTTTTTTTAATTTTTTTTATTAGTTATTAAAGTGAATTTGACTTCTTGATCGATTTGGGTCTGCGATCTTTGTTTAAATGAGGAAAACCTTTGCTACGAGTATCTTTTGTAGGTTTTCTTTGTAATGTTATGTCAATATTAATTAAAATGTAATTTTCGATTCACTCATTTCAGCCATAAACGTCAACTAATGATCAAAGACCTCCCTCATGGTTCTCCATGAGGGGTAGCTGCCATACTCACCACTCTTGGAAGGCGGGTTGACGAGCGCAGTACGCGATGTTGATATACGGAAAGACGCTGCCGCCCATCTTCCGGAGGTATCCCTTAGCAGGCTCTTACTGCATCCACGGGCATGAGAGGAGGGGAACATTCAACTGCCGGCGCCTCATGGAGTGGACGTTTTACGGCTGAACTGATGATAAAAATGAAGGTTACCAATATTCTGAGCACATTGCTGAGTCTGAATGCACTAGGGACAATTATCCATATCAAGTATGTCACGAGTATAAAGTGAATAAAATATTTAATACGGTCGAATTGAGCAACCGCCTCCTTTTTTTTCGTCGGTAAAAATAACAAAAGTCACCATTAGGTAAGATTGTGGCCAAACAAAATTAAATGTGCCGTGAGGTGCCGTAGGATGCAGTAGGAATCTGCTAAGGTATAGCTCCGAAAGGTAGGCAGTCTTTCCATGTCAACATCCAAAACTGCGCTCGCCAACCTGCCTACCAAGCATGGCGAGTATGGCAACAACCCCCTCATGATCATGAAAATGTTTGAAGGAGAACATAGGACATAGGACATAGGCTGAACCTAGGCCGTTCAGAATGTGGACAGCAGTCCTATGGCTGTAATGGCGATGATTAGCCAAACAACGGTGTCTCTTGTTCAAATAAACAGCTATTTTGTAAATACTACTAGCCGCACTCTGCGGTTTCACATTCGTAGTTCCCGTTCCCGTGGGAATACGGGGATAAAATATAGCCTTGTTACTCAGGGATAATAAAGCAATATAATGGTGAACTTTTAATTCAGTCCATTCGTTTCGGAGCATATTCAATGCGAACAAACAATCAAATCTTACCTCTTTATTATTTCGTTCCAGCGGCCGACCAGTCAACACCTCAGCATCTCACCTGATGA
Organism: Pasiphila rectangulata; assembly: GCA_963082625.1. Lineage (NCBI taxonomy): Eukaryota > Metazoa > Arthropoda > Insecta > Lepidoptera > Geometridae > Pasiphila > Pasiphila rectangulata. The sequence goes on along the minus strand of OY720246.1, from coordinate 2,227,950 downwards.
TGCCTCGCGGAGAGGCGAAACACGTGTCGTCGTATTGGTTTGGGTATGCATGCTGCACTGACAAACTAGTTCTCCCTGGATGTGCATAATTAGCGGGCGGGAGGGCGGTGCTCCTGCATCTCAGCATAAGCGGAATTAAAACTAAATATTTTTATTTTATTGCATTTTATTGTCATGGATTTCCGCAAAGTAACGCCTGATTCCATCAATTATCTTTATTATTAGTTTAGATGTAGACAATAAAATTCAAAATCCTAAGTTAAAAAAACACATCGCACAAGTGTTTAAACACATGAACTCGCATCCTAATTCCAAAAAGGCGGGAAATGTTGACTGACAATAAAAAAAACTTGAAAAATGTAGGAAGAAATGCAGATCCCGTTCCTTTGAGGCGGCCCTCGGCGGTAACGAGGCGTGTTGGAGCAGGACTTGCAGGCGAAGCTGGTGAATGCTCCACGTGGAAACACACGGGATGCGCTGGTGGCGAGCACAGTCTGCCATAAGCTGTCACTGTTAGATCGCCTGCCGTTCAAGTAAGGTCTTTGCATCTATTAAAGATTATTTATACAGCGTCAGCAACTGGTAATCATGCTGTACGGGACGCTGCAGTGCTGAGACATTGTTAAATGGCTTCATCGTTTCAGCCGTAGGACGTCTACTGCTGGACATAGGCCTCCCTCATGGATATCCAGTTATTGCGGTTGGAAGCGATCTGCATCCATCGTCGACCTGCGGTCTTCACCAGGTCCTCATCTTATTGGTGGACGTCCTACGCTGCGCTTGCCGGTCCGTGGCCTCCACTAGAGAATTTTTCGGCCCCATCGGCCATCTGTTCTGCGAGCTACATGGCCTGCCCATTGCCACTTCAACGTGCTTATCCGTTTGGCTATGTCGGTGACCCGAGTTCTTCTACGTATCTCCTTATTTCTGATTCGATCGCGTAAAGAAACCCCGAGCATAGCCCTCTCCATAGCTCGTTGAGCGACTCTGAGCTTATTCATGAGGCCAATCATGAATGACTACATGACGTCTCGGTTCCATATGTCATCACTGGTAACACACACTGATTGTAGACTTTCGTCTTAAGGCACTGAGGAATTTAGTTGTTAGATGGCTTACCCAGCACCTAAACCATCCTCTCAGCTTAGTCACCTGTTAGTCAGAAAAAAGAACATGTTAATACGTCTGAAGATAACTAAGCCGCGGGTTTTCTTACGATTTTTACTTCACCGTTAAGCACGTGTTAAATGTGAACATATTTTATATCAAAAAAGAAAAATCCATTGATTTACGGCCGTTATCGAACCCACGACCTTCGGATTGAAAGTCGAGGGTACATACCATTCGGCCAACACGGCTTTTTGATAAAGATTGCTTGGCGTTGCGACAGTAATAATAGTACGTTACTATGACATCTGTCAGATTTGTATTCATGGTACCAAATTCTGAGTGTGTGCGTCTGTGTGTCTGCTGTGACACCGTAGCTCTTAAACGAGTAAACCGATTTGAATGTAGTTTTTTATTTTTTTATTTAAAAGCAGGTTTTTCGGCGGTGGTTCTTCAACATTTTTATCAAAATCGGTTCTGAAGTTTCTAAGTTATGAGGGGTGAAAGAAGAAAGGGATTTGGTATCAAATAGAAGTGATGTGTAGAAAGCAAAACTGAAAGTTTTATAGAAATCGGTTAAGCCATTCATGAGATATGGGGGTTGAATGTAAGGGTGAACAATTGAATGTTTTCAAATATACCCAAGTGTGGTATCAAATTAAAAGAGAATGATGTGTATATTGCAAAACTGAGGGTACCCATTACAAAAAAAAATATAACCTAAGAGGGTAGGTTGTCGGGGGGTTACTTAATTTTTTTATTTTTTAAACTTGTTTCTATAAACCTTTACAACAAGCATTGGTACGGGGGTACCTGAAAAAGGGGCGAAGGTTTCCGGTAAATGCCATTATTGACCTTTGTTCACCTTTTGCGGTCACAATAACTCCGGTCCCTGTGATCCTAGGGTCACCAAAATCAATCAGTACCCTTCTCTCACTAAGACAGTGCTAACAAAAAAAGTTTCATGTAAATCGCTCAACGCGTTCGGTTGTAATCGTGTCATGCACAGACAGACAGCGCTATTCATAGTAGAGGGCTTCGCCCACTAATTGCAATAACTTTTCTAAACTCTTTTTTTTAACAAGACAACAAATGCTGAGTTGGTCGCCTATTTGTGGCACAATATAATATAAATAATAATAAAAACGTTTATTTTATTTATATTACAATATTATAGTAGATTGTTATACAAGGAGCTAAAATGACCCATTATATACCGAAGTAGTTTTGTAAATAGAAACCGAGTTTTATTGGGTTTTAGCGCCCTGTGTTACACACTACTTTCACTACGATTGCGAGAAAATAAAATAATCCAATACAATATGATGTAATTAATTTTATTAAAAATTAAATGTACTATTTTTTTTTTAAGAAACAGTAATAAGTCGTGTCTTTATTCATGATTATTTTACTTATGACTAGTCTTTTTCGTTTTTTAGGCTCATTGTCATCAGGCAGGGAAAAAATTAAAATAAAAACTTTTTCCCGTAGAGGAAGAAATGCTATTTTTCTTCGCTCTGGTACGCCACAATGACGGTCTTTTTCAGCAAGAGGAGTGAAAAATGTTTTGCTTAGACTGTTTAACAATTAGCTATATGTTTGTATTGTGTCAGAAATAAATGCTTTTTCATTCTTTCGACACTTTATTCCAACGATAACATTTGCCTATGCATCTAGCTCGTTGCTTTTACCACTCTTATGTTTTCAAGCCCAGTTTACCATATTATCTTACGGACTCCCCGGGGCAAGCCTGGCGGTTATTGACCTCTGTGTACAGATATTACTTGGAGTTTAAGATACATGTTTGAAGCGTTGGTCGTTGCCCTACTTAGGTCTTAACTGCGCTTTGCTTAGAAAATATAAAAGCATTCATGTCGGTTGCATGAACAAAGCGCGCGCGACGATATCATATACGCAATAAGTTGAAGTGGTGTGTTGGCAGAATGTTCCCTCTCCTCACTTGCCTATGCAGTAATCTGTCGATGGATACCTCCGGAGGATGAGCAGCAGCGTGTTTACGTATATCAACATCCCGTACTGCGCTCACCAACCTGTCTGGCAAGCGTGGTGAGTATGGTAACAACCCTCCATGACGAATACACGGGATCTTTGAGGGAGGCCTATGTCCAGCAGTGGACGTCCGAATGTTAAATGTCTACTAGAAATTTCACATTTAATAATTTTACAAAAGTAATATTGATGTAAATCATTATTTGGAGTAAAACCGATCGGACAAAAGGTGACGCGTGACGCTTGGAGATGTGCGTGTTAGTACTAGGGCGACTGCCCTTCGTCCATCGTGCCCATCGTGTTGAATGTGGCAACTGGGGCTACTGTAGCAACTGTGGCGACTATGGCAACTATGGTGAAATTTTGTTATTGTATACACTTCAAGTACAAAACAGAACATAAGTAGAGGCCGCGTCTCAAAAATCCTACTACCTCTAGTCCGAGCGTGGTCAAAATCTAACGAAGCGTCAACCCCAGACATTCAAATACGCACCAAACGCAGGACACAATAAAGTTTAAAATCACACAACTTGCTCCAATAACATCTTGTGTATTTCCCTATACCCCTTGTGATAAAGGAAATACAGTCCCGAATGGCATAATTTCGTAAATTTGATTTGTGGCATTGTTTGATATTGAGTGAGCGTACGATGTGATGCTTATTGGGTTTGGAGGTGAAAGAAATATGTTTGGAAAGGCTTTAGTGACCTAATTTGTTTGTTACATAAAACATCGCCTCAGGCGTTTGCGTCTATTTCAGACGATTCAGTAGGGCGAGTTTGACGACTTTGGTTTTTTACAATATAACTTTTTTTTATTTTTTTTAATACTTCAGTTTATCCGTGACCATGACGTGTGAAACTGCGTCGAAATATAGGGGAAACTCAAAAAAACTCAAATAAAAACGTAAATATTGCATCAAACTATTGACCAAATTGGTCTAGAAGTTTATAAAATTAAAAATTTTACGTAACTCCCGACACTATACCTGTTTTCTGAGGTTACCTATTTTTTTACATGTACCCTTAGTTTTGAAATTCACACATCATGCTCTTTCATTTGATACCACACGCATATATTTGAAAACCATTCGATTGTTCACCCCTACTTTCAACCCCCAAATCCCGTGAATGGCTCGGTCGATTTCTATATAATTTTCAGTGCTCTCTAGTTCGTTAACTCTTGACCATCATTATATCGAAAACGTCCTACCTTATATTTAGATCAAAAAATAAAAAAAAAACTAACGCCTTACTGACCCTAAAATATCATCATCATCATTCCAGCCGAAAAAGTCCACTACGAGGGGTAACATTCTACTGCCGGCACCCCACGGCCTTAAAAAATAACTACAAGGAAAACAAGACGAGAAATATCTAGGGTTAAGACTGGGTATAAAATTAAACTGGCACGTCCAAATGGACCACATAAAGTCGAAACTTTCTTCACTTGTGCTTCTGGCCACGTGGTTCGACCGCATGGTTCGATCAATCGGAGTACGTGAACTTTTTTTTCCAGTTGGTTCGATTAATCGAACCATGTGTTTTTGAGACTCCTGATAGTTCGATCAATCGGACTTGTGGGATCACTTAGAAAATGCGTAAGATGTTTTCCACGCCGAGTCCGCTTAAACATTTATAACTCGTTAGTAAAATCACATCTTACATACCTTATAGAGATATGGGGAAACGCGTCGAAATTTAAGCTAAAGTAATTGCAAATGTTACAAAATAAAGTATTTAAAATCATTTTTTACTTTCCTTTCCTCACACCTACAGTTAAAATCTATAAAAAGACCAAACTATGAATTTAAAACAGCTAAAAATATACACAACCTGCTTACCTATATGTAAAATCATAAATAAAAACATCCATACAGACATAATTTTAATAAAAAAGAGCCAATTGCATAATAATTAAACGGAGAGGCGATCATCTTGTATTATCCACTATCAGAACCAATTACGGTAGGAAAACAATAACTTTCGAAGGAGTCAAGTTCTACAACAGTCTACCTGATGCCATGAAGAATGCAGCAAAGTTTGGTGTGTTTAAATCTAATTTACAACGGCATATTTCTGAGGATGTAACACTTTTTGAATAAATAGATGAAAATAAATGTATATAAACTTAGCTTAAGTTTCTCATATAAAGTGACTTTGAGTTGTAAAATGAGAAATATTTTTTTGAACTGAACTGAATACCGCGTGACTACGTACAATAAGCACGAGACCGCTGCATTGCATTCCGCCCTGAGACATAGAGTTGTAAGGTTGAGACCTTACAACTCTATGTCTCAGGGCGAATCTGCGGGCCACTTATCGGATGTTTCCGTAATTTCAACGGTCCCGGACCTTTCCACCGGACCCTTTGAACTGGAACACAGCAATTGAGACACTACTGCTTGGCGGCAGAAATTGGTATGGTAGTACTTTCCCAGATGTATACTAATTGATAGATTAATAGATTAATTAATTTAATAGATGTATATTAATGTTACCTGACCATTTCATATTGACATTTTATTGACATGTTTATTTTGTATTATTGATTTTAGTTTGTAGGGAAATTTTTGCTTGACTATTGTAAGTTATTTTTTTTGTTCATATTGATTGATTGGTGTAACTGGTCTAATCAAATGTATTAAATAAAAATACTCTTCACAAAAAGTTTTAGAACGGCAAAAATATTCTAAAACAAGTAAAAACACTTTAACACGCAACCAAGTTATTCTCGCCCATGCTCTTAGTCTAAAATTCTTACTTTACAAACAATACGCAACACGAAACAAATAAAGGGCGGGGTTTAATGAAAAAATAAAACGGTTCGATATTAATACCGTAAGATATCGTTTCCATCGACGCGCGCGTGGATGGAATACCAACGCAGAGCAGCGGTATTATGAGCACGAGCTGCTTACAGAATTGTACAGGCTAAGATTATTGAGGTTATTTATTTTACAAAATTCACGGAAAAAGCTATTAAACTTTTGCCTTATTTGCATGACCCATAATGGTATGGTTCCGTTTTTAGGGTTTCCGTAGGACAAGGAATCCTTATAGTTTCGCTTTGTCTGTCTGTTTTTAACTTTAAAAAGATAATATTAATCCTTGTTGCCGTGGGGCGCCGGCAGTAGAATGTTGCTCTGCCTCTCTTGCCCGTGGATGCAGTTAGAATCTGCTAAGGGATACCTCCTCCGGAAGATGGGCAGCAGCATCTTATCGTGTTAGACTGCACTCGCCATCCCGCATGCCAAGCGTGGCGAATAATGCAACAATCCCCTCCTATGATAATACAAACTAAAACCAGGCTACGGTAGCAGTCACGGTAACGGCGGGGCCCCTACGACGACCACTGGCTCTGGTAACACACAACATCCGCACTATGATGTTGTGTGTTACAGATGAAAATGAATGAATGAATATTTATTACCAATGAATGAATATTTATTACCACAAACAATACAATACAAAAAGATTGTTGAGCTGGAAGAAGAAATTAGTAGATTACACTGGGACTTTTTGGGGTTATCAAAATTCCGTAGAGGGGGCGAGGACACGATATCCCACAAGTCTGGTAACCTACTATACTACCGGGAGGGCGACCAACAGTCCCAAGGTGGTGTCGGGTTTCTCGTTCACAAGTCACTCATTAACAACATTATCACCATCGACAGTGTGTCGAGCAGGGTCGCGTACCTAACACTCAGAATATCTAAGCGATATTCGCTGAAGGTCATTCAGGTATATGCGCCGACCTCGTCACACCCAGATAAAGGAGTAGAGACTATTTGTATGAGGACATCCGCAGAGCCATATACATACGAACAACACTCATTTCACTGTTGTTATGGGGGACTTCAATGTAAAGCTAGGCATGAGAAGCGATTATGACTTAAAAGTGGTGCAATTTGGATCTATGGGCAACGGGACCCCAGGAGACAGAGGCTAACCAATTTTCTGGAGAAAGAAGGACTCTTTATAATGATTTTTTTTCTAGAAGCCGCCTCACAGGAAATGCTTCTGGATGAGTCCCAATTCCACGAGAGATGAGATTGATTTCATCTTGACCAACAAAAAACTAATATTCAGTGATGTCTCTCCGATCCACAGGCTGAAAACCGGCAGTGATCACCGAATTGTTAGAGCCACATTGAATATGAATTTTAAACTTGAGAGGTCCCGTTTGATGAAGTCTACGCTCCGACCTACTCGCGCAAATATCCAAAACCTCGAGAGCTTTGAACTCAAACGCACAAAAGAAGTGCATCGGTGGACGAGATTAATAACAGGTTCGTCGAAACCGTCCATACGGTGGGTCTCAGTTCTTAAAGACCCCCCGTACCAATAGACCTCAGAAATTCTCTGATGACACCCTTAATCTCATGGCTGAACGACGTTCTTCGTTCCACTCAAGCACCGCCCGTGCACGTTTCACGGCTCAAATATAATGAACACATCGTATGGCATTGTTTGTTAAAAGCACAAAGAAGCAGTTTCGAGACAGAGCTCCCAGAATAACCCGCTCGAAGTTATTGGATAAGTTAGCTTACGCGTGATCGGCGCCGAAGCTGGTCACAATATATGGAATCGCCGATGAGAATACTAATCACTGATTAGCTAAATCCGTGGATTCCAACATGAACTTAGGGGGAAGTTTGCAAGATGATTTGCAGAACTGATATTGCTTTTTTTAATTACGGATTCGATGTTCACGGGTTTCTCGTCAAACGCCCGGCAGCCGAAATCCGTTGAGAAGTTGATGTCCAAACTATGTCGCACGGCACGTACGGCAGGGTGATTACGTATCTCGCGACAGGTTTTGCAACAGGCAATTGACAGTAATATTGCTGTCAAATGTCAATTTTGTATTAAAGAACAGCAAGGAATTGACATTTGACAGCAATATTGCTGTAAATTGCCTGTTGCAAGACCTGTCGCGAGATACGTAATCACCCTGCCGGATTGATGTTTTTAAACACTTTATCACATAAGACGTTTTCTTAGTGCTATAATTACAAATTAAACACTTCTAAGCCTATATTTATTGTAAAATCTAAGTGAATTTTTTATCGAGCAGCTGATTTTACATGTTTATCTTCTTCTCCTTTTTACCAACCCCTCCTCTCATAACCTTGGATGCAGTAAGAGCCTGCTAAGGGATACTTCCGGTAGATGGGCAGCAGAGTTTTTCTGTGTATCAACATTCCTGACTGCGCTCGTCTGCCAAGTGTGGTGAAGGTAAAATGTATTGCAGAATAAACTAGGAAATTACTTATAGGAAATTACTTTGACAGCAACTATCCCACCTAGGTTTGCGTAAATAACAATGTTTTTCCCTTAAACCCTCACTTACTCTTTTTGCCTACCCTATACACAGACGCGCACGTAAAAAAATTCAAGAAGTGTTTATTAAATAGAGCAAAAAGCTACATAGAATAGTCAATTTACAAAAGGAGAACAAGACACATTGACATTGAATTCGTTCGCTTTAGATAACTTTTTTCCAAGTGAGGAAAAGAAGTAAAGAAGCATAGTAAAGATAGATAGATAATTATATAGATAGATAAAATATTTATTTGTTACACTCATAACTCACAAACAAAATAAAAGACACAACAGGAAGGAGAAAGTAACAAAATAACAAATTAAACTAAGAAAAAACAGTTACAAAAAGGCGTCTGACTCAGCATTATATTGAGCCTAAGCACAACGCTGATCTTCCGTCAGAACCGGTTTGATACGGAAGGAAAATAAAAATTCTCAACTCATAACTACTAATAAAAAAAAATATAACTACTACATAACAAAAAAATAACAAAAACAGGCATAACATAAATCTAATAGAAAAAGTGCAAATGTAGGTACAGCTAAACTTAATTTAAGACTACATCAGTTATAAGTTAAAACTATTCTATCTCTAGAAATAGAATCAGAGCACAGAACGAGAACACGCTGATAGGCATCCGGCTTAGTTTAAGGAAGTATCTACAAACAAATGAGATAAAGAATGCCACCAAGCCTTTGTGGTATAATTTACTATGTGCACGTCTGTACAAATAACTCTTCCATTGTCACCGCTCGTAGCAACGAAAGGGCAATCTTCCTGCAATTGATCCTCATTGACAAAGCGGAAAACCGCTCCAAGGCCTGCAGCGGCTGATACCGGGTAATTGGAAAACTCCGCAGCTTTTGACGGTTCCGATGCTCAATTGGCTCGGTGGCCTGATTTACCACTGATTCGCCTCTCAATGAACACGGATTGGCTTACGGCATAGCGGCTTTAATTCTTCATCGGTCCAGCGGCCACATGACATAAGACACCGCGCGCACGTCATCACATCGGACGCGATAAAATTGGTGTACTACATTATAAGTCTAGTTGGGTATTCATCATTTCAGCCATAAAACGTCCACTGATGAACACAGGCCTCCCTCATGGATTTCCATGAGGGGTAGTTGCCATACTCACCACGCTTGGCAGGCGGGTTGGTGAGCACAGTATGGGATGTTGATACACGGATAGACGCTGCTGCCCATCGTCCGGAGGTATCCCTTAGCAGGCTCTTACTGCATCTATGGGCATGAGAGGAGGGGTATCATTCTACTGCCGGCACCCCACGGCGGTGCTATGTGCTATTGTATTTTATAAATTGTATCTATTTTATAATTTCTACTATTGTATCTATAGTTATATTTACGTATGTATAACCGCCGTGGGGTGCCGGCAGTAGAATGATACCCCTCCTCGCATGCCCATGGATGCAGTAAGAGCCTGCTTAAGGATACCTCCGGAAGATGGGCAGCAGCGTCTATCCGTGTATCAAAATCCCATACTGCGCTCACCAACCCGCCTGCCAAGCGTGGTGAGTATGGCAACTACCCCTCATGGAGATCCATGAGGGAGGCCTGTGTTCATCAGTGGACGTTTTATGGTTGAAATGATGATGTATACCTTTGTAATGTATTTTATAAGTGCATGTATTTGGAGAGAACTTGCCTTTCCGTAACACAGTTTTTTAACTAGCACGGGAGATAAGGTCTTGATAATAACGGTAAATATGTTATTATGTTGTTAAGGTTTTAACAAATAAATGATTGATTCAAAATAAATAGCGGGAATGTTCACGTACTTGTTATTGTTGGTGGAGGCACCAACTGTTATCGAGGGCCTTCGTCAGGGTGAACTCGGCTCGCGACCCGCCACCTCCGCGTCCTCATATTTAATATGAATGTAACCACGAAAGTTACTGTAGATTGATTGATTGATTGAATTCATACTGTAGATTGATTGGGCAAACCTAATCCATCTTGCATTCTAGGTACTGCAGCGTACAGATTGAATACCAGTGACGCTGTATCAATCATCTGTCAATAAAAAAATGTATGATGGATTAATAATTTAATGGTCAAATTGTGGTTTCAACGACACTATGCCAAGAACGATATAAACAACATGACAAAACACGACACAAAAGTGTGTTTCAGTCACTAGGAAGCATTTAACCCCTTGTTACTCGCACGAAGATAATCACACAATTGCTCGAACGGGGTTCCCACTGACCCTTATTTATTTCGGAGATTGCTAGTGATCTAATGAGGGAATCAAATAAATACTACATTATTTTAAAGACTTTTAATAATCACTGTTAATAAACTGTAAAATAAACTATTAAAAACACCAATAAAAATCTTCTATGTCAAAGTCATTTTAGGCATTAAGAGAACGAAGTGACAGTATATTTTTTTCTGACAAACTAATAAAAATCACTGTAACAGCAGGTTTGACAATAAACCCTGGAGTGGTTACTGCAAACGAATTACGTGAATTTAATGCATTTGCTGGGAACTTTTCAGTCAATGCTTCTAGGCTAATTTATATATATTTATAATCATTTAATATATTATTACTGTTATATGATGGGAATGATTGGTTTGCAAGATCATGCACCTCTTAAAGGTGTTTTTCATTGGTTTTGGGGTTGCGATAATGTTTACCCGTCGTTTTCTGCAACCTTGGGGAAGTTATGCTGCAAGCTGTTCTTGGCGAAGAACTGTAAATGTAATATTCCACAACTACCATTTTTTTATACTAACACAATAGACAAGTACTTATTAATATTTAAATTACACTTTTAAATATAAAAGTAGGTAAAAAATACCTCTGACGAAAATGTAACGTAATAACTCGCACGGGGTCACGCGCAAAGAGTGCAGCGACGCCTGCGTCCCATCCAACATTCTGTTTGTCTCTGAAATATCATCTTTGGCACTAATAAGGAAGCTACTGAAAGAGGTAGCGCTGTCCGACCGACCGAAGTTTGAATGTTATTTCTAAACTATTACGTAAAGCTGCATTGAACCCATGCGAGCAGTTAAAGGTTACAACACTTTTTGCCAATACAGTAGTGTGTTTCAGTCACTAGTGACTCATTGACTCATTTAAACTAGGAATCATTTAAACTTTGCCAATACAATAGTGTTTGTTCAGTCCTAAGAAGCATTAAACCTAGACAAAACAAACCTATTCTAGGTTGGTGTAAATTTTCCCTCCTTCCACTTAGATCCACAGTCTTGATCCACATGTAGATCCGAGGATACTTTTTTTTCCTCTTTAATCCACCTATGAGGGGATCTAAAATTACTATTTCTTTTCTATTCCACTTGAATCCACAATCAAGAGGATCTAAAATTACAATTTTTTTTCTGTTCCACTTGAATCCACAATGAAGGGGATCTAAAAATATTTAATATATTTCTATGCCACTTCGATCCACAGTGGGATCTAGGTGGAAGGAGGGCTATAAAAAAGAATAAAAAAAATATATTGTTCATTAAAAAATTCGCTCCTTGCCCGTGGTCCCGTTGACTGGACCACGGAAAAACTTTTTTTCCGTAGTCCAGTTAACTGTACCACGGAAGATTCTTTCATTCCGTGGTCCAGTTCATTGGATAACTGGACCACCGATAAAAAATATCTTCGCTGGTACAGTTAACTGGACCACTCATTTTGTGTGATTATGTGTAAGGAATTGCATAAGATAAGAACAAATGGACACTTATATCAAATTTGACACCTAATGTTAAAATTGACAGTTAATGTCAAAATGACAGCTAATGTCAAAAATTTTGAAAAGTCGGAGTACTAAGTAATTCATTAATAAATTAAAAACCTCAGCTACTTGTCCAAATTGACAGCTTACATCAAAATTGACAGTTATTGTCAAAAATTGGTATATATATATAAATAAAAAAGAATTGAATTGACAGCAAATCACAAAAATCTTGGCTCAAGTTAAAGGCAATAACAGAATTTTCATTTTTTGACAGCTGTCAAAACTAAAACTGTCATATCTCGGAAACTACTCATGCCAGACTTGTCGTTCCTGTCACAAATTTAAGGTAACAACAGGACCTACATTTTCAATGACAGCTTCCAGAACTAAAACTGTCATATCTCGCAAACTACTCATGCCAATTCTAGTATTGTATATGTGCGCGAGCTGCAAGCAGCTCGCGTCTTTTGTTTTTAGTTGTATTTCATAATTCATTTATTTATTTTTTATTTTTAAATTTATAGTTTTCCTTTTCATATCCTACGTGTTTGATTTAGTCGAAATTGATATCCAAGAGAGAATTTTGCGATTAGAAAATGTCAGCCATCTTGGATTTGGAAATTGACATCTTTTTTGTAACCTACGAGTTTGAGTTAATCGAAAACGATACCCATATAATTAAATAATAAATAAATATAAATAAATAATGCTGGACAATTCACACAGCATTATCTAGCCCCAAGTTAAGCAGAGCTTGTGTTATGGGTAGGGTACTAGATAACTGATATACATAATATAGCACAATACATAGATAGATTTTTTTATTATACATAGAAAACGACCAGAACACCCTGAACAAATGTCTGCAGATCGTACACACATTTGTCCCGAGGCGGGAATCGAACCCGCAACCTCCTGCGTCGCAGGCAGACCTTCGCCCACCGCGCCACAGAGGTCGTCAAAAATTAGTGTGTGCAGTCACACAGCAAGGCTCGCTTCGCTCGCCTTTCAGTGTGATGGTGGTTGCATTGCGTTGCAATACGACCCCACTCGTGCTGTCACACAAGTCTTTTTGAATAATACCTTTCCAAATTTTGACATTTAGTGTCACATTTAACGTTTGGTGACAAGTAGACGCACGTGAAATATATTTTCCGTGGTCCCGTTGACTGGACCACTTAAAATTTTATTTTTTCATTCCGTGGTCCAGTCAACGGGACCACCGAAAAAATAATTCTTCCGTGGTACAGTTGACTGGACCACCGAAAAAATATTTTTCCGTGGTCCAGTCAACGGGACCAGCTCAACTGGACCACGGGCAAGGAGCGAAAAAATTAAACATAAATCAAACAAAAAAATTTAATTATTAAAATTATAAATTACAAAAATAAACGTAAAGTTCTCTTCTCTTCACTTAAATGTAAACAACTTAATTGTTAAATAAAAATAAAAATAGATAAACGAAATTTTCACTGTTAAGTTTATCCTGACAAAGCTTAGATATATGAATAGACCAAAATACACAACTTTTAATTCCGTACTTGATAAACAGAAGTGTAATTTTGTATTAAAATTTTAAAATAAATAATAATTCTTCTGTTAAATAAAAATGAAAAAAAATCATTAATCAACAAAAATAAACAAAAAAAAATATTTTTACTTCACTTGTTCTAAGAAGTGTGCAACTGTGATTTCTCCTGATATTAACTGGTTTTGACATTCTAAAATAAAATTATCATTATCAATGTTTGATTTTTTTCTCTTATTTACAATATTTTCTTTTATGCGCAAAAAGTTATATTTTGCCTCCTGTTTTAATATGCATAAAAAATTTACTAAGTTACAATATTTTTTTCCCAATTTCTTGTTTAGTTTTCTATTAAAACCTTCGATACAGTTATTGGTACGATGCCGTTCTTTTGCGATTGCCCACATCTGTGTGAAAAATTTGCTTTTGAACCAAAACCTTTTCATATACTTTTGAAATTGTATGAGTTTTGGGCAATCATTTCTTGCGATTTCTGTACATATATATATCCATCCGTCAGCTAGATAAGATTCTGGTGTTAGTGGTAAGGAGGCACAGAGTGCAACTATTCGTTTTCCACGTTTTGTTTTCAAAAGTTTCATCTCTTTTCCATGTTTCCATATATTTTTAACAAAATGGTAATAGCAACCTTTTATTTCGGCACAAGGAAAGACTTCACTTATTGCTGTGATAGTTGCTTGTTCAAAATCTAAAGTGAATTTATTTGGTTTAAATAGAGGTACTTGGCTTTTAATCATTTCAAATAAAGTGAAATATGAATCCTTTTTTTTGTTCGTCATTAACGCAAATAATAGCGGAACGACATTATTTGTATCTGTAGTGCTATCTATATCAGAACATAATACATACAATTGTCCGAAGGGCGGAGGGCAACTCATAAATGTTCCGTCACAGAAAATGTGTTTCATTTTAGGTAGGATAGTTAAAGTTTCTGGCAAACAAAAGATTATTATACGATTATCGTTGCAGAAATAATCTGCAAGAACAAAATCCGACAAAGATGGTGGTATTTCAACTTCTGAAATGTTCGTAAAACATGTCTTATTAACATTCCATTTTTTGTTTCGTAATTTATATAACCCTGATTTAATAGAATCAAGTTTTGGTAAAGTGCAAACTAAATTTATCCCTTTGTCTTCGGCGTTTGTTAGACATTCTTGATAAATGCTGGGTATAGGACGACATTCTTCATTTATAACTTTTTCTCTTAGCTCGTGTAATATAATTTTTTTCTCGATCTCATTCTGGTTTTCAGTGCAGTGTGATACGTGTTTTGTTTGTTTAATAATGGCGCCATCCTGTAAATGTAATTAATAATAATAAACTATTTATTTCTCAAAACGAGTAGGTACGAGATAAGTATCAATGAGTGATATGACTTACTTTGAGATTCAATGTTCCATTGCATTTAAATTTTCTCCATTTTGAACATCGCCATATTACTGAACCATTTTTAAAACTCCTTTTTTTATGGTACTGATATCCAGAATGCAGCATAACCACTCCTCTGTTATTAATATATTTAATTTCATTCATTTTTAAGTTAATATATATGTATATTTTAATATTTTTATTAAAATAAATCAATTTTAAGACCAAATTGACAAAGACTGTGTCAATATGACAAGCAACTTCAAGTAGTAGCACTACAGATTGTCGTCGAGTAGAAAGAAGGATTGATCATTATTATGAGTATAAGAACTCATTAGATAAAATAGAAAAATGTAAAGATATAATATACCTACTTCCAACCGTTTTTATCTTCGAGCATTAAACCAGTGCTCGAAGGTTTTTATTATTGGGAATAAGAATTAGACGACCTCCGTGGCGCGGTGGACGAAGGTCCGCCTGCGTCGCAGGAGGTTGCGGGTTCGATTCCCGCCTCGGGACAAATGTGTGTACGATCTGCAGACATTTGTTCAGGGTGTTCTGGTCGTTTATATGTATAATAAAAAATATCTATCTATGTATTGTATTATATTATGTATATCAGTTATCTAGCACCCATAACACAAGCTCTGCTTAGCTTGGGGCTAGATAATGCTGTGTGAATTGTCCAGCATTATTTATTTATTATTTTAATTAGGGGGAAAAGTATCCAATGATCCACCAGTGGATTTAAGAGGAAACAAAAGTATCCAATGATCCACCAGTAGATTTAAGAGGAAACCAAAGTATCCAATGATCCACCAGTGGATTTAAGGGGAAACAAAAGTATCTAATGATCCACCAGTGGATTAAAGAGGAAAAAAAAGTATCCTCGGATCTATATGTGGATCAAGACTGTGGATCTAAGTGGAAGGAGGGTAAATTTTTCACTCTTACTATCTTGTTACTGTTTGTCCATACAAAGGTTGAAAGATATCGCTTGCAGTGATAAAGCCGCCCATTGTGCTAATTTTCTTTCTGTTTCTCTTGTTGTATTTTATGTTGTACATTAAAGTGCTATCTCTCTAATATGCTCACTTAGCGGTTAAAAAAAAATCGTCACAGGTAACCAACCCAGATCATGTAGTTGTGCGAATCCAATAGGACCTAACTCATACATAGGCGACCACCAGACCTGAAACGAATATATCCAGATCTCAGAATATATCCAGATGACATCATAGTTTAAAATATTTATTAGCTATTATTATTGTTATTTCTTGTTTTTGTTCTGTTTTGTGACTTTACGAACTATTCTTAATTGTATTATGTGTTACTAACAAAATTGATGTCTTATCTGAATAAATGAATTTTCAATTTCAATTTGAAAAACACTAGTAGTAATAAAGCAGATAGTTGAATTCTGACATCAAACTGCATTGTCTTTATATGCGTGTTAAAAATAATGCCGGCGCACGCACATGATTTTGCCAATAAACCAAACTGTTATTGTAACCATTTATTGTGCAATCATATTGCATGAACTTTCGTGAAAGAAATAAGTCACACCACGTCCGGCTAACACAGGTACACTGATTCCAAATGAGCGAGCTATCTCCTTTCGTGTGGAAACAAAACGGCGTGGTCTCATTGCGGTAAGTTGTAATTATTATGTAATTATTATTTAACCACTGACCAATTTATCTTATATTGATTTTGTTTACTTTGATTACTCTTATTAGTTTTATTTAATTCAGCTATTTGTATTTAATTAGCACGCCTTTTTAAGGCAAAATAGACGGCAGAAAGGACATGTTTTATATTGACAATATTAGTACCTACATTCCAGAGAAAAAATGATTTGTATATTTTGTATTTTGTAAGGGATACAATTTAAATCTTTGCACGTAACAACATCTGCCATGCTGCGCAGTTCTAAGCCACGACTCCGCCAGCCACGTTTTGCTGCAAGCTATTCCGAAACTCTTTTTGATTTTGGCGAAACTTTAGCGCGATGAGTCAATACAGATATCCTGCAGCGCCGGAGGAAATTGGATTTCTCGGAAAGAGATGGTTTTCAACAAATCCTGGTTATCGCACTTGATTACGAGAAAGTTTTTGATTCTCGGAAAGTTCTGGAACTATCGAGCTTATGAACATTGCTTGTGGCGGGATGTATTACGTGATTTCTGTTGCGAAAGTTGGTTTTTAACGCGCCAAAACGGCTGCAGGTAAGGTTTGTAACATGCCAATCTTGCTCCAGAATAATAGCTGACTAAGCTGAGAGTAATTCATCGCATAATGTCCCGAGAACTGCAGCGTCCAGTACAACATGATTACCAGTTGCTGACGCTGTATCATCATAATTTCAGCCGTAAAACGTCCACTACTGAACACCATATAGTAATATATCAAAGTTTTCAATGTGTTTTTAAAATGTGTGTACTGTGTATTATTGTTTTCTTGGTTGCAAATAAAAACATTTGATTTGATTTGACAACCAGATTTAAAGACCTATCAATAAAAATATGTCCCATAATCATCTGTTATTACTTAATACTTTTTGGTAATACTTATAATCATCATCATCATCATTTCAGCCGTAGGACGTCTACTGCTGGACATAGGCCTCCCTCATAGATATCCAGTTATTGCGGTTGGAAGCGATCTGCATCCACCGTCGACCTGCGGTCTTCACCAGGTCATCATCCCATCTTGTTGGTGGACGTCCTACGCTGCGCTTGCCGGTCCGTGGCCTCCACTCGAGAACTTTTCGGCCCCATCGGCCATCTGTTCTGCGAGCTACATGGCCTGCCCATTGCCACTTCAACGTGCTAATCCGTTTGGCTATGTCGGTGACCCGAGTTCTTCTACGTATCTCCTCATTTCTGATTCGATCGCGTAAAGAAACCCCGAGCATAGCCCTCTCCATAGCTCGTTGAGCGACTCTGTATACTTATAATAATACAATACTTACAATACTTACAATAATAGCAATACTTATAATAATAAAGAATATTATATTAATCATTATTTGAGGCAAAAAAACTTACAAGTTGTAACTTAACTAAAGCTTATATAATAAATATCTTCGAGTAACATACATAAGATATTCTTAATTAACGTGCCGACGACACTGGGGCGGGGTGTCGCGTGCCAGCTTTCCTATTAATTTTCTGAACGGCTGTCCATAAAGTTGAGAGTCGATCCGTCGGCACTCTCACCATAAATCGACCGAAACTCACATTGCGGCGAGACTACAACTTGTATCAACATCCCGTACTGCGCTCGCCAACCCGCCTGCCAAGGCAAGTGAGTATGGCAACAAACCCTCTTGGAGATCCATGAGGGTGGCCTGTGTTCAGTAGTGGACGTTTTCGGCTGAAATGATGTGGTAAGTTCCTTTCCCTGTGATTTGACCGCAACCAAACTAAACAACCGCAACACAGGAATCGGTGGAAATTATTAATTGCGGTAGAAATCGGAGAGCTCTGGACAAAGCCACTACTTTAAGTTAATTAAGATCTTATCACAGGGGAATTAGTTCAGTGAAATAAAAGACCGTATTTCGCAAAATACTCATTTCAGCCGTGACACGTCTAGTACTGAACACAGGCCTCCCTTATGTATCTCCATGAGGGGTAGTTGCCATACTCACCACGCTTGGCAGGCGGGTTGGCGAGCGCAGTTCGGGATGTTGATACACGGAAATATGCTGCTGCCCATCTTCCGGTGTTATCCCTTAGCAGGCTTTTACGGGGGTAAAATTCTACTGCCGGCACCCACGGCAAGATCTTATTACAGAAGAATTGGGCCAATTAAATAAAAGACCGTAGTTCGCTCGATACAAACGTTGTCATCATTATCATCATTTCAGCCGTAAAACGTCCGTACGTGGGTGAAACGAAGAGGAATGCCAATACTAGGCTAACGGAACACATACGGGCAATGAAGAATGTGAATGTAGAAAAGTCTGCCATCGCGGAGCACGTGCTGGCGGGTATTTTCTCGAGAGAAATTCTTTGTGCCTCGGAAGGTACGTGAAGCCATTAAAATGAACCAAGTCAGCAATTTCAATAGAGACCAAGGTTGGGCCCTACCACCCGTCTGGTTTCCCTGGCTTCACAGTACCCGTGTCCCCAACAGAACATCTGAGGATAGTAGAGATTATACCAGTGTATTTTGTAATTAATGGAATCAGGCGTTACTTTGCGGAAATCCATAACAATAAAATGCAATGAAAAAATATTTAGTTTTAATTCCGCTTATGCATAAGCGCAGCTCTCTTGCTAGGTGCAGCGTCTTTCCGTGTATCAACATCCCGTACTGCGCTCACCAACCCGTCTGCCAAGCGTGTCGAGTATGTCAACAACCCCTTTATGATCAGTGCCTATTTGATCCATGAGGGCTGTCTTTGTCCAGCAATGGACATCTAACGGCTGAGATAAACCATTTGGTTTCTTTCCTTTCCTCCGCTACATCATTTGACTCCGCCCGCCCAATAGCATGTCATTTAGCGCTACCACCGCCTCGTTACTCGCGAGTAATGTGATTTTAACTTTCCTTCTCCTGATGATGAGAAGCAATTGGTTCTATTACAGAGTTCGCGGGAGTTAGTGTACCATTCCCTAGATAATGTAACCAGTAACCCAACTTCAGAGTAAGCCGTGGGGTGCCGGCAGTAGAATGTTGCCCCTTCTCTCTTGCCCGTGCATGCAGTAAGAATGTAAGAATCTGAATCTGGATACCTCCAGAAGATGGGCAGCAGCGTCTTTCCGCGTATCAATTACGCTCGCCAACACGCCTGCCAAGCGTGGTGAGTATGGTACCTACCCCTCGTGGAGATCCATGAGGGAGGCCTGTGTTCCAATAGTGGACGTTTTATAGCTGAAATGATAACATTGCAAGAACTTGCCATACTGACTTAGCAGGTACACGGTCAACTTAAGAGCTAATTACGAAGTAGTTAAACAACTGCCTTAGTTGTACTATCCTCCAGTAATTGTTTGGCGTGAGAGGAGCTCCACTATAAGTGGTAATGGAAGTTTTTATGGCGCGTGACGATCGCTTCCTATTGTGGCCTTATTATTGTTGCGGTTTATATATTTTACCATTCGAGGTTCCGGGAAAATATATCTCACTATTGATGCTAGGTCTTGGCTTGCTTGTACTTAGTCAAAGTCAACAAGTGTATATTCATAGAACTCATAAGCTACTTTGAAATGTCAATTGCATCATTTGACGACCTCTATAATAGTGCAGCTGCCGTGGGGTGCCGGCAGTTGCCGTGGGGTGCCGGCAGTAGAATGTCACCCTTCCTCTCCTACCCTTGGATGCAGTAAGAGCCTGCTAAGTTGCGGGTTCGATTCCCGCCTCGGGACAAATGTCTGTATGATCTGCAAATATTTGTTCAGGGTGTTCTGGGTGTTTTTCTATATTATAATAAAAATATCTATCTATGTAGTATAATGTATTAAGTATATAAGTCATCTAGTACTTCCGGAAGATGGGCAGCAGCGTCTTTCCGTAAATCAAAATCCCGTACTGCGCTCACCAACCCGCCTGCCAAGCGTGGTGAGTATGGCAACTACCCCTCATGGAGATCCATGAGGGAGGCCTTAGTTCAGTAGTGGACGTTTTACGGCTGAAATGAATGAATGAATGAATAGTGCAGCGGGCGAAGGTCCGCCTGCGAAGCAAGAGGTGGCGAAGCAGGAGGGACCGATTCCCGCCTCGGAACAAATATCTGTACGATCTGCAGATATTTTTTCAGGGTGTTCTGAGTGTATTTTTATTTATACAACTGAGCCGTGCCCACTTCGTTTTGCGGTAAACATTTTTACTTGTGATGATTGTCTTTTAGGAGTTCCAACCCGAGATATACATAAGTGAACTTATAACTTATAATTTTTTTTTGTCCTTTATAAATACCGACTTAAAAGTTCCTTAAAAATTGTATTCATTCACTTAATTCTATTATCTAGCCGCGTTGTTAAGTAGCGGGTCTCTCTAGCACAGGTAAATTTTACTTAAAAGAGAGTCTCTTTCAATGTATGTGTATTAGAATAAGTAAGAAAGAATAAATCATTTTGAATTTTGAAAAAAACTTATAACTGCCCATGGGAAAAACACTGCTTTCTTACTTAAGAAAGTGGGTATTTACACACCAGTGATAATTTTTGATCCTGGGACTTATTAATCGTGAGGGCAAAAAGACCTTGACAGCATACTGTAGCCTTAAATAAAAGATTGACGTGTTGTTTAAGAAAAAAGCCGTCTAATAGAAATATCACTAAATAGATACGACACGGTCGCGGTTCGAAATCTATGTCGTATTGTCTCTTTAACCATTTATCCAAATTATATACAGTAAAAGGGAAAGGGTTGTTTTAAATAACTGAGACGATGAATCTACTTATTTTGATATGAATTCATATTTATCGATTATATAACCTAAAAACTGTAACGAAAAACTTAACGAATTATTTATTAACTACCCCGAAAAAGTATTTTTATTTTTCGGATTAATTTATAGCCTATTATGACACTCCCAAATAATTAAGCTTTCTATTGGTAGCAGAGTTCGGTTCAGTAGGTCCGGAGATTACCGCCTACAACCTCGTCACAAAATCACAAACTTTACCTCTTAATAATATTAGCATAGATTAGTATATTAGTAATAGTATAGATCATAAAAATATTTATGTAGTTTATAATAACTATTATATTAGTCTAGACGACTGATATACACATAACAGAAGCTCTGCTTAGCTTGGGGTTAGACAATGCTGTGTGAATAGTCCATTATTCATTTATTTCATCAGAAATTTCTTACGGAACCCTGAAATAGGGAAATTTCCTTTAATGATGCCCGTCGACGTCCCGGGGCTACTAGATTCTGCCCAAACTTTAATTATAACTAAATTTCCTCTTTCATTAACGCTGTTAAGCAATTTATGCCTATGTTTTATGATAATTAACTTTACTAATTAAATGAGTGACGCGTAAGAAAGATGTGGCAGAAGATAAGGTTGATTAAAGGTTCTTTTACAATCTGTGAACTATACAAATTTTCATTGATTAAAATAAATATACTTGCCCCTGCAGTGGGACGAAAATGGCTAGTAATAATAACAATAATAATAAAATATATAAGGATTTTTAATTTCTTTATCATCATTTTAGTCATAAAACATCCACTACAGAACACAGGCTTCCCTCATAGTTCTCCATGAGGGATAGTTGCCATACTCACCATGCTTGGTAAGCGGGTTGGCGAGCGGATGTTGAAACACGGTAAGATGCTGCCGCCCATCTTCCGGAGGTATCCCTTCCCGAATCCGAGCGCAAGAGAGGAGGGGTAACATAATTCTGCACCCCATGGCAAATAATTTTGATTAGTAGTGGTGTGAAAATACCTATAATTCGCGCGTAGAATCCAGTGTACACAACAGGTCTACCCTACCGCCTGACTTCAGTTGTAGGGCAATATCATTGCACAATAAATAGTATCATTAACAGTTTGGTTTTTTGAAATACCAGTGCTAGTGCGTCATTATTGTTAACACAGCCAAGGCAGACCAACATAATGATCATCCGATAGTCAGACCGCGTCAGGAATACAAACGCCTTGAGGCGAGCAAACGTCGGAGGTGTTGAGGTGTACCTGATGAGGCGTCATCTTCGGTGGTGTGGACACGTATGTCGGAGAATAGAGTGGCGAAGAACTTCAGGACGGTAAGCGTAAAAGCAGCGGCCAGTATCTGAGGTACAAAGACGTTCTGAAAAGACATATGAAGAGATGCAATATAGAGCCCTCTCAATGGGAGGTAAAAGCAGCGCAGCGGCCAGAATGGCGACGTCTCATTCACGAGCAGGTCAACAAGTTTGAAATCAAGTGTCGCGAGGAGCACGATTAAAAGCGTGATGAGCTTAAGGCCCGACCACCAGTGGCCATATCTTATAACTACATCGGCGGGGTATCAACATGTACAAAGTGCGCTCGTACCTTCACCAACAAACTTGGGTATGCAAGCCACCAGAGAGCGCACCAAAGGGTGGAACAATTACACCCCCATTCACCCTCATAACCCTCAAATAAGTCTTTATAGTTGAACATGTCCAGTAAAACAGTCCCTGTGGTCGAAATCGGCCAAGACAGATATTTATATGTCGGAGAAGGTACATCAGTATTGTCGTATCGGAGAAGGCACATCAGTATTGTCCTTGTTAGCCATGGTTGGCTTCTATCATGTGGGCGGTATTGGGTAAGTGTCGATTCAATTGAAGACTCGATATTCAAAATTACAATGTTGCTTGGCACTAATTTTACAGTCGATCACTTTTAAGACTACACGGAACGCGAGACAGTTTCTACGACTGTTCAGTACGGCGGTTCAACGAAGACTGCCACTCAGTCCGGGCCGACACGATTGCGTAGACTCCGTCGAGCGCCGCATGGCGGCGCTTGCGTAGCGCATAGTCTGTACAACGCTAAGTCAATGGCGCGTCTGCGTTCATAGAAGTCAAATTAAATACTATTCCGATATATATATATATATATATATATAGTTAACACACATTTAAAAACGATGCCACAAATTTTGGTGTGAGAGCATATCTACAATTTAAATTTTTGTTTTAAAGTAAACCTAGGCTTGCCGATCTCCCACGCACGATCATTAATTCAACAGGAACATGCTAATTGTCTTGAAAATATGCATTTAATTATCCACCTAATTGTGCCCATTGTGGGCCGTGGAAACAAAACGGTTCGCGGCGTTTTGTTGTGACTAATGAGATAAGTGAGATTGCGTCGGTATACCATCCTTTGTTCGGTTTGTTAGGTATTCAAATGTAACTGTTCATTTAAGGTATACATAAATACGTAGGTACATACATACATATTCATGGGGAAAACATCAAGCGCAGTTTTCGCGCGAGTCTCACTATCCAATAAGAATATTTGTAGTGTGTTTTATTCATGATGATTCCTACTAAGTTCCTACATTATGTACATACATATATGTTAACAAGTTATAACATTATAAAGTAAAACGAAAAACCCAATTGCAAGGTCCAACACACACTTGGACGATTTAAATGCATTGATTACAAATCTATTCAAATGATTGAATTAAAATGTTTGTAAGTTATTTTTGTTAATTTAATTTCTGATTAAATTTAAATACATGACATCTCAATAATATTATAAAGCCGAAAGTTTGTTTGTATGGAGGTTTGTTAACTCTTCACGCAAAAACTAGCGTACGTATCGAGCTGAAATTTTGCGAACGTATAGAAGTTGACTAGGATTTGGACACATAGGCTATTTTTAATCCGGGTACAAAGCATGCGAAGCGGCGGGCACAAGCTAGTTATGTATATTGTTGTAATCTGAATTTCCCTTTATTCTAAAGACGCTACTCGCTACTCGATAGGTTTGGTTGATAAAAATTTACCTCTTACAATTTGGCATTTTGTTTTTTTTTATTCTTATCTAAGGACACTTGGTTTTTAGAGATGAATCTAAAGATACATTAATTGTATCCATACAGCTGTTCGGAAGATACGTGGAAAAAAGAAATTTACAAACAAACTGACATACAATACGAGCGAAATACTTCCTTGGCAGTCGGGTAAAAACAATGCTTAACATTTCACACAGCACCACCTAACACCGAAAGTAACCAGAGCTTATATTATGGGTACCAGATGGTTAATAGAATACTTAAATACATTTTTTTTATGTTAATAAATACCGTGGGGTGCAGGCTCTAGAATGTTACCCCTCCTCTCATGGCCATGGATGCAGTAAGAGCCTGTTAAGGGTTACTTTCAGAAGAAAGGCAGCAGCGTCTTTCCGTGTATCACCATCCCGTATTGCGCTTACCCGCCTGCCAAGCGTGACGAGTATGGCAACTACCCCTCATGGAGATCGTAGAGTGTTGCCTGGGTTCAGTGGCGGACGTTTTGCTGCTGAAATGATAATGATGAACCAGCGGCGGGAAATAAACACGCTACTACGTTTCTGTCGGCTGCCATTATATAGATGCAATATGATGATTTGTGGGTTTTCCTATAATAAATATAAATAAGGTTCTCTAAATCATTGTGGCAATTGGATAAATCCTTATATTGCTTCTTAAAACGTTTTTGTTCTCAGCGTGTTGAAATCTTATTAATATGTTCTAACCGACCTACTTAAAAACAGGAGAAGGTTCTTTAGTCATTATTTATACATATTTAACTGGGTTCTTATCGCGTTATTTACCTTTATTATTGCCCGACGTTTCGACAGGATTGCACCCATTGTAGACTAGACGATTGTAGTTCTCAAGTCGTCTGTATTTTTTTAAATACTCAAAACTTTAAATTTATAAACAGAGTTTTTTTGAGTTTGCATTGCAACACTTTCAATAAGGTCCCATAGGTCATTCAAAGCTGGATTCTGATGGTGGGATCCATGAGGAATTGATTATTTGCAATAGTGTGTACTGAAGTCCCTCAAACCTCTTTGCCCTAAATTAAACTTCCGGTTGGGTTTTCAGATCTGATGATCCATTATAAATCGAAGGAATGACTCAAATATAAGAGGTGTTTATAAATCGGTTTGGTTATTTTCAGAAACAAGTCAGAGTCTATCGTTAAAGTCGTTTTTTGTGGCATGAAAAAAAAAACTTAAAAATATTTGTCATTCTATCTTTTGTATTTGCTGAGAGGATGGTTATGAGTAAACCTTTTCCACCCAGCAAAGCTAAACTGGATTATTCCGGAATCCGTAAGATCTACCGACCGTCGTCGTAGCACATTACATGCTACGCCGTAGCATGTTATCGTAGCATTTCCGTAGCAAGCTTGGATGAGCTTTAAATTTAACTTAAATATATGTGTCCAAAGGTGTTTTAAAACGTTTTTTGTTAATTCCTCATAATGCAGAATCGTGCATTATTATTTTTGATATTTTTGCTTGCATTTTTAACCAAAGATCATCATCATCATATCAGCCGTAGGACGTTCACTGCTGGACAAAGGCCTCCCTCATTGATCTCCAGGTACTGCAATTGGAAGCGGCCTGCACCCAACGCCGACCAGCGGTTTTTACCAAGTCATCTGCCCATCTTGTAGGTGGACGTCCTACGCTGCGCTTTCGGGTCCGTGGCCTCCATTCGTGCCGAATAACTTGATAACAAATACACCTGTCCTCAATTTACCTCTGTGGCACAGCCGAAGGACCGCCTGCGACGCAAGAGGTTATGGTTTCGATTCCCGCCTCAAGACAAATGTTTGTACTATCTTCAGTTATTTGTTTAGGGTGTTCTGGATAGTTTCTATCTACCTATCTATATAGTACCCATAACACTGGCTCTGCTTACTTTTGAACTAGATGAAGCTGTGTTAATAGTCCAGGATTATTTGTCTATTTTATTTTAGTATTTTACCATAGTGTAAATGACCCAAACAATTATATTTCTAAAATACTATAACGACGAGTATGTTGTGCATTTTGTTATGATGTGTTTTTATGCACAACACGCAAGTTCGTAATGAAAACAATCCTTCCAATCCCACAATGGTTCCTGTGAATTAGCAACCGCCATGATTTAGATGGGGCTGGAGCAAAGACTTCATGATTTATTATACTTACAACCGAGGTAAAGGCGCGGTTTTATGGTGGAGTATACTCGCGGATCCGTTTGAAGAATATGCTAGACATTTAGCACTGCAATTAGTACATTAATATGTGCACAGAATATTTAGAAATTACGTTTATGGTGTATCATCATTTCAGCAGTAAAACGTCCACTACTGAACACAGGCCTCCTCCAACTCCGTCAAACGTAATATCAGACAAAATAAAATTGTTAAATGATGACTATAACGACCGAGTTAGGTTCTTCTGTTCGCTTCTTTTTCTAACTCGCGTGTCATCTGAAGTGAACAGATTCAATTATGTGCTTTATTCTACTTGTTTGTGTTGTTTTATTTTGTAATTTGTGACGCGTCAATAAGGTCCATGCGGCCGCACTGAATAAAGTATTTTTTGATTCTTGATTCTTCTTGATTCATGGTTCTCCATGAGGGGTAGTTTCCAAACATAATACAATTTACAAGAGAAAACTTACAATTAGTATGAATTAATATTATTATGATGTTTTTTTTCATCTTCCCATCGTTAAGTTGATGCTGAAGTATTCACTGAGGTGGTGCGCAGAAAGAAGTCTTGCAGCCGAAACAAGAGTGGCGCCGCGCCGACCGGACCAAACTACTTGTTGCGCCCGGCCGTGCCTATACGAGGCTGCTGTACGTGTCCAGGCTTCACTATACCACGAATGTAAAAGAGATCGTGGAATATGTGAAGATGAAGAGCAACTACTTGGTGCGGATTGAGCTGTTAAAGTCGCGTCACAGGGATTTTAAATCTTTTGTAGTGCGTGTTCCAACAGATATTCTTTTGACCTTCACAAAGGAAGATTTCTGGCCGAAGAATGTGCTGTTCTGGCGTTTTCGCGGACGACTGCCGGTCTCAGCACATACCGTGTTACACGTCACAGACATTACGTGCTAGTAGATAAGGTTATTTTACATGTATGTTAGATTGTAAGTTATATATTTTGATATGGGCTGTAGTTTTAAGTATTTTACATCTTGTAACTTGACTAATGATGCCTGAAATAAATGATTTAATTATTATATAATTAAATTTTAGTGTCACATCCTCGGATATATATCTACACAGCTTGCATTTAAACACGACAAACGTTCTAGCACATTTCATGTCTTCAGGTTGCCTGTTATAGAACTGGGCACCTTCGAAGGTCTATATATGGAGTCCCCGTGAAGCGTCTTAAGACCATCATGAGCCCTGACTTCTGGCCGAAAGAGGTGTAGTTCGGGCGGTTCAAAGGTGGTCTGTCACGTGACCCCCCCCGTTTAAACGTGTGTCCTAGGTTTAGTTTTGTGTTTTATAATATATATTCATAGGCCAAGGTATACCTATGGACAAAATAATTAGTAATTAACATCAATGTTTTAAAAGCATTTTTTTTTAAATTTTAAGTGTAAACCCACACTAAGGTATCATTATAGAAATGAAAAATGACAATTAACTAAAGCGACATCTCTTCACTGCTACTGACTACTTGTCGGACAGTGGGCAAGAATATCTCTAAGAATTTCTGCTAGATGTCGCCACTCGGTTCGAAACCGATAAAGGCAGTAAAGATTTTCGACCTGACGGTTAATTGCTCCGTGGCCGAACGGTTAAGGCAGCCTGCGTTGAAGGTGTTCGTCTGAACGTTACGGGTTCGAGTCCCGTCGGAGACAAAATTTTGATTGCATTTTTCATATCTATAACATCAATGTACTTACTATTCTGAAGTTGTGTATAAATAAATATCAGATTATTATTCCACATCATTTATTATAAAGTCCTAAAAATATTTTTTTACTTTAAAAGAAATATAAAAACAAATAATTTACACTTAAAAATATATCAAAACAGTGAATCACCGACCGCGAAGCAAGTCTCAAGCGGTCTGTGACTAGGGCATGAATCTCCTTACTATACGTGCCGAGTCCGGAGTACTGCTTTTTTGATCAAGAGCCTTTGAGTCGCATGCCACGAGCAAGCGAATATACCTATATGGTATATTCGATTGCTCGCGGCATGCGACGTCGCCCTAACTGTGTGTGCCGTACGTCGCCGCCAGTCGCGTGTCATGGCGACAAACGAGCTCTAAACAAAAGCCTGCACAGCGTGAGTACCTACTATTGTCTATTCAATGGCGCTACGCTACGTAATAAGATACGCCTACGAATGTTTGTGTTTAAACGTAACTAAATGAACTAGTGTCACGGTTTGGCTTGGAAAGTATGTTTAGAACAAAGGCTCTCGGATTTCTCAGATTCCCGTAAATAATAAAATAAAAATCATCATCATTTCGGCCGTAGGACGTTCACTGCTGGTTATATCGTTATTGCCTTCCTCGTAGATTCATGAGGGGTTGTTGACTCACCACGCTTTTTAGGCGGGTTGGCAAGTGCGGAAATTCACTGCTGCCCACCTTCCGGGGATATCCAGTGGCATAGTCGTGCTGCATCGACGGGTAAGACAGGAGGAGCAAAACTCTACTGCCGGCAGGTACCCCACTGCATATTACTCGCACTTCACGGCATAGAATAATATTGGAATACAATTACAGTGTTGAGGTCGATGATGTTTTTTTTATTGGTTTTTAGTTTTTATTAATTCAACAACAACAGACAAATTGTCGTCTTTGCCCTTATTTGCTTAATATTGAAAATCATAAATTTATCATAATCCTACGTTTGGCTGCTTACTTGAGGAGTACGCGATGTTGGTTTACAATTTTATTTTTTTCAATTAGATTAGACTGTTTGCATAAAATAATGTTCTTAATAAACTATTGTTATCCTACAACTATCCATAGAATACATTATATTCATAAATCATGTAGTTTAGGTATAGAAGATAGATAG
The DNA here is from genome assembly GCA_963082625.1 of Pasiphila rectangulata. Taxonomy (NCBI): domain Eukaryota; kingdom Metazoa; phylum Arthropoda; class Insecta; order Lepidoptera; family Geometridae; genus Pasiphila; species Pasiphila rectangulata. Next base: position 2,198,359 of record OY720246.1, on the reverse strand, counting down.
ATACAAAATGCTTTATTGCACACCTTAAACTAAACAAATTAACAAAAAAAGAGAAACACTAAACATAAAGTGATAATCGGCGGTCTTATCGCTAAAGAGCGATCTCTACCAGACTACCTTTCGATGGATTGGATTGTGGTAATGAGATGGGGTAAAATGGTGTGAGATTAAAAAGAAAAATAAATATAACAAAATACCATATAGAATATACATATATAATTATATATGTGTGTAATAATATGGTATACAATGTGTTCTATACTTTAATTACATGATTATAAGTCGATGATGTTTGTACGGCTTGCACGTGCAGGACCATGCTCAGTCTCGAATAGGGAAGGTCTGATATCGATCCTGTCAGCCGTAGAAGTGCTGTCCACGTCCACTGCTGGACATAGGCCTACCTTATGGATCTCCAAGGGGTTGTCTCCATACTCGCCACGCTTGGCAAGCGATTTAGTGAGCGCAGGACGACATATTGATACATGGAAAGACGCTGCGGCCCATCTTCCGGAGGTATGCCTTGGGAGATTTGTATCGTTTGTTCTCCGTTCGCCTACAATATGTATTTTAATAATAAAACAAAAGTACTTAATACTAATTGTACACTGCCCGAGGGCCAAAATCATTTTCATTATTTCAGCCACGAAACGTCTACTACTGAACACCCTCATGCCTCAGCCACCCTCATGAATCTCTATGAGGCGTAGTTGCCATACTCACCATGTTTGGCAGGGGTTTGGCGAGCGCAGTACGGGATGTTGATACACGGAAAGGCGCTGCTGCCCATCTTCCGATAAGATAAGATAATATAATTTATTTATTTGTAACCACAAGCATTCACATACAAATAAACATTTTATAACAAAAATAAGAAAAGCAGGTGACATGCTTGAGTCACAAAAAGGTCTCTGTCTCAGCATAAGTTGGTTATGTTAACAACCAACGCTAGGTATGTATCTCTGAGGCTCTTACTGCATCCACGGGCATGAGAGGAGAGGTAACATTCTACTGCCGCCACCCCACGGCAAGGGCCAAATTACAAAAAAAAAGCAAATACAGGATTTTTACCCTCGGAAATGTATTGATTGACACACCCGTTGACGGGTGACTGGCAATCAACCAGAGCTTAGAGAATACACGAAAGGGGATCAAAGGGCGTTAATAAAGTTTCACATGGGACATACCTACAAACAGAGTCGAAGCGGACAGGCAATCATCAGAAACACGAACTGGATATGTAACATCGTAATGTATTACATCAAAAAACTACCATAACTTCATCATCGAATCATAACGCAAATGTTCTTACTGCTTGTGTTTAGACTGCGACAATCCTTATCTCCGCCGCTTTGTAATATTACGCACAGTAATCTACCCGCTTATTTTTATTTTGTATGTAGAAAAATGATTTTGCTTATGAAACGAACTATAAAAATGTACACAACTGAATTGTGTTAACTATTTGCGGCACCTTAACAATATTGTTACTTTAGTTATAGTTTTCTCTTTAAGTGAGTTTTGTAAAATTCTTTTGAGTAATAAATGTATTAAACTGTATGTCTACCATGAGTTGTCACTGTTAGATTGCCAGCTGTGAGTGCTTACTAACTATGGACCAAATAAATAGAGGTCTGATAATCCCTTACATCAAAACGTAGTTCGAAAATTCTACTGAATGATTAAAACTGCCTCAACATATACTCGTAGATGGCGCGAGGGGTAACGATTTAACAAATTTTAATAAATTGGTAATTTCCCGACACTTAAACGAACCATAACACGATTTAATGATCGTAAAGATACAGCAGTCAAATATAGATGGCGCTACCATAAAACTATTGTATGTGCTCTGCTTTTATTGATTATCTGGAAAAATCATTATTGTAGGTATCTAATTCCTAACAAAAAATTGATTGCATTTTTTTAACTTCGTATTAAATCTACATTTACTTGTCCGATGACAGCTGTCAAACTTCAAACGTCCATATCTCGAGAACTACTCGTTCTCGACTTTCCGTTATGGGCTCAAATGGAGAACCTTCATGAGATCTACTTTTTCGATGACAGCTGTCAAACTTTAAGCGCCCATATCTCGAGAACTACTCGTCCTAGACTTTCCATCAAATTAGAAGAGGAGGATAAATGCTGATTGAGACAGTTAAGGTCCAAGTCATTACGCGATTTACCAACTCCTAATGATTTAAGAAATTTCCACACCTTAGGAGGATCACTATTTTCTATAGATTTATGTATAAATCGACGCTGTGCGTCCTTACACACCATGTTGCAATGATTACGAGCCTTATTGAACAGTTCTTTGTTTTTTTTAATTTTACTTTTATTAAGTTTTCTCATAATTGTATATCTTTTTCTCTTTTATTTGCTTGTCAACTATTTATTTAACACAAAAGGTCTTATAAGGTACAAGCCAAGTCTGAATCTTTTTTTATTACTTTGTATTGTTATTTTTTTTGTTTTTTTAATTTAATTCAAAGGGTCTTTGTCGCTTAGCGACCATATCGCCCTATAAAGGTAACAAATAAATTTAACAAACATAAACACACAATTTCAAAACAAAATCAAATAACATTTGGCATATAAAAATAATTAGAAACACAAATCAGACATTTTCTCGAGATGCCAATTATTTCACTGTAAGCTCATATAATTTTTCCGCTTTATTTGACAAAGGTGACGATAATATTTAATTGCATTGTCCTACATTTAACATTTTAGAGTATATTGTTAATCTTATATCGTGTAGTGCCGTGCAATCCGTGTAATCATGCGGTGGGGTGCCGGCAGTAGAATGTTACCCCTACTCTCCTACCCGTGGATGCAGTAAGAGCCTGCTAAGGGACACCTCCGGAAGATGGGCAGCAGCGTCTATCCGTGTATCAACATCCCATACTGCGCTCACCAACCTGCCTACCAAGCGTGGTTAGTATGGCAACTACCCCTCATGGAGATCCATGAGACACAGGCAGCAGGCTCAGTTGAGCCGACCCGAGGACCCCTTAATATCTACCAAGGGTAAAATACGAACACTGCAAGAAGGTGCTTACGCCCGAAACTACCGCCCCACGTGGACTTTAGTCCACGTGAGCACAAGACCCCGCGGGAGAGCTTGTATTCAGAAATGGACGTTCTACGGCGGAGATGATGAATGATGATGATTCATTGATATAATAGATATCATATGTAGACCGAGATAGAATATTGTCCGTAATAGTACTTCTCAAGCTACCTAGCATCCACTTGAACTGAAGAACAGAAACCACAATCTTACTTTGATGTTAAAAAGCTAAGCAGAAGAACATTCAGATCAAATCTGTTCTATGTAAGTTGCGTAAATTGGCTATTACCGGAGTGAAATGAAAAGGGGGACGTACTGAGAACTTAGCGGGGACAAAGTGACATTCAAGCTCATTGATAGCTCATAGCCGTTGGGAGACCAGAAAGGCAGACCCCACCATCAGATGGGAATAATAATTGCCAAGGAGAGAGAGAGAGACACTTGTAAACATTTTTTGAAGAAGATCTAATAGACTGCAATGTTTCCCAAGACGACGCGTTGGATAGAGCGAAGTGGAGGGAAAATACCAGAAAAGAGACCAGGAAAAGATCAGATGGGAATAATAATTGTCAAGGAGAGAGAGATAGAGAGAGAGACACTTGTACACTTTTTTTCCCTTTTCTCCTTAAATTATTTAGGTTACAAGTATGACTTACTTATGTCATTACATCTTAGCAGTGTCTTTCCTTGTATCCCGTACTGCGCTTGCCGACCCACCTGCCAAGCGTGGTGAATATGGCAATTACCCCTCATGGATCTCTATGAAGAGGGCCTGTGTTCACTAGTGGACGTTTTTAGGCTGAAATGATGAAATAAGATGTGGTCAAACGCAATCATATATGAAATAAGAAAAAAAATCCAATAAAAAACAATTCGAAGCGTTTAGTTCTAAACTTTGGGATTTCGACCAAATGGTGATTTGCATTTGTGGGTCTCTAGTTGCTATGAAAAGCATGTGATGGTGAATTCAGGTCTTGCAGTTCTTGCGAATGTATATATTGCATTACGGAGAGTGTTACAAACAAAAAACTCAAAAAATACTTTAATACTCTTTTTGTCGGGGATTAAAAAGATGGGAGAGCAGCATACACTATGAGGAGACGATATATGCCCCTAAAACTTGTAACGTCCCTGTGAGTTATAACAATGCTCTACCTTCAAAACTACCTACTAAATAATTCTTCTAAGTGAACGTTTTCGAGGAGCACCTTTTAGTTAAATAGTTCGGTAAGTTCGTAAGTACGGCTCCTGGTGTCGTTCGCTCGTCGCGTACAAGGCAGGAGATCGGAGCGGAACAAAATTAATAAAAAAATATCTATTTATGATGATGATGATCATTTACGTACTCGTAGTTATTTTATTCAGGAAAGTCTTTGCGGAAATCTATTATTATATCGAAATAAACAACAAATATTTAGCAATAAATCCGGTAACCTATAAAAGCAGAGAAGAATAGTTCACGCGGCGGAGATGCGTATGTTAAGATGGATGTCTGGTGTCACCAGAATGAACAGGATTAGGAATGAATACATAAGAGGAAACTGGAAAGTTGCACCCGTGACAGAAAGATTGAAGAGTAATAGGTTGACGTAATACGGACATGTTATGCGCAGGAATGAATCTCATGTTACGAAACGAGTGATAAACATGAATATGGACGGATATGTGAGCAGAGGTAGACCAAAAAAAAGATGGATGGATTGTGTGAAAGATGATATGAGCGGTAAAGGAGTAAACATCGAGTTGACGTCTGATAGAGAAGAATGGAAGAAGGAAGATGTTGTGCCGACCCCACGTGATGTGGGATAAGGGCAAGGAAACGATGATGAAATCCGCTAACCTATATCAAATTAGCGCTTAAATTAACACTTAAAAATAATTTACCAATCAGAAATAATATAATATATTCAACTCTGTCTCAGGGTAACGGGCGCAAAGCAATGTAGCGTAGGTCGCGTGCTTCGAGAACGCGATCACCGCGGCTTGGGAGTTGTTAAAGGTAGGGGTTACAGCTTAAAATCAGATGAGCCTTCGGCTTGTCTCGTCATTAAGTCGTATATTTTTTTTTCTGTTCGACGGTCGAAGAGGTAACACGTTCAGGGAGCGCTGCTATTGTACGTTGCTGGGCAACTATCTCTGCATTTTTTTTGTTTCTAGTGTTTTCCGTGACGTACAGAGAGCCGATTTCTCCTGAAGGTGCCTTGTAGAGAGGCGAAACACGCTCAATTAAAGAAGCTCATTAGATAAAGGTAATGATTTGTTACTATAAATTTAGAAAAATGTTACCAAAATCCGCTACTTCCTACAATTTAAAACCATCGTGAAAGTCGAGAAGGTTGTGACGTCATTACCCCTCCGTGAGTTCCGCGATATCTCGATTACTCCGCTGAATGGGACCATTTGCTGCGTCATAGTGAACGGGCCTCAATCAACACTGTAGTTTGAAGCTCGCTAGTTTATAGGTGGTCTTACGGGCAAGATGATTAACTTTGAGCTTTTTTACCTTTCCAGATAACGCTGATTTATTGAACGAGTGAGCGATGCGAACGAAGTCAATTTAAATAAGTAAATAAATATTATAGGATTTTGATCTCTTATGCTACCACGACAGGAAGGATAGAACACAACGCCACCATGCAACCCGTGTGCCAAAATAAAGATGTGATTTTTTAACTATTTTATGCTTCTTTATCGTTAGTCAAAAACGCGGAACTGTTAATGACGTCCACACCCAACTCCGTCCTGTCCTGTGCCATTAAAAGATAATGTTGGAGCAAAATTTGTTTTGTGTCCTACTGGTTGGATGAATTTTACGCGGTAGATCACACACATTCCAGATGGCTACGTAAATAAGTGTTGAAATTTACGATTTTTGTTCCTAAATAAATATATTTTGACTTGAAATATATTTTGATTTGATTTGGGATTATTTTTTATTTTGGATAAGAATTTATGAATTATCTTGACACTGGCGGAATTGTATAAGCCCAAACACAAAAAGCCATAAAATAAAAAGACAAGACAAATTCCAAATTAACACGAAAGCGGACGCACTAGCTACCTAGGGCTTTCCAATGAATAAAAAACAACTAAATGAGACTGAGAGGTAACTACGAAAAATCCACCAAAGCATTGCGTGCACAACAGATCGGTAAGTGGGTTCCGGGTTTAACCTAAATCAAGCTTTGTTGCATTTGTAATAAATCCCTCCGAAAAGAAAATCTAAATGTTTTTAACATTTGCAGAGCACGAATCTTTGGAGATAAAGTAACATTCCAGCAATGCGTGGACGCAAACCTGAAAGATCCGCGGAATGCGACTGACTTGTATCGCGGCGTTACAAATACGTGGGTACATTGCCTCCTGTCGTAACCGGAACTTTATTTAGCCCACACAAGTTTTATATATAGGTACGTAGAAGTCCCGCTAGCAATTATGCCAAACAGTAGGGTAGCAAGGTGTAGATTTCTATGCGCACCCATTTTGAGCATGTTGTACGAGTTCAAGTAAGGAGTAACATGAGTGCGTGGAAGAATAAGGAAGCAGAACCTCGCGCAAGCGTTTTGAATACGCTGCACAAGTCGTTGGGTTTTCTTCAGCAGGCATAGACCATACACAACATCACAGTAGTTGAGTCGAAGAAGGAACTAGAGATTCGCACAGAGTGATGCGAACTTCTTTACTCAGATAACCACGTATCTTATATAGGACCTTTTTTATACGACTTAATGACGAGACAAGCCGATGGCCCACCTAATGTAAAGCGGTAACCTCTACCTATTAAAACTGCAATACCGCAGTGATCACGGTCACGAAGCCTGTGACTAGGTGACCAACGCTGCATTGTATTGCGCCCTTTACCCTTATGTGTCCTAAGGTCTGTTAAAAAAAACATCGTCGATGTATGTATCTCCTCCCAAGTTTTATACCGCAGGACGTGAGATCAATTATAGTTCAAAATGTTCCATACAGACATTGGCTAGTACAGGGGCCACCGGGCTTCCCATAGCTACACCATCAGTGTGGAGGTAATGTTGCATATGGTATAAATAGAAATTCCCACCAAGACAGTTCTGAAGCAGAACAGCATACTGATCCCGAAGTTCATTGTCACTTAGTCTCTGCCTTATCATTAACAACAAGGCCATCCCTGAGGGGCGCGTTGGTGAAGAGAGACTCGACGTCAAAGCTCACCAATTAAGTCTCCACATTCCAACTTCATGTCCTTGATGATGTCGATGAAATGGCGCGAATCTTTATCAAAACATTTTTACCGTAGAATTTTTATACGTATCTATAAAGTTCACAGATTTATCATAAATGACTGTGACTATAACAACGAATCAGTTATCCAATATTAAACACCATTTTAGTGTTATACCGATAATAATTATTGTAAATCACGCGTATGTAATTAGTGCAAGCACTAAATCTCCCTTTAATTATGTGGTTCAGGTAATCAGTTGCTGAAATTGATCGAATCATTCATCATTTCATCATTCAAAAATAACGCCGAGTTGTCACAGGCCGACGTGTTTAGGTACAGTTGATGTCTTACGTAACGAACCCCCACTCCCTTACTTCCATGCGCTTTATCTAAGTATTGTTTTATTAATTTAAAAAAGCAAAAAAGTACGCGATTATTTTTTTTGTAACATCTCACTGACTGACCAAATAGAATTTTGATGGTATGAAAACCAAAATTATTTTTGGTCCTAGCAGCCTATTACCGCCAGTGCGTCTACCATGAGTTTTCACAACCAATTGTTAGCGATTTCGATAATATTCTGGGTTATTTAAATTGAATCTCATCCCAAATTGTATCTCATTTAAATTGAATTTTATCTTTGTTGAAATGTCATTGTCTAGTTGATCTGGTAAACATGCCAAAGTCAATGTAGAAGTTGTAAAGAAATAAGCATTCAGAGTGAGGGTAGTGAGACGGATTGTTAAAAAAAGTAGATCGAGTAATATTAAGTAAAAAAAGCGAAGAAACGGAAAATTACTAAATGATATGCGATTTATCAGTGCTAAAGGTAAACGAGATATTGTAAGTACATTAGTCAGTACTTTTAAGAAGCTTGAAGTATTAAAGAAGCTATTTTAATATGAATACCTGAATTATCATTGAATAAGCCCTCGGAAAAGGAAAATCTAACACTACACTCGCTAGTGACTATAATAGTTAAAAAAATATATGAAAACTTGTATAGCGCTTCTAGCGGATAGTTTCGTACTAAAATACGCAGTAAACTTTACTAAAGCTACACTGTAGTTTGGGCTTCGTTCGCTTAGAATTTGGTGCCATGACTTACGAATCTGACGGATGTCATGGTAACGTACTATTACTACTGTAGTTACGGCAGGCGATCTAACAGTGACAACTCATGGTAGACACACAGAACACCTCGCCCGCTTGATGCATAGACAAATTAATACTGAAACCTTAAGAGTCTTCGCAAATAAGCACTCACATTAATTGTACGGTAAGTAAACAACTGAAATACTTAGCTTTATTAAACTTATGTGGCGGTGTCTTAATACCGAAATAATGAACAGAGTACTAATGTGCCAGGCGAAAAGCAGTCTTATCCGGTAGCCTTAAGGTCATCGTGAGAATGGTGTGTTTCCAAACAAAGTCATATGTACAAAGATAATGGAGGCAGCATGACAGCCACTTATCTAATTAAATACAAATTGAGGGCGATGTAGCCATGTTTATTGCTGCTCGGGAGAATTACAAGAGAAACAGGGATGTTATGGTAATAATACTCGTGCGGATGGAGGGGCGCGGCTGGGAATTATACCAATATGTTGTACGCACAACAGGACATTTGAATTGTTCTTTTACTTGACCATAATACTATTTGTAATAATTTTTGAACCTATCTCATCTCTCATCTCATTCATCATCATCATCATTTCAGCCGTAAAACGTTCACTACTGAACACAGGCCTCCCTCATGGATCTCCATGAGAGGTAATTGCCATACTCACCACGCTTGGCAGGCGGGTTGGTGAGCGCAGTATGGGATGTTGATACACGGAAAAACGCTGCTGCCCATCTTCCGGAGGTATCCCTTAGCAGGCTCTTACTGCATCCATGGGTATGAGAGGAGGAGTAACATTCTACTGCCGGCACCCCACGGTTCATCTCATTATTTATATCCAATTTCTTTTTGTACAATTCACACAGCATCATCTAGCCCCAAGGTAAGCAGAGCTTGTGTTATGGGTAACGATTGACATATTTAATACATTATACTACATTTACTATCATGTTTGTGAACACTATAATGCAATAATTACGGGATATTTATAATAATATGATAATTTCCGCAGTTCCACACGCCATGGTCACGGATAAACTCTATTTGTTTATCCGTGGTCATGGCGTGTGGAACTACGCCAAAATATCGGGAAATTCAAAAATAATCATCATATCAGCCGTAGGACGTCCACTGCTGGACAAAGGCCATTGATCTTCAGGTACTGTGGTTGGAAGCGGCCTGCATCCAACGCCGACCTGCGGTTCTTACCAAGTCGTCTGTCCATCATGTAGGATGACGCCCTATGACCTAATAAGAATAATATCATGGTAAACATCCCGCAAATATTGCATGTAATAATCATCATTATTACTTTATTGGATTATCGCGTATTTATCGCGTGATTACCTTTTTAAATAACGATAAATACCCGATAATCCAATATAGTAATAATGTGTTGTGATCGCGACCGTTTAAAAAAGACTTATAATCATCATTTCAGCCATAAAACGTCCACTGATGAACACAGGCCTCCCTCATGGATCTCCATGAGGGGTGAACACAGGCCTCACGGAGATCCATGAGGCCTGTGTTCAGTAGTGGACGTTTTACGGCTGAAATGATAATGATGAGATAGGTAGAAAGATATAAAATACTTGATTGGACACGTTAAACATCGCCCACATTACCGTAGAATGACGGCTGTAGAATGTTGCTTTTCCTCTCTTACCCGTGGTTGCAGTAAGAATCAGCCAAGGGATACCTCCGGAAGATGGTCAAAGTCGAAGTCAATTCAGCCAAGTTTGGATAAATATGACCAATCGGGAACGACAAAATACGAGTTAAAATACTGACGAACTGAGAACCTCCTTTTTTGCAGTTGGTTAAAATAGATGTAATAGACAAGGGGTACAGTGAACAAGCATTGTATTTAGATCGAAAGAACGTACATATAATCGACACCGGTCGTGTACTAGCATACTAATATTATACCTACCATCTAATAGGAGTAAGGCGCGTTCACACTATCGATGAATGATAGCGAAATTTCGAAATTAGATTGAATTATTAATTATTAATATTAATTAAAGTAAAAAAATATATATTCACGTGACGATTCTATTGCATTGGTATTTCAACATACAGAAAAAGGAAAATCTAGTTTCTAATACAGTATGACTAACAGCCCATGTTTGTCCTGGTAGTCATAGTGATAGGACAAAATAGTATGACAACTCGGAAGTAGCGGATCATCATTCATCATCATTTCAGCCATTAAACGTCCACCACTAAACACAGGCCTCCCTCATGGATCTCCATGAGGGGTAGTTGCCATACTCACCACGCTTGGCAGACGGGTTGGCGAGCGCAGTACGGGATGTTGATACACGGTAAGACGCTGCTGCCCATCCTCCGGAGGTATCCCTTAGCAGGCTCTTACTGCATCCACGGGCGTGAAAGGAATGGTAACATTCTTCTGCCGGCACCCCAATATAGCGGGACAAACTCGATCAACACCTGGTCGACTGGAGGGACGTAGCTCAAGATCGAGATGCATGGAGGGAATGGGGGGAGGCCTTTGCCCAGCAGTGGGATCAGATAGGCTCATAATAATAATAATAATAAAGTGTTCATAGTACCGCTGGTGCTCTCTAGTACCGGAGTCATTCCGAAAAACTTTTTTCATTATCTTAAAGTAATTAGCCTTGAAGAAAAGTCTTTATATAACGATGCAGAAAGCTGCCATTCTCAACACTTGCAGAATTGTCAGAAAGTTTTTACAGGACGACCCTGTAACAACACTCCAGTGATCCTCACTTGGCTTAGGCCCGTGAGTTTCACTTATACCGAAATATTTTCAAATATTTTGAGCAAAACTAAACCCTTAAAAATAATAATAATATAAAATAATAATAATAATATATATAAAGAAATGTCACCGCTCGGACAACACGACTTTTTTCTTTGAATTTTAAATTTTATTTTATTTTCTATACTAAGCATCAAAAGGTGACACACGTTGTCAAAAATGAAGCGCAACTTAAATAGAAAAAGAAAATTTAAAAAACAATGATCGCAAGATCAAAATCAAGAGCTACAGATACACTCCCACCACCACCACTGCCAGCCCGCCTGAGCGAGCAGTCGTCGCACCACTTAGCCAGGAGAGTACCGGACCACGAAGTGAAACCAGACCGGCATAACTGCTCCGACCTTAGCTTCTCCATTTTTTTTTAAATTTAATAAACTTTTATGAATTGCTGACGTTTTTAATAATAATTTATTTATTTCACACAGAACCAATCCAATTTGGGTTTCAATTTCCTTACCTACAAAAACATTAACGCAAGAAGAGTTCATAATATCTTTGTTTCTCTTGTACCACCTTACCTGTTTTCTGCCGCACAGCTGCAGTGTCTCCATTGCTGTGTTCTGGTTTTTATGTATTAGCATTATATTGCCGTGGAGTGCCGGCAGTAAAATGTTACTCCTCCATGCCCGCGGATTCAGTAAGACCCTGCTAAGGGATACCTCTTGATGATGGGCAGCAGTGTCTTTCCCATACCGCGCTAGCCAACCCGCCTGCCAAGCGTGGTGAGTATGGCAACTACACCTCATATGATCCACGAGGGAGGCCTGTGTTTACTAGTGGACGTTTTACGGCCGAAATGGAAATGATGAATGATCAACATTAATACTCCAACGTGCACACGCCTTTACAGGGGAACATTTTATGAGTTTTTCCTTTATTTTTCCGAAGCCTTAATTGGTTTGCATTGTCCGTGGTAATTGATGGATACAAACTTAATGCAGAGCTTTTCTTGATGTTCATTTAGTTTTAAATTTCTTTTACGGTTCCGTACCCGAGGAGTTAAACCGGGACCCTATTACTAAGACTCCGCTGTCCGTCTGTCTGTCACCCGGCTGTATCTCATGAACCGTGATAGCTAGACAGTTGAAATTTTTACATATGATGTATTTCTATTGCCGCTATAACAACAAGTACTAAAAACAGAATAAAATAAATACATAAGGGGTCTCCCAAACAACAAACGTGATTTTAATACCGTTTCTACTGGATATTATTAACGACAACAGGTAGCCAAATAATGGTGCGGAACCCTTCGTACGCGAGTCCAACTCGCACGTAGCCGATGTATATTGCTTGTCGGATGTTTCGTTCCACTTTAGTTATTAGAAGTTATTTTATGCTCGACGCTGCCAAGAGAAGTTTTAAACATATAAGTAGCATCTAGTTTTAGTTCATTCTCGCATACTCATTTTCTTTGGCGTGGGGTGCCGGCAGTAAAATGTTACCCCTCCTCTCATGCCCATGGAAGCAGTAAGAGCATGCTAAGAGATACCTGCGGAAGATGGACTACTGTCCATCTTCCGCAGGTAGATTCGCAGGCAGATTCCGCAGGCAGGTCTTTCTGTGTATTAGCACCCCGTACTGGGCTCGCCAACCCGCCTGCCGAGCGTGGTGAGTATGGCAACTACCTCTCATAGATTTCCATGAGGGATGCCTGTGTTCTGAAGTGGACGTTTTACGGCTGAAATTATGACTCAAAATTCGAATAAAATAAAACCTTGAAAATACGACCTATTCTGTGATCTCGGTTTCACTGCGAAATGAATATCTTGTTTTACTGCGTGGAACAACTCATTGCATCAAATTAGCCACGCCATAAAAACAGCAGAATGACAGCAATAAACCCACTAAAATCACATTAGGCGAATTGGTTTGCAATGCGACACTCACATGGCTTGCGAAGAGATGCATGCTAGTGGTACTCGAGCAACTTAAGTGGCTCAGTCGCGAATAAAAGGATAGCAAAGTTGCAGCCGGTTTTCTTCTCACGCGGACTTCTTCCACGTGGGGAAGAAGTTTCGGGCGTTAGTCCCTTACTGCGGTGTCTTCTTATCCTTAGTTACGACTAAGGGGTCTTTGAGGTGGCCTATCTAGGCCGTGTCTGTGCCTGTGTAGCCCGGGCTTGGGTTTGGTGTTCGGGAGTCGGTCGTATTTGTGCGCTAGGTCCTGTAAGTGTTCATGGTTTGAGGCGTCGCTTCGTCGGAACATGTTCTCCGCTAGGCGGGTAATGAAGGCATCCGGGGTTTCGAATTTGAGGTCTCGCACTATGGTGCTTTTCCGGACGAAGTGAGGTGCTCCCACTGACCCTAGTGCCGGTCTGACACTCGTCAACGCCAGAACAGCCACTAGGGTTGCCGGGCATTTGGGGCCTAGGTTGACTATATTGGGGGGTTTGGACCTTGACCCACCACGCTGGTCCAGTACGGGTTGGTGGGTTTTTCGCCGACAGCCTCGTCTGTGGTTCAGCAGGGTGTACTACGGGCTGGTAAGGTTGGCTTGGGTGCGAATGATGTTGGTTGGCATCCCTTACACCCTTACATTATGTTATGTATAACTTAAAAAAATCCGTATTCTATCAACACAAGCTCTGCTTCTCTTAAGACTAGATGGGGCTGTCCATTATTTACTATTCGGACTTTTACGAACATATTTTGATATAAGATTTTGTTTATTATTAATTTATTTACAGCACTTTTATATGTCAGTGCTATCAAACCCTAAACACCTGGAGCCGTGCTTTCCGCAGACGCGCAAAATTTTATGGTGAAGGCTGCCAGCGCAGGGGATAACTAACATGCATAAAAAAAATATGGAATACATGGACTAATTATAAATTAGCGATAAACGCGGAAAGGGTCAATGCTTCTAAAATAGTTACTATCCATGGAACTCCGTGACGGATGCCTCTGATGTGAATCGGTGATGTCTGAAAAGTCGCCGTAAAGTTGCCCGCCCACAGTTCCTCGACATGACACGACAGCGCGCGGATTAATTACGTAAAAGCTAGCCTAGTTGGCATCGCACGGACTCTTTGAGTATTGCCCGCGTGCTTTGTACCAGGGGGCCACAGTCGCACGGCCATTCTGCCAGTACTTGCTTTGGACGGTAGCCGGCTATTGTGCTGTTGCAAGGAATGAAAAACATCATCAAAAATGTTCCATTGCGGTGAGGTTCGAAACTAAGTCGATCAAATTGATCCTTGACCATACCTAAGTGTGTATATAATATAACACTCAATAAAGAATTTTCTATTCTAATCTATTCTAAGTGTGGTAAACTATAAAAAAATCGATTAATTATTGTGAGTCGGACTCACGCACGAAAATTTCCGTATCATTAGTCTGTGAAAATTTCAAGCGTTTATGGTGCCCTGATAAAGATCGAGCAACAAACGGCAAAAAATCACGTTTGTTGTATGGGAGCCTGCCTCTCCTCTCTTACCCGTAGTGGATGTACTGCAATACTGCATGAATCTGCAAAAAAAAATCTCATATCCCAAAAAACCCCATTTTTTTCCCTTTCCCCTTTTTAGGTTTTTAAGGTATTAGCCCATTTAAAAAAAAAATTAGAAATCAGATGTGTAATTTCGGAGCTTATCTTTTACATCTTAACTTACAGAGCTAAAAATCTTTAAAAAAATAGATTAAAAAAAACCTTTTCCCTTCATATACGACATAATTATTTTCTCTGTTGTCTGTGACGGATAAGATCGCCTATTGTACCTAGATTTGTATTTTTTTTTATTTTCTGTATTTGGTGCAAACATTTAAATCGTTAGATACGCACTTCTCGTAATGAGACCGCGCTGTTTTGTTTCCACACGAAATGAGTGAGCACGCTCATTAGGAATCAGTGTGTCACCTCTTAACACAGTGTTAGCCGGACATGGTATGTGTGTTTTTTTTTGACGAAAGTTCGTGCAAAATGATTGCACAGTAAATGGCATTTTTAACAGTTTGGTTTATTAGCAAAACCACTGTGCGTGCGTCGACATTATTGTTAACGCACATTTAAAGACAATACCATATAACCTTTGGTGTCAGAGCACATCTAACTTTTTAAATCTTTGTTGTCAAAGGCTCAAAAGTCACAACAAAATCTAGCAGCCCCCGCCGGATAATGCACTAGAACAACAAGATTACAGATTTCCCCCGGCGAGCGATCAGCCCGGGATCTCGAAGTTAAATCGAGTTAAATGGCACCCGGCAGGATTAGGAATCGATTCGATTTTATCGCCAACAATATTGATATAGATACTTGAGGCTCAGCTTTTAACTAGGAATTGTGGGTGGACTGAAATGTTGTGATGAGGAATTGCTCATTTACAGTCATGATTAAAGCGTTAGCATTTATTAAGCCTTTAGTACAGATACATGGTTTTACATGAATTTAACTATTTTACACTAGGTACGACACCAAAAGTTATGTGGTTGCCCTTTTTTGGCAAAGGCTCCTAAAACCTTTTCCAATCCTTTGTCTCTCGCGGTCCTTATCCAAGTTTTGCTTGCCTCCTTTAGCTCGTCTTCCCATCTTTTTAACTGTCTCCCCCTCTTTCGTTTATTGTATTTCGGGAAAGAATTCATCACCGTTCTGCTCAATTTCTCTTTTCCTCTTACTGTGCGGCCAGTCCAACTCCATTTTAACTTTTGAATCTCCAAGTTAAAACGAGTTAAATAGCACCCGGCAGGGTTAGAAAACGATACAATTTTATCGCTAACAATATTGCGGGACATAATATCGATACTTGTGGCTTAAAACGCAATGACATTGAAAAGCTGTTTTTTTTAAGCAGTCGAAAGTTGATTGCCGCTTTGACATTGACACATATAGAATTGTTCACAATTCAAAACTTAAACCTCCGGGATATTTTATTTTGCCAATGTCAATAAGAAATTTACAAAAACCATACATTAAAATGCCGTGGGGTGCCGGAAGGTAGATGCAGTTAGAGCCTGCTAACGGATACCACCAGAAGATGGGCAGCAGCGTCTACCGCGTCTTAAACACCCATTAATGAGCTCGCCAACCCGCCTGCCAAGCGTGGTGAGTATGGCATCAACCCCTCATGAACAGGCCTATGTCCTGCAGCGGACGTTCTACGGCTGAAAAGATAGGGCTTAGCTTTTTACTAGGAATTGTGGGTGGACTGAAACATTGTGATGAGGAATTGTTAATTTACCTTCATAATTACATAGTGCATCATGTATGATATTTTAAATGATAAGTATAAGAGAGATAGCGGGACGAACTCGATCAACAGCTGGTCGACTGGAGGGAAGTGGCTCAAGATTGAGATGCAAAGAGAGAATGGGGATGCCTTTTCCCAGCAGTGGGATCACAGGCTCATAGTCTCATAATAAATAAATAATTTAAATTTAGCCCTTTGAACCTGTTCTTTTAATCTTTATTATATTCTCTAATATCTTGTGTTCTAATTATTGTGATTTATGAAGTATTTAAAAAGTGCTCAGTGAAAACATAATGTCGAGTCAGATTGTGAACGTTGCCCGTCTGGGACTAGTAAATAAAAAACCTTAGGATTTAATAATTAGGTCAGGTGCGCGTCGGGCCATGATCTGTGATATGATGATAGATAGATAGATAGAAAATGCTTTATTGCACAACTTAAATATAAAAATAACAACAGAAAGATTATATTATATTGTCAAGTGTTAAGACCAAGGTACAAAATGTCTAGCCATTTTGCTAGACCTTGCCAAAGCCTTCGATACGGTGTCAATACCTCTGCTTGTTCGTAAATTTGTAAGAACAAAAAGTGGAAGATCTGGGCATCCGTGAAAATCCATTGAAACTGCTACGAAGCTGTCTAACCAATAGGACGCAACGGGTTAAAATTGGAAACCACTGCAGCTCAGAGTTGCTTGTCACTGGAGTTCCACAAGGAAGTATCCTAGGCCCAACCCTTTTTCTAACCTACATTAATCAAATATACAAACTAAGCTTAGCCGACGATACAGTTTTACTGTTCTCCTGAAAAACATGTGATCATGTTTATAAATAAGCATAACATGGACTTAACGAAGTTGCTACTTAACTTATCTCTACCAAAATCTTTATTTATTTATTATAATAGGATACCCAACACAGGTTTACACATAAAATAATAAGAAAACATTCAAAAACAATTTATAGCATTGTGCTCCCGTACTTAAAGGGTACCACAGCATGCAAGAAAACAGGGCAACAGACAACTTAAGAGTTGTGATTAAAAACTAATAGTAAAACATAGAAAAGCGCATTCATAATACAATAGTAATTACATACATACATATATACAATAGTAATAGTATTATAGTAATCTAATACAATAGATAATTAAGTAACAAACTATACTAAAAATAATATGAAATATTACAATTTTGTTTAAAATTATATTTAATAATAATGTATTTAAATAATACCCAAATATTATGCAGACGTACAGTTATAAAGAAGTCTTGAATAAAATTATTAACTAATTAATAAGGTCTTTCAATTGCTTTTTGAATTTTGGCAGAGTATTAGAAATATCAAACAATGGGCTTGATTTTGATAATTCATTATATTGCTTACAAAGCCTTGGTATGACGGCGTGCCGACCGAGGTTTGTTCTAGAGTAAGGCAGACTAAAGAGGTTGTAGGCTTTTATTCTGGGTAACCTTGAAGGCGCTGAAATATTAACTAAACTGGTTAAGTCTATGCAATCAATAGTACCTTTAAATATTTTATGCAGAAGTATTAGATCAATTTGCTGTCTACGGTTTTTAAGTGTAGTCATCTTGTAATGTCTGATCCTATCACTATAGCTTGACAGTGTTCTTGCAAGATTATCTTTATATGATAGGTGGTAAATAAATCTTCTTTGAACACTTTCTAACCGCTTTGAGTATACTTCATATTGTGGGTTCCAAACAACGAAGCAATATTCTAACAGCGGAAGTACTAATGTTTGAAAAAGTTTAATTCTAGTTGTATGACACTAAACCCTGAAAAAACAAAATATCTTACATTTTCTTTAGGCAAAACTGGAATGCCTAATTCTTCTACAAATATTATTCGATCCCATTCAATACAATGCCTACTTTCTAAATCCGACAAGATTTGTAATTGCGTTAAGTTGGAAAATTGTAACTCAATAAAATATTTAGGTGTTATCATTGACTTACAGCTTACATATGCACCACACGTCGTTACTCAACTCGCCTCAAGAATACGACGAGTTATCGCCGTATTCAAAAATTTAAAATATACGGCATCTAAGCAACAAATAAACAACACATATTTCGCCCTGTGTCGAACTCTTTTGATGTACTGTGTTACGGCTTGGGGTGGTTCTTACAAAACCCACATTCTTCCACTTGAGAGAGCGCAGAGAGCGGTTCTTAAGGTCGCAAATAAGTATCCTTATAGATACTCTACCTCTTAACTCTATAAAAAATGTGACGTTCTAACGGTCAGGCAACTGTTTATTTAGCAAGTCATACTTTTCCAACGTCGCAAAACCTCAGTTGATATCCATCCCAAGCACACAAGTTTAAAGTGAAGAATACATAAAAATACCAATCAGTACTGTGTAAGACTCATTTTGCTCAAAAACATTCATACTTTTTACGACCACATTTATATAACAAATTAAATAAAATACTTGCACTACAAAATATGAGTAATATGTATGTAACTGAAATTGATAAAAATATTAACAAGATTTAAATTACGAAGAGACAAAAAATTTGTCAGAACTACACATTACAGAAACTTGAATTTTTCAACAATTTCGGCACAGTACGAATTACTTTCCGACTCCTCGATTGAACGACATTCCAACCTTCATCTGATGAAATCTCATCATGTCTCCTTTTGAGAGGTTCTACTCCCTGCTGCTGAATAGAACATACCTTCCGTTCGTTTCTGCAGGCATTGCATACGTCATATTCATGGCAATTGTACTAGCGTACTCATTCACCACGCCAAACTCAACCAGTGTCATTGTTATAAGGCTCATCCATTGCGCAAGGCGCATGGCGGAGCAGGCGAGCCTACTCCTTTATGCGTATACGCGATAAGATAACGAATCGGCAAATCTGTGCAGTTGATACGCGACACGATCTATCCGTTCGGAATGCTAATTACCACTGAACCTATTCCTAAAATTAAACTTGAAATTAATTGTACGAATTTTTTATTATATTGATTTAAATCATATTATATTGGGTGGGCCCTATTTTGTTTTGAGTAGTTTACATTGAGGCCACAATAACTTCGGTCCCTGTGACTAGGGTCACCAAAATAAATCAGTACCCTCCTCTCATTACGACATTGCTAACAGAAAAGGTTTCATGTAAATCAGTCAGCGCGTTCGGTTGTAATCCTGTCATGCACAGACAGACAGACAGACAGAAAGCGCTATGTATAATAGGGGGCTAAAAATCGCCCCCTAAAAATAAGCAACAAAATGTGGTCTTAAATATTAATTATGATTTCTGCATGAAATCTCGCTCTAAGGCTTTTTCAGTTCAAATGATTAGATAACTATACCATTCAATTTAAACATCGATGTAGCCATATTAGTAAGGTTCCGTAGCTAAGAGATCGGCTTAATTACCTACTTGGGATTAGGAGACTCGCTCAAGATTAGTGTACACTGGCCCGGCTTACTGTTTATTGGCAGCTCTCGCTTGCTGATAAGGGCCAGGTTACACGATGAGAGCTGACCTGAGTACCTATTTTTAAAACGGTTCGGTTGGTCAGAGGATCAATTTTAAGACGCTCGTATGGTCAACTAGCGTATCTTTCAGATATGCTAGTTGACTTAATTTATTTTTTTAATTATATTCCACTGCTTTTAACTGTAGATGCGGCATCTTTTTCGTATGCAATATCGTTAGTTAAGCCTGTTCTAGTTAGCATTGATTTAGACCATAGACATAGAATTATAATAACGTATTTAGTTTATTATAATCTCACTTCTCACTGTACCACTAATATTATAAATCCGAGAGTTTTTTTGTATAGATGTATAAAAAAATTGAGTTTAATTTCAAAAAGTTTTCACAGTTACAAAGCATTTACATGTATGACTGTACTAAGAAAAATACTCTGCCCAATAAAAACCTGCGTGCTGTCAATGCGTCGACTCCTCGTTCTAACTAAGTGTTAAACTTCTGTTCAGACACGAGGGTGCTCGGTCTCGGCATGCTCAGGGATGGGCCAGTAGAACAGAGTCAGGTATGATATTTTACTTAACATAAGAAAAGATATAAAAGATAGAATCTTAACCAAAATAGAGGTACAACATTTTCAGCGTAAAAAGTGTAATGTGTATGTGTATTGTATATGAAGTTATTTATGCGTATGGAGATTAATGTATGTATATGTGTGTGTAGAGTTATGTATGTATGTGTTGTTTTATAGATAACCATTTTAAAAGAGGCCATCAGATTGAGGGTGTTTGAAACAAACTAAGACAATTCTTGGCCATCATTGTCATATTAAAACACCGTATCCCAGTAAAACTAATGATGTACAACGCACTTGCCGAATCTTATATTCAATACGGTCTGAGCATTTACGGACGTACATATAAAACTAACTCAGACACAACATACAGGCTATACAAATAAGAACTATTGTATCACCTAATATAAAACATTTATTTGATGACGAAGAGGTTAGTATATTAAGCACTGCAATGTACTCCAGGTACATAAACAAGTGGATTACTTGCTATTATTTTTTTGTGATGAAGGTGTCCCGGGTCTCTATCTTTAGATCACGCTGTATGGTAACGTTCCGGACGAAGCGAGGCGCGTCCACTATTGCCCGTAGGCACAAGTTCTCCTGCGCTCTCAGCTTACGTTTCTGAGGATTTCTTAAAAAGGAATTTAAAATTTACTTAGTTGTTTTTGTTTTGAATAAAAGTTTAAAACATGATTTACAAAAAGAAAAACCTCTGAAGAACTAACAAATTATTATTGGAAAGCAGTTGGTAAAGCTCGAGACTTTTTCTACCTTCAACAGAATACTGAAGTTGGAGTATAAGATTTTTCTCTACTGCTGCTGAGTAGTTTGTAGGATATAGTTAAGTGCCTAGTATATAAGTTACAGAGTAATCACAGTAAAATAAATATTTTTAACGCTTTGTTTTTATTCATAAGATAAGTATTAGGTAGATAGGAAGAATATAAGTAGTTTAGTTAATAAAAGTAGAATTAAGATAATTATGTTAACTTAGTTGCATCGCTTTCTAAATGGTATATATTGCTTCGTGCAACGAACCTTGCATTACAAAATACATCACACAACATACAAATCTTTCCTCTTTATAATATTAGTGAGACAGTTTAAGATGTTATCTTACATGTTCAGAATAAAGAACCTTTTAATTTGAATTCGAACAGAGACACAGACTGCCTAAAGCGGTAAGGATCAGCTTGCACCCGACTCCTGGCTAAGATCGCATCGTATCAGTTGTCTCGGTGTCTGTGATAGCCAATTTACCTGTGATCGAGTTTACTTCCTCTACAATCTACGCCTCAATTTTATAGAAAGACTGCTTGTTTGATGTTGTGGCTGACTAAGCTGGAATGCGGGGATAGGTACTGGGCAAGCCTAATGAGGCCTGCGTGTTGTTGTACATACTAAAACATTATTTATTCTTTGTTGTACACGAAACAAAAACGACTTAAATAACACACAATAATAGGTACATATGTGCAAAGACGAACTTAATAAATAAGCGATGCTTAGATATTTTGTGCTGGGTGAATGGAATAATTATTTTATCAAATAACTAAAACCGACTTCAAATGATAAAAAACATTTGCCTTTGAAATTTGAGGGTTTTCCCTCGATTTCCTCGGATTCCACCTTCAGATCCTAACTTGGTTCCAATGGGACCACCTCGGAAGTGCACTCTTTCGAATAAAAACAGAATTTTGAAAATCGGTCCACAACTGACGGAGAAATCGGTGAACATACATAAAAAATATATATTCGAACATAGAACCTAATTTTTTGAAGTCTGTTAAAAATATAATATTCCTGTAATAAACAGTGAGCTTTTGCAAACTCTTTTACTTTCAACTTTGAAATAGCAGAACGCTTATATCACATTGTCTTCCAGTTTCGCGTCAAAAAGAAAACTCAAATAACATAGCTTGTAGAAATATTGTCTAAATTGCCATTTTGTACTGTAAGCATGGGTTTGCGAACATTCGAGTTGTCTAGATTCATCATTTTAGCCGTAACCGCCGTAAGCCGCTACTGAAGTAGTGGACGTTTTACGGCACAGGCCTTCCTCATGGATCTCCATCAGGGGTACTTGCCATACTCACCACGCTTGGCAGGCGGGTTGGCGAGCGCAGTACGGGATGTTGATACACGGAAAGACGGTGCTGCCCATCTTCCGGAGGTATCCCTTAGCAGACTGTTACTGCATCCACGGGCATGAGAGGAGGGGTAACATTCTACTGCCGGCACCCCACTGTAGTTTTTTTTTCTTACTACAGCCAAATAAGATCGTAGAAAATGTAAATAAACTGCAACATTTACAATTTTCTTCATTTATTTATTTTATAATGTGCTTGTATCGATACACGATTTGAGTAGGATTGCACTTAGGATTACGACATCGATTGTCCAAAAGTAATGTCAGTCGTTTCATCGTATCCATTAATCGAAACGATGTTACTTATAGACAATATCGATGCCGATATATCGTTTTTAGTTTTGAAGAGTAGACCTACTGACCAGGGGACGCGTCGATTTTTAGGGTTCCGGACCAAAATGGTAAAAAGGAACCCTTATAGAATCACTCTGTCTGTCTGTCTGTCTGTCTGTCTGTCTGTCTGTCACAGATGGATATCTCGAGAACTACTGATGCTATCGACTTGCAATTTGAAATAGTAAAAGACAACAGTTTTTTACTTATATAGCACTATAAAAATTTTAAAAAATATTCTTATTTTGATTGCAGGGGGGCGGATAGGGGATCTCAAAAAATTTAAGTGAAGTTACTAGGCCGTGTGGGGTATCATATGAAAGGTATTAATTTGTTCATTAATAAACAGTTTTTAGTTTTCCTTTAAACCGTATCGTTTTTGAGTTATTTACAAAAATGTTGAAAAAACGACCGTTCCCCCCCCCCTTATCTCCGAAGTTTGCAGAGATAAACCCGTGATACTTTTATAGCTAATAGAAGTGTATGTAAACTTTATAGGAAAATTATAGCGAACTCTCTAATTTGCATAGTTTTTTAGACAAGGGGGGTGGAAGGGGGGTTTTCAAAAATTTTGTGAAGTTAATAGATGATGTGGGGTATCATATGAAAGGTATTCATTTGCACATTAATAAACAGTTTTTAGTTTTCCTTTAAGCCGTATTGTTTTTGAATTATTTACAAAAATGTCGAAAAACCGACCGTTCCCCCCCCTTTATCTCCGAAGTTTGCAGAGATAAACCCGTGATACTTTTATAGCTCATAGAAGTGTATGTAAACTTAATAGGAAAATTGTAGCATACTCTCTAATTTGCATAGTTTTTTAGACAAGGGGGGTTGAAGGGGGGTTTTCAAAAATGTTGTAAAGTAAATAGGTTATGTGGGGTATCGTATGAAAGGTATTCATTTGCACATTAATAAACAGTTTTTAGTTTTCCTTTAAGCCGTATTGTTTTTGAGTTATTTACAAAAATGTTGAAAAAACGACCGTTCCCCCCCCCTTATCTCCGAAGTTTACAGAGATAAACCCGTGATACTTTTATAGCTAATAGAAGTGTATGTAAACTTTATAGGAAAATTATAGCGAACTCTCTAATTTTCATAGTTTTTAGACAATGGGGGTGGAAGGGGTGTTTTCAAAATATTTGGAAAGTTACTAGGTTATGTGGGGTATCATATGAAAGGTATTCTTTAGCACATTAATAAACAATTTTTAGTTTTCCTTTAAGTCGTATAGTTTTTGAGTTATTTACAAAAATAATGAAAAAAATAGCGTTCCCCCCCCCTTATCTCCGAAGTTTGCGGAGATAAACCTTTGAAACTTTTATTACTATTAGAAGTGTATGTAAAGATTAGAGGAAATTTATTACAATCTCTCTACATAGCATACTTTTTTAGAAATCATCGAAAGTGTAAAAAATCTACATAAGTTCCGCTATCAGACAAGAGATGGCGCTGTCAAGGTTCTCCAACAAATATAAAACCGCCTTTGTCATAAATTATATTGTATGATGGCACGGAACCCTCGGTGCGCGAGTCCGACTCGCTCTTGCCCGGTTTTATTTATTCAATACTTACTTTAGCAAAAATTTTTCCAAAAATTTCAAATTTCAAAATTTTATTGAATATAAAATTTGTTGCTCCTTTGCACAGAACACGCAGAAACAGTGGTTTTAGTCATCATATCGGCCGTAATACGTCCACTACTGAACACAGGCCTCCCTCATGGATTTCCATGAGGGGTAGTTGCCATACTCACCACGCTTGGCAGGCGGGTTGGCGAGCGCAGTACGGATGTTGATACACGGAAAAACGCTGCTGCCTATCTTCCGGAGGTATCCCTTAGCAGGCTCTTACTGCATCCACGTGTAAGGAGGGGTAACATTCTACTGCCGGCACCCCACGGCACAGTGGTTTTAGTATATAGATTATTGTTTTGTAATCATTATTTTATGAGGGGATGTTTTATTATATCATGCTATGGGTACACTTCTGTTTAAAGTTGCACCGAACCGGTCTGCTCCGGTCTAAACTAGTTCGCAAGGAAAAGTTAATTCTCAAGTTATTGTTGCACATTCAATTTAAGTTTGCCCTTTTGTATCTATTTTATGCCCGGATTGACTGGAAACGGGAATCCGGAGAGTTGTACTAAAAACGGCTCTCGGCAACGGCAACGGGTTCGGTCTTCAAGGGGATTGCAAAGAAGAAAGTAAAGCATACTATTATATAATAATGTAAACTTTATTTCATCCAAATATAGATAATAAGAAGATGATAATTTTAACTTTTAGGTGGAAATTTATTATTGGCCGTCATTATGCATTTCCGTGCAATTATTTGTTTTATACTATTAACTTCACTAACTGTAAGTTTTCCTTAAATCTCAAAATAAAATAAAATAATAAAATGTAAAGTACTAAATCTTAGGCCCATATAATAAATACCTTACAGACTAACAAACATAAAGATAATATCTTAACTACTAACACACGTTTGTCCGGCGACGTGCGACGAATTCGCGGTGTCAGTACAATATTACATCGTTCTCCGTGTCGTATCCGACGATGGCGAAACTGACTATAAGTTTGGCGATTCTGCGTCCGAATATGACTAGCAAAGCCAAATATAGTTTTGAAGATCCTGTTGCAGGACGCACACTACAACTGGCCACTATCATCGTAAGTGTAGGTGTAGGAAGGCTTCGGGTGGTTCTTTTTAATAAGGCGTTAAACGTCGAAATCTTTTAGTCGACGTTCTTCAAATTTTTCACTTATAAATAATAATATGACGATGAGCATAAAATTTTTGAATAGCTTACAGCCGTTGCATCTAAAAACAAGTCTAAATTACCATGGACTCTTTCTCAGATTTCATCTTTAACAAATATAATTCCCAAATACATAAATTGCTGCTTCCTTTAGTAAATAAGTAAATTTTTTATTGAGTTTATTTATTATCCTTTCTTAAATTAAATCGCTTCCCAAACAATTCCAATTGGATTTTGAATATCCTAATTTCAATCGAGAAGACTGCTTTGGACTCTTTATCTCATGGAACCCAGTGATAGACAAGCGTACTCGGCGTGTGAATGAACCAAAGTGAGTTGATTCAGTTCTGTTAGTGTCGTATGCTGTCCCAGTAAGAACCGACCTTAATATCAACATAAGAAAATTATGAAGACCATGTGAGGAAGTCCGAAAAGATGCCCTCGCTTTGCAGCGGCCACGATGGGTGCAATCCTATTAAAACGTCGGGATACTGCCTCCGTGGCTCCGTTGGTATATAACAGCCGACTGATACGCAGGGGGTGGCAGGTTCGATTCACGCCACGGAACAAATGTATATAATGTTACCTAGGATATAGATAAGTGCCAAGTTACAAAGGTCTCTCAAAATTATGTGGCTACCCATCAAAAAAGGGTCGCAAGTTATCCAGAAGAAAGCAAAGCGTATTCAGCGTATATCTTCAACGAGATGATTATGGTGCTTCCCATGGAAATGACGCAAGTGAGAACAGATAAGTCGGTAAAATAATCAGATATTTTTACAAACACTAAAAAGACTTAGAAAGTGCTTAAATAGTGTGGGCCGTGGGGTGCCAGCAGTAGAATTTTACCCCTCCTCTCATGGCCGTGGATGCAGTAAAAGCTTGCTAAGCGACACCTCCGGAAGATGGGCAGCAGCGTCTTTCTGTGTATCAACATCCCGTACTGCGCTCGCCAACCCGCCTGAAAACCGTGGTGAGTATGGCAACTACCCCTCATGGAGATCCATGCTATGGCTTGTGTAGTGGACGTTTTACGGCTGAAATGATGATGATGAAATAGCATGAAAACTTATTTTGAATAATTTTTAACGTTGAATGTGCATGGTGTCTGCGGATTCCAGACCGGTATTTTAAATTAAACCTTATTAAGTGTATATTGATTAATTGTAGTTTGTGTGACCAAATAAACGTATTTTTATCTTTAAATGTGTTCTAGCGTTCTTTCTTCCTACTTCTTCCTATTCGATTCAGGATTTTGTTTAGGAGCCTTCAATGAGTGCGATTATAATTTAATCATAAAACAATATTTTAATTTTAAAATAAAAAAAACGTTACAATCTAAAAATGCGTATCATCCAACTTGACGTGCTTGATCTGAAGGCCGATGCATCCGTTGATAGCTGGCCGTTGGCAGCTGTCAAACCGCAGGAGCTTCAGGGTGATGTAGAGTTGCGTTGACCCGTCGATAGGTGTCGCTAGAGGTCTGAACAAAATGTATAAAAATAAAAACAAACAGTCGAATTGAGCCGTTCCTTCTTTTTTAAGTCGGTTAGAAACACGGGAATTAATTGCGTAATACCTTTGATTATTCCCCAAGTTTCGACTGTGTTTCAACAGACTTTGTCCCGCAGGCTGATTACGTATCCCGCGACAGGTTTGCAACAGGCGTATATCTCGCAATCATCGCTGTCAACGTATTTTCTTTGCTTTTATATAATACAAAATTGACCATTGACTAAGATGATCGCGAGATATACACCTGTTGCAAACCTGTCGCGATATACGTAATCACTCTGCAGGTTAATATTAAAAAAGGTAAAAGTATTAATTTGATATAATTTCAAACACGCAGTGTTAATACAATGAGTTACCTCCCGCCCGAATGTGGGAAGGTTTCTTTTCATTTCTTTCCTCACTAGAAAAAATGTTTCTGAAGCGAACGAATACAATATTGAGCTTTGTTCAGTCTACATGTGTTATGTTTTTTTTTGTTTAAAATATTATATCTAAATTGAAATTTCTATGCGTCTGAATGAATAAAAAAAATGCTGGTACTACACATATATTCATCTAGTCCCAAGCCAAGCAAAGCTTTTACTACAGAAATCAGATGATTGAATCATCATCATTTTAGCCGTGAACGTCCACTAATGAACACAGGCCCTCAAGGATGAGGGATAGTTGCCGTACTCACCACGCTTGGCAGGCGGGTTGGCGAGCGCAGTACGTGATATCTATCAACATCCCGTACTGCACGCTGCTGCCCATCTACTGGAGGTATCCCCTAGCAGGCTCTTACTGCACCTACAGACATGAGAGGATGGTAACATTCTACTGCCGGGGTGTGCCCCCACGGGGCTTTGAAAGAATACTAAAATATTTTTTTTGTTATTACATATGTACTTATCTTTCATATAAAAAACCCAGACACAGGACAAATATCATAAGAACTTCATATTTTCCCGTGGCGGGAGTCCCAGAACCAATCAACTGAGCCACAGATGCAGTCACCTTTTTTACAAGCTTTTATTCAGCTTGCCCTGTATGTATGTATGTATGTAACTATGTTTGTTCGCGGAATCTTGCAAATTTTTGTCGCGAGATTTAAGCAGGTACTCGAATTTATATTGTTTGAAAAAAAAAATAATCAATTAGATCAAGTTACAGGCTTTCTCGCCTGTAACTTGCAGGTTAATCTCGCGACAAGCTTTTTTATTACATAAATGTATTGTGTAAAGACGTTTTAAGCGTTTAAGGTTTTAAGGTCAGCGCATTAGTAGACATGTAGAATAATACGAAACATTAAATGTTCTCAACCAAGTGATTAATGTTCTTATTGATAAATAAATATATTTTTACACCGAATATTTTTCATTTATGCAAACATACAAGTAAAGCTAATAAAACCGTGTACAACATTTTGAGCTAAACTTTGAAAGGCCGTATACTACGACCATTCTGCGTCAGCATTCACCTACGGTCACGTGCCCCGAGGTCCTCCAGTCCCTGAAAGCCCTTCCCGCGTAATTGTCACGTTCGTTATTGCTGGATCTCCACACTCGGCGTGCCCTTCCGTGCCCTGCGGCGCGCCCTGCAGTGGACGGTCGCAATTTTCGCAGAAAAGAGATCTTCATCTTTGAAGTTTTTACACAGAATATGAAGCGAATTATGCAATTAGGTATCAAGGGCTATCCTTTTTGAGGTTTTGAGGTTATTTGATGTAATAATTTTGGCTCGCATTATTCATCAACATCTTCATCTGAGCCGTAGCGATCTCATAAGTTTGACGACCTTTGTGGCGAAGCGGGCGGAGGTCCACCTGCGACGCAAGGGGTTGCGGGTTCGATTCCCGCCTCGGGACAAATGTCTGTATGATCTGCAGATATTTGTTCAGGGTGCTCTGGATGTTTATCTGTATATAATAAAAAATATCTATCAATGTCGTATAATGTATTAAATATGTCAGTCATCCAATACCCAAAATACAAGCTCTGCTTAGCTTGGGGTTAGATGATGCTGTGTTGTCCAGCATCATTTATTTATTTAAGTTCTAACGATTAGGACCGTGGTGTGCCGGCATTAGAATCTTTTACGTAGATGCAGTAAGAATCTGCCAGGGGATACCTTCGGAAGATGCGAAGGAGAGTCTTTCCACATACTAGTACTGCACTCGCCAAGCTGCCTGTCTAACGTGGCGACTATGGCAACAACCCCGTCATGATTTTGGAGATCCATGAGGGGAGGCCTAGTAGTTGACGAGGACAGGAGCTAATAAAAGCATCGAATCGTAAAAAAAATGTTTCTTGTTTGTGTGTGTTAGTTTTATTTTTGTATAGCAGTTTTATCTCTGTTTATTTTTTTATTATCTAATTATTGTATTTATTTTGTGTGGGATATTTTTAAAACGCGATTTAATAAATATTATTGGTTTTTAATATACAGGATTTTCTCGCGTACCTTTCTATTAATAAACGAAGTTCTTTTGTATAAACTGTTATCATATTACGCGTATTATTATTTATAGATATAATGTAACGCTTTGGTTACTCTGTAATATTTCATTCATTTCTACGAATTTGAATAGCTGTATTTATTTTGTAAAATACGGGGACTCCTCACATGGTATTAAAACGTCGAAGTAAAATCGAACTCGAAACTAAGCTTGTAAATACCACGGGGGTTATCCCGTTTTCTTACATTTCAAAAATCGAACTCGAAACTAAGCTTATAAATAAAAAAATGAATGAATGAATGAACACTTTATTGCACTTAAAATACAAGAAATAAAATTATTTGGATAAATATATTATTGTACAAATTGGCGGCCTTATTGCTCAAAGCAATTTCTTCCAGGCAACCTACTATACTACTACTATACCACGAGGGTTATCCCGTTTTCTTACATTTCAAAAAACGAACTCCAAACTAAGCTTGTAAATACCACGGAGGTTATCCTGTTTTTTTTTAATTTCAAAAATCGAAATCAAAACTAATTTTCTAAATAACACGGGGGTTATCCCGTTTTCTTACATTTCAAAAATCAAACTCGAAACTAAGCTTCTAAATACCATGGAGGTTATCCCGTTTTGTTACATTTCAAAAATCGAACTCGATACTATGCTTCTAAATACCCCGGGAGTTATCCCGTTTTCTTACATTTCAAAAATCGAACTTGAAACTAAGCTGCTAAATACCACGGGGGTTATCCCGTTTATTTCACTATGGAAATTATCTTAGCTGGGTAAAATTCTGCGTCCTAGATGACTGTCGCCATACTGCCAAAGGATACCTGTGTATGATGGGCAGCAGCGTCTTTCCGTGTAACAAAATCCCGTACTGCGGGTTGGCGGCAACCCATCTGCCAAACGTAGCGATTATGGGAAAAGCTCCCCTCATGTTCTTGGAGATCCATGAGGGGGCCTATGTCCAGCAGTGGACATGCACGGCAGTCCTAGGGTTGAGATATCATATAATAAAATATTCAGTTATCGACCACAAACTAAAATAGGTAATGCCAAGCATATCAAACGTCTGCTGGAGAATCAACAGCCAACTTTGCTCCCTTTAACGTCACTACACCGTCAAGTTCAAATAATTAGGTTTTCCCGTATCGCAGATAGAAGACATGTGCAGGATTGGAACGGATCCAAGCCCCGCTAAGCTACCAGGGCTGTGGTTGCGATCTTGGCAGAGTCGCTGGCAATACAGTCCGTAAGTAAGGCGAAACTTCATCAAACTGCAGTACTTTTACCACCGAGTTTTCGTTCGTGAATTTGGCAGAATTCCTTTATTTCAGACGCTGTACCACACGCCTGAATTAAGAAGAATTCTGTATAGTTTAAGGACGGTTATTGGAGTCTGCCAAGTATTTAGCAAATGCGAGGTTTCTTCTACTTTTCTTTCCATCACTCTAAAAAAAATTTCTGAAGCGAAATAATTCAATTATGTGCTTAAATAATTTAAATGCGTTTTGGCTTCTATTCTATGTAGGTTTTTGGTCTAGTGAATAAATACTTATTGACTCTATAAATGAACGAAAAAAATTACGCGCATTTAGAACGTTGTGACGCCGCAAGAGTTCCGATATGAGAAGATAATTATAATTTAATGTTATGTTTAATTTTATGTTATTTAATTTTATGTTTATTTCGTTAAGGTTTTAATAAATAAATGATTGATTTAAGATTAAATATCTATGCTAGGCAAAAGGACGCACTATAGTTGGTGAATACACGTATATATAAAATAGTAGGTTATTTATAACTACACTGTTTTATAATATGAAATTACTTCGTGTTAGTACTTCGTCTACACACTTATATAAAATGGAGGAAAGGTATGATTGCTTGTTTGTTTACATGTATGCATTGAATAGGCTCCAAAACTACTCGACCGATATGAAAAAATATTTTACCATTAGGCTCCTACATTATTTCTGATCAACAAAGGCTATATTCTATCGCAGTATTCCCACGGGAACGGGAACTACGCGGGTGATAACGCGGAGTGTGGCTAGTTAGTAATAATTATAAGAATAATCTTTCAACTACTTCGTATTGAATTGTTGCTAGATGGCGGTGCCAGTTACAAATCTAGAGACGCATAAACTTAATTTAAGAATAGATCATCATTTCAGCCGTAAAACGTCCACTACTGAACTAAGGCCTCCCTCATGGATCTCCATGAGGGGTAGCTGCCATACTCACCACGCTTGGCAGGCGGGTTGGTGAGCGCAGTACGGGATGTTGATATACGGAAAGACGCTGCTGCCCATCTTCCGGAGGTGTCCCTTAGCAGGGTCTTACTGCATCCTCGGGTAGAAGAGGAGGGGTAACATTCTACTGCCGGCACCCCACGGCACGGTATTCCTTTTACTTAATCATGTTTAAAATTATATGAACGTGAGACTTCTGGAAGACCTACCTAGAGGTTTCAATTTTGCCATTTTCATACAAATTTACACTTGTTGCTATAACTTCTGAATGCCCTGAGGTAGAACCCTGATTTTCAAAGGGCATCATTTGTCTACAGACCTTGATCTTTCGTTGGATATTCCTTGTTTAGCAATCGCCTTGCTTAGCTTCAGTGATCGGTTGTTCTTGAAGGCTTCTTCAACAGTCATTTCATTGTATTACCTTAAATGTCTCCATAAGCTTCTCTTTACTTCTTTATTTTCAAGTTTATATGTAGATCATTTGTATCTTTTGCTAAAATGGATCTTTCTTCAATTAGTTTTATGGTTTCCGATGTTAGTTTGTTAAACCTTTTAGACTTGCATTTTAACTTTTTGCTAGCAGTTTGGATGTTGTTTTTATTATTATTGAACTGTTCTAATACGTTATTTTTGTTATGTAATTGTAAAAGTAAAAAGCTATTTTTCGGTTTAGAGAACTTTATTATCTCAAAAGAATTTACAATTCACTTATTGAGATATTTAAAATATTACATTGGTTTTGTACAGAGTAAACATTAATTTACTTCGTTATCATAGTGTACAATTTACAAAACTTATTGCTAGAAAGTGAATAAAAGTAAATAAATGCGGGTATTAACAAAACAATGCCATACGAATCATTCACACACTAGTCTTTGTTCTGTATGAGAACACGGAACTTTGTTTTACAAGATTTGGCATTAGCTGATTACACAATTAGCACAATTTTTAAGCTTAAATTTAGTGTTGACAATGAAATGACGTGTATTAGTGTACAATTTGTGGTTTATATCTGTTAAGATTTATTATTTGTTTTAGGTAATTAAAATTAAATTACGTATTTATTAAGGTTATATCAAACTGGTTAAATTGAGGTGGTTGTGAAGAGTAAATGGGTGTTATTAAAATATTAGTATATAATTGCGGTATCATCAATTTATAGCAAATTTTTCTTGGCTAGGTTTGTGCGTGGATACAGTAGCTGTACTATGTTATTTGCACTTTTTAGTTTTGGTAAATTCATTTTTTTTCTTGAAAGTAATCTTTATATGTACTTATATCGTATACAGGTGGACTATATATAGGTTTGTATAATGTTTAGTATTTTTTTGTTTTTAAATAGAGTGCACCAACGTGCGAGGTAGACATAATTAAACAAGACTTTTAACTAATTTATTTTGAGCAATTCGCAGTATTTTCAAGTTATTTTTGGCTGCAGTGCAACTCAATTAAGTAGTCGATACGTGGTTTAACTAAGCTATTGTATATAGTATATTTTATTCTTTGTGGAAGACACCGAACAATACCACGAAGAATGCCTGTTAAAGAGGAAAGTTTCTTTTTCATTTTATCTATCTGTGGTTTCCATGATTAGTTTTGTCTAATATAAGACCTAGATATTTTTTTTATCAACAATTTGAAAGCGAATATTATTAATGGTAAGCGATCTATTATGCGTAATTTTCTTATTTTTTGTATTTTGTATTGTGTTTTTAGTATTTGTTGTTATAGCGAAATACATTATGTGTGAAAATTTGAACTGTCGAGCTATCACGGCTTATAAGATACAGTCTGGTGACAGATAGACGGAGAAACAGACAGACGGACAACGGAGTCTCAGAAATATGGTCCCGTTTTAACCCTTTGGGCACGAAACTCCAAAGAAGATAGAATATTATACTCGCTTCGTATCTTCATTTCAGCCTTTGAGTATATTTCCAGAATGTATTTTACGTTATTCAATCTCTCACAAAGTAGTCTTACTTAAAGACCTTACACAATTTTATCGGAAATAAATCATCCCAGCTCCGCACAAACCGTCGACAAACGTAACGATCAAGAATAATGAACGGAAAAAGTTAACATCGATATCTCGATTCGAAAGCGTTCGAAAAGGAATATGCCGTAAATGCTGCGTTGCCAATGTTGCTGTGTTCATTAAAAGCTAACGTCACTCATCCGCAGCGGGGCGGCTGCGGTGCAGCGCGGATAATAGTTGGTAACACTCGCACTGGATTCACTCAATCAAATTTTACATTTCATTCCCTTGAAATTTTACTTAGCGGTATTTCTGTGATTTTATGTAAAAGATGATCTGTTTTGACCTGACCTGAAAACCAGCGTTAATCCTTATTTGGATTAACATTATGCTAAGGTATCCTCTTGGTACACAAACTTCTTTTTTAAGTTTCCGGACCATAATGGTAGAAAGAAACAGAATCACTTATCACTTTGTCTGTCTGTCTCTCACAAATATATCTTGAGAATTACTGATGCTATCGATTTGAAATTTGAAATTTTATAAGATAACGCTTTTTCACTAATAAGTAAAAAAAAATAAAAATATTCTTATTATGATTGCAAGGGAATCCCGCTTGTAAAGGGGGTCTCAAAAATTTTAGTAAAGTTACTTGATCATATGAGGTATCATATTAAAGTTATTCATTTGCACAATAATAAACAGTTTTTAGTTTCAGCACTTTAAGCCGAATAGTTTTCGACTTTTTTACAAAAACGTTGAAAAAAAATACCGTTCCCCCCTCTTTATCTCCGAAATTTGCAGAGATAAACTTCTTTCTTTGCTGAAAGAAGTGTATGTAAAGATGAGATAAAGAAAAATATAACTCTTACTGCATCCACGGGCATGAGAGGAAGGGTAACATTCTACTGCTGGCACCCCGTTGGCCTTATAAAATATATGTACATATATGCAGAGTTACACTATATCGAGTGAAAAAGGCCATATCAAATAATAGCTCATTGGGGCCACGGGGACTGAACGCGGTTGCGCCGCGGTAATGATGCCACCGATGCACTGGTACCTGTCACTTTTACATACAATTTATTTATGAGCAAGATTTTTGACGTTAATTTGTGTTGGGATTAATGGTTATTGATAGGAAACTGACGATATAAACTGAACTATAAATAAGCTCGAAACACAAAACGCATTTGCATTGTACGCAAATAATTAACCGGCTTTGTTTATTTCAGTAGCGAAAAATATAAAGAATTACCATGGATTATTCTCCTAGTAAAAAACACCGTAAAAAAATGCCGTGGGGTGCCGGCAGTCGAATGATACCCCTCCTCTCATGCCCATGGATGCAGTAAGAGCCTGCTAAGGGATACCTCCGGAAGATGGGCAGCAGCGTCTATCCGTGTATCAACGTCCCATACTGCGCTCACCAATGATCACCATGAGGGAGGCCTGTGTTCATCAGTGGACGTTTTATGGCTGGAATGATAAAAAAAAAAAACAATTCCGCCAATTTCAGCAATGATTTTGTGTGGCACATTTTCTTTGTATAGGAACACGACTATCAAATAATAATTGTTTGTTGTTAGATATTTTTAAGGTTTCTTACTTCAAGATTAAAAACCGGTTACTTTATAAGAGCACTCGTTGGTCTGTCTGTCTGTAAAGAGTCTTTTTCTCCAAAACGGCTGAAGGCAACTTGAAATGTATACCAATCTCCAAGGTATGCAGATGATTCCCTTCAATAATCAAGTGTCTACCTCAGAGCATTCAAAAGTTATAACAACAAATGTAACATTTCTAAGAAAGTGACAATTGTTTAATAAATATAATACGGCTTACACCACGTACCTAACTTATTATCATCTTGCTGACGTTTCGTAGACCATTTAGAGGCCCTTCTTCATGAGCACCGAGGGCCGAGGGACTCCGAGGGCCGCGAGACGAGAACTTTCTCGTCTCGCGGCCGTCGGAGTCGGCCACGAACGGTGCTCATGAAGAAGGGCCTCTAAATGGTCTACGAAACGTCAGCAAGATGATAATAAGTTAGGTACATGGTGTAAGCCGTATTATATTTATTAAATGATGTCTAGCCACGATAATTTTAATTCAGTGACAATTGTATTATATTAATTTACTTGTATATTAATTCTAAAAATAAATAATTAATTAAAATTTAATAAATATCCAAAGCGCGAAATCGCATAGGTCGAATTGACAGCAGATCGAGAAGCATGGAGAGATGGGGCCTTTTACCAGCACGGGGACACTTACGGCTTTTTGTAATTATAATTTAAGCGGGGCCATACAACAAACGTGATTTGAATGCCGCTTTTTGCTCGATCTTAGTAACGGCAACAGGTAGACATTTAAAATATTAACTTACGGGCCATGTAAGGAATACGACACTGCGCTCGAAAACACAAATAGCCGACGTAGCTCACAAAGCAGGCCAGCTCAAGTGGGACTGGGCAGGACACGTGAGCCGTATGCCCCAACAACTATGGGCAAAAACCACCACCGATTGGGTTCCCCAACAAAGACGACCACGTGGTAGACCCAGGCGACGATGGCGAGATGAGCTTGACTCCTTTAGCATAGACTGGCTTCAACAAGCTCAAGACAGGGATAAGTGGAAGGAGGGAAGGGAGGCCTTTGCCCTGCAGTGGGAAACATCGGGCTTATAAATAAATAAATAAAATAATAATAATGGTGCGGAACCCTTCGTGCGCGAGTCCGACTCGCTCTTGGCCGATTTTGTTTCGGTTAACCCCATAATACCGTATTCTGTAACTACTGTGTACGGGTGTTTCTCTAACAGGAATCAGGAGGCGGGCAGCATACGTTCACTCCCCGCGGAGTTGGCGCGCCGTGACTGGACTTCTTATGGCTGGCTGTGGGCTAAGTTATAGGCGATGTCGTTAAGGGTTTAAATTTTAAATTTTAAATTTTAAATTTTAAACCCTTAACGACATCGCCTATAACTTAGCCCACAGCCAGCCATAAGAAGTCCAGTTGTTTTTTATGAAATTTATTTACTTTATTTTCATAGTTCGTAATTACAAAACATAGGCATAACTTATAAATTAAAAAAGAGATATTTCATCTTATGTTACAACCATTATAATCTTAGATGTTTATTGCATTTAACAGCTAATGAAAATTTAAGATATAATTTCTTGGTACGATTTGATAGTCGTGGGGTGCCAGTGCAGTAGAATGTTGCTCCTCCTCCGTGGTGGAGTGACAATCTACATATATTATAAGTGTTTATTTAGTGACAATCTATATTTATAATAAAAGAAAGTCGTGTTAGTTAAACTATTTATAACTCAAGAACGGCTAAACTGATTTGGCTGAAAATTGGTAGGGAGTTAGCTTAGAACCAAAAGTGTCAATCATCACCTAAAATATAGGGGATGAAATTTTTTTCCGGAATATTTTTTACACTTGATTTACGTGGAATTTCACATAGTTTGTTAGATAACTACCAAAATTATTAAACACGTGTTTCAGCATTAGTTGCAGGGTAGTTGTAGGGTAGTTGTAGGGTAGTTATAGGGTAGTTGTAAGAAAGATTAGTGTTAAAAGTAATATTACGAAAAAGGAGACTATTTAGTACGAATTTATTATATAAAGAAGCTGATGTTCTCTCTGTTAGGAAACTATACATATTGCAGTGCATTCTCAACGTTCATAGAAATTACTCATTTGATCAAAAACTTTACAGTAAACGGAAAGCTAACACTGTGGTATGTGTAAAAACTAGCAAGACAGCATTTGCTCGGAAACAATTCTCCGCTCAATCTGCGTCAATTTATAATAAAATAAACAGAAAACTAAATATTTTCTCATTACCCTACTTCATATGTAAAAAGAAAGTAACATCTTGGCTAAAATTACAAAATTATGAATTTATAGAAAAACTCTTAACAGAACACTAATAAATATATATGTAAATCTAAGACTGGTACTAGTCAAGTATCAATCATTTAACACAGTTACTTAAATCTGATTGTATATATGTATTTTATTAAATATATTATATAAGTATTTCTATATAAATATAACGCACAAACAGGCACAGCTTTAAACTTGTGTATAAACCAAACTATAACGGAAACATTAATGAAGTGATTGATATGATTGTTATACCCATAAAATCATACTTGTTAAATTTGTAAACTTTATTTCTTGTTACTTACTATAATTCTAGTATATATGTTTTGTCTAGTTCATAGAATTAGTTATTTACTACAAATGTATAGTTATATGTCACAGTAAGAGAGGCGTCTCTTCTAATACAAGTTTTTCAAACTTAAAAGAAGAGTCCCACAATATATATTTACGACAACCTGTAGTGAATAATAAATGAATTTTTGATTTTTTTGATTTTTGATTTTGATTTTTGAGTTGTAAGGAAGTTATAGGGTAGTTGTAGGGAAGTTGTAGGATAGTTGTAGGGTAGATGTAAGGTAGTAGTAGGGTAGTTGTAAATAAAAATATTGGTTGTAGTAGTTGCGATACAAAGTTCACCGGGATAGCTAGTAATATAATAAAATAGTGCTCGAATAAATTCCGTATAAATGGAGAACGGTCTGTCAATCAAAGTAAAAAACAAGACAATACTTAACTTTAAGCTTTAGACAAAACTGAATTAGCTGCGGGTTTTGATTCCCCGTTGCACGTGTGAATTGTGCACACACAATTTTCAAGCAAGAAGTCTGGAAAACTGAAATCCACGGGCAAGAGACGAAATACAAGATTCTACTACCGGCACCCCACGGCATCATCATCGTCTCTGCCGCAAAACATCCACTACTGAACACAGGCCTCCCATCATGGGTTTCCATGAGGTAGCCCCATACACACTACGCTTGGCAGGTGGGTTGGCGGCTGTTGATACACAGAAAGACGCTGCTGCGCATCTTCCGGAGTTATCCTTGCAGGCTCTTACTGCATCCACGGGCATGAGAGGAGGGGTTACATTTCACTGCCAGCATATTTCTCTATTAAAACTAATTGTGGTCGCTAGTAGCTATTCGCTTATATCTTGTCCCACACGCACTACCCCGTCCGAAATCGTACACTTCTTTCATATTTCTATCCCCGGATGGACTGAGATGGACAGAATCGAAGAGCTTTATTTATGTGTCCGTAAGAGCTTTATGAAATCAGAGGCGTTTTGGGGCAAACAAAACCTTCTCGTTGTCTCGTTATAGCTTCCTTTATCATCATCAACATCATTTCAGCTGTAAAACGTCCGTTAATGAACACAAGCCTCTCCTATGGATCTCTATGAGTGGTAGTTGTCATACTCACTACGCTTGGCAGGCGGGTTGGCTAGCGCAGTGCAGGAAGTTCATACACGGAAGGACGCTGATATCCATCTTCCGAAGATATCCCTTGGCAGATACTCACTGCGTCCACGGGCAAGAGAGGAGGGGCAACATTCTACTGCCGTTACTCCTTGGCATTTTCGTTGCTATACCAGTAACTTCGTCTTTCTTTTGGCATAATAATCAGTGAATAACTCAGGAAAATACTCCTTTAAAACGTGTTTGACAGCGAAACCTCTCACCATGACTTTATGGTCGTGCCAGTAACGTCTTTTGAAGAGGATTGAAGAGGAAACTGCTTGAAGCATAATGACACCGTCACAAAACTTTATGTAGGTACGGAGTCGTTAAAATTTGATGGCTTAACATGACACGATCAAGCTAAGACTGCTTATTTAAAATTCAGAACGAATGTAAAAAAATATATATTCATGAATTTCTAATTTCATGGCGGCTTATAAACTATTTTTAGAGTATATTACGCCATTTTGGATTTTTAAGATAACCTTTTGTGATCTTCAATATTTAGCTAATATTCCTACATAACTTTCTTTTATAGCGAAAAATGCCATGGGGTGCCGGCAGTAGAATGTTACCCCTCCTCTCTTGCCCGTAATAGCCTGTAAGGGATACCACTGGAAGATGGGCAGCAGCGTCTTTCCGTGTACAACATCCCGTACTGCGCTCGCTAACCCGCCTGCCAAGCGTGGTGAGTATGGCAACGATCCCCTCACGGAGGTCGCATGAGGGAGGCCTGTGTTCAGTAGTGGACGTTTTACGGCTGAAGTGATAAGTGATGTTTTGCGAAAATCACGACTATTCAAAAACGACCGATTAGAGATGCCTCAATTTTCCGTTTATTTTTATTTTTAGTTTCGAAGAAAAAGTCGCTCATATAAGTGATACGGTGTATCGGTGCACCGAATACTTAAACCGAAAACTGAATTATCTTAATATGTTTTGGTAAACGTAAAAAAACATATACCAATTACTTACAACAGGTCTACGGTTAGCTACGGCCCCTTGTTAGACCAGGTGTGTGTCGGGCCACAGCAGTAGGTGTTTTCACAATCGATACTCGCTGTAGTTGAAAAAATATATAAAAACTTGTACAGCACCTCTAGCGGACAGTTTGGTACTAAAATACGCAGTAAACTATACTACAGCGACTGTAGTTTGGGCTTCATTTGCTTAGGTCCATCAGTTACAAATCTGACAGATCTCATAATAACGTACTATTACTACTGTAGTAACGGCAGGCGATCTAACAGTGACAACTCATGGTAGACACACTGGCCAAATTTATTAGTTTTATATAATGATTTTTGGGTGGCGCATTATGACAATCACCATACCACCGCAGTATCGAACATAATCATATCAATTTAGGTAATAATGCTCTCTAAAGCCCTGTTAATAAGGTTTAATTGGCAAACACGAGTCGATAAAAGGCCCAAGCGGCAAATTTGGCAGTTGTCAGTGTTTTTAGAACAAACGCATTTAAGAGTTCGTTAGTAACAAATTTTGCAGTGGCATACCGTGTAGAATGTTGCCTCTCCTCTCTTGCCCGTGGACGCAGTAAGAATCTAAGGGATACCTTCAGAAGGGCAGCAGCGTCTTTCCGTGTATCGACATTCTGTACTGCGCAGTATGGCAACAACCCTTCATTATCACTACTTGGAGATCCATGAGAGGCTTATGCCGTTTTATATCGATTATCATTATCATTTATGACCTAAAACCAAAACGGCATATTAACTTAACGTCCTATTAGCAAAATTACCTGGTAGTAAATGGAACAAATATCAAAATGACACCTTAGCTGAACGGCCTAGTACAAATTGAAAATAAATTTAATAAACACAAAACATAAACTTAAATTATTTGCATTTTTAAGCGGGAAAAAGCATTGAATCTAATATCGAACCACCCCCGACACCTGTAATAATTTCCAAACGGTTAAACCGAATTTGAACTGAGGGTGATGGGCGCAATGCAATGCAGTGTTGGTCACGTGTTTAGTGAACATGATCACCGCGGTATTGCAGTTGTAATAGGTAGAGGTTATCACCTTACAACAGTTGGAGTTCTGCTTGTCTTGAGTCGTTTAAAAAACTAAAGGCATATTTCTCCGGTAATAATGCATGTGTCTTATTATATCTCGATCTGTCTATGGAATGTGTAATGTGGATTATTGTTGGAGTCTCAGGTGGAAATTAAAGAGAGTGGACTTTATATAGAAGGTGGTTTAATCAAGACTAGAAAAAGCATGCGTCTTCGGCCGCGTGTGTGATTTTTTTTTTCGAAATGACAATATATGTTGTTGACCGCAGATAGCCATGACAACGTTACCGGACTATGGCGAGCGCAGAGGGCGCCAGCCGCAAAAGTTAGGTTGGGGTAACAAGCTCAAGGGCACCACTTAGGTTCGAACCACGGCTTGGACTGTTGCCAGATTTTTGTATGTAGCGATAGAACAAAACATCCAGGTGCAAAACTGCACCTTAAGACGGAAGAGTGTATTTGAAGAGTGTGTTATTGAAAGTTTGCCTAGCAGCTAATGTGGGACGGGTCGACGGCTCGCCTCCGGCCCCGCTCCCCGCGCGTCGGCCGCATCCTCGTAGTGATGTGCAGCCGCACAGCAAATTCGCGTGGCGACGCAAGGCGGTGATTTGTCTCCGACATTATTAACACATTTTGTAATAGGTTGCCGTGGGGTGTCGGCAGTAGAATAGTCCCTAAGGGAGGGGCCCTTAAATCTCTGAGATCACGACGACGTTGTTGCTATACTAAATTTTTTTACCACTTGTTACTTCCAGCGCTATCCGATAGCAGATTATGACTGCATCCACGGGAAAGAGAGGAGGGGCAACATTCTACTGCCGGCACCCCACGGCAATACGCCTTTCATTCACTCAACAAATTTATTGCTGAAACAGACGCTGACATATTTTCTGACAACTATACAAGGCTTTATCATTTAATGTTATATTTTTTTAATGTTATTTTATAATAATTTACTAACTTGACATTTTAATATATATATATATATATTTTATTTAATTAATATTGTACCTACATACTTACTTCGCTTATTATTTTAACTAAGTTTTATTGATATTTTATTGTTTTTGACATAATGTAATATTAATGTTTATTCTTTTAATTATATTAGTTTTGTATGATTACGAATAGTGAAAATTTGTTTAGACGTTTTGGGCGCTTTGGTATATCTGTAAGCCCAACTCGTGTGTGTTTTCAATAAATAAATCAAATCAAAATCAAATCAAATTTTATAGAGGTATTAGCTATAAATACGCACTCTTAACTTACCGCTGCGCATTGAACGAGGGTAACTACAATTATTGATTATTTGCGAGGAAACACCACAATTTGGCTATTGGCGGCTCATGCCAAAAACACTAAATACTCCTGCAGTATATATATATTTGTCTGTGTTTCTCTTTGTGAAATTTATGTTTTATGGTGAATGTACAATAAAGAGTACATTCACCATATAGTAATAGAGTATAATCTGTAATGTACAATAGTAATGTACATTATAGATTATAAAGAGTAACTATCTATCTATATAAGGGTGGCGTGTGGTGCCGGCAGTAGAATGTTGGCCCTACTCTCTTGCCCGTCTAGTCTGAGTTAGGCTAGCTAGGCTGATTACGTATCTCGCAACAGGTTTGCAAGTCGTAAATGTCGCGATCATCGTTGTCAAAGGTCAATTTTGTAGTTTATAACAGCAATTAATTAAAAAGAAGAAAATCATCATCTTCTTCTTCTTCAATTAATTAACGTTTGACAGCGATGATCGTAAGATAGACTGTTGCAAACCTGTCGCTAGGTACTAAATCAGTCTGCTGGTTTGCTCACCCTTGAAAGCCGAGCGCTCCGCCTGCTCTTGAATGGAAATCAAGATGAATCGAAATCGTTATCAAGCCAATATAACTCTTATGGCCAGTAAGGATTGCCGTCCTGTGTGTCTACCATGAGTTGTCACTGTTAGATCGCCTGCCGTTACTACAGTAGTAATAGTGCGTTACTATGACAACTGTCAGATTTGTATCTCATGGTACCAAACTTTAAGCAAATGAAGCTCAAACTAATGTCGCTGTAGTATAGTTTACTGCGTATTTTAGTAACAAACTATTCATTAGAGGCGCTGTACAAGTTTTCATACATTTTTAAAGCTACAGTCGTTAGCGAGTATATATTGTAAAAACTCATGGTAGACCTACTGACCATTATATCGTATAGTTTTCTATAGTAGGTGCCCTGTGCAGTTGAACGTTTCTGGTGTCACCCTCGTTATGAAAATAACCATATTGTCACGTTATACCACCACGTTTGTCGAATTACTTCGTTCCAGTTTTTATCCTTTTAAACAACTCCATGCATAACATGCTCCAAAGTCCGTTAAAAGATGCACAGGTGTCTTCGGCATAGTAAATTAGAGTTACTTTCTACTTAAACTCTTTAAAAATTATTCCATTATGTGTAGAGAATGATGTAAAGAGGGG
This sequence comes from Pasiphila rectangulata, assembly GCA_963082625.1. Lineage (NCBI taxonomy): Eukaryota > Metazoa > Arthropoda > Insecta > Lepidoptera > Geometridae > Pasiphila > Pasiphila rectangulata. The sequence continues at coordinate 2,154,592 of OY720246.1, read as the reverse complement.
GGGCGTGAGACGGACTCGCGCACGTAGGTATCCGTAGCATTATTTGGCAAAAGAAACTTAAAAGTTCTGTGAATATTTCAAGCTGTTGCCGTTATTAATATCGAGCAAAACAGACAGACGGACAGACAGACAGACAGACATTTCTTTACGCTGTATAATATAAAAAATAATTAAAAACATTTTGACTGATAGCCGTATTGCCTTTGCAAAGTTAGGAACGCTTTATTAGGGAGAAATAACATATTGTTTTTAAATTAAGTACAAAACTTATAACCAGTTATTCATACAAATCAATAACTGGTTTAATTAGAGGTTAAATTATATATTGTTGCCCAAATAATGCAGATGTCTATTTAATTGGAATGTAAAAAAATATGTCTTGATCTACTTCATTCTTTTGAAAATAAAACACAGAAAATATTTACATAATTCCGTTTATTTTTGTAAAATCACCATAATTAAGTTATAAATATAAAAGCTTTCCAAAATCAGTCAAATATTTTTATAGTTAGTAACATAAATTCTTAAAACGTGATCATTTTGATAATAACTAAATGAAATTTTCTTCAAGATAATATATATGTATATATATAGCTGTTATTATTTTCTTTACCCTCCGTACTGCAGTGGAAATCTTGGCTGAGATAATGATTACAGATGTTAGTAAAGAATAAAGAACATACAAAAATCGTGCTTATTTCCTTTCTCATACATTATATCCACCCTAAAATAGTAAGCGTGTCGGAAGCCATTTCAAAGCCCTGATTCAGTAGTTGCAGCCAACAGAACACATCGAATTATGCAATTTTTGCCTCCACTCTTGGCACGCATAAATTCTGTAATGAATGGTGAAAGAAATGCACATTTCTCTTTGCTATGTAAAAAATAATTTCTTGTTGTGTTAAAATGTTCTACTAAAGTGTGGTTAAACACTAAAAAATAATCTCGTGTATAATTTTAGTAATAAAAAAATTTACAAGCTTTTATTTAGCTTCACCTGATTTGTCTGTAATCAAATCTTGCAAGTTAAATTTGATCCACTTCCTGATTATTTCGATTGAGCTGAAATTTTGCACGCAAGTGTAAATCGGTTGACAATGCCAAATAATTATGACGTGGATCCTTCTGGGGATGAAATTTGTATGGAAAAAAACATTAAACACATGTTTGGTTGTAGGGTAGTTGTAGGGTAGTAGTCGGTTAGTAGTATCCTCTGTCGAAGGTGACGAGATCATCCCGCCCACGCTTTCTCGGCCGACCCCGACGCCGCCTAATATTTATTATTTATAACCAAAGAGGATACAATACAAAACACACAACCTTCTTGTGTCCTTGCTTGTGTCTGCTAAGAATACGAATATCAAGATACTTTATTTTAATTTATCCTAAAAATTAAATTTTAGAAGCTCGATAGTTAGATAAGGTTGCAATGATACACTGGAGTATGTTTAACACGGTATACTGTTTATTGTTACAAAGCTTCACACAGAACATACAGAAGGAAGAGAGGCACATAAAGTCAAGTCACAAAGAGTAGGCGGAAGAAGTAGAATATAGTAGTTCAGCATGGAAAGACACATAAAACACAAGTAAATAGATCGCGGCACGGTACACGGACACGGGAAGGCAAGACGTGCGCTCCGCGTTGTGAGGTGTAGCAACTGGCCGATCGGGTGGTCGGGTCGCCGGCGCCGGGCTCGGCGCGGCCCGACTGGATCCGAGCACTCCCGAAGGCTCGCGTCGATACCGAAGCTGAATCACAATTCAGCATTTGCTGCATACTGCTGGTATCGCGCGGCTATGCTTGTGAATATATTTATTTGTGAAGTTAGTGCTACGAACGTGTGAACTGTGAGTAATGTATGTAAAGTGTAGTTGTATAATATAAATAAATAAGTGTATATGTTATGTGTCTCTGTATATGTACATGTGATCCATAATAAATACTTAAACATAATTTTGTAGTTAGGTCATCACATAAATAAAAATAAATATTTTTAAGTGACAAGTTTCATGGCATTTTAGCATTGCTTAAAATTTTATAATTAAAAATAATAATTTTAATCAGCATGTACTTGTTGTTCAACTAAAATTTTGATAAACCTGAGAATGGTTAATCTCTTTTAATAGGCAATAACACTTTACCTTGAGGGACTTCAGCATACACTATTACATTATTTCGTTCCATTAAATTTTCATTCCAATGACTCTGATGATGCTGATGATGGGTAAGTATGATGATTAGTCGATAGGGATATATTTATCTTCGCCATCTTTCAATGTCCAGTAAATTTTGTAATATAAAAGTTTTGATAACGTTTGTGGTCTTCTTCATCAGTTCCACTTCACCAAATCATACTGCATAATGCAAATGCCTGGACCTTTAGCTAAATATGCCAACACCGCTATATATTTACCTACAACTTATGAGGAGTTCCCTCAATTACTCTTCCTTAATTTCCGTAATCAGAACGGATTTTGAACAAAAATTTACCAAGTTGAAAGTGTAATCCAAAAAAAACTTCATCTCAGTTCATAAACGACGGAGATCTAGAGTAACAAAGATAAAAAAACAGATGACCTGAAAAACTGCCCATTTTTCAGAAGTTCAATAAAAAATGATTAATTTAACGTGGTACGAGTACATTGATGATTCGGTCTGATGGCCCTCGTACGTTTTAAGAACGAACATAAAACGGTCGTATGCAAAAGCCATTCGAATTGAACCATAAAATATGAATTTGTAAGAAATAGCTGTCTTCGGCCATAAATTGGCCACTAGTCAAAAGCTGTATAATAAAACTGCCATTTTAAGTTCCATTCCGAAGATTATTTCTGCAATATTGGCCGTAAATCCGGGTAATGCAGCTTGCAACTTATAGCAGTTATAGCAGTTATGGCAAGTTGTCTCGTAAATAACAATTTGGACTATATTGTTTTCATTACCCGGCTTGGACTGCAGGGAGAGTGGCCGCAGCTTTTTGATTCAATAACCGTGTGTTAGCAATGTCATACACACGGTGGTTTTAATCTATATAATATAAAAGGTGTCCCAAGAAATAGTGATATAATAAATCTGGGAAATACAGGACCTCGAGGGCTATCTGAATCACCCCCATGTATGTTCCTCGATTTTTTAGTGAATGTTGTAGTGCCAGTAGAATGTTGCCCGTGAATGCAGTAAGAATCAGCTAAGGTTACCTCCGGAAGAAGGGCAGCAGCGTCTTTCCATGTATCAACATCCTGCACATCGCTCGCCAACCCGCTTACCAAGCGTGGTGAGTGTGGCAATAACCCCTCATGATCTTTAGATCCATGAGGGAGGCCTTTGTGCAGTAGTGAACGTCCTATGGCTAAGATGATGAAACAAATTTGATTGTAATCACCTTGTTTCAAGGTTGTGCTACGTCGTCCCAAGAACCTCAACTCCAAGAGCTACTCGCGTTCGTACGCTCTTTGCGATTGCATCCTGCCGCGCTAACTCGGGATTTCATGATCCTATTCGTCGTATGGCTGAGTCCTTGAATATCATCTTTGTAGATAAAGACATTTTCTTGTTTTATTTCTTAAGGGATTTAGATAGCTTTGTATGGAGGGTTGGCATCATTTTTTTTATTACGGCCAGTAATTAAATTACTACTTCTTTATAGTGCTTTCCAAGTACAAACATATGCATAAGTAATTTTTGCGTGTGATAAGTGATAAATATGGGGGTTTCATTAGTGGTTGCAAAACTTTACAAACGACGCCACTTTTAACCATACCCATTTAGAAATCTAGTTAATTATATTCTTTTCAACGCCGACACTGATCTGCTTATAACCTAATGGCTTCACTAGAGATCATATTGGTTAATATAACGTTTACAATTTTTAAAAACTATTTATGCGTACCTACCTAGTTATTTCTTTGCTGTACAGTAGTACAGCTAAGAAATAACTAAAGAGTTAAACTAATAATTTTTAAATAGAGTGTCTAAATACTTTTAGACACTCTATTTAAAAATTATTAGTTTAACTCGTATAGTCGTTAGTTCGGTTACATAATGTATAATCATTACAGACATAGGACTGCTGTCCACAGCTGAACCTATGTCCAGGGAGGCCTGTCTCCCTCATACATCTCCAAGATCATGAGGGGATTGTTGCCATCCTAGCCACGCTTAGCAGGCGATGTTGATAAACGGAAATATGATACTATCTTTCGGAGCAGGGCAGACCCTTAGCAGATTTTTACTGCATACCACAGGCAAGAGAGGAAAAGCAAAATTCTAATGCCGGCACCTCATATATATATATATATATATATATATATATATATATATATATATATATATATATAGATGCCCTTCTTCATGAGCACCGTTCGTGGCCGCCTCCGAGGGCCGCGAGACGAAAACGCGTCGTAGTTCTCGTCTCGCAACCTATTATAGATATAAATCTATAATAGGTTGCGAGACGAGAACTACGACGCGTTTTCGTCTCGCGGCCCTCGGAGGCGGCCACGAACGGTGCTCATGAAGAAGGGCATCTAATGGTCTACGAAACTGACGTTTCGTAGACCATTAGATGCAAGATGATATTAAGTTAGGTACGTGGTGAAAGCCGTATTATTTTTATTAAATGCATATAATTTATAGCATTCTCCATTCTCCTTAAAACATTTCTCGGACTTCAAAGTTAGAACGTGGGGAATTAAACTCCTAGGAAGCCTTCCAAGGCGCGTTGCGAGGGTCTAAATATGACACTCGCTAACTAGATACTTGACTGTAAACTTCCGTAATCTAGATAAAGGCAAGTTCCAGTTCCATTGTATCAAGCTTCTAGACAAATGGCTATTAAAAACGTAGAGCTTTACGCAATTGCGCAAAGACAACCCCTGTGCCCGTCTTTGGTTGCTCCATTGAGATGAAAAAGATCGATTTCCGTCGCGGGAAAACTGTATTTATTTTACTGCAGATAATACTCGTCGGTCTGGGCAAAAAACTGGCATTTTTTTGTCTATCCATCATAAAAGGCAATAAGTTGGTTTACATGACATGCCAAATTTGGAAAGGGAAATTCCCCCGTAGACCAATTCTCTATGTTTGCTTTGGTTATAACATTTTAGCTATGGTTCACTAGAGTATATTTTAATTTCGATAAAAAAACTAGCTCCTGTTTTAAACTAAATTAATAAAAAATATTGGGTGTCAGGAAATACTGATTCAACTTGCAAGATTTGACCCAGACAAACCTTCATACTACATTACAAGTTAATCAAAAGCCTTGTAAATTAGAACACAATATGACGAAATGGCGCAAAGGGAAGGATATACCTAGCAGTGGACTAATACAGGTCCACTGTCGGAATTAGGGTGATACTGATGACGATGAACTAGACGGTAAAAACTTCATACTTGTCTTAGAACTCCAAGGGCGTGGAGCGTGAGTTTGGTGGTTTGTTTTTTTAAGAAGGCGATAAGACTCTTCTTTAAAACTACAGACCCATCTCGCTTCGAGGAAATTCATGATCCGTATATTTTTATATCTAGCCAAAAAGGCAGGAATAAGTAAGATAATCATTACATTAGATTTTTTTTAGTTTTTTTTTAAGTACAAGTTTTCCACAATTTATGTTCGTTAACGGTACATGATCCACGGTATGTTAAAATATTTTTTGTTTATATTGTGGTTTTATTTTTAGCGTTCATTTTCTGTACCAGTGTACCATCTTTTTACATGACATGACGATTTGTCGTTCCGGACGTTCTAATTGTAAGGCGTTTTTAATTGTAGACGTTTTTCTAGTAGGTTATTTTACTTTTATGTCGTTCATACCACAAGGACGTTAAGCTAGATTGTCCTTCTGATACGGACCGCAAAATAATATTATGAAGTGAAATTTCAGTATTTTTTAGTATTTGCAAAATTTAACCAAAAATTTTTTTATACATCTCGTGTTTAAATAGCTTTTATTTAACTTCGATGTCAACGCGATCGAAAAGTGAAAAATACGTAATGTGTAGGACATAGCAATCAAATTTACTTTTTGCCTTTGGTGAAAAAGTATCGCCGCCATATTGCATGCAGTGTGTCTACCATGTGTTGTCACTGTTAGATCGCCTGCCGTTACCTTAGACTAGTGGCCGTTACTACATTTGTAATAGTACGTTACTATGATATCTGTCAGATTTGTAACTCATGGTACCAAATTCTAAGCAAATGAAGCCCAAATTACAGTCACTATAGTATAATAGTTTACTGCGTATTTTAGTACCAAACTATCCGCTAGAGGCGCTGTACAAGTTTTCATAAATTTTCAGGGTTCCGTACCACAAAAGAAAAAGAATGAAATCCGTATTAGATCACTTTGTTGTCCGTCTGTCTGTCTATCTGTCCGTCTGTAGGTCTGCAAAAACCCTTTATCTCGAGAACGTGTAGAGGTATCGAATTGAAATTAAAACCGTATACTCAAATCTACAGCTTTTTTAATCTATTAAAAACAATTTTCTAACGTTAACCTAAAAAAAAGATACGGCCGTTTATGGCGCAAAAAACGCATGATTCGACATTCTCAAAGGAATCAAAATTCATAGGGTACTTCCCGTAGACCTAGAACTATGAAATTTGTCGAGGTATATCGTCTTATACTTTAGATAGATAGAAAAATCCAGTTTTAGACTTTTTCTATATATTTTCAATGGATTCATAAAAAAAATCGTCCTTAAAAAAAGTACGAAACCAATCATCGAGGTTAAGCAACCTTACGCGCGGTCATAAATTAAATGGCTCACCAAACTCTTTGTGCATTTTATAAACTTTTAATATTTATTATGTTCCTACATACCTACGGAATCCTCTGCAGGCAAATCTAGCTCGCACTTATCCGGGTTTATTTAACTACAGTCGCTAGCGAATATAGGTAGTGAAAACTCATGGTAGACCTACTGATTGCATTTCGTATTTGTCTTTCGATGTTCTTTACGATCGCCGTTTCATTGCAATTTACGATACTTGCAATGGTTATAAAATATAAGAATGAATAATCGTATCCTCTAAATATTGCACGGTTGTTAAAGAACAATTCAGTATTAACTTGTTAAACTTTCGCAATTTGTTACCATATTTTTTTTTTAATTACAGGATTTTATCGGGTTCAGCGTCAGCGAGGACTGACTTCAGTCACCCCGCGACCAAGAACGCTAAAATGTATTCGAAACGTCGGAAAAAATACCACTTTTATTATTTAATAATAAAAATGGTACGCGATAAAATCCTGTAATTTTAGAACTAAAAAATTCAGTATTATTTACACACCCCAAGTCGTACAACTATACCGTTGAAGCTTAGAGTCAATTAAGCTGAAGGGATTCGTCTAATCTCTCAATATTATACAGAGGTACGAGAGGTAGAGACGAGATACGAATAAACTCAAAAACTACTAGACCGATCTTCAAAATTCTTTCATCATTAGAATGCTACAATATCCTTGAGTAACAAAGGCTATATTTTATCCTTGTTTTTCCACGGGAACGCGAACTACGCGGGTAAAACCGCGGAGTGCGGCTTGTCATAAATAAAGTCCAAATTTAGCAAAACTTAAGAGTAACTCAAAGGCTCTCCAGCATATGCTTGCGGAAAGATTTTTAAAAAACTTTCAGTTTTACATGCCATATCATTTCCTTTCATTTGATATCAAACTTGTGTATAATTGGAAACATTTGATTATTCATACCCTCATACCCTCTTTCACCCATATCTTGTAAAATTCTTACCTGGTTTTGATAAAACTGTTGAAGAAACACCGCTGGAAAACCAGCTTTTAAATAAAAATAACTGTAAACAAATCAGTTTGCTCGTTTAAGAGCTACGGTGTCACAGACGCACACAGCGTGGTTTGCTGCTGTGGACAGACTTTATATTACTTTTTTCGCTATTCGTTATTTTTATTCAGTTGTCTAAGAATACATCCGCCTTGGCTGCAGTTTAGAGTCTCGGTAGACTCGCAAATACAGCGCTAATGCAGTCTCCTCGGTCATTATCTTTAATAATACCATTTATTCAGGACGTCTTTAGGCAGGTGGACAGGGCGACTTAAGTCGCTAGGACGACCTCTGGTGGCATTGTAAGTTTAATAGACGGCTGAGACGCAGAAGGCTGCGGGTTTGATACTCGCCGCGGGTAAAGTTTTTGTAAGTTTTCTGAAGATATTTGTCATTGTTCTAAGCCTCTGGGTATTTTTCTATGTATGATATGTCTGTATTTATAAAAGGAAATGTATTTAAGTTCTCTATTTTATGTAGAAACATCAGCATCCGTTAAGTCAACAGCTGTTGATGATGCTAAGTGTTTACATTTTACATTTAAATTAATGAAATATGAAGGTTACTCATTTAAAAACAAAGTTTCTTGATAACGATAAAATAATGGTTACTTCCCGTCGCCAGTTTACGCGCAACAAGTGGCGGAGTTTCAAGTAAAACATTACGGTAGCTCGTAACGACTGGTTTAATGTCTGCCCTAAAGTATGACAACGTAAATATACACTAAAAGCTCCCTGTCATTTTATACTTTTGCATAAATTAATCGACAAGTGCGAGCGAGCTGTGGGTTCCGACCACAGAATTGCCAGTTTTGTGGTTCCAACAAATTATAATTCCATAATAGGTTAGATTGTGGGCTGCTGGCAGTAGAATGTCAACCCTCCTCACATGCTCGTGAATGCAGTAAACGCCTCCTAAGGCAAAACTCCGGAAGATGGGCAGCGGCGTCTCCGTGTACCGACATCCCGTACTGCGGTCGCCAACCCGCCTGCCAAGCGTGGTGACCATGGCAACGACCCCTCGTGAATATCCGTGGGTAAGACCTGTGTTCAGTAGTGGACGTTTTGTGGCTGAAATGATGAATGATGAGGCTAGATGATTAAATATTAATTGGTATTAACAAAATCTATTGGACACGTATTTTTATTTTTAAAAACTAATTAATATATTACCGCGAAACTTTAACGAAATGTCGCGTGAAGTCACGCTAGCACCAGGCGTCCGTCACTCGCTCAAGGCCACGCGTTAAATGCCTACCGCTTTACGTAACACCGGTGTTGCAAGGCAGTAGGCTGCCACACGCCCGCTTGAGCGCACATTAAATGCGTTCATTTAGATGTCGAAAGCGCGTAACTATGGTGCAGTAGATAGATGCCAAAGTCAAAGATCTAATGGAAAATTGTCATTATTTTCTTTTCCAAGAGTCGAAAAATGGCAAAGTAAAAGATGTGTACTTCAAATCTTAAGTTTTTCGAACAATTTTTTTCCCTTTTCTCTAAAAATGAACGTAAAAAGGTACGTAAATATTCGTAAATAAAGGAGTTCAGCTATTAATTGAGTGTTGTTTTGTATACAAAAAAAAACTACCTATTATCACACAACATAGGTCATCGCTTTCCAGATTAGCGTATTAGTTTTAGTATGTACGTATGGTATTTCTACCATGTGTCTATGGCGCCTTGGCCGGGTTTCCCTGGATGTACGGTACTTTCCACTGCTGTCCACCAACCAAAAAGCCACTAAGCCCATAAAGTGACTCGAGAAAACAGTAGAAAACGCGCAAAACGTTATCTCTAGAAAAGTATGATACCTATATCTCAGTGGGTCTACCATAAGTTTCCACAGTCTATACTCGCTAGCATCTGTAGTTAAAAAAAATGTATGAAAACTTGTGAAAAACAGCGCCTCTAGTGGATAGTTTGTTATTAAAATACGCAGTAAACTATACTACAGCGACTGTAGTTTGGGCTTCATCTGCTAGAATTTGGTACCATGAGTTACAAATCTGAAAGATGTCATATTAACGTACTATTACTACTGTAGTAACGGCAGGCGAGCTAACAGTGACAACTCATGGTAGACACACTGCATGGAATTGTCAGCCAGAGACATTTCAACCACTGCCTCTTGTAAACAATATTTTTAAGACTTGTGGTCTGTCGAGCAAGGGTCTCATAAATTGAGCGTTATCAGGTGCCATTGACCCGCAACCTTTGTTGTGGTCCCGGCTGACGGCGGCTGCGAAAACTGAGATTAAATCCTTTTGTCTGCTTTGCGGTTGACTTGGCAAGTCTTGGGAATTACTTTTTTGTACGTTTGAACATTTTGAGTTGCTTATAAGAAGTGAAATGAATGTAATCATAATTATTAGTTTTAAAATACAGGATTTTATCGCGTACCTTTTTTATTATTATCCCGACGTTTAAACTGGATTGCACCTGGTATAGTAAGTAAGTATGTAAGATTAACTGTATTTGCATGATATAGCAATAATTATCAACCGACGTATAGAAATGAAATGAAATTTAATGTAGAAACTGTGTACAAAAAAGATTTTAAAAGCTAGGTGGAACAACAGTTTATCCATTAATTATGGACGTACAATATTTAACTTATATAACTAGGTAATTTATTGATTATAAAATTCTTTAATGTCATAAAAACATAAGAGCCACCTACGGAGTTTTGTCTTAAATTTACTAGTAGGCAGTTCTCTTATATCTCTAGGAATTTTGTTATATACTTTAACAGTCATGGTAGAGCAATTTTTCCCACTCAGTGCAGTTTTGTGTTGGGGCAAAAGCCTAGTGGGATCACTATTTTTTGTGACTGAGTTATTTTTATCTTTGAATTGGTTAAAGAATGAAGCGTGCTCTTTTATTTATTTATTTATTTATTTTTGGAAGACTAACAGCACAAATCAAACATAATATATATAAGTAATCTAGAATCAAACGGCTAATAACAAGTCTTCACTTTTAGAAATATTATAGAAATGGAGCACGAAAGTAAATACAAGTTTATAACAAACAAAGGTGATTTAGGTTAACAAAAGTTATTAAATAAAGTTAGTCAAATTCTGTCAAAGAAATCAGAACTCAATAAGCGCCTCATCCTTGCCACGCTACAGTCGAACAAATCCACAGAAGTATTATGTTGTTTATTGAAGCCGTCAATAGCCAATTTGTAAGATGTATAAACTAGTGATCGTTAAGAGTTTATGTTTCTTAAAGAGAGGCTTGCATGACTCTAATGGGCCTATTCCAAAAACAGCTCTTACACACTTTTTTTGAATAATGAAAGCTCTTTTGATGTGCGTAGAGTTACCGAAAAGCAAAAGACCATACCCTAGTACTGAGGTGACGTAGCCAAAATATGCGGTTAAAGCCGTTTGTTGGCCTGATGTTCTTCTTAATCTTCTAAGAGCAAAAACAAAACGATTAAGTTTTTTGCCAATATGCTTTATATGCGATTCCCAATTTATATGTTTGTCCAATGTCATACCAAGAAATTTTATAGGTTCTTCTTCTTCTTTTTTATTTATGGCTTTTTGTTTGGTTTTACACAACTCTGCCTGTGTCAAGTATCGTACGTAGGCCTACAGACGTATAGGTAATTTTATTACTATGACCACAGAACATAATCTTCTGTGACTATAACTTTTTTAAAGTTTAACATGTATTTTTACCAAGCAATTTTTGTATTATGAACAATTTTTTTTTACTATTACATGATTTTAATACGTTTGTAACTTTTATAAGCATGTGCTACCTTACCTGTAACTATAATATATTCTATGAACAATGAACTATGATTTACCTGGAAATCAAAACTTGTCGGAAGTAGATATAATAATTACTTTGACTTTACTACTTTACTTTACTTCGGCTTTAATAATTATATGACTAATCACCGTCTTTTCAAAATAATCTTTGTAATTTATCTAACTTTCATCTCATCTGTACTTTATTACGACTTTTTCCATAACTATTAATATATTTATTTATACACGGTCTTATTAATTTTCCGCGAAAACTATAGCCACAAACCATTCCGAGTTTCAAGACAGGTCTTCATTACGCTGTTATTGCAAATAGTACGAAGCGTGTCTGAATCCCGCAAAATATACTTTAAGTGTAAGTGGGCTTAAGGAATCAAATAAAGCTAGGTTTATGGGTTCATAAGGTTCAGAATAGCTTGAACCGCGCGCTCTGGAATAATGAGCTTAGATAGAATGATTGTTTTGAGAAGCAACATTTGAAATATAATAAAGGCGATAGCATAATCTGGAATTGTTTTAATTGTGTTTTAATGCTATATTTGAAATTCATATGAGGCATCTTCTTATAAACCCCATTGTGTATCTCAAAACTTTTAATTTCGTTTTATGAGTACCTACCCATATTGAATGTTTGTACAGATGTTTTTTTTTCTGTGAGATTATAATTAGATGAAAGTTTAACTGTGAATACTTACGCAAAACCTATCCGTATTCCGGATCTAATGAAACTATGGAATCAATGTTAATTAATAACAATAATTTTAAAAATCACCACACCCATCTAGGAACTATTGTAGAGGAATAGGGAAAATCAATCGGTCAAACAGTTCTGGAGATAAATGGATCCATCAATATTTGCATAAATTACTTTAACAAGACTTTTCCGTTCCATCGTGGGTGAAAAAAAATTATAAATAATGTTGGTAAATTCCCTCCAAAATTTTAACAAGATTTTATATATCGTTAAGTTAACAGAAGAGGATATTTCTTTTATAATTAAAACTTACACAACGATTTCTTAAAAATATCAAGAACCATAATTATTATAGAGTATCATCATTAATTTCTAATTTTCATCACCGGTAAATTCGACACCTGCAAGGAAAATCATTGTAACTCACTTTTTAGCCGAATTGAGTTACAATCATATTCATGCTGAGCGTTTGAAGCCCAATTTTTCAATCTGATACTCGTATCTCTATCCCTTCTGGTTATTGATTTAGAATGTGGAAAAACATCGTAAGTAATGACCCATAGAAGTTAACAAAATGGTATCTGAAGTTACGCAAAATAATCTTGCCCATTAAATAATAAAATAACAGTAAAAAAACTGCAACACGTTATACATTTATTTTCTTCGTCTGTTTTAAACAATTTTTGATAGATCTATAATTGTAACAAGAGATACAATGTATTCATATCCAAATATTTTTTTCTAATAGTAAGTTTAACGTTGTTAACTTGAGTTACAATTACTTTCTTCGTAATAGTCCGCATGTTTAGTTTAAAATCACACTCGATAATTTGACATACAATGTTATTACGTGGGACTCTCTCCGCACGCGCTATCCCTTGTTCGTTTGGCGACTTATTTGATTGAGTACTTTGCTGTTTGAACTGTTGTTTCCCACTGTTTTTTGCGAAAAAGTGTAATTTTATGTGATAAATGATATTAACAGATGTTGAAAATGAGTCGTTGCAGTAGGATAATTGAGTTAGCCTTAGCTAAAAGTGAAATAACTGATCCAACGGACGCCAATACAGTATTTCGTGTGTATGTACTTTTGGTACCTACCTACCGTGTTTAAGCCTGTGATACAATTTCTTTGAAACAATTATTGCTATCATACTTAGTGAAGTGTGATGTTTATTTAGATGAAAAGCCTTCTTTAAGTGATGATGCCGAAAATAGTTGCAAAAAAGTTGGACCACCACCGGCAATTTTTATGGAGACAGGTGCGTAAAATGAAATATGTATATAACCTAACTTCTAATCTCATTTCAAAATTATACTAACTCTTATTCTTTATGTGAGCAGATTTGTTAAGTGTTCCAAAAACATGTTACTGCCAGCTCAATTGCTTCGAGTCGACGTAAGTGTTCTCTCGAATATAATTTTTTTCTAGGGGAAGAAATACGTACCTGTAAGACAATTTTTCTGAACACCCTTTCGATAAGTGACATGTGGGTACAGACACTATTTCAAAAAATAGATAAATCTGCTACGGGATCTTTTTCCTAAGACCAGATAGGCACTCACAGGACGCGAAAAAATGCTATTCCAGATCAAGTCAAACAGTCCATTCGCGAACATATCTCACAAATACCAGTGATAGATTCACAATATGTTTGACAACGCTCATCAAAACTTTATCTCGGTGAACAGCTAAACCTGCCAAAATTACATCAACTTTATCTGGAATGGATGAAAGAGGTCCGTTCGGATCAAGCTGAAATAGCAACAATACGACAGTATAGAGAAATATTTTGCACTGAATATAATATGGACTTCGATAAACCAAAACAATATCTATGTCCCGTGGGGTACCGGCAGTAGAATGTTGCCCCTACTCTCTTGCCCGTGGATGCAGTAAGAGCCTGCTAAGGGATACCTCCGGAAGATGGGCAGCAGCGTCTTTCCGTGTATCAACATCCCGTACTGCGCTCACCAACCCGCCTGCCAAACGTGGTGAGTATGGCAACTACCCCTCATGGAGATCCATGAGGGAGTCCTGTGTTCAGTAGAAGACGTTTAACGGCTGAAATGATGAAAATGATGATGATCTATGTCTCAATTGTGACATATTTAAAAATGCTGGTGGTAACGAAAAACTTAAGCTTGATTATGAACAAGCTTTACATATTGCCAATAAAAATGTTGAAAGGTCGTTAAAAGATAGCGATAAGCAAAGAGCAAAGCAATTTAATGATGTTGTGACTGCTTGTTATGACTTACAAATAAAACTGAACACTCCACAATCTGAAGTTTCAGTATTTTACTACAAAATAAAACTTGCTGCCTATAATTTTACGATTTATGACATAGGTAAAAATAAAGGACACTGCTACTTTTGGGATGAAACTATAGGACGCAAGGGATCAAATGAAAGAAGTAGTTTTGTGTTAGACTTCATTAAGAACAAGGTTCAAGAGGGGTTTACGGAGTTTAATTTTTATCCTGACATCTGTGGCGGCCAAAATAAAAATATAATTGTGGTAACAATGTACGCATATGCGGCTAAAACGTTGAACATCACCATAAACCACCACTACTTCGAAGTTGGACATTCGCAGTCAGAAGGTGATGCAATGCATGCACTGATTGAGCGTAGGAAGAAAAACAAAGTGATATACATTCTCCAACAGTGGGTAACATTAATTAGATGCGCAAAATCTACCGGTGAACCCTACGCTGTAACTGAAGTCAACCAAGACCTTTTATATTGGACTATAAGCAACTTATAGTGAATTACAATAATTGGGAAACCGATATAAACAATAAAAAGGTCTCATGGAGCAAAATTATGCACATTCGCTGTGCCAGGGATCAACCCAATATGTGAAGTTTCCAGTTTGATTCTTTGTGTGACAATAAGATGACTATAGATTTAGTTGGCCAAAGAGGCAAACGAGCAACTCGTCGCACATACACGGGAGCTCAAAATATTAACAGTCAAGAGATGCCTCACACCTTTCCGATGGCCTATAATGCACCTTTACCCCTGACAGCAGCAAAATACAAGGATTCGATGAGCTTGTGCAAAAGTAATGCGATTCCAGAAATGTATCGATTTTTTTAAAATTTGCCTCATTTGAATTGTTTACAGCAGAAAGACAACTCCGATTCTGATTTTATGGAGACTGATATTGAATTAAGTTGCTATTACAAATTATAAGAATAAATGCATTGAGTTTTTCATTGAAATCGTAACTCTAAGTAATACAAAATAACATTTTTAGTATGGTATCTCAGACATACAATTTTTACCTTTTAGATCGCAAGTTGATACTTACATTATTACATTGTATGTCTGAGTTACGATGTTAGTATGTGTAACGTAACATTGTGGCATATCATCGTAAGTCATAAATTAGCATGAAAAAGAGCAATTTGTCGCAAGATATATGTATAATATCTTAGATCAACCCTTAGCGATACAAATTATCACAGTTATTTTACTTTAATTCATAATAAAAACCTACAGGATTTTTTTGAAACTTTGACTCGCTCTCCTGTAAAGTTGCTAAAAATGAGTTACAATGTTTTTCCTTGCAGGTGTCGAATTGTCTTAGCTCGCTACGCTGTAGCTACGCCGTTGCTACGCCATTGCTACGCCGTAGCCCGCTAAGCTGTAGCAGTAGCTACGCCATTTGTAATTGCAATATTACTGGTAAAATCTCATTATCTCATTGTTTTCCTCATGCATTTGTTTGACTTCCCAGTTGTTGTAAACAAACTGAAAGAAACCAAACAAAGACGCATCATCATTATCATCATCCACAGCCCGACTTCACCCTCAGCTGGGTATAGGCCTCCCTATGTTTGTGCCATAACTCACGATCCTGTGCTAATCTGGTCCAGGTCAGCCCTACGACGCTTGTGATATCGTCTTCCCATCATGCTATAGGACGACCGACGTTCCTATATTCAGTTCTTGGACGCCAGTTACTTACAGTCGCCTTACTCCACCTGTCGTCATGTCTCCGTGCAAGGTGTCCTGCCCAGCTCCATTTGACTTCTGTCATGCGATTCCCAAAATCTTTCACCTTTGCCTGACTGCGGATCTTGAAGTTGGGAACACGTTCAATAAGCTTGATGCCAAGCATGGCACGCTCCATGGCTCTCTGTGCAACTTTAGAGTTTGCTTGAGTTATGTACACAGCCTCCTGTGTAAGCGTCCATGTATTGGCACCATAAGTCATGGTGGGCAAAATACACTGATTGTAAAGCCTGGTTTCAGTCATTGTAAAATTCTAGCTGACTTAAGAATGTCGTCCAATTTATCAAACGCAGCCCATCCAAGTTGAATCCTACAGGCGATCTCCTTCTGTTAGTTTTCTTTACCAAAGGATAAAATATGTTCAAGATAGACGTATTGGTCCACAATCTCTTACATCTCATCTCCAACAATGACGTTTGGACTTGTGATGTTAGAGAAGTTCGCTATAACTTTCGTCTTTGACATATTAATTTTGAGGCTTTCCTGCAAAGAAGCATAGTAAAGGTGTTGTAGCATGTGTAGGAGGTCGTCGAAATTTTCTGCAAAAATAACAAGAACATCTGGGAACCTAAAATGCGATAGGAAGACACCATTAACATTGATACCGCTGTTTTCCCAATCAAGTATTTTAACGATGTCCTCTAGAACAGCAGTAAAAAGTTTGGGCGAAATGATATCTGTATTGCCGCACCCCCCTTTTGATTGGCACAGGGTTGGTCAAATTGTGCAGTCGGACCTGTAATGTTACTGACGAATACAGTTCCCTGAGAACATTGATGTATCCAGAGTCAATGCTACTGCGATGAAGAGATTTAAATACGGCCCAATGTTCGACACTGTCGAAAGCCTTCTCATAATCAACGAAGGCCATAACAAGGGGCAGATTGTCTTTTTTAAACTTTCGCGATCACAACACATTATTAAAATATGGGATTATCGGGTATTTATCGCGTAATTACCTTTATTTTATTCCCGACGTTTCGACCGGATTGCACCTGGCTCCCCGCGACCACGACCAGGTGCAATCCGGTCGAAACGTCGGGAATAAAATAAAGGTAATTACGCGATAAATACCCGATAATCCCATATTTTAATAAGGGGCAGATTGTATTCATGACACTTCTCCACCAACTGTTTCACCGAGTGTATGTAGTCAAAGGTGAAGAAACCACTCAGGATGGATGCCTGCTGAACAGACTGACATTCGTCTAGCTCACGGGTGATGCGATTGGTAATGACTTTAGAAAAAAGTTTATATATTTGTGAGAGTAAGCTAATTGGTCGGTAATTGTTGAGTTTTGCAATCAATTAACTATTTGTTAGTTTAAACAACCGATGTCTAACTGTAGTTCTACCATGAGCTTTCACAAACTATACTCGCTAGCGACTGTAGTTAAAAAATATATGACAACTTGTACAGCGCCTCTAGCGGATAGTTTAGTACTAAAATACGCAGTAAACTGTAGTTTGGGCTTAATTTGCCTTGAATTTGGTACCTACCATGTGTTACAAATCTGACAGATGTCATAGAAACGTACTACTAAACTTACTACTGTAGTAACAGCAGGTGATCTTACAGTGACAACTCATGGTAGACACACAGCAAGCATAAAAAACAAATAAACATCAGGAAAATGTTCTGCATCGGTTATATACAGTATGTATGGCTCTCGAGATATTAAAATGGGTAATACTACTGTTGTCAACAAGATCGAGTACGTTTGGAGAATATATTACAGCCTTTAAATCGATCATGTGTGCATGTGGGGTATCTACAGCGTAGAATGCATTCATGATTACATTAGTGCACAAGAGAAGCAAGGTTTTGTATAGTTTTCAAGAATTAATTAAATTTTGAGACAGGTTTTAGCTTACATTTAATGAAAAACATCCAGAACACCCTGAACAAATATATGCAGATTGTACAGACATTTGTTCCGAGGCAAGAGTCGAACTTGCAACCTCTTGCGTCGCAGGCGGACCTTCGCCCGCTGCGCCACAGAGGTCGTATAATAATAATAATATAAATTTTATTTT
Organism: Pasiphila rectangulata; assembly: GCA_963082625.1. Lineage (NCBI taxonomy): Eukaryota > Metazoa > Arthropoda > Insecta > Lepidoptera > Geometridae > Pasiphila > Pasiphila rectangulata. Next base: position 2,136,249 of record OY720246.1, on the reverse strand, counting down.
GCCGTTGGGTGCCAGCAGTACCCCCACTAATATCACCTCTCCTCTCTTGCCCGTGGATATAGTCCTACTATATACTATTATATACTATTTGAGTATATATCGATTTACCGCAGTTACATAACCGGCAGGGTGATTATGTATCTCGCGACAGGCCCGCAACAGGCAATCGCTCCTGTCAAACGTCAATTTTGTATTAGAGAACAGCAAGGAACTGACATTTTATAGCAATGATCGCCCGCTGCAAACCCTGTCGCGAGATACGTAATCAACCTGCGGAACATTAATTTATATTCATGAGGGCAGAATGCAATCGGAGTGATATCACCTTGGGCTATGCATTTTGAATATTACGAGAACAATAGGACGTGATTGTTGATAATTCCTTAATTCGTCATCAAAAAGCGACTTCAATGGCCCTTATTATGATAAAACTTTAATTAGCCGTCAGATCGCTAACGAGATACATAAACGTATTTTCTATTAGATTATCAATTTTAAACTGATATTAAAAAAAAATCCGTGGGCTGCCGACTGTAGAATGCTGCCCCTCTTCTTAGGAACTTCTTTCAACGAAATTTCATTGTATTTCAACTTGATTTGTGGCGGGAATATAACCTCCTCCGTTTCAATCGGCTACTAACTGAGTGTTAGTAAAATCTCCCTATATTAAAATTTTATCAAAATCCGGGCATTATGTTCAACAGTTATGCTCGGACAAATAACATCGATTAATAAATCCCCATATATCAACAACTACACTCCCCCTACCCTACTCCCCCACCCCCAGTTTTGCCTTATCATTTCATTGTGCATAACGTTTTTCCAATCACAGCTCGGGTCAGGTGCGCAGGATGTTGACACGGAAAGATGCTACCTATCTTTCGGAGGTATCTCTTGACAGATTCGTCATGAGAACGGCAATGAGAACAGTGGTAACATTCGACTGTCGGCACCCCACGGCACATGCATAAATAAGCTTACCAATTGCCTCATAGAGGTCGCCGTACACGTATTATATATCTGTCGTGTCTATGCTCATCTTTCAGCCCTAGAATGTCCACTGCTGGACGTATCTCACTCGTAATCTCCAAGTGACAAAGGGGGTTTTTGCCATACTCACCAAGCCAGGCGAGTGCCGAGTGCGGGATGGTGATAGACGCTGCCCACATTCCGGAGTAACCCTTGGCAAATTTCTACTGCATCCACGGGCAAGAGAGGACGGGCAAAATTCTAATGCCGGCACCCCACGGCAACGTCTCTGCCCAAATTCGTAAATGCGAAATCCCCTCAGATTTATACAAGCAATTATGGGAATCCGTCCTTTTCGAGATACGTATTGTTATTCGTGAATTCCGTTTGTTTTCTTAACGAAGTTCGTTATTTACTGCCGTCGAGGAACGTATGCTAAGCGGCATGGAATTTGAATCGTCGCATTCTGATTTTCATCATCATCATTCCAGCCATTAAATGTCCATTTCTGGACGTAGGCCTCCCTCATGGATCTCGCAAGTAACCGTGAGGGGCTGTTGCCGTATTAACCACGCTTGGCAGGCGGGTTGGCGAGCGCAGTACGCGATGTTGATACAAGGAAAGACGCTGATGAGCTGCTTCCGGAGGTATCCTTTAACAGGCTCTTACTGCATCCACGGACATGAAAGGAGGGGTAAAATTCTTAGTTAAGAAAAAAAAGTAAGGCCTTTGCATCTATTGTACGGGACGCTGCAGTGCCTGGGACATTGTTAGATGGATTAGGCTTGCCCAGCACTTATACCATCCACTCAGCTTAGTCAGCTTTTATTCAGAGGAAAGAACAGGTCAATACGTCTGATGCTAACTAAGCCGCGGGTTTCCTCACGATGTTTCCTTCACCGTTAAAGCACGTGTTAAGTGTGCACATACATTTTTCAAGAAAGAAAAATCTATTGGTGCACTGCCGGTATCGAACCCACGACCTTCGGATTGAAAGTCGGGGGTACATACCACTCGGCCAACACGGCTTGGTTAAGGATACCAATGTAAATCCTTATTCAAGCGCGATTTTGTTATAATACTGACTGGATCAAATGACACAAAACCCCTAGAGTTACTTTCCTCATTATATCTAGGTATGAGTGAGCTCGTGCATACTAACATTATTTTAGGCACGATTTCCACTAATTGTAATGTACATGAAAAGTGTACTTACTAACAAAATATTGCGACAAATTAGTTCTGATTTTGTTAATTCTAGATTAATTGACTAATAATACTTTAATAATGATAACATACAAAAAAATATGTATTTCAGTAATAAAGATTTGATAGTGTAGACTTATTTTGAGAGACATTTTGCATTTGTGTTACATAATGGAATACCTATTTATCTTATCGCAGTAGAGTAACTCAAGGAATGAGGAACGGAGGGACGATGTGTGCTCATTTAAAATATGTATAAATATGTTAAATCAAACTATACCTCGAGAACGGCTAACTAATGATATTTCGGCACAAACCGAGAGTGCACTTATTAAATTATGTGAAATGTTTTTTCGTGACCTCCAATGATATTTCTAGTAAAATTATGAGTTTATTACAATATGATGTATCCTCTACCTCCAAAAGACATTTTTTTATCTGAACCTTTGTGGAATATCAAACAAAAACGACAATTTAAGCATTTATATTAATATTATCTAACTAATATTATAAAGCCGAAAGTATGTTTGGAGGTTTGATACCACTTCACGAAAAAACTACCCAACGGATTGAGATGGAATTGCACGCGTATACATGTGGACCAGGAATAACACACAGGCTACTTTTTATCCGGGTACAACGCATGCGAAGCGGCGGGCACAAGCTAGTTGGTTAAACTTCAACTTTATTTGCGAGACAGAACACTTTCTGACTAAACAATTTATAAATGTATTTAGCTTGGAAGATTATAAAATAGCCTCGAGTTACTAAAAAATAAATAAAATGAGAGGGGGTCCGTTAATTTTGTCACACATACAAAATAACACAGAAGAATTAGAAATATGCAAGCAGTTGTATACATTGAACAGTTTTGAAGTTTATAGTACCAGGGACACTAATTTGAACATTAATATTTGTTGTATGTACAAAATTCCAGACAGCAAAATTATAGATATTTTTATAAACAATCTAGAAAAACTATTGGAACATTTTTTCAACAAGAGATGCATAAATTTTGGGGACTGTAACATCGATCTACTTAAAGAAAACAAAAATGGCTCTAAATTTATTTCCCTTGTGAAATGTTACAGTTTCAGGCACCTTTTAACGACTCAGAAGCTGTTATAGCTCAATTTCTTCGCAAATTTCATGGACATGAGCATGCCGAGATACAGTTATGGTAAACTGCCTTGAAGATGAAATTCACTAGAGGAAAATATGTCGCCTGTAGAGTATGAAAATTACAAGATGTCTTTGCATTTTCTTTACTTCGTTGTTAATTTTTTCAGTGCGTTTATAAATTGTCGAAGCCTATAATTTTAAACTTAAAAATATACAAGGCTAGGTGCGGTCACGCGCTATGTAACCTACATAGCGCGTGACCTAGCCTAGTTTATTACAAGCTTTTATTTAGCTTGCCCTGTATGTATGTATGTAACTATGTTTGTTCGCGGAATCTTGCAACTCAATTTTGAAGCAGATATCTTCAACCGATTGAGCTGAAATTTTGTATACTTTGGATGACAATGCATGGTCAGCTATGTGATGTCACTCTGAATCCAACATGCCGCCATGTTGGATTCAGAGTGAAAGCTTTTTTATTACATAATATATTGTGTAAAGACGTTTTAATTTGACATTAAACTTTAATGGAAAATGTTTATTTTATTATTTTAGTCGGTACGTTTAAATAAAAGCTTGTTTGTTAATAAGTTTTTTTTACTTTTTTAATTTTATTAATTTGTTTAATTTTCTAAGTTCAAAATTATAAGCTTCGTCAATGTATAAACGCACTGAAAAAATTAACAACGAAGTAAAGAAAATGCAAAGACATCTTGTAATTTTCATACTCTACAGGCGACATATTTTCCTCTAGTAAATTTAATCTTCAAGGCAGTTTACCATAACTGTATCTCGGCATGCTCATGTCCATGAAATTTGCGGAGAAATTGAGCTATAACAGCTTCTATTTACCCTGTTTTGTTTTATTTGTTTAGTCAATGTCCTTCCTTATTCCCGTTATGACAGTAAAAGCTGGCGCTACTGCTAAACAACACTACAAAACGCTTACAATTTTTAAAAACCATCACAGTGACACAGTTAGTTCTTAATATTGTTATAATATTGACGAGCTCTGTGGCGCAGCGGGCGAAGGTCCGCTTGCGACGCAAGGGGTTGCGGGTTCGATTCCCGCCTCGGGACAAATGTCTGTACGATCTGCAGATATTTGTTCAGGGTGTTCTGGGTGTTTTTCTTATATAATAAAAATATCTATCTATGTAGTATAATGTATTAAGTATATCAGTCATCTAGTACCCATAACACAAGCTCTGCTTAGCTTAGGGCTAGATGATGCTGTGTGATCTGTCCAGAATTATTTATTTATTTTAATATCGTTTAGAAAATTAAGTGACACCCGACATTTTACGTCAGAGGTTCATCATCATCTATTCAGCCGTAAAACGTCCACAACTGAACACAAGCCTCCCTCATGATCTCCATGAGGGGTTAATAGTGATGATTAAGGGTATGCCCGTTTCTGTTAGTAGTTATAATATTTTTTTGTTAGTAGTTATGAGTTGAGAATTTTGATTTGGCCGCCGTGGGGTGCCGGCAGTAGAATGATACCCCTCCTCTCATGCCCATGGATGCAGTAAGAGCCTGCTAAGGGATAACTCCGGAAGATGGGCAGCAGCGTCTATCCGTGTATCAACATCCCATACTGCGCTCACCAACACGCCTGCCAAGCGTGGTGAGTATGGCAACTAACCCTCTTGGAGATCCATGAGGGAGGCCTGTGTTCATCAGTGGACGTTTTATGGCTTAAATGATGATGATGAATTTTGATTTTCCTTGAGTATCAAACCGGCAGGCTGATTACGTATCTCGCGACAGATTTGCAACAGGCATATCTAGCGAGCATCGCTGTCAAACGTCGATTTGTTGCTTTTATACTACAAAATTACAAAAATAATTTATACCACAAACATTTGACAGCGATGATCGCGCAATTTACGCCTGTTGCATCGTTGTTCGCGAGATATACGCCTGTTGCAAACCTGTCGCGAGATACGTAATCACCCTGCCGTTCTCACGGAAGATCAGCGTTGTGCTTAGACATAGTGCTGAGTCATACACCTTTTTGTTACTGTTTTTTCTTAGTTTAATTTGTGATTTTGTTATTTTCTCCTGTTATGTCTATTTTTTATGTGTTTTATTATGAGTTATGAGTGTTACAAATAAATGTTTTATCTTTCTATCTAACCGCTTGTTTGGTTTTGGTCAGTTTACTTACCAAGATTTTTTAGCCGTTGTTTGGTTTTTGTAAGTAAACTGACCAGTGATTTAGCGTTGATTTAGCGTTCCACTAAAACAATTATTATTGGTAAACTATAGTGTTTATCGACTTTTTGTTTGTTTGGTGCCTTCTTGGTGAAGTTGACAATTACAAATAAGTTTTACGTCGCCCAAGAAAAAAAAATTCGATTAAATTAAAATTATAAAAAAGATTATGCATAAAAATGCATTTTATAATTACGATTAGAATAATATTTTGTTTGAAGACAGGTCTACTTATTTGGTTATTTTTAGTGAGGATATACTACAAACTATGTATAAAGAGCAGAAAATGTAGATAGATGATGACAAATTTTGAACTAAACATAGAAATATTTTGAAATAAAAATAAATTAATAATTACTAAATATTAATGTTTACTCTGTATATCCCGAAAACAGACTAAATTATGAATTATTAACATACATATAACCGGGTATTTATCGCGTAAATTACCTTTATTATTTCCCGACGTTTCGCTTGGATTGCACCAAGCATGGTCCCGGGAAGACCCGGGAAGAAAAATATGAATTAACGTACTGACAAGCTTCATTTAGACCGTTTCCATAGAGCATAAATACCAAAATACGTTCCATTTATACATCTACAACAAACTTATGTATCCCTACAATTTTATACAGCACCTAGTAAAAAATGTAAAATGGTAATAAAAAATTGGTTATTAAATTTAAACTAAAATAAATAAAAATAAATAAATAATAATGCTGGACAGATCACACAGCATCATCTAGCCCCAAGCTAAGCAGAGCTAAGCTAACTAACTATTTGCAAACTGAAACTATTCTTACTATATTGTCATAATATGATTATTGTTCAATACTCAACTCATTAAAGACCTACACACTCGCTGCTATTTACCCGTTTTAATTATAAAGTAGTATTTTAAATTTATATGTCATTTTTTTTTTCTTAAATTTTTGTCTCACTGTTTTAAATTTTAATGTGTTATATTTTATTTGTACGATGTAATGTAATCTAATAAGGTGATAAAACCTTAGTCTGGTGGAGAGTATAGGTACGCCATAACACAGGTATTTACCTAGCTTGGGTACCTATGTTTTTCTAACATGAACTGTTTATATGCATAAAAACTTTAGATCTAAGTTATATGATTTGTAACGTTTGTAAAAAAAAATAAAAAGAAAAAGAAAAAAAAAATTTTTGTTGTTTCACGGTAGCTCCCTGAACTTTTATACCCCAGCAAAGATGACGATACTGGCCCTGTTTATGATGATTGCGTTGAGAACGCTGCCCGCGTGTAATTGGTCCGCGTCCGCTTCCCGGAATCAATTATGGTGATTGGATTATGACGGCTCCGCCTAGTGGACAAGTCCTTGGGTGAGTTTTTTTAAATAGATACATGTTTGCCATTGTCACCACAGTCAGACTCGTTACAGGCACAAAAGTCACCATAGTCGCCACGGGACTACGATTGCCACAGTCACCCTAGTTTCAGTCACCACAGTCACCATAGTAGCTACAGTCCCCACAATCACAATAGTCGCCACGGGACTACGATTGCCACAGTCACCCAAGTTGCAGTCACCACAGTCACCATAGTAGCCACAGTCCCCCAATCACAATAGTCGCTACAGTATCCTCAGTCGCCACAGTCGCCACAGTCAACACAGAGGGAGACAATGAACGAAGGGCAGTCGCCCTTATAACACACATCTCCAAGCGTCACGTCACCTCTCGTTCGATCGATTTCACTCCTTACAAAAGATGTTTTCATCATAATTTCAGCCGGAAAACGTTTACGAAACGGGCCCCCCTTATGGATCTGTATGATCAAGAGGGGGTTGTTGCCATACTCGCCACGCGGGTTGGCGAGCGCAGTACGACTCTTACTGCATCCAAGGGCATGAGAGGAGGAGTAACATGATGTTTTACATTAAAAAAAAATCAATCGTGTCGTTTCACGGTAACTCCCTGAAATTTTGTACCCCGGATGGTGTAGGTCCGCGTCCGCTTCCCGGAATCAATTATGGTAATTGGATTATGACGATTTTGCCCAGTCAAGTCCTTGGGTGAGTTTTTATTTAACAGATAAATGTTTGTCAAACCTCAGTGCCTAAAGACGAAAGTCTTCAGTGTGTGTTATCGGTGATGACATATGAAACTGAGACGTGGTCCTTCACCATTGACCTTATAAATAAGCTCAAAGTCGCTCAACGAGCTATGGAGAGGGCCATGCTCGGGGTTTCTCTACGTGATTGAATCAGAAATGATGTAAAAGAACTCGGGTCACCGACATAGCCAAACGGATTAGCACGTTAAAGTGGCAATGGGCAGCCCTTATAGCGCGCAGAATAGATGCCTGACGGGGCCGCAAAGTTCTGGAATGGAGGCCACGGACCGGCAAGCGCAGCGTGGGACGTCCACCTACAAGATAAGCAAGGGCAGACGACTTGGTAAGAACCGCTGGTCGGCGTTGGATGCAGGCCGCTTCCAAGCGCAGTACTTGGAGATCAATGAGGGAGGCCTTTGTCTGTATGATGAAATGTTTGTCATCATCCACACCCCGACTTCACCTACTGCTTGGTATAACAGGCGTCCCTTAGTCATCACGTCGTACTCTCCACTTTGCTACTCTCTCACTTTGGTACTCTCTCAATCATTAAGAACCAGCGTCCTGTCAATCTTTATGAGTGCCTCCACTTTTCGGACCGCCATATACGAACAGCTATCCGATTAGTGTGTCCCCGCCCAGTAACGGCTGTTTTTAAATATGCTGCCACGAAATGTTGGAATAATTTGCCTCTGCCAATAAGAAACTCTGGATCTATTTGGACTTTCAAAAAATGCTTGAAAATATTCCTACTAAACTCTTAAATAAATTTATCCAATGTCGTTCTGAGATACGGTTTTTATAGGCTTCATTATATGTATTTGCGATTTATCATTGTTATTATAATTTATTAATTGGCCGTGGGGTGCCGGCAGTAGAATGTCACCCCTCCTCTCCTGCCCGTGGATGCAGTAAGAATCTGCTAAGGGATATCTCCGGACGATGGGCAGCAGCGTCTTTCCGTGTAAGAACATCCCGAACTGCGCTCACCAACCCGCCTGCCAAGCGTGGTGAGTATGGCAACAACCCCTAATGCACTTGGATTTCTAAGTCAGTGAGGGAGGCCTATGTCCAGCGGTGGATGTCTTACTTTTTATGTTATTTGTTTTGTTTTTATCTAGCTTAGTAAGTTGTATATATGCGTTATGCCGCACAGTAGTTTAACGTCACTGAAAACCAGCGTCATGGTAGGGTTCTTACAATTATTGTAGGTTCTCTATTATTGCCTATGCTGATTGACGACCAAATTTTGTTGTCAATCATTTGTAATCTGATTGTTTCATGTAACATAATGTATTTTTTATGTTTGACACAAAATAAATTTTATCTTATCTTATCTTATCTTGTCTTAAGTTTGTGCCATCCGCCACAATTTTGCGCCAGTCCTATCCATCGTCTGCCCCCGACTTTATCAATGTCATCTGCCCATCTTGCTGCCGGACGACCAACTGTATCCCTATGTGATGTGTATATCACAAAGTCGTGTATCTTCCTGTACTGCGCTCACCAACCCGCCTGCCAAGCGTGGTGAGTATGGCAACTACCCCTCATGGAAATTTATGAGGGAGGCCTGTGTTCAGTTGTGAACGTTTTACGGCTGAAATTACGGATGTTTGTTCACTAAGTTTCATTCTATAATTTTATCTATTCATTGATCTCAGTTAATTATAGGCTGTAGATTTGAGTATATGGTTTTAATTCAATTTCGATACCTGTACATGTTCTCGAGATAAAGGTTCTTGACAGACATACAGGCTGATCTGAGGGAGGCCTATTTCCAGCAGTGAACGTGGACAGCAGTCATGGCTAAGATGATGATGATGAAAAGGAAGACTTTAAATATATCAAAGTAATTATTATTTCTTTCTACGATAGCAAAACCAAGCCGAAAAGATTTTCACATTTTCCATTATATACAACTCAAAAGCAAGTCCACCCAGAAACACCAGCGAAACAAGAACTCTTCGAATCACAAAGTTTTCTATACACTCCTCCGCCACATTCAAGTTGCACAGCTCAACAAATATTGGCATGCCGTCAATTTTTCAATAAATACGGGAAAAAACTCGGAGGTTGCAGTTTGAACAAGTAATTTCAGTTCGTATAACGTTTTTGTATGAATATGTTGTCTGAATTTAGTTGCTCCAGTTTGGGAAATCGAACGAAAATTTGGACATAGTTCATTTCGCGTCTAGTTTTGTACGATTCGTTTCCGGGATTCCGCATATTGGTCCGGTATTTGCGACGCTTTGGTACGTTGTTGGTAAAATAAACTGTTTTTAAAAGGAAACATATTTTTTAACACTGTATGCAGCATTTGAAATAGCATTCACTATTTGTAACTAAAAAGTCGATTGCTTAAATGGTGTCGGGCGACCTAGGTCAAAAAATATTTTCGATTATAGATTTAGTAAACCTTAATCTAGATGTATGCCGTAATGTTAAACCTCCTGTCATGCCCGTGAATGACCATAATGAGCACGCTTGGCAGGTGGGTTGGCGAGCCCAGTACGGGATGTTGATACACCGAAAGACGCTGCTGCCCATCTTCTGGAGATGTCCCTTAGCAGGCTCTTACTGCATCCACGGGCATGAGAGGAGGGGTATCATTCTATTGCCACCCCACGGCTAAGAGTCTATCGGCTTTTAATCCTACTAATATTATGAGCGCGAAAGTTTGTGAGTATGTATAGATGTTTGTTGAAAACTAGCCTACGGATTGAGCTGAAATTTTGCACACGTATAGCCGTGTTGCCGTGAGGTGCCAGCTGTAAAATGTTGTCTCTCTTATCTTGCCCTATTTAACTTTGACGTCTGTCATGACAATTGGTTGTCAAATTGAATTGGTAATTGCGTGTTATTTCCTAATTTGTATGAAAACTAAAAATAAATATATCTCATGAACCGTAAACTTCCGCAACCTGAAAATTGGCAAAACGCTTATTTTTATGAATACTATCTACAAAAAAATATGGACTTTTAAATCGATGGACCATAATGGAAAGTTTAACCCGGCCTTTTACCTAGTATATAGTCCGGGTTTGTAGGCAAGCACAAAAAACACATCCACTAACAGTTTAATGTTTATTGAAGGGCACAGCACAATAGATATACATAGGTAAGCGTATATTCCAAGAAGCGTAGAATGAAGTAAGAAGAAAGTCAATAGTGAAAGCACAATGAACAGTTCAGTATTTGTGTAATCATAGATTTAATAAGGCACGCGTGTTGCGGTTAGCATCAGGAGAACTGAACGAGCTTTACAGAAAGAATGAATGATGAATGAATGAAGTTAGTGGCAGGAGGCGATTGACAAGCCGAGGTCCCGTTATTGAGCACATTAGACCTTTGAAGCGCAAACACCTTCCGACATTACAAATTAAGGTAAATATACAGTTACATATTATTAATTTTTTTAGATGTTTATTTACATGTTAGGTATTGGTAATAATTAATTGTGATTTTATGTTTCAGGTTTTCATCCTAGGTACGCCACATACAATAATTTTACAAATGTTTAGTTAAGACATTGTTTACTTTTTTTTGGTAAAAACAACTTATTTCTCATTTAGTGATTGTTTCAAATGTTGATTATGAAATGTTGAATGTTGATGATGATGATACTCACTAAAAAGGTGTTAGAGTTATAAAACCCCTGAATATTAAAACATAATTCAAGAAGTTATTCCTGAATCTTGATATAATATTGTTCATTTCATAATTCAACCCATATTTTGACCTACTTTAAGGTAGGATTTTTTTTTACTATATGGGGACCACCCTTGGGATAACTCCTTTCCAACAAAAAAAAAAATAATCATTAAAATTCGGTTTATAAACGACGAAGTTATCCATACGCAAACACACATAAAAATATATATATTTTATATATATATATGTATACGGTCGAACTTAGAAACCTCCTACTTTTTTGGTCGGTTAAAAATACTGAATTTACAACGTAAATATTAGTACAATGTCTCTTTACACTCTTAAATACCATCGGAATATAAAACAATAAAAGCTAACCCACCAAGACAGTACTCCCGTTAAGCGAATTAGGACCCTCGACCGTTTGCGTTCAGTTGAAAGTCCATTCCCCTCAGGGATGTGCTTTTAGTTCCAGCCGTGTCCGAATGTGCACTCTGGGTTTGTTCCACTTGACACTCGGACTTTCCATCATAGACCTCAAAGCTAAATAGTGTGACCACCAGATAGGGGGATCATGTTTGTTAAGCAGACGTATTAGTAGCCTCGTTTTTGCAATAAATTCATTGAAATATGCACTTCATGTTAAGCATACGCCTCGTAGACAGGATCAGGAATAACTATAACCAGATACGGACTAAGCTCCAAGATGTTGGTATCCGGATCATGAGACTGAAGTGGAGATGGGCTAGGCATTTGTCCTTAACCGTATGGAATCACAGGGATCTTAAACACCTGAGCAGAGCAGGTGGTCTGGTCCATCTAGCACGAGCCAGATTGTATTACATCGTTAAGATTGCCAACAAGACCTGGATATGATCGGCTCAAAACCGGTAGGAGTTACAAAAAATTAAGAAAACTGAGCAGCGGGTTGACACGATCAGAAAATGATCATCATAGTTTATTCTAGTACGAAGGTCATATTACTTTCAACCAGAGATTTAATTCATATTTACAATTTTAGTAATAAAATTGATGTGTATTTTATTTTCTATACATAATAAAAAAATGTCACTGTCACTGCGTTAAATCGCGAAGAGTGGAAGAAGGGAAGGGAGGCCTTTGCCCTGCAGTGGGACAGTGGAGGCTAAATAATAATAATAATATAATAAAAATATCTATCTATGTAGTATAATGTATTAAGTATATCAGTCATCTAGTACCCATAACACAAGCTCTGCTTAGCTTGGGGCTAGATGATGCTGTGTGATTTGTCCAGCATTATTTATTTATTTATTATTTATTTATTCTCTAACCTTTGTCGTCCTACTGCTGGGCAAAGGTCTCCCTCAATGTCTTCCAATCATCCCGTTTCTTCGTAATTTGGTTGGCGCGATGATCTCGTCAGCTTCGACAGAGGATGATGATAAGTTTTTAAAAAGATTCATCATCATCATATCAGCTGTAGGACGACCACTGCTGGACTAAGACCATGATGATGGATATAATGAGGGATCATTGATCTCCAACTACTGCGGTTGCAAGCCGTCTGCATCCACCGCCGACGAGCGGTTCTCACCAAGTCGTCTGCCCATCTTGTAGGTGCACACTTGGTACTACGCTGCGCTTGCCGTTCCGAAAAAGAAAATATTACTAGATACATTTAAGGCTCAACAAGTCGCGGAAGCAAAGTCATCAGTGGGCGCGGCCTAAATGTATGCTATCTCACCTGACATGTTTGTGTACCCGCGCGCTAGAATGAAATGCACAATGATTCATTCCTTTCAAAAATTTGTGAATAGACTTTTAGCACAAGAGTTATTATAGAAAAACTTGAGTGTAATATTTTTAAAATAACATTTATTTAAACTTTTTAACAATTAAACTATGTCGAAACGGCGTTAATTTTTGAGTTTTCTTTCTCCGTATATTATTTAGTTTCGTCCAAAGTTGGGCTAAAATTAGTGTTGAAATACGAAAGTTTAGAAGCTTGTATTTTTGAAATAAATACTTTTATTACGGTTTGGGGTGTATAGAAACGTAGATTATGACGAGATAAATTGATATAATGCTTAGTGTTGGATGGTCAACGTCAAACAGTGGAGTAGTTACCCTTCCACGTTTGTATGGAAAGATGGGCGACTCGTTCACCCTTGAGTAAATGTTTTTACTTTTAACTTGAAAATTAAATGAATAGCAAAGAGGTCTCAAGTATTTTTGCGCAAGTAACCAATGTCAAGCATTTCAATGCTGCAAAGAATAAAATGGCCGTTTTTATTAAAAATAAATACAAGTACGTTTGCTTCGCAGAGGCTTACCTAGGCTTATTTTCCCCAACAAACTGACATTACGGGCCGCAATTTTTTCATTATTAAAATCGTAGATCGCTTTTAAAGAGGCATTCTATTCAAAACCTTGACTTTTACTGCTAGGCTTCTTTTTTTTTTTTTTTAATTTATTCATAAAGCCAATTTACACTTCTTCATTGCAAGATTATTCAGCGAGGTTTAATACTTGAAGTTTTTAATAGTTTTACAAGTGACGTCATACAGGTTACCTATAAAATAATTAAAAGCTATTATTTAGAGTAAAACAGGTAAATACGTTTCAAGTTTACTAAGCCGCGGGTTCTTTACTAAGTTTCCTTGGCCGTATAAAACTGTATAGCTATTGCCGTGGGGTGCCGGCAGTAGAATGTTAACCCTCCTCTCATGCCCGTAGATGCAGTAAGAGCCTGCTAAGGGATATCTCCGGAAGGTGGACAGCAGCGTCTTTCCGTTAATCTACATCCCGTACTGCGCTCGCCAACCCGCCTACCAAGCGTGGTGAGTATGGCAACTACCCCTCATGGAGGTCCATGAGGGAGGCCTGTGTACCTGTGGACGTTTAATGGCTGAAATGATAATGATTCCTAAAACGAAAACTCATGTAGACAATAGACGATGTAGTAATTGAAGACTACACCTCATAGCCTTTCAACAGGCTATATTCGATAAGGTCTCGCATTATTTATTGGTCCAAAAACTACGGGATGGGCATTTATGGTGATTAACTCAGGTGGCTTGAATCTTATTTGCAAGCCCAAAGCCAAGCAGTCACAATTAAAAGTAACTGTTCCTCCTTTATGCCCATTTCTTCTGGAGTGCTACAGGGATCCACCTTGGGCCCCTAATATTTCTAATTTTCATTAATGATGTTATTATAATTTTCATAACTCAAACTGTTTAATTTACGCGGATGATAAATACACTCTTTGAAACAATCACCTCAATAGCTGATTATCAAGCCTGCAGCAAGATCTTATCAGGCTGTACTTTTATTGTTATTCTAATTCTATAATATTAAATATAAAAAATGTAACATTATATCTTTTACCCAAAAAACTAATACTATTAATTTCGGCTATAATTTTAATTTTCATAACACTTTGATTGCGAGAGTGTCTGAGTTTAGGGATTCGTTTAATGCTCATTATGATGCTATCACTACGAAAGCATATTGGATGCTTGGTTTTGTGCTAAGGATAGGGAGATAATTTAAAGACCCTAAAACGTAACTTCTCCTATAAAACTGTTTTGTGAGATCAATTCTAGAATACGCATCTGTGTCTGGAATCCGCAGTATAACATACACATTCAGGAGTTGGAAAAAATACAAAATAAGTTTTTGAAACATTATAAGTACCGTTTCCAGTTTGCTGCTGTGAATCCCATCAAAACCCTACAAGATCGTCGTATTGTTAAAGACCAAATGTTTTTGTTCAAAACTCTAACAAATTTAATGGATTCAGTTATTGTTGGGAAATATTTATCTGTTTTGTGCCAGTTAAAAGAAAACTTTTTGGACCCCAATTCCCAGAACAAAGTACATAAAAAATATGTTTTTAAACAGAGTATGTGACGTATATTATGACAGATTTATTGATATCGATATAATTAGCATAAGTGCTAATGAGTTCCGTAAAAGGTGTTATGATAGCATGGCCAACTCTCCCGCCCCCTCCTCTTCTTCCTCCATGGCTACTTGAAGGGCTGGTTAAAAAATATAATTTTTTTACTCAATCAATCAATCAATCAATTTATTTCATTTCAAGCCTAAATTACAAAATTAATATATGGAAAATAATCAAGTAATACTCTAAAGTTTTTAGTTATTTGTTAATATTAGTATATACCTATATAAATAAATAAATAAATAAATAAATATATTGCTTTTTTAAGTACTATTTTAAAGGTAAAATTTTTTGATGTTTTCTTTTGTATAAAACGCTTGTCGCTAAAGGTATTCACGTCTGTTTTCGTAAAATGTGTTATGGTGGAAACTTCACTGATTTAATTGTTACTCTTACTTTACTAAAATTGTCTATATTATTGTACTTTTTGTTTTCCCGAAAAAAACGAAATAAAATGAAATTTAGAAGGTCGACCTTACCCTAGAAAAATAAATGAATAAATAAAATAATAATTATTTATTGGATTAAAATCACGTTAGAATTCAGAAAATAAATGAAAAACGATAATATCTGCAAAAGATAAAAAAAACTGTGTCGCAGAGACTAACGCCCTCCTCCAGCTTAAAGTACCTACAAAATAACAGTCAAAAATAAAGTTCTAGATGATATTAAGATGATATAAGGAATTAAGAATAAACTTCACGAGGCTTGGTTTACTTGATATCTATGGTGATATTATAACCAATTATTAATACTATTGACTAACAAAGACCGATAATATTATTAAGTACTCGACGTCTCGTCGGCACGTCGCATCCTTATCACGAAATACTGTATTCACGGTAAGCACACAATTTTAACTCCTTGGGGTGCCGGCAGTAGAATGTTGCTGCTCCTCTCATGCCCGTGGATGCAGTACCTGCAAAGGGATACCTTCGGAAGATGGGAAGCAGCGTCGTTCCGCGTCTTTAACACCCTATACTGCGCTCGTCTACCCGCCTGACAAGCGTGGCGAGTATGACAACCACCCATCCATGATCTTGAGGGAGGCCTAAGTCCAGCAGTGGATGAAGACAGTAGTCCTACAGCTGAAATGATGAAGATTGTAAAAATATATATATTTCAGGATTTCACAATGTTTAAGAAAAGATTTTTCAGGTTTCATATATCAATAAAATAATTCTAAATAGCTATATTTCTGTAGGATGTGTTACTGTTTCTAAGGCTAGGTCTTATGAATGTCCATTTGTTAAGATCTGACGGCTGAAAGCTGCTGAATATTCTAGCATTATTAATAAGATTTACTGATGTAGGTCTGTTGTTTCCCCTGATGGATCCCATAGGGGAAATATCTAGAAAAAAAATCTGATGTCTTCCCTAGTCAGGGTAGATATGAGATCTTACTTTTATAACTGTTTTTAGTACACTGTTATCTTCATCTTCAGGCTTCATCAAAATATTTCTACATTTATCATCAAGTAGCAAACCGATTATGGCCAATCGTTGTTTTTGACACAATATGTTAAAAATGACAGTAAATGTCAAAAATTACAGTAAATGACAAAAATAACAGTAAATGTCAAAACCAAGCTCATTATCCAGCAAAGCTCATTATAAAATCAAATATTTTTTTTAGTTATTTGTGTTAGTTTACAGCTGGATATATCCCTCATGGATCTCTAAGAACAGTAGGAGCTTGTTGCCATACTCGTCACGCTTGAAAGGCGGGTCGCGCGCGCAGTACGGGATGTTGATACTCGGAAAGACGCTGCTGCCTATCTTCCGAAGGTATCTCTTTGCAGATTCTTACTGCATCCATGGGCAAGAGAGGAGGTGCAAGATTTTACTGCTGGCACCCCACGGCTAATTTATAGAATCTTTATATTTTATTAAGACATAAAATTTTGCTTTGATTCGATTTCATGAAGGCTAGATTGCGCCCTGTAATATTTTCAATATAAGTAATTCAAAAGCTTTCACAAAATTAAGCGAAACAAATTAAATTATATCTTTGTTATGATTGGCATATTTCTCAAAATGTTTGCGAGTTAAAAATGTTTTCGATAGTCTAGATAGAGGTCTAATAGATATAAATTAATTTCGTATCGAACAAAATGTTTGATGGTATTAAGACACAAAGGGTATCTGTCTGTATAAATTTGCTTGTACAAGAGTCGGAGCACATTTTGTTTGAAAACTAATGTTAGCTCTTCAAGGTAAGCTATTAATTTCACTTTCAAAAGACTCGTGAGTTAGACTATTCATTGTTATGTTAAACGGAACACGTTGTAAACCTATTTTAAACGGATAATTAACGTGTAGAAAACCCGCTTAACCTAAAAAAGCTATTTATTTATTTAATACTTTATTATATAATTACACAAGGTGGGCTTAATGATAAAGGATTCTCTACCAGCCCAACCTGTAGTCTGCAGTGTAATTGGCGTGTTATAATGGTGCCTACTTAAAAACTAAATAAACATAAAAGAACATTTCATTCAAATTTCACTTCACATTAGAACAGCCGAAGGTTAAGCCAAAGATAAGAGATATATAATATAATTTCTTTATTTGTAACAACAAGCATAGAAAACATTGATTAAATAAAATAAGACAAAAATAATGAATCCATGATTGAGTCACAAAAAGGTCTCAGTCTCATTGGCTATGTTAACCAACGCTGGTCTTCCGACAGAGCAAAGCTATAATCAAAAGAAATATTTATTTACTAGTTTAGTCGGTTTCGACCTCATCATCATCATTTCAACCGTAAAACGTTCACTACTGAACACAGGACTCCCTCATGGATCTTCATGAGGGGTAGTTGCCATACTCACCACGCTTGGCAGGTGCGTTGGCGAGCTCAGTACGGGTGTTGATTACGGAAAGACGCTGCTGCCCATCTTCCGGAGGTATCCCTTAGCAGGCTCTTACTGCATCCGCGGGCATGAAAGGAGGGGAAACATTCTACTGCCGGCACCCCACGGCATGTGGTAGGTACCTACGTGATGATTATTAAGAAACAGGTGGAGTAAGTCCTGAGGGGATAATGGTATCAGTACTAAATACAGTAAGTTCTAATATCTCTTCTCCCTGCCATGGGGAGACTTCGGAATTTTTTCCTGTCATCTCCCCTAGGGGATCCAGCAGCGGAGACAACTTAACAGAGCTTAATTTTTATTTAAATTATCATCATCATCATCATATCCAGGCCTATGTCCACTGTAACGAAGCGCTACATGTCTCATCACACATTGCTCGTCAACGAAACGTATTTTATAAATAGTCCATACTTATAGTGTCTTCTTGTTAAACCTTTATTTATAAAACATAATGAGCTAAATTAATAAAAATATAATAACTACAAATACAATAAGCATAGACTAGCGATGTAGAATTATTATCTATTGTGCATACTTTATGATTTCTAATATAAAAATAAATATAAATGTAAAAGTATACACAATAGATATTACTTCTACATCGCTATTGTAGCTATGCTTATTGTCTTTGTCTTAAAACGCATGTTTTGCGTATTTCGAACGGCAGTGAGATCAGCATAAACGATTCCCTGACGAAAGTTCCCCTAGAAAGAACTAAACACGTTGGAAACCTATTTTAAACGAATAATTAACGTGAGTAGAAAACCCGTATTACATAACAATAAATAATGTAACTCACGAGGCTTTTGAATGTGAAATTGTTATCATTGTAACTTTATTGAGTTGAAACCTTTATGTTATCAATAAATGAACTTGAACTATAATTTTATCCATACATAAAGTGCAGTAGGTTAGGTTAGGAACATGCCAGTTCGCTCTCAGCTCTATTGTACTTTCATGTACACACTTTAACTGTCACTGGAGCGCAATTAGAAAATGGATTGTTATCTGAGACGTTCATGTTCTTTATAATGGATCTACTGGGATAGGTCTAGAATAACTTTGAAAAGTGGTGCTTGAGTTTTGTTCTCAATGGGGAAATGCAAGCTGCTTTGTCGTTATTGTTAACTGTGTCTACCATTTTACACCGCTGTTAGATCGCCTGCCGTTACTACAGAAGTAATAGTACGTTACTACCAAATCTGTCAGATTTGAACTCACGGTACTAAACTTAGCAAACGAAGCCTAAACTACAGTCGGTGTAGTATAGTTTACTGGGTATTTTAGTACCGAGCTATCCGCTAGAGGCGCTGTACAAGTTTTCATACATTTTTTTAAACTACAGTCGCTAACGAGTATAGATTGTGAAAACTCATGTAAGAATAACTGAAACTTCTTAGAGTCTTAGTAATAAGGTCCCGTTTTTAACCTTTGGGTAACCCTAAAAAAACTGATTGCTCATCAGCCATTGGAACATAAAGCATTTGCGTCAAGGCAGCTCGGATGGAAGCTCGGTAGATACAGAAAAATGCACCTTGTTGTTCATAAGATGCAGTAGGGACGGAAAGGCCGGCTCCAATGGGAACGTTCCGTCTTTTGAAATACATTTCCGAAAATTAAGCAGCAAAGTTTATGCCGTGGGGTGCCGGCAGTAGAATGTTTTCCTCCTCTCATGCCCATGATGCAGCCTGCTAAGGGACGCCTCCAGAGAATGGGGAGCAGCGTCTTTCCGTGTATCAACATCCCGCACTTTGCTCGCCAACCGTGGTTAGTATGACAACTACCTCATGAGATCCATGAGGTAGGCCTGTGTTTAGTTGTAGACGTTTTACGGGTTAAATGACGATGAATTAACAAAGTATAATATCCTAGATATTCCTTCATATTTGAGGACCTCTGTGGCGCTCTCTGTGGTGACCCTGCGACGAAAGAGGGTTCGATTCCCGCCTCGGAACAAATTTCTATGAGATATTTGTTCATAGTGTTCTGGGTATTTTTCTATAAATCTAATCTAATCTAATCAGCCTGTAGGATCCCACTGCAGGGCAAAGGCCTCCCTTCCCTCTCTCCATACTTCCCGTTCCAAGGCGTCGGTCGACCAGTCAGCACAGTACATGTCCAGCTCATCCCGCCATCTGCGCCTGGGCCGGCCGCGCGGTCGTTGTACCGCATGTGGAACCCACTCGGTGGCTATCTTTGCCCACATTTCTTTCGACATGCGACACACATGTCCGGCCCAGTCCCACTTCAGTTTAGCAGATTTATTGACAGCATCGACGATTTTTGTCATGGAGCGCAGTGTGGTGTTTCTTATGCGATCTGTTAATTTAACACCTAGAATACTGCGCTCCATCGCCCTTTGGCAGAATTTTTTTCTATAAAAATAAAAAAAATGTCTATATTATGTAGTATACGGTTTTAAGTATATCAGTCATCTAGTACCCATAACACAAGCATTATTATTATTATTTTTTATTTATTCCAAAATCTTTATCCTCAAGTAGCAAGCGACAGAGAGAAATATAATAAGGAAGGCCTGTACGCTGCAATGGGACTTGCTGCATTTATTGAGAGTGGGCTTATAATCATCGCAGACGTAGGACGTCCACTGATGAACCTTCCTCATGATTTTGGTAAGCCTTTGTCCAGTTCTTGACGATTTATTGTGGTTGTTTATTTACGATAAAAGCCGTGTTGGCCGAGTGGTATGTACCCCCGACTTTCAATCTGAAGGCCGAAGGGGTTCGATACCGGCCGTGCACCAATGGATTTTTCTTTCTTGAAAAATGTATGTGCACACTAAACACGAGCTTTAACGGTAAAGGAAACATCGTGAGAAAACCCGCGGCTTAGTTAGCTTCAGACGTATTGACCTGTTCTTTCCTCTGAATAATAGCTGACTAAGCTGAGAGGATGGTATAGGTGCTGGGCAAGCCTAATTCATCTTACAATGTCCCAGGCACTGCAGCGTCCCGTAAAGCATGATTACAAGTTGCTGACGCTGTATAAATCATCTATATTAGATGCAAAGGCCTTACTTTTTTTTTATTTACGATGGTTCTACCTACAAACTTAAACCACAGCGACCCCTCTCAATATAACCGGAAAGAAATATTAATTCCACATGGCCATATTGACCACCCTACTGCAATATATTTCCTATTTTTATATTATTTTTCATATTATTTACCTTTGTCCCGAAAGTGACATCAAAGTACGAGACATTGTCCCTTTTGGCTCTTGTTTCCACTTTTTGCTTTCGAGTTAAGCGATGTCGGAAGTTGCTGGGATTTTTCATGAACACTGTTTTATGAACTAAAAATATATTACTGTGTAACATTGATATTCCTAGCGTGGGGTGCACGTAGTAGAATACCCCTTCTTCTCATGACTGAGGATTCAGGAAGAGCACATGCAAGAGATACCTCCGGAAGATGGGCGGTAGCGTTCCATGTCTTTATGCCTGCCAAGCTTAGCGAGTATGGCAACAAACCCTCACGATGATATAACCATGAACCAGGCTTGGAGCCGTATGCAGTTCTTGGTAATTCATAAAGCCTATGTCCACAGTGGACGCCTTACGGTTGAAATGATAATGGCTTGTTTTAAAAAATGCTATCTAAATCCTACTTAAATTATAAAACGCGTAAGTTTGTGAGTATGTATGGATGTTTGATACTCTTTGACGCAAAAACTAACCCACGGATTGAGCTGAAATTTTGCACACGTAGATGTTGACTGACAATATCACACAGGCAAACTTGACAACACTACTTGTTTTTATTGGCTGAAAACCTCCCTTTCGGGTTTGTATACCTATTTTAATAGAGCTGTAGACAGAGTGTATGCACTACTAGACGAACGCCCCATAGATCTCCAAGTAATCATGGGGTTATTGCCATACTCACTACCAGGCGGATCGGCAAGCGCAGTAAGGTATGTTGATACCCGGAAAGGCGCTGTTCGTAGCTATACAACATAATCACAACAAACAAGGAAACTCTCAACAACAAAGTTCAACAACTGCTGAGCGGCACGAAGCCCCGCTGACGGAGCACCGGCACGTTTTTCCTGCTTATTACCACAGCATCTACAAATTAATGATCACCGCTTCCACGCAAAATAGGTAAGTACAGTCTATAAGCAAATTCGTATTGAAAAGTACCAGGCGACCATATTAATATAAGAGGTTCTTTGATGAAAACACAACTATGAAAATAAATTTCGATTGAAAATCATTCACACCTTCGTGAACTTTACTTCTTAGAACTTTCTTCTAACTCCATAAGTTATCTGTACCAGGAGTGCAGAATTACAAAAGAAGTAGTTTTCTAGGTTTTGAATCCGATAATCTATAACTCTATTTTATATGAAGAGGAATAGTAATTGCCACAACAACTATTCAAACACATTTTTTTTTACCTACTACATAGTGCTTTCAGTTTCAGACTTCATCGTCATCATTTCAGCCGTAAAACGTCCACTAACACAGGCCTCGCTCATGCATATCCATTAGGGTAGTTGCCATATTCACCACGCTTGGCAGCCGGGTTGGCGAGCGCAGTACGGGATGTTGATTCACGGAAATCTGGTATCCCGTAGCAGGCTTCTACTGCATCCACGGCCATGAGAGGAGGATAATAATAATAATAATAATGCTGGACAATTCACACATCAACACATCTAGCCCCAAGCTAAGCATAGCTTGTTTTATAACTACTAGATGACTGATATATTTAAAACATAACACTAAATAGATATTTTTTATTAAGTACATATAGAAAAGCATCCAGAACACCCTGAAAAAATCTCTGCAGATCGTACAGACATTTTACGCGAGGCGGGAAACGAACCCGCAACCTCTTGCGTCGCAGGCGGACCTTCGCCCGCTGCGCCACAGAGGTCGTCGAAGATAGAATCCTCTTTTTCATATTTAAAACTTCTGTCATCTGCATCGAGTAGGTTTAACCTACTCTGTAAATCGAGCTTCAGCAGTAACAATAATCATACGATACCCCACTTTCGTAACAGTATTAGTGGAATACATCACTGTCTCCCAGTTACTGGGAACGAATTTATCATATACATTTCGGTAAGGTACTTTTAGCTTATTAAATCAAAGAGATGGCAGTACTCTTTACCTATTATACCGTAATGGTGATGTACAGACAAGCTTATTAGGCAAGCTTGAATTAAAGTTGTGCGCTGAATCTACCAGCCTACGTTCACCTACTGTTTGCTGTTTAAATTATAAAAATTGAGCCGTCACGGGGCGCCTGCCAGAAATGTAAAACATTTTCACCACAGTCGCTACAGTAATCCCAGTTGCCATAGTCACCACAGTAGCCCCAGACGCCACAGCCGCCCCATTCGCCACAGTCAACACGATGGGCACATTGGACGAAGGGTAGTCGCCCTAATAACTTGTTACTAGGACAGTCGCCCTAGTACTAACATGTACATCTCCGATTGGTTATCCTTCGCAAAATATGTT
Source organism: Pasiphila rectangulata (assembly GCA_963082625.1). Taxonomy (NCBI): domain Eukaryota; kingdom Metazoa; phylum Arthropoda; class Insecta; order Lepidoptera; family Geometridae; genus Pasiphila; species Pasiphila rectangulata. Next base: position 2,112,670 of record OY720246.1, on the reverse strand, counting down.
TTACATCAAAAAATTGAGCTGTCACATTTACATTCATATCAATAAGCGGGAATGGTCACGTACTTGTTATTGCTGATGGAGGCACCAACTGTTTCGACCGCGGCACGACGGGACGCGGATGTGGCGGGTCGCGAACCGTGTTCACCCTGTCGAAAACCCTCGCGGATTTTTGATTTAGGGTTCACTTTGCGTAAAGTTTTAAACTTTTTTCGAGCGTGGTCCCAAAAACCCTGCTTGCATCAAACATTACAAAGTAATATAGCTACCACATTTCCGTCTCAAAGAGAGGAAAGCGCGCCTAATCTACGCAGATAAGGAAACAAGGAAATACAAGTTTGCGTACTTTGCCATCTAATGCGCTTATATCCGAGGTGAAATGGGTGCCGCGATAACAGCCATTGTAAACATTATGTATTTATTTCTCGGTATAAGGCTTTGTTGGCCGAGTAGTAGGAGCACTTTTTGTGAACAATTTATCCGGGGAAGTACTACCACCATACCTGCCTGAACAAGCAATGGTACAGTATAATGGCATTTTTGGGTTTTTGGAGGATTTCGGCCATTTGAAGACTTTTTTTTTGATCTTTTGAGGTCACAATAACTCCGGTCCCTGTGACCCTAGGATCACTTAAATCAATCAGTCACTTTCTCTCATTAAGACAGTGCTAACAAAAAAGGTTTCATGGTTTCAAATCGGTCAACGCGTTCGGTTGTAATCGTCAAATACACAGACAAACAGACAGCGCTATGCATATTAGGGGGCTTCGCCGCTAAAATCAGTTCCGCAAGTGCATAGCTACTTAGCTAGCTTGTGATTGCGGTAATACTCAGGCAGAGTCCATTTATTGACCCTAGCTAATTTGATTATTTTATGCGTTTCCATATATATTTATGTATGTGTTACGTGTGTGCCAAAAATGTATGTATTTTATTTCTTTTTTTCTTTCTTTCACCATACCTATTACTGCCACCAAGCAGTAATGTCTGCTGTTGTCCGGTTTGAAGGATAGGAGAGCCTGTGAAATTACGAGTACATGAGACTATAGAACTGTATGTTTTTGGGTGACGTGCGCAATGCAATGCAGCGTTGGTCACGTGCTTAGTAAACGTGGTCACCGCGGTATTGCAGTTGAAAGTAGGCGGCCGGTTAACATCAGGTGGCTCGGGAATCGAACCCGGACGTTTTGAAAAATAAAACTAACACCATTTTTTGTTAGGATAACGATTGTGTAGGTCCTAAAGCAATAAATGTCATTATGAAACATGATATCTAAAATGAATAAAATGCATTGTGTTCATAAGAATTTGCCATTGGATACGTCGGGAATATGGCCAGCAGCGTCTTTCTGTGTATGAACATCCCGTACTGCGCTCGACAAACGTGGTGAGTATGGCAACTATCTCATGATCCGCACGTGGAGATCCATCCGAGAGCTTTTTACCCAGCAGTGGCTATGGACGTCCTAACGGCTGAGGTGATAAAGAGGACGATGAAACATCGGAGAGTTAATGTCGACGCGTAGCCTAGGAAAAACAGTCCAATTAGTTAGGTCCAACTTCGAGAAAGAGGTCAACCGACGAATCCAACTGGGCGAAGCAAGGCAGCGATTGGGAAACTACGCAACGTCTTCTCTTCCAAAATTCCTAAGTGCCTAAAGACGAAAGTCTACAATCAGTGAGTGTTACCAGTGATTACATATGGGACCGAGACGTGGTCTTTCACTACTGGCCACAAGAATAAGCTCAGAGTCGCTCAACGAGCTCTGGAGAGGGCTATACTCATGTTTTCTTTACGTGATCGAACCAGAAATGAGGAGATGCGTAGAAGAACTCGGTTCACCAAAATAACCAGACGAATAAGCACGTTGAAGTGGCAATGGACAGGCTATATAGCGCGTAGAACAGATTGTCGATGGGGCCGGAAAGTTCTTGAGTGGAGGCCACGGACCGGCAAGCGCAGCATAGGACGTCCCTCAACAAGGTGGGCTGACGACCTGGTGAGACTGCAGGTTGACGGTGGATGCAGGTCGCTTCCAACCGCAAGATTATGATTATGTTTTTGATAGATTCCAAAATCAAACGTAATCTTTAATTCTTTGGAATTATTTTGTAATTAACGTTTTTATAACATTTTCAGCTTCAATTAATATACCCAATTTTGATTTGATGGTAGGGAAGCTCCATTTAAGTATCGAGAAAAGGCTAATTGAATTTGTACGAAATATTTATCATTGTTTTAATAAATTCATGAAGTCATTCGATTTGCTTTTATAGCGCGAAAAAAGTAATCGGATTGCGAATTTTCATTTTGTTTTGTGAACGATCAGTTATAAAATGTACGACGCGATTTTTCGTTTATATGGTTCAATTTGACGGACGTGGGTCCTAATCTAATTCTAATAAATTAACTTTTGATAAGGCTTTTCATTTCATAGAAATTTTCTACCTGTGTGGTTGAACACTAAAAATACAAACTATTCGATCTGTTTGACCACAATCTCACCTGATGGTAAGCGAGGATGTGGCCAATGGTAGATCACAATAGTCTAGAAAACGCCTATATACTTTTGATTTGATGATAAATAAATAACTTGAATCAAAGATTTAAATCGTTAGTTACCGTAATGAGAAAGCACCGTTTTTTTTCCACCTGAAATGAGTGAGCTGACTCGTTTGGAATCAGTGTAAATTTAAACACAGTGTTAGCCGGACTTGTTGTGTGTTGTTTTTTCCACGTGCAACATGATTGCCCTATAAATGGTAATAATAACAATTTGGTTTATTGGCAAAAGCAATGTGCTTCGGCATTTTTAAATGTTAAATAATTGTTTTCAGGGCAGCATTATATTGAGACATTTACAAAGTAACATAACTGGGGAAAGTATAATAAATAACTTAGAGACTAGCATACGTAATTATAAAAACTTAATGAGTATCGTGTCATTGGCACTGGGTCGGCATTATTGTTAACACACGTATAAAGACACTGCCACAGTTTTTAGTGTCAGGGCTCATCTAACGGTTTAAATCTTTGCCTAGAATAAGCTAATATCATGGAATAATAAACATCACTGTACTGTATTTACTATATAAGGCCTTTTCCTTTTTATTCTTTTCATACAACGAATAAAAGAATAAGAACTTGGCGTCATTTAGATCTCAACAGTGCCGGATTTATCAACAGGCTGAGTAGGCTGGAGCCTAGGGCGGCAAATTCTACGGGGTGGCAACTTTAGACCATTTCTTTTTTAGTCTTAGAGAAATAAAAAATATATACATATGTATAGAAAACATGTCTAGGAAATTTAACAAAATTTTCATAATCATACCAACCTACTTATAACGGAAAAGAGCAGATGTAATGAGGATGACAGAGCACAATCATAAAGATGCAATTTTATTGTTTCGAGTCAGTAGGGGCGACAAAATGTAATAGCCTAATGGTGGAAAATTTGTACATCCGCCACTGGATTTCAATTCTTTTGTGGGCGAATTCAACAACCACGACATTCTAAATATTGAACTTAGCTCCCATTTTCACGTTATGAATGAATGAATGAATGAATGAATATAACTTTATTGTACACCAAAACTTAAATTAAATACATTACGAAAACTTAAAATAAACACAAATGCACAATGGGCGGCCTTGTCGCTAAGAGCGATCTCTTCCAGGCAACCTTTGCATGGACAGGAAAGATTAAACAATATAAAGACGGTGGCGTACTTTGAGGTATGGTTATGATTTTTATAGAATCTATTTTTACGGTATGTATAAAAAGATAATGCTCTTGATGTAACTTTTGAAACTATCATGGCTGTGAACACTATATGTAATCATCATTTCATCATTTCAGCCATAAAACGTCCACTGATGAACACAGGTCGGTGAGCGCAGTATGGGATGTTGATACACGGATAGACGCTGCTGCGCATCTTCCGGAGGTGTCCCTTAGCAGGCTCTTACTGCATCCACGGGTAGGAGAGGAGGGGTAACATTCTACTGCCGGCACCCTACGGCAATATGTAATATTTGTTTTTCTAAATGTAATATTTACGGGATATTTACCATAATTTGAGTCCCTTTGAGTTTCCCGACATTTCGGCGCAGTTTCACACGCCACGATCTCAAAAAGACTCAAATCATGGTAAATAACCCTAAATAATGCATATAGATAATATTTTTCTTTATAATAAAATTAACATGGAGTTTGCGTAAATAAATCTAACTTCAACCCCCAACGTCAACGTCTGTTCGTCAACTGCACCTCAGACTTCAAGTTCATAAATTATCTGGGAAATAAAATTGGGTAAGTAAAAAATTCACCTTCGAAAATCCAATTTATCTTCAGCCGAAACATCTATTACACAATACAGACAATAAGTTAGATACTCTAAAACGTGGACTACATGTTACCGGATTATTTAATCTTTAACTTGATCGCGCAGGTTCTACAATTAAAATAACTTTGAAGTGTAAAACCACACATTATCTAGACACGCGGCAGCGTGTTCAGCTAAGTTCAAATAAAGCGAACGGGCGATGATGCAGCAGTGTGGAGGCACTTTTAGTCCCTTCATAACTCAAAATTCTTAAATAAAAACACGTGAAATTTGGTGCTCCATTAGACTAAACTAGTAGCCTAAACTTCATAAATATAGCTCAAACGGTTTTCGAGATATCAATATAAAAAAAACAGAATTTTATCTAGATAGATAGATTATCAGCTAGCTAGTTAGCTAGAGCTAGCCTATCTAGAGATAGTTTGAATTTGAGTGATAATACTGTTGTAAGGACACAATAAACATTTAATTGGGGGATCATCGTTGAGTACGATGATGATCACGAGTTCTGATGATGGGATCCACGAAGAATTAAATTATTGTAATAGGAGGCGACGTGGAAGACGGGGAATGAGATGGAGGGACGAGCTTGACGCTCGTCAACCCCCGTCAAGCGTGGCGCTATCCATCGTGGCGAGTATAGCAACAACCACCTCATGATCTCGGAGATCCTATTTAGGCTTATGTCCAGCAGTGGACATGGACGGCTGAGATGAGGAATTAAAATATAGGCACGAAATAAAACCGTCCACGTGTAGTCCGCATTGATGACGTAGATCCAATCTCTCCTCGTCGCAAGTGTCAGCGCGCGATTACAGCGCCAAATTGATGAAGCCCGCTATTGTTGGTAGTGACGCTGTTATGTAGGTACTCCGCGTTGTGGCAGACAAGTAAAGTAAAAAAAAAAGTTCTTTCTTAAGCTCGACGACACCATCTTTCGGAGGTATCACTTGGCAGATTACTGGGTCCATAAGACATTCTACTGCCGGCGCTCCACGGTTTAGGTCTATTATACGACTTTTTTTCTAAGAGCAAAATGTGACATCAACCAAGTCCCAACAGTTCGGCGAGCTCCATTCAAATAGCATGCATCCCACGGTAGATACCGTGACACACACAGATGTGAACAGCGCACGGGTACCGTGGCTCGAAACGTTCCGACGAATAAATATCACATTTCAAGAGTATCTACCACTGGTGTTTTTATGAAATTTTCCGCAGTTATGTTCAGTTGGAGCCGTAAAACGTTCACTCATCAACATCGGCCTCCCTCATGGATCTCCATGAGGGGTAGTTGCCATACTTACCACGCTTGGCAGGCGGGTTGGCGAGCACAGTACAGGATAATGATATACGGATAGACGCTGCTGCCCATCCTATGGAGGTAGGAACCTTGGCAGGTTCTTATTGCATCCACAGGGAAGAGAGGAGGGGCAACATTCTACTGCCCCGGCTGACGTTGTTTATATCCTACTAATATTATAAACTCGAAAGATTGTATGTATGGATGTTTCTTACTCTTTCACGTAAAAACTAAGACTACATTTAATCCTGGCATGCAAAGCTGCGGGCATAAGTTAGTCCTCAATAAATAGACCTTAACCTTATAGAGCCTTTAATAAAATCCTGTGTTTTATCATCCGAGAATATGCATGGTTTTTTGTCATTATTTCCATTGACAAAAATGCCTCGGTCACTAAGTGTCCTCCTTTTTCGATGTCGGTTCAAAATAAATACGAGATATTCTTTCTCTATTAAACTGGTTTTGTATTTTTCGGCATAGTGTGCATAGGAATGTAGGGGATATTTTTCAATATCTTGGAGACCCATGATATTGTTGCCATACTCGCCGCGCTTGGCAAACGGGTTGGCGAGCGCAGTGCAGGATGTTGATACACAGATCGCCTGCCCATCTTCCGGAAGTATTACTTGGCAGATTCTTACTGCGACAGTGGGCAAGAGATGAGAGGCAACATTCTACAGCCGGCACCCCAAAGCTTATTTAAGAATTATTACGAATTTAAGTCATGAATACGAATGTGCACGTAAGCAGAGCTAGATAAAATAAAGTAAGGATTGATTGTGTGAGAGATAATATGAGCGGTAAAAGAGCTTTACATTCACTCTATCATCTCTCACACAATCAATCCAAATTGATGTCTAACCAACATGAATGAAGAAAAAGGACATGTCGTGCCGACCTCATGCGGTGTGGAAGAAGGTGGGAAATAATATGATATACGGAATAAACTCAGTTACTAAAATTTGAATAAAAAAACATACAAAAAATATTTTAAAGAAACGTAAATTGCCGTTGCCATGGGGTGCCGGCAGTAGAATGTTACCCCTCCTCACATGCCCGCGGATGCGGTAAGAGCCTGCTAAAGGATACCTCCGGAAGAAGAGCAGCTGCATCTTTTCGAGTATCAACATCCCGTATTGCTTCACTAGTTTTCCTAGAAAGTGCTTGATTAAAACTACATTAAAGATTTTTATGTAGTTTTAACTATGAATATAATAGAAAATGAAAAATGCAATCAAAATTTTGTCTCCGACGGGACTCGAACCGTTCAGACGAACACCTTTAACGCAGACTGCCTTTTACCGTTCGGCTACGGAGCAATTAACCGTTGGGTCGAAAATCTTGACTGCCTTTATCGGTTTCGTACCGATGATGAGAAAATCAAGAAAAAAAAATCATCCCCACCTTACGTGTATGGGAGGTACCCCAAATGAATAATTGTTTAAGCATTTTTTGTAGTGTTATCTCGTCGTTGTTATTTTGTAAGTCCATGCAAAATCACTACTTCCTTGGACTAAAAGTCTCGTCGCAAAGCCAGCGACGGACGGACAGACAGACAAAACGAAACTTGGGTTTCTTGTGTTACCACGAAACCCTTCAAATGGTATTACGGCTTTTCTTGTAATCAAATAAATTAATAGAAATATAAAGTAACTTCTAAATGTTAATACCAACCCCAGATTTTGACTTAACTCTCTAGGTTACATATAAATAGAGAAGTAAGTATCAGCCACGAACCTGACAATCGGCTGGCACGGCGCCTCCCCTCGTAATGTCGTAAGACAATATTTCGATAAAATATATACAGTAACTTTTTTATCCCTGTTAAAATATTCATCCCAGTCATAAATATTTCCCCAGTATAGGCTTCTAGCTCGGTGTAACCTCGATAAAAGTTGCCGGTATATCACCTGCAGTGTATGTGCTGGTAAGACCTTATCACCTGTGGACTCAACGACGGTAAACGAAATGAAAAATGCAATCGAAATACTCGATTCTGGCGTACTCCGGGCCGTGTCCAGGTGTCCTGTCGATGAGATAAGAGGCCAGGTTATTCTAGCGGCAGGTTTCTGAAGGTAAGCGCGCGGACGCAGCCTTCTTAAATTCTATAGAAAATTATTAAACATTTATTTTTTTAATTAAGTTTTTCAGAAAAACTAACCATTCTATATTCTTCTAAACATCGTTTCCTATTTTCTGAGATGTTTTTGAGAGTACATATACACAATACATAGATATGCTAGAAATACAACCACAAAAACGAGCGAAAACTATCCTTCCGTCATAATTTATTATTATCCGGTGATGTGAAAAATATCGCGCTTTGAATCGTTAAATATTTAAAAACGTTTATAAAACTATAACATATATTTACAGCGTGATCTCAAGATAGAAAACCTGGACACCTTCATCACCCGCCTAGCGGACGGAAGCGACGCCTCATCTAATATACACCTACAAGACCTAACGCGAAGGTACGACCGATTATCCAATAGCAGACTATACGCCCGGGAGCTGCTACCCACCGAAGACCACAGCGACACCACGGACAGCGAACCCGAGCCCGAGACTACTCGGGCACAGACACGCGCCCCGATGGGCCCACCCAAGGACCCCTTAGTAGTAACTAAGGGCGGACATGCAACACCGCAGTAAGGGGCTAACACCCGAAACTATCTCTCCACGCGAACTACGTCCGCGTGAGAAGCCATCCACTACTAACATATATTTAATTCCGATCAAAACAAAGGATATTTGATCGTTTCAAATTGAATATAAAATTGGCTAATTTGGAATATCGTGGCCTTAACTAACATCTTACCCAGTCAGCGACGACGGTAGCCTATAACACTGCAGCTAAGGTTTGCAACAGGCGTAAATCCATGGGCATTTAAATCCCAGGCACAGCAGCGTCTTGTACAGAATGAATACCAGTTAACACTGTATAGGTAAAATTAATCGTTTATCCAGGAATGTATGCTATTTCTACGTGATGTTATTTTTATTCCTATACTAGCCACGCTTGGCAAGCGGGTTGGAGAGCGCAGTACGGGATGTTAATACATGGAAACACGCTGATCAACTTCTGGGGAATCCTTCGGTAGATTCTTACTCTATTCACGGGCTAGAAATGTTAAGGAAATTTTACTGCCAGCACCCCACTGCAAAGTTTTCTTTTTTATTGTCGTAATAAATATACCAGTTCAAACCAGATGAAGATCTTGTAGGATTTCTATATTAGCTCCGACAGCCTTTACATTTTTTTTTATTTGCTTAGAGATTTCCAGTCCAGAGGCTGTACAGTCTCGGCACACGAATTTCACAGCACTCACGTAGCCCGTAGCGTCCCCGCGGCGTTCTTATCTCTTTATGTTTTGTTTGTGTCGTGACCCTCGTTTTGTTTCCAGCAAGTAGCAGCGCGCGACGAAAACGTGTAGTAGCGCTGCTTTCGTCCCTTCTTAAGTAGATAGCGTTAGGTTTATTTATAAATGAATACTGGAAATGTCATAGACCATGAATATAAGTAAATATTTTCATTACATTTATAAAAATTACAATTTATCAATTATGGAGAAGGCTGTATAATACGAGTCAAACTAGTTTTCATTTTAAAAAGAGTATCGTTGTGTTGATTATAAACGTTTGATATTTCCACATAAAAGGCAGGCGAGTAAGTTTTGACAAATGGAAGAATATCCGTGGCTATCTGGTTTTAAAAGATGGACAGAATAAGCGATGATAAAAAGTAGGAAATTGTGATTTTGTAATATGTAATGGTAATTCAGAAAATAAATGTTAATAAACCTTTTAACTGAGTTTGAACTGTGGCATTTGCCAAAAATTTATAAATAGACATTACAAAACAGCACAGACAAAAAAACATTATAAATAAATAAATAACCAGTACTTATACAAGACCAACTTAGATAAATTTACACTTATAGAATGAAAAAACAAATAGCAAACATACATTAAGATACTGGAAAATACCTACGCAGTTTGTTAATTATGTAGTGTAAGGATTAATTGAACTAATTTATTAACTGTTATATAATAATTGGTGATAATTTATAAGAAAAAATGACTTTTTTTTTTCGTTCATTATATTTTTTAACCTATAAATTATTTCGTAATTACTTCTCAATTTATACTAAATTTATTTATAATTTTTCACCATAATATAATCACTATTTTTAATGGGAGTTATATTTTAAGAATTATTGTGTAGTTCATACACAGGTCGATAAGTTTGAAGCTGACTAAGCCGGGGCCTGCCTCACAATGTTTTCTATTTACTATAATTGTAACAATTTGTAAAGATACAAAATGTATTTCTTTAATACAAAATAATTACACAAATCAATTTCGGTGTTACAAATACCAAACTAAGAAAAATATAATTAAGTATAGAGACAAATTTACTTTTGTGCTAAAAAGGCGTTCGGCGCAGCATAAATGTTGGGTGCGTTGATTCAGCCCAACGATGATATTTAGAAATCTGAGTAAGTATGGTTGAACAGCAGCGACGTATTCAAAAACAAACCTAATAAAAGTGTTTACAAATGTTGTTACTAAACGCACAAAGTGGTAATACGCAAAAAGTATCTAAACGAATACCCGCCGCCTCCAGCCCCGCTTTACCGCGTCATATTATTAAATATTTTCTTTTATATATTTACCGACTTTGGTAAATATATGAGAAAAGAAAGACTCATTAAGTTACAAAAATATATAACGTAAACAAAATGTATTTCTATACTAAATAATCTTCTAATTAAAACGTTTTCTTTAACTGCAAAACCGCAACAAAATCTTCTATCTCAAACCAAAAATTTCCGAGCTCATATTCGGTGGCAGCCTTCAACAATTACCACACCTTTTTGCTTTCCCGTAAGTAGCTATATATACGGTTATGTAAAAACATGTTTGTTTTTATATAGGGATTTATGATTATGTTACTGTTGTGCGAGTAAGGAGATAATAGGATGTACTTAGGCACGAAGATTGCCTACTCGTTTCCGTTACGTTTGTCCTTACAATTCTTAAAAATAATATCGCCGTTCTAGTGCTCTTTGTATTAGAACGTGCGTGAAGAGAGACATCGTAAGGAAGCCCGCGGCTCAGTCCGCTTCAGATGTACTCTTTACTCTGAATAGGTATAGCCGACTTTGCTGAAACGTTGGTATTAGGTGCTGGGCAAGCCTTATCAAGCTTAAACTTAAACTCAAACTCAAAAAATACTTAATTCAGTGCGGCTGCAAGGACCTTATTGTCGCGTCACAAATTACAAAATAAAACAACACAAATTAATAGAATAAAGATCATAATTAAATCAGTTATCTGAACGCGAATTAGGAAAAGAAGCGATCAAAAGAACCTAACACGGTCGTTAGTCATTATTTAACAATTTTATTTTGTCTTATGTTACGTTTGACGGAGTTGGAGCAGATTCCGTCCCACGTAATTTTGTCCTGTAGGTAATCTTATAGTATCATTTTATCCATTTTTATTATCATTTCAATGGACGACGATGATAATGTGTAAGTATGATGATTAATGTATCATGAAGTGATCATGAGGTGGTTTGCATCTTACATTGAGAACAGATCACAGGGATTTACTATGCGCCTCTCCAAGTGTTTTACAAATGTTAAAACTATGAAACTGTTATACTGTACTTTTGTGAGGAGTCATCTAGAATACGCCTCTCAAATATGGTATGGAATCCACGCTACCAGAAGTATATTGACCGAATTGAAGGAATTCAGAAGAGGTTCCTGAGGTATCTTTGCTATAGAACTAAAATACCGCATTACTCATATAGTTATATCGAACTCTGCAAAATATTCCATTTCTTACTTTTAAAAACACGTCGTGACATAAGTGATTACCTATATATTTTAAAAATTATTCACAATGATGTGGATTGTCCAGAACTCCTCAGCAAGCTTCACTTTAATGTTCCGTGCAGGCAGCTTAGGTATAATCCGCCCTTACATATTCTTGGTGCCTCCACCAATTATAGGCAGAATTCTTTTATGGTGCGTGGGAGTAGAACTGTCAATGAGTATAGCAAGTTGTTGGACATTGATCCTTTTCAAACCACCGTTACCAAGGCAAGGCGATGCATGACTCTTAACTTCTTTAGTTTGTGATAATAATTGTTCTGTTTTTCTCTTTCTTTGTTTATTTTGTGTTTACATGTAGGTAATAATGTTTAGTTTTTTTTTATTTATATTGCAGCGAAGGCAATGATTGATCTTTTTTTTGTGTGTTCATTATGAATTTTAATTAGTATCTATTATTTTGGTGTGTTCTCACTATATATTTATTATCCTGTATCCACTAGTGAAGGCCTGTTATTAGCTTACTGTTTCTAGTTTAGTTTTTAAGTAAATTGTGTTTCATAGCTGATGGCTTTCCGAAATAAAATAAATAAATAAAAGAAATATTAAGATTGAGTTTCGATTACTACGGTCTCTTTCATCACTTCCACTTCACCAAATCATACACTAACAAAATCCAAAATATTTATTGGGAACAAAAGCAGGTCATACAAAAACAATGGGAACGGTGAACTACTGCAAAAGTTAAAGAAACTGTGTTGTAGAGACAGCGCCCTCCTCCGAACATGGCAAGCTAAATAATGCCAAAATCGCTATACGTTTATCTGCAATATTTGAAGAGTTCGATTCGAGTTCGATATTTGAAAAAAATGGAACCGAGCTGAAGGTAAATACTCCAAAACAAATTCAAATCGTTTCAAAAACAACGGAGTTCTGAGGTAGCAAAGAAACTAAATTTGACGTGTTTTTGTTCAATAGATTTTGAGTTATGAAGGGACCAGAAGCGCCTCCAAATGGTTCGGGTAAACAAAAACTTGGTTGGACACACTACGACGTGTCTAGATTAAAAAAAAACACAATACTGATTAAAACAGTTTAAACTCACGAAAGCGCAATCATCATCATCATCATTACAGCCGTAGGACTGCTGTCCACGTCCACTTCTGGACATAGGCCTGCCTCACATCTCCAAGATCAAGAGGGGATTGTTGCCATACTCATCACGCTTGGCAGGCGTGTCGGCGAGCGCAGTATGGGATGTTGATACACGGAAAGACGCTGCTGCCCATCTTCCGGAGCAGAGCAGACCCTTAGCAGATTCCTACTGCATCCACGGGCAAAAGAGGAGAGGCAACATTCTAATGCCGGCACCTCACGGCTACACGAAAGCGCAATACCATCGCAATATATAATAACGTTAATATCATAACGGCGTGCGGTTTAATATAATAGCAACTACACTGGCTATACAGGGTGCTTGACACGTCGCTTCATTTCCGGCCGTGGTTGCTTGATCTCCGGCTGTTGCGGAACACACTGTATAACCAGTATTAGACACAAGGTGTTGCCGTTATTAAACCAACGGTAAACCGGGGTATTGTGAACATTATTGTGAAGGCTGCTCAGAGAAAGCCCAGTATTTCTTGTTCACAATAATAACAATATCCAATCTTTAGCAACATACAAATACAGATAGTAGAGGTATATATTCGTACATTTAGGGTAGTTACTGTTATCTTCCGTTCATCATCATTACAGCCGTAAGATATCCACTGCTGGACATAGGCCTCCCTCATTGACTTAAAGATCCAAGTGCATGCGGGGTTGTTGCCATACTCACCACGCTTGGCAGGCGGGTTGGTGAGCGCAGTTCGGGATGTTCTTACACGGAAAGACGCTGCTGCCCATCTTCCGGAGATATCCCTTAGCAGATTCTTACTGCGTCCACGGGCAGGAGAGGAGGGGTGACATTCTACTGCCGGCACCCCACGGCATGCACGGCATCTTCCGTTATATATATGTATTTATATATACATATGTTAAATAGATATGTTCTCTTTAAAGTTGACCATCTAATTGTCTGATTACTATTCAAGAAAGGTATCAAACAAAAGCTATGTACGTTTAAGTGCTGTAGCCCAATGTAATTAGCCGGATAGATTTGTATTTTAGGTTCCGTCGTACAGCAAGGAACCCTATAAGTTTTGTTTTGTCTACCTGTCTGTCTGTCATCACATTTACGAAGAGACAAAAATATATAAAAGTCCTAGAAAGATGTAATTTTGCATTTAAATCTAAAATAATGACGCCTAGTAGACAAACTATGTTTAATAAAAAATTGTACATTATATCCCATACGCGTAAGATGGCTAGTTTTCTTGATTCTCCCATCGTGAATAGGTTTTTTAAAACCAGCCTATTTCGGGACTGCAAAGTGGATTTTTTGATTTAGGGTACCGTTTACAAATATTAATATTTGAAACCTTTTCGAGAGTCCCCCTAAAATCTAAACTGCTAGTTTTACAAATCTGAAAAATATCATGAATGTAGTTTTAACCATGAACATTGTAGGAAAACTATGACGGTTGAGCTAGCTTTTTTAGTTTCGGAGAAATTGCTACTAAAATAAGTGTACTTTAAACCTAAAAACACAATTAATATCTGTTATATGTTTTCGCAAACGTAAAACACATACACCAACTTCTAACAACAGATCCACGATTAACTGCAGAACCCTACAGATCGGGCGGCCCGATACGCACCTGGTCTAATTATTAAAAAAAAAACATATTTTTATATTATTTTTAAATTATGAATCGCATTATGGTTGCTCTTTAATTAAAATCAAATTATATTTCAGTATTTAGATGTTTTATTAATGTCTATGATTTTATTAACATACATATAAACGGGTATTTATAGCGTAAATTACCTTTCTTTATTATGTGTTGTCCCAGTGGGAACCGGCCCTAATAATTTTTATGAAGATCAAGTGAGGGTAGTTCAACAAACGCCTTCGCTTTGCTGCGGTACCTCCATCACGTCAGTCTTCCCGGGACCATGCTTGGTGCAATCCAAGCGAAACCTCAGGAAATAATAAAGGTAATTTACGCGATAAATACCCGTTTATATGTATGTTAATAATGTGTTGTGATCGTGAAAGTTTAAAAAAGACAATGAACCAATCTGATCCCACTGCTGGGCAAAGGCCCTCTACTTGAAAAGGTGATGATCGTCTATTAGTATGTCTTTTATTTATTGTCTATGATATAAAATATTTTTATTTTTTATTACTCATTGGCCAGTTTTTTCTCTTTTAACACAATTTAAATAAAATTTAATTAAATCGGTTTGAATTGATTTCAGTTAATTAACAAAAAACTTTTTCATAAAAGCCGGTTGATAGATTACCCAAAAGTTTCACAAACCTGTTTCTGGCCATTTTAATTAACTAAGAGAAACACTTATAATTTGCCATTACCAACTCTAATTAGCAATCAAGGGATGTTTCAGCACAGTAGATATACTGTCGGCTCGTAGGCTTTTCATTATCATCACTATTAATTTTAATTGACAATGGTGTCGATTCTGTTTTACACTTCCTAAAACTGATGAAAATGCCAGATATGGTTCTTAATTAAGAGTTATCAGCGTAAAATTGGGTATATCAAATCATCATCTTCAAAAAGTCAAAAATCGTTATTTGGAACCATAAAAAGTAAGGCCTTTGCATCTATTATAGATGATTTATACAGCGTCAGCAACTGTTATTCATGCTGTACGGAACGCTGCAGTGCCTGGGACATTGTTAGATGGATTAGGCTTGCCCAGCACCTATACCATCCTCGCCGCTTACAACTATTTGATAAATAATATGAAAAACGATGATACTCGCAGAAGCAATTTACTACCTACGGTTCCAATTTTTCCAATAAAAGAAAATTAAAACTTGTTACTAATGTAAAAACAAGGTTGTGAAACGTATGAAGTATGTGTGTGTTTGTATCCGCGCGTGTATGTGTGTGAAAGTGTATTTGAATGAGTGTGTGCGACTGTATGTGAGTTTAAGTGTGTGTTAATGCGTGTGAAATGTTTGTTATTCGGAAAACTGTAAAAGGGCTTCAGATTATGAAACAAGCTATTATATACTTTTAAATTTATATATAGATAGTTAACAGTCAAAAGGGATAACCGCTATTTTCCAAAGTTTACAGAAAAGAAGATTATAGTTGAAAAAAAGTTTTAAAAAATCATGAAAAATCTGTGTTAGCTTCATCAAGCTTGAAGTTTTCAGCCAAGTCACTTTCCATTATTATTCTTTAAAATAGTATTGACGATTAAACAGAAATCACCTCATCATTCCAGCCGTAAAAAGTCCACTACTGAACAGGCCTCCCTCATGGAGATCCATGAGGGGTAGTTGCCATACTCACCACGCTTGGCAGGCGGGTTGGCGAGCGCAGCACGGGATGTTGATACACGGAAAGACGCTGCTGCCCATCTTCCGAAGGTATCCCTTAGCAGGCTCTTACTGCATCTACGGGAGGAGGGGTAACATTCTACTGCCGGCACCCCACGGCATCGAAAAATCACCTATTTAACACGATTTACAGTCGTTTTACCCTAAAGATCCTCTTTTTACGAACAGGAAGAATGTCATAAGTGACAGCCTTCTCAGAATCACTGTAAGCCCTAATTTTATAACTCCCTCTTTATTAGTAAAGGAAAAATAGCGTAACTGTGAAATACTATGTCATGAATTAGGGTAAATATGTTATAAGTGGTTCTGTTTTTAAAAATACAGACAAAGATATTGTAATAAGTTGTTACTACCAATTTTGAAAATGCGGAAATAGTATAAATCTAACTTATATATAATTTGATAAGCACATAGGGCTTATGAAATAAAACGTGACACATTAGTTCAATAATTAGTCTTTATTTTAAATTGCACAAGTTTTCAGATTTTTTCAAAAATTTTTGAGATCATTAACGGAGGGAGGGAAAGTAAGGTCAATCGCCTAAAATGTCTTGGGAATGTTATCTAAATTGTTTTAATCGACTATTTGTTTTTTTTAATTGAAACTGGCCACATAGGGTAAGTGTGTATTTCTACAAAAACAATTTTAGTTTCTAATGTAGAAGATATGTAGAAGAACCCGGGTCGCCGACATAGCCAAACGGATAAAGCACGTTGATTTAGCAATGGGCAGGCCATGTATCTATGATTATGACCGATGGAACCGAAAAGTTTTCGAATGGAGGCCACAAACCGACAAGCGGAGCGTAGAACGTTCACTTACAAATATTATATTTTATAAAAATAAGCTTTAGCCTTTACCCGAAGCAGTAGCATGTTGCCCCTTTTCTCTTGCTGGTGGTTACAGTAAGAAATTGCCAAGTGATACCTCCAACGATGGGCAGCAGCGTCTTTCCGTGTATCGACATCCAGTACTGCGCTCGCCAACTGCCTGTCAAGCGCGGTGAGTATGGCATGATCAATTGTAGGTTCATGAGGGAGGCCTAGAGGACGTCCTACGACTGAGATGCTAATGAAGAGGTGAGTTTTAAGCGGAAATAACAAATGCTTGACTCACCATCTGTTATTTCCACTTAAAACTGCTGTGATAACGGGTGTGACAAAGAAAACACGATAAAATCCGTTTATTTTCCTCTATAAACATTTATGGGAGATTGAGTCTGTCTAGTCGTTAGTCAAGATGACGTGGCCAGCGATAATCTGCTCAACTGGAATGACATGGAGCTATGAAATCATAATCATGTCATATGAGGAATTTTCGTTGTTGTGTTTTCATTAAATAAAAATTTGAACCTCCCATATTAATTTATGGTCGCCTGGTACTTTTCAATGCGAAATTGCTCCACGCAAAATAGGTAAGTACAGTCTATAGACTAGAAGAGATGTACTAGAGGAGGTCATCAATAATTTGTGGATGCCGTTGTAGTAAGCCGACGCATTGGCTATATTGGCGTCAGTGGTTTCATCCTACAGCGAATACAAAACTTTAGGACGTTTTATTGTGTTGTGAGTTTTTAATACTGCCGTGGGGTTCCGGTAATGGAATGTTGCCCCTCTTCTCTTGCTTGTAGATGCAGTAAGAATCTGCCAAGGAATACCTCCGGAAGATGGGCAGCAACGTCTCTCCGTGTTTTCCCTCATGATCAGTATTTGGAGATCTATGAGGGTTGTCTATGTCCAGCAGTGAGTGGAGGTCGTTCGGCTGAGATGATGATGATGAATGTGAGTTAATCGCAGGTTAGTTTGTAGTAAGAGCATGCTAAGGGATATCTACAGAAGGGGGGAACAGCGTGTTTCCGTGTATCAACATCATGTTCTGAGCTCGCCAACCCGCCTGCCAAGCGTGGTGAGTATGGCATTTACCCCTTATCCATGAGGGAGGCCTGTGTTCAGTAGTGGACGTTTTACGGCTAAAATGATAATGATGAAGCTTGCACATTTAGCGACCGCGTTAGCGCTACACTCAATGCTCAATACACAATCATAATAGCAGTTTAATTTAACTCATGAACCTAATGCTTCTGTGGTTTGCTGCCAAACAACTGGGCATTTAAATATTAATGAAATAATTGTCCAATTCACCAGATAGAGTCCACTTTTAATTTGTTTTTAGTTGTTTGGTATTTTTATAAAAAAAAAAATATCGTGACTTTTTAGTTGTCTGGTATTTTAATTAAAAAAAAATATCGTGACTACATTATTTGATATATTTTTAGATAGACAGGCAAAACAGTTTATTTAACAGTAATATTTGAACAATTACATTTAAATATATAATAGTCTTTCTGTGTAGGGTCTAGACCCTACACACAAAACCATCTAGTCCTTGGCAGGTTTGTACTGCATCCACGGGCAAAAGGGGACAACATTCTACTGCCAGCACTTCGCGGAAATAATCTCAGATTTTTCTAAATTTATTGCTTCGTTTGTTCCATTCTACTGCTTCGGCTAAAGGCTTCTAAAGCTTTATAATTTCAGCCGATAAACATCCACTACTGAACACAGGCGTCCTTCATGGAGATCCATTAGGGGTAGTTGCCATACTCACCACGCGTGGCAGGCGGGTTGGCGAGCGCAGTACGGGATGGTGATTAACAGAAACACGCTGCTGTCCATCTTCCGGAGGTATCCCTCAGCAGGCTCTTACTGCAACTTTGGGTATGAGAGGAGGGGTCACATTCTACTACCAGCACGCCACGGCTAGAGTTTCTTCTAAGGTTATTCATAAAATACTTGTTAGCTTTACAAAAAAGAGCATCAGTCAGTAGATTCCAAACTAACACTGGTCCAATACAGTCGAGGCTTACTTCCGTTCGCACGGTCACTCAGCCGGACAAAACGCTGAGCGATGAATTTTAATGAACTGAGTGGAACGTCCGAAAGCGCTTGGCGGATAATTTTATGCACCCACTTCGATAATTTAGATGAGCCGCTGAGAATATATTAGGAGTGCTAACAAGGATAATCTCTCTCAGACAAAGGACGTCCACTGATGGACAAAGGCCTCCCTACTTATCATAAGGGAATTGTTGCCATAATCACTTTAGTCAGGCGGGTTGGCGAGCGCAGTATGGGACTCATCATAAGGGGATTGTTGCCATAATCACTTGTGTCAGGCGGGTTGGCGAGCGCAGTATGGGACTCATCATAAGGGGATTGTTGCTATAATCACTTTTGTCAGGCGGGTTGGCGAGCGCAGTATGGGACTCATCATAAGGGGATTGTTGCCATAATCACTTTTGTCAGGCGGGTTGGCGAGCGCAGTATGGGACTCATCATAAGGGGATTGTTGCCATAATCACTTTTGTCAGGCGGGTTGGCGAGCGCAGTATGGGACTCATCATAAGGGGATTGTTTCCATAATCACTTTTGTCAGGCGGGTTGGCGAGCGCAGTATGGGACTCATCATAAGGGGACTGTTGTCATAATCACTTTTGTCCGGCGGGTTGGCGAGCGCAGTATGGGATGTTAAGGATAAACGAGTCGCCCATCTTTCCATACAAACGTGGAATGGTAACTACTCCACTATTTAACGTTAACCATCCAACACTAAGGATTATATCAATTTATCTCGTCATAATCTATGTTTGTATACACCCCAAACCGTAAAAAAAGTATTTATTTCAAAAATACAAGCTTCTAAACTTTCGTATTTCAACACTGATTTTAGCCCAAATTTGGACGAAACTAAATAATATAATGAGAAAGAAAACTCAAAAATAAACACCGTTTCGACATAGTTTAATTATTAAAAAAATAAACAAAATGTTATTTTGAAAAGACTACACTCAAGTTTTTCTATAATAACCCTTGTGCTAAAAGTCTATTCACATATTTTTGCGCGGTCGGTTTAGGAATGAATCATTGTGCATTTCATTCTAGCGCGCGGGTAAACAGACTATGTCAAGTGAGATAGCATACATTTAGGCCGCGCCCACTGACGACTTTGTCTCCGCGACTAGTTGGACCTTAATACAAGAGCCTAGTGGATCAAGAAGATCATGAGTTGCCATACTTAACCAATACCGGTTGTTCCAATACTAGATTAAAAGTTATTTTCGCCGTGGGGTGCCGGCAGTATGTTACCCCTCTTCTCATAACCATAGATGCAGTAAGAGCCTGCTAAGGGATACCTCCGGAAGATGGGCAGCAGCGTTTTTCCGTGTATCAACATCCCGCACTGCGCTCGTCAACCCGCCGGCCAAGCATGGTGAGTATGGCAACCGTGAGGGAGGCCTGTGTTCAGTAGTGGACATTTTACGGCTTATGATGACTTTTACTATTGTCTGACGTTTCGACAGGATTGCGGGAAGACTGGTCCTGTCGCGTCGCCGTCGTCGGGTAATAGACGGCGTCTGTGGCGTAGAAGGTGAAGGTCCGCTTGCGACGCAAGAGGTTGCGGGTTCGGTTTCCGCTTTGGAACAAATATCTGTATGTACTGCAGATATTTTTTCAAGGTGTTCTGGATACATTTCAATATAATAATAAGATATAAATATCTTTGTAGTATAATGTATTAAGTATATCAGTCATTTAGTGCCCATAACACAAGCTCTGCTCAGCTTGGGTCTAGACGATGCTGTGTGAATTTGTAATAATAATTTTTGAATAAACGGTTTTTCTACTCACGTTAATTTCTTCTTCTTCCAAGCCTGGAATCATCCACAGCTGGGTATAGGCCTCCCTGAGTTTTTGCCAGCCTCCTCTGTCCTGTGCATGTTGCATCCAGGTGTGCCCAGCGACTGCGATAATGTCGTCGACCCATCGCGCTTTTGGACGACCACGACCTCTCTGGCCGGATCTTGACCACCACTCCGTTACAGTGAATAATTCGTTAAAAATAGAATCTGTGTGAATTTTCCAGCATTATTTATTATAATAATAATAAATAATAATGCTGGACAATTCACAAAGTGAAATAACGCGAAAAGTACCCTGTTAAATATGTGTTAATGATGTGTCGTGACCACGCAAGTATAAAAAGACTAGAATAGACTCAAAAAAGCGTCAGTATTTTTAAGTAACCCTTGACACTTTACCTAGTCTCGGAGGTAACCTATTTTTTTGTAATGTGTTCCTTCGGTTTACAAATCATGCATCATCTGATACCTTGGGTAATACTTGGGTATACCCAAGATTTTTACCAAAGATATTTAAAAAAAAACGATTATTCACCCCTACTTTCAACCCCCATATTTCATGAAAGGCTCAACCGATTTCTATACAACTTTCAGTTTTGCACTCTACAGATCTTTCCTTTCATGTGATACCCAACTAGGGTATATTTGGAAAAAAATGATAACTCATCCCCCCCTTTTACCCCCATATCTTGTAAACTTCTTAACCGATTTCGATAAGTGATGTTTAAGAACCACCCCAAAATTCTCCGTGCAAACCGGTCCACTCGTTTAAGAGCTACGATGCCGCAGACAGACACACATACACACACACAAATAGCGGTCAAACTTATAACACCCCTCTTTTTTGTCGGGGGATAAAAAAGAAACCATTTTTCTATCCAGACAGAATTTTATCCAATTTTTCGTACATCATATCGACTAGATTCGCATGTGACTTGTGGTTTTTTGATCGATGCCCTTCAAGACATATTTTTTCGCTCTAGAAAACAATTTCTCTCCATTTAATATTTGTTGGATCTTCACCATCTTTACCTAGAAATATTTATGTAGACTATCTAAAATAACATTTCTTACAAATTAAATGCCAGGGTATTTGCGAATGAAATTGATGTTGATATTTATTCTACAGAGCAAAAAACTCGATTTTAGTTGTATTGCGAATTTTATTAGACGTCGAAACGATGCAATGTTAATGTTTGTGAATAAACTATTATAACATTTGGGTAAGGTAATTTAGTAGAATGCTGCTCCACCTCTCTTTCCCGTGGATGCCGTAAGAATCTGCAAAGGGATACCTTCGGAAGATAGGCATCAGAATTTTTCCAAGAATCTGCCCGTACTCGCCAACCCGCCTGCCAAGAGTGGTGAGTATGGCAACCACCCCCTCATGGCCGGCTCTTGTAGATCCATGATGAAGGCCTATGAACAGCAGTGAAAGCCTGAATGGCTGAGATGATGATAAATTCATCAATACATTTCTGCCGTAGGACTACTGTCCATGTCCCTTATGGATATCCTGGTCACGCTTGGCTGGCGGGCTGGCGAGCGGAGTGCGGGTTGTCGATACACGCTGCTGCTCATCCTCTGGCGGTATCCCTCCGCAGATTCTTACTGCATCTACGAGCAACAGAGGAGAAGCAACATTCTACCTGCCCGGCTAGTCAATATTTAATTTCTTCTTTGAAACTTCACCCAGCTTCCGCCCAGGGCTCTAACGATAAAATCTGCAGGCTGAAGTCTTATAGGATCCGTGGTCTTCTCGCATCTGTCGATCCTGAAGTTCATCACCAACTTGTAAAGTAGTACCTTCAACTCGAGGAGCGCGAATCTTAAACCTGTGAGTGATGGGAGATATTAATAAGGGTCTAAGCTCATTTGTTCTATTATTGCTGTTGCCAGCTCGCATTTTCTTTAAGGCCACGATATTCCAAATTAGCCAATTTTCGATTTAATTTTAAACGTTCAAATATCCTTTGTTTTGATCGAATAATATATGTTTATTTATTTATTTATTTAACACTTTAACACATAACAATTGTGTAAGGAGGACTTAATGCTAAAGCATTCTCTGCCAGTCATCCTGGGCGTGCAGAAATATGGTGTGGCGTGTGTATGTTATAGTTTAATAAACGTTTTTGAATATTTAACGGTTCAAAACACGATATTTTTCACTTCAACTGATAATATTAATATAATCTTATATTAATATTATCAGGTAAAGTGAAAAATATCGTGTTCAAAGTAATATAAAATATAGAAAAATATCGTAACAAAACCATTCAATTTTGCTCGTTTTTATGGTTTTATTTCACGTGTATCAATGTACTTTCAAATATATCTCAGAAAATAGACAACTAGTTTAAGAGGAATATTTAACGGTTAGTTTTTTTGAATTTTTTGTTGATCCTAGGAAGTGTCATTCTCTTTGTTAAGTTTTACTACATATTTACCAAGCTTGTTAATATTATTGCGTCAGGAACTCTCTGCTCCTTAACACAGAGCTCTTTGTTAAATAACTAAAGTTGCAAAGATATGAATAATGACATGACACTGCTTATAATTAGTCAGAGAGCGCAAATTATGGAGCCTGTTGTTGCGAAAATTATGTTGTTTTCAGTAAATTACCAGAATAAGTACCTTCATTCTGAGAATATCTGTTATTTGTTGTTATTTAACGACCTCTTTGGTCAAAGGGTGAAGGTCCGCCTGCGACGCAAAAGGGTTCGATTCACGCCTCGAGACAGATGTCTGTACGATCTGCAGATATTTGTTCTGGATGATTTCCATATATAAAATAAAAAAATTGGCTAAGTGCGAGTAAACTTGCGCACGAAGGGTTCCGTACCAATATTTGGCGAAACCACTTATTTTTGAGGTAGCATCACCCACTTTTGGTTGTGTTTTTAAGTTATAAATGTTCTGTGAATATTTCAAGCGTAATAATATCGAGCAAAAAACGGCAAAATAATCACGTTTGTTGTATGGAAGCCCCCCTTAAATATGAATTTTATTCTGTTTTTAGTATTTGAAGTTAAAGCGGCAACAGAAATACATCATCTGTGAAAATTTCAACAGTTTAGCTATCACGGTTATGAGATTACAGCCTGGTGACTGACAGACAGACGGACAGCGGTGTCTTAATAAAAGGGTCCCGTTTTTACCCTTTGGTTACGGAACCCTAAAAATATTTATGTAGTATATCTATGTAGTATCACGTAAGTTGTAAGTGGCGGTTGTAGTTATAGGTGCGACTTGTCGCACCTAACTAGCGAACTTCGTAAAGTTCGCCGGGTCAGCTAGTGTCACATAAATTGTGTAAAGAAGTTATAAGTTAACATTAACTTAATTAAGTTAACTTTTATGGAAAATATTTATTTTATTAATTTTAGTCATCATTTCAGCCGTTAAACGTCCACTACTGAACACAGGCCTCCCTATTGGATCTTCATGAGGGGTAGTTGCCATACTCACCACGCTTTGCAGGCGGGTTGGCGAGCGCAGTTCTGGATGTTGATATATAGGAAGACGCTGCTGCCCATCTTTCGGAGGTATCCCTTAGCAGGCTCTTACTGCATCCATGGGTTTGAGAGGAGGGATAACAGTCTACTGCCGGCACCGCACGCAATCCCATATAACGTTTTTAAATCCGCTCATACATTGGAAGTTTGTGTTGCCATGGGGTTCCGGCAGTAGAATGATGCCACTCCACTCCTGCCCGTGGATCTAGAAAAAACCTGCTAAGAGATACCTCTGCACGATCAGCAGCAGCGGCTTTCCGTGTATCATTCATATTCATTTATTTATTGCATAATGTACAAATTGACTAGCTTAGGTCTAGGATGCTATAGGTACGTACATTTACCCTCAACATCCCATATTGCGCTTGGTCCGCCAGCTAAGCGTGACGAGTATAGCAACAATCGCCTCAAGAGATGTATGAGGGAGGTCTATGTCCAGCAGTGGACGTAAACAGCCTGCAGTCCTACGGCTGCAATAATGATGATGAAGTAAAATTACTCACCAATACAACTCCTAGGGCCAGCTCCAAACGGCAAGAAGCTGAAAGGCGTGATGCTGTGCCGGTTCGTCTCCGAGAACCTCTCAGGGTCGAAGGTCTCCGGGTGCGGGAAGTACTTAGGGTCCGTGTGGATGGAGAACACTGGGTTGTACACTATGTCTCCTGGGTTCAGCTGGAACAGTTTTATTTAACTTAAATGGAGCTGGGCTGGTCATGTTTGCCGAATGCCCGAAGACCTGTGGGCAAAGATCACCACTCAGTGGAGCCCCAACACGGTGAGGCGCCGCGGCAGACCGAAGAAGCGATGGCGTGACGAGTTAGACCGGCATCACACAGGCACAACAGCGCATGGGTCGAATTGACGGCGGATCGGGATGCATGGAGAGTTGGAGGGGAGGCCTTTGCCCAGCAGTGGGACACTTATGGTTAATTGTAATTTTAATTGTAATAATATAATATATTAGATAAATTATTATTATTTATATATTTTTATAATATTTATTTATCAGTTTACCAAGAAAGTGTACACTGTACATACTCTACATTAAAAAACCGGACAAGTTTGAGTCAAACTTGTCCGATTACGAATCGCGCACGAAGGGTAGCCGTTCCATTATTTTTAAATAAATATATAAATAAATAATAAATTATTTTTAAAAGAATATACAGCTAAATATTCTTGTAAATATTTCAAGCGTCTACCTGTTGCCGTTATTAATACCGAGCAAGAAACGGCAAAAAAAAACACGTTTTAAAATATTTATTGTATCCTGTTTTTGGTATTTGTTGTTATTGCGGCAACAGAAATACATCATCTGTGAAAATTTCAACTTTCTACACATAGGAACCTTCACGAACTTAATTGCTTAAAAATGTCTTCTTACTTTGTATGTACCACCTGCACCAAGAGCGCAGAACTATTAAGGTAGTAGTTTTCTAGGTTTTGAAACCGATACTCTATAAATCTCGTTAACATGAATATGAAATACCAGGACACAACAACTATACCATTGACACTCTCTGTCTGTAGCAGTAAAAGATCTTCTTCTCGTGAAATGGCTCCAAAATTATTGAAAATAACAAAAAATAAGCGAGACACTACTTACCAACTAACTAAACAGAACCAAAGATCTCAAACAGTCCCATTGCAAAGGCTTTTATTCCGGCGGGATTCGAGACCTTTATTTAAGCCGGAAAAAGAAGTGTTTCAACCAACTAAACGGAACCCTAACAGGTCGGCTAGAAAGTCTCAGATTTTCATTATCTTATTAAAAAATCCAATGATAATCAAAAGGCATCTTGTGCTAATTTTACATTTGCTTTTAATTTAGTCCGCTACCTTTTTATCCTTTGATACTCAAAATAGGTCTTAATTATTATCCTCGTTATGCGAAAACAGAAAAGCTAACAAATGCCCAAGTCAAAGAGTTTTACTCAGGTCTCTAAGCTTCAAAATAATTTGGGTCACATCAGCCTTTTCAACGCTGGTTTTTATTAACTTTTTACAACAGCCACATTTACTTTACGACTCGATCAGGGGAAAAGCTATTGTGGACTTTAAGTTAGCCTGAAAAAGTTGTTTCATGACAAAAGTCGTAAAACATTGTTTTTACGATATGAAATGCAAACTATAAATGAGATAGCCCGTCAAAAGAGTGCTAATGCAAAAGAGAGCATATAATAGTGTTACGAGCTGGGTGTTCGGGATTAAATCATGTAGTCCAATTAGACCAAAATTAACACTTTATTCACATCAATAAGAATCTAACAGCAGATTCACACTAAAACAACTTTTCACAGAACACTGATTACCAATTTAACTCTTGTTTACTGTTTACTGAACGCTATAGCATTTGTATTCACTTTGAAGTCACTCGGATTTAACGCACAGTTCACTTCCGTAGCCAAATAAAGACAGATCAGTTAACATGCCCACGTATTTATATCGCACATAAAGAACATTCGAGATGTGGAAGTATCTAGATTCACAAACAATATATATTAACAGGTAAACAACCTTGTTTACAACCGGGCTATTGTTTGAAGTGTGAAGAAGTGACCTTTGAACTCTTTCGACTGTTTACGTAAACATCGGTCCTTTCTGGATCTTTCGCTAACTTACTAAATTGCGTTTGCGCACGACGCAACAATTAGGTATCAGCAAATATTGGTCTATGATCAAGCTAACTCAAAAAGTCGTAAAACATGGTATCTACGATATGAAATGCAAAATAGAACTGAGATACCTCAAAGTTGGTCTACGTACAAGCAAATTTGACACTTATGTCAATAATTTAAAGATTTCGTTTTTATTTGTGTTTACGAACACTTGGTAGAACCTTTCATGGAAATGAAAAGCCGGTGCTGAAGCAGTTAATCGGTTTTAAACCGATACTCCTAATTCATCATCATTTCAGCCGTTAAACGTCCACTACTGAACACGTGGATCTCCATGAGGGGTATTTGCCATACTCGGGGTGATATTGCGGTGCTTGGCAGGCGGGTTGGCGAGCGCAATACGGGATGTTGATACACGGAAAAACGGTGCTGCCCATCCTGCGGAGGTATCAGATAGCAGGCTCTTACTGCATTCATTGGGTATGAGAGGAGGGGTAACATTCTACTGCCGGTACGCTACGGCGAATTTACACTTAATAAACATTTCATCATCATCATTTCAGCCGTAAAACGTCCACTGATGAACACAGGCCTCCCTCATGGATCTCCATGAGGGGTAGTTGCCATACTCACCACGCTTGGCAGGCGGGTTGGTGAGTCTAAATAATAAACATTTGGAATTGATATTTTTATGTTTTAAAATTATCACTTTTTCAAATTGGCAGTTGGTACACGATAATAACAAAAAAAAATTAAAAACTGCTATATAAAAACAAATATTTTCACTTTACAGGTGAACAAAACCGATTTATATCTAAATCTTCTGTACATAAGTTTATACTACTAATTTCTTGGTGTCTGTTTAGTTTTACCGTGTGATATTCTACTATAGCTGCTGCGAAACTATAAAACCATAGTGGATAAATGTGTAAAAACTTTAAAATGTGCTCCGTTTTTGTGGATGTGGACGCAAGTTTTAGTAGATGTTTTGCGAAAGGTATGTTGAGTCAATATTTTGAATTTACAAAGCTTTAAATATTTCTGAATGCTTGAGACTGTTAAAAGCCTTTGAGTAGTCTACAAACGCGAGGTAGAGCGGGATTTTACATTCAGTATGTATATTTATATTCATGGAGGTCCACGCACTTAACCAAATCATAGAACCACCATAGACCACCTGGTCGGTAGTGAAAAGGCCGCGTCAAAATCGTGCCTGTTCGAGTATCTTTTGTTTTATCTCATCTTTTTCTGTCTTTGATCTAATTGGCCGGAAATTCTATTTTCGATAGTTTTTATGATCAGCTTGTACATGTTGGAGACAAGACTGATTAGGCGGTAATTGCCAATACTTAAAGCATCTATGCTCAATGGTCACTGCTACGGGTAGTACTGAATATCGTTGTTTGCTCTAAGAGTAAACTCATGCTGACTTACCTACTACCTTTTTGCCAGGCTGCCACACACACATCCAGTATTTTTATTAGAAAACGTATGTATATAAAATCTCCTGTTTTGTTTTCTTATAGTTGATTATTTTTTGTTCATCTGATTTTGTTTGTTTTTATCCTAAGAGAAGAATGAAAGAAAAGAAAGAAAGAAGGACACCGTTTATTTGCACCAAAGTCATAATAACACACATAAAATTATAATCATCTTAAGTTTTTGGCACAAATCGGTCACCACTATGAATGGAATATGTTTGATTAATTTTTTTGTAGAGATGGTATGTGTGCTGAAGTTGCATATAAATAACTTATCTATCTAGATAATTTATCTATCTATGCTGCCATCAAACATTTTTAAACCTACCTTATAAGGACTTCCCCCTTGTCTTGGTGGTGGTAGTTCATACGTCTTCTGGCAGATTCTGTCCATTATAATGGTAGGGGACCATTTTCTTATACTTTCTGGAAAGAACTTTATTTCTATTAAAAAAAATATATTTAACTTTAATTTTGCTTTAAGAATTGTTTAAAAGATGTCTTGTCGAACGAGTGAGTGAAGCGAACGATGTTTTTAGTGGCAACTAGGCGCTTCGGCTCAAAGTTTGATGTAGGTATAACCGGAATTTTGGTCCGAAGATAACTCTTGATAAAATTTAAAACTTAAGGACCTTACTTCAATACAAATCGTTTGTCGTGGGCGAAGTTTGATTTATGAGGTATGTTAGCTACGGGGGTCATCAGGTGCGTCTTCATTATATAGATTTTATTGAACTTTGATAAAAGTAACGTATATTGCTAATATTAGGTTACAGAGTGTTGCGCTTTGCATCGCAGACGAAAGAATACAAAATTAAAATGGCGGTGATTCCGCGTTGTTCTGTTGCACCTACCGAGTTAGGTGCACTGCTATACCGACGTATGCAATTCTTCAATTAATGTGATATATCGCGCGTCCAGCTTCTTAAGTTTCCCAATAGATGGCGCTCTTCAAACTATTCGAGTTTATTTTCGTGAATATCGGCGCGAAAAAGGTACTTTTTGAGATATCAGGGTTTAATCATATTTTTTTTCTTGACCGGATGATCGGATTTTGATGAAATTAAAACTTAGAGATAGTACATCAGTACAAATCGATTTTATAAAAAACGTAAAAAAAGAAATGTTTTGATCACTGCCCAAAACGTTCAAGAAGAGCAGAGAAGAAGCATTAAAAAGTTTTAAGCATTATCATAGAATTCTGTATCTTCCTGCTAGCACGGCAGGTAGGATAGGACACAGAACCATTATGTAATCCGTGTGCAGGCAATCCAAAATATGGATGTGGTTTTTGGCTATTTTAGCCTCTCCGTCATTACTTTATGCAATATTTACGGGATATTTGCCATGATTTGATTTTCACACTCCATGATCACGGATAAAATGAAGTCTTTTGTGAGTGGGTAGTCACTGGCAGACAAAACGATCTACCCTCTTTTTAAGTAAAAACTTTTTACAGTTAAAACGATGTGGCAAATAGTTAAAGAGAAAAAAAATAATATAAAAATCAAAATAATATAAAAATAAAAATAAATAACACATTAACAGAAGATCCGTCAGAAATTGCAAATTTGTAGTTTAGGTTTCTTAATTTGATTTGTATGACATGCATTTAGTAGTTTTTATTAAATAACTTAATAGCCGTCACAGACCCAAAGATTCGTAAATTATACCAACGGCACTCGACTCAATTATTTCGGCTCAATTGGGCGGAAGCGGGAAATGCATCCGCTGGAAGCAATTTGTTGCAATCGAACCATCGTGTTTTATTTCTGTAGGTCTACCATGAGTTTACACAATCTATACTCGCTAGCGACTATAGTTAACAAGTTTATAAAATTAAATATTTTTAGTAACCCCGACACTTTACCTAGTCTCTCGTATAAGAGCTACGGTGCAGACACACACCCATAGCGGTCAAACTTATAACACCTCTCTTTTTTTGTCGGGGGTTAAACATGTGTATATAACTTGTACAGCGCCTCTAGCGGATAGTTTGGTACTAAAATACGCAGTAAAGTACTACAGCGACTGTAGTTTGAGCTTCATTTGCTTAGAATTTGGTGGCATGAGTTACAAAACTGACAGATGTCATAGGAACGTACTATCACTACTGTAGTTACGGCAGGCGATCTAACAGTGACAACTCATGGTAGACACACTGTACGTCAAATGCATTTCGTTGCCAGAGTAAAGGACTTATCATAGAACTAGCTGACCCGCAATGAGACAACGTTGATTGGTAAGGATCATGATTGTAGCATGTCTGTGTATGTAGGTTTATTTAACGGACCGTATTTTCATAAATAAAGTGGACATACATTGTTATGTTAAACGGGTTTTCTACTCACGTTAATTATTCGTTGAAAATAGGTATCCAACGTGTTCAGTTCCTCCCAGGGGAAGTTTTTTCGTTTAACATAACAATGAATAGTGTAACTCACGAGTCATTTGAAAGTAAAAAGTGGCAATAGATTCGTTAATATCTCTAGGCTACATTTTAACCAAAGTCATTTCATCTCGTAGTATACATTTCAACTTAAGCTTTTGAAATATGCTGCAGCATGTATTTAATCATTTTATTTTCCAACACTCGTACATTTCATCTCAGTCGTAGAACTGCTGTTTACGTCCACTACTGGGCATAGGCCTCCCTTCCCCATGTATCTCCAAGAACATGAGGTGGATGTTGCCATACTCGCTACGCTTGGCAGGCGGGCTGGCAATCCACTGCCCATCTTCCGGAGGTATCCTTTACCTAGCAGATTCTTACTCCATCCACGGGCAAGAGAGGAGAGGCGACATTCTAATGCCACTACATGGCAGGGGATGATTTAAGAAAAATTTTAAAAGAAAGAAAGAAAACACATTTATTGGCACACAAGACATACATACATGTAAACAACAAAATCAAAAACGAGACGTCTTGATCTCCTGGTACAAAGTCTCAGACTGAAAGAACACAGCCGAGTTAAGGGCTAGTTTACCGACACTCATGCCAGTAGGTTGAAATTTCAGGAAACCCATAGTCGGATGAAAGCCATAATTATATAAAACATAATGCCTTTACCTAAATATAATTTTCATAAAATTTCGGGGTTTGCAAACGAGCACGCAGTATTTAAGTGTAAAACGAATCAATAAGATACGTAACACCTAGCTGTGTTCAAAAACCGGCATCGCTGAAGTGAGGATAAAGGCTGCCAAGCTTAAGTGGGACTGGGCGGGTCACCTTACCCGGATGCGTTCCCAGTGCTGGGCTTAGATTGCCACAGATTGGATCCCTGACGAAACACGCCAGACGTGTCCTATAGGAGTAGACATCGCACTGGACTGAGACAAATGCAGAAAAACGGGGAGGCTTTTGCCCAGCAGTGGAACAGCATACGCTAGTTAAAAAACTATGTAAAGTACTCGTAGCAAATACTCTTACCATTTATAACAGCATCAAGATACTTCAACTCGTTCACATTATCGTAGGTCAGGTCTCCGTGAGCCTCCTGGAACGTCCTGATCTCCTGGTATAATGCCTCTTGGACGGACGGGTTCAGAGCCAGCTCATGGACACTCATGACGAGAGTGGTGGCCGTGCTTTCGAAGCCAGATATGAAGAACATGAACACTTGTGCCGTGAGTTCGTCGTCTGTCCATTCTAATGATAAGAGATCGTCAAATTAAGGTACGATTAATTTTGTAGATCGGGAATTATCTCTCTCAATATTATAAAGAGGAAAGTATTTTGTATGTTTGTAACAAATAAACTCAAAAACTACTAGGCCGATTTTCAAAATTCTTTCATCATTAGGAAGTAAAATTATCCCTGAGTAACACATACAACAACATAGACTATATTTTATCCCCGTGTTCCCACGGGAACAGGAACTACGCGGGTGAAACCATGGAGTGCGGCTAGTTCATTATAGCATCGAAGCTTGGCCGTTTGCTAGTGTGTTTGCCGTTTTAGCCTTGGGTCGCTGGCAGTAGAATATTTCCTGCCCTCTCTGCTCTCCTGATGTAGTAAAGGAAGATAGATAACAGCGTCTTTCCGTGCACCAACATCTCGTACTGCGTTCGCCAATCGTGTTGATCATACCAGCAACCCCTCATGGAGTGCCATGTGGGAGATCTATGTCCAGCAGTCGACGTCCTACGGCTGAGATGATGATGATGATCAAGCTGATTGCGACACGTTTCGTTGAATTGTTTAATTCGAATGAAATTGATTAATTACAATTTTATTAGTTATGCAGATGTATTAGGAAAACTAGCATCTTTAAAATGTTTAATCATCACTTCCGTATAAGTCTACTGATGAACACAGGCCTCCCTCATGGATCTTCATAAGGGGTAGTTGCCATACACACCACGCTTGGCAGGCGGGTTGGCAGAATTGGATGTCAATACACGGAAAGACGCTGCTGCCCACCTTCTAGAGGTATCTCTTTGCAGACTCTTACTGCATGGGCATGAGAGGAGGGGGTAACATTCTACTGCCAGTACTCCACGGCAGATGTCTAATGTATCACAATAATTATAAGTGATTCCATAAAAAATGGGTTTCCATAAAAACGCGTTTTTAAAACCCTGATTCTTTGATAAAAAAATACATCATAAGCCATCTTGAAGTGGCAGCCATCTTGAAGCGGCAGCCATTTTGGTATTGAGTTACTAGCCGCACTCCGCGGTTTTACCCGCGTAATTCCCGTTCCCGTGAGAATACGGCGATAAAATATATGTTACTCAGGGATAATGTTGCAATCTAATCGTGACAGTATTTTGAAAATCGGTCCGGTAGTTTTTGAGTTTATTTTTTACAAATATACAAAATACAAATCATTCCTCGATATAAAATTTGACGACCTCTGTGGCGCAGCGGGCGAAGGTCCGCCTGCTACGCAAGAGGTTGCGGGTTCGATTCCCGCATTAAAACAAATGTCTGTACGATCTGCAGATATTTGTTCAGGATGTTCTGGATGTTTTTCTATATAATAATAAAAAATATCTATCTATCTATGTAGTTTAATATATTAAGTATATCAGTCATCTAGTACCCATAACACAAGCTCTGCTTAGCTTGGGGCTAGGTGATACTGTGTGAATTGCCCAGCATTATTTATTATTTAATATTAGTATGGATATAGATTGTATTATCACCAGAACTAAAGGCGTATGCCATATTTTAGCTCTAACGGAAACCGGGACGTGGGTAATATTTAACTTGCTTGATTTTACCCGGACAAATATTCAAACATTGCGAGGTAAAAGCTTTGAAAAAATGCCGACATTGTTGTATAACAATGAACATGTTTTCAAGGAAATGAGAAACATTATCAATAATGATATTTTGTACGATTTCAGCGGGGTAACTTACTTCTATTTTCCTGTGGTTTAAGTATCTCTTCTGCTGTCGCAAGCCCAAGGGCAAGTTCATCAGTCTTCTCCGTGTCTTTAAGAGTGCCTAAAATAAACATAGGTATTACAGAATAAAAATTATTCAAAAAAAAAATCTGTTCACAAACATGTGAAATGTTTAATTTTGTTTTTAATTAGTTTTTTTTTTATATTTGTAAATTCTTTTGTTTAATTTGTTATGTTTGGAACGTATTTATTTGCTTTGTGGATGTCAGTTTTTAGTTATTATTATTACTTAAAAAATTTAAATCCTTTATTGGCTGTAAGTTAGTGCGTAAGTTTTGAACTGTATTTAGTTAAGAGCTGTGGATTTTGTTAAATAAATAAAATAAAAATAAAAATACAGGTTTATAAGCTATTTTATATATTTAAGTGTAAACCCCACTAAAGTATAATTTATCATTTTTAGAAATGAATATATTTGGCCAAGTGCGTGTTGGTCCACGCACTGTGTAGGATTCTGTAGTTACCGGTATCTGTTAGAGTTGTGTTTTTTACGATTTCTAACAGGTATTTATTGAGTTTTTGGTTTATACCAGTTTTCCGGTAGTTTTCCGGTATACCGTTAGTTTTTACATTTTAAAGGGGCGGTTGTTTACAAAAAAATAGTATAGCATATCCATATATAGTTAAGCATATCCAGTTACTTGTCTTCACAACTCCGCATTGATTTTAAAGTTATGGTTCCGTACCATTATTTAGCAAAACTACTATACCAAAGCACAGTAGCCCCACCACGCAGGTGAAACCGCGGTGTCCGGCTAGTGTGTTATATAAATCACTTTATTCGTTACTAACCGCACTCGGCAGTTTCACTTGCGTAGTTCCCGTTCCCGTGGGAATACGAGGATAAATATAGCCTATGTTAGTTTGGGATAATTTAGCTTTCTAATGATGAAAGAATTTTGTAAATCGGTCTAGTAGTTTTTGAGCTTATTCGTTACAAACATTTTTTTTTAACCTATGTTGTCCCACTGCTGGGCAAAGGTCTCCCCTAAAGTCTTCCAACCATCCTGATCCTTTGCAGACTCCCACCATCCTCTGTCAAAGGTAAACATACAAAGTACAAATCTTTTCTCTATAATATTAGTATACTCGTAGATGTATTAATTTACCTTTAGATGCTTCCATCAGCATCTCGATCATGTCTGGTCGCTTGATGTCATTCTTAGCCCTGTACTCCATAGTGCTCACAACTTGGTTTTTGAAGAAGTTGGTTATTCTGTCCGGTATCATTTGGCAGCTTAAAGTCTACAATAATAATGAAAATTAAAAATTAAAACTATATTTACATCTTCATCTACGTATTGCTTACATCTAACATTCACACATTTATTTGCCGTGGGGTGCCGTAAATAGAAAGTTACCCCTCCTCTCATGCCCATGGATGCAGTAAGAGCTAAAGGATACCTCCGGAAGATAGGCAGCAGCGTCTTTCGGTGTATCAGCATCCCATACTGCGCTCACCAACCCGCCTGCCATGTGTGGTGAGTGTGGTGAGGGGGACCTGTGTTCATCAGTGGACGTTTAATGTCTGAAATGATGAGGGTTCTACAGAATAAAACATTATCAATGATTCCCACACTAGGCAGTCTATCGTGGGAATCAAATTAAGATTCCCAGATCGATTAAAATTATTGACTCAGTCATAAAATAATAAAACATAAATAAAAAATATGTGTGAATGTAGTTTAATGTATTAAGCTTAGCAGTCATCTAGTACCCATAACACAAGCTCTGCTCAGCTTGGGGCTAGATGATGATGTGTGAATTGTCCAGCATTATTTTTTATTTATTTATTATTATTTATTTATGACTGACTCAATAATTTTAATCGATCTGGGAATCTTAATTTGATTTCAACAAGACAGTGTCTCGTTGGAATCAAATTAATGATAACGTTGATAAATAAAAAATAATGCTGGACAATTCACACAGCGTCATATAGCCCCAAGCTGAGCAGAGCTTGTGTTATGGGTACTAGATGACTGATATGCTTAATACATTATACTACATTACAAATATTTTTTTATTTAAATATAGAAATACATCCAGGACACCCTGAACAAATATCTGTACCGTACCGATCGATACCGTACAGATATTTGTCCCGAGGCGGGAATCGAACCCGCAACCTCGTGCGTCGCAGGCGGTCCTTCGCCCGCTGCGCCACAGAGGTCATCAAAACATATATTTTTTTAAATTTTCTAACCAAAAAACCGACTTCATTGATCATCATTACCTGTATAATTTCAGCCGTAAAACGTCTACTACTGAACACAGGCCTCCCCCATGGACCTCCGTGAGGGGTAACTGCCATACTCACCACGCTTGGCCGGCGGGTTGGCGAGCGCATGTTGATACCTACACGAAAATACGCTGCTACCAATCTTGCAGAGGTCCCTTGGCAGATTCTCACTGATTCCACGTAAAAGAGAGGATGGCATTCTACTGCCGGCACTCCACAGCTTATTATACCTTAGCAAGTCCGGGAAACTGCGTTGAGAGGAAGAGATAGGCTCTTTGCAGTGACGTCAGCCCGAACAGTTCCTGTCCCATTCTGTAGAACTCGTTGTCTCTTTCACTCAGCGAGTCTACCTGGAGCCCAAAGACGGCGGAGGCGATAACGTCACTGGTGTACCGGCGCATCAGGTCTTCGACATCCATGTCTTTGGATACGTGATCTGGAGAAGGAAACAAATGGTAGAGATTCTATTGTTGCTCTAACTACTTAAAGCTAACTTAATATCATCAATTCAGCCGTAAAACGTCTACTACTGAACATAGGCCTCCATCATGGATCTCCATGAGGGGTAGTTGCCATACTCACCACGCTTGGCAGGCGGGTCGGCGAGCGCAGTACGGGATGTTGACAGACGGAAAGACGCTGCTGCCCATCTTCCGGAGGTATATCATACATTAGCAGGCTCTTACTGCATCCACGGGCATGAAAGAAGGGCGTAACTTTCTACTGCCGGTAGCCCACGGCGTAGAACATAACTTCAAATAATACGTAAGCTACTTTGCATCGGACGTCGTGAGTGCAAAGCTGTGTGGAATAGGGGCTTAGTTCCGGGATCCCCTTAAGCCTGTCAGGGGATTTTGAAAGACCGCGTTTACAAATGCCATCCTGTTATTATTATAAACTAGAACTAAACTAGCTTCTGCCCGCCGCTTCGCATGCGTTGTACCCGAATCAAAAGTACATACTATACCTACCACTCATACCTACCACTCATGGCGTTCCGCAAGGTAGCATTCTCGGCCCGACCCTTTTCCTAGTATATATTAATGACCTTACATTACTTAAAATAGAGAACTGTAAAATTATGTCTTATGCAGATGACACTACGCTCACCTTTTACGGAGGATCATGGACGGAGGTCTTTGAGAAAGCACAAGTTGGATTCAACAAAGTAACTCAATGGTTGGCCTATAATTATCTGTCACTAAACACGCAAAAAACAAAATATATTCCTTTCTCGATCCGTAACCCTCCCTATCCTATACCCCTTATCTATAATATAACCGCTCACACCTGTAACTTCTCTACCTCAGGAACTTGCGATTGCCCTTATTTATCAGCTGTAGAATCTATTAAATATCTAGGTATTGTAATAGACAATAACCTTAACTTTAAAACTCATATTAATTACATCTCAAATAGAGTCAGAAAGCTCATTTACATCTTCAAACAACTCAGATATTCTGCAGACTCACGGTTAATGAACTTGATTTACACCTCTTTATGTCAGTCTATTCTTTCATATTGCATTACTTGCTGGGGTGGGGCAGCTAAATCTCATCTTATATATGCCGAAAGAGCTCAAAGAGCACTATTAAAAGTTAGCTACTTCAAACCAAAATTATACCACACAACAGTATTATATAAGGAATGTAACGTTCTTACCGTTCGCCAACTTTTTATACTACACCTGATCCTAAAACAGCATGGCAAAACAGATATGATCGACTCTTCACGAACAAACACTAGGAGAAAATATCAAGCTTTCGTAACTAGTAGCTGCTACACATCGTTTGCACATAGATTCTCAACTTTCCTTGGTCCTCGGTTATACAACAAAATTAACAAACACTTAGAAATCTTCCTGATGAATAAAGTACTATGTAAGCAGACCTTAATTACCTGGCTCCTTTCATTATCATATGAGTCTACTGAGGATCTCTTTAAAATAATATCATAGTGAATTCACACACACCCATACATAATACATCCTCTTATATTTATTCAAACATAGTCATTATTTTCAATTATAGGTATACACACTTATATCATTCATTACACACCCTTTAGTAATAAGTTTTCAGTTAGTGATATAGATGCTTAGTAGTAGGGCTAAAGGACACATAAACACACACACACATTCATACACACACACACACATACATTTATACACAACAACATGCAACCTACACAAATGCACACAACAAAGCAACATTTTAGTAAACACTAAGCTACTATTTCAAGGCCAAATATGAATTGTTACCTTTTGAAGGTGGGCGCTAATGCCTATCACACAGGATACTCTCAATCCTAGTTTAGGCAATTAGTTGTATCACTAGAATAAGTTAATCTTACAACCTTAGGCCTATTTTTTAATTAAGACTACTTGTAAAATGTAATTATTTAGGTGCAAATAAACATTATTATTATTATTATTATTATAAAAGTATTATTCTGTGGTCAGTTTCAGCTCAATCTGTTCGGTAATTTTTGCGTGAAGAGGTGACAAACATCCATACATCTATACAAACAAACTTTTGGTTTTATTATATTAGTAGATTATCAGATTACCTAGAGGACAAGACTTATTACCAAGGCACCGACAATTTGATGATCACCACCTCCACGCAATAGTATTTAAAAGTACCAGGCATCATATTATTATAGGAGGTTACATTTTCTTCGATGAAAACTAAATAATTGAAATAAATAACGATTTCAAATCATACAAACCCTTACGAACTTAATTTCTTAAAATTTTCTTATTACTTTGTATGTTCCACCTGTACCAGTAGTGCAGGACTTCAAGGGTAAGTTTCATAGGTTTTGAATCCGTTTATTAATAACATCGAAATTTCTCGCACTTGGACGAGGACAAAACCACCTGGGACGGAATCTGCTCCAACTCCGTCAAACTTAATATAAGACAAAGGTAATTTTTTAAATGATGACTATAACCCGCCTGCCAAGCGTGGTGAGTATGGCAACTACCCCTCATGGAGATACATTAGGGAGGCCTGTGTTCAGTAGTGGACGTTTTGCGGCTGAATTAATAAATATAATGCATTACCGCGGCTTTGACCGGATACGTTCAATTATGATACAAATTGATAACGTTGTTACGGACGTTGTATGGAAACTTGATCAAATAATAAATAAATAATGCTGGACAATTCACACAGCATCATCTAGCCCAAAGCAAAGCAGAGCTTGTGTTATGGATACTAGGTGACTGACGCACAACGCAAGAGGTTGCGGGTCCGATTCCCGCTTCGGGACAAATGTCTGTACAATCTGCAGATTTTTGTTCAGGGTGTTCTGGATGTTTTTCTATAAACAATACAAATAATTTTATATATTCAGTATATTAAAAATAAAAATAAATAAATAAATAATGAATTAGGTATATCAGTCATCTAGTAGCTCGTAATTAGTGACAAAAGAAACATATATTTGTCTGTATATGTTTATAGTCAATAAATAAACTCCTTCATCTTAGAGCGTGCAATGATTTCAACAAGCTGTGTTCTAATAACGGTGACATTGATCTTTACAGCACGAGCGTCAGCTCGGCGCGGCGGCTGCTTAGCAGTAACTTCTTTACCAGTCCATTATTAGCTACAAAATGATATACATATAATGGATGTTTCTATTATGTGTGTACATATTTTTTGTTTCATAGTTTTTGTTCTGTAACTTAAAAATAACTTGCAGGGTTAAATGAATGTATCAGCGTTTTCGTTTTATAGCGTGTTTTTAGCCGTGAAGGCCATTTATTAGCTTCTCTGTTGCCTAGACATAAGTTCACTTTCATATATTGTTATTATAAAAGCTGTAGGCCTTCCTTGAGAAAATAAATAAATAAATGATAGAGTTGGTTTACCTTTCAAATAGTCCACGACGGTGTCGCTGATCTCCGTCATGAAGGGCATCATGTGTCGCATTTTGGAGCTCGTGAACGCTGGGCTAAGGGTAGCCCTCGTGTCTCGCCATTTCTCATCTAGAAGAATAAAGTTATTCGAAAATCATCATCATCATAGGCCTTTACGTCTCTTTGAGATTTAAACGTTATATGCAATATTGACTACGGCAGGGTGATTACGTATCTCGCGACAGGTTTTGCAACAGGCAATTGACAGCAATATTGCTGTCAAATGTCAATTCCTTGCTGTTCTCTAATACAAAATTGACATTTGACAGCAATATTGCTGTCAATTGCCTGTTGCAAAACCTGTCGCGAGATACGTAATCACCCTGCGGATCAGTTTATCCGTGATTATGACATGTGAAACTGCATAAACATTGCGTATAATGTTCACAATCATGATTCTTTCCTCCGTCGACCGAGACACGTTCTCGGCTTGCCCGTTGACGAGCTCACCGCCGCTAACCCGGAGGTGACGTCAACCCGTCCCACATTAGCTGCTAGGCACACTTTTAATAACCGGTCCCGCCGGCGGGGCCGAAGAATACACTCTTTCGTCTTAAGGTGCAGTTTTGCACCTGGACGTTAACCATCAGTACAAAAAAATCTGGCAATAGTCCAAGCCGTGGTTCGAACCTAAGTGGTGCCCTTGAGCTTGTTGCCCCAACCTAACGGCTGGGCGCCTTCTGCTCTCGCCATAGTCCGGTAACGTTGTCATGGCCATCTGCGGTCAACAACATATATTATCAATTCGAAAAAAAATAAAAAACAATCATGATAGTTTTAAAAGATTTAAACAGTGTCTGTTTGGGAGAAACCCTTTTAAATCTCTCATCTTTCAATACTAGAAAAAGGGAAGATTTGTATTTTGTATGTTTGTAACGAATAAACTCAAAAACTACGATTTTCAAAATTCTTTCACCATTAGAATGCTACGTTATCCCTAAGTAACGTCAGCTATTACATCCCCGTATTCCCACGGGTACGGGAACTACACGTGTGAAACCGCGTAGTGCGGTTAGTAGCTAAATAAACGAGAGCGGACGCACATCGCAAATATAGCTGAGCGATCCGGTGGTTATTCATAAACTATCAACAGGTGATTTATATTTTTTAAAGTCACTTAAAATAAGCAGGACACAGACAAACATGCGGTCGATAAACTGATGGTATAGAGGTTCTGCCGTGGGACGCCGGCAGTAGAATCTCACCCCTCCTCTCGTGATGTGGATGCAGTAATAGCCT
The DNA here is from genome assembly GCA_963082625.1 of Pasiphila rectangulata. Lineage (NCBI taxonomy): Eukaryota > Metazoa > Arthropoda > Insecta > Lepidoptera > Geometridae > Pasiphila > Pasiphila rectangulata. Next base: position 2,071,553 of record OY720246.1, on the reverse strand, counting down.
GCTAAGGGATACTTCCGAAAGATAGGCAGCAGCGTCTTTCCGTGTATCAACATCCTGTACTGCGCTCGCCTACCCGAATGGTAAAAAGGAACTTGACAGGCGCAAAGCGTGGTGAGTATGGCATCTTCCCCTCATGGAGATCCAGGCCTGTGTTCAGTAGTGGACGTTTTACAGCTGAAATGAATATATAGATGAAGTACCAATAAATATAGTTCATTTTCATACCTCTCATCATCAGCAGACTCCCCCCAAACAATGGCTCAGTATCTTCGGCAAGGAACTGTTTGTGGTTCGTAAAATGATCAAAATCCTTGACTGCTATCAATTTTATCAGGTCCGGATCGCGGATCAGCAGGATTGGGGTTGTTCCTTCGACAAAACCGACGTATCTGTAACAATTTTGGTGCTTAGTTAACCTCCGTCGGTCGCGGGGGTCTTTAAAAGCCTAGCCGGGCTAGCATGGGCTGTGGATAAAACTTTTGTCCACCGGTTATTTCCACTGACAAGGGATAAAATTATTTTATCCTCCTGCCAAAGCACGGCAACAAGAGGAAAGAGAATTATATCACTTTTTGACATTAGACGTGGATACTCACCCTCCGCCTATAATTTCGGTGACAAGCGTTTCCCCTGGTTTGTCCACCGTGAATAGTTTATCCACCCATGTCGCCATGCTCGGAGGGTGGACAAAATTGACAGAGGGGAATAGTATTTTGTCCTCTCCCCGTGGATAAAATATCTCCGGCCATGCTAGCCCTGCTGCAGGGCTAGCATGGGCTGGGGATAAAACTTTTGTCCACCGGTTATTTCCACTGACAAGCGATAAAATTATTTTATCTACCTGCCAAAGCACGGCAACAGGGGGAAAGAAAATTATATCACTTTTTGACATTAGACGTGGATACTCACCCTCCGCTTATAATTTCGGGGACAAGCGTTTCCCCTGGTTTGTCCACCGTGAATAGTTTATCCACCCATGTCGCCATGCTCGGAGGGTGGACAAAATTGACAGAGGGGAATAGAATTTTGTCCTCTCCCCGTGGATAAAAAATATCCGGCCATGCTAGCCCTGCAGGTGTTACAAAAATTTTAAATTCAACCAATTAAAACTAATTCAGCGACTCAATATTATAAGTTCACTTCTAACTTTGGATAATATTTGCCGCATATCACCACTTACTTTTAAAGTTTACTTGTAAGATCCCTGAGATACAGAGATGTTTTGTGCGTACGGGCTCTGAAAGACCCCACGCGACTAACGGCGTAAGTAAAACCGAGTAAAATTCAGTTTAGTTAAATTCAATTTAGTTTAGATTTACCTTGTAACATGTGTTTTATCTATGATTTTGTTGTTTTTTTTATTTAATTAAATAGTATCTCTAAAGGTGTTTTCAAAGCTTTTTATTTTTTGGGTCTTCAGAGACCCCACGTGACCTACCGCGTAAACAAAAACTGTGCGACTGACCGAAGGATAAAAGTACCTGTGTGGCACAGCGGGCGAAGGTCCACTTATGACGCAAGAGGTTGCGGGTTCGATTCCCGCCTCAGGACTAATATCTGTTTAGTATTTTGTAAACTTTTGCAATCTATAGACATGGTCTTAAACTGATCAACGGGACATCATTACGAATTTTATTATTTCCCGACGTTTCAAGTGCTCTGCTGCCCTCGTGGTCACGGGTAGACTGATGTACTGGAGCTACCGTCGCAGGTTGATAGTAGAATCCGCGACTACCCTCAATTCGTCATCTGTCAGAGATGCACAGTCGACGACACACAACACTGACAGTACCTTCCTGCGGCAACACCGGAATGCCTCGCGTCGCACATTGACCAAAAACGGGATTCCACGAGGCCGAGAGACGAAAATCATCATTACGATTAAAATTCCAGTTTTTCTTGATTTCAGTCGTCTTCCGGACCATCCGCTGTCCAGTGCTCTCCAGAGAGCGCCACTACTATAAGCGGATGGCCCAAGATGTAAACGTAAGGTAATTAAGCGATAAAATCCCGTTGATCAGTTTAAAATGTCTGTATAATCTGCAGATACTTGTTCAGGGTGCCTTGGGGTGCCGAAGGCAGTAGAATGTTACCCCTCCTCTCATGCCCGCGGATGCAGTAAGAGCCTGCTATAGGATACCTTTGGAAGATGGGCAGCAGCGTCTTTCCGTGTATCAACATCCAGTACTGCGCTCGCCAACCCGCCTGCCAAGCGTAGTGAGTATGGCAACTACCCCTCATGGAGATCCATGAGGTATATATTTGTGTTCAGTAGTGGACGTTTTACGACTGAATTGATGATGATTATGTTGCTTTGTTCTGGATGTTTTTCTACATAAAATAAAAACATCTTTCAAAAACACCTTACCTTTCTTCCGGAAAAGCCTTGTAAACAGCATCGATGTCTTCCACAACGGACCTCTTCAGGAACGTACTGTACAATACATTGCCAAAGACGGGAACACCTCGAACGCACTTTACTCCATTCTTCTCGAAGTTAAATAGTAGTTTTTTATTCGCGTAGCTGTACACGGTTAGTATTATTGTCAAGATGAGGAGCACAACTTCTAAAATCATCTTGGTCAAACACAGAACTTTACACAGATTAACTCCTTAGAAAACACTTAGATTCTTTTAAGTCAAAACACAGGGAAATAAAAATCTGACGTGAAACTCAGAATCAGTACCTGAAAAAGGGAAAAGAGCTTGTGGTCAATTATTTAAAAACTTTTACAACTAATTCAGTACTATTTTCGAGAAATTTGTTTGTAGATTAAATTGGTCATAAACCTCTTTTGTCACTGTCATTTCTTACCTAACGGTATTAAATAAAGAATGAGCTCAAAATGTATTACAACGTTATTCTTATTAAGTGTACCCAGTTCGTGCAAACGAACTGAAATGATGTCCAACAATAAACTGTTGTTTGCTAAATAAAGTAAGACTTTCCTTAAGCTGAAAAATGTCTGTCTTAAGCATACGTAATAATAATTCATTTTCACTGATCAACGCGGAATTAATTAAGTTTTACGGCAACGACGCAAAACTATCAAAATGTCAAAAAATCAGTCTCTTGACTGAGACCCGCAGGCTGATTACGTATGTTCCGACAAGTTTGCAACAGCCGTAAATCTCGCGATCATCGCTGTCAAACGTCATTTTTTTATAAGGTATTAGATAACAGCAAGGAATTGACGTTTGACAACGATAATCGTAATATTTTCACCTGTTAGAACTTTCGCGAGATATGTAATCTTCCCGCCGCGGTCATCACAGACTGGTTTTATTTCTAGGTAGACGTATAGAGATAGATATCTCCCCTGGCTAGGTACACATTAGGATTTTTTCCTAATGTCTCCCCTGGGACATAACAGGGGAAACAACAGACCGCCGCCCCTATCATTTAATAACTCATATCTATATTTTTACCCCATCACTAGCCCATACCTTGTCATAGGAAATTCAATTAGCGCTGTATTCAATTTAAATGTGTTTTGTTTTTATTTTGTAAACTGACTATTATAAGTAGCCGTTTGCTCTATTGATAAAAACATATATTCTTTGACTTTGAGCTTTTTGTGGAATAAAAACGTAATATTTTTGAAGCGCACCAAAACTGGTGTACTTTGTCTTAGTGCGGTTTATCTGGGTGCTTAAGGTAGAATGCCTCAGGGTATATTTTTAACGTTTGCAATCACGACACAGTATTAACGCATATCTAATAAAGTATTTATCAAACCCGTGTTTGCCGAATGGTACGAACCTCCGACTTTCAATTCGTGGGTTCGTAAGCGGCCGTGAACCAATGGATTTTTCTATCTTGAAAAGTGCATGTTCACATTTAACACGTGCTTAACGGTGGAGGAAACACCGTGAGGAAACCCGCGGCTTAGTTAGTTTCAGACGTATTGACCTGTTCTTTCCTCTGACTAATAGCTGACTAAGCTGAGAGGATGGTATAGGTGCTGAGCAAGCCTGATCCGTACGTCTGTACATCATGATTACCAGTTGCTGACGCTTTTACAGCGTCATCTATAATCATATAAATACATTATCTAACAAAGTTATAAAACTAGTAGGCATATGGATGGGCCTGGGGTGAGTCACTGTGACCCCGCAACACAGGCTCTTTGAGACCTAGTGCGGGGAACAGAGCTTATTCGGGTACAACTGCTACTTGTCTTACTAATGTTAAAATAGTTAATGTACAGTATTGTAACTGTAGTAAGTACGAAGAAATGTATTACTATAAAATAAATCATTTGTATTTGTATTTGTATATAAAATAGATGCAAAGGCCTTTATTTATCACGTTACTTACCTGATGTTTCGGCAGGATTGCACCGTGTTCGTGGTATCTTGGCCTCGTGAATCTTCCCGCGTATTTGTAGTACAAAGATAACTGTCAGAACTATTACGCGATGAAATGCAACTCAAAAACTTTGTTCGTAAAACCACGTATATAGATTTCTGAGCCCCGTATTCCCCTGTCGATAGCGTTTATAAAACGATACCAATTCACATGTCAACCGACTAGGAGCGATTGAGCGAGTGTGGACCAAACGGGATGTATAAAACAAAGATTAAAATCGTTAGATACGCCCTCTCAACAAAAAAAAGTAAAAGTAAGGTCTTTGCATCTATTATAGATGATTTATACAGCGTCAGCAACTGGTAATCATGCTGTACGGGACGCTGCAGTGCCTGGGACATTGTTAGATGGATTAGGCTTGCCCAGCACCTATACCATCCTCTCAGCTTAGTCAGCTATTACTCAGAGGTAAGAACAGGTCAATACGTCTGAAGCTAACTAAGTCGCGGGTTTCCTCACGATGTTTCCTTCACCGTTAAAGCACGTGTTAAGTGTGCACATAAATTTTTCAAGAAAGAAAAATCCATTGGTGCACTGCCGGTATCGAACCCACGACCTTCGGATTGAAAGTCGGGAGTACATACCACTCGGCCAATACGGCATTATCTCTCAACAAAAAGTGTGCTATTATCTTTTTAAGTATGGTTACAATAACGCCAATGCACACAGATTTTGCCAATACACCAAACTGTGTTACCATTTAGTCTGCAATCTGCCGTGGGATGCCGTAGAATGTCGCCCCTCCTTTCGTGCCCGTGGAAGCCGTAAGAATCTGTTAAGGGATATCTCCAGAAGATAAACAGCAGCGTCTTTCCGTGTATCAACATCCCGTACTGCGCTCGCCAACCCTCCTGCCAGGCGTGGTGAGTATGGCAACAACCCCTCATGATCAGTACCAGGATGTTTAAGTCCATGAGGGAGGCCTATGTCCAGCAGTGGACGTCTTACGGCTGTAATGATGATTCTGCAATCATGTTGCACGAACTTTCGTGATAAACATACACATACACACACACAGCGTCCGGCTAGCACAGCGTTTAGAGGTACACCGATTCCAAATGAGTGAGCTCACTCATTTTATGTGGAAACAAAACGGTGCAGTCTCATAACAGGGAGGGTGTATCTAACGATTTAAATCTTTGCTACAAACAACCATGCATATTACATTCAATTTGTTTTATGAATAGGGGCCCTTTTATTCTCGTTTGCGGTACAAATACATATGTCGGAAAATCAAGACTGGAAGTTATTATCGAAAACGATTCCCAATCTTCATCATCATCATCAGACTGCGGTCCGCGTCCACTGCTGGACATAGGCCTGCCCTATGGATTTTCAGATCGTGAGACGGTAAGCATTTGTCTTGGAGTGCCGGCTTTAGAATATTACTCCACCTGTCATGCCCGTGGATGAAGTAAGAGCCTGAAAAGGGATACCTCCGGTAGATGGGCAGCAGCGTCTTTCCGTGTATCAACATCCCGTACTGCGCTCGCCAACCCGCCTGCCAAGCGTGATGAGTATGGCAAGAATGCATGGAGATCCATGAGGGAGACCTGTATTCAGTAGTGGACGTATAACGGCTGAAATGATGACTATTACTTGTGGAAAATTAGTATAAGTTATTAGTATTAAAAAAAACATGTTTTTCTGTTCTTAAAATTTAATAAGTGTGTTAAACTTGTCTTGACTAAGCTGAGAGGATGGTATAGTTGCTGGGCAAGCCTAATCCATCTAACAATGTCCCAGGCACTGCAGCCTGCAGCATGTCGTACAGCATGATTACTAGCTGACGCTGTAAAAGTCATCTATAATAGATCATCATTTCAGCCAAAAAACGTCCACTGATGAACACCGGCCTCCCTCATGGATCTCCATGAAGGGTAGTTGCCATTCTCATCACGCTTGGCAGGTGGGTTGGAGAGCGCAGTATGCGATGTTAGATAAATAGATAAAGCATTTATTCGTTTCTTGTTTCTTTGTTGTGTCATTTCTTGTGTATACATGGAAAGACGCTGCTGCCCATCTTCCGGAGGTATCCCTTAGCAGGCTCTTACTGCATCTATGGGGATGAGAGGAGGGGTAACATTCTGCTGCCGGCACCCCACGGCAGTAATAGATGCAAAGGCCTTACTTACATTTTTTACACTTGTCTTCTAAGTCGGTTTAATTAAACACCAAAAGTAGACTTTACGATCAAAGTGAACGAAATGAATCGATGCTGCCTCGTTACAGGTAGACTATCTCCAATTAATGTAAAGCTCGTCAGAAATCCAGGATTAGGGCACAAAGGAACTGTCCAACTTTTCAATAATCCACTGTAATTATGTGTTTTGTGAAACAGTCCCTGGGAAGTTCCCGGGAAAGGGATTTCCGAGAATCTTGCTTCTTATATTTCTGTTGGTGATGTCAAAAGTTAAAAAGATAAGTTACGGTTATATTAGGTTTTTAATGTAGTTTTAGTATGTGTATATTCTGTTGGCGCACTTCCTAATATAAGCTTATTAAAATGGCGTAAAACGACCTAAAATGACGTTTAGCTATTGAGTTGGTGCCGTTCTAACATCAAAACGGCAAAGTGACATTACGGACACTTTATCCGAAATGTCATTTCCAATTTTAATTAATTTATTTAGTGGCATTTCGGACACCACATTAAAGCTGTATGAATAGTGAAAAATTAGATAATGTTTTTTACAGTCACACTAAGAAATAGAGTGTTACCAAAATTAAGTATTTGAGGATACGGTATACCGTATTTTTTTGGCATAGTTACTGTTTTGTGGACGTATTACTGTATCCATCATCGTTTCAGCCGTAAAACGTCCACTACTGAACACAGGCACAGTAATATCAGCCAAGTGATACCTGCGGAAGATGAGCAGCGTCTTTACGTATATCAATATACCGTACCGCGCTCGCCAACCCGCCTGCCAAGCGTGGTGAGTATGGCAACTACCCCTCATAGAGATTCATGAGGGAGGCCTGATTTCAGTCGTGTACGTTTTACGACTGAAATGATGATTAATAGTTAGAACAAGAAAATTACCAGTTCTGCAAAAGCGAAAATAGCCTGCCAATTTGTACAAACTACTTATATAAAAATTTAAGGATCTAAGAATGAAATATTGCCAAGGTCTGTGACTTTGACCTTGTAGGCGCTCCCTCAGCTACCCTCGTCATCTGCAAACTATCTTAGAAACAACCCTTTATCTCACGAAAGATGAAATCAGAAGTGAGCGTCAGACTCGCGTATTGAGTCTTCCGTAGGAGTACGAATATTTTGAACGCTATTGTGTTGATATTTATTTCAAATGTACATATGTACATGTAATCTATTTTTAGTTTTATTTAGCTCTTGTGTAGGTCGTTACATAATTGAAATTGGCGTTTTTTCGTACTGGCCGCTTTGATCTCAAAAAACTCCTCTTTGGTTAGGAATTCCAAATTCAAATACATATATACATCTATTTATTCATGCACTTGTGTTTTGAAAACCATAATTCATTTGTTTTTCCTCTTTAGTATTTTTTCTTTGTGTCACTCAGTTTACAAAATGGAAAACTTGAATTATCGCGTTTTTTACGAGTACGAGTTCCACCGTGGCACCAGTGCTGAAGAAACGGCTCGAAGGATTAATGTTGTGTATGGCGGCGGTCTCGCAAAAGAAAACACAGTGCGTGTTTGGCTCCAACGTTTTCGTTCTGGAAATTTCCAACTGCAAAACAAGCCCCGTAGACGGCCGGAGACCAAAGTTGATAATTAAGAATTGAAGGCTTTTGTGGAAGCGGATCTATCGCAAACCACGTCCGAGGTACCTACAGGCTGCGGTGTTAGTGATAAAACTATTTTAATCCACTTGAAGCAAATAAGGAAGGTGAAAAATATTAATAATAATAAAAATCTTTATTTTCGGAACTTAATTTAGGGTACATTAAAAACAAGGAAACCATGGTACTTGTATTAGCAAAAGCTGTGTCGCAGATACAATTGCCCTCCTCCGCATCATAAAATATAAGTACAGTTCCAGACTAAATTTACATGTATTTATACAAAAAAAAAAAAGCTTGAAAGTTGAGTACCTCGAATTAAGTGAAGCAAATCGACAAACGCGCGTCGACTGCTTCGTTACATTACTCAACCGGCCCAATAATGAAGGGATTTTAAATCAAATTGTTTGACCTGTGATGAAAAGTAGATCCTATACGATAATCGGAAGCGCTCATTGCAATGGCTGAACCCTGGCGAACCAGCCAAATCATGCCCTAAGCGAAATCAGACTCAAAAAAAGTTACTTGTGAGCGTTTGGTGGACCAGTGCCAGTGTCGTCCACTACAGCTTTCTTACATCTGGCCAGACGATTACGGCAGATGTCTATTGTCAGCAACTGCAAACCATGATGGAAAAGCTAGCTGCTAAACAACCGAGGCTGGTCAATCGCTCTAGGCCACTGCTGCTTCAGGACAACGCTAGACCACACACTGCTCAACAGACGGCTACCAAATTAGAGGGGCTTCAATTGGAATGTCTGAGACATTCACCGTACTCTCCGGACCTTGCTCCAACAGATTAGGTACTAATTTTTTCGAGATTTGGATAACTTTTTGCAAGGGAAAAAATTCAACTCCGATAAAAATCATATCAATAAAATCTTTGAAGGCGATTGGACTGCCCCAGTCCAAACCGCCTTCAAAGATTTTATTGATTCCTGTTCGAATGGTTTTTTTAGAAAAGGGATCAATGAACTACCTATGAGATGGCAAAAGTGCATAGATAGCAATGGTATATACTTTGATAAATGAAATATTTTATATAAAAAAAATCAACTTTATGTTTCTCTCATACAAAACGCCAATTTCATATGTAATGACCTTAATGTAAGGTAGGTTAAGTAAGTCTGTAAACCTCTTTTTGGAATAAAAATATCATTATTATTTATTATATTAAAAAGGGTTTCTTTAGCTCGCTCGGATGTTGAACCCTAAAAATGTACTAAGCATTTGTAGCGCGTTTGAACATAGCTTATGTATTTGTATCCGCGCCATGTTTAAAAGCTAAAAGCTTTTTCTTGTTATGTTAGTTACAACTACAATCTACTACCCATTCATTTACTGTCGCAGTTTTAAGTAATGTAAATTGTTTTAGTATTTTAGGGGATGGAAGGACCTTCTTAAGTTTAAAATTAAATTGAGCCTTGGGCATCTAGAATTAGGTGTCACAAGTTTATAAAATAAAAAATTTGAAGTAACTCCTGGCGCATCACCTAGTCTTGGAGGTTACCATTTTTTTTTGTCTTGCGATCTACACATCATGCCCTTTTGATACCACACTTGGGTATATTTGAAAATATTGTTCACCCCTTCTTTCAGCCCCCATATCTCATGTATGGCTCAACCGATTACTATACAGGGTGTAAAAGGACGACTACCGAAAACTTCGGGGGGTCAATGTACTCATCAATATGAACAACTTTTACTAAGGAACTTTCGCTGTAAAAAATGCGAAGAAACAGCTGTTCCATACAAAAGTACAATACCTACTTTACTAAAGTAAAGTATTATACAACGTGTATTATAACTATAACATGTGTACTAAACTGAAAGGGGGGGTTTCAACCCATGAAAAATAAAGTTTTAGAAGGAAAAAAATCGGTAATTAATTTTTTTTAGTTATTTTTTTTTATATTTTTCGTTTTTTTTAGTTGTTTTTTTTTAATATTTTTTTTTATAAGATGATATGTGAAAATAATCTTGACGTCATAATCAGTTTTGATTGTTTTCACTTTTTTATAAAAAAAAAATATTTTTGGTTTTTATTTGTACTTGTACGGCAACTCCTCGCGGAGGTCAATGACCCTGTCAAGAATCAGCTGGCTTTTAGGTTGTCACAATCGTACAATCAGCTGTTGATTGAGGACTTCTTACGTGCAGTGTTGATTTCCATCTAGGTGATTGGTATGATTTCCAGAATATCTTCATCAAGGCTGGAGAGCGCTCGAATAAGTGCGCGCTAACCACATAAATAAAATCAATATAACTTGTTAAATATTTACGATTTGTTAACATTTGATTTAGTTCTAAAATTACAGGATTGTATCGCGTACCTACATTTTTTCGAACACATTCCAGCGTTTCTGTTCGCGGAAGACATCCGACAAAGAACGCTGAAATATGTACGAACCATCGGGAAAAAATAAAACAGGTACGCGATAAAATCCTGTAATTTTAAAACTAAATTAAATGAAATCAATAATGTTCTACGTCAACTTTGAACATGATACAGTACTTTATTGCCAATTAATTGACCAATTTTCATGCAAAACTCTATCTATTACGAGTTTAGCTTGGTATTTTAGATCCACGCTCGAGCCATGACTCGTAAATTATTGATTTTGTGACATCAGCGTTGATTTTCTGACAGTTATTTTGTAAGTATAGCCGTGGGGTGCCGGCAGTAGAATGTTACCCTTCTTTCATGCCCGTGGATGCAGTAACAGCCTGCAGAGCCTGCTAAGGGATACCTCCGGAAGATGGGCAGCAGCATCTATTCGCATATCAACATCCCGTACAGCACTCGCCAACCGGTGAAGATCCACCTGAGAGGCATGAGGTTGCGGGTTCGATTCCCGCCTCGGGACAAATGTCTGAACGATCTACTATGTTATGTATGATATACTTTGTTCAGGGTGTTCTGGATGTTATTCTTTGAATAATTCAAAAATATCTATCTGTGTAGTATATTATAATAAGGTATTAAGCATATCAGTCATCTAGTACATATAACAAAAGTTCTGCTTTTATGTGTGTGTATTCTTGAGGCTAGATGATGCTGTGTGAATTGCTCAGCATTTTTTTTTCATTTGAAGTATCTACAGGATTTTATCGCGTACCTTTTTCATTATTTTCCGACTTTTAGAACACGTTTCTGCGTTCGCAGTCGTCCCGCGACCAAGAACGTGTTAACACATCGTAAAACTTTAACTAGTTCTGTTATTTGTAACAAAAAAAATATCTTTAAAAATACTGATTGAAAACAAGCTTTTATTACTTGTCAATAAAAATAACTAAAAAGGTATGTACATATCTCCATCATCAGACCCTGGTTACCATCTAGCACCAAAGTTCTCGTCAAGACGGATCAAACGAGTCCAACACGATGGGGTTGTGTTGTTTAACTACCGAGTTCCTATGGCCATATTCCGGTTCCATCATCAAATCAAATGTCATAATAATTTTGCATTTTTGACGTTTTATGGCTGAAATTATGAAATAAAGAGATTCGAATATAAAAATACAGACTAGCACAACCCTGTTTTATGTTTAAAAGTAGGAAAATTCACCTTTGCTAATTGGTTGTGTTGTGCAACGTATGGGAAATACATAAAACCATACTACAGGTACAGGCAAGGTCGAGCAAACGAGACACAACGGACCGAGCATTCACTTCGGGGCGTCCTCTGCAAGCCGATGGAATTGTTGATCTACGCGGCTCAGTTGGAGCTAGAGTGTAAAGGGTACTAGATAGTTGATCATCATCATCATCATCTCACTGTTGCCTTCGTCCACTGTTGGACTTAGGCCTTCCTCATCAATCTCTAAGTACATAGGCCACGCTTCGCAGGCGTATTGGCGAGCGTTGGTACAGGGAAAGACGCTGCCCATCTTCCGTTGGTATCCCTTGGCAGGTTCTTACTGCATCCACGAGAAAGAGAGTAGAGGCAACATACTACTGCCAGCACTCCACGGCATGGTTGATAGATACTTAAATTATTTTGTTTGGTAAAAAATACTAAACTATAAAATATATAAATTTTATAATATATTATATAAAATATATGATATATAAAATATAAAAATATACTAATAAAGTATAAAACCTTAGCGGTTTCTAGTTGCTATTTTATATTAAGCATGTAATATTATTTGTAAACAATAAATATATTAAAAAAAAAACTTATCATATCACGAAAACACTGGTGTCTGGCACCAGACCAATATCTGCAGATACATTTCGTACCCCCGCGGGCATCGAACCTGAATCCGCGTCTCAGTCGACTAACAAACTGGACCACGGAGGTCGTCTTAAAGTAATAAATAAATAAATAAATAAAATGATGTAATGTAGTAATGTGGTAGTAGAACTTTTTGTGAAGAGTGCATCTAGGGAAGTCATTCTAGGGCGATCAGATAAGTAAGGCGTTTGCTTCTATTACAGATGATTTATACAGCGTCAGTAACTGGTAATCATACTGTACGGGACGCTGCAGTGCCTGGCACATTGTTAGATGGATTAGGCTTGACCAGCACCTGTAACATCATCATTTTAATTTTAGTTTTGTAAGGTTATGAGCAATATTTTTTCTAATTTTTATATCGAGTTCTGTACACTCCTGTAAAGGTGTCTCACACGGGACCAGTATTATTTCAATTTACTGTGTGAATGTAATGTGAAGATGTCGTACGAGTGTCCTAATAAATAAATAAATAAACATCCTCTCAGCTTAGTCAGCTAGTCAGAGGAAAGCACAGGTCAATACGTCTGAAGCTAACTTAACCGCCGGTTTCCTCACGAAGTTTCCTTCAAGTACTGCTGCCAAGCAGTTAAGTCTGCACTGCTGTGTTCCAGTTTGAATGGTAAGGTGGAATTACGGGCACATGAGACTTTACAACTCTGTCGCAGGGTGACGAGGGCTATGCTATACAGCGTTGATCATGTACACAGTGAACGTGATCACCACGGTATTGTTGCTGTAATAGGTAAGAGGTTACCTTAACTTCATAACTTGTCTCGTCATTAACTCGTACAAAAAAATGTACTGAGACGGCGCGGGCTTTATGACGTCACTAAAACCAGCTTGCCGCTTATTACGTACATAAAGTGCTAGCACAATAAAACATGAGGTTAAATATACTTTTAATTGTAGGTAATAAGGAGCACATTATAGAAACGAATAAGAAATAAATTAAAAGTAAAAATAATCTTTTTAACAACAAAGCTTTTATTTAAACGTACTAAAAATAACAAAATAAACATTTTCATCATTAACCTGTGTACCTGTAACTTTATCTAATTGATTTTTTTCAACGTCGTATTTTTTGGGTGAATGTACAAGACATCGTAACCAATATTACCGTCATAATTTCAACAATGTCCTAGCCCTCTTTGTGTCACTTGGCATATGTCACATCGCTCAAGCTGAGTTCAACGAATTATCAAATACATTCCAATCTAGCCAAACCGTCTAGCGACTTGTTGGAAGTGGCCGGGAATTAAAACTAGTTGTCCGTTTGCATCGGCTTGATTAGGTAAGCTAGTGAAGTAGCGGGACCGCGGGCTGGCTAATTGATATAAATGAAGTGAAACCGCACGCTGGGAACCCTTTCCTGTGGGTTTCGATATTGCAGCTATCGATGTAACTAATTGCTTTTAGCCAACGTCTATTGGCTAACAACTTTCTATACTAGGGCTTTAGCAAATAGAACGCATGCTGCGCTAAAGCCCCAAATAAGCGCTTATAGAAGACTGAGAAGTATAACTTGCAGCTATGTCTCGTGCAGCTTATTGTTGCTCATATCAGCCGTAGGATTGCTGTCCTCTCGTCTACTGCTGTACATAGGCTTCCCTCATGGATCTCCAAGGTCATAACTGGGTTATTGCTATACTCGCCACGCTTAGCAGGCGGGTTGGCGAGCGCAGTACGGGATGTTGATACACGGAAAGATGCTTCTGCTCAACTTCTGGAGGTATCCTTTGGCAGCTTCTTACTGCATCCACGGGCAAGAGAGGAGGGGCAATATTCTACTGCGGGCACCACACGCTTTGAACAATACAATGTGTGGTGGAATTGTTCCATTTAATAGGTACCCATTTTAACGCACAATATTATGTTTTGTTTTTTTTTATACTATTAAATGACGAGACAACCTCTACCTATAACAATTGCAATGCCGCGGTGGTCACGTTCGCTGAGCACGTGACCAACGCTGCACTGCAATGCGCCCATCACCCTGAGACAGAGTTGTAAGGTCTCATGTGCCTGTAATTTCACCGGCCCCCTTGCCCTTCAAACTGGAACACAGCTATGATAAGATTTTCATTTTATTGTGGTGCCGGCAGTAGAATGATGCCCATCTTCTCTTTCCCGTGGATGCTGTATGAATCTGCCAAAGGAAACCTCCGGAAGATCGGCAGCAGCGTCTTTCAGTTTCGCAACATCTCGTACTGCGCTCACCGCCCCGCCTGCCAAGCGTGGCGAGTATGGCAACAACCCCCTCATTATAACCCTGTAATTTCCCCGGCCCCCTTGCCCTTTAAACCGGAACACAGCTATGAAGACATTACTGCTTGGCGGCAGAAATAGGTATGGTGGTAGTACTTCCCCGGTTGAACCATTCACAAAAAGTTCTACTACTACTCAACCAACACTAGTTTAAACTTCATATCGAACAGTTGACACATCAGAGAGTCAGTGTGTGACTGCTACCCAGCCTCCGTGATTGTTCCGCGGAGATTTGTCATTTGTCGGAATGCGAGCTCTGTTAAACGTGTTTGCTTACTGCGCCGGCAAACACTGTGTGTTTGTGCAGCTGGATTGGCTCGCTGCTATCATAACACTCAGCATTAATATATGCCTGGGGAATCGAAGCGTCGAGAATTTTCGATATGCCAACACAGGGAAAATGATATGCCATATACTATAATGATGCAATAAGTCACATCGAACCTAAAAATCCTAGTCAAATAAAAGTAGTGCCTGTGGTACTACTTTAAGAGAATGGTTCGGGAAGAGATTGAGATTAAAAAGCATCCTAATTTCAAACGTTAAGACGGTTTCAGACTCTCGGCCTCGTGGGATCCAGTGATAGCACAAAGGTACACTTTGTACTTGGCGAGAAAAATTAACTCAGTATGCGAATACAGTCAGTGTAGTGTGCTGTCCCAGTGGGAACTAACCATATAATTTTTATGAAGATGAAATGAGGGTAGCTCAACAGACGCCTTCGCTTTGTTACGGTACCTCCAGCACGTCAGTCTTCCCGGAACCATGTCTGATGCAATCTAGTCGAAACGTCGGAAAATAATAAAGGTAATTTGAGCGATAAATACCCGGTAAAATGTATATTAATATTGATATGCCAATGAGACGTTCCAGTAAAAACCAGCCTTGGATTAGAAGGGCGGATGACCTGGTTAGGACTGCAAGTCAGCGATGGATGTAGGCCACTTCCAGCTGCTATACTTTGAGGTCCATGAGGGGTCTATGTCCAGCAGTGGACGTCCTACGGTCTAGTGGCAGTCAACCAAATCTGCAAAAAATAACTTCAGATTTCCACAAAGATAACTTTCGAGTATCCCTCACGATTTTAAGGTAAGGATACACTAATGTACCACCATGTACCACTAAGGCTTAGTGATATTCATTAATATTAACGTGACTGTACTATTATAGTACTCGAAAGCTCGCCGCTCCATCCGTCATAACAGAAACTAGGACTTATAATAAGACCAAAATGTCTTACAAGTAAAAACTTGTCATTAAAAAATATACATTTTTTTTATTTTCTTTCAGTGTCTTTCAGTGTATCAACATCTCGTGCTGTGCTTGCCAACCCGCCTACCATCCCTACCAACCCCCTCATGATCTTAGATAATATGAGAGAGGCCTATGTCTAGCAGTAGACGTGGATAGCTGTCCTGTAGCTGAGATTTTCATTTTATTCTGAAAGTCTTTGATCGGTTATTTCATGTCCCGGAACTTTCAAAATGTCGAGACTTCCCAAACCCTATTCCCATCCCATTCCGGGTATTAATTACTTGCGGCAGGGGCCGGCCACCGGTCACCGAGGTTTCTGGTCTATTTATTAAATTTTCAACCTTGTTAAGTTCGGGATTGGAGGCAGATGGAAGTTTTAGAACATTAATGAAACCTATTTTGATGTTATATGCAATGTTTGCCATGGTTTCAGCCTTTTTGAGTGTCTATAACCACGCAGTAATATCGAACAAGCGTTGATACGGGGGTACCAAAAAAGAGGACGAAAGCCTCAAAAGGTTACCAAAGGTCAAAAATTGAATCAAAAAAAAAGCATTTTTGGGTTTTTGGAAGTTTTCGGCCATTTGAAGACTTTTATTATTTTGGTGACCTTTTGAGGTCACTACCTCTATAACTCCGGTCCCTGTGCCGGTAACCAAAATCAATCAGTACCCTTCTCTTATTAAGACGGTGCTACCGAAAAAGGTTTCATGTAAATCGGTCAACGCGTTCAGTTGTAATCGTCTCATGCACAGACAGAAATATAGACAAACAGACAGAGCTCTAACTCTAAACGCACTTTTACTTTTCATTGTAATAGGACTAAAAAACGAGGCAAACCGAATGGCCACCTGATGTTAAGCGGTAACCTGTACCTATAACAACTGCAATACCGCGGTGATCACGGTCACTAAGCACTTGACCAACGCTAAATTGCATTGCGCCCGTCACCCTAAGACAGAGTTGTAAGATGTGCCCGTAATTTTCCCGGCGCCCTAACCCTTCAACCGGGAAACAGCAATGCAGTCATTACTGCATGGCGGCAGAAATAGGTACGTTGGTAGTACTTCCCCGGATGAATTCTTCACAAAAAGTACTACTACTAATTACTACTACTAAGTTACGTAGATCATAGGTAATAAAATGAAAATTTGCCCTGGCTTTAGATCCAAATATGGGCTAAGTAACACTAGCCGTGCCTCAATAAAAAAGTATTTCGCAATAAAATTACATTTTGACATGGAAATTGTTTTAATTCAGCAACATAGAAAATACATAAGTAGTTGTATCAAATGCCATGTGCTGTGCGAAAAGCCACGAGCTCAGCATAAAAAAGTAAGGCCTATGCATCTATTATAGGTGATTTATGAAGCGTCAGCAACTGGTAATCACGCTGTACGGGACGCTGCAGTGCATGGGACATTGTTTTATGTTTTAGGCTTGCCCAGCACCTATACCATCCTCTTAGCTTAGTCAGAGGAAAGAACAGGTCAATACGTCAGAAGCTAACTAAGCCGCGGGTTACCTCACGATGTTTCCTTTACCGTTCAGCACGTGTTAAATGTGAACTTGTACTTTTCAAGAAAGAAAAATCCTAACCTTCGATTAAACGTCGGGGGTACATACCATTCGGCCAACACGGCATAATACTGCGGTAAAACCACAGCGCTGATTTTCAGCTCAAGGCTTTATTGACGTAAGTACCGGAAACTGATGCGGAAAGATAGGCAGCAGCGTCTTTCGTGTATCAACATCCCGTACTGCACTCGCCAACCGCCTGCCAAGCGTGGTGAGTATGGCCACTACCCCTCATGGAGATCCATGAGGAAGGCCTGTGTTCAGTAGTGGAAGTTTTACGGATGAAATGATGATGATGAAACAAAAACAAATCACCAAAATGCTCTGTTCTCAAAAATACACTTATAATTCCATTTTCAGTCGACTTAACCGAACCGAATCCAGAATATCCGACAACTTACAGGGATCTTTCCATTACAGGAGGCTCAATAAAAATGTTATTTTCCCGGCAAAATATTACTCGATTTAATTTCAGCGCGGCTAAACCATCGTAAATCATGAGGAACTACAATATACTGGCTTGCGCTGATATATCTTGGGATATATCTTGGGAGGTAAGATTCGCTGTTCTTAAAAAATGGTTCTGTGTGTTTGGTTTATTTCGAATGTAAAACATATTTTCACCATCATCATTTGCTAAACGTACTACTCACGTATCTCTACGGTAGTAGGGGTATAGTATATATATACATATATAATATAGTAGGGGTAGTTGCCATATCCACGCTTGGCAGGCGAGTAGGCGAGCGCAGTATGGGATGTTGATAGGTAGAAGAAGAAGAAGAAGAAGAAAATCATTTATTTTACCACACGCACATTACAATATAAACACAAAGAAATTAAAAATTAAAATTACACATACAAACAAACAAACAAAGAACACAAATAAAACTCAACATTAAAATACGGACAGGAAGAAAAGGATGTAGCGCGGGTAAATGGGTCCCCAACTCAGCATTGTGTAGCACCTGGCCAGGCTCAGACGCTACGCTGGTTTTCAGTTGGGGCCCTGGGTGAATTCACGACCACGGAGAAGAAGGAGACAGGAAAGGAACATAAAACTCAAACAAAACAACATCAAACTCAAATAAACAATAAAACCGTATACAAACAAAACAAAAACACAAATAAAAAAACCTAACAAAATAATAATAATAAAGATATAAGACGTAATAAGAAATTACGGTACATTTATGAAAAAGAAAACAAATTAAAAGAAAATCTGTCACGCTCAAAGAGCTGCCAGACAGGCAACACCAGGATTAGGTATGTCTATTTGTCAGCCAGCCGTGCCAACCTGATAGCCACTGACGCGCCTGGTCTGACACCTGTTTAGCAGCCATTATGAGGGTGAGGGACGTTAGAAAGTGCATGAAAAAATATGAAATTTTATATGTACATAAAATGTCTTGGGCTACCTACAGTGTGCAAGTGATTATTATTGTTAAAAAGCGAGAACGTAGGTACACGGAAAGACACTGCTGCCCATCTCTCGGAGGTATCTCTTGGCAGATTCTTTCTGGATCTACGGGCCAGAGGAGAGGGCCAACTTTTTTTAGCCGGCACCCACGACTATTTACAAGATACCACCTAGTACTTATATCACAAGAAGAAGAAAGAGAAAAACATTTATTTACCACACGCACAAATCACAAAACATACATCCACAAAAAAAGCTCTACTTTGTGTCTAGATGTTGCTGTATACAATCATCATTTCAGCCGTAAAACGTCCACTACTGAACACAGGCCTCCCTCATGGATCTCCATGAGAGGTAGTAGCCATACTCACCATGCTTGGCAGACGGGTTAGCGAGCGCAGTACGGGATGTGATACACGGAAAGATGCTGCTGCTCATCTTCCGGAGGTATTCCTTAGCAGGCTCTCACTGCATCCTCGGGCATGAGAGGAGTGGTAACATTCTGCTCCTGGCACTCCACGGCTGTGTACTATCATTATTTTTTATTTTAATTTACAGACACAATGGTATCCTAAAAAGAAATTCCCAACACCACTTCGATAATACACATACACGTCGTGGGGATTAAGATGAACCGTGCTTATAAAGCCGCATTACTGGGTCGATGACATAGATGTATTCTCGCTGTGGTCGGCTCTTTAAATCTGAAGTTCTGGAACAATAACCCACCACCTTTGAGATATAAAAAATATCCTTAGGCCAAATATACAGCTTTTAAAATATCAACCGCGGGAATTTATCACGTACCATTACCATTTAGTCTACCCGAGACCACGGCTGTTGAAACACAGTCAAAACGTTGAATAATCAAAGATATTACATGTTTATTTATTTATTTATTAAGACACTCCTACGACATCTTCACATTACATTCACAAAGTATATTAACATAATACTGGTCCCGTGTGAGACACGGATATTGTTATTTCTTGTGTTATGGATATTAAAAATGTATTGTGGCCACGAAAGGTTAAGAAAGCAGGTTATTAATAGTACTAATTTTGTGCTTTAAGTTAGATTTCAAAGATATCAGGAATCTAATAACATTTCTCCTTTCAAGGTTCTTTATGTAGCAGAACCCTAAAAAGAAATTCTCAACTCCGCTCAGATAAAACACCTACTAGTTGATCCAGGGATTAGGACCGTGTTTATAAGGCTGCTAAATTAGTTTAACCTTTACCGTGAAGTAACGAAATAAACTTCTGCCTTGTCGCGTTCAGCGTTATCCTTTTGTTAGGTAGGCCTTTGACCGGTTGCTTTAGTAATTCAATTCATCATTTCAGCCATAAAACGTCCACTGATGAACACAGGCCTCCCTCATAGATCTCCATGAGGGGTAGTTGCCATTCTCACCACGCTTGGCAGGCGGGTTGGTGAGCGCAGTATGGGATGTTGATACACGGATAGACGCTGCTGCCCATCTTAGCAGGCTCTTACTGCATCCATGGGCATGAGAGGAGGGGTATCATTCTACTGCCGGCACTCCACGGCGTTCAATTACATAGATGTGTTTATTAATTTACTCTCTGTGCTGTCGATTTTCTAATTCTGAAGTTCTGGAACAATATCCCACCACCTCTAAGAAAGAAAGTGTCTTAATTTTTTAAGGTCACGGTAATTCTACCTCTAGAGCCAACCGTAAATTATTTGAAGTACTTTTTATTGTTTTTTCTTTGTAAGAATTTAAATATATCAGGACCTCAAAACGTGTCTCTTTTCAACGTAATTTACGCAAAATTTACTCTAAAAATTAGCACCTCCGCTCAGATAAAACACCTACCAGTTGATGCGGGGATTAGGACCCAGCGTGTTTATAAAGCCGCCAAATTAGTTTAACCTTTGCCGTGAAATAACGGAATAAATTTATGCCTCGTTGCGTTCAATGTTAACTTAATGAGGCGTGAAAATCGAAAATATATCCAGATTGCTGGAAAATTTATCCATATTAAAACGTGCTCAGAACTTTTTAATGTGGCTATAAAAACGTCGTCGTATTTACAGGATATTTACGAAGATTTGTGTCTTATTTAATTTCAGTTACACACGCCTTAAACGCGGTTTAACAGACGTCATCGATATTTTTTTTTAAGTAAGGGCTTTTACATCTATTATAGATGATTTACAATTATTTTTATTATTTTGATTCCAAGCGTGGTGAGTATGGCAACTACCTCTCATGGAGATCCATGAGGGAGGCTATAGTTCAGTAGTGGACGTTTTACGGCTGAAATGATGATGATGATGATAGATGATTTATACAGCGTCAGCAACTGATTTATGCTGTACGGGCGCTGCAGTGCCTGGAACATTTTAGATGAAAAGCCCAGTACTTATATAATCATCACACCAAAATTGACAAAGAAATCGATGAACATACATGAAAAAATTTATAAACAGTCGAACATAGATAACCTCCTCCTTTTTTGAAGTCGGTTAAAACAGTAAAACAACTACAATAACAGATAGCATCGTACAGAGAGCTGTAATGTATGCTTTGCTGTGGTCTCGCAGTTTGCAACTGGCATACAATTATATTTATGGTGCTGTGGCCGGCTTCATACCATACGAGGAGCAGCTTGGAAACTCGGGAAACTGGGAAAAGGCAATGTTACGGGAAATAATAATAACAGAGCTTAAGGCCGTGGGGTGCCAGCAGTAGAATGTTACCCTTCCTGTCATGCCCGTGGATGCAGTAAGAACCTACCGATACCTCCGAAAGATGGGCAGCAGGGTCTTTCCGTGTATCAACATCCCGTACTGCGCTCGTCAAGCCCACCTGCCAAGCGTGGTGAGTATGGCAACAACCCCTACTGATCAGCACAAAGTTACATGAGGGAGGCCAATGTCCAATGTCATATCACTCTAAATCCAACATGGCGCCCCCCCCCCCCCTTTTCCTCTTTCGGGTGTACACATGTTATAGTACAAACGTATGTCGGTTGCCGTAGGGTGCCGGCAGTAGAATGTTGCCCAACCTCTTTTGCACGTGGATGCAGTAAGAGCCTGCTAAGAGCTACCTCCAGAAAATGGGCAGCAGCATCATTCCGTGTATCAACATCCCATACTGCGCTCGCCAACCCGCCTGCCAAGCGTAGTGAGTATGGCAACTGCCCCTTATGGAGATCCATGAGGGAAGCTTGTGTTCAGTAGTGGACGTTTTACGAATATGATGATGATGACGTACGTCTGTTATACAAAAAAACACGGTTACTCAATCTGCGTTATCGATAAACCAAGTTAGCCGATGGAGCTGTTAAACGAAAATCTTGAATTCTATCAGAGATTGGCAAATCGGACAGCGCCCAGGCCATTTCATTACGCCGTGAGCAATTCCAGTAATTAACAGTAGTGGGCATCTCTAAGCCGCCCAGTAGCCACTAATATGTCCAGTGTAAGAAGATATGCATCTAATGTACGAGGGGTAGCGGATTTTAATGCACTTTCGGCTAGGGGGTGGGTTAATTGGAAATTCAAGTTATAAACAACTTGTATAAATAAATAAATAATGCTGGACAATTCACATAGCATCTCCCTGAGCTTAGCAGAGCTTGTGTTTTGTGTACTATATGGTATGGTATATAGATGACGGATATACTTAATACTACATAGAAAACTACATTATACTACATTGATATATATATATTTTATTCACTAGTTCACTTTGCCCTCCCCGTAAGTGTAGAAAAGGGTGACATGACACAACCCTTTTCCATACGTGTTATAGCACCTTCATAGCTCTTGCCTCGTGAGTCAAGAGCGCTATACTTAATATAGTTGTAATTTTAAGTTTAAACATGACGAATATAAAATTAAGTTGTAAGATAAGATATTAGATAGTTTATTGGTTTATTTTTTTTTATTTTTGCGTAGCCTTTTCGGTACATGATGTGGTCGTTGAGCGACGAACGCCTTTTTTATAGCCTACTAGCTTTTGCCCGCGACTTCGTCCGCCTGGAAGTCATAAAACGTAAAATCCCCTTTTTCCAGCAGAGCCACTTTGATTCGAAAATATAAATCCCATGTATTGCCTATCCCGTGGGAATTTCGATAAATCCCTTCTTAGTGCACCTCTAGGATACTCAAGGCAATTTCAAGTCAAATTTCAAGTCTTTAGGTCCAGTGGTTTAGGCTGTGCGTTGATATATCAGTCAGTCAGTGAGTCAGTCAGGACTTTGAATTTTATATATATATATAGATAGGGTGTCTCACTGCTGTGCAAAGATCTATATCCCTAAAGGTGTATAAAGTCTCCCATATCAAAATCCTTTAACGTTTAAAAAAAAGTGAAGTTTAAATCGCTTCCGCTTCTCTTTCAGGCGGAGGAAGGGGTCACGTGTTTGACACAGCAGCTGCACTGATTGGACTGTGTTTACAGTTCGATAAGTGGGGAACGCCTGACAATGCTGTGGGCTTAGATACGATATTGTTGAATGTACCTTACCGTCATTAATATGAATTGTCTTGTGGAGAGCCTGCAAGCTAAAGTATGATAGAACATAAGCCGGTGCTAATTCTGGACATTTTTAAGCATTTCACTTCTCTTCATCATCATTTCAGCTGTAGGACGTCCACTGCTGCACATAGGACGCCTTGCAGCTGGATTGGCGAGCGCAGTACGGGATTTTGATACACGGAAAGACCCTGCTGCCCATCTTCCGCAGGTATCCCTTAGCAGGCTCTTACTACATCCATGACA
The DNA here is from genome assembly GCA_963082625.1 of Pasiphila rectangulata. Classification (NCBI taxonomy): domain Eukaryota; kingdom Metazoa; phylum Arthropoda; class Insecta; order Lepidoptera; family Geometridae; genus Pasiphila; species Pasiphila rectangulata. The sequence goes on along the minus strand of OY720246.1, from coordinate 2,047,897 downwards.
GGAGGGGTAACATTGTACTGCCGGCACATCACGGTATACACTCTAGTACGACAGAAAATAAAACCTAAAATCGACGAATCCCCTGGACAAATCCTAAGAGCGTCTTGGCACGGCAGAGTCCCATGACAATATGCCCTCTAATGACGGAGTCACCGGTTGGCACCGTGCCGGCGCTGCAGATGACATCTCTAGCCTACTTACCCCTCCTAGGTGATTATTGCTAGACTTTATTGAAACGCTTAAAGTTTTCTACAAATAAATGCTTAAAGAAACAGCGTAGCACTTAAGCATCTTGCTTAAGGTTTCATAAGCTGGAATAGGACCTTTTTGTACCATAAAACGCCTCTAATACATATTTATTTATTATTGTATTTATTTTATTATTCTTTTTCTTTTATAAATAAATTAAAATAAAAAAATCTAAATCTAAAATAGAGAATAGGTTAAGTGGGAGTCACATGGAAAATGTAGTCAATAATCTGATTACGTAAGTATAGATAGATAGGTAGGATAAATTATTCAATTCCAGCGGCCGACCAGTCAACACCTCAGCGTCTCACCTGATGATGCCTCGCGGAGAGGCGAAACACGTGTCGTCGTATAGGTTTGGGTATGCATGCTGCACTGACAAACTAGTTCTCCATGCATGTGCATAATTAGCGGGCAGGAGGGCGGTGCTCCTGCATCTCAGCATAAGCGGAATTAAAACTAAATATTTTTATTGCATTTTATTGCTTAATTCCACTTCAGCACACAGTATTTGTATTATGTCTTTTGCCGTCGGGAACGGGCAGTGGAATGTTGCTCCTCTCTCTTGCCTGTGGATGCAGTAAGATTCTGCCAAGCGATACCTCCGGAAGATGGGCAGCAGCGTCGTTCCCGCCTGCCAAGTGGAGTTAGTATGGCACAACCCCCTCATGATCCGTAGGACAGTCCACCAGACAGATCCATGGACAGTAGTCCATGATGAAGACCTGTGTCCAGCAGTGGACTACGGCTGAAATTATGATCACTATCGGTAGTAATGTATTGTTTAGATCTTAGATGAATAGGTAGAAAATTATTTATTGCACAAACTTATAAGCAATGTACATAGGCGAATATAATGCAAAATAGCATTATCTTCTATGTTTCGCTTGATCGGTCATCTCACGCAACATCTGTTACTCGAATCTAGATAGGTCACAGCAGAAAGAGCAATATCTTGATAAGAAAACATTTGTTAATAATTTGTGTATTAAGTAAGACCTACGTTACTGATTTAACTTTTGAAACTGTCTTGGTTCTGGGCATTATATGCAATATTTACGGGATATTTGCGATAATATCGGGAAACTCAAAAATACTCACTTTTTAAGTTTCCCGATATTACGACGCTGTTTTACGCGTCATGATCATGGATAAATTTAAGTCTTTTGCGAGTGGGTAGTCATTGACAAATTAAAAAAAAAACTCTTTTACTGCTAATGATCGCCCTGTTTTACTTTCGAACGCAATTCGATCTCGGCACACAACACTAAGTCAAAGTCAATAAGTATTTATTAAATTAAGCAAAACCTACATATAATAGTCAATTTACAAAAGAAGAACAAGATACATTAAAATTGCATAATTGAATTCGTTCGCTACAGATAACTTTTTTTCCAAGTGAGGGAAAGCAGCGAACAAGAAACCTCACACTTTCATTTCTATTCATTGTTACAATATTTGTCATAATATTATGCTTAACTTAATGTCCGCAAGAATATTTTTGATAGTTTGGATATTACAAGATGACATAATTTCTTATCGTGGCTGAACCGAGCAACACTCGGCCAAGGGGCAATATCATACCAACGGTATGACAACGCGGGGCTAAACCTTTCAAGCGGAAACGATGTCCCTACTTCCATATTTCTAGCTACAATCTCCCCCCAAAAAGAGATCAAGAGATCAAAATCCAATCCTTACAAATCGCTCTCGAAAGAACGCTCATCAGGGGGTCCATTATGCACCGGACTCATTCGGCCCAGTGGCCATTGTTATGGTAATCCTAAATGGGCAACAGTTGGCGAGCAGCGATCAACCCAGTCTATTAGACTGCGATTACGAAGAAAGCAGGTTACCGGCTCCGTCCCTGTAATAACTTCAGTGTCCATTTTGCTGTTAGGTTTATAAAATTGACGTGTTTTTTTTTTCATTCAAATTATTGTTAGGAACTATCTCAAAAGTATGTATATCATATGACGATACCGAGAATTTATTAGCTGTATTAAAGTAGGTTTAACTTTTTATTTTCTAATTAACTAGGCAATTATATTGTAAGATTCTGCTTCACTGCAATATTAGTTTTATTTGACACTGTATTTTTTATTTATTAACTTAACTGATCTTAATAGGTACTTGTAAGTTTTTTGATTATACATTTTTGGTTGTGACGTCGTTTCGCCTGAAAAACAGGATTACCTAGTTCAGGCACACAACTAATACGTTAGATTTTTTGTTATTATTAGATATAAGATATAAGTATCATGTACTTAGCCGTAATAGTTATTTGAATAAATTTATTTTATTTTTTATTCAAAATTTTTTTGGGGATATAGCTCCCCATTTGACTGTGTAACATTTGTAAACTTAACGTTGTTTTTTTACTGTGTTGGAGTCTCAGGTGGAAATAAAAGATAACTATATTTTCACGAGGAAGGTCAGTAAAACCAAATCTATGATGTATTTTTCAGTTTATAATATGATTTGGGATAGTATGAAAGTAAGAGTTATGTGAATTTAAGATCTCAATAACTGGTTGTTCGCCACGAACGTAGAACGAGCGCGCGACTTCTTTCAATGAAGTCACATTATTACAATTGAACTTGATTTTACATAGCGATTTTGATTTGGACTGGATTACTGGAATTCTCCAAACTCTACAAGCTTTGATTTGTTTGTAATATGTAGGTAATTTACATTTACCTATGTACCTATGAGTCGTAAATAAATAATTTTATATCATAGCCGCATATATTGCGCTGTGACCTCGGTATATAATTTGTCAAATGATAGGCTTAAGAACACATTAAACACTTACTCACTCTCAGTAATAAGTTAAGAATATGTAATGTACTTTAATAGTGATTTATATCACAAATACATTTTACAATATAAACTAGTTTCTAAGAACTTTGTAATATAATCATTAAGTTTAAATCGCCATAAGATTAATCATTTTTCATCATCCACTTCAGCGCGCTAATCGGTAAGCTATGTCTGGCAGGTGCTTATTGAGCAAACCTTTTATAGCTACGACGAATAATTGGTAGCTCAAAAGGAGTGAAATTTTTAAATTGTATTTTTTTTTATTTTTACTCTTGTATATATACATATATATATATATATATATATATATATATATAAATTTTCTTTTATAATTTTGTATTTGTATTTTAAATCATTCTTATCTTTCTGTACTGTATCTATAATTATGAATAATTTCAAATAACTAAAATGTGTCAATTCAATCCAATTATGTATTACATGTCAAAAAAAATACTTGTAATTATTATAACCAATAAATGACTATTAAGACTGTTAGGCTAGGTCAGGATGACTGAGTCAAGCTTCTACAAACCTGCTTTCTGCAACAAGTCAGCAGTATTACACTCGATTTCACGAATAATAGCTTAAATTCTGCCGTTAGAATATAAATCGAACGTGATTGGTGAACAAATTGTTTATAGGCGAGCACAATTTGAATAGATGTTGGAAGCTCGCCATTTTCCAGTGATGCGTGTTTACAGCAGGTCCGTGTATGATTTTTGTAAACATTGAACAGGAATAGTACTTTGTAAACTTTCGCGATCATGCCATGTGTGGTTCTATATTTCGACGGTTAAAAGGAAGAAGGGCATTAGCGACATTTTGGTGAAAAATCTGTTTTAAACGCAATCCTAAGTAAAATTTTCCGCTCTTTTGAATAAGCTTACGATGACTTGAACAGGCTTTACGATGACTTTTTTGGCGTTTATACCCTAGCAAAAAAATCATTTTCCTAGTATTATTTTTCGTAACCGACGAAAGTTCAGGTCATTTTTGCTATAAAGGTGCTTGTGCCCCTACAAAAATTATTTATTTTGGGTTTGTTGTCGGTATTGCTTTTTTAATTATTACTGTAAGCTACTATTTTTCTTAATAAATAAATGTCTAAAATGTCTAAATGTCTTTACTTCATAAGGGTGCCGAGCTTTAGGTTGTTTATGCCTTATAAGCTTTCCGTCAAAAAGTACAAACGTTGTTTATAACCTACTCTCATTTCGTAATTCAACATAGCTATAGCGCTTGTACCCTTTATACAAAATTCATTTTTATATTACTATGTCGATTATACCCTATTACCTAATTTTTTTTTTCAATATTACACTGTTGGTTATACCTTACTTTCGTTTACAATATAAATACAGTTATGTCGCTAATACCCAATTACTTAAATTAAATGAGATACATAAAAATGAGTATAAGGACGGACTATCATCTTTTAAACCTACCATTTAGTGCCGTGGGGCACCGGCAGTTGAATGTTGCCCCTCCTCTCCTGCTCATGCATGGCGTAGAAATCTGCTAAGGGATACCTCCAAAAGATGGGCAGCAGCGTCTTTCCGTGTTTTCAATACCTTATACTGCGCTCGCCAACCCGCCTGCCAAGCGTGGCGAGTATGGCAACAAGCCCCTTATGTTGTTACAACAACATAAAACTAGGCTCCGAGTCCCTGGCGGCCGCGCTTATCCGTGGCTATGTATTATGGCTACAAATGAAATCAAATCAAATCAACGGTATCAGTCACGGTGACGGCGGGGCTAGGGGTGCTAAGAATCCCCGGGAATCGGCTACCAACCCCTACGACGACCACTGGCCCTGGTAACACACAACATCCGCACTTTGAGGACAGACGAAAAGATTGTTCAGCTGGAAGAAGAAATTAGTAGATTGCACTGGAACATTTTGGGATTATCAGAAGTCCGTAGCTCTCTCTACGGACGATAGCGAGGACACGATAACGATCAAGTCTGGTAACCTACTATACTACCGGGAGGGTGACCAACATTCCCAAGGAGGAGTTGAGTTTCCCGTTCACAAGTCACTCATCAACAACATTATCACCATGGACAGTGTGTCGAGCAGGGTAGCGTACCCTAACACTCTCTAGAATATCTATGTGATATTCGCTGAAGGTAGTTCAGGTATATGCGTCAACCTCGTCACACCCAGATGAAGAAGTAGGTAGAGCCTATGTATGAGTACATCAGCAGAGCCATACACACGAACAACACTCACTTTACTGTTGTTATGGGGGACTTCAATGCAAAACTAGGCATGAAAAGCGATGATGAGTTGAGAGTGGGGCAATTTGGGTATGGGTAACGGAACCCCAGGGGACAGAGGGTGGCCGATTTTCTGAAGTAAGATGAAATCTTTTTCCCAGAAGCCGCCTCACAGGAAATGGTCCTGGATGAGTTGCAACGGTTCCACGAGAAATGAGATTGATTTCACCTTGACCAACAAGAAAAGAATATTCAATGATGTCTCTGTGATTCACAGGGTAAAAACCGGCAGTGATCACCGAATTGTAAGAAGCACATTAAATATGAATTTAAAACTTGAAAGGTCCTGTTTGATGAAGTCTACGCTCCGGCCCACTCGCGCACATATCCAAAACCTCGAGAGCTTTCAACTCGAACAGCTTCTAGTTAATAAATGGACAATATGACGTGGGGTGCCAGCAATAAATTGTTCCCCCTCCTATCTAGTGTATGTAGTAAGAATCTGCTAAGGGATACCTCCGGAAAATGGACAGCAGCGTCTTTCCGAGTATTGACATCTAGCACTGCGCTCGTGATCAGTACTTAAAGATCAATGAAGGAGGTATTTGTCACTCCGTGACTAACTTTGCCCACGATTAGGATATATGGAGGGAATTGGGAGAGGCCTTTCCCAGCAGTGGGACCCATAGCTCATAATAAATAGGAAAACATCAAGAACACCCTGAAAAAATATCAACAGATCGTACAGACATCTGTCCCGAGGCGGAAATCAAACTGCTACCTCTTGCGTCGCAGAGGTCGTCAAAATATGTTTACGCCCTTAGTTAACATTCTGACTAATAAAGTATTTCTAAATCATCTTAGCAATATTCAAATTCACCGCATTACACATTCAGATTCCTGTTTGCCGCAGCTCTGATTAACAAGCGTCTAATTGAGTAACAAACCAGCCAACTTGCTGAGTACTGCGATTTCAGAGAGAAGATGCAAGGACGGAGAATCTCACTAATATTATAAATGCAAAAGTTCGTTTGTACATGGATGGGTGTCACCTCTTCACGTATAACTACCCAACAGATTAAGCTGAACTTTGCACATGTGTCCCTAAATTTGGTTGACATAGTGTCACGTTATACTTAAACTTAATATTTTGTTCTCCTTTATAATTAAAATCAATAAACAGATAAACTATCAATTAAAATATCATATTAGATAAAACCCGAAGGATGCACTTGTGCAGGCGCAACTAACTCTTGGTTAACCTGTGGCCGATAGGCGGGGCGGCAACAAGTGCCTTCAAACGCCCGCCGGCCCTGGCTCAGTCCGAGACACGCATTGAAAGCTCATCCACGTCTCTCGTCACCGGGTCGCAACAACTGATTTTGGTTATCGATCTATTATTAATCTTGCAAATATATTTTCTAATACTACAACTTATATCTGTGCTAACGTGTTCCTATACTTGGGAAAGTGTGCAAAGCTATTTCCGCTAACTGTTTTTTTAGATAAATCCAACCATCTTGCCTCTTTTACATTTTGAATAAGTAACGCTATATTTCATTTGCTTGACCGTTACTTCTTTTGCGCCTTATTTTATAGCACTTGTAAAGCTTGTTTGCAAATACATAACTTAATATCACCTAATATCTACTAGTTTTTCTATACTTAAATTAATTAAAAGTAAAAAAAAACTTTTTTTACAAACAAGGTTTAATTTAAACGTACCTACCCACTGTTTTGTTTTTCAAAGTTCTTTATTTATCTTACGTACAAAAGTATGTTACACTAAACACAATTCAGGACATACACAGTTAAAATAAAAATGACTTGCCAGCCTAAATCACCTATATAAAGTCTTTAGAGACAAAATTAATATTTATGTTTACATTGGTACTTTATAAATCTGATATGAAAAAAAATAAGTAGTTGAACTACCTATATACGGGAGTTCAATAATTATTTAATATGACAAACAATGAAAATATCTAGTTTTACGGTGATGCGGTTTGACGGTGTTACAACAAAAATTGTAAAAGCGGTTAATGAATTTATTAGTCCTCATCTTAGCTACCTATTAAATCTCAGTATTTTATCTGGATCGTTTCCACAAGCGCTTAAACTGGCAATCGTAAAGCCTCTATTTAAAAAAGGCAGTAGAATGCAAACTGATAGCTACAGGCCTATAGCACTACTGTCAATATTCTCAAAAATCTTCGAAAAATACATTTATGGGGAACTGAATACCTACTTAGAGAAGAATAACATCTTATGTGATGAACAAAAAGGTTTCCGTCAAAACAAATCTATTAATTTAGCGATATATGAATTTTTGAAATACATAATGTGCCAAGTTGCCAACCGAAATCCCGTCTGCGCTGTCTTCTGTGATATGACCCAGGCATTTGATTACGTTGACCATGATATTTTGATCAAGAAACTTGAAACTTATGGGATCAGAGGTAATATTTCAGACTTGCTATCATCATATCTCAAAGATCGACGACAAATCACAGAAATAACAAGACTGGAACTCAGTACAAAATGTGAAATCACCTACAAGTCATCAGTAAGAGAAGTCAATTTTGGAGTACCCCAGGGGAGCGTACTAGGACCCTTACTTTTCATTATTTATGTAAATGACCTGCCAAATATAATAAATCAACCAATGACATTATTTGCTGATGATAGCACTGTGACGATTAGATGTAATGACATTAATACCTATAAATATGACATAAATAATTCTTTAAAATCAATAATTTCATGGCTTGACAATAATAATTTAAAAATCAATCTTAATAAAACAAACATTATGCACTTTAGTCAAAGAGCACCAAATCCAATTGACATAAATCTAGAATTTCAAGGTCATATTGTGAATCAGGTTGACTCTACACGATTTTTAGGTATTCAAATTGATAAAAAACTTAACTGGAAAAGCCACATTGACACACTTAGCAGGCGAATTAGTAGTTCAGCCTATGCTTTGTATAAATTATCGTTAACTGTCAATACAGAATCTTTACTTACAGCTTATTACGGAATAGTGGAATCCCTGCTTAGATTTGGGGTAATATTCTGGGGTAATTCTACAGATAGAGAAATCATATTTAAGGCACAAAAACGTTGCATCAGATCCATGTTTGGCATTCCTATGACTGATAGTTGTAAGACTTGGTTTATTGAGCATAAAATTCTTACACTTCCGTCTCTTTATATCCTTGAAATCGCATTGTTTGTGAGAAAAAACCCTCAGCTTTTTCAACGTATGACGGATGTTGTTGTACGTAACAGACGAGACAATAATAGGCTTCGTAATCCCAACCGCAAAACAGCACTTTTACGAAAAAGTGTAGTCTGTATGGCACCAAATATTTATAATAAAGTACCAAAGTCATATAAAAACAAAAATGACAATATATTTAAATCTAAATTGAGGCAATTATTATTAAGCAAATGTTATTATGATATTCATGAATTTTTAGATGACAAGTTGGAATTATGAGTTAATATTTTATATGAATTTAATATACCTATTGACATTTTTATTTCTTTTAAATTTTATTTAAACATTTTAAATTTTATTAATAAATTTGCATGCTAATTAAGGTAGAACATAATTAGAACTATATTAATTTTAAGACCTTTATAACATTGTGTTCAAGCAAATAAATATATCTTTATCTTTAATTCCGCTAATGCTGAGATGCATATGCACCGCCCTGGCGGGAGCGAGCGGGCGGGGCGGGCATCATCTCAGCATTAGCGGAATTAAAACTAGATATTTTCATTGTTTGTCATAATAATATGGATTTCCGCAAAGTAACGCCTGATTCTATTATTTATAATTATTTAATACCAACACTTAGTCAGTACAGTTTTTATAAGGAGAAAATACGTAAATCGCATCATCTAAGTCAGTACATCGTCATTTGAATAAACTAAAATATTCTGTACTCAGTAAGTAAGTAAGACAGACGCAAACAGCATACGCCTACCCGCTAACAGACAGGGACTGACATGAGCCAGCAAGCTACATCGACGAGTTAACCCTTCGCTAGTTCAGTAGTGATCGACAGCTATAATTGTGAATGAAGTTGTGGTCAAAAAGTATTGAAGGATAGGAATTTAATTTACATTTTTTTTTAAGTGCCGTATGCACATAAATTTTTTTTTTTTTTTTTAATATTGGAGTCATATAATATATTTGTTTTATAGACAACAGAATAATTTTTAATACATTTCACAAGTATTATTTAACATTTAACAACATCCATTCATCATATTATTATATCCTTGCTATCGCAAGAATGAGATCGACGAAGGAGCGAGCTTCCCTAGAAAATCTTATTTGCCTTGGGGTGTGCTTTATTGTATTTTCGGGATACTGTGCGACCCTTAAACTTACACTTTCTTTTATTTATTCCTAATTATTATATATTAATGTAATTAATTTGTTCGTCTATCCCTACTGGGATAGGTGACAATAGGGTAGTTACGACGTAATAAGTATTCCCTTGTAAGATAATTTGTCTTTGTTACATCTCCACGCAAAAACTACGCTACATTATGAGACGAAACTTTTCACACGGATAGAGGAAGACCGAGACTAACATTATAAGCCACTAACTTAATTTATTCCTGTTAATATGTTTAGGTAACTACCTCTATACAAAAGCATATCCCGTGAATTACCATCAAGCGTGGCCTCAGGAAATAATAAAGGTAATTTACGCGATAAATACCCGGTTATATGTATGTTTATGATGATAATGATCTAATTCCACACCAGGATACTTCCCCAGCCTATAAATATGACATAAGCCTCTTACGCACCGTATCACATAATTCAATTTTCACGTGAAAGTGGGTATTCTTTCAGGCAATACCCAACACTTGGGGTGCGGTGCGCTTGTAAAAACATTACCCCTAAAAGCTTCAAGCCATCTGAAAACGAAAGTAAGGTATTTTCCTCCATCGCAACTAACCTGCAATTCCCAACCTTATTAAGAGGCACTAAAGCTTGGTTTATTTGGATTGGCAAAACCTCTCCGGTAAAGTTTGAAAATTCGTATTAAATATTAACCACGGTTGTTTGTATGTCAGTGTTAAAAGTTTGGGTTCATGAGTTAATCATGTGCTTTCCGGGAAATTTGGAAAAGCAGTTGATTTCTCATCGTCTCTTTGTTCGTCGTTATACATAAAAACTACCCTCGCTGACAGAAAATGCGTAACTTGATTAAACATATTTTTAAAACCTCAGTACCTACTCTGTAAAACAGTACTTTTAAAATCAAGCTAAAAAATACTTTGTTAGAATCATAGTCAAACTCAACTAATATGACAGGCCGCTGTTCTAGGCCTCGGACCATAATGGTTTATCTACATATTAAACCATTATTGATGGATGACGATCTTTTATAATTCATCTATATATATATATAAAATTCAAAGTCCTGACTGACTCACTGACTGACTGATATATCAACGCACAGCCTAAACCACTGGACCTAGAGACTTCAAATTTGACACACATATACATACATTGAGTGTCCTAGAGGTGCACTAAGAAGGGATTTTTCGAAATTCCTTCGGGATAGGGAATAAATGGGATTTATATTTTCGAATCAAAGTGGCTCTGTGTGAAAAAGGGGATTTTACGTTTTATGACTTCCACGCGGACGAAGTCGCGGGCAAAAGCTAGTTATGTTATAATTATCTCTTACGCTTGTGTGCTGCGGTTGCCACCAATCGCAAACGATGGTAACTACGGAAGACCAGCGCTGTGGTACGACCTGCTCTGCCACAGCAAATGCTGAGTAGCGACCTTTTTTGTCACCGTATCTACCTAAACTTATTTAGTTTTGAGAATATAATATTACGTTATCTCTGTGATAAATAAATAAATTTTTATCTAAATCTTTACCTTCAAAAATCTACTAAGTAGGTAGTCTGATTTATTTGAGAACAATATGTGATAGAGTGTCAAAAATATTATCTTGTATTGAAATAACTCGTTATATAATCATGTCTTTAAACCTACCCTTGTTTAAAGACAGTTATGTAACGGGTTGGTGAGCGCGGTACGGCATGTTGATAAGCGCAAAGAAACTGCTGTCTATCATCAGGAGGTACCCCTTTGCAGATTCTGAAATCTCATTGCATCCACAAGCAAGAAAGGCGATGCAATACTATACTGCCAGGACCCCACGGCCTTATATTCAAACTAGATAAATATAACTTTTCCAACGTGTATCTCATGTTTCAGGACTTCAGTTATGTATGACATAACGTTTAATTTGCAACTAGCGAAACTTTCACAACAACCAAAATCCCAAGCGAACAGTTTGACTTACGTCGCTACGTAACACATTGTATGTTTCAAATTAAGTCAAAGTTTTGTCGCTAACTAGTTGTTTTCTAAACCCACTAGTAAACGCCCGGGACTTTGCCTGAACTATCCTTCTAATAATATAAAACCGAAAGTTAATTTTAAAGATATATCAATTCATAATTTATTACAGCCGTAAAAAGTCCACTACTGAACATAGGCCTCCCTCATGGATATTCATAAGAGGCAGTTGCCATACTCACCACGCTTGACAGGCGGGTTGGCGAGCGCAGTACGGGATTGATACACGGAATGACGCTGCTGACCATCTTCCGCCGGAGGTAGCTCTTAGCAGGCTCTTACTGCATCCCCGGGCAAGAGAGGAGGGGCAACATTCTAATGCCGGCACCCCAAGGCATCTACCATACTCCCAATTAATTCAAAAACAATCCAAAATCTGTACATTTATTTATATGTGTATATATATATGTCTCCGTTAGGTGCTGGCAGTAGAATGATGTCTCTCCCCTCTTGCCCGTGGATGCAGTAAGAATCCGCCAAGGAAGGAACACCCCCGGAAGATGGGCAGCAGTGTCTTTCCTTCCTATTGATATCCCGTACTATGCCCCCCATGCCAAGCGTGGCGAGTATGGCAACAACCGCCTCATGACTGAGATGATGAGCAGGAATAACGCATAGGTTAGTTTCTATTCGTGTATAAAGCATGCGAAACTTCGGACAGAAGCTAAAATAATTTGTCAGAGCATAACGACGTCATTTAAAAAATGTTATGCAACCCTGTCAGAACGCAACTACCTCATAAGAAACTCTAGACCAAAATTGCCTTTGAAATTGGTGACTATGCAAGACCAACGCTGTGGTACGACCGGCAGGCTAAAGATTACGTATCTCGCGACAGGTTTACAACAGATGTAAATCTCGCGATCATCGCGTTGTCAAACGTCAATTCGTGAATCAACTATGTCACGAATATACAACAACACTTAACTAAATCAAAATTGACGTTTGATAGCGATGATATATATATTTATTTGCTATCAATAAATAAATAAATAATAAAATAAAAATTGTTTATTTCAAGTAAGTACTCATAAAATTACATTTATCACAAATACACAATAACAATAAAATACAATGGAAAATAAAAATAATAATCAAAAGGCAAACATAAATTAAACAGAAAATTAAAATCAATAAAATATAGTATTAGATTATTAGACACCGATATACAGACAAATATGTGGACACGGGGGACCATCAGCGACCGGGGCACCGCCCCTTAAAAAGGGTTGCAGGCAAATTTACCCAGTGCCTCATAAACGGAGAGTCCCACCTATCCCACAATGTCCTCAGAATGGTGTTGGGGCTGCCACGCAGGCGTTTCCAGAGCGACGCACAACGCTTTCTTATGATGGCGTGAAAGCCGTGTAAATTGTCCAGCTTTATTTATTTATTTATCAAAGTACCATCTAGCCAATCTAGACTATCTGAAAAGGAAGATCTTGTTACAGATGCAAACACATGTGCTCGATCCATTCGGTTGATATGTGGCTGCAATCTCGCTGTAATCGGAGCAACCATATCGAATTCATGACACGCCAGTTATGTCTATGTCCTCGGGAAACGCTCCAGCCTCACACGTTATTATTATAGACGAGCCGTAAAGGATTACAGAGATAATATGACATGAGTTGTCGAATGCGTTATTGCATTTACTTAACCTGGTTATAATAACAATTAAACATAAAATTTCAATACCAAAATATCAAAATCGAAATTAAAATCCGTAATTTTTGCCCCCCACACCTAACCTTTTATAAATTCTTTGGAAGAGGAGTTTGCTGTCGGCAGTAGAATATTGTCTCTCCTCTTTTGCCCATAGATGCAAAAGAAATCTGCCAAGGGTACCTCCAGAAGATAGGCAGCAGCGTCTTTCCGTGTATCAATATCCCATACTGCGCTCTACAACCCGCCTGCCAAGCATGGTGAGTAATGCGGCAACCCCCTCATGATCATGGATCTCCATGGGAGCCTCCCCAGTGTGCAAGGCAGTGGATGGGGATAGCAGTTCTACGACTGAGATGATGATGATGATGAATCTGTTTGCGATAAAGTACAGATCAATGACGTAAAAATATATACGGTCAAATTGAAACCTACTCTTTTCTGACGGTAAAAAAAATGCTTCAATGTTTTAACGATCGAATACAATAAGGCGACCTGTTTGCTCCGTTCAAGAGTATAAACAATACAAACTTGCATATGTACATACGTCAGTGTCTGCATTTTAAAGTTTGTTCAGGCGCCACCCGATACAATACAGAATATGCAATAGTCTGGGTTCACTGGCCGACCGTTTATATGAAATTGTTGGTTTCATATTCTAGTGTTCTAATATTGCTGGCTCATTTCTTCACGCAGGTTCTCTTGTGGTATTTTTGTCTGAAAAAAAAACAAATAAATGACATCGACGTTATGTGGAAAAGTGAACGGAAATTGAGCTCGAAAGCCGTAAATGACAACTGTGAAGAAAATAACGAGATTTTTTCTTGAGATACAGAAATAAATGCCTCCGTTATTACCTTACTATCAAGGCTGCGAAGGACATAAAATGGCATGTTTATTAGTGAAGAATTTGGCAAAACTAGACCGATTAATCAACATAACTTTCCCTTATAATCCCCCATAGCCCCATGTCCTATGACAACAGTGTCGTCCAATAAAATTCTTAATACACGCAGAAAGCGTCGGGCCAAACAATAACAAAATGAGGAGAAAGAAGAGAAACAATACTTCATTGCATGAAATAATACATATAATTTCATTTTATTTTGAATTCATTTAAATAATTTTACTTATTACTAACTTTACCCGCCCCATCGCAAGCGCAAAGTTAATTTGACATAATTTTTCCAAGTCCAGACCTGACTAAGGGACTTTGGAAAACTGTAGCCGAACATTTTAACAACTTATCCTTGAAACTGTTCCTGACGTGACCTATCTTAAACATTCATCTGTGGCGGCCGTAATGCGCGAAGGACGAAGAAAAACCCACAAGCGCCAACTGTGGACGGGAACACACGGCAAACAACCGTCAGTATCCCGTCCTGAGGAAGGAGGCGAGGAAGCGCGGGGTAACCATCTCCAGCACCTCCGCCGGGAGAGCCATGGACATCCGCCCACCCAAAGGGCTACAAGAAGCGCGACCTGGGGGTTCTAGCCCCCAGAGATTAAGCCGGGGCAAAGAGACAACGTCTCGAGGCCTCACCCGGTGACCCCGAAGGGGGTCCGGAAGAAGAGGATGGTGCGCGAATGAATTTGGCAGAGACTGTTGAACCATTTTTGTATGACTTGTCTCTTAAACTGTACCTGACGTAACCTGAAAATAAACTTTGTCAGCAGAGGCTGCAGTAGCTGGTTTTTTTACACTAAATCTATCCCTGATGCATTCTGAATACGGCACTTTGGTAGACGCTGCAGTAACTAATGTTTTTATGACAAATCTCGTTTGCAGAAGCTGCGGTAGCTGGAAATTTTTATAACTCATTTCTCAAACTTTGACCTGACGGGAGTAGAATAAGGTATTACTGTGTGAATTGTCCAGCATTATTTATTTGTTTATAAGTCATTAAGGTCCCACTGCTGGCCAAAGACCTCCCCCCAATTTTTGATTATGGAGGGGTAATCTACTGCCAGCACCCTACGCCCAGTTAATTGAATATTCAGAAATTGCTGCATTTCTATACGAATTGCCCATTGTACCCATAACACAGATATTTTATAGTAAGCTTTATTGTGAAAATTACATTTTATAATTTTTGTAAACCTAATGATAGAAAATTGCTGCATTTTTATAGGAATTTCCCATTGTACCCATAACACAAGCTCTGCTTAGCTTGGGGCTAGATGATGCTGTGTGAATTGTCCAGCATTATTTATTTGTTTATAAGTCATTAGGGTCCCACTGCTGGCCAAAGGCCTCCCCCCAATTTTTGATCGTGGAGGGGTAATCTACTGCCGGCACCCTACGGCCAGTTAATTAAATATTCAGAATATTTTTTTTTTATATTGTTGAAATAAATGCTAAACTAAGTGCTTACGCAAGTCGCGAGTATTTTGAAAAGATTTTTACCACGAGATAAAGACAATTTTTTTCAGATTTTTAGCCTTAAAAGCGAAAAATTTCCTATCAACGAATTAATAAAACCGGGCAAGAGCGAGTCGGACTCGCGCACCGAGGGTTCCGTGCCATCATACAATATAATTTATGACAAAGGCGGTTTTATATTTGTTGGAGAACCTTGACAGCGCCATCTCTTGTCTGATAGCGAAACTTATGTAGACTTTTTAGACTTTCGATGATTTCTAAAAAAGTATGCTATGTAGAGAGATTAAAATAAATTTCCTCTAATCTTTACATACACTTCTAATAGTAATAAAAGTTTCAAAGGTTTATCTCCGCAAACTTCGGAGATAAGGGGGGGGGGGAACGCTATTTTTTTCAACATTTTTGTAAATAACTCAAAAACTATACGACTTAAAGGAAAACTAAAAATTGTTTATTAATGTGCTAAAGAATACCTTTCATATGATACCCCACATAACCTAGTAACTTTCCAAAAATTTTGAAAACGCTCCTTCCACCCCCATTGTCTAAAAAACTATGCAAATTAGAGAGTTCGCTATAATTTTCCTATAAAGTTTACATACACTTCTATAAGCTATAAAAGTATCACGGGTTTATCTCTGCAAACTTCGGAGATAAGGGGGGGGAACGGTCGTTTTTTCAACATTTTTGTAAATAACTCAAAAACAATACGGCTTAAAGGAAAACTAAAAACTGTTTATTAATGTGCAAATGAATACCTTTCATATGATGCCCCACATAACCTATTTACTTTACAAAAATTTTGAAAACCCCCCTTCAACCCCCCTTATCTAAAAAACTATGCATATTAGAGAGTATGCTACAATTTTCCTATTAAGTTTACATACACTTCTATGAGCTATAAAAGTATCACGGATTTATCTCTGCAAACTTCGGAGATAAGGGGGGGGGAACGGTCGGTTTTTCGACATTTTTGTAAATAATTCAAAAACAATAAGGCTTAAAGAAAAACTAAAAACTGTTTATTAATGTGCAAATGAATACCTTTCATATGATACCCCACATCACCTATTAACTTCACAAAATTTTTGAAAACCCCCCTTCCACCCCCCTTGTCTAAAAAACTATGCAAATTAGAGAGTTCGCTATAATTTTCCTATAAAGTTTACATACACTTCTATTAGCTATAAAAGTATCACGGGTTTATCTCTGCAAACTTCGGAGATAAGGGGGGGGAACGGTCGTTTTTACAACATTTTTGTAAATAACTCAAAAACAATACGGTTTAAAGGAAAACTAAAAACTGTTTATTAATGTACAAATGAATACCTTTCATATGATACCCCACACGGCCTAGTAACTTCACTTAAAATTTTTGAGATCCCCTATCCGCCCCCCTGCAATCAAAATAAGAAATTTTTTGAAAATTTTTATATATGCTATATAAGTAAAAAACTGTTGTCTTTTACCATTTTAAATTGCAAGTCGATAGCATCAGTAGTTCTCGAGATATCCATCTGTGACAGACAGACAGACAGACAGACAGAGTGATTCTATAAGGGTTCCTTTTTACCATTTTGGTCCGGAACCCTAAAAATGATGCGCCATCAATATAAGACAAAATATCCAACCGTGTTGCGTGAAATTTTTTCCCCAACCTCGTCGGCTCATTTCGAGAGATCCTATCTTGATTTATCTCTCTACTGTCGTATGTTTATTCGAATGAATTTGGACTGCAGCCAGTTGAGTAGAGCTTTTAAATAGGTTTGGGAAGGACGAAGATTGATGACCGGACTGTTTAAATAAACCTTACAGGAGCTCTATGGTATGAACCTAGCGATTGAAAAGCGGGGCAGTATTGCCTTGAACGAATGGAAGGGCGGAAGATGGACGTATGCCGTTCCTGAATAAATAAGGCGATAAACATTTTTTCATCTTTCGTTAATCTATTATAAAGAGGAAAGGTTTTATTTTGTATGTCTGTAACGAATTAAACAACTAGACCGATTTTCAAAATTCTACGTTATCCTGGAGTAACAAACATTATCCCTGTATTTCCAATAGAACGGGAACTACGCGAGTGAAACCGTGGAGTGCGCCTAGTTCATAATCAAAATGATTTAGAAGATGATGTAAGATGCATTTCGCTAGCAGTAGAGATGGCTTGACGACATGATTTATATGCAATAATTACGAGATATTTACCATGATATGAGTCTAAGAGTTTCCCGAATGATGGATTTTAAGAATAATAAGTTTTTCTTTTTCATCTTAAAGTCATCTTAATGAATAGTATTATTACGACGTCAAACGAAACGCATAGACATATGAAGACAAAACGCAAAGCACATTTTGTCAATCATCATTATCATCTCCGGCGTAGGGCTGCTAGACATAGGCCTCCCTCATAAATCTTCAGGTAATTACTCATCAAAAGATATCTCCGGAAATGGGCAGCAGCGTCTTTCGTGAACCTAGAATACTCATGAGAAGATTATTACCATACTACGCTTGGATAACGGGTTGGCGTGCCGTTATTAGCTCAACCCTCCGAGGACACCTACCGAATATTAAGTACTTTTGATTTATTTTACCCTAGATTCGACTAGACTAGACTCCAGACCTAAACATCCCAAGACAGAAATAAATTGTGGCGAAAACAAAGCGGTAGCCTTTGTTCATAAATATGCTTGAGGTAATGCTTGCTAATAGAACTGAAAACTAACTAACTAACTTGGTATCCATTAGATATACAAAAGAGTGTTTTTTATAACTTTTGAAATTTAATTTTATATAAGGTACTATAACAACACGCTTTGGGGTACGACTTAAGGCGACATCGGTGGAAAATCGCTTTTGATAAAAAACAAGAAGAATGATTTGAGACCTTTAGTTCTCCTATTGCAGTCCTCATGTGAATCTAAGCCATCCGAGGCCATTCAAATAAAATCATCAAAATTGGCAAATTCGTTCTCAATCACCCAGCCGTGGGGTGCCGGCAGTAGAATGTTGCTCCTCCTCTCTTACCCGTGGATGCAGTAAGAATCTGCAAAGGGATACCGCCGGAAAATGGGCAACAGCGTCTTTCCGTGTATAAACATCCCATGCAGCGCTCGCCAACCCGCCTGCTAAGCACGGGGAGTGTGGCAACAACCCCTCAGTACTTGGATCTCCAAGTCCATGAGGGAGGCTTTTTTCCAGCAATGGATGTCCTATGGCTGTGATGATGATGAGATGATTAATAAACCGTTTTAAATTCATGCTGTAGTGCCTGGCTCAAATTAAACAGATTAGGCTAGCCCGGCTCCCATACCGTCTTCCCAGCTTAGTCACCAATAAGTCAGAGGAAAGAACAGGTCAATACGTCTAAACCTGACTTAGCCACGGGTTTCGTACTGTCTCTCCTGTGTTCCATTCCTTCATCATCATCATCATGTCAGCCGTAAAACATCCACTACTGAACTCAAGCCACCCTCATAGATCTCCATGAGGGGTTGTTGCCATACTCACCACGCTTGGCAGGCGGGTTGGCGAGCGCAGTATGAGATGTTGATACACGGAAAGACGCTGCTGCCCATCTTCCGGAGGTATCTCTTAGCAGGCTCTTACTGCATTCACGAGCATGAGAGGAGGGGTAACATTCTTCTGCCGGCACCCCACGGCTCTATTCCTTACTTTCCTGATATTTTTCAAAGACTTACCGATTCAATGAGTTTCGCTTCTACACATTTGTTGTACTAACTTTGATAAGCTAAGCCACCTGGGGGTCAGCAGGGTAAAACAAGTTAATTAAGTGCAAATTAGGATTTTGTGGGTAGGTGTTAATGTTTTTATAAACAGAGAAATTATAATATTCGTTTAACTCTGTTTAAATTGCACTAAACATTCGGGTTTAAATTCCTGTTGGGTTTTAAAATAACTATTGAGGTATATATTCCAACTAGAAGTCGCCCGCGGTTTCACCCGCACCTTTGGTTACTGCTCCGCTCCCGTAGGTCTTAGCGCAATTTTATATATAGCCTATAGCCTTCCTCGATAAATGGGCTATCTAACACTGAAAGAATTTTTCATATCGGACCAGTAGTTCCTGAGATTAGCGCGTTCAAGCGAACAAACAAACAACAAACTCTTCAGCTTAATATAGTATTGGTATAGATTAGCTTCCAACTTATGCTTTTGACCGACTTCAAAAAAAGGTAGGAGGTTCTCAAGTGGTCTTATTTTTTTTTTAATTTTTGATACCGCAGGACTGTTATTAAAATGGGCTATCTAACACCACAGATAATATAATCTAACACTGAAAGAATTTGTCATATCGTACCAGTAGTTTCTGAGAGTAGCGCGTTCAAGCAAACAAACAAACTCTTCAGCTTTATATATTATTAGTATTAGTATAGATTAGCTTCCAACTTATGCTTTTGACCGACATCAAAAAAAGGTAGGAGGTTCTCAAGTGGTCTTATTTTTTTTTAATTTTTGGTACCTCAGGACTGTTCCTAAAAATATTAATAGTAACAACCTTAATATCAGCGCTTGACAGGGTAATTAAATTCCGGGTCGATATAAGTTAGTAGAAGAGTTCTCCGTACAAATTGATATAATCATCTACAATAGATTCTCGTAGCCTGTTGCAGCGAGTGACGAGGAGATGATCAAATGAGTAGTACTCAGGTTCTTGTAGATATTGCGGTATAATCTCAATACACCTAATACATGTGTTCTTTCTTCGTGAAATTCGTTAAAGTAGAAACTTGAGTAGGGTTTCATAGACTAAAAATCTTCTTCTTCTTCTTTATTTAATGGCGTGTGTGACAGGAAAGATATTCCACCACTTTGCCAACGTCTGTTTATTTGAATACTAAAAATCGCTTAGATAGAACACTGATATTTTGACACTTCATTTGACACTTGACATTGGCTTGACATAGAGGAACAGCGACAATCACAATGTAAATACAATATAATAATAAATAATGCTAGACAAATCATGCAGCATCATCTAGCCCCAAGCTAAGCAGAGCTTGTGTTATGGGTACTAGATGACTGATATACTTAATACATTATACTACATAGATAGATATTTTTATTATACATAGAAAAACACCCAGAACACCCTGAACAAATATCTGCAGATCGTACAGACATTTGTCCCGAGGCGGGAATCGAACCCGCAACCCCTTGCGTCGCAGGCGGACCTTCGCCCGCTGCGCCACAGAGCTCGTCTATATAAGAATCGTAATATATAAGAATAAACTCGCCGTGCCCACTACTAGGCTCCATAAGGTTAAGATATCTTTTGGGCAATGTATACGCTTCTACAACAAACTCCCAAGTGAGTTGCAGAAGTTATCATTGAATAAATTCAAAAGCGTTATCAAACCCAATCTTTGCAATAAAGCTTATTATAAAATATCAGAATACCTAGAGGACAAAACCACTTGGGACGTAATCTGCTACAACTCCGTCAAACGTAACATAAGACAAATAAAATTGTGAAATGATGACTATATCGACCGAGTTAGGGTCTTTATGTTCGCTTCTTTTCCTAACTCGCGTGTCATCTGAAGTGAACAGATTGAATTTTGTGCTTTATTCTATTAATTTGTGTTGTTTTATTTTGTAATTTGTGACGCGTCAAAGTACTTTATTCAGTGCGGCCGCATGGACATTCTATGCTGCCGCACTGAATAAAGTACTTTTTGACTCTTGATTCTTCTTAATTTATAATATGCGTTGCGTTTGATTTCGTAACATATTCTTAATGCCAAACCAAAGCTAACAAAAACAGATAATCGGGCAGGCTATCTCAACAGATCAATACCCAGCATCACAATCAAAGGGCCCTCCATAAAAACTTCCATCTCATCCGGCCATCATCATTGGAATGGACGTTGGGGCCAGCTGCGAGCTTAGGGTAATGGATGAAGAGAATCATCTTATTTGAAGTGTCGATGGATCTGTTATACAGGGTGTATTACAACATGTGTACTATCCCGAAAGGGGGGTTTAAGCCAATGCAAACAAGTAGTTTTGAAAGAAAAAAGCTCGCAAAGCCATGTTATTTTAATTTATATATTTATTTATGTTTGTAATTAACCTTTTTTTTACTTTTTAATTGAAAAAAACCTATTTGTATATATAGGTATTTTTATTTGAACCTGTACGGCAATTCTTTGCGGAGGTCAATGATCCTGTGTCAATGGCTTTAGCCAGCTGTGGCAGGTTGTCATCTATATATATAAAATTCAAAGTCCTGACTGACTGACTGATATATCAACGCACAGCCTAAGCCACTGGACCTAAAGACTTGAAATTTGGCACACATATACCTTAAGCATCCTAGAGGTGCACTAAGAAGGGATTTTTCGAAATTCTCACGGGATAGGGAATATATGGGATTTATATTTTCGAATCAAAGTGGCTCTGCGTGAAAAAGGGGATTTCCACGCGGACGAAGTCGCGGGTAAAAGCTAGTTATCGTATAATCAGCTGTTGAAGGTAAAACTTTCGTGGTCTTCTCTTGAATGAAAATCACTGAATCCTGAAAAGTCGTAAAACAAAATGTTGTCCCTTGGGTTGGTTAGAATCACCCCCTTTCGGCTTAGTACACGTGTTATATTACACCCTGTATAAAGTGGCTACCAAATTAACGTTAGAAAAGCGTTGGGGGAATGTTATGGAATATGTTTATTATTGGTTGAGTTGACGGGTAGAGAAAAGTTCTCCGTAGAAATTGTAAAGGTAATAATTATCATCATCACCATCGCAGTCATATGACGTCCACTTCTGGACATAGGCCTCCCTTATGAATACTACCACGTACTAATTATGAGAGGGTTATGCCATACTCACCACGCTTGGCAGACGGGTTGATGAGCGCTGTATGGGAGGTTGCTATACGGAAAGACGCAGCTGGCTATCTTCCGGAGGTATCCCTTACTCTTACTGCTTCCAAGGGCAAGAGAGGGCAACATTCTACTGCCGGCACCCCATGGCAAGGGTTAAGGGTATTGGATGAAGAGAATCATCTTATGTGGAGTGTCGATGGTTTTTTTATATAAGTCGTAGATGTCTACCAAATTCAATGTAGAAAATAAGGATTTAAATAGATTAGCCCTTGTCGTAATAAGACCGCACCGTTTTGTTCCCACACGAAATCAGATAGCTCGCTCATTTGGTAGTGTACCTGTAAACACAGTGTGGGACGTGTTGTGTTATTTTTTTAACGCAAGTTCTTGCAATATGATGGCACAATAAATGGTGGCAATAACAGTTTGTTTTTTTTGGCAAAACCAATGTGCGTGTGTTGGCATTATTGTTAACTAAAATATACAGTTAAGACACATTTAACGATTTGAATCTTTGGTAGAAAAGCGTTTGTGTGGAATATAGAATAGTTATTATTGGTAGAGCTGACGGATTTGCCGTAGGGCACCCTACGGCAGTGGAATTTTTTAAATATTTAAACTTGTTTCAAGAATGCACCATAATTAAATAGAATAAGAATAGAAATTCGTTCGCTTTAGAACAAAACTATAAACTAACCCTTTCAACTCTAGTTTGAATATCGAACGCCACATCTACTTCGTTTGTTTTTCGAATTATTGCAAAAACGGCATAATTCATTGCACAGTTCCAAGTTCAAATGTCCCATTGGCGTCCGCTGGATGGTCCACGTTGCGGCTATATTTCGTCCGGAAACCGATTTATGTCGGCGATTGCGATCATTTATTTGTTCTGCCGCTGCGAGAATGATTTAACTTGAAAAATCTGGGACACCGTCACACAAACTGTAATATGGAAGTGTTAGGTTAGAAAGAGTGAGGTTTCTTGTTCGCTTCTCTCCCTCACTTGGAAATAAAGTTATCTCAAGCGAACGAATTCAAATTATGTGCATTATTCAATTTAAATGTCTCTTGTTTTCCTTTTGTAAATTGACTATTCTATGTAGCGTTTTGCTCTATTGAATAATTTAAATTAACTCAATAGTTGACTTGTCTTTGAATAAACCGCTGCACCACAGATAGTTTGTCAAAAATATCCCTACTTATATAATTAATAGAATCAGGCGTTACTTTGCGGAAATCCATATTATTATGATAAACAAAGAAAAATATCTAGTTTTAATTCCGCTAATGCTGAGATGCATATGCACCGCCCTCCCGCCCGCTAAAACGACAAAATTTGTCGTGTGGGTTTGGGTATGCATGTTGCACTAACAGCCTGGTTCCCCCTGCATGTGCATAATTAGCGGGCGGGAGGGCGGTGCATATGCATCTCAGCATTAGCGGAATTAAAACTAGATATTTTTCTTTGTTTATCATAATCCCTACTTATATATAAAAGTAAAAGTATGGATGTATGTTAGTATGTATGTATGTTCGTTTTCACGTCAAAACGGCTGAATCGATTAAGATGAAATTTAGTACGGAAACAGATTAGACTATGGAAGTCATAAGCTACTTTTTGTTGCTACTTTTTGTTGGAAACAAAATTTTGATTGCATTTTTCATTTCTACAATGAACCTGTGTTTCTGAATTTTACAAAAATCAATCAGTAGAATGTCAGCCCCCCCTCTCACACCCATGGATGCAGTAAGAACCTTCTAAGGGATACCTCCGGAAGATAAGCAGCAGCGTATTTCCGTGTACCAACATCCCGTACTGCGCTCGCCAACCCGCCTGCCAAGCGTGGTGAGTATGGCAACTACCCCTCATGGAGATCCATGAGCGAGGCCTGTGTTCAGTAGTGGACGTTTTATGATGAACAATGTTTAGCCGTGCGGTGCCGGCATAACCGTAAGACCGGCAGTAGAATGTTGCCCCTCCTCTTTTGCCCGTGGATGCAGTATGAATACTTGGCAGGCGGGCTGGCGAGCGCAGTACAGAATGTTGCTACACGGAAAGACGCTGCTGCCCATCTTCCGGAGTTGGGAATCCCTTAGCATGCTCTTACTGCATCTCACAGGCGTGAGAGGAGGGGTAACATTCTACTGCCATATAACTTGTTAAACTTTCGCGATTTGTTAACATATTTTTAGTTTTAAAATTACAGGATTTTATCGCGTACCTTTTTTAATTTTTAATTTTTAACGTCGGGAAAATAATAAAAAAGGTACGCGATAAAATCCTGTAATTTTAAAACTAAAAATTCTACTGCCACCCGTGCCATAAGTATGTTTTAAACATAGTTCATCATCATCATCATATCAGCCGTAGGACGTCCACTGCTGGACAAAGGCCTCCCTCATTGATCTCCAGGTCCTGCGGTTGGAAGCCGTCTGCATCCAACGCCGACCTACGGTTTTTACCAAGTCGTCTTCTGCATTCGAGAACTTTGCGGCCCCATCGGCCATCTGTTCTGCGCGCTATATGGCCTGCCTATTGCCACTTCAACGTTCCAATACGTCTGGCTATGTCGGTGACCAGAGTTCTTCTTATCTCCTCATTTCTGATTCAATCCCGTAGAGAAACCCCGAGCATAGCCATAGCCTATATGGAGAGCCATAGCTCGTTGAGCGACTCTGAGCTTATTCAAAGGGCCAATAGTGAAGGACCACGTCTTGGTGCCATATGACACACTGATTGTAGACGTATCTCGCCATTTCTGATTAAAAATAGTTGTTTGCTTTTAATTATACAAAAGTTTGTGACCGGTGTGACCGAGGCACTAACGAGGCCGGTTCATTCGGAATTTTTAATGTTGCGTCGATCTTTTTTATAGCGATCCTGGGATCCCCTTTATTTACCGTATCAATCCGATGTGATTGAAAAATTTCCTTGGGGACATAAAGTTACAAGCAGTCCGTGAACGCTTTGTTAAAAATTGGTTGTTTTCTTTTTTAGGGCTTCGGACATCAAAGGGAAAAAAACGGAACCATTATACGATCACTTTGTCCTCCGTCTGTCTGTCTGTGCGTCTTTCGTTCTGTCAACAACTTTTACCTTGAGAACTTGTAGAGGTATCGAGTTGAAATTAAAACCATATACTTAAATCTACAACTTGTTTGATCTGTGAAAAAAATATTATTCTAAGTTAACCTGAAAAAATGTTACGGCCGTTTATGCCGCAAAACACGCATGTTTCGATATTCTCAAAGAAATCGAAATTCATAAGGTACTTCCCGTAGAGTTAGAACTATGAATCTTTTTGTGAATTTTTAAAACTTTTCCTAATATTAATTATGTTTTTCATAGCGATCCTGGAATCCCCTTTATTTACCGCATCAACTCGATATGATTGAAAAATTATCTCAAGAGACAAGCCGAAGGCCACCTGATGTTAAGCGGTAGTTCCTACCTATTCAACGTAGTTTTAAACGTAGTCGTTCTGTGTTCTTAAATTTTTTTACAGTAACTTTTACATACGCGTTGTGTTTCTACATTATTTTTATTAATGTTATTTTTACTTATGCTATTTTCATTTGTTTTATATAAATATTTTATCATGTAACCAGGTTACAATATTGTTAATTTGTATTTATATTATAACGCTAACATGTCCTGGTTGCTTTGCACATGCGTCGCAAAAGACCAGGGCTATTATAGTAGCGGCTTACAGGCTGTAAGCCGCTACTATATCCCCTATTATAACAATAGCTGAGTGACGATCGTTTTTGTTGTCAAATTTACTTCATTATTTTATTGTATTGTGAATTCAAAGCGAGCTCTGTGGCGCAGCGGGCGAAGGCCTGCCTGCGACGCAACAGGTTGCGGGTTCGATTCCCGCCTCGGGACAAATGTCTGTACGATCTGCGGACATTTGTTCAGGGTGTTCTGGATGTTTTTTCTATGTATAATAAAAATATCTATCTATTTAGTATATAATGTTTTAAGTATATCAGTCATCTAGTAGCCATAACACACGCTCTGCTTAGCTTGGGGCTAGATGCTGTGTGAATTGTCCAGCTTTATTTCATATTTATAGGATATGAAAAATGCAATCAAAATTTTGTCTCCGACGGGACTCGAACCCGTAACGTTCAGACGAACACCTTTAACGCAGGCTGCCTTTACCGTTCGGCTACGGAGCAATTAATCGTCGGGTCGAAAATCTTGACTGCCTTTATCGGTTTCGTACCGATTTAATTTTGATTGCATTTTTCATTTTCTATAAATGATACCTTAGTGTAAGTTTACACTTTAAATACAAAAATAGCTTATTTATTATTATTTATTTGTGACACAAAATGAACGTTTCTTTCTTTCTTTCTATTACAACTGCAATACTGCGGCAATTACGTTCACTAAGCAATGTTCACGCTACAATGTATTGGTCACGTCGCTGGTTCAAACTTGTAACGCAGATAAATAATGCTATACCGTATGTCAAATAAATAATGCTATACCGTTGGGTAGAATGCAGTAGAATGTTAACCCTCCCTTCTTGCAAGTAGTAAGAATCTAATGCACTGCTGGACTTATGCCTCCTTCATGAATCAAAAAATAGAGTTGCCATACTCACCACGCTTCGCAGGCGGTTTGGCGAGCGCTTTAGATGTAGGAAGTGAAGTATGCCTTAGCAGGTTCTTACTGCATCCTCCAACAATAGAGGCAACATTCTTCTGCCGACACCCCACAGATCGAAGTATGGATGTAAAGTACCGTCCCCGGTTTAAAAACACCATAAATGATGACTCACGCTTGACCGTATCGTGTCCGAGCCGAAACCGAGCAATTTATCCGAGCGTTGTCCATTGCTCGGGCGTCACTCAAAATATATGGAGTATAGTTAGATAGATAGATAGAAAATTCTTTATTGCACAAACTTAAAAGTACTGTACAGAGGCGAACTTAATGCTAAGTAGCATTCTCTTCCAGCTAACCTGTGTGTAATGTGGACTAGATTAAAGGTAGTGCACAAAAGATACAAAGAGATATATGTACCTCTATAAAAACTTTCCGACACATACTTATAACGTAGATAAACATAAAACACATATACAAAAATATATATCATATACATATAAACTAAATATATATATAGTTGACCACGCTAGGCCGACACTCAGCTCCGACACGACACGGTATATCGTGAGTCATCCTTAAAACTTAACTGCCTGAAGTTATTCAGTCTCAAAAGGCGTAAAAGCTAGCAGACTGGCAGGTACTTGTAACAAGGTAAATTAATATTTAATGCGGGCAACAATTCGTTAAAATAGTAGGCATTTATAATTCAGAAAAACTGTAGGAAATTATGCTGACGAGTTAAGGTGACCACGGTTTGAACTCCTTTAAGATAATAATTATAAACTTTATTTCAGGCTACAAAAACAGTTGAGTACAAGATGTTATCATATTAATGTGTGTCTGACTGTTAATAATATATATAAATAATAAATAATTCTGGACAAATCACACAGCATCTTCTAGCCCCAAGCTAAGCAGAGCTTGTGTTATGGGTACTAGATGACTGATATACTTAATACTATATAGATAGATATTTTTATTATTATATAGAAAAACACCCAGAAAACCCTGAACAAATATCTGCAGATCGTACAGACATTTGTCCCGAGGCGGGAATCGAACCCGCAACCCCTTGCGTCGCAGGCGGACCTTCGCCCGCTGCGCCACAGAGCTCGTCAATAGAAATTAGTTGAGCCATTTGTAAGATAATAACAGACAGACACACCCAAGGTGGACAAAGTTATAACACCCCTCTTTTACGGGGGTTAAAAATATCCAGATCCAGGTCAAACATTTGTCCCGGCGGGAATGTAATCCGCTACCTCCTGCGTGTCAGTCGGCTAATAAACCAACAGAGCCATATAGGCCGTCAATTCTTAAAACATAGACCAAACAGCACGTGCGTACCGAATGTTTCACAATTAAATGTTTTTAAATACACCCAAGCGTGGTATCAAATGAAAGTTCATTGTGTAGATTGCCAAAGTGAGGGTACACATCAGAAACTTTACGTAAGCATTATCTCTTGTTGTGTCCTTAACTGTAAACTATATTGAGACCTATAGTCTATATCTATAAGTAGGAAAATATAGCGATCCTTAGGTAATTTGTAAACTTAGAATAAGCATGGTATTTGAAAAGGTTGTTATTATGTATTCATATAAATTATATATATTTGGTTAATTAGTGTATGTTAGAAAAATTGCTTATGTTATGGTGTCGATTCTGTTTTATACTTTCCTGGAACTAATTACAATTGGAGATATGACGTTTCTAAATTTAGTGCTGTCAGCGTAAAATTGAGTTTAGCTGTTCCGTTTTAATTTTAGAACAGCACTAACCGAATAGCTTTATGTCATTTTAGTCCATTTTACGCTAATCTGATTAGCTTTAGCTAGTTAGTGTAACAACCGAATCGCCACCAATATCAGATAAAATAAATAAATTGAACTAAGTAATATGATAATGTAGATTAGGGACTGTGGATATTTTGTTGCACAGTTTGGCAGACATTATTTTAAGATAAATGTACATTTAATAGAAATAAATAAATAAATAAATAAAAAATGTTTTTTAGGGTTCCGTACCCAAACGGAAAAAACGGGACCCTACTACTAAGACTTCACTGTCCGTCTGTCTGTCTGTATGTCTGTCTCTATCTCATAAACCAGGCTCTATCATATGAACCGAGTACCTAGATAGCTGAAATTTACACAGATGATGTATTCCTGTAGCCGCTATAACAACATGTACTAAAAACAAAATAAAAAAAATATTTACTATACTCACCACGCTTGGTAGGCGGGTTGGCGAGCGCAGTAGAGGATATTGACACACGGAAAGACGCTGCTGCCCATCTTCCTGAGGTATCCCTTGGCAGATTCTTACTGCATCCACGGGCAAGAAGGAAGGGGCAACATTCTACTGCCGGCACCCCACGGCTCGGCTTTGAAAGCGCTATCTCCGAAACAAATAGGGGCAATATTTTAGCTGGACATTGTCCTACATACCGCGTTAATCATGGTAAATGCGCCTGGTTTGTTTAAGGTCCGACACATACAAACGACTTACAACAAATATTTAAATATTAGATAATAATATATAATATATTAGAGAATATTAGATACGCCCTTGCCGTAATGACACTGCGGCATTTTGTCTCTTTACAATCAGTGTAATATCGTAACATATAGAAATAGTGTAATATCCGGACGTGATGCGTTTTTTCACGAACGTTCGTGCAATATGATTGCAAAATAAACGGTAATAACAGTTTGTTTTAGTGGTAAAACCAGTTTTAAGGAAACATAATAGCGATTCTGGCTTTATTTAGCTCAAGTTCAAACATTTGCATTTAGAAAGCATGATTTGGTGAAGTGAAACTAATGAAGAAGACCACAGAATGGTTATCGCAACTCTTCAATATTATTATAAAAATCAATGTAACAGTGTGTACTGGAGTCCCTCAAGGTAAGTTAAGGGAAAACCAAATGGTTTACCAAATGGAAATATTTGAATTTGAGCTAAATAAAGCCAAAATCGCTATAATGTTTCCTTACAACTGGTTTTACCAATAAAACAAACTGTTATTGTCTCGCGTTTGTGGACTATGAGAAAGCCTTAGATTCGATCGAAACATGGGCGGTGCTTGAGTCTCTTCAACGATGCCGTATTGACTATCGGTACATCGAAGTGCTGAAGTGTTTGTATAAAAAGACCACTATCCAGTCCGAGTACATGAACAGAGCTCGAAAGCGATTCCATTAAAAAGAGGCATAAGACAGGGAGATGTCATCTTTCCGCAACTGCTTAGAAGAAGAAGAAGAAGAAGAAAATCATTTATTTTTGACACACACACAACATATACAAATTACAAAGAAAACATAAAATAATCAAATTAGGCTTAGACTGTTAAACAAAATTTTTAAAAATATGTACAACCAATACTGCGTGAGGTCAAAAAATGGACACTGCCTCAGTATTACCGCAATCACGTAGCAAGCTACGCGGTTGCGGCGCTGATTTTCAGGCAGGTCCGTGTGACCGCCTCGTCTGCCAGTGCAAGGCGCAGGCGTACAAAATAAATAAATACCATTTATACAGTAATAATATTACATACATTAATAGAATACTTAATTAATAAATAAATGAGGAGAGTAATATAATATAATTATACGTGACCGACCAACCATCAAACCTTACGCCTTGCGCCTTACGCCTTGCTTACGACCGCTTTGGAAGATGCCTTCAAGCTACTGGAATGAAAGGACTGGGCATCAATATTATCGGCGAATACATCACTCACCTTCAGTTTGCCGATGATATTGTAGTTATGGCAACGTCGATGGAAGAGCTCAGCATGATGCTTGAAGGCCTCAATCGAGTCTCCTAACGGGTAGGCCTTCAAATGAATACGGACAAGATGAAAATTATGTCGAATGTCCATGTCGTGCCTGCCATAGTTATGGTTGAGAACTTGGCTCTTGAAGTTGTCGACGCGTACATATACCTGAGACAAACAGTCCAATTAGAGAGATCCAACTTCGAGAAAGAGGTCAATTGTCCATTCAACTTGAATTCAACTCGGACGGGCAGCGTTTAGAAAATAAACATCCTTATTCCCGTACTGCGATCGCCATCGGTACATAGCGATCGCCATCGGTATATAGCGATCGCCGTTATCGAGAGAGTGGACGTTTTACGGCTGAAATGATGATAGCGGTACTTCAGCAACATTATAACATTGACGTCGGTTTTTTTCTGTTAAAAATTAAATAATTACTTGAGTCGCAAGTTTGCGTCGGAGCTTTCACTCAGCTACGCGTGTATTTTCGTATTCACGCCGCGTCCTAGTGCTGGCTCTAACAAAAACATGTTTAGCAATTCCTTTGAAAAATATGCAGATTTGTGTCTGAGGTGGTGCTTGTATCGCTTATCCAGCTAATGCTTTCAACTTAATGCAACGGCTTGTTGGCTTGATGGGTAGTCTGCTGACTGAAGTGGGTGTTAAACTTAAGTTAGTTTGGTAGGATATTTTATTAAGTTGTTTGCGTATGATAACCAAACATTTAAAAACTGCAACTTGACTTTTTCTTTGTTATGTTAAACGGATTTTCTACTCACGTTAATTATTCGTTGGGAATAGGTTTCCAACGTGTTCAGTGCCTCTCAGGGGAACTTTCGTCAGGGAATGGACCTTTTACGCGGCACCGTCTCCTTCCCTTATGCGTTGACTTTTTCTAATTATGACAAAAATGCAATCAAAATGACTCCGACGAGAGTCGAACTCCTCAAACGCAGGCTGCTTTTTCCATTTTGGCTACAGATAAGGTTATTTTTTTAAATCTTTAACGCTCATCCATTTTGTTACACGGTTTTATCCGGACTGTGATTAACCATGTTATTGTAGTTGTAATAGGTAAAGGTGACCGCTTACCATCAGGTGGGCTTTTCTTGATTCGGCTTGTCTTGAATATCTGCCCACCACCACCTGCGTATTAGCTGCAAGCTGTCTTTGATATTCATTGTTGGTGCACTTCATCATTTCAGCCGTAAGCCGTCCACTGCAGGACAAAAGCCTCCATTTTTCCTGTTATTGCTGTTGGAAGCGACCTACATCCACCGTCGACCTGCTGTCTTCACCATGTCGTCAGCCCATCTTACCCCTCTTACCCGCGAATTCAGTAAGAATCTGCCAAGGGATACCTCCGGAATATGGGCAGCAGCGTCATTCTATCAACATCCCGCACTGCGCACGCCAACCCACCCGCCAAGCGTGGCGAGTATGGCAACCACCCCCTCCTATCTTGGAGATCCTTGAGGGAGGCCTATGTCCAGCTGTGGACGTGGACATTAGTCCTACGTATAAGATTTATTAATCGCTTGTCATTGTTGCTCGGAGATGTCTGTTACCTCTAGGCCTCCCTCACGGATCTGCAAAATCAATAGGGGGTTGTTGCCATACTCACCATGCTTGGCAGACGTGGGGTGCCGGCAATAGAATGTTACCCCTCCTCTCATGCTCGTGGATGCAGTAAGAGACCATCGGAAGATGGGCAGCAGCGTCTTTCTGTGTATCCACATCCCGTACTGCGCTCGCCAACCCGCCTGCCAAGCGTGATGAGTATGGCAATAACTTCTCATGATCAGTACTCGGCCATGAGGGAGGCCTTTGTCCAGCAGTGGACGTCCTACAGATGATGATACATATACAGTCGACTGTCAAGTTGATCGAACATTCTCCTTTTTGTAAGTCGGTTAGAAATACAAGGCTCACTACCTACTCGTCTTTCTCAGTTGAAAGGATCTTGTTGTTTTCCACACCTACGCACCGCCCCCGCCTGAACCCGTGAAGTGACGCGAGGTATGAGATTTTCAAAGGAGATTTCCGACTAAACTTAAAAGCTAAATAACTTTTGATTCTGTGAGTCGATTTTGATGAAGTAAAGACTAGGTAAATGTTATTTAGAATAATGCTTGACAGTTTTCAATTATTATATATTAAATTAAATAAGTGGTTTATCGTGATACGCTCACGAACAAACAAACAAACCGAAAAACAGACAAAAATTTCAAAAATAGTTTTTTACCTTTTCTTCATGTATCTCACTTATTTATTTGCAAAATATTTAATGTACAGACGCGAAACGTTTACGATTTTATTATATGTATAGATAATACGCAAAGGGAATTTGCTCATTAGCAACTGAGCCATTAAAGCATCAAACAACTCGGAAAAACAAAACATGGCGAAACAAATAAACATTTCGAAGAATAATTCTTTGCTACTGCCTAAAAGAAACGAAATATGTAGTAGCCCTGTGATATCTCCTCAGGGGTTAGCAAAGCCCATTTACAAGAATTTCACTCCTGTTAAAGTTTTTCGTTATCAGGGGTCTACTCTGTAACGCTGGCGATATCTACAGGGTGTATTGTAATACTTTTACCCGCTGCTTCGTCCGCGTAATGCTAATTTGACATATTTTTTTCCAAATCTTGGATATCCAGCCCTATGGTGCTTTGGCAGACCGTAGACGAACATTATAACGACTTATTCTCAAATTTGTATCTGACGCGACCTATCTTATGGAAGGAATTTGGCAGAGACTGCTGAACCATTTTATATGACTTCGTCTCTTAAACTATACCTGACGTTACCTGAAAAAGGAACTTTGACGGAGGCTGTAGTACCTGGTTTATTTTTATGACTAAAAGTTTTCCTGACACAATCTGAATACGGCGCTTTGACAGACGCTGCGGTAGCTGGAATTTTTTATGTTTTAGGTATGACTTATCTTGAAAATTTTACCTAATGCGAACTAAATAGGTATAGGGAAGCCTAATCCACCTAAAAATGTCTCAGGCATTGCAGCGTCCCGTACAGCATGATTACCAGTTACTAATGCTGTATAAATCATCTACAATAGATGCAAAGGCCTTACTATCATTGATCGTTTTACAGAGTAGAGTCCCAAGAGTTCAAAAAATGTGAAGGTAAAGTATTCTATTAAAAATACGAGCGCGAACCGCGGAAAGTAAGTGACGAAGCGTTTCTGTCACAGCTTTGCAATTTATGATCGCCTAGTACCCCGCGGAGTAAAACATTGCAGTCTGGAGGCAAGTTTGAAGTGCTTTGATTTATTTCTTCTCTGGTGTTACTTGACTTTATTATATTATGTATATCCTATATCTATCCTATATCCGTGGGGTGCCGGGGCAGTAGAATGTTACCCCACCTCACAATCCCGTGGATGCAGTAAGAGACTGCTAAGGGATATCTCCGGAAGAAGCGTCTTTCCATGTGTTTAGTTAAGTTTTACCCTGTAAGTGCGTTTCTCGGTACCGCGTTTAGTTCCGAATCTGAAACTAGATGTCGCCCTTAAAAATGTTCAACCGCTAGATCGCGCTATCGAAAACGCACGGCAGCAGATATAGTCTCGTAGTGATTTTGTGATTTTTGAGATGGACAGGAGCTCGTTACGTTAGTCACTGAGATTTGCAATAAAGTACCTTTGCATCAAAGTGCGTTTTTTTGAACGGGTTCCAACATAGGTCCATCATTTGGTCCTTCGAGCCGGATACCCTAGCCCTTGGATAGTCGGAGGAGTCCACCGACGGGGAGGGGGAAACACGACGTCGCGGCCGCTGGATTGTTTGCCAGCGTGTGAGGTCAGCACGCGTGTACCGGAGAAGGTGGTGCGAGAGGGCGCCACTGTGTTGGGCTAGCGCGCTTAACTGCGCAGCTGAGCCAGCACTGCAGCCGGGCGCTTGGGAGTGCGCCACTGCAGCAGGAGTTGCCGGGCCATCGCTGCCCGTAGCCTGCGATCGGGAGCCGCTAGAGGGCGCCACTGTGCTGTGCCAAGCGCGCTCAACTGCGCAGCTGAGCCAGCACTGCAGCCGGGCGCTTGGAGGTGTGCCACTGCAGCCGGGCGCTTGGAGGTGCGCCACTGCAGCGGAGTTGCCGGGCCATCGCTGCCCGCAGCCTGCGATCGGAGCCGCCAGAGGGCGCCACTACAGTGCAACTATTGAAGTTTGCGGTTTGTGAAGTGTAATCGTGAGTACTTTTGAATTGTTTGTTATTGTGGAAATTTCCTTCGGGAAAGGAAGATGCAGTTGGATTGATGCAAGAATTGAACAAAGCAGTTATTGGCAAGAATTGAACATTGACTTTTTAACGTTAAGTTTAGGACTTATAATTTTTGTGTGCATGCTAGTATTAAGGTACGAAACTCTGTTGAAACGGGGAATCCACGCCCAAATTTCGATATTTATTTTAAATTCTCAAACACTTAGAAAAATCTGATAAAAAATATTTTGTTTATATTTAACCTTAGCTACAATGGAATCCTTATACAAACTTCAGTATGACGTAAAGTCACGTATTGAAAAGGCCAGAAGTAACTTAAAGAAATCGCCTAAAACTCGTATCACGTTATCATACGTTGAGGTAAGGCTTGATTGTTTAGAATCCACTTGGAAAAGTTTTAATAGAAATCATGAGGCTATTGTACAAAAGGTAACTGAATCAAATGCAGAAGATAAATACTTTTCGGATGAAATTTTTGAGAATACAGAGGAAACATACGTAGATTATAAAAGTGAATTAAATGAAATTTTGAACGCATTTCGTACCAAAGAAAGTGCAGATAAAAGTGTTAACGCTAGCAATAAGTGCGATTATTTTAAGTTGCCTAAGATTTCAATTCCCACTTTTTCGGGAGAATTCACTCAATGGCCGACATTTAAAGATTTGTTCATATCTGTTATTCACAATAGCGACAATTTACAAGATGTGCAAAAAATGCATTATTTAAAGGGTTTGTTGACGGGTGAGGCAGAACAGTTGGTGCGAAACCTTTCCATTACATCCGCGAATTATGCGGAATGCTGGAAAGCGTTGTGTAGTAGGTTTGATAACAAAAGATTTACATCAAATTGTTTATTAAAGCGCTTAATGTCACAGAATAATGTAGCGGAACATTCTAGTGCCATAAAGGGTCTATTAGACACGACTATGGAATGTCTAAACGGTCTTAAAAATCTCGGTGTTGATGTTCAGTCTTGGGATTTGATAGTAATTTACATCGTTAGTTCAAAACTTGACATTGAATCTCGGAAACTATGGGAAACAAAAATAAGTTCACATGATCAACTACCCGCGTTAGACGAATTTAGAGACTTTTTAGAAGCCAGGTCTCGGGCATTAGAATTCTTGGATCCTAAATGTAAATCTAAAGCAAACGTAAATAAAGCTAAGGTTCACCACGCTGCTGCTGCCTCCGCCGACAACCATTCGAATGGGAACAAGTCGTGCCCATTCTGTGAGGAAAACCATAAGCTTGGAAATTGTAAGAATTTTGTAAAGGACGATTACAAGGCTCGTCATGACTTCGTCCAAACCAAGCGCTTGTGTTTTAATTGTTTTGGTGCTAATCACGTCGTGAGACACTGTCGCCAGAATTCCTGTTGTCGCATATGTAAGCGTAAGCATCACACGTTGTTACATCCCGATAATTCTAGCTCCAGTTCAGCCGTGGCAGTGTCCACCACGGCCGAAATCAAATCAGCAGTGTCTGACGTCAAGGCAGCATTATCAGAGGGCGATACATTTTCGCCAAAAGTAGCTTCACACTTTTCTCAAAGGTCATTACCGTCACAGGTTTTGTTGGCTACAGCTATTGTCGAAGCACAGACAAGGCGAGGGTCAGCACAGCTTCTAAGGGTGTTATTGGATCAGGGATCTCAGGCTTCGTTCATAACGGAGTCGGCGGTTCAACTGCTTGGACTGAAGAAGAAATCAGCCAAGACAGTCATTTCAGGTGTAGGTGGCGAGGAGAGCAGCTTTGCTTCGAGGTTTACGGTCACAACGACTATTCACTCGCGCATCGACCCCAGGTTCAGTGTCGAAGTAGAAGCATACGTATTAGCTAATATTACGTCGGTTTTACCCTCAGAGAAATTTGTTGAATTTGACTGGCCTGAACTACAGCTCACTTTAGCAGACCCGGAATATCATACTCCAAACAAGGTTGACCTGCTGCTGGGCGCTGAAGTATACGGCCAAGTTTTGAGAGAAGGATTAACTCAAGGTCCTTTAGGTTATCCTGCTGCACAAAACACAGCATTTGGATGGATCTTGTTTGGTCGAATCCCATCGAGCACAGCCTCGAACGCTAATTGTCATCATGCCACTATTAGTAAGGCTGATGAAGTTGATGACAGCGATCTCCTGAAGCAGTTTTGGGAGATCGAGTCCACAATTCCTGGATCTCCAAAAATCCTGTCTGAAGATGAGCA
This sequence comes from Pasiphila rectangulata, assembly GCA_963082625.1. NCBI lineage: Eukaryota > Metazoa > Arthropoda > Insecta > Lepidoptera > Geometridae > Pasiphila > Pasiphila rectangulata. Next base: position 2,010,440 of record OY720246.1, on the reverse strand, counting down.
GCGTTGCGAAGAACTCTATTCGCAAACCACTTCAAGAGATGAAGATGGAAGGTATGTGGTTCAGCTTCCATTTCGAAGTGACAATCCTCAGTGTCAGTACGGCAGAACGAGAGACCAAGCTGTTAAACGATTTCAGCTTCTTGAGTCCAAGTTTAAGAAGCATCCGGAAATAAAGCGCAGATATTCTGAAGTCTTCCACGAATATCTCGATCTAGGTCACATGGAACGTGTAAATGGTGATGATCTTAAACGATCTACAGCAGTATACTTACCACACCATGCCGTTGTACGTGAGGACAAGATGACGTCCAAGATACGGATCGTGTTCGATGCTTCCATGAAAGGGACCAACGGTGTTTCTCTGAATGATGAGTTGTTGATTGGCCCAACAATACAGCCGCCACTGCGTCACATCATTATCAAATGGAGAATGCATCCCATAAGCATTTGTGCGGATGTTGTCAAAATGTATAGACAAGTTAAGGTTTCACCTGAACACGCAGATTTCCAAAGAGTAGTATGGCGCGAAGATCCTTCAGAAGAAATTCAAGACTTTCGTATGTTGAGAGTTACCTTCGGTACTTCGTCGGCTCCTTATCTCGCTGTGAAGACACTCCAGCAGGTCGCGGTTGATGAATCATCGTCATGCGGTCCTGATGTTGCTGACAAAATAAAAAATGAGTTCTATGTAGATGATCTTATGACAGGATGTCAAACAGTGAATGAAGGATTAAGGTTGAAAAGAGAAATGACAGAAGTACTTACCAAGGGTGGTTTTCAATTGCAGAAGTGGGTCAGCAGCTGCGAAGAGCTAAACAAGCAATTTTCGGAAAGGGATAAAGATCTGGAGACAGGAAGGGATCGAGGAACGACAGAAAAGGATATAAAAATGGATGAGATCACGAAAATATTAAGAATTTCATGGACCAAGGATTACGATGAGTTTCGATATTCGGTCAAACTCTCCGCACAGGAGCATCCTGTCACGAAGCGGCGAGTAATATCAGATATCTCCCGCCTATTCGACCCGTTGGGATGGGCAGCACCTTGTGTTGTCACATCAAAGATATTCATTCAAAAGCTGTGGCTTTCGGGTATAGGCTGGGATGAAGAGCTGCCACAAGAATTGTTAATGGAGTGGCAAACTTACCGAAACCATCTTGCTGACACGTGTAAGTTTAGCATCCCAAGATGGTTGAAAACATCAGATAATAATGCCCGTGTCGAGTTGCATGGGTTCTCTGATGCATCTGTGGCGGCATATGCGGCAGTTGTTTATGTCAGAGTTATCGGTGCCGATATGTCAATAACTGCAAGCTTAGTGACAGCCCGAACGAAGGTTTCTCCTGTTAAACAGCAGTCGATTCCTCGACTTGAGTTGATGGGTGCTGTACTGCTTGCAGAATTGTTATCGGAAGTATCGGTTGTTATGAGGATTCCGTCAATCCATGTACACGCATGGACGGATTCCTCAGTCGTTCTGGCATGGCTTAGTAGTCATCCTAGCCGCTGGAACACTTTTGTGGCAAATAGAGTGTCAACTATTCTATCTCTGTTTGACAATTCGCACTGGGCTCATGTCCAGACTTGTCAGAACCCAGCAGATATTGCTTCACGAGGTTTGACTCCACAAGAACTTTCATGTAGTGTCTTGTGGTCTCAGGGTGCGCCTTGGTTACGTGACGAAATAATTGAATACACGAGACCAAAGGCTATATCAACCAATATAGAGCAAAAATCTGTCAAGGCTCATATTGCAACTGAGACCACACCAGATGATCCTGTTTGGACAAAATATTCAACACTGCAGAGGTTAGTGAGAGTAATAGCATATTGTCGAAGAATTCTGAAATGGAGAAAGCTACAAGATAGAAATAGACGTTATGAGAACTATTTGACGCATGAAGAAAAATCAGAAGCAACAAAAGTCTGTGTAAGACATGCTCAGAAACAGGGATTCATCAAAGAAATAGAAGATTTACGAAAAACTGGAAAAGTAAAAGCAAGAAGCAGGCTGAAGTCGCTTTGCCCTGTGATAGATAGTGATGGGATCTTACGCGCTAGAAGTCGGATCCAGAACGCAAGGTTAGACCAAGATACAATCAATCCCATCATTCTACCTCGGGACAATCACTTCACACTTCTTGTGATTGCAGAATCCCACAGAAAGACGTTTCACGGAGGACCCACATTGGTTCTGAACCATTTGCGTACTAAGTATTGGGTAGTTTCAGCTAAAGATTTAGTGAAAAGGTTCGTTCGCAACTGTGTTACTTGTAAGCGGTATGCCGTCACTGCTCAAAGCCAGTTGATGGGCCAGTTACCGTCTAGTAGGGTAACACCAGCAAGAACGTTTAGGCATAGCGGTGTTGATTTTGCTGGTCCTATAAACATTCGTACGTCGAAGGGTCGCGGTCATCAGTCCTACAAAGGGTACATTTGTTTGTTTGTCTGTATGGTCACTAAGGCTATACACTTAGAGGTGGTGAGCGATTTATCGGCGCAAGGTTTCATCGCTGCTTTTAAAAGGTTTGTAGGACGTCGGGGCGTCGTCACTGACATCTGGAGTGACAACGGTACAAATTTTGTTGGTGCTTCTAAGGAACTGCGGCATCTTGTTGCTGCAGAAGGGTCTTCTGTGGCGATAGACATCAAGGAGTGGCTGGGTGACAATGGCACTAAGTGGCACTTTATTCCTCCTCATGCGCCAAACTTCGGTGGGCTTTGGGAGGCAGGAGTGAAGTCCACAAAGTATCACCTAAAGCGAGTGATAGGGAACGCCACCCTTACCTTTGAAGAGATGTCCACATTGCTGATCCAAGTCGAAGCATGCTTGAACTCCCGGCCGTTGTCGATACTGCCTGATAACCATGACGATCCAACTCCTTTAACACCTGGTCACTTTCTCATAGGCGAACCTTTGATAACGGCGCCCGACCGGAACTATTTGGAGAGCAATATTAGTAGCCTTAAACGTTGGCAGTTAGCTCAGCGAATGATGCAGGATTTCTGGCGGCGATGGTCCGAAGAATATTTGGTACACCTGGGGCAGCGATACAAGTGGAATAAACGGGTTCCGGAACCAAACATTGGTGATGTTGTTTTGGTGAAGGAAGACCACTTGCCTCCTGCACGCTGGTTCTTAGGCAGAATAGTAGAAAAGCACCCTGGTTCGGACGGGGTCACACGAGTGGTAACCCTCAAGTGTAATGGGTCAATATGTAAACGTCCTGTGTCAAAGTTATGTGTTTTACCTGTTACAGATTAGGTAAAAAAATTGTTTTTTTTTGTGTTCTTAATGAGAAGTCATGTTGTTAGTTATTTTATTGGTAAGATTTTGGTTATATACATATTAGGTAATAACATTGGAAGTTGTTTTATTGATTTAAGATTTGTTTTTTTTGGATGTTATACAGTCCACATTGTGCTTAAATTCATAGAAACGTAACGAGTCACTTTCAGCTTGTTTTGTGTAACTTATAGAGATCACCCCATTGCTAGTTCTCTTATGATGAACATAAACATATGTTCATGGCGGGCGATATGTTTAGTTAAGTTTTACCCTGTAAGTGCGTTTCTCGGTACCGCGTTTAGTTCCGAATCTGAAACTAGATGTCGCCCTTAAAAATGTTCAACCGCTAGATCGCGCTATCGAAAACGCACGGCAGCAGATATAGTCTCGTAGTGATTTTGTGATTTTTGAGATGGACAGGAGCTCGTTACGTTAGTCACTGAGATTTGCAATAAAGTACCTTTGCATCAAAGTGCGTTTTTTTGAACGGGTTCCAACATAGGTCCATCACCATGTATCAACATCCCGTACTGCGCTCACCAACCCACCTGCTAAGCATGCTGAGTATGGCTATAACTAGCCCTATAGAGATCCTTGCGGCCTGCGTTCAGTAGTGGACGTTTTACGGCTGAATTTTTATTTATTTATTAATTTCGAATGATTATATTATATTTTAACTTTAGCTAATTTTACCTGTTAACTATTTTTCTTGTGGAACTTATGATTGACATCTGCGAAGGAGGGATAACTTTTGCAGTAATTCAACGTTCCCATTGTTTAACATTAAATTAACTTTATAATTAAATTACTTTTCATGTTTTTTGGTCCTAGTTCTTATTTTTCTAAATATGGCATGTACCTATCGCTTGTTACGCATTCCACAGCGGCTGATTAAATTAAATTAAAATTCTTTGTTGCAAAACCAATTGTTTACCTACAACATTTGAGGAGATCTCTCGATTCCTCATGGATTCCATCATCAGAACTGAGTTTTGAAAAAGTTTGAAGTTTATTCGATGATTGATTTCCGAGGAAGAAAAAAAATAGATACAGACTAAATTATTGAGAACATCCTGCTTTTTTTGAAGTCGGTTGAAAAGACAAAACAAAACAAATATTTTTTGTATGTGTTGTGTGTGTCAAATAAATTTATTTTTGTTTCTTTCTTTTCATATTAAATTGAAAAAAGCACATTTCATTGAATTTCTTTGCTTCAAAAAGCTTTTTCTTTTTTTTTCAAGTGACGGAAAGAAGCGAAAAAGAAACCTATATAACATATATACAAGAATATATAATATAGTGCTCCTTTTCGACCGAAGGCGACCTTTTCATTCTCTGTTATGTATGAGGCCCAGTATGGGTCGCTAGACCAAACTTGGTTTTAAAAGAATAATAAATGTTAAATCTTATCACTTGTAATATTGACCCGGAATATTAGGAGGCGTTTACTTCACAGAGGTCAACTACGCGAATCACTCAAAAAGTTTTCATCATTTCAGCCGCAAAACGTCCACTACTGAACACAGGCCTCCATCATGGATCTCCATGAGGGGTAGTAGCCATACTCACCAACGCTTGGCAGGCGGGTTGGCGAGCGCAGTACGGGATGATACACGGAAAAACGCTGCTGCCCATCTTCCGGAGGTATCCCTTAGCAGGATTTTACTACATCCACGGGCATTAGAGGAGGAGTAACATTCTCCTGCCGGCACCCCACGGCTACCTTTCATCAAGTTATATCCTTTGACGACCTCTGTGGCGCAGCGGGCGAAGGTCCGCCTGCGACGCAAGAGGTTGCGGGTTCGCCTCAGAACAAATGTATGTATGATCTGTTCGGGGTGTTCTGGATGTTTTTCTATAAATAATAAAAAATATCAAATCTATGTAGTATATTGTATTAAGTATATCAGTTATCTATTACCCATAACACAAGCTCTGCTTAGCTTGGGGCTAGATGATGCTGTGTGAATTATTTATTTATTTAATCGTTTCCACAACTGTGTTACACTCACATGTCATACAGATTGATCTGTCTTTGTACAGAGTACATAGATATATCATTTAACCTGGTAATTAGGTTCATTGTATGTCTGTTTGTTGCAGCTAATTCGGGATTACGGAGGATCAGGCCAACGCTTTGTAACCACGTTACCAGGGAAACATAATTAATGTAGTAGCTGAGCTAGCATATGATCACTACTTAGGGGGCTAATTCATGTGCATCGTGATCCAAGTGATAAACGTTTCATCATATCAGCCGTAGGATGTCCACTGCTGGACAAAGGCCTCCCTCATCCCCCAAGTACTGTAGTTGGAAGCGGCCTGCATCCAACGCCCACCTGCGGTTCTTACCAAGTCGTCTGACCATCTTGTAGGTGGACGTCCTACGCTGCGCTTGCCGGTCCGTGGCCTTCATTCGAGAACTTTGCGGCCCCATCGGCTATCTGTTCTGCGCGCTATATGGCCTGCCCATTGCCACTTCAACGTGTTAATCCGTCTGGCTATGTCGGTGATCCGAGTTCTTCTACGTATTTCCTCATTTCTGATTCGATCCCGTAGAGAAACCCCGAGTATAGCCTTCTCCATAGCTCGTTGAGCGACTCTAAGCTTATTCATAAGGCCAATAGTGAAGTCACGTCTCGGTTCCACATGTCATCACTGGTAACACACACTGATTGAAGATAAACGTTTGAAGTCGATAAATTTCACATAAACCGACAAAATCTATATTGCAGCGAACTTTCTGCATTATTGAGTCGAGATCTCACGATAGACAAAAGGCTACTGCTTACGTGATAGTCATTGACTGGTAAAGAGCGCAATTGATACGATGGTATACTTTTATACTGATATGATAAGTTCGGAATAGACCCTGACAAGTTAGATGAGACAAAGTATTACGCAAAATCACGGTTCACAGTCATCTCACTCATGAGTACACTGTTAGAGTGATGTCACGAAGATGAGACTATCTTCGTGACGTCACTCTAAGTCTACTATCATCTGTTTACCAATGCATCAAGATTGGTTTGCAATAGACATACAATAGACATCAACTACATTAGATAGCGTAATTTAAAACAAACGCTATACGGAACAGTGCGGAGGCCAATTCTCATGAATCGTGTTTTTGCGTGATACGAGTACTACGTCTCATCTCACTTTTCAGTATCTGTTCCGAACTTGTCATATCGCTCTGAAAGTCTACTATTATCTCCTAGTCGATGTATCACGATTGGTTGCCAATAGGCATTTTTCTGTCGTGTGATCACCAGAATGCAGAAAGTTCGTTCAATACAGACTTTGGCGGTTATTGTGAAATTTGTCGATTTTGATTATCATTTGGTTTCTCGTCATCTCACGACGGACAAATGTCTATTCAATCGTAATTCATCGACTAGAAGATGATAGTAGACTTTCAGAGTTATGTGACAAGTTTGTAGTTGACAAATGAGACGTAGTACTCTTATCACGCAAAATCACGATTCACGAGAATTGGCCTCCAAGCACCGTTCTGTATAGCGTTGGTTTTAAATTTATTACGTTGCGTACTGTATATATCTCTTAAGGCCGCCTTTACACCTGTAAGTTACTTTCGTGATATGTATGTAACTTACTTTCGGTTGCATTTACACTTAAAATAAATTTACAGTAAATAATGCTTACGTAATTTTTGTAGGTTTAAACTTGCATATATTATTACACGCCCATTTACATTAAATTAGTAATAAAAATGCCTTCTCACAGACGCCACGTTCAAGCGGCCGCTGCCTGCATAATTTTCACCAATAAAAAGCGACAGAAAAATAATACTGATAGAAATTGCTGGATAAAACCTTGGTTAGAAAAAAGAATGGCACAAGGTGCGTTTGAAAATCTTTTGGAGGAGTTGAGAAAGGAAGACCGACACGGATTTTTCAATTTTATAAAAATGAATGATTTAAGTTTTGAATTTATTTTGGAACAAGTTGCACCAATAATTTAAAAAAAGATACACATTTACTACAGGCAATTTCACCAGCTGAGAAACTTATGGTCACTCTTCGATTTCTGGCTACAGATATATTATTTTATTTGCAAATTAGACGTCGGTCATTTCTTTTAACAATTGCGATATTAAACTCATTTCTCCCTACTTTCAGGTGATCCCAATCAATCGTTGATGTACTTGTTCAGAATATCAGCATCAACAATTTAATTGTTTATACCTGAAATATGTTTAGCCATTTACACTGCATTGAAATAATATATCTCAATATTAACGCTTATTAAAAATTAACAAAAAGAGCATTATAAAGTAGAAAATCACTTTTTTGTTTGAGGAGTTGAAGTGTCTGTTATGAGTCCACCAAATTCAAACGATATTGTTGAGAACCATTTATATTTTTTAACGTCATCTGGAACTGTCACTCTCGGAGCCGGGGGTAATGATAACCATATCATTTCCAGAGGATGTATTCTCGCTAGACACAAGAAGTGCTGGTGAAGTTGGTGGAACCAGTCCATCTTCCTCGTCTGGTATGTTTATAATAGGCCTTTGTATCATGCGGCGAAGCTGTTTATTGCCCTTTTTGCTTAATTTTTTATGCTCAGAAGCTACGTAATCGGCAAATATTTGATCGTCGTCTTTTGGTTGATTTAATATTTGAGCACATTATTGAGCAAAGACGTATCTTCCTTCCTCTTTTTTGATGGGAGATGTGGCAAGTTTTCATTTTGTATATATGAACTCGAGTCTTTTCCATCTGATACTGTATCTTTGTTTTCCGCTGGGGTTGATGGATCAGTCTGAAATATTTAAAACACGTTTTCTATTTGCAGGTACCTACAACTCCAGAAGAATGGCTGAAAATAGCAGAAGGATATGAAACCATTTGGCAATTTCCACACTGTATACAGTGCCTGCAGTGCACTGTATACCTGCCAAACAACTATTACAACTAACAACTATATAACAAACAACTATATAAGGAGCTTTGATTATGATATGTTTACCATCGAGTGCAGGGGCACTAATAATCATAATAATCACAGCTCCTGGGCATAGTGGCAGCACTTATTTTAACCATAAAAGCTCACACATTGTAGTTTTAATGATTGTGGTTGATGCAAATTATAGAATAACATACATGAATTGCGGCAACATTGGCCGTATATCTGACGGGGGAGTATTTCACAACACCGCTCTGTTTGCCGCATTAGAGTCAGGTAACCACAACCACTCCAGGGAAGACAAGTCGATGTACGGTATGTCTTAGTTGCAGATGATGCATTTGCTTCGTCGAAATACCATATTCAAATCAACCTATAGATAAAAGGGTCTACAACTATCGCCTTTCTCAAGTCAGGCGCGTGGTAGAAAGCGTTTTCGGTATAATGGCAAGCCGATTTCGTATACTTCGGAAGGCTATAGAACTATGTCCGGAAAAAGTTCAAAGTGTGGTAACAACAACCGCAGCCCTTTTATATTTTTTTAACATCGAGCAGTAATTCTCAGGGATATTTATCCCGCGACTATATTGAAGTCTTACCTACTGATAGTGTGGAAGGGTTAAATACCAATAACAATAATAACCCTACAGTCGCAGCGAATACAATAAGAGAAGAGTTAAGAGAATATTTTAATTCAACAACAGGTGAAGTTTCATGGCAGTACCAATATGCAAGATAAATATAGAAAAAAATAAATGTCCATTTTGTAAAAACGGGAATTACTCACGTAGTATTGTAACGTCGAAGATTATTCCGACACGTTTCTGACAGTGTCGTGTCGGCCCCACGCGCGGACGGGCATTAAATCCCATGATGATGATTTTCTTGAAAAGTCGAAACGTGTCGGAAAAATCTTCGACGTTACAATACTACGTGAGTAATTCCCGTTTTTACAAAATGAATAGTATATCTCACGTTAATTTTGAAAGTGAAAAAATAAATGTATTCAAATAAAATTATATAAACTTACTAAAGTATCAGTCGCGTTTCTTTGATACTCCTTTCCGTGCAGCAAGCAAGAGAGGGCATTACAATATCGCCAATTTGACACATAAATTTCATTATTACATCTGCTGCTCTTCTTTTATTTTAATTTGCCACTTCTTGGCCAAATTGTCCTTTCAAATTATGCATCTTTATGATGATTTCCTCTGGAGTGGTGAATTTGTTTTTACGCAGTTTTTGTAGTTCCACAGTATGGGACGTGCTTCAAAAGCGGTAATTAAAGTTTCTACCTCGTTTAGTGACCGGGTTTTATTTTGTTTTTGTTTAGAGGACATTGTTTTGGTGTAAGCTCTCTTATCAATTTAGTTCGATAAGCTTATATAAATATAGTTCGATAAGTGGAAGCGACTCCCAGCTGGCGAGTCGCTTCCGTAAACAAACTCGAACACGTTTATGCTTGTAATTTTCCTATTTAAAGTAGTAAAAATTTACAGTATGCCACTTACAATGAGTGTTTACACTTGAAAATTTAAGTGACTTACGTAAGTAAAACTTACATATGCAAAGGCGGCCATAGATTTTATTTAAATTAAGAATGTTTCTGATAAGCCATTCTCACAATTTTTCGCGTTTATAATATTAGTAGGATTACTCGTGTATTATATATGTATATATTCTGTGGTTACGACATAATTAGTTTGTTTTATAGACCTTATCAGTTCATTAAACTGATGTTTTCTTTGTCTCGAGTGACTGATCACAGTTTGTAGAATGTTTTGATAATTAATATTATTAGTAATCGGAAACTACTATTACAGTACAATACCTACGTACATCACTATCCCTCAATATTTTATTGAGGAAAGATTTGTATTTTGTGTGTTGTATTTTGTATGTTTGTAACGAATAAACTCAAAAACTACATAACCTATTTTCAAAATTCTTTCACCTTATATAACAATAAAATGCAATGAAAATGTCTAGTTTTAATTCCGCTAATGCTGGGATGCATATGCACCACCCTCCCGCCGGCTAATTATGTACATGCAGGGAGAACCAGGCTGTTAGTGCAACATGCATACCCAAACCCACACGACGACACGTGTTTCGCCTCTCCGCGAGGCATCTTCAGGTGAGACGCCGAGGTGTTGACTGGTCGGCGGCTGGAACGAAAGTGAAGCAACATTTTTTTTTTCGAAATGACAATATAATGTTGTTGACCGCAGATGGCCAAGACAACGTTACCGGACTATGGCGAGCGCAGAAGGCGCCCAGCTGCAAAAGTTAGGTTCGAACCATGGCTTGGACCTTTGCCAGATTTTTGTGTGTAATGATGGTTAACGTCCAGGTGCAAAACTGCACCTTAAGACGGACGAGTGTATTCTTCGGCCCCGCCGGCGGGACCAGTTATTGAATGTGCGCCTAGCAGCTAATGTGGAACGGGTTGACGTCACCTCCGGGTTAGCGGCGGTGAGCTCGTCAACGGGCAAGCCGAGAACGTGTCTAGGTCGACGGAGGAAAGTCGGACGCAGCGGGCACTCCTTATATACAGGTTCTCCCTGCATGTGCATAATTAGCGGGCGGGAGGGTGGTGCATATGCATCCCAGCATTAGCGGAATTAAAACTAGATATTTTCATTGCATTTTATTGTCATGAATTTCCGCAAAGTAACGCCTCATTTTATTAATTACCTTTTATAACATTAGAAAGCTAAGTTACCCCTGAGGCTAAGTTATCCATAGCCTTTATTTCATCTCCGTATTCCCACAGAAACGGGAACTACGGGGATCAAACCGTGGAGTGCGGCAAGTCTATATATAAAAAACAAAGTCTATAAAAAAAAAATAATAATAATGCTGGACAATACACACAGCATCATCTAGCCCCAAGCTAAGCAGAGCTTGTGTTATGGGTACTTGATGACTGGTATACTTAATGGATTATAGTATATAGATAGATATTTTTTTATTGGTATAAAAAAACAACCAGAACACCCTGAACAAATATCAGACACTATTTTGTCCCCAGGCGGAAATCGAACCCTCATCATGTGTTGCAGGCGGGGCTTCGCCCGCTGTGTGGTTCACGGCCAGATATTATTTTTTTTTATTTATTAGGTTCGCCAACAGTTCTTACACAGCAAATCATTTAAATATTTAAGCTTTGGTGTTTTTTTCAATGTGTACTAATGTGTACAACCTCCTATAGGCAAACACCACATGCATGGGAAATTGAACAATAAAACTCATCATCATCATCATTTCAGCCGTAAAACGTCCACTGCTGAACACAGGCCTCCCTCGTGGATATCCATTAGGGGTATATTGCCATACTCACCACGCTTGGCAGGCGGGTTGGCGAGCGCAATATGGGATGTTGATACACGGAAAGATGCTGCTGCCCATCTTCCGGAGTTATCCCTTAACAGGCTCTTACTGCATCCACGGGTATGAGAGGAGGGGTAACATTCTACTGTCGGCACCGCACAGCAACAACAAACAAAAAACTAGGTAACAGAAATAAAGAAAATCATCATACAAAAAAACATAAAATAAAATTGGGAAAGAAAAAATAGAAATACGCGAATAATCAAATCAATATTACATATAAAAATAAAACTTAAAAATGTTAATGAAAAGCAATCAGGCTTTTGTAGTACAAGAGACATAACATTATACAAGAAGGGATCATCATTTCAGCAATAAAACGTCCACTGATGAACACAAGCCTCCCTCATGGATCTCCATGAGGGGTAGTTTGCCATTCTCACCACGCTTGGCAGGCGGGTTGGTGAGCGCAGTATGGGATGTTGATACACGGATAGACGCTGCTGCCCATCTTCCGGAGGTGTCCCTTAGCAGGCTCTTACTGCATCCACGGGTAGGAGAGGAGGGGTAACATTCTACTGCCGGCACCCCACGGCAAGAAGGGATGCTTTGAGTAAATAAAATAAGAAATAACATTATAGGAGCATAATGTTATTCTATAGTAACAAGTGTCTTCCATTAACAAATAAGAGGCAGCCTCGCTCACGATAAATAGATAAACGCTACCTCGTTATAAATGAAATGACAGCGCTAGGCTCTCCATTCGACTAGTAAACACCCAGCCGCAAACATGATTGTAGAACTAGTGGTTTTGTTACTGAGCTCTGTTATTCTGCTATATCTGTATCGTTATAAGAAGCTGAAATATCACTTAGAATCCACTGGAGTGAAGTTTTTGAGTTTTTGGCCATTGTTTGGCAATAGTTTTTATGCGACAGTTCAGAAACGTCATATGTTTGATCATTTCGACAAAGTGTATAGAGCGTTTCCGAATGAAAGGTAAGATTTGTGAACACAATTTAGCTGAATGGCTCTTTAAGTAAAATAACAATAAATAATAATAATAATAATAATAATAAATCTTTATTGCAGATATTTCATCCATATTTTTCTTAAAATTAAACATAAAAACCGAACGAAAATAGCAAAATTACGATATGAAAAATGAAAAAAACAAAACATTTAAATACAAAATTAAAAATAACTCAGGTGGCAATGTCCACCCAACGTCTAAATGTTGTTGTAAGAATAAGTCTTTCTGCCAGACTCTTGATGATTAAATTGTCACATGAGTCAACTCTGGACATAAAAGACGCAATCCTCTTTCGCTGAATAGCGTTAAAAGAGTCTACGCGTGCCTCCGTAAATAACGCTGGACACAGCAACAACCTAGCCCCAAATAAAACAGAGCTTTGTTGCTTAATGTTTGTTACCTCAGAACTCCGTCGTTTGTGTACTAATGTGGTAAATTATATTTGAGTTCGATTAGATTCACTTTCGATTAGGTCCCATTTTTTTCAAAACTCAGTTCTGATGATGGGATCCATGGGGAATCCAAAAAATGTAACGTAAACAACGGTTTAATAAACGGTTGATAAGCGACGGAGTTCTGAAGTATCAAAGATTTTCAATTAGGTCCAATTTTTTCAAGACCCAGTTCTGATAATGGGATCCATGATGAATCGAGGGAAATCCTTAAATGTTGTAGGTATACAGTGATTTCGGCATATTTAGCTCAAGGTGAAGCATTTGCGTTCAGAATGTATGATTTGGTGAAGTGGAACTGATGAAGAATGACACAGATCGTTATCGAAACTCTTCAATATTTCAAAATCCACGGGAGACGACATCGAGGGATGGCTAAGATACTATATTCCTATCCACTAATCATCATTCTTACTTACACATCATCATCAGCATTAGGGTCATTGGAATAAAATAATGTAATAGTGTGTACTGGAGCTTCTCAAGGTACAGTGTTATGCCCCAAATTTTTAAACTTGCAGTTGGGATTTCTGTTTCACTTAAAAAGAGCTTGCTTGTTCTACCTAGTTCTGATGAAAGGATCCACGATAAATCGAGGAAAATACTAAAATGTCATAAACATACGGTTTGGTTATTTCCAGCAGCATTTTAGATTGAAGTGGTTTTTTTAAAGAATTTTTCTGGTCATCGTCATTATCCATCGTATACTGCTGGATGTAGGCCACCTCTGAGCCATTTCTGCTAGTATTTATAATCCCACTGCTGGGCATGGGCCTCACTCATGTATCTGCAAGTAATGAACATGAGGGGTTTTTGCCATACTCACCACGCTTGGCAAGCGCAGTACGGGATTGTTGATCCAAGGAAAGACGCTACAGCCCATCTTCAGGAGATACCCCTGATCAGGCTTTTACTGCATCCACGGGCATGAGAGGAGGGGAAACATTCTACTGCCGGCACTCCACGGCAATATTGAAGGTGCTAAATTGTCGTTAAACTTGTTGTACAGATACGTAGCGTTTGTAGACGGCACCAAACCCGCAATCCTCATCCGAGACCCGGAAATCATCAGGAAGACGACTGTGAAGGATTTCGATCACTTCGTGGACCACATACAGTTTTTCGACAACGATTTGGACCCCCTGTTTGGATCCAGTTTGTTTGCTCTGAATGGTAAAGATAATTCGAAGGCTATATCAATGAGTTTATCATGACTACTTAATGCTTGCAGGAGGTGCAATTTAATTGTTTTTGTACGAGTATTCATCGAATGTTATCATCAGGACCACAAAATGCTTTTGGTGAATCAATTTCATTAAATTTATTTCGTTGCTTTTCGTAAACTTTCGCGATAGCTATTCATCCCGGGACCACGATTGTTGAAACACAGTCGAAACGTCGGGAATAATCAAAGGTATTATGTGATAAATTCCCGTGTTTTGTTATTTATTAAAACTTATCTGTTTATCGTCGTAATTTAATAGGTTTTTCAATGTTGGACTCTGTGTCTAGAATAAATAAATTAAAAGTAAAAGTTAAACGTACCTACTAAAAATAATAATATAAACATTTTCCATTAAATTTTATTAAATTTTTAAACTTGAAACGTCTTTACACAATTTATGTGATCAAAAAAGCTTGAAAAAATGTTTCCTTACTGGGTGGAATAATTCTTTAAAAATATATTCTCATCCGGCGGTTGGGCTGGTTATGATAGTTCATATAGGTTTTAATGGAAATACGCAAATGGGAGTTTCAAAATCAAGAGGCCTGGGGAGATGGAATCAATTTTGTGCTGATTTGGCATGTACATACCCCGTATTGTTGGTCTGCTGCCACGATGCTAGCTCCAGCTGGCGGGTTGCAGTCTCCGGATGTTCAGGATGGATTCCACTCGCACATATACATAAGTCTGTAGGAGGCCTCCTTTCACTGTTGTGGTCGCGCGCGCGGTAATTAATTAGTAATAAATTGGGGGCCGAGAGATATGTATGTCCTCTCAGGCTGCGGTGTGTGTAGGAACAGAGCGAAAAAAATATGGCGGCACGCAAGAAGTGCGTGCGTCTGCACTTTCTTGCTTGATTCGTAGAGATAAGACACTTCCTGTCCAGCGTAGTGTGGGGACACATACGTGGGCATAGACAATACCAAAATAACACAAAAAAAGAAACATCCCCCCGGTCTTCAGGAGTTTGAAGAAGTCCTGAACCAAAGAGTCAGGGAGAGCTATAGCGAAGCGAGAGCGGGATAAAAGGAAAGTACATCCAATTAGCTTAAACGGATGACTTAATAAGAAAGCGGGACAAATAATAATAAACTAAGACTTATAATATAACTAAGGGGAGCCTAGATGGCTTATGTAATAACTATTTAATAGACTATTATTGCGAGGGTAAGACGCAAAGTTTTACTACAGGTCGAACATAGGTGCCACTTTGTGTGCGTACAGTAGCAACTCTGACTATTCCATCTGAGGAAGGCTTGACGTCATCGATAACGCCTATGGGCCATTGTAAAGGCGGCGAGTTTTCCGTTTTTATAAGAACTATAGTACCTTTGGTTACCGGATTAGATTTGGGGTTCCACTTAACACGAGATTGTAAAGTGTTTAGATACTCACGCCTCCACCTATTCCAATATCTCTAAACTATGGCGTCGAGTGAGCGTTTGTTGTGGATCAAGTCTGCCGCATCTAAGCGCGGGTCGGTGTGAAATAAGTCTAGCGGACCAAAGGTCAAAAAATGCGCGGGTGTTAGAGCTTCGGGCTCTGCGGGGTCAAAGGTGAATCTGCTAATTGGCCAAGTGTGCACTGGGTCGCGAGCCCACGTGGGGCCGTGGAGCCATAGTGGATGGTCTAACAATTGAGCGGGAGTAAGCCCACGACTTATGCAGTCACTGGGGTTCTGCGCGCTTTCACAGTGATAAAAACGTTTAGAACTAAGATTGTCCTGTATTTGAGCGATGCGGTTTGCAACGAAGGTATCGAAGCGATGCGGAGACGAATGAACCCAGTGGAGGGCCACCGTCGAATCAGTAAAAGCGAATATTTCGTCTATGTGACAGCGGGAAGAAACTATATCGATTACGAATCGAAACAGTTTCGATAACAATAAAAGAGCGGAAAGCTCCAGGCGAGCTAAAGGTATTTGAGCGATGCGGTTTGCAACGAAAGTATCGAAGCGATGCGGAGACGAATGAACCCAGTGGAGGGCCACCGTCGAATCAGTAAAAGCGAATATTTCGTCTATGTGACAGCGGGAAGAAACTATATCGATTACGAATCGAAACAGTTTCGATAACAATAAAAGAGCGGAAAGCTCCAGGCGAGCTAAAGGTATATTGCGCAGGGGAGCTACCTTGCTTTTAGCGCCAATCAAGTTGACCTCGTTTGGTCCAGAAGCGGGATGTACACAGAGGTATTCGGCAGCACCCATTGCTTCTTCGGATGCGTCCGCGAACCCCAACAGAATAACGCGGGATTCGGGCACAACGCCGAGAAAGCGCGGTATTTTAAAGCTTTGTAAAGCGGGAAGTTCAGTAAGAAAACGATTCAAGCGTTCGTTGACAGCGTTCAAAACAATTCGAACCGGTTTGTCCGGCCGCGTAACTGCATGATGCGGTATGACGTAATAGTCCTTATCAGTTTTCGAGGCGGGTGCGGGTGAAATGATATTACGTTCGAGATAGTCTCTCATTACGTTATCATATTCGATTTTTAAAGCGGTATTTGTCTGAAACCGACGTTCTAGACTTATATAGCGAGAGGCGATAGTTAAATAATCGCCTAGCAACGCAGTTGGTTGCGAAAAGGGTAAAGCGGTGACGTAACGTCCGGATTTAATATCGCGGTGTGTATTCGACACATAAAATTCCTCACATTCTTGTTCGGGTTTAGAAATGTGAGTTTTACTCGGTATTGACTCGAGTTGTAAAAAGTTTGCAACTAAAAATTCGATCGATTCCTCACTAGATGAAAAAAAGGTCTGGCTAATCGGCGGGCTATTAATGTGGCAAGGTAGTGAGGCGATCGACCCGAAAACTAAATAACCGAATGCGGATTCCAGTACATCTGGTTTTCCAGGCGGTCCCAATAATCTTCCAGGTCGCAAGATCTCCACGAAAGTATCGGCGCCTAACTAAATGTAAGTAAATGTCTATGTCGGCAGGAGTGTGGAAGTTAGGATCGGCGAGTTGTAGATTGTCTAAGTATGTCAAAGACGAAATGTCAAACTGGCAGCTCGGCAAATTACTTGAAATCGTTTTAAGAACTAGCGGTTGAATCGGCAAGCAAAAATATTTATCATGTTTTGAATGTAAAGTAATGTTAGCTACGCCGGAAATAGTCTGAGTGCAGTTGCCTAATCCGTTCACTGACCTGTCAGAACAATCATTAAAGATGCGAATACCTAATCGTTTACAAGTGCGGCGGGTTATAAAATGGTTCTGAGAACCATTATCGATCAAAATTCTAACTTGTGCAATAGATCCATCCCTGCTCTTGACGTAAGCTAGGGCGGTGCCTAACAAAACTTTATTTATTTTTTGCGGGTTTTTTGTTGCTGGCACTCATGCTGCAAAAGGCTACTACGTTGTCTACTTGTTTATTGGAAACTGAGTTTGAAGACGAGCTAGAAGGCGCGCTATGTTTCGGATCTGTAGATCTCGCCTCACTCGATCCATCATCGGCTGAGGTCAATGGCTCATTCTCCGGAAAATGTAATAAAGTATGATAGAATTTCGAACTACAGTGTTTACACGTTGATTTCGACCTACAAGAGCGCGTGTTATGTTGTAAACTCAAGCAATTTACACATGCGCGAAGTTTTTTAATGTAATTAAAACGTTCGCGAGCGGCAAGCGATTTGAATTTCGGACACGAATAGAATCGATCATGGTCCGACCTTTCACACAATTGACACGTAATATCGTCATTGTTTACCATAAATGTGCGTGCGTTTGCTTTATTCGACGAGCTACATGATTTTTTATTACCCTTCGCAGACGAGGTGCTTGCGTCAGCGCTGTTATCACCTGTCCGCCTTAGAACTTTTATACGGTCACGGACAAAAGAAATCATACTATCGAGATTAGGTGTTTCTCTGGTTCGGTTTTCCATTTCAAACAGCTGTGCGGTTTCTTTGTCTAAGCGCTGAGACAAAGCGTGGGATATTATGAAATCACACAAGTTAGGTAATTTTAAATTATTCAATGCGAGATAAGAATTCGAAAATTGATCGATTAAAGTTTCTAAATCATTTGCGGTAGCGGAAAGAACAGGTTTTAATAAAAACATCTGATCTAAATAATTGACAGCTAGATTTCTCTTATCTTGATACCTATCAATGAGTGCGGAATATATCGTATGGTAGTTTTCCGCAGATGGAATTAATCCTGCGTAAACAAATTTAGCTTTACCAGTAAGTTTACTGGCTAAATAAAACATTCGTTCTGTATCGTTAAGCGATGTGTTTAAATGTACCGCGCTTTGAAATGTGGCATAAAACAGTGGCCAGTCTTTATAAATGCCATCGAACTCGGGAATATTTATGCGAGCTAGCTTTACGTTCGGTGACGCATTACTATGGCTGCTTGTCTGTCTAGTTATATTTGTACTCGAGTTGGATTCCAACTGAGAATGCTTGCGTTTGACGCGGCAATATAAGTCCTCAAATGCAAGCCATTTATTGAAGTCAGGTTCGGATTCTTTATCAATTTTTAACGAAAGCGTATTAATGTCAGATAAGCATTGTTGAAAATTACTGCGTACCTCGTCTATGGTCACAATTGAACAAAGAAAGCTTTCTAGTGTACTAGGATCGTCCAAATTACACGAAAGATCGAAAGCATTTTGCATACGTTGGAAAAATAGCTGGCGTTGGCATTCTAATACTTTTAACTTTTGTTCGTTAGACGACATTATTATTTAATGGCGGGCGGACTAAATGAATGTAGGTACGTATTTTAGTTCAGAGATAGCGAAATGCGATGTAAGCTAGGAAATGCGATGCGAAAACAATAAAATATGCGATTAAATGCGGTAAATTAAACTATGCGAATTAAAGCGGTAACCAAAGACCTAATAATATCTAATAATATCTTTGGTATAAAAATGCGAGACACTACGCGCGACACACAAGATGGCTGTCTACCTTTGTAGTATAAACTATGCGAATTTTGAGTATAAAATAGCGGATTTTGAAGCGAATCGGCAAAAATATGTTAAGAAAGGGTGAAAATAATGAAAACTATCAAAATCCGGGCGTCGAAGGACCATAAAATGGGTGGAATAATTCTTTAAAAATATATTCTCATCCGGCGGTTGGGCTGGTTATGATAGTTCATATAGGTTTTAATGGAAATACGCAAATGGGAGTTTCAAAATCAAGAGGCCTGGGGAGATGGAATCAATTTTGTGCTGATTTGGCATGTACATACCCCGTATTGTTGGTCTGCTGCCACGATGCTAGCTCCAGCTGGCGGGTTGCAGTCTCCGGATGTTCAGGATGGATTCCACTCGCACATATAAGTCTGTAGGAGGCCTCCTTTCACTGTTGTGGTCGCGCGCGCGGTAATTAATTAGTAATAAATTGGGGGCCGAGAGATATGTCCTCTCAGGCTGCGGTGTGTGTAGGAACAGAGCGAAAAAAATA
Source organism: Pasiphila rectangulata (assembly GCA_963082625.1). Classification (NCBI taxonomy): domain Eukaryota; kingdom Metazoa; phylum Arthropoda; class Insecta; order Lepidoptera; family Geometridae; genus Pasiphila; species Pasiphila rectangulata. The sequence continues at coordinate 1,990,748 of OY720246.1, read as the reverse complement.
TGGCGGCACGCAAGAAGTGCGTGCGTCTGCACTTTCTTGCTTGATTCGTAGAGATGGGACACTTCCTGTCCAGCGTAGTGTGGGGACACATACGTGGGCATAGACAATACCAAAATAACACAAAAAAAGAAACACTTACTTTTAATTTAATTTTTACTTTTTAGTTATCACTGGACAGTTGGTTTCTTGTCTGTTCATCTCATGCCCGCCATGTTGAATTAAGAGTGATGTCATACAATTTTTCGAGTAACTCTCAGCAAGCCCTTTTATTTGATATCCATATTGTAAAAGTGCATCAATAAAATAACTAGTCCGCCATCTTGGGTATTCTGCCATGTTGGATTTAGAGTGATGTCATTTAATTTTTCGGGTAACTCTCAGCAACGCCTTTCATTGATACCCATATTTAAAGAGTGCATTAAGAATAACTAGTCCGCCATCTTAAGTATACCGCCATAATGCATTTAATTTTTCGAGTAAATCTTAGCAAGGCCTTTCATTTGATACCCATATTATAGGATAACATTAAGAATAACTAGTCCGCCATCTTGGATTTTTCGCCATGTTGGATTCAGAGTATCGTCATTTCATTTTAGAATTATTTTCAGCAGGCTCTTTCATTTGATACCCATATTGTAGGACTAGTCCGCCATCTTGGGTGCTCCGCCATGTTGGATTCAGAGTGACGTCATTAAGTATATTTTTTTTATTCTCAGCAAGCCCTTTTATTTGATATCCATATCATAGGAGTACATTAAAATAATGAGTCCTCCATCTTGGGTGTCCCTCCATGTTGGATGGATTAAGAGAGACGTAATTTCATTTTTTCAGTTATTCTCAGCAAGCCTTTTCATTTGATATCCATATTATAGGAGTACATTAATTTAAGTGATCCGCCATCTTGGGTGTTCCGCTTCCACCATCTTAGATTCAGAGTGACGTCACATAGCTGAACATGCATTGTCATCCAAAGAAAACATGTACCTATACAAAACTCCAGCTCAATTGGTTGAAGAAATCTGCTTCAAAATTGAGTTGCAAGATTCCACCAACAAACATAGTCACATGTTACATACATACAGGGCAAGCTAAATAAAATTGCTTGTAAAAATACCAGCAAATACGGATGCAGTAAGAGCCTGCTAAGGGATACCTCCGGAAGATGGGCAGCATTGTCTTTCTGTGTATCAAGATCCTGTATTGCGCTAGCCAACCCGCCTGCCAAGCGTAGTGAGTATGGCAACAACCCCTCATGTTACCACCCCTCATAAAGGCGCATATGCAGTGGGGCGCCGGCTGGCAGTGACTACTACAGCCGGCCGTAAATGCATGAGAAATCTGCCATGGGATATCTCCGGAAATGCAGTAGGAATCTGCTATGTGATATCTCTGGATGACGGGTAGTAATGTCTTCTGCGTATCAACATCCTGTATTGCACTCGCCAGGCCGCCTGCCAAGCGTGGTCATCATCGCAACGACCCCTCGTAATCAGTACCTGGAAATGAAATTATCAGTACCATGAAGGAGGCCCGCGTTCTGCAGTGGACGTACAGTCGCGATCATAGTAAAAGATACCACTAACTTTTTTTTTGTGTTCTTTGTTTATTCTAAATTGTATGTTTTTTTATATTTTAATTGAATGATTTTTTTTATTTTACTTTATTATTTTTGATTAATCTGTATACTTTTTTATGATTGTTTGTTTAGCGTCTATATATTCCTATTCATTTACTATGTTCCTCTCCTGTCTCCTTCTATCTTTTGTGGTCGTGAAGTCACCCGGGGCCCCAACTGAAAACCAGCGTAGCATCTGAGCCTAGCCAGGTGCTACACAATGCTGAGTTGGGGACCCATTTACCCACGCCACATCTGCTTCTTCTTGTTTATTTGTGATATTTTATTTTTAATGTTATTTTTATGTGGATGTATGTTTTGTGATTTGTGCGTGTGGTAAATAAATGTTTTTCTTCTTCTTCTTCTTCTTCTTCTTCTTCTAAGCCTTGGTGGTGCTATGGTTGAGAAGATGATGATGAAATGTTCAAGATACACATTACATTGCATACTGTGAACAGGATAATTGAGCATTTCGTGATAGGATACAATGTATTGCTGTCAGCAATTCAGTCAGGTCACACAGTAGATTGAAACGACCTTGAAAACTAAATCGACCCCATCCAGTCTGATTTCTTAAGCCAGTTGATAAAGACAATTGGCATTTTTTTTGTGATTACAAACCAAAATGGTATGAAGGAACCTTCAATATTTGTATTTTTTTAAGAATTTTATTTATATATTGTTATTTATTGAAAGTTTGAGGTTTCTTGTTCGCTTCTTTCCCTGTCTTGGAAAACATAAACATATATAAAAGCTTTTTGCTCTATTGAATAAACATTTATTGACGTTAACTTTACAAACACAGACACAAGAAGACGTTTTGTCTGTTTATCTCGTCCGTGCTGACCATTTAAGTCACGTGAGGGGCGGCCACTTGCAACGAAATTACTTAGCGGGTGACCAAAAGGTTAATGGCAAACACGTGAGGAAAACGACAAAATTAACTCTAATATAATGCACTATGCATTTCAGGCACTACTAAGGCATTGGCTTCGAAGTAGGAATAAAAAAAATGCCGCGGGGTGCCAGCAGTAGCATGTTATCTCTCCTCCCATGGATGCAGTGAGAACTTGCTAAGGGATACCTCCGGAAGATGCAGCGTCTTTCCGTGTATAAACACGACATCCCGTACTGCTATCGCCAACCCGTCTGCTAAGCGTGTTGAGTATGGAAACTTTCCCTCATGGAGATCCATGCGTGGCCTGTGTTCAGTAGTGGACGTTTTACGTATTTATTTATTTAACAATTTGTAAGGCCTCTTCATCTATTATAGATGATTTATACAGTGTCAGCAACTGGTAATCATGCTGTACGGGACGCTGCAGTGCTTGGGACATTGTTAGATGGATTAGGCTTGCCCAGCACCTATACCATCCTCTCAGCTTAGTCAGCGGAAAGATAAGGTCAATACGTCTGAACACTTTAACATTATAATAAATTGCATAATTAGTAAACAAAATATGTTCTTCTTGCAGGCGACAAGTGGAGAGACATGAGGTCTACCCTCAGCCCTGCCTTCACTAGCTCCAAGATGCGGCATATGATGCAGTTCATTAAGGAAATCAGCAACAATATCGTCCAGCACTTAAATGGTAATAATGGACTTAAAGTTGAAATATATTGGTCTTTAACATCTTTTTAGGGTTCCGTACCACAATGGTAAAAAGGAACCGTAACGGTATCATTTTTCTGTCTGTCTGTCACAAATAGATATCTTGAGAACTATTGATGCTATCGACTTGAGACTTATCGAATATACAGGGTGTAAAAGGACAACTACCGAAAACTTCGGGAGGTCAATGTACTCGTCAATATGAACATTTTTTACTAAGGACCTTTTGCTGTAAAAAAATGTAAAGAAACAGCTGTTCCATATATTTTAGTAAAGCAGGTATTGTACTTTTGTATGGAACAGCTGTTTCTTCACATTTTTTTACAGCGAAAGTTCCTTATTAAAAGTTGTTCATATTGATGAGTACATTGACCCCCCGAAGTTTTCGGTAGTCGTCCTTTTACACCGTGTATAAAAATGTTGAAAAATATTGAGATTAAATCTTTTGATAGAGATTGCTTAGAAAGGGGGTCTCAATAACTTTAAGTGAAGGTCATGTGGGGTATTATATGAAAGTTATTAATTTTCACATTAATAAACAGTTTTTAGTTTTGCTTTAAACCGTATAGTTTTCGACTTGTTTACAAAAACGTTGAAAAAAAGCGCCCCATTTATCTCCGAAGTATGCAGAGATAACCCCCTGAAACTTTTATTGTTAATAGAAGTGTATGTACAGCTTACAGAGAAGTTATAGCAAACTCTCTAGTTTGCGTAGGTTTTAGTAATTATCGAATGGATAAAATTCTACATGAGTTCCGCTATCAGACAAGAGATGATTTATCATATATTATTATTGTTTGATGGCACGGAATCCTAGGTGCGCGAGTCCGACTCGCTCTTGGTCGCTTTTATTTTTTATTCGACTAAATGACAAGAGATGCCGAAGGCAGACCTGATGCTGAGCGACACGTGACCAACGCTGCACTGCGTTGCGCCCGTAACCGTGATATAGAGTTGTAAGGTCTCATACGCCCGTTATTTCACTGGGGGCCAGTAAGATTACGGACATATAAGACGATATGAGACCCTGAATTTCCCTTCAAACTGGAATACAGCAATGTAGACATAACTAAGAAATGAATAACCTTATCAAAAACCATGTTTACGTACCGCGCGTCTGTAGGTATTTATTTCAAAAATACGGCCGAGTTAAAATACTGTATACAATACTTCTGTGATTTTAGTCTGTAATTGGCTGAATGCAGGTATTCGCAGAATCCGGCAAGATGACCTTCAACTGTACTTTACTCGAGCAAAATGCAATTGTGAGTCAGGGGTTGCGTTGTTGTTTTCGTTAATCTAATTTCAAACTAACTTCAAACACTTTTGCGTGTGTCTATACAAATCATAAAATCTATCAGTGGGATCAATTACCCAATTCAAAATATGCTTAGGTCGAATGATCCCGTTGGGATGAGTCCGAGCAGCCTCAGTTTACTAAAGAGCCAAATTTTACGATTCCGGTGGGATTCGAACCCAAGTCCATCAAATCGATACTTGACGCTTCCAAAAGCACAACCTAAAGGAAGTTCTTTGACCACTAAGCTACAGAACCCATGTCGGGTACCGCTGAAATTCTTGATAAGGTGATGTCGGTTTGAGCACCGATTAGAACGCCATCTACAGGTAACTAATAGAGTTCTCCTGTTCATTGTCTGAAGTTGCATTCAGTAGCAATGACTAGAGATGTCGCTATGGCTTTTCTATAGTTTGTAATTTTTATACTGTTTAACCACACTTAGGTCTACCTAAATGTTCTAACATTTCAAATAAATGAAGGATTGTTCTACCTAAGTGTGGTTAAACACTATATAAATTACAAACTGTAGACATTACTGCTTGGGAGCAGAAATGGGTATGGTTGTAGTAGGTACTTCCCCGGATGAACTTTTCACAAAAAAATCTGCTACTGCTACTTTCTGTGAACTAATATTTCGTAGCATATCGCAATCATCCCACTAATCTTATAAAGCCTAAAGTTTGTTTGGAGGTTTGTTACCTCTTCACGCAAAAACTACCCAACGGATTGAGCTGAAATTTTGCACACTTATACATGTGGATCAGGAATAACACATAGACAATAGACAAATACATACTTTTATCCGAGTACAATGCATGCGAAGCAGTGGGCACAAGCTAGTTGCAAATAAATAGTTTGACATAAAAACAAAAATAAGAAAAATGTCATTGAAACTCAGTCTTATAAACTATGCTACAAAATATAAAATTGAGGCACGGTGGTGCCGCCAAGACAAGTAGAAGCGCTATGTTGTCTTTTTGAACTCTCATTACTTGGTAGAAATTTCCATAAAACCTGTGAATGATTGTTTTTTGTTACAAGTACTTTTTATATTAGGCATGTAGTATCTTGCCGTGGGGTGCCGGCAGTAGATTGTTACCCCTCCTTTCATGCCCGTGGATGCAGTAAGAGCCTGCTAAGGGATACCTCCAGAAGATGGGCAGCAGCATCTTCCCGTGTATCAACATCCGTACTGCGCTCGCCAACCCGCCTGCCAAGCGTGGTGAGTATGGCAACTACCCATCATGGAGATCCATGGAGGAGGCCTGTGTTCAGTAGTGGACGTATTAAGACCGAAATGAAATGTAGTAAAACGCTGCAATTTCGACGTTGTAAATAGTCAACTGTATTAATTTGTATAATCTAAATAAGGCGACAGACTAAATTAAATTTACATTTTCATACGCTGTCAACATGCCTCATTAATTTTGTTTCAGATCATAATTCTGAAGACACTGACGTTGAGGACCTGATGCGGCGCTACACCAATGACGTCATCGCTTCAGCTAGTTTCGGTCTCCAGGTGAACTCCCTGAAGGACAAAGAAAACGAGTTCTTCCTTACTGGACAAAAAGTCCTAAACTTTAATTTTGGCCAGATTGTGCGGATAATCTTATTTGATCAGATCTCCTGGTTGCCCAAGGTATGTTATAGTATTTTTTTTTACTTTTGTGATCAGAACACTCATTAAATACACATGCAACCCAAATTACTTTCAATATTTCTAGTCACGTAGTATAGGTATAGTCAATATCAATAGAATCTCAGCCTCCAAACTGACCAAAAATATCTCATTTACTAATCTCAAAGCTAATCACTAGTCAGTAGTTACTAAGCTCATTTTTAAAAAAGCGATACGTTTTCCATTCGAAACGAAGGTTTATTATTCCTCTATACTTCTAAGCAGTTTTCTCTACCATGTTTCATATCTATCTCTGTCATTTTCTTCATGACGTCTAATACAAAGGAATACAGTTGATTTTACGATACATACTATTGACCACTTATAATGTCTAGATACTATTGAGCACTTTGATTGCTTGTTTAACAATAAACGCCTTGGTAACGGTTATATTTTTATGAAAGTGTTCACAACACTTAAGCAACGAGCTTAGATGTTTTGAACACCCAAGGTGTTCAAAACATCTAAGCTAGATCTGATCTGATCTTAGATCAAATTTCTGAAAGTGAGATCGTTTCGGCTACCCGCTGATATACTTTTGATGCTGAATATACCAGACTACGTCATGTATTTATAATTTTGAAGGTACGTTTTTTTATTAGTGGTGTTCACTATACATCATTTCAAGAAGCCAATGATAACATAAGGTCACCTTATCAAACCATGACTTGAAAAGTTTTGTTTCAGTTACTGGGACTGAAATTGTACCCGCAAAAAATATATACTTTCTTCAACGAAATTATTGCTAGTACAATAAGTCAGAGAAAGAAGGAAAACATCCAGAGACCGGATATGATTCAATTGCTCATGGAGACCCCTAAAGGTAAGAACTACGGCTTAAAAATTAAAAATTTGATAAAATCTGGAACATGGAAATCATTATTTGTATTACTCACTCGCTCAATCTGTTCTCTCGTATCACTGTGTAAGGTGGTTTTGCAAAAACCCATGTGATGAGAATAGAGAGATCACAGAGCGCAATTCTGAAAGTTATGACCTCCAAACCCAGACGCTTTCGTACAACTTTGCTATACTCGAACTGCGACGTACTCACTGTTAGTCAACTATTTATTCTTTGTACTATTTTACGAAAGCATTCTGAAATTACATATAATCTAAACATAGGCACGGTCAAACGTCGCTCCAATATAGTCTGCAGAATAGAGTGTCACCGAACTGCAGTCGCAGGGAGACATTATGTCTATTTAAGCAGCTCCTTTTATACAACAGGGTAAACAAATTGACAAACATCTACCCCCTTACTTTTCTTAACTGTAAAGTTAAACTAACAGAGTGGCTAGATTCAGATTCAGATTCATTTATTAATCTTTCCACATTTACATGTACTTAGATAAGTCAACATAACAATAAATATTAAACAGAACAATGTATACGAGATACAAGAAGAAATCCTAAAACTAGCTTACACCTCATCACAAAATATGTTTTTAACGCATATTTTGTCAGCCAAAGCTTCATCAACATTCCAGCCGTAAAAAGTCCACTACTGAACATTACAGGCCTCCCTCATGGATCTCCATGAGGGGTAGTTGCCATACTCACCACGCTCGGCAGGCGGGTTGGCGAGCGCAGTACGGGATGTTGATACACGGAAGGACGCTGCTGCCCATCTTCCGGAGTATCCCTTAGCAGGCTCTTACTGCATCCACGGGCATGAGAGGAGAGGTAACATTCTACTGCCGGCACCCCACGGCTTAAGAACTTAAAACTTTTTTTAATTTTAGCTAGTCTCGTATTCGAGTAACGATCGATTCCTTGTTCCTAGTGTCACGATCATGAATTTCTGAGTGACACAAACACACACATAAAAATCACAAATAATCAAAAACAGTTAATTTAATTGTATATTTAGTTTTTACAGTTTTAGTATGTCTTGTAATTTTTAGGTTTTCCTTGTATTTACTGTTTTCTTTTTAAATATTTTATCATCATCTTATGTACACCCAATACTTCGGAGGTGGGCGCTGACTCTGCTACTCAGTTTTCTTTGAAACTTTTGCAGCAGTCAACGTTTTTCTTATTATGTTTGTACCAAAGTTTATATACCAAATAAATATTTTGTATATTTTGTATACTGAATCATTTGGGCTCCACTGCTGGACAAAGGCCTCGCCCCATTCCTTCCATGCGTCTGAATTCTAGGCTACTTCTTTCCAGTTAGCCTGGTATTATCAAGTCAGCCTTGTCGTGGGTCAGGGCGCCATTCGTAGACTATCTTTGCCGAAAGCTCATAAGGCGTAAGAAAACAACGTCTTTGCTGCGTACAATATTATACGTGGTAGTAGGAACAGCATCCTAAATTTTGTTGTAAACAAGGTTGAATGGCTCTTTGATATATATATCTCTTTTATATATCACTGCTTACTCAATTTACGGACAAAATCAACAACTATCTCAACGATAAGCAACATGTTGTTCTTTTATGTTCTATTCTGTCTGCATTGTTTTTAGAGTATGTTTTTGTTCATATTACTTAGTAGTTATGTAAGTTTATATCATAAGAGACTCACTAGCATGCGGACAAACCGCTTACGGTTTTTGCATGCTTTTAGCTTTTAAACTTTACTGTTCTATAAGTATATAAACTTACTAAACTAATAAATTAATAATAAAAAAAAATATGGTCACACACATAAAACAAAATCCTTGTATAGATATATAATTAAATTATTTAAAATGAAAGACATACACATGACGATGAAGCTTACGTTATCAATATTATTTACAGAATGGACTTCTGAAGAACTAACAGGCCAGGCGTTCCTGTTCTTCATCGCTGGCTTCGAGACCTCAGCCTCGGTGCTGACTCTATGTATTCACGAGCTTGCTCTCCATCCTGCTGTGGAAGATAAGTTGTACCAGGAGATCAGAACCTTCAAGGAGAAGCATGGAGAGCTAAACAATGACACTTTGCCGGAGTTGAAATACCTGGACTGTGTTGTGAATGGTACGATGATCATTTTCACCTTTTCGGCCGTAAAAAGTAGTTGCCATACTCATCACCCTTGGCAGGCGGGTTGGCGAGCGCAGTACGGGATGATACACGGAAAGACGCTGTTGCCCATCTTTCGGAGGTATCCCTTCATCATCATCTTCATCATTTCAGCCGTAGGACGTCCACTGCTGACCTAGGCATCCCTCAAGGATTCCCAGTTATTGCGGTTGAAAGCGATCTGCATCCACCGTCGACCTGCGGTCTTCACCAGGTTATCAGCCCATCTTGTTGGTGGACGTTCTACGCTGCGCTTGCCGGTCCGTGAACTTTTCGGCCCCATCGGCCATCTGTTATGCGAGCTACATGGGCATCCCTTCATCAAGGTATCCCTTAGCGGGCTCTTACTGCATCCACGGGCATGAGAGGAGGGGTTACATTCTACTGCCGGCACCCCACGTTATGAATGGAATGGAATGGTTATTATGATACATTCCAGTCAAAAACTAATAACATATAAAAAACGGCTGGACGCTTCAGTGTTTTTAATGTGTTTTTACTGTGATTTTAAGTTAACTGGTGAAAATTCTGGTAAAAATTACGAATTCTTTTTGCAAGTATACTACTTATGGCAATTTGGATAGGACAGCGTCTCATGTATACCTACTATCACTATTTGAGCAGGTATTTGTTACGAGTAAACAACAAAACCACTGAACTCAGATTGAAGTCAGGTCTGTCACTCATGTCCCACGAGACTCACAAGAATGTGATATAAAATTGTAATATGCGTTTTTTTATCTCACTAGCTGTAATATATTTTATAAGCTCTATAGTAATAGGCAGGCAGAAATTAGTTAAAGTATTGTAGAATAATAGAGGTATATCATCGTCATTGTATCAGCTGTTGAAGGTCCACTGTTGGACGTTCCTCATGGATTTCCAAGTGCTAATCATGAGGCGTTTGTCGCCACGCTCGCCACGCTTGGCAGACGGGTTACGGAATATTGAAACGCTGCTGCATTTCCGTAGATGTTTTTTGGCAGGTTCTTACTGCATCCACATCTATGTAATGACCGACCATTTTGACCGAAATAAGAAGAAGAGATTATGGATCTCAAGTACTCCGTTTTTTGACGAGCTCTGTGGCGCAGCGGGCGAAGGTCCGCCTGCGACGCAAGGGGTTGCGGGTTCGATTCCCGCCTCGGGAAAAATGTCTGTACGATCTGCAGATATTTGTTCAGGGTGTTCTGGGTGTTTTTTATATATAATAAAAATATCTATCTATGTAGTATAATGTATTAAGTATATCAGTCATCTAATACCCATAACACAAGCTCTGCTTAGCTTGGGGCTAGATGATGCTTTGTGATTTGTTCAGCGTTATTTATTATTTATTTATTATAATTTTTCAGTATTCTAAAAAAATAACTACTATTTCAGAAACACTACGAAAATGGTCACCAGCAATTGCTCTTGACCGGAAATGTGTGAAAACATACGAACTTCCGCCGTCTAGAGATGGAGGGAAACCCTATGTTGTAAGTTAACAGTTCCGATGATCCATAAAGAATCATGGGAAGTATTGTAGATAAATATAGTTTATGTAATTTAATATTATGCAATTTTGGCATATTTTTGAATGCAATTGCTTTAAATTTTAAACATGACAAAAATGTCATCTGTGGTCATATGGCCAACTATTTGTTATAAAAATAAAATCGGACAAAAACGAGTCGGACTCGCGCACCGAGGGTTCCGTGCCATCCTACAATATAATATAATTTATAAAGGCGGTTTATATAATTGTTATAAGTGTGGAGAACCTTGACAGCGCCATATCTTGTCTGATAGCGGAACTTTTGTAGATTTTTTACACTTTTGATAATTTCCAAATAACTATGCAAATTAGAAAGTTCTTTATAATTTTGTCGTAATCTTTACATACACTTCTATTAGCTATAATGGTTTCAGGGGTTTATATTTGCAAACTTTGGAAAAAAAGGACGGTATTTTTTTTCAACGTGACTACGTAAATAAGTCGAAAAAGATACGGCTTAAAAAAAACTGAAAACTGTTTATCAATGTGCAAATGAAGCTCTTTCATATGATACCCTAAATGTACCTTGTAACTTCACAAAAATTTCTAAGACCTTCTTTCCGCCCCCCCTGTCTAAAAAAATATGCAAATTAGAGTTTGCTATTCTAATTATAGGTAATTTTCCTGTAATCTTTACATGCACTTCTATTAGCTATAAAAGTTTTAGTAGTTTATCTACGCAAACTTCGGAGATAAAGGTTGAGGCGAGGAACGGTATTTTTTTTTTTGTAAATTAGTCGAAAACTATACGGCTTAAAGAAAACTAAAAACTGTTTATTAATGTGCAAATGAAGTCCAGTTTAGGATACCACACATGACCTACGAGGGGAGGTCAAAAAGTCCGCGGAATGGCAGGGAAATAGGGCTAAATTAAACCAATTATTATTTTTCCTTATCAATATATTCTCCCTTAAGCCTAAAACATTTTTCAGATCTATCAAAAAGTTCGCTTATACCTTCGAAAAAAAATGTTTTATCAAGGCCTTCAAAATAAGCTGAAATTGCCGACTTAACTTTTTCAACGTCAGTAATTTTTTTCCACGAAGTTATTTTTTTATTTTTGAAATGAAATAATGATCAGCGGGAGCTAGATCTGGACTATAGGGAGGGCGGTGTAATGTTTCGTAGCCACATTTCGGCAAGGCAGCCATTGAAACATGGCTCTTGTGAACGTGTGTTGTCGTGCAAAAGCAGCTCTCCTCGAGTCCATTTTCCGCGTCTGTTTTGTTTGATGGCATCTTTAAATTTTTTCAGTAGAGTGGCATAGTATCCCCTTGTGATATTCTATCCTTTTTCTTTGTAGTCTATTAAGAAAATCCCTTCTGAATCCCAAAAAACAGTGGCCATGATCTTTCCGGCCGATTGTGACACCTTGAATTTCTTAGGGGGTACTGCGCCTTTTTTATGCCACTGCATAGACTCCTGTTTTAATTCAAGCTCATGATGATGAACCCAAGTTTCGTCTCCAGTAACAATCCGGTTCAAAATTTCGTCCTTGTTCCCGCTACAGAGCTCCAAAAACTCGCGTGAACACTCGACGCGCTGCTGTTTTTGAACCGCTGAGAGCATTCTCGGCACCCATCTTGCGCTGACCTTAGACATGCCAAGATGGTTGTGGAGGATACTCAAAATGATTGTAGACGATACTCCAACCATTTCTGCTAATTGTCTTTTTTTTAATCGAGCATCTTCCAGTAAAAATTTTTCGACTTTTTCGATGATGTTTGAGGAGGTGGTCTCGATCAGCCGGGCCGGGCGGTCGTCTTCTTCAATTGACTCCCTGCCTTGCTTGAATAAACCATGCCACTTATAAATCATTGCTTTTTCAGGGCAAGAGTCCCTGTAAACAGATAACATTTCTCCGAAAATGATTTGAGGTGCTTTTCCTTGCTTGGTAAGGAACTTTATAACAGCACGAAACTCGATTTTATCCATGTTTAGCGATTTATTCCCGATTGAACTGCTAATTTAGCTATAACTTTAAGTGTAATGACTCGATTTGTCTAAAATTTGGTATTTGTACCTGCATTGAGTACCTGGAGAGTACCGGGTAAAAAAAATTATCCCCACCCCTTCGCAACCCTTCCGTTCCGCGGACTTTTTGACCCCCCCTCGTAGTAACTTCACTTAACATTTTTGACACTTCCTTAGTAAGTAATAAGAATAATTTTTAAAAGTTTTATACATTCCATATTTAGTGGAAAAGCGTTATCTTATACCATTTCAAATTTCAAGTCTATAGCGTGAGTAGTTTGAAAGATATCCATTTGTGACAGACAGACAGGCAGACCAAGTCACACCATAAGGGTTCCTTTTTAGAATTTTGGTCCGGAACCCTAAAGATAATTAATAGGTAGGGAATAATTTAAAAAAACAAATAGGTATGTATCTCTTTAATAGTCTGGATTCCAGTAGTCAATCCTGCAATTCTTCAAACTAAAAAGTATGTTCACAGATTACGAAAGTTTAAAATTTGTCTCAAATTAATGAATTTGTAAAATAATGTGAAATGCTGTTTCTCCATCGTTTTTTTTTTATGAAATTGTACATCAGTAATTTTAACTATTTCTTAAACTTTCGCGATCACAACACATTATTACTATTTTGGATTATCGGAATTACCTTTATTTTAATCCCGACGTTTCGACCGGATTCGACCCTGCGACCACGACCTGGTGCAATCCGTTCGAAACGTCGGAATTAAAATAAAGGTAATTACGCGATAAATACCCGATAATCCAGTATATTAATAATCAGTAATTTTTGTCTCTTCAGCTAAAGGCAGGTGACACGATATATAACAGCAGCAACTCCCTCCACCTGGATCCCAAGTACTTCCCGGATCCCCTCACCTTCGACCCTGAAAGGTTCTCTGAAGAGAACAAACACAACATCAAGCCTTTCACTTTTCTGCCCTTCGGATCTGGCCCTAGGGTTTGCATTGGTACGTAGGAAAATCTTCCCATCATCATCATCATCATCATTATCCTCTGACTATATCTAAGCTGACGATGATGAAATCTTTTATTTATTTACTTGGTGTACGAAATAGAATGCGGTCTGTAAAATATATATAAAATATCTCGAGCTAGACAAATTTCCAAAACATGCATACACATCACGATTTTTATGACCCAGCATAAACTTAATAAAAAAACAAATTAAACATAAAAACAATAAACATTAAACATAGAAAATTTTAATTAATCCGATCGTTCTACTGCAAGACAAATAAAATAAATTTAAACTTAAACATCTCGAAACAAAGCGAAAAACACTTGAAAACGCCTACTTTTCGAACAGCAAACTAATATTGCAAAGTTTAATCTGCAGGTAAATGTCACGTTAGAATCTCGAACGGTTTAATTATACCATAGTTTAAATAATGTCTACAAAGTAGTATGAGTTATACGGTTTATTAGATGGCTGCCTCAGACGCATTTTTCATCGATAGGTTTTTTCCCTGATCGCAGTTTGCCTCGATCGAGTTTTATTATTTATATAATTTTTATAATCGTAATTTACGTAATCGCAATTTTTTTTATCCTCGATATTTCTTGTCGTATTCCGTCTCAATCTCACGTTTAAGTGAAGTAACATCGGTTTAACATTTACTTCTAACTGACGGCTACTTAATAATTTACTTATCGAACGAGTGAGCGAAGCAAACGAAGTTCTTACTTGAAGTTCTTTTCACTACCACTGGACAGATTTTCAAAATTATTTCACCATTATAACGCCGTGGGGTGCCGGCAGTAGAATGATACCCCTCCTCTCATGCCCTTGGATGCAGTAAGAGCCTGCTAAGGGATACCTCCGGAAGATGGGCAGCAGCGTCTATCCGTGTATCAACATCCCATACTGCGCTCACCAACCCGCCTGCCAAGCGTGGTGAGTATGGCAACTACCCCTCATGGAGATCCATGAGGGAGGCCTGTGTTCATCAGTGGACGTTTTATGGCTGAAATGATGAAATGATGATTATAATGCTACATTACTCCTGAGTAAACATATTTGGCTAACCAATATATATTTTATCTCAGTATTTCAACGGGAACGGGAACTACGCGGCTGAAACTGCGGAGTACGGCTAGTATAAATTGAATCTCGTGGGGGAATTTTGATTTATGGGATTGTTTTTTTGAGATGGGGTATTAATGGTTTTTTTGTCCAAAAATAACTTTCGAAGGAATGATCTGACTTTGATCAAATTTGGAACATAAGAAGATCACAATAACACAAATTGATTGTTGTGGGGGATTTTTAATAATCGGTGTAGTTGTTGAGTTATGGGGATTTATTATTCGATGTTTTTTGTCCGAGCATAACTCTTGAACATATGCTCGGATTTTTATGAAATTTAAACATGAGGAGATTTAACCAACACAACATTAGTAGCCGATTAAAACGCAGGAGGTTGCAGGTTCTATTCCCTCCACAAATCAAGTTCAAAGGGACCTTATTGAAAGAATTCGCTCGTTCGTTCTAAGTTCGTGGCAAACAACTAGTTAATTGGCTCTAAAGGACCTTACAAGCAATTCAAGTTTTTTTAGAGAAAGCGCTTAAAATTGAGACTAAACCAGACGCATAGAAACGTATTGATAATAGAAATACATTTATAACGTAACATATGTACATTCTGTTTCAGTAAATAAGTAAACACAAACACAATGGCATTGTGTGCACATGTAAAAAAGATAACACCTTGTTAGATTTATGGGGCATTAATAATAACGTTAATTAAACAGCAACGTTTACGCGATCACAATACATTTTAAATATCAAAAACTCGGGAATTTATCGCGTAATACCTTTGATTATTCCCAGTGTTTCGACTGTGTTTCAACAGCCGCGATCCCATGTAGGCTGATGGGAATAATCAAAGGTTACCATCTATTGTAGATGATTTAAACAGCGTTAGCAACTGATATTCATGCTTTACGGGACGCTGCAAAGCCTAGGACGTTGTTAGATGAATTAGACTTGCCCAGCACTTAAACCTCTCAGCTTAGTCAGCTATTAGTCAGAGGAAAGAACGGGTTATTACGTCTCAAGCTGACTAATCCGCGGGTTTCCTCGCGATGTATTTCTTAGCCGTTAAAGCACGGTGCAAAGGTATTTTTATTTATTTATTTATTTAGGAACAATAAACAACCATAGTATACATTTTAGAAAAAGGATTGTCAAATTACAGGGTCGGTAATACTATGGCCCACAACATTGTCCACATAGTACAAAAGTGGAATTACTAGTTACAAAAGTTACTAAATGCTAGATGATTAAATGGTAACAAAATAAATACACAAAAAGTTTACAAAGAAAATAGAGCAATTAAAAAGATAAAAGAATGAACGAAGTAGAAGAGTGAGATGTATGACTGTTAAGGTGAAATATAATCATTTGATAGCAGGACTGCAATAATTGACCTTTTAAATTTGTACAAAGAACATGCGAATATATCTGTGCTCTCCGGGTTATAATTAGTGACCATTCGTCGAATATTTTGCAATCAAGTCCAGTGGTTTTGTTATTTAAAACCACGAAAATATTGTTAGTTTGGTTGTTCTAGTACCAATCTGAGCTCCTGTTGGTGGTCCATATAAAAAAATGGCTTGGGAAAACAAACATGGTCCTTATAAATCCTATCATATTATATAGCCTATCAATAAGTTTTATATGAGTAATAGAGATTAAGATTTTCCTGTTTTTAATTTTCATGAAGTTTACAAATTATGCACTAACGGGAAAAAGTCTTTATAATTTGTTTAAGTAAGTATTCAATCAAACATCTAGTTCCCATAGCTTTGGTTAGTTTGGGACTAGATGATGCTGTGTGTAGTCATCATCATCATCATATCAGCTGTAGAACTATCTACGTCCACAGCTGGACAAAGGCCTCATGGATGTCCAAAATCATGAGGGAATTATGGCCATACTCGCCACGCTTGGCAGGCGTATTAGCGGGCGCAGTACGGGATGTTGATATACGTAAAGACGCTGCTACCCATCTTCCGAAGTTATACCTTGGCAGGTTCTTACTGAACCCATGGGCAAGAGAGAAGAGGCAACATTCTACTGCCGGAACCCCACGGCTGCCGGGGTAATTTATTAATAACTAGCTTATGCCCCCCGCTTCGCGTGCTTTGTACCCGGGTAAAATGTAGCCCTATGTGTTAACCCTGAACATCAAGCCAACATCATCATCATCATCATCATGTCAGCCGTAAAACATCCACTACTGAACTCAAGCCTCCCTCACAGATCTCCATGAGGGGTTGTTGCCATACTCACCACGCTTGGCAGGCGGGTTGGCGAGCGCAGTATGAGATGTTGATACACGGAAAGACGCTGCTGCCCATCTTCCGGAGGTATCTCTCAGCAGGCTCTTACTGCATCCACGAGCATGAAAGGAGGGGTAACATTCTTCTGCCGGCACCCCACGGCCAACATCATACGTATAGTAAATTCCAGCACAATCGTAGGCTAGTTTTCGCGCGAAAGAGTTTCAAATATTCATTCATTCATACATACTTACAAACTTTAGCGTCTATAAAATTAGTAGTATAATATTTTTTTCCCTCAACAGGTATCCGGTTCGCATTGATGGAGATTAAAGTTCTCATATACTACATCCTGCTGAACTTCAGCATCAAGAAATGCTCGAAGACCGCAGATCCCATTCATCTGATCAACCACGGCTTCGCGATCAAATGCAGGGAAGGGTCTTGGGCCAAATTTGAGAAGCGAGTGACTGAATGAGGCACCTGACATAGGCATTTGATCTATTCTTTGACATAATTTCTTATAATCAATACAACATCTCAGCTGTAAGACGTTTACACATGTTTGATTTATTGTATGACCTAATTTCTTATCATCATATTCATCATCTTAATCGTATGACGTACACTGCTCGATATAGGCCTCTCTCATGGATCTGCAAGTTGATCATGTTATGTTAGGTACACAGGCTTACGTATTATTACGTCTACAGATTAGTAAGTTACACAAAGTTGATTGTTAGATTTTATATATACCTCTATTTATCTATAACTTGATATAATGTATCATTTTATTATTTTTTTTATATTTTTTTCATAATTTTTATGGATTTATAATTTATCTGTGATGTTAGTCTTAATATTTTTGACATTTTCGATATTATTAGTTTATTGTTACATTCATTAAATTTCAAATCATTAATTAACGTTGTTTTTATATTGATGATTAGGGTTCCGTACCTCGAAAGGAAAAAACGGAACTCTTATAGGATCACTTTGTTGTCCGTCCGTCTGTCTGTCAAGACCCTTTTTCTCAGGAACGCGTATAGTTATCAAGCTGGAATTTATACCAAATAATCAAGTCTACTGTCCCTTGGAGCTGTGAAAAAATCAAACTTCTAAGCCATCACAATCAAAAAATACAGCCGTTTATGCCGCAAATTTTCGCAAATTTTCGATACTCGCAAGGGAATCAAAACCTACCTACAGGGTACTTCTTGTGAACTCAGAATCGTGAAATTTGGTACTAAGCAACGTCTTCTAGCACAAATAAAGGAAAATTTGCGAAAACTGTAAATTTTTAGTTACTTATTATAATAAAAATATTTTTAATAATTTTAAACTTACTACCTCTTTCCTCATGAACGTGTAGAGGTATTACATTAAAATTCATATCAAATACTCAGGTCTTATATTGATATCTTATAGAGATATACGTTTATGTTATGTTTGTACGGAACCCTCGGTGCGCAAGTCCGACTCGCACTTGACCAGTTTTTTTATGTTATTATGTAATTTGATTTTATCGTTATGTTAAATATTATATTATTTAATTTAGACTATACTTCCGCATTCAATTATCTTTCATTTTAGAAATAAATGTTATGAAAAATTAAATGACATATCCGCTAGAGGCGCTGTACATGTTTTCATACATTTTATTAACCACAGTAGCTAGCGAGTATACAATGTGAAAACTCATGGTAGACCTACTGGTCATCTACTACACTATTTTACCTCCACACATCATCGTCATCATCATAATCATCTCAGCCGTATCGGACGTCCAACTGCTGGACATAGGCCTCCTTAGTCTTTTTTAAACTTTCGCGATCACGACACATTATTAACACATATTTAAACGGGTATTTATCGCGCTATTTACCTTTATTATTGCCCGACGTTTCGACAGGATTGCACCCATCGTGGTCCCGGGAAGACTCGTTTTATACCAAACGACGTTCCTGTCGAAACGTCGGGCAATAATAAAGGTAAATAGCGCGATAAATACCCGTTTAAATATGTGTTAATAATAGGCCTCCTTCATAAATCTCCTAGAACCGATCATGAGGGTTCGCAGGCAGCGGGTTGGAGTGTGATGACGGAAGTATTCTGCTGCCCATCTTCCTTCCCTGGGTAGATTCCTACTGCATCTAAGGGCATTAAGACGAACGGCAACTTTCTTTTACCGGCACTTCTTACATTCATATCTCAATAATCCCACTAATATTATAAAACCGAATGTTTGTTTGGAGGTTTGTTACCTCTTCACGCAAAAACTACCCAACGGATGGAATAGTGTTATTATTCTAAGTTACCATGATTTGATTCTTTTCGAGTTTCCCGATATTTCGGCGCATTTCCACATGCCAATATCACGGATAAACTGAAACAAGTCATGGTAAATATCCCGTAAATATTGTTTTATTTGGCAACTTAAATACATTGCAACATTATTTATGAATGGATAGTGGTGATCGTGAGTGCTGTTGAACTAATCTGTTTTTTGTTTTATATTTCGCTTTAGTTTGTTAGCAAGTAGTATTATAATTCTGTGTCTTAACCGTTTCTAGCTGTGGAGACCTTTAAATGGCTTCATAAACTGTTTTACCTTGTTACTATTTAAGCATTATTATGCCGATGGTCTTCCTAATATAAATAAATATACTGTTCACAACCGTGATAGTTTCAAAAGTTGAAACTGTTACTGTTACCATTTATTGTGCAATCATATTGCTTGAGTTTCGTTCAAAAAAATAACACACCACATCCGGCTAGCAAGCCGCACTTCGCGGTTTCAACCACGTAGTTCCCGTTCCTGTGAGAATACGGGGATAAAATATAACCTATGTTACTCAGGGATAATGTTGCATTGTAATGGTGAAAGAATTATGAAATCGGTCCAGTAGTTTTTGAGTGTATTAGTTACAAACATACAAAATACAACATACAATTTTCATAATATTTTGGGATGAGAAATCAGAGATGAGAGATAAGTAGCATTTAGACTCTCCATTTAATGGAGAGATGATTTTACCTATAACATTTATGTAGTCGCGCAAAAATCTGTTTTTACAACACGATAAAACACACTCTGCCAAGTCATCTGATTGAGTTTGTGATGTCTGTGGGTGAGTGATGGATGGATCTCGATCTCGCTAATTATTGTATGCTCTGCGCGAGTATACCTAGCATGATAATGTGACATTTAAATATTTACATAATATAATGCTTCTTCATTAATATTTTAACAAGTTTTTTGGGATGAGGATGGGCGGCAGCGTCTTTTCGTATATTAACATACCGCACTGCCTGCCAAGCTTTGCAAGTATGGCAGAACACACGATTAGTAGCCGATTAAAACGCAGGAGGTTGCAGGTTCTATTCCCTCCACAAATCAAGATCAATGGACATGGGACCTTATTGAAAGAAGTCGCTCGTAGTAATCAGTACTTACAGATCCATGAGGGAGGCCTATTCAGTATTAAACTAAAAAATTGAATTCATTTAATAAACATTAAAGTCCATTATTTTGTTAGTAAGTCTTAAAATCTATGTCAAATACAGGAAAAGCACAATATACAAAAAAAGAAGGTTCAAAGGACCTTTACTCGAGTCCCGATCAGGCTGTCTCAAGCGAGCCTTTCTACTTGATCAGGACTCGAATAAAAGCCTTCATTACAGACAGGTCGTAGCGATCCAGAATGATCTGCAGGATGCTGTTGGAAATACCCCTCACTCTACTGAGCAATGAGGCAGTTTTCTTCCGGATGATGGCGAGGAAACTATCGACCCGTGCCTCTGCAAACATAGTGGGTGCACAGCAGAAGGGCGGCAGTCCCATCAGCATTATAAAGCCGTTATTATATTGGACGCGCAGAGCATTAAGCGATTTCTAAGTAAAGCTAAACCACAGGCTGCTCGTGTAGAATGATTGGCAGTAGGCAATAGTTGTTATAAAGGCTTTGAAGCGAGTTATTTTCACTAGCCTATTGCTACGAGCAAACCTGCGTGCCAGCATATTACATCTGACCGCCAATGCTCTGCGTTCCCTCTCTATGTCTTCCTGGTCATCAAGGCCATCGGTATTGTAATGCCCTAAGTATTTGCATTTGTCCGCTCCGTCAAGCCTAATAATTGGCACAGAATCAGGTACTTTACCGGAGGCCCTAAAGACCTATATCCATCTATGACTATGTCCTATGTCCAGCAGTGGATGTCTTACGGCTGTGATGATGATGATGAAGTTTTTTTTTACTGATTCTGTCGCTTTCTAAACCGCTAGACGGTTTTAGAAATAAATTGTCTTTGGTTAATGAAATTAATTGTGAGTTTATTATTACTATTTTCAGTCGTTACTGTCCCACTGTTGGGCAAATTCAAATTCAAATTCAAATTCAAAAAATACTTTATTCAGTGCGGCCGCATGGACCTTATTGACGCGTCACAACTTACAAAATAAAACAACACAAATAAATAGAATAAAGCACATAATTGAACCTGTTCACTTCAGATGACACGCGAGTTAGGAAAAGAAGTGAACAGAAGAACCTAACTCGGTCGTTATAGTCATCATTTAACAATTTGATTTTGTCTTATGCTACGTTTGACGGAGTTGGAGCAGATTCCGTCCCAAGTGGTTTTGTCCTCTAGGTAATCTGATATTTTATAATAAGCTTTATCGCACAGATTGCGTTTAATAATGTTTTTGAATTTATTTAATGATAACTTCTGCAACTCACTTGGGAGTTTGTTGTAGAAGCGTATACATTGCCCTTTAAAAGATTTTTTTACCTTATGGAGCCTAGTAGTGGGCACAGCGAGTTTATTCTTATTTCTTGTATTTACATTGTGATTGTCGCTGTTTTTCTTAAACGAAGCAATATTTTTATGGGTGTACAACAGGTTCTCATAAATATATTGACAAGCTACTGTCATTATATTTATTTCTTTAAATTTAGTGCGAAGTGATTCTCTGGGACCCATATTGTAGATAGAACGAATAGCCCTCTTCTGCAGCACAAATACGGTGTCTATATCTGCAGCACATCCCCACAGCAGTAAGCCATAAGACATAATGCTGTGGAAATAGCTGAAGTAAACAAGTCTAGCGGTATCTACGTCTGTAAGAAGGCGGATTTTTTTGACTGCATATGCTGCAGAACTAAGCCTACCCGATAGTTGTTCTATATGCGGGCCCCATTGAAGCTTATTGTCCAAAGTTATGCCTAAAAATACAGTTTTTTCTACAAGGTTTAAACTTTCACCTTTCAATTTAATGTTGGCATCAGCCTGTTTTACATTCGGGAGAGTAAATCTAATGCATTTTGTTTTATTTTCATTAAGTAATAGGTTATTGACATTAAACCAATTAACAACTTCTGAGATTGCATTATTCACCTCGTCATAATCGGTGGTACGTCGTTTCATTTTGAACAAAAGTGAAGTGTCATCAGCAAACAATACAATCTCATGATTGTTTTTGACAAGATGAGGTAGATCATTAATGTAAATTAAAAATAGAAAAGGCCCAAGAATTGATCCCTGCGGTACACCCATTGTAACTACAGATCCCGAAGAACGTTTTCCATTAACATCAACTCTTTGTATCCTGTTACTGAGATAAGAATTAAGTAGATCTAAAGAGATATCTCTAACACCATAGTGGCGCAATTTCCCGATCAATGTTTCATGGTGTACACAGTCAAATGCTTTTGAAAGGTCGCAAAAAACACCTATAGCGTCTTGCGACTTCTCCCAAGCATCATAGATATGCGAGATTAACTCTATACCGGCATCAGTAGTGGAACGACCGCGTGTAAAGCCAAATTGCTTGCAGTGAAGCAACTTGTTGTCGTTAAAGTGCTTAGATAGCTGATTTAAAATAAGCTTTTCAAAAATTTTACTAAATGTCGGCAGTACTGATATCGGCCTAAAGTTAGTGGGATCCGACTTAGAACCTGATTTGAATAAAGGTATTATTTTACTGTGTTTCATTAGATCAGGAAATACGCCACAGTCAATGCATTCATTAAATATAAAAGCCAGTTCAGGTGCGATTGTGTCTACTAATGGTTTTACAATGTTTACAGAAATACCCCAGAGATCTGCAGTTTTCTTGACATTTAACATTTTAAAGGCTTTAACTATATCGCCGCTGTCCACATATTGGAATTTAAAATTACTATCACATTTAGGTACATTTTCGCTAAGTAAGGACTCGGCGATCAGGTGAGAAGAGTTTAAAGACTTTGTGGTAGAAATTGGAATGTCAGTAAAAAATGTTTCAAATGCTTGGGCTACATCTTCATCACTTTTGTAGGTGGTATTATTATAATTCAATTTGAAGTGGTTGTTAAAGTTACTCACATTTCCAGTTTCTTTGTTTATTATTTTCCAAGTAGCTTTAATTTTATTATCACTATTTTTAATTTTTGAACTTATATAATTAGACTTAGCAATATGGCAGACTTTTCTAAAAATTTTTGAGTAATTTTTAACCTTTTCTTTAAATTCTTCACTAAAATTATAATGTTTTTCACTATAAAGATCATATAATTTTTGTCTACTTCTATGTATACCCACTGTTGCCCACTCATTAAAGTTATGTTTATCTGTGACCATTATCGACTTTGATGTAAATATTGAATTAAACATATTGCTAAATGCATTGAAAAAATTGCAATATGACTCATTAGGGTTGTTATTTGAGTAGTAAGGTGGAAATTTTGTATTCAATTTACATTTCAGTTGTTCAGATCGATGCATGGTCACAGGTATAAAAGTAATTTTTCTTTTTACATTTTGTTTTTGTTGCTGTTTAATTTGAATGTGCTGGCCTAAATGGTCTGACTTTATATTGCTAATCAAGCCCTTATGGAGAATTTTTGTATTAGAATTTACAAAGATATTGTCAATACATTTAGCTGATGTTTCAGTTATTCTAGTAGGCTCCATAAACAATGGTTTTAGGTTATATGAATTAAAAAGGCATGTTAATCTAGTACTAAAAGAGTAATTTTCTAAGAGATTAACATTGAAATCTCCACATGTAATTATGTTTTTATTTGACTTTGATGCTTTGAATAAGATTTCATCCATGACTTTTTCAAATGTCTCAAACGAAGCTGACGGTGGGCTGTATACACTTATGATAATAACTTGCTCCAACTCCACACATGCTATTTCGATTTGGCTCTCAACAGACAGACAGACAATGTCTTTACGTTCTTTTCAAAGGCCTCCCTTTACTCCTTCCTCGCGACTTAATGCAGTTAGAGTCCAAGATGGTAAATAAGCATTAAGATCATCTAGCTATCTCATTCTCGGCCTTCCACGTCACCTAGCATTAGGTGGGCCCCACTCTCTATCAAATTGTCATTTTGTGACTTTTAAATCCTTTATTTTGACTTATTTTTTTCATAGTTTGTTTAATCTAACACGTATGCGTCTTCCTTATATCTAGTTTTATCACACCGAGCCTAAACAAAGAGTGATCTATATCTTTGGCCAAACTTGCGTTAGCGACATCGATAATATTCTGGTTTATTAAAATTAAACGAGATTATTAATATTAAGGTCCAACTAGTCGCGGAGGCAAAGTCGTCAGTGAGCGGGGCCTAAATGTATGCTATCTCAGCTGACATAGTGTGTTTATTTATTTATTATGACGCTCCTACGACATATTCACATATTTACCCGCGCGCTAGAATGAAATGCACAATGATTTATTCCTAAACCGACCGCGCAAAAGTATGTGAATAGACTTTTAGCACAAGGGCTATTATAGAAAAACTTGAGTGTAATCTTTTCAAAATAACATTTATTTCAACTTTTGAATAATTAAACTATGACGAAGCGGTATTTATTTTTGAGTGTTCTTTCTCCTTATATTATTTAGTTTCGTCCAAAGTTGGGCTAAAATCAGTGTTGAAATACGAAAGTTTAGAAGCTTGTATTTTTGAAATAAATATTTTTTTACGGTTTGGGTTGTATACAAACATAGATTATGACGAGATAAATTGATATAATCCTTAGTGTTGGATGGTTAACGTCAAACAGTGGAGTAGTTACCCTTCCACGTTTGTATAGAAAGATGAGCGACTCGTTCATCCTTAAGTTAAAGATCTTTGTTGAAATGTCACTGTCTAGTCGATCTGGTTAACATCAATCGATTTTGAAGTTGTAAGATGAGCATTTGAATAGAAATGGCGGGTAGTGAATATAGTTGGACGAATTGTAAATAAAACCGGCCAAGAGCGAATCACCTCGCACACCGAGGGTTCCGTGACATCAAACAATATTAATATAATTATGATAATGGCGGTTTTTATTTGTTGGAGAACATTGACCATATCTTGTCTGATAGCGGAACTTATGTAAATTTTTTACACTTTCGATGATTTCTAAAAAACTATGCAAATAAGAGAGTCCATTTTTTATTTTCCAGCATCTTTACAT
Source organism: Pasiphila rectangulata (assembly GCA_963082625.1). Taxonomy (NCBI): domain Eukaryota; kingdom Metazoa; phylum Arthropoda; class Insecta; order Lepidoptera; family Geometridae; genus Pasiphila; species Pasiphila rectangulata. The sequence goes on along the minus strand of OY720246.1, from coordinate 1,965,246 downwards.
ACACTTCGTTTAGCGATACAAGTTTCAGTGGTTTATATCCGCAAACTTCGGAGATGAAGGGGGATCGGTATTATTTTCATCGTTTTTGTAAATAAGTCAAAACTATACTGCTTAAAGCAAAACAACCTGTACAAATATCTGAAGATCATACAGACATTTGTCCTCAGGCGGGAAACTGTTTTTGTTATTAGATTTTATAGGACGATGTGGTCGCCCAGCTACAAAGTCCTTCAAATAAATAAAAAAAAAAACCTATTGCGTCGCAGGCGGACCTTCGCCCGCTGCACTAGAGGTCGTCAACTGGGAAAGGAATATGTCAAAATATTTATTTTTCATTTCTCATACTCGGAAAGTAGTGTTGTTTTGATCTGATTATTGGTTGGAAAATGCTGCTTCCCTCCATAAGGAGGGAAAAACTAATACAAATTACTTCCCACCAAAGGGCCGGAATGAATTTTAAAAATAGAACTGCTGTCAGCTATGAAGAGTTTCATGTAACATGTGACTTTCTAAACAGCCAGTGTGAACTTAGGGCAAACTTCTTTGAGCGAAATAAGCCGCAACAATTACGCGGTGAGTTCCATATTTAAAATTTAAAAAGTCGACATAAATTGATGAAATTCAATAAATAGGTCCTAATTTAACAATTAATTTTAAATAGGTAAGTACTAGATAAGTATAGTGTGGTAAGTACATAGCCGTGGGGTGCCGGCAGAAGAATGTTACCCGTCCTCTCATGCTCGTGGATGCAGTAAGAGCCTGCTAAGAGATACCCCCGGAAGATGGGCAGCAGCATCTTTCCGTGTATCAACATTTCATACTGCGCTCGCCAACCCGCCTGCCAACCGTGGTGAGTATGGCAACAACCCCTTACGGAGATCTATGAGGGAGGCTTGAGTTCAGTAGTGGATATTTTACGGCTGACATGATGAAGTACAACTATTATTATTATAAATTATCCATAAATAGATAAACAACTAGTTTTATTTTCCTTATATTCGAAATGAAAAGTAGAGTGTTTAACACGGGTAAAAGAATCAATTCCTACTCGGACTAGCCGTCTAAATTCCTCGGGAATTGATTCTTTCGACCCTCGGTTAACAATCTACTATTACATAGTCAAGTACTTGTCTACGTATATGGTTCAAAGTTTACCCTCCTACTTGTAAACACTAAGTACTGAAATTTAAGCAGCCGCTTAGCAACGATTTAAAATCAGATCTTTCACGAACCCTTTGCTGAGCCGATTTAAGGCGATTCTAGTACCGGTTTAATCCAGATTAAGATTCCAGTAAAATGGCTTTCACCTAAATCGGTTTTTATGAGTTAGTAAGGCCTTTGCATCTATTAAAGATGATTTGTACAGCGTCAGCAACTGGTAATCATGCTGTACGGGATGCTGCAGTGCCTGGGACATTTCTAGATGGATTAGGCTTCCCAGCACCTTATATACCAATCTCAGCTTAGTCAACTATTAGTCAGATGAAAGAACAGATCAATACGTCTGACAGGAGCTAACTAAGCCGCGGGTTTCCTCGTGATGTTTTCTTCACCGTTAAAGCACGTGCTAAGTGAGCAAAATACATATTTCATTAAAGAAAAATCCATTGGTGCACGGCCGGTATCGAACCGTATGAGTTTATGAGTAAGGTTAAGCGTAAGTCAACTCAAGGCCCGGTAGTTAACAGAAAGTCATCATCATCATCATCATCAGCCTATATTAGTCCACTGCTGGACATAGGCCTCCCCAAATCTGTGCCATTTCACCCTGTCTTCAGAAAGTAATACGACAAAATCCCAGCAAACATTACACGGGTCCTTAGGCAAAGTGCACTGCTACTAGAAAAATCTAGTTCACTGATGTATGAATCACAGTTCCTTGGATGTTCCAAGAGATTTTTAATTATTTAATTATTAAAAAAAAATAAAAATCATATGCGATACGACAAAGTTGTAAAATCGCTGGGAGCTGCTCATTCTAGACCCCATTGTGGGCTCAAAGGTCTGCGACGCAAGAGGTTGCGGGTTCGATTCCCGCCTCGAGACAAATGTCTGTTCTGCAGATATTTGTTCAGGGTGTGATGGATGTTTTATATATACATATGTATGATAAAATATATCTATCTATGTAGTATAATGTATTAAGAATAACTCTCATCTAGTACCCATATCACAAGCTCTGCTTAGTATGGGCCTAGATAATGCTGTGTGAATTGTGCAGCATTTTTTTTATCATCGTCATTACCGTCAGGGTAATTGGAGCCTGTTTTCCTTATAAATTAAATAATCACGATGCCACATCCAAATTTTCTTCAACAGGACTTAGTGAAACCGAGTCTCGCTTCGTTACGCCTTATTTCCATTACTTACGCGTGTCTTATAAATTTAGGGATAATTTATGATGACTTCTTCCTTATTCCCTGCCGGGAAACTCGTAATAGTAGGTTGCTTTCGGGAGTTTTAAGCTAGCAGATACTTAATAGAATGTTTTCGTATTTTACTAAGAAATATGTTTCTCTGACACGGGTAAAACAGACGGACACTACTGACAGGGTACTTAAATCGAAATTATATTCAGCCCTAACGGGCTAATACTATAAACATACGTTTTTAAAGACGGTTTTTTTTATTCCTCTGCAAATGCTTTTGGATTTTTCTCTGTATCTACAGTATAAGTCACATGCCTTTCTAAATTGCATAGTTCTAGGTAAATGGAAAGTACCCTATGAATTTTGATCCTTTTGAGAATGTCGAAACATGCGTTATTTGCGGCATAAACGGTCGTAACATTTTTTAGGTTAACTTAGGATATTGATTTTTTCACATTTGTAGATTTATGTATATGGTTTTCATTTTTTAACTCTGTACCTCTACACGTTCTCGGGATAGAGGGTCTTGACAGACAGACGGACAGACGGACAGACGGACAACAAAGTGATATACCTACAAGAGTTCCGTTTTTTTTCTACGGAACCCTAAACACTACAAAATCTTAAAGATACAACATTGCCCCCGATAGCAAAAAGGTCGTACAGACAGCAGCATTAATTGGTAACCCCCTCACAGAATATGTAATAGTGTCATTCATTCAGTAGTACGCAGGTTCAAACCCGTGAACATAAAAATAATGATTTTTGTTTACATAATTCTCGTTTATTTGGCTGTTTAACTTGTTTTGTTTTATTATAAAGGTTATTCAATTATTTAAATAAAAAAAATTGAATACCTACATTTATACTATCACAAATAACGATACTAAAATTTCAAGACAGAAGCATTAATTATTGGTAACGCCCCAAATAGCTAGACGGGAATACGGTGTGCAGTGAGAGAAACTCGGTTACACTAACCACTCCACCAATGCTACATGTGATACAGTCTTGAAATTTTAGTATCGTTACTCGTGATAATATAAATGTAGGTACCTATTATATTTGAAAATAATAAAAAATGTAGGTTATATATTTTTTTATTTAAATAATTGAACAAACTTTATAATAAAACAAAACAAGTTAAACAGCCAAATTAACGAGAATAATGTAAACTAAAATTTATATTTTTATGTTCACGGGTTTTAACCTGCGTGCTATTGCATGACAATATTACATATTCTGTGAGGGGGTTACCAATTAATGCTGCTGTCTGTACCTCACGTTTTTTATCAGCGTTGAGCCAGGTACATTGCAGTTGCGCCTTTATCCTCTAATTAGGTCAATGCAACTTCAATCTGAAAAAAAAAATTAAATACGCCCCTTTCATTTCAGGGGAAGGGGAAGGAAGAAAGTAAAAGAAACATCGTACAGGTGTGAACGGCTGATTCACATCTCGCTCTTATGAGATACGTGAGGCGATTCTGAACATATCGTCCGTTACTGCAATATCCACAGTTCATATCCGCCTGCGAAGTGCCGCTATTAGTAAAATAGTGCTCAGTCTGTTTTATTTGGGGAGCAAACAGTTGTACGTTATAATCATGAGATGTAAAAGCAAAAAATAAATCTCAGTAGGTGGAAATGAAGTGATGCCTTTCTTAAGCGACTTCAAAAATGGCAAGGTTTTATCTATGTCATATCGGAAATCCGTCGTTTAGTATTTTTATATTTTAAGATACTCGTACACTTTTAGATTGGTAACATTTTTATTCTATACTGATGTTGGTATCCATGAGGAATGAAATAGTTGATATAATGTCTACTGGAGTACCTCACGGCATAGTTGCATAAAGGCCTTTACATCTATTATAGATGATTTATACAGTGTCAGCAACTATTCATGCTGTACAGGACGCAGCAGTGCCTGGGACATTGTTAGGTGGATTAGGATTTCCCAGCACGTAGCACCAGTAGCCATGCGGTAACCGCTAACAACAGCGTAGTGACATTTCTTCCGTTATTTTGTTCCATTAACGGAAGAAATGGGGCATACAATAACAAGAAAATGTACCAGTTTTACCATTAAAAAAAAACAAGAGTTGCATCTGGCTTCAGGGGTACCTAATTTTTAGATTTACCGCCTGAATTGTATTCGATTATACGAGTATCGAGTACGATATCCAGTACTAAACAGCGACAGTAGGTTCGGGCCCAATCGACGGAATAACTTTTAAGCTCGTATATAGTAAAGCGGTTGTGGTACCCGACTGAGAAGCGAACGGTTGCGGGATCGATCCTTATCTTTTTCTGCGGAAGATTGAGTAAGCGTACCGTAGTCTCGGCAAGACTGCACGTTTAAGGAAACATGGTGGTTAGGTTTAGCCGGTAAGAGTCCGGCATAATCATTTTTCTCCCCTTAGAAGGGTGATATCCGTAAAGGATTCCCCCACCACAAAAAAAGGCTTTCCAAGCACCTATACTATCCTCCCAGCCTAGTCAGCTATTATCCACTGACTAATAGTTACATGCTTTAAACCTTAACTTGCGGTTGAGTTTTTACATTGACTGATTTGATGTTTGCTTTTTGTACATCCAGTTCTGATGGTATGACTCATGATTAACTTGGTGTTATCAATAAATATATTGTGTTTTATTGTATTGATTAGTCGAGGGAAATACTCAAATGTGATGGACGTCCGTATAGCGGCTTGGATGTTATGATCAACAAGTGAAGGATTTTATCATTAAGGCGGTTTTTTGTCGTTGAAAATTAATGAATTATTGAACGAATTTGAAAAAATTGAAGTATGGAGAGAGGGAAGGGAGGTCTTTGCCCAGCAGTGGGATCCTACAGGCTGATTAGATTAGATATTGAACGAGTGAGCGAAGTGAACTAAGTTCTTAGTGGCAACTAGGCGTTTCGTCTGAACGTTTGTATTTATATAGATATGTACGTCCGCAACTTTTGTCCCGAGAATAACTCTTGAACGGATGATCGGATTTGATGAAATTTAAAACTTAAGGAGATGACATAAAAAAAAAGAAAATTATGTAAATAAAATATTATAAAAAAAAACCTTATTTAGAACATTTAAGTAGTTAAAAAAAAGAATGTAATATGAGTATTTCAAAATATATTTTTTTATTTAATTCCTTTATTTTTAATGTTCTATTATTTATGTGGTGTGCAATAAAGATTTTTGTAATCTCATCATCATCATTTCAGCTGTAAAACGTCCACTACTGAACACAGGCATTCCTCATGGATCTGCATGAGGGGTAGTTGCCATACTCACCACTCTTGGCAGGCGGGTTGGCGAGCGCAGTACGGGATGTTGATACACGGAAAAACGCTGCCCATCTCCCGGAGGTATCCATTAGCAGGCTCTAACCGTGGATGCAGTAAGAGCCCGCTGGGCATGAGAAGAGGGGAAACATTCCACTGCCGGCACCACGGTGAATTTTCTAATCTTACCTATTCACCAACATCCAATGTTCCACGGGAATCAAACCACCACCCAGCCGGAAGTGTTTGCATTAAAGCAAATTAGAAACGGCTTGCATACCATCGGCCATCTCCGAAACCACGTAATCCGGCCGAATTCAAAATACATAATAGATGTTAGCACGTACCGTCCACTAACATACTACCAGCACTGGGAGCATAGTACACCGTATGGGAATGCAGTAGGGTATTATTACTAGACTAGCTGTGCCCGCGACCCGCGACTGCATGGACTTAGATGAAGGCCTTTGCATATATTATAGATGATTTATACAGCGTCAGCAGCTGGTAATAATGCTGTACGGGACGCTGCAGTGCCTGGGACATTGTTAGATGGATAAGGCTTGCCCAGCACCTATACCATCCTCTCAGCTTAGTCAGCTATTATTCAGAGGAAAGAACAGGTCAATACGTCTGAAGCTAACTAAGCCGCGGGTTTCCTCACGATGTTTCCTTCACCGTTAAAGCTCGTGTTAAGTGTGCACATAGTACATTTTTCAAGAAAGAAAAATCTTTTGGTGCACGGCCGGTATCGAACCCACGACCTTCGGATTGAAAGTCGGGGGTACATACCACTCGGCCAACACGGCTTTTACTACTCTTATAGTGACCGTAATAATAAGCAGAGATTTCAGATTATTCGAAGAATGCTCAGAGCGAGGGTCAAGTAAGTAAATGTAGTTTGTTAATTTCCGAAACAGCGAGTACCTATCTTATTACATTTAAATATTTCCCTTGATTTATCATGGATCCCAATATGATAACTGGGTAAGCTAAATATGCCGAAATCGTTATGTTACCTTCCATATTTAAAGACTTTCCTCGATTCCTCACGGATCCCCTCATCACCATTGAAATGGGACCTAATTTAAAGTGTATATATTCGATAATTTACCAAATCGGTTCATAAGCGACGGAGTTCTGAGGTATAAAATAAAACCAAACTTCTGATAATCCCTAAATGTACCAGTGTAATTTACTAAGTTCTTCTTCCAGCTCAACAATCTTTTCGTTCAGGATTAGCGGGACTGCCGACTCATGGCCTGGTTTTAGATTGTATAACGAGTATCAAAAGGGGTTATTGCCATACTCGCCATGCTTGGCAGGCGGATTGGCGAGCACAGTATAGGGTATTGGAAACACGCAAAGATGCTGCTGCCTTCTGGAGGTAACCCTTAGCAGATTCTTACGGCGTCCATTAGTAAGAGAGGAGGGGCAACATTCTAGTGCCGGCACCTCACGGCTTACTCTAACTAGGTGTTACGCAAAGTATATGAATTCCGGGAACTCACTTCCTTTGTGTAGTAGATAGCGAACGTAACAACCTAAATATGAAATTTCGTACTTGAAGTTTAGAAGAATACCGGGAAATTTTTCTTTGTGCTTCATACAGCGAAGTGAACCGAAAATTAAATTTATGTCGTTATTTTTTCTTAAATGAAGAAACGTGCTAACTCCAAAACAAATTTCATTCCTTTAACTTGGAAAAAAATATATCTGAAGCGAACGAATTCAATTGTATGCTATATTCAATTTAAATGTGTCTGGTTCTTCTTTTGTAAATTGACTAGCTGAGATTTGCTCTATTGAATTAACACTTATTGACTTTGACTTTGACTATAACGCACATTATTTTTGTGTTGGCCCCCTTTAATAAATTAGCAAGGATATTACTGCAGTCGTGTAATAAACGATGGAAATCTAGGAAAAATAGTTTATTCTTTTCATCATCATTTCAGCCGTAATACGTCCACTCTGAACACAGGCATCCCACATGGATCTCCATGAGGGGAAATCGCCATACACACTACGCTTGGCAGGCGGGTTGGCGAGCGTAGTACGGGATGTTGATACACGGTAAGGCGCTCCTGCCCATTTTCCGGGCAAATAAATGCATCCAAGGGAATGAAGGGAGGGTTAATATTCTATTGCCGGCACCCCACGGTTTTTTGTTTTAACATGTTTTAAATAATAAATGCTTTAATTTTTCAAAAAAGGGTCACGGACAAGTGCGCGCGAGACTCGCGCCCTAAAATTTCCGAAATTAAAAGATATTGATGAAATATTTGATCTAGGCAGTAGGACGTTCCACCATTATACGCCATATGCTGATATATATTTTTGTCTGTCAGCAATACTAATCAAAAATAGCATTTCAACTTATTTATCTTATTTTAAGATATTATAAGTTGTTATTTTTATCTTTGGTGAAGACTATTTTCAGCAATTAGTTAAACCTTAGTGGTTTTAGATGCTGTATATTAAAATTGTAACTTCTTGTAACTATAAATAAATAAAAAAAATAAAGAAACTGCTTCGTATTGAATGTACGCTAGTTGGCAGTTATATATTTTATTAAAAAGGTGCATACACTCAATTTTAGAATTGATTTAAAGTTCTACAAAAGTGATTGAATGCTCTATGTGAACTGTACCTTTCAACTAGTGGATCTACGAGAAATAAGTCTCCCTCGTGGTCCCACCAGTGGGTCAAATTAGTGGGTCTATGAGAAAACAGCGCTAGCTTCTTCCCACCGCTTCGCATGCGTTGTACCCGAATAAAAAGTAGCCTGATGTGTCAACTGCCTGGTAGCCTGGTCAACATCAATACGTGTGGAAAGTTTCAGCTCAATCCGTAGCCTTTGCGTGAAGAGGTAACAAACCTCCATCCAAACAAACTTTCGGCTTTATAATTATTAGTGGGATATTTCAAATATCTCTAATCTTTAAATAATTTTTGATTTTATCGAGGCCTTCACGATTTTCAAACGCATGGTTATGGAGGTTAAAAAAATATTTTTTTAAAATTTTAGAATTTTTCCGTTATTTGTGCCACACAAGCTCTCAGCATTCGAAATCGAGTCGTCAGACTTCTGCAAGTGCCCTCATCATTTCAGCCATAAAACGTCCACTACTGAACTAAGGCCTCCCTCATAGATCTCCATGAGGGGTAGTTGCTATACTCACCACGCTTGGCAGGCGGGTTGGTGAGCGCAGTATGGGATGTTGATATAGGGAAAGATGCTGCTGCCCATCTTCCGGAGGTGGCCCTTAGCAGGCTCTTACTGCATCCACGGGTAGGAGAGGAGGGGTAACATTCTACTGCCGGCACCCCACGGCTAAATGGCTTTAGATGCTGTATAATAAAATAGTAACTTCTTGTAACTATAAATAAATAAAAATGCTTGTTTCACACAAGCTCCCAGCTTTCGAAATCGAGTCGTCAGACTACTGGAAGTGCCCTGGAACTTTTCAATTTTTGCCATTCTCATACAAATTTCACACTTAATAACTTCGAATACCCTGAGGCAGAACCTTGATTTTTGAAAGGGATCATCAGCCTGCGAACTTTGTTGTTTGGTATAAATTTGAAGTCGATACCTTGAGCCGTTTCGAGGAAACAGGTTCAAACAGACAGACAAACGAGTGATCCTGAAAGGGTTCCGCTTTTTCGGAGGTTTGGACCCTAATTTACCATAGGTCTCACCATCAGAACCGGGTGCAAAAACAAGCAAACATTCTTATGTATAAAAAACCCTATTTTTATGTTCCTAGATACCTACGGAACCCTCGGTGGGCGAGTCCAGCTCGCACTTGTCTGGTTTTTTTTATATTATTATTATTAGAAGCCTTTTGCTCACATTCCCCAATGTAGCAGAGCAGACAGTGGTACTGGTAGCACATAATCGTAGGTAGGTTTTTAATGTTGTTTAGCTGTTAATTTTTTATTGTATTTTTCCTGTAATTGTACCTACCTTTTTTTCTTCTTCTTTTGATTTCTGAATGTTCCAAAATGTGTATACGGTTTTCTGTCTGTGCTGTTTTTTGTGAATCAAATAAATGTATATTCTATTCTATTCTAACTTGCCTTACTGACGTGTGAACACACTGTCAGATACGCCCGGCAGTAGTTTACATAATGGAGCGGTGGCGATTCCCACGATGCACTGCACTGAATTAATAGACGCTCGTCCGCCATGAAACTTGCACCGACCTATGAACAGGATTAGAGGTTATTAATAACTTGCTTAGCGGGGTTCCGGATGTCGCCTCTCCTTCCTTGCCCAGGCAACATCCTACTGTGAGCAGCAATAATCTGAAAAGGTATACCTCCGGAAGATGGGTAGCAGCGACTTTGCGTTCAAACAACAAGCTCAAGTGGTTACCGACCCACCTTCATTTGCACCTTCATTGCACTTACTTTCAGAATAATCAATTCATTGGTAACAACAATCATTACAGGTTAAACATTTCTAATTCAAATAATAATACTACTTACGGCTAACAAGAATAGCAATTATACAAATTATATTAAGTCAAACAAATCCGCGAAAGAAAATGTTAAACTTTCGCGTTTTGTTAACATATTATTAGTTTTTAAAATAAATCGCGCTTGGCAGGCCGGTTGGCGAGCGCAGTACGGGATGTTGATACACGGATAGACGCTGCCGTCCATCTTCCGGAGCAAAGCAGACCCTTAACAGCTTACCTCCCTACTGCAAGACAAGAGAAGAGACAACATTCTAATGCCGGCACCTCACGGAAATTTTGTGTTTGATTTTGTGTTGAATTAATAGCCATTATTAGAAGCCAGGGAACACCCCAAAACGTCAGTAAACAACAATATCCCCCTTGCAGCGATGTATTTAAATTTCCAAAGACATTAATCTTTCCCCGGGACAAAGAAGTCCCTTTAAGCCGTTTATAACAATAACGGGATAAGGTAAATTTAAGGTATTTACGGGTTTTATTACATCGGCGGGATAAAAGCGTTGCTATTTTGTTACGAAAGAAATATGGGTATTACGGAAATCTTTTTGCTTCATTTGTAAATTGACACGGCAACAATCCTATTGTTTGTGGTGTTTATGCTTAGAATCAGTCTATATTGCCGCGCTGTCACATATTGTGTAAAAGAAGTGGTCATTTTAAGAAGTGGTCATTTAAGAAGTGGTCATTTTAAGAAGTGGTCCTTTTTTATTGTGGTCATTTCTAATTGTGGTCATTAACCGCCGAAAGGAAAATAACAACTGAGCGGATTTACGAATGTAGTAAACTGCGATTGCGTTGAACCCATATTGAGCAGAACCACGAATAGGTTGAATCCCGATTACGTTAAAATAGCGGCTGTGTGGAATCACGAATGTAGTAAACTGCAGTTGCGTTGAACCCATATTGTGTAGAATCACGCATAATCCTCACATACAACGATCTGCAGATAATTTGTTAAGGGTGTTCTGGATGTTTTTCTATATATAATAAAAATATCTATCTATGGAGTATAATGTATTAAGTAAATCAGTCATCTAGTACCCATAACACAAGCTCTGCTTAGCTTGGGGCTAGATGATGCTGTGTAATTTGTCCAGCATTATTTATTTATTTATTTATACTTCTGCCGTGGGGTGCCAGGGAGAATGTTACCCTTCCTCTCATACCCGTGGATGCAGCTTCCTGCTGAGGGATACCTCCGGAAAATGGGCAGCAGCGTCTTTTCGGGTATCATTATGTATATTGTCGGAATTAGTGCTCGCTTTGTGCTTAATTTATTTATTTTTATTTTATTTATTAATTATTTTTATGATTGTTTACCGAAATGTTTGACGTGTATAATAAATAATGAATCTGAATTTGGATCTAAATCTGAATATATTTAAAGACTTTTTGCTCGGTCTTATTATTCCAGCCAAGCTAGGCGGATGATATCATTTCAGCCGCAACACGTCCTCTACTGAACACAGGCCTCGAAACGAACACGGAAAAAAACATTCAAAAAGAAATCCAATAATAGTTAATCCAATAATTCCAAATGCTATTTCAGCCCAAAAAAGCATTTGGAAAATTCCGATACGATATCCTATGTACACTTACGTAAGAACCCTTTCCTAATACCCGAAGCCTTATCAAACAAACTTTAAAACGACCAGCAAAGATCAACATGAGCTTCAAAACTCATTATTCAACTATAAATCCTAATGCAATGTAATAAAGATCATTTCGCTCTCAAGTTGATTCGTGGAGACCAAGATTGCAATAAAAACGCTGGAACCAGTGAAATACGGTAGCATTAGCTAAGATCCACATTAGTCGTGATTTATACCTGACGGTATACTTACCGGTTAAAAACTATTTTGCGGTGATATGTCTGCTCTCACGGTACGCGGATTCCTTAGTTCAAAGGTCAAAATGCGACTTGCTTTATCCGACATTTTATAAACTTACTCGATTAAAAAAAAAAATTAAGTAGGCCTGTAGGTCTGCCATGAGTTTTCTAAAATCTATACTCGCTAGCGACTGTAGTATAATTAATGTATGAAAACTTGTACAGCGCCTCTAGCGGATAGTTTGGTACTAAAATACGCAGTAAACTATACTACAGCGACTGTAGTTTGGGCTTCATTTGCTTAGAGTTTGGTGCCATGAGTTACAAATCTGACAGATGTCGTAGTAACGTACTATTACTACTGTAGTAACGGCAGGCGATCTACCAGAGACACCTGATGGTAGACAATCATAATAAGAATATTTTTTTACTTTTTCATATATGCTATATTAGTAATAAAGTGTTATCTTTTACCATTTTAAATTTCAAGTCCATAGCATCAGTAGTTCTCGAGATATCCATTTGTGACAGACAGACAGACAAAGTGATACCATAGTGGGTTCCTTTTTACTATTTTGTTCGAAACCCTAAAAATTGTCTTTACAACACCTAAATGGTTTTTAAAAACGATACCACATAAAAACTAATAATTAAACGATACACGTTTTCTTGATTTTCCCGCATTCCCCTAATTTTTTTAGCATTTCTGCGTACCGTTATTAAAACGCTACCATTTTATTATTTCCATGAAAAACCACAGTTTTCTACGACTTACAGCCTCTTCATAAAGCCGAAGACATACATATGGACAGGCAGACAGAACATGTCCTATTAGCTGTCATTGTCAAATATTTACCGAAGTTCAGAAGCAGGCTTAAAAAAAAGAAACAATAATATCAAATGAAAATAAATACATGTAACCGTGTATGCACCCTTGCCGTGGGGTCCCGGCAGTAAAATGTTACCCCCTCCTTTCATGCCCGTGGATGCAGTAACGAGACGAATAGACGCTAACGCCCATCTTCCGGAAGTATTCCTTGGCCTCTTACTGCATCCACGGGAAGAGAGGGGGCATCGTAAATACAAATACATTGGACAAATTCAAATACATATCACTCACTCAAATAAAGCCCGATGCAAAACGTCCCAGCAAATAGTAAAAAGCCAAACGCAATACGTCACAGAACCATGACATATGTGACTTTGACAGATACGAGCACATAGTGTGTTTCGGCTTTCAGTAACAATGAAAGAGATAAATAACGACGTATAGAATTGAAATTCCGTATTTTATGTCGCAACTGCTGCACGCAGCTATGCCCGCGTTTTTGTTATTAAAGTTTTTGATTCTGCCAGCAAAAATCCCGACAAAATCGGTCAAGACTTTGTCGGTCAAGATTCTGATCACGGAGAAAATTAACATAAAAAGTATCCATGTATATCCATGGTCGTACAATATCTTGAAACTCAAAAATACTTACATCACGGGAGTTATCTTACATTCTAGACTGCCACTAAGACCTTGTACTATGGTAGTTTCACATCTGATACCTACCCAAATGGGTTATGGCGCGACTATGGGTAGATATAATTCAATCCACGTCATACGAAGCCAACTAAATTGTTATAAATAGGTATGATGAATATGTTGCTAGATAAAATACTAAAGCTATTTTTCACGTCGGAATCACCTTAATACAGTGATTTATTACCTGTAAGCTTTATCCAGCGGCTATACGTGATTTGAATGCGTATTAAAAACAGTCAGAGTGAACAGGTTCTGTACGAAACGTCATTTTCTGTACACTGGAGCAAAACTGAACAGAAGGGAAGGAGGAAGACTGACCAATAAGTTTGACAAATAGAGCTGAACAATAGAGTTTTTATCATCCTGATTTCAGCCGTAACGTCCACTCTTGGACATAGGCCTCCCACCTGGATTTCCAGTTGGTTCTGTTTCCATTGAAGGGTTGTTGTTATATTCGCAACGCATGGCAGGCGGGTTAACGAGCGCAGTGTAGGGTGTCCAAGACGCGGAAGACGCTGCTGCCCATCTTCCGAAGGTATCCCTTAGATTTTTACTACATCTACGGGGAACAGAGGACAACATCTACTGCCGGCACCCCGCGGCACTTTCACGGGTGTTTTAGGTTAAATCTATTCATCATCATCATCATCATATCAGCCGTAGGACGTCCACTGCCGGACAAAGGCCATAGGAAGCCGTCTGCATCCACCGCCGACCAGCGGTTCTCACCAAGTCGTCTGCTCATCTTGCAGGTGGACGTCCTACGCTGCGCTTGCCAGTACGTGGCCTCCACTCAGAACTTTGCGGCCCCATCGGCCATCTGTTCTGCGCGCTATATGGCCTGCCTATTGCCACTTCAACGTTCTAATCCGTTTGGCCATGTCGGTGACCCGAGTTCTTCTACGTATCTCCTCATTTCTAATTCAACCCGTAGAGAAACCCTGAGCATAGCCCTCTCCCTATGGAGAGGGCTATGCTCGTTGAGCTCGTTTGAGCGACTCAGAGCTTATTCAATAAACCTATTTTTATAAACTGAAATATTAAAAGTACCTAATGAGGGATAAAAAAACATCGTTTTAAATTGACGAAGTCACAATTTATGTTCCCTAAAAAGTTCCAGTTTAACAAGAGATTAGGTTGAAGTCAATTTTATACCGTATAAAACTTTTATCACCCCGGGTAAAAGGTTGGCTTGTAATTTGACGATATTAAGGCCTGGTTATTCCAGGGGCGGGTTTCTAAAGGAGAGTGCGCCGGCGGGGCCACTTAAATTCTATAAAACATGGTTTCAAAATTATTTTATTAGGTTTTCAGAAAAATTAACCATTAAATATTCTTCTAAACCTATTTTCTGAGATGTTTTTTGTGAAAGGTTCATCCGGAGAAGTACTACCACCATACCTATTTCTGCCGCCAAGCAGTAATGTCTTCATTGCTGTGTTCCGGTTTAAAGGGCCGGTGAAATTACGGGCACATGAGACTTTACAACTCTGTCTCAGGGTGACGGGCGCAATGCAATGCAGCGTTGGTCATGTGCTAATGAACGTGATCACTGCGGCATTGCAATTGTTATAGGTAGAGGTTACCGCATAACATCAGGTGGGCCTTCGGCTTATCTCGTCATTAAGTAGTATAAAAAAACAAGGTGGGATGACGACATTATAACATAGCAGGAAGAACGTGGACAAGAAAGGCACTAAACAGAAGTGAATGAAAAGAAATGGAGGGGGCCTTTGCCAAAGGTGGGCAAACAGATCAAGCTGTCGTTGTGGACTCACTAGAGTCAATAAATATTTTGTAAAATAATGTATCTTGTCTGAATAAAGGCTTATAATTATAATTATTATAATTATCTACCTAGTGCATGATTTCTCAACATAAACAGATATAGCGAGTTGGATAATTGTATTATGTTATATCTCAAATTATAAATGAACTAATTGGATTCAATATTTTGATTGGATTCAATAAACGTTACGTAATAAAACGAATAAAGCAAACATAGTTTTTGAGTCCGACTGTTTATGTAGGATTAGGGTATACCATGAAGGGTCTTTAGAAACAAATTAATATTTGTTCTTCGCCCCGAACTTAGCTAACGAGCGAGATTTACTTTTTTCATTAAAGTACCATTGCATTTGAACTAGATTTTACGTAGCGATTTGGACTGGATTGCTGGAATTGTCCAAGCACTCCTAACTTGTAATTTTTCATCAAAATGGAATCGTTAGTTCTAAAGTTATCCTCGAAACAAAAATGACTGTCTTCAGAGTTACTGATAACTGCAACATGCATACCCAAACAACACTAACAGCCTGATTCCCCCTGCATGTGCATAATTAGCGGGCGGGAGGGCGGTGCATATGCATCTCAGCATTAGCGGAATTAAAACTAGATATGCTCATTGCATTTTATTGTCATTATAATATGTATTTCCGCAAAGTAACGCCTGATTCCATTAATTAAATAACGTCATGCCAAGTAATTTCAATTCAGTCATATTACGAGCATGTTAGTTTATTTATATTGGTTATTGAATGAACGACCAATGAGAGACTCGCATTCTCCGCCAATAAGACGCTAGTATTATTAGGCGGCATGATGGCCTAACGTTTTTATGAATTACTAGCTGTCCCGGCGAACTTCGTATCGCACCTACTAGAACCACTTTTTATAACTTTCCCTACAACTACACTACATCTTCTACCCTACAACTATCCTACTACTAGCCAACTACCACCCTACAACTACCCAACTACAATCCTACAACCACCTTAAAACTATGTAAAATTTTAAATTTTTAAAGACAAGAATAACGATTATCGATACATACAACCTTTCATCCCCTATTTTAACCCTTCCTGATATAATTTACGCAATGAAAAGTAGCCTTTGTCCGTCTCCATGGTCTAATCTACCCCTATACTAAAATTCATCCAAATCGGTTCAGCGGTTTTGAAGTGAAAAGGGAACATGCATACATACATTCTTACTTTCCCTTTTATATATTAGTAGGAAGTAGGATAAACATTTCCATTACATATGTGTAACTCTAGCGGTTTTAGCAGCGTACGCCAGAATAGCTCGCAGATGGTAGATTTTTTCCTACATGACACTTATCGACATATTTTGGACAATTCATACAATATCATCATAAATTGTAGCCTATGTGTTATTCTGATGTATAAGCTATATTATTAAAAAGTTTCAATAAAATCCATTCAGTAGTTTTTACGTGAAAGAGTGGCTTATTCCATGATGCTCCCACTCTCATGATCCCAGTGGGATCATAAAAAACTTGAGTTCATTAAACTCCCACTGTTTGTGGGATTCAAAAACTCCTCCGATTTTATTCCATGTTGATCCTAGCTACATAGGGCATTGTTGCATAATTGTGTATTGCATTTCACATTTTCAAATCACATCATTACTTCCAGATTTGTGGGATGATTATAATGGAACGATGAGTGTTTACTTAATGAACTCAAAAGTTTTGTATGATCCCACTGGGATCACGAGAGTGGGAGCATAATGGAATAAGCTGAAAGAGTAACAAACATCCATCCATAAATCCATCCATACTTACAAACTTTTGCGTTTATAACATTAGTAGGATTCTATTATATCGGCAAGACAGGTAGTGAAAAGTACTAAAGTTGAAGTATAAGAATTAAGGCAAAGAGCAAGTTAAAATGTAAAGTGATAAAATACAGAAACTTTCATAAAGTTCTTGTTTTAATGACGTTTCTCATATCCTTGAGATTGTTGCATAGGGCTGTAAGTGTAAGGATTCGTAGTTAGCCGTGGACCTGTTGTTTGAAGTTGGTTTATGTTTTTTAACGTTTCATCATCATCATCATTTCAGTCGTAAAACCTACTGAACACAAGCCTCCCTAATGGATCTCCATGAAGGGTAGTTGCCATACTCAACACGCTTGGCAGGCGGGTTGGCGAGCGCAGTACGGGATGTTGATACACGGAAAGACGCTGTTGCCCATCTCCCGGAGGTATCCCTTAGCAGGCTCTAACTGCATCCACAAGCATGAGAGGAGGGGTAACATTCTACTACCGGCACCCCACGGCCAAAAACATTTAACGTTTACCAAAACATATTAACAGGAATTAATTGAGTTTTGGGATCTTTATCCGAAAACCCAATTAATATTGTTACATTGTTACGAACCGGAAATATTTGGAAAACCTCATCACTTATTTGAGCTACTATTTCTATGAAAATTAAAACAGTAGCATAACCCTTATAGTTTTCCTAGAATTTTTTTTTTTGCTTTGATGTGTTTATTTTGGTCCAAACTATTGGCCGGCCGATTATTTTCGGTTACCCTTTGCAAAGCATGTATAAGACGACTATAGGTTTTAATTAGTACGATTATACAATAGTGGTTGAAGTAAATTCTCATCATAAAATCTCATGGCTGATATGATGACATTTTATTTCAACCACTATTGCTTACTTACAAGGCAAACGTATCAGGACGTAGGGACCTTGATGTACCGATTTGCATACGCCATTCGGAGAGGTAGAACGTAAACCGATTAGTTTTATGTTTTCAAAAATAACGTGAGATATAATACTATTAATTTTGTAAAAACAGGAATTACGTGGTATTGTTACGTCGAAGATTTTCGGTTTTTGACGAAAATCATCATCATGGGATTGAAGGCCCGTCCGCGCTTGGGGCCGACATGACATTGAATGTGTCGGATGCTCTTCGACGTTACAATACCACGTGAGTAATTCCCGTTTTTACAAAATTAACACTTTTACGTTATTCGCTGCACGTTTGTCGAAGTAAAGTGTTTCGAAGCAACGTTCCAGGCATACAATTATAACAATAAATTAAAACTTACAAATTAAGATTATGTTGCTTAAAGTTTACATTTCTAATATAACTGAATATGTATCATCTCAGACGTAGCGCGTCTGCTGGACAAGCCCATGGCCAAGTAGGTACTGTTCATGAGGGGTTGTTACCATACTCATATTTGGCAGGCGGGCTGGAGAGCGCAGAACGGTATGTTGATGACGCTGCTGCCCATCTTGCGTAAGTATCCCTTGGCAGATTTTTACTGCTTCCACGGGCAAGAGAGGAGGGACAAAATTCTGTTTCAATTAAATATGTAGGTATACGTTACTTTAACTTTAAACTAAATCTAACTTGAAGTTGTAATTTTAGTAGACAGTCAGGGAAACTCCTTTATTCTGAAAGATGCCATCTCCACGAGCGAGGGAATCGCGGCGATGTTATCGTCGTGCCACGTATTTCTATTACACTCTCCTATAGGCCATCTCCACGTGCGAGAGATCCGCGACAAGTCCGCGCTATAGAAATACGTGGCACGACGATAACATCGCCGCGATTCCCTCGCTCGAGGATACCGCTCCTAACACATCCCCTAATCACTAAGAAATGTAGAACTTAAGTTAATTCATTCTAAGGTTTTTGTGACAAAAAAATACTTGTGTGTTTTCATATTGTAAAAAGTCGTGCGTATTGTAAAAAGTCGTGGATGGTCATGGTGGAAGAAACTGTGTAATTAATTTCGGCAGGAATCGATATGCCAAGTTACGTATTAGGTCGGTTATCTCGCCGCCCCGTCAGTGAAGGATAACTGTTACTTCGCCCCTGCGATACACCTGGCTTCAACGTTTCACCGAAACTCTAATACTACATTTCTAATGTAACTGAATATGTAAGTTACTCTAACTTTAGACTACTCTTAATCTTACTTCAAGACGCACTTTTGTAGACAGTCAGGCAAAAACGATTAAAAATGAAATTTGTAAGAAATGTACAATATAATTTAGACTTAGTTGACTGTAAAAAAATTATAAAATTAGCCAAATGCGAGTCGGATTCGCACACGAAGGATCCCGTGCCATTTCATTCATTCATTCATTTCAGCCATAAAAAGTCCACTACTGAACACAGGCCTCCCTCATGGATCTCCATGAGGAGCAGTTGCCATACTCACCACGCAGGCGGGTTGGCGAGCGCAGTCATTAGTCTGTGAAAATTTCAAGCGTCTACCGGTTGCCGGTTATTAAGATCCAGCAAAATACGGCATTAATCACTATTAAAATTGTATGGGAACCCCCTTAAATATTTATTTTGTTCTGTTTTTAGTATTTGTTGTTATATCGGCAACAGAAATACATCATCTGTAAAATTTCATGAGATACACAGCCTGGAGACAGACAGGCAGACGGACAGATGGACAGCAGAGTCTTAGTAGTAAGGTCCCGTTTTTACCCTTTGTACACGGAACCCCAAGTTCTTGGAGATTAAAGTTATTGGAGAAAAACTAGTAAATCCACTTATTATTTTTGAGACACATTGCGGCCCTCCTTACTATCATAATAAGAATATATTTCAACATTTGTAATGCGTATAACATTTAGTAAATAATCTAACCTAATCTAAATAGCCCATCGGATCCCACTGCTGGGCAAAGGCCCCCCTTCCCTTTCTCCTCTCGTCTCGATCCAGTGCGATAGTCCGATAGTACTTAAGCGTAAACTTATGCATCATTACTTTTCATCTGTGACGGACAGACAAAGTCACACAATAAGGGATCCTTTTTACCATTTCGGTCCGAAACCCTATAAAATTAAGGCTTATTTCCCGCAGGAATCGATATTCCAAGTTACGTATTAGGTTTGTTGCCTTGCCGGCCGCCAGTCAGTGAGGGATATTTCGCCTCTTCAATACACCTGTTGGCTGTGGGCACGAGAAATATTAGGGGTAGTATGAAATTGCCGATTTGTACTGAAAAATTGAACTTGGTTTTTTTTTTATTTATTTTTATTTATTTGGAAAACTAAAAGCTTAATATTAAGTAAAGTAGTACAAACATAACGTGGCTAAACTAAAGCTAGAAACAGTTTCCACATATGGGTAACTTAAGAATATTATGTAAAAGTAAACAAATTTAACTTAAATAAAATGTACATTGGATAAATTAACAGAAGAAAACTAATAGAAGAAAATGTTATGTTTGTTTGTTTGCCTGTAAGTGATTATTAAAAAAGTGTAGCTGATATTTTCTGATATTTTTTTAATTTAACATATTTATTTAATCAAAATAATTACTATTACTATCTATACATTTCTGCCATCTAATAGGAAGGTAATTTATGCCTTTGCGATAGAACTCTGGTGATCTAGATTCGACAAACTGTGTGAAAGCATTTTGTACTGCCTCCTGAGAAGAAACTTTTTATCACGTAGAAAATTATCCAAATCACGAAAAAAAATGGTAGTCCGTTGAAGCAAGGTCTGGCGAATACGGAGGGTGACGAATGGTTTCTAATTAAATTTCTTGTAGACTTTAAACGGTTTCTCGTGCTGTATGAGATCTCGTGTTATCATGGAGCAATAATTTATTTATTTATTTATTTATTTTACAAAATCCACAGCTCTTAATAAAATACAGTTCAAAACTTACGCACTAACTTACAGCCAATAAAGGACTTACATTTTTTAAATAATAATAATAACTAAAAACCGACATCCACAAAGCAAATAAATACGTTCCAAACATAACAAATTAAACAAAAATTTACAAATATAAAAACAAAACTAATTAAAAACAAAATTAAACATGTGAAAACAGAAAATTATATATATATCACACCAAGAAAAGAATATACATACATACATAAGATAATATACATACATACTATAAGAATAAACCTAGTCACCCTCACTCTCCACACCCAAAACCTTAAGAACTTCTTCCTTGAAGAACCTCTTACTACTATTAAAAATATCTGCGCTATTAAATCTTTTATTGTAGTTCCTTTGCAATCTTACAACAAGTGAATTTTGGGCATAATTGGTGCAAGTATGGGGAACGTGAAAGAGGTTTGTATGTCGAGTTCGGGTTTTTGGGGTAGAGAACCGTAAAATTTTCAACGCAAGTTCAGGACAATCTATATAATTGTTACATATACCATGCAAAAAAGACATATCTGCAAGGCTCCGCCGAGCTTCAAGAGTCGAAATGTGGTGATGTCGACATGATTCTTGATACAGCTTAGACCAACAATAGCTTCGAAAATTAAGATGCTTAATAAATTTTATCTGTATGTTTTCAATACTCTGTATGTGTGTTATGTACTGAGGGTTCCAAGTTGAGCTACAGTATTCCAGAACACTTCGAACATAGGCACAGTATAAAACTTTGAGACAGCCTATGTCTGTAAACGGTCGACATACTCGCAATATAAATCCAAGGCTCTTATATGCTTTATTCACTATTATCTCTATATGTTCCGAAAACGTTAATTTTCCATCAATCTGCACACCGAGATCTCTAACAGAATCTAATTTGTTTATATTTACGCTATTAATTTGGTAATTAAACTTAGTTGGATACCTTTTACGAGTAAATGATACGAATGAGCATTTAGTTATATTAATAGCAATACGATTTTCTGTATAGTAATGCCCAAGCCTATCTAAGTCTGCCTGAAAATTAATGCAATCTAGTTGATTCCTCACTTTTATATATATTTTGGTATCGTCAGCATACATGAGGAAACGGGCGTGTTTAAAGCATTTACCTACATCGTAAAGGTAAGAAGCATATAAAAGTGGACCAAGAATAGAGCCCTGTGGAACTCCAGATGGAATAGTCACTAGGTTAGAACGAAAGCCACCCAGAACAACAGCTTGAGAGCGATTTTGCAAGTATGATTCTAACCATCTAAGCAGGCTGCCGCGAATACCAAGTTCATAGAGCTTACGAAGAAGAATGATGTGATCTACACGATCAAAGGCTTTTTCAAAGTCCGTGTAGATCACATCAACTTGAGATCCACCATCCATGTCCTTCGTAATGTGGTCAATAAAAACGCCCAAGTTTGTAACCGTCGATCGCCCCCTCATAAACCCGTGTTGTTCCACAGGGATTAAATTAGCTATAACCGGGTATATTTTAGTGTGGACCACTCTTTCAAACAGCTTGCTTAATACATTAAGTAATGAGATTGGACGGTAGTTCTCTATTAACGTCTTTGATCCCTTCTTGTGAATAGGTACAACCTGAGCTTGTTTCCAAATGTTTGGGAAATAGCCTTCGCGCAGGCATCTATTAAAAAGCATAGTAATTGGAACACTCACTGATTTTGCACATTTGACAAAAAATATCGGAGGGATATTGTCACAACCTGCCCCTTTTGTTATGTCTAAATTTTGAACAAGTTTTAAGATATCTTCTGATTTTACTTCTATATTATTAATACTATTTACATTCAAACTGTCATATAATTGATTGGTGGAATATGAATTAGCTGGTTGACTGAAATTTCGCTCAAAAAAGTTATTGAATGCATTACATATTTCCTCTTGTGTATTTAATACAGAATTATTAAACTTCATTTGTTGAGGGTAATTAGAAATATCACGCCTTTTAGACTTAATGTAGGACCAGAAAAATTTAGGGTTAGTTTTTATTTTTTGTTGAGAAAAATTCACATATGTCTGATAACATTCAGCCTGCAGCTTTTTAATTTTTGTCCTGAGTTCTGAAAATTGCACGTAGTCATTAGGGTTACGGTACCGTTTCCAATTTCTATGAATTTTATATTTCTCTTGAATTATTTTTATTAGAGCTTTACTATACCAAATAGGGTAAGTGTATGTTCCTGACCAGCGAATCTGTGGAACATGAGCTTGTATTAAGAGTCTAAAGATTGAGTAAAGCTGACTAATCGCATCTTCAATATGATTACTACCTATAAATGACCAATCATATTGAGCAAGATAATTATTTATATAGTGAAAGTCAGCGCGATTAAATTGAAATTTTGTACGACATTGAGGTTTGAGCGGAGGTATTAAAATATCTGTGGCAGTAATTGAAATAGCTGGATGAAAGGAATCTTCATTAACTAGAGGTGAATTAGCTTTACTAACTGTAATAGAAGAGTTTGAGAACAGCAGATCTAGTGTGTTATTACTTTTGTTAGTTAGCTTATTATATTGAGTAAAACCCAGAAATGAGGACTGTCCAATGAGATTCGACGCTGCGTTTTGTATATCTAAAGAACCTTTTTTAATAATAATTGGCTCCACACAGCACCAATTTATGCATGGCAGGTTAAAATCACCTGCAAGAATAAAGTAATCATTAGAATTTTGATTGTAAACTTCCGATAGCGAATCTACAAATAACTGCGTTCGTAAGGGAATTAATGCGTTCGGGGGTATATAAACAACTGCTATATGCAAGTCATGTGAGGAACCAAGAGATCGGGCAGGTATTGTTATCCATATACATTCAAGATCCTGACGCTGCCATTCCGGCCTGTTACGTGCTTGTAAACGCTGGTTGCACATAGCGATAACACCACCTCCCAATGTTCCCCTATCCCTCCGAAATACATCAAACTTACTACCGCTAAGTTCAGCATTCAAAATTCCATCACACAACCATGACTCAGTAATCATAACCACATCAGAGTCTGACAACAACAGGTTATTATAAAATTCATTTGTTTTTGTACGCAATCCTCTAACATTCTGATAAAATAGTTTTAAAGTTTTCATTGTATCAATCATTATAACGAAGAGTAATATAACCATACCTTTTCTCAGTAAATTCTGTGTTAAAAATTAGATAAAGCGAAATTAGATAGTAAAGTACTATGACATATTTGATGATTTTATAAATATATAACTTGAGACGGTGGTCGATGAACCGATATTTATTCTTTATAAAATACTGGTAAGATAAATATTCATATAAAAAGTTTGTATTTATGTCTATAATTAGTAAACTTGATGTATATAATAATAATAAAATATTAGAAAATTGTGTGTGTTTGTGTAAGATATTATGTAAATAATGGAATGTACTTGGGTGTGATAAATATATTTTCTGTAGAAATATAATCTTTAGGAAAAATTGGAAAAACATAAAATGAAAACAATTTGCGTTGCAACGAATAAAACGAAAAAATCTGTAACAAAACAATACAAGAGTTATAGAAAAGTTCAAACAATCTTTGCAA
The DNA here is from genome assembly GCA_963082625.1 of Pasiphila rectangulata. Lineage (NCBI taxonomy): Eukaryota > Metazoa > Arthropoda > Insecta > Lepidoptera > Geometridae > Pasiphila > Pasiphila rectangulata. The sequence goes on along the minus strand of OY720246.1, from coordinate 1,940,701 downwards.
GGTCCGAAGTACAGTTTATAGCTACTGGAGGAGATGTTTCGTTCTTTCTCACAAAAATTCTGCAGTTTTTTGTCCAAATATACTTATAATTTACTTCCCTTGCTTTCAGTTTGCAGGAGCTTAGCAGCTGTTTACTGTCTTTTGTCAGATGTTCATTGACATATATTTTATCAGTGTCTCTTCCCAGTCCAACATCCTTGGCAGTCAGATTGCGATGCTTACGCGCAGAAGCAATTATTTTGTCTTTCACAGCACGTTGCCTCAACCGTGCAACTATAGGGCGTCCGCGTGCTGCACTCACGCCGCGCCGCGGCTGCACCCGGTGGGCGAACTCCAAATCAGACAGATTAAGGGGAACTCCGATGTGCTGGGAAACTTTTAGAACTAGATCCGTAGTTATTTCTTCCTTTTCCTCGGGGATACCTGTGATCTCAATATTCTGAATTCTCACCCACTGCTGTTGTTTTAAGTTGTCTTCCTCTAAAAACTTAACACGGCACAAGCAAGCACTTAGACTTTCTTTAAGGTTTTTGTTCTCATCCTTGATACATTTAAGCTCAGAGGTCGTACTTCCAAGAAGCTTTTTAAGGTCCGAAATTTCCTTTCCAAGATCTTCATACTGCGCACTGACATATGCGATAGAATCCTGAAATCCAGAGCACTGCGTATTAATTGATAATAATGGGGAAGATCGATTCATGAGTCGGGGCTGTTTCACTGCTAGTTTTGCTATCATTGTTCGGAGTTCGGCACAGTAGACATCTGCCGTTATTGCCTAACCAGATCGGAGAAAGCTATAGTAAATAACACCATGCTGAGACCACAAAACAGTTTCCTTTTTATTGGTAAGCTTTGCTTTAGGACACTGTTGCGGCGTTTGACCTGGGGTCAGCCATTGCATTTTTCGCTTAGGGTTATCGTAAAGAATCTACTTTCCATCACATGTCGCAATTCGATCCAATATTCCTTTATTTCTGTATCGATTCAACAAGGCAACACAAGTTTCAAAACGCGTTTCTTTCTGCAGATCTGTCAAATCATGAGGCACCCATTTTTCATATTTTTTTTATTTTATTGATTTAACGCAAATGAGTCAATATTGTTGATAAGGTAACGTTAAACCATGCTGCTAATTCCTGGGTAGTTTGGCTCGGATCGGCTTCCACCATCTCTTTCAATTCATTGTTATTCACCTGTGTGGGGGGGGTCTTCCACGTGGTTCGTTTTTCAAATCAAAGTTTCCGTCACGAAAGCGTTTAAACCAAAATCGCACGGTGCGTTCATTAGCAGTCCCCTCTCCAAACGCAACATTGAAATTGCGAGCTGTTTCTGCCGCGTTAGTTCCGCGTCGGAACTGGTATTCAAAAATCACTCGATGTTTCGAAGTATCCATCTTTCTTGTCTAAGCTGAATAAAAAAAAACAACTGAAAATCGATAATCGAATGTTGCACATTTTTTAAAAGAAAAACTTCATAGGTACCATGTGAAAAAAGTTTCACTTAAAAATCTCAAACCATGAAGGTTCTATGTCAGTTCGAAGTACAGTATTACAATAAAACAGCATTTCATACTTTAACCCCTATTACTTATGCTGCTTCGAGCATGTCTGGCGGGTACAAATAAATCAATCAAAATATATTTATTTCTCTCACAACAAACCGTAAGACTGAGATAGGTTTTTTACACTCCCTGGGTTCAAAATATAAACAATAAAATACCAGCTAATTGAATATATGTTGCCGTGGGGTGCCGGCAGTAGAATGTTGCCCCTCCTCTTTTGCCCGTGGATGCCAAGCGTGGTGAATATGGCTACTGCCCCTTATGGACATCCAGGAGGGAGGCCTGTGTTCAGTAGTGGACGTTTACGGCTGGTATGATGATGATGAATATATGTTAAATATATACCTCTACAGGGTGTATTATAATATGTGTACTAACCCGAAAAAGTGGGTTACAACCCATGAAAACATGTAATTTTGGAAGGGAATAAAATCGGGAATACGTTTTTTTTTTTCTTTTTTTTATCGTTTTTATTTAAATTTTTACTAGTTGGTGTTATATGAAAATGATCCTGAGGTCGTCATTAAATTTCTTTTTTTTTCATTTTAATAAAAAAATCCTCTTATATGTTATAGGTATTTTTATTTGTACCTGTACGGCAACACTTTGCGCAGGTCAATGACCCTTTCAAGAATCAGTACGAATCTGGCACAAGTCCGCCCCACGATATGCCCTTTTGTGGTTTGTAGTTTGATAGATATACAGGGCCCAATATGAACGGTTTAGTACCGATCCCGCCAATGACACGATCATGGAAATCTAGCCAAACATCATGTTCCCGTACCCATTGGCCATTTTCGCTAGCTTCCGTTAGTAACCCATTCCATTGTCGCTAGCTTGGGCAGTTACGGTTCATAAATCACAGGGTCTCACGTTGGAAAAGTCATTGTTAATATTGGCGAGAAAGAACTGGCTGCTGGTTGTACTTACGTGGCTCTGTCTAGGTGCAAGCGCCTGGAAGATCTTCTTATTGATCAAGCATTTGGTTTTGTTAGATTAGAAAAAATAAGAAAAATTAAAGTTTTGCAATCAAGAATTAACGAAGAGAAGAGAATGGATAGCCTTGAACGCAGAAGCTCTTCTTGAAAGACGAATGTTGAATTCGCTTCCTTATGTTCCTCCAGAATCTCTGTATTCGTTTCATATGTGGCCTGCGTAAATATGATCACGTCTCAGAATATCGGAGTAAGCTTAAGTGGTTACCTATTCGTTCACGCAGAAATGCGCATTTCCTCTTTTCTTTGTACAGTATCCTGTTTAGTCCTTTTTCTCCTCCCTATCTCAAAGAGCGCTTTGAATTTCTTCATCTCTCGCACGATCGCACAACGCGCTCTTCTGAGACTCTGCAATCTGTCAGTACTCCTCTTCACTCTTCTATTTTTTATGGAAATTCTTTCACTGTGCTAGCGATACGGCTATGGAATCAATCACTATTTATCACTTTAACTTTATTTCCTATCAGTAACATTTTATAGTATATATTAGTATTTATTGTATTTGAGAGAGATATATATGTATATATGAATGCATATCTATATGCTATTTATTGATTATGTATTATAATTTAATTTTGTATGTACTATAGTCGCTAAATAGGTTATTAACTATACTTATATATTTATTAAATGCATAAGTTTAAATATATATGATGACACCGTGCTTTTTTTATTCTTGTTGGTTAAGTCCATCCTAAGGTTGCCTGGAAGAGATCACTAATAGTGATAAGGCCGCCCATTGTACTTCTACTTTTAATTTTGTAATTTTCTTTCTTTGTTATTATTATGTCATGTGTTAGTATTAAGTTAAGTACAATAAAGAGTTATCTATCTATCTATGTTTAATGTGTTGTTAAGCCTATCATTGGACAAATTCTATACCGAGGTCACAGCGCAATATAATTTCAAGAAATCCAACTAAATATGTAATGATATAAAAATTTTTGTTAACGACTCATAGGTACAAAGGTAAATGTAAATTACCTATATATTACACACAAATCAAAGCTTGGAGAGTTTGGAGAATTCCAGCAATCCAGTCCAAATCCAAATCGCTATGTAAAATCAAGTTCAAATGTAATGGGACTTCATTGAAAGAAGTCGCTCGCTCGTTCTACGTTCGTGGCGAACAACTAGTCATTTGTACGGCAACCTCTTCGCAATGACCCTGTCATAATCAGCTGGCGTTCAGGTTGTCTGTATCAGCTGTTAAAGACAAAACCTTTCTGGACTTTCTTGAATGAAAATCACCGTATCCTGGAAAAGAGTATGTACCACTCCGTTTAGTCGTAAAACTAAAGTTATCCCTTGCAATGGTCACATATTATAATACACCTTGTAGCCCGGAATCCCTATCGGAATAGCGAAATTGATACCTGGTATCTATTTCGATGAAATACAATTATTCTATTCCTTCAAACGCGAATTCGAAAATTTTCCGCGTATTGCGGAAAAACCGAAACTATATTCTTTATTTTCTACTTTTTACCGTTACTATGAAATTTTATTATGTTTTTTTATTTACAAAATGCATTTTCTAAAATGTAGAAACTCAAAAATAAGATTTTAATAATTTGTGTTTATGATCTCATTAACGTTTTGTTTAAAAAGACTTTTTGCAAACAAACACGGTAAAATAATAGTGTTGAGTAGAATACTGTAATCTTATCCATAAGTACCAGGCTGCACGCAATATACAGGAGGTGATAAGCCTGTAAACAGTTATTGTTGTGTGCGGCGAGCGATAATGGCACATGTGCCTCCGTATTACGGCTTAGAGTCCTATAGAGCTATAAACTGCAGTAAGCTTATTGAAATATCTACGGAACAAACCATTTCAAATGTATCGCTGAGATAGTATTATTTTACAAGCTTTTATTTAGTTTGGCCCTGTATGTATGTAGAGGTATGTTGGTGGAATCTTGCTACTCAATTCTTCAACCAATTGAGCTGAAATTTTGTATATAATTTTGTGGTTTTCTATTCTTTGGATAACGATGCATGGTCAGCTATGTGACGTCACTCCCAATCCAACATGGCGGAATACCCAAGATGGCGGACTACTTATTTTATTTGTGCTCGGAATTAAATGAAAGGGCTTGCTGAGAATAACTCAAAATATGGAATGAGCTCACTCCGAATCCAACATGGCGGAACACCCAAGATGGTGACTAGTTATTTTTAATGGACTCCTACATTATGGATATCAAATTAAAGGGCTTGCTCAGAATAATTCGAAAAGGAAATGACGATACTCTGAATCCAACATGGCGGAACATGCAAGATGACGATTAGTTATTCTTAATGCACTTACTCTTACAATATGGGTATCAAATGAATGGCCTTGCTGAGAGTTACTCGAAAAAATAAATGACATCACTTTAAATCTAACATGACGATATACTCAAGATGGCGGACTAAATCGAAAAATGAAATAACGTCACTATAAATCCAATATGGCAGAATACCCAAGATGGTGGACTAGTTATTTTAGTAAATCAAATAAAAGGGCTTGGTGAGAGTTACTCGAAAAATTATATGACATCACCCTAAATCTAACATGGCAGGCATGAGATAAACAGACAAGAAACCAACTGTCCAGTGCAAGGATATTGGATAGATGACATAATTCTTCATCTTCTTCTTTACCATTCATCGCGGTAGTGTAGGAGTGAGGTTCTTTTTTAGGGTATCGTAGTAAAACAAGAAATCCTTATAGTTTTGCTTTGTGTCCCTGTCTGTCTGTCTGTCTGTTCGTCCGTCACCTGCTTTGCGAAGAGACTATTAGTCCTACAAGGGTGTAATTTTCCATGGACGTACCAAATAACAACGCCGAGATAACGCAACAAAAAAATGGTCAAAAAATTATTACTAGGGTCACAGGGACCGGAGTTATTGTGACCTCAAAAGTTCACCAAAAAATAAAAGTCTTCAAATGGCCGAAAACGTCCAAAAACCCAAAAATGCCATTTTTGACCTTTGGTGACCTTTTGAGGTCTTCGTCCCCTTTTCTGCTACCCCCTTACCAATGCTTGTTATAACTAGCTATCCCATGCAACTTCGTCTGCGTTAGAGAGAGAGAGTGGGTCGTAGGCTGTATTTAACGGTCGTATTCTAACGGAGCAGAATCTTTCCCTGAACTACACGAGAACCATAGTTAAAATTAAGTACTATTGACAATCATACGAATCATTACGAAGACTTGGGCTGCCGGCATGATAATGTTGCCCCACCTCTCTTGCCCTTGGATGCAGTAAGAACCTGCTAAGTGCTACCGTAGGAATATGGACAGCAGCGTCTATCCGTGTATCTCCATCCCGTACTGCGCTCGCTAACCCGCCTGCCAAGCGTGGTGAGTATTACTGCATCCACGGAGAAGAGAGGAGGAGCAGCATTCTACTACTCACGGCATATTTTCTTTAAAACTTATATAATTTTCAAATGCACCTGAGAGTTTCAAGCTTTTTCTAGATAATCTAGAAAAACCTTCTAGATTATCAAGTAAAAGCGTTGTCATAATATTTACGCTAGGTTTAAGGTAAATGTATTTTTGCTCTTTTATCACGTAAAAATTCACACTTTTTTTTCTTTTCCAAAACAGCTGCAAATTATCTGAAGAGCTCTTAGAAATTCTAACATTAAAACAAACAATTCAATCATATTACGAAACTTTTAAGCGATTGAAAACCGCAGCCACTTAACCTCTCAAAAGTTCTCAAGGTCAATAACGAAGGCAAAAAGAAATCCATTATAGATAGCAATTTCAAAGTTGGAGACAAAAGTATGGGTGCCAATAAATTTTTAAGTTCTTAAGTTAAAGTTGATTACGTGATCGAACTCTTAAGGGGCTTTGAAAGTTCTTTTTAATCGCAGGGTTTTGAATTTGATTGGTATCTCTATTTAATTTTTATGATGCTAATAGTCGGTGTTTCAGATACGAGTACTCAAATGGCCGTGATGGCTATCACGGCCATTTGAGTACTCTACTCTACTAGTGGGGTGCCGGGAGTAGAATGTTACCCCTCCTCTCATACCCGTGAATGCAGTAAGAGCCTGCTAAGGGACACCTCCGGAAGATGAGCAGCAGCGTCTATCCATGTATCAACATCCCGTACTGCGCTCGCCAACCCGCCTGCCAAGCGTGGTGAGTATGGCAACTACCCCTCATGGAGATCCAAGAGGGAGGCCTGTTCAGAAGTAGACTTTTTACGGCTGGAATTATGATGATGATGCCTCAAATGGACTTTAAAATGAAAAGTAAACATAATAACAAGAAACACTGAAACAAAGTGACAATTACTAGACCAAAATGACAATTACTAGACCGATTTTCAAATATTTTTGACTACTACAACTGTCTATAACGGTTCATGAGATACAGCCTTGTGACAGACATACAGACAGACAGACGGACAGTGGAGTCTTAGTAATAAGGTCCCGTTTTTACCCTTTGGGTACGGAACCACAGATAACAGAAACTAAACGGAACTCTAATATCGTCTAGACGAAAATTAAATTGCTCTGTCAGAAAACAAAAAAAAGCGATAAACATCGAAAAATAGAATGCGAAAGGCAGCGCACGAAATTACACAACTCGGAGAAGGATGGCCGGACACGTCCGCTTCCGCTTTTACTTTGTAAGGAGGAGACATATGTATGTACATCGACAAGTTTCCATATTTTCATTATTTGCACAAATAAAATTTGGTTTGTTTATATGTCTTTTTTAAACTTTCGCGATCACGACACATTATTAACACATATTTAACCGGATATTTATCGCGCTATTTACCTTTATTATTGCCCGACGTTTCGACAGGATTGCCCACCCATCGTGGTCCCGGGAAGTCCCGGGACCACGATGGGTGACTATGTGTTAATAATTGTTCATATGTGTCCCGCGCAACTTCGTCTGTGTCACATTGCACAGGGTGTATGTAAATGTGTACTAACATGAAAGGGGTTTCAGCCAAGTAGTTTTAGAAGGGAAAAAATCGGGAATACGTATTTTTTTATATTATTATTTACAGTTCTACTAGTAGGTGTTATGTAAAAATGATCCTAGGGTCAAAATAGTTTTTTTTAATTATAATAATAAAAAACCTTTTCGTGGTTATAGGTATTTTTATTTGTACGACAACTTTTTGCGGAGTTCAATGACCCTGACAAGAATCAGCTGGCGGTTAGGTTGTCATTATCGTAGAATCAGCTGTTGAACTTAAAACTTTCGTGTGGTCTTTTCTTGAATGAAAATGGCTCAATCCTGAAAATTCGTAGTACAAAATTGGTTTCTTGGGATGTGTCAATTAGTCCAAAAGCGTTTAGTCTCTATAAAGATTAGTTCAACAGAAGAATGCATGTTGATAATTAGGAAGTGTATGTTTTATGCTGTGTGCGACATAGACTAAATTGCGACGTATGTCAATTAAGTTTAAGGCAAGCGGAGAACGAAGACTCAGAATCACCCCTTTTCGGCTTAGTACACATGTTATAATACACCCTGTAAAGAGTGGGTCGTAGGAACTTATAATAAAAATGCGCGCGCACTAAAACTGTGATATCATCTAAGATAATACTACTTTTAATTAAAATTGTGTTAAATGCAATTATGTGTAAGTCAACCTCAAAAGATAGTCATTATGCTATCGCAGACTTTTTTTCAGAGCTTTTTAAGAGGAACAATTCCGTCATCCTTATGCAAGATTTTTCAATGATGCTCCGCTCTTATTGTTCGTAGCGTGATGTTATACATCTTATAGCCTTCCTTGATAATAAGGATATCCAACAACGAAAAAAATTTAAACTCTCTGACATTGAGTCTTCCCGGGACCACGATGGGTGCAATCCTGTCGAAACGTCGGGCAATAATAAAGGTAAATAACGCGATAAATACCCGGTTAAATATGTGTTAATAATGTGTCGTGATCGCGAAAGTTTAAAAAAGACTATAAATAAACTATAATAATGTACAAATTACTATGAGAAAAGTTAATATTATCTCGATACAACGCGTAAAAGTGTATAAAAGCCTTTACATCATCATCGACATAATCTCAGCCGTTTAACTTTAAAAAAGCCGCTTAAAAACTTAAATTCAAAGTGAATCCCTACTCTATTGAAGATTTGTTATAAAATAATCTTCGGAATTTCACACAAACACTACACTTTCCTCGTTCGTTTAATCTATTTTGCCCTGTGGCAAGTGAAGGGCAATTTTGTATGAAAGATTGTGTAAAAACGTTTAGCAAATATGAAAAGATAAAATGTTGAAACTTTGATTATGGCTTTTATAACTTTTTTAACGCACATTTACAAGTAAATGAAGCACAATTCTAAGTAAAGCAAAGTAAAGTTTAAACTAAAAATGTTAATTTGCATAAGTCCTTAATTTTGATATTTCACTTTTCTGTTGATTGTTTTCTTGCATGATCTGATCACAGAAAGACAAAGTTCTACTTTTTGACGGGGACTGTTATTTATGGCAAGTTATTTATCATTATCACATACATAATTAATCTTGAATGAATATATATATATTGGCCGTGGGGTGCCGGCAGTAGAGTGTTACCCCTCCTCTCATGCCCGTGGATGCAGTAAGAGCCTGCTAAGGGATACCTCCGGAAGAGTGGCAGCAGCGTCTTGCCTTGCGCTTGGCAGGCGAGTTGGCAAGCGCAGTGTGGAATGTTGATACACGGGAAGACACTGCTGCCCATCTTCCAGTGATAACTCTTAGCAGATCCTTACTGCATCCACGGGCGAGAGAGGAGAGGCAACAGTCATACGCCGGCACTTACTGCTTAGTACCCACATTATAAAATGTGCTTTGATCAATGGGTCCACCGATTTCCATAAGAGTTCGTCAATAACGGCTCAATAACTAAGAATCTCGTCTCAAAGGAATATGCTGAGCGGGGCTACTCCAAACGGAACCCTAACCGCGTTGAAACCGGTAACCGATATTAAAGCATCATCAAGTGCTCAGCTCATGAAAGACAAGGGGCTGAGGGGTGCGACTGCCCGCAGGGTTAGGGTGGAGCCAGCCAACTAGTTGGATTGTATGATTGAAAGGAATAGAATAGAAAAGTTTAGTCTTTTTTAAACTTTCGCGATCTTAACACATTAAATAATGTTTTATTAAAATAATAAATAAACAATGTGTATTCTATAATCATATTCACAAAACATTTGTTCTCCTTTCAAAACTATTTGTTTTCATGGGCCAAAACCGTCCCTTTCGGATATTACACATATTGTTATACATCCTGTATACAAGAACAGACGATTAAAATTAAATAACTACAAAATAGGTCGCACAGTCTCCTCTCATGCCCGTGAATGCAGTAAGAGCCTGCTAAGGGATACCTTCGGAAGATGGACAGCAGCGTCTTTCCGTGTATCAACATCCCGTACTGCGCTCGCCAACCCGCCTGCCAAGCGTGGTGAGTATGGCAACTACCCCTTATACCCCTCCACGAGTATGAGAATAGGAGTTACATTCTACTGTCGGCACCCACGGCATTACAGGTATAAAAACGGCTATTCCCGTTGCCACTAATCGTTTGCTTAATTACTCATACGGATGAATGCATTTTAACGTGATTTAACTTTAGGTTTGAGGATATTATAACAGTACCCCTTTTTTCCCTTCAAATCCCTTTAATTGGGTCCAACAAATCCGTCGGTTTGTCCACCCGTTCCGTCCTTGATTAATGCCGGACCCTTTCGCAGCTTTCAACAGTCTCATTTGAATTTCGGAGTGGAGTGTAATTCTATCAATGAGAATCATACCGATATGAATTGGCTTTGAATTAAATTCTGGCTGAAGGATGACGTTTAGACATAGACATTCGTTTATTTGCTTGTATAGGACATATACAATAATGACACAGTGAAAGAACAGATACAGAGATTATAAGTAGAAGATAATAATTTTATGCGAAACTAACAAATGAAAATATATGTATATATTTTACACAAAAAATGTATAGTGTGTATGTGCTACAGTAGCAAATCGGTCACAGCTCAGCATAATGCCTAACCACTGGGAGGTAGCTAGGCGCTGGTATTCTGCCATGGTCCTGTGGACCCTGTGAGAGAACATCAAGGATTTGTGAAGTAGAAATGAAAAAAAGACTTAGGTGCGTGTGAGTAACCATAATAAATAAATAAATAATAGAATAGTAGCATATCATCATCATCATTTCATCATTTCAGCCGTAGGACGTCCACTGCTGGACAAAGGCCTCCCTCATTGATCTCCAAGTACTGCGGTTGGAAGCCGTCTGCATCCACCGCCGACCAGCAGTTCTCACCAAGTCGTCTGCCCATCTTGTAGGTGGACGTCCTACGCTGCGCTTGCCGATCCGTGGCCTCCATTCGAGAACTTTGCTGCCCCATCGGCCATCTGTTCTGCGCGCTATATGGCCTGCCCATTGCCACTTCAACGTGCTAATCCGTTTGGCTATGTCGGTGACCCGAGTTCTTCTACGTATCTCCTCATTTCTGATTCGATCCCGTAGTGAAACCCCGAGCATAGCCCTCTCTATAGCTCGTTGAGCGACTCTGAGCTTGTTCATAAGGCCAATAGTGAAGGACCACGTCTCGGTTCCATATGTCATCACTGGTAACACACACTGGTTGTAGACTTTCGTCTTAAGGCACTGAGGTATGTTGGACGAAAAGATGTTGCGAAGTTTCCCAAACGCTGCCCATCCGAGTTGGATTCGACGATTGACCTCTTTCTCGAAGTTGGACCTACCTAATTGGACTGTTTGTCCTAGGTATACGTACGCGTCTACAACTTCAAGAGCCGAGTCCTCAACCATAACTGGGGCAGGCACGACATGGACATTTGACATGATTTTCGTCTTGTCCATGTTCATTTTAAGGCCTACCCGCTGGGAGACTCGATTGAGGCCTTCGAGCATCGTGCTGAGCTCTTCCATCGATTTTGCCATGACCACAATATCGTCGGCAAATCGAAGGTGAGTGATGTATTCGCCGTTAATATTGATGCCCAGCCCTTTCCATTCCAGGAGCTTGAAGGCATCTTCCAAAGCGGTCGTAAACAGTTTCGGAGAGATTACGTCTCCCTGTCTTACGCCTCTTTTTAAGGGAATCGCCTTCGAGCTCTGTTCTTGTACTCGGACTGACATAGTGGCGTTTGTATACAAACACTTCAACACTTCGATGTACCGATAGTCAATTCGGCATCGTTGGAGAGACTCAAGCACCGCCCATGTTTCGATCGAATCGAAGGCTTTCTCATAGTCCACAAACGCAAGACATAGCGGCAAGTTATACTCTTCGGTCTTCTGTATGACTTGCCGCAACGTATGTATGTGGTCTATGGTACTGTAGCCTTTTCGGAACCCGGCTTGTTCGGGAGGCTGGAAGTCATCAAACCTGCGTTCGAGACGGTTCGCGATGACCCTGGAAAACAGCTTATAAACATGGCTCAACAGCGAGATGGGTCTGTAATTCTTAAGTAAGGTTTTGTCACCTTTCTTGAAGAACAGAACCACCACGCCCTTGTTCCATGCTTTTGGCGTCGTACCTTCAAGCAAGGCGGAATTAAATAGCTTCTGAAGGACTTTAAGTACCGGTGATCCACCCGCTTTCAGAAGCTCTGAAGTTATTCCGTCTTCACCCGGCGCCTTGTCGTTCTTAAGCTGTTTCAAGGCCATCCTGATCTCGTACAGGCTGATGTCCGGGATATCCTCGGTATAATGTCGGGTCAGTTTAGCTCTTGGGTCGTTGGCCGCACTGCAAACAGGTTTCGTGACCGAATCGTAGAGCCGTCCATAGAACCTTTCGACTTCCCTTAACACTTCTGCTTTACTTGACGTTATGCTGCCATCTTCCCTCTTCAGCTTCGTCATCTGGCTCTGCCCAATAGAACTATCTCTCGCGAACACTTTGGAGCCTTTATTCCGCTCTATCGTAGCTTTAATACTGGCTGTATTAAAGGTACGAATATCGTGCCGCAAGGATTTCCAAATTTGTCTATTGAGCTGCCTGTGTGACTGAGCATCATCGGGAGACTGCAGTCGCAAAGAACGTCGTTCAGCCATGAGGTTTAGGGTGTCATCAGAAAGTTTCTGAGGTCTATTAGTACGGGGGGTCTTAAAGAACTGAGACCCCACCGTATGGACGGTTTCTACGAACCTGTTATTGATCTCGTCCACCGATGCATCTACTCCTAGACAGTCAAAGCGATTTGCGAGTTCGAGTTGAAAGCTCTCGAGGTAGTAGCATATGTAAGCATATAACTAAATCATAAAACATATTTAAATATAAATATCCACGCATCATCATCGGCCTATATTAGTCCACTGCTGGACATAGGCCATAATATCCATTACATACACTACATTATAACAATAATAATAATATAGAGCAGCTAGTGAATTAACGCACTATAGTAATTTACACCAGACAACACAGTCTTTTGTTGATCCAGTAAAAAAGCTTTGATCTAATTTTTGAAAACGTACTTGGATTTCAATTGCCGGAGTGGTGGTGAAATATTGTTCCAACACTTGGTTGCCCGGTATCGAAAATTCCTCTAAAACGCTTGAGTCTTGAATTTATTATAGTGAAACACATTTCTTGTTGATCTTTGACTATACCAACTTACGGTGTGATCCAGCTTGGCTTGATAGTCAGGTGCACCAGAAAACATAGTACAGTGAACTAGTGCTGCTATGTGTAGATGTCGCTGCGAAGCTATATTCAGTGTTGTTACATTTCACAATAAAGTTATTTTTTTAATGTTGTTCGGATTTCGTACTCACGTTAATTTGTACGTTGAAAATGGGATTTCATGTTCAGATAACTCGTATAACATTACAATGGAGATTATGCTATTGTTTGCATGTGAATCTACTAATATTAGAAAGAGCAAAGATTTGTATATTGTATGTTTGTAACGAATAAACTCAAAAACTACTGGACCAATTTTCAAAATTATTTTATTTCAACTCTAACAATAAAGAGGATAGACTTGATGGTTTGTTTGTATGCATTGAATAATCTCGGAAACTACTAGACCGATATGTAAAATTCTTTCACCATTAGAATGCTATATTATCCTTGAGCTATATTCTATACCCGTATTCACACGGGAACGGGAACTACGCGTGTGAAACCGCGGAGTGCGGCTAGTATAAAAGAAATACATGATACAAATACAATATGAACGTTCATCATTCATCATCATTCCAGCCGTAAAACGTCCACTACTGAACACAGGCCTCCCTCATGGATCTCTATGAGGGGTAGTTGCCATACTCGCCACGCTTGGTAGGCGTGTTGGCGAGCGCAGTTCGCGATGTTGAAACGATGTTTTAGGGGATCACGTCGTTCCCTACGCCGGCGCCGGTTACATCGAAAACTTCATTTTAATGCATGATAATGCCCGTCCACATACTGCAGGTTCCGTCATGCAGTATTTACAGGAGGTCGACATTGCTGTGGACTGGTCAGCGCGTAGCCCCGACTTAAATCCAATCGAGCATTTGTGGGATGAACTTAAAAGAAATGTTTGGGCTAGAAATCCTGCACCAGTCACGAAATCGGCCCTCAAAGCGGCGCTCATTGAAGAATTTAGCGATAGCATCGAACAAGATCGGGTAAAAAAACTTATTCGATCGATGAAGTAGCGATTGAAATTAACTTATAAATATTTAGTGTTGTTATTTGGGCCAGGCCTCCCCACCCTGGCTCGAATGACAGCTTCCAACACTAAATATTTATAAGTTAATTTCAATTAAATTAATATTTTGACGAATTTAAGCTTGAACTTTCTTTACTGTTAAATTATAACTTTGTTTCATTGTTTAAGAGTCCTTCTCATTTAATATTTTTTATTTACCAACACATTTTTTATTTGCCGTGGGGTGCCGGCAGTAGAATGTTACCCCTCCTCTCTTGCCCGTGGACGCAGTAAGAGCCTGCTAAGGGATATAATAAAGGTAATTTACGCGATAAATACCCGGTTATATGTATGTTAATAATGCTAAGGGATACTTCCGGAAGATGGGTGGCAGCGTCTTTTCGTGTAATAACATCCCGTACTGCGCTCGCCAACCCGCCTGCCAAGCATGGTGAGTATGGCAACTACCCCTCATGGAGATCTATGAGGGAGGCCTGATGATGAGGAGGATGATGATGATGATTTACCAAAACTAAATTTACAAAACCAACATAGACCACTCATTTTTAAGCTAAAACTAGCCGCTTTGAGATGTTAAAATCAGAAATAGAATGAAAGCTTCAGATTTTTTATTTATACAGGGTTACAGGAAAAATCGTGCTAGATCCGTTAAGGGCGTGGAGTACCCATCATTTCTGACTTATTTCACTATGAAACACCCTACCCTAAACATAACCCTTTTCGAGATATTCGACTTTTAATTTTTTTATTGAAAATTGCCGATTTTTAGGCTACTAAATTTATTTTTGTTTATTTTGTGTATCTTATTATTATTATTATTGCATTTTTACATGTGTAATAAGATGCTTTAGGACGTCAATCATTAAAATAGTGCATAAGTTAATTTAATAGACCGTAGTAGACAAGTGAAAGTTAAAAAATAAAAAAAAATATTAGAAAGTATACTTTTCTCTAAGGGATATCTAAAAAATATATTATGGCAATTGTTCGGCAGATGTTTTTTAAAATATCTACGTTTCATCAGCTATCTAACAAGGTATAACAATCTAGGGTTTTATTCAAATGCATTGAAAAAAATATAGTTTTATTGGCGACAGTGGAGAAGAAAATTTATACTTAGCCCTAAAAAGTAAAATAAAACAATAGGTAAGCATGAAATGTCATTCATTAAAGGTTTTCACACAACTTTTTCTTATTCTACGGTTCATGTTCAACATGGCCGCCTCTATTTCTGATACATTGTCGCATCCTTCTACGGAGACCAGTCTTCACTACTCCAGTGGTCAACGTGGTCCTCATTTTATTTGCTGCATCCACAATCCTTTCTCTTAAGTCTTCCACAGACGAAACTGGATTCGGCTCGCTGTACACAAGACTTTTCATGCACCCCCACACATGAAAAGCCATGGGGGTTAGGTCCGTACTTCTTGCTGGTCATGGCAACGGCCCACCTCGTCCTATCCATTTGTTTGGATAATTTGTGTCCAGCCAGTCTCTGATTCTTCTCCTGAAATGGGCAGGGCAGCCATCAGAACTAAGGAATCCCAATAAGAAAAGAGTGAAGGGGTCCCAATGAAGATTCAGCGTGAATGTGTGGATGGGCATTAACTCCAATCATTTGATTGGACCTTACTTTCTCCCGGATATTTTAAATGGGGAAAGCTACGAAAATTTCCTGAGAGCAGACTTGAGTGATTTGCTGGATGATCTGCCACTCAACCTGATCAGGGCCATGTGGTTCCAACACGATGGCTGCCCTGCCCATTTCAGGAGAAGAATCAGAGACTGGCTGGACACAAATTATCCAAACAAATGGATAGGACGAGGTGGGCCGTTGCCATGACCAGCAAGAAGTACGGACCTAACCCCCATGGCTTTTCATGTGTGGGGGTGCATGAAAAGTCTTGTGTACAGCAAGCCGAATCCAGTTTCGTCTGTGGAAGACTTAAGAGAAAGGATTGTGGATGCAGCAAATAAAATGAGGACCACGTTGACCACTGGAGTAGTGAAGACTGGTCTCCGTAGAAGGATGCGACAATGTATCAGAAATAGAGGCGGCCATGTTGAACATGAACTGTAGAATAAGAAAAAGTTGTGTGAAAACCTTTAATGAATGACATTTCATGCTTACCTATTGTTTTATTTTACTTTTTAGGGCTAAGTATAAATTTTCTTCTCCACTGTCGCCAATAAAACTATATTTTTTTCAATGCATTTGAATAAAACCCTAGATTGTTATACCTTGTTAGATAGCTGATGAAACGTAGATATTTTAAAAAACATCTGCCGAACAATTGCCATAATATATTTTTTAGATATCCCTTAGAGAAAAGTAAACTTTCTAATATTTTTTTTTATTTTTTAACTTTCACTTGTCTACTACGGTCTATTAAATTAACTTATGCACTATTTTAATGATTGACGTCCTAAAGCATCTTATTACACATGTAAAAATGCAATAATAATAATAATAAGATACACAAAATAAACAAAAATAAATTTAGTAGCCTAAAAATCGGCAATTTTCAATAAAAAAATTAAAAGTCGAATATCTCGAAAAGGGTTATGTTTAGGGTAGGGTGTTTCATAGTGAAATAAGTCAGAAATGATGGGTACTCCACGCCCTTAACGGATCTAGCACGATTTTTCCTGTAACCCTGTATATTATATTTTTTATAGACTTTTAACTGCGAGCGTGCGTACTGAGTCGATTTTTTTGCTCACGAGTGTATACTACTCGACGAACTTAGAACGAGCGAGCGACTTCTTTAATTGAAGTGCCATTGCCTTTGAACTTGATTTTTCGTTACGATCCGGATTTGGACTGGATTGTGTGTGATCTACCGCGTAAAATTAATTCAAACAGTAATAGAAAACAAATTATACTCGAACATTATTTTTTTATGTGACAGGACAGGACGAAGCTGGGCGTGGACGTCATTCACAGTTCTCAGTTTTCGTTACCTCGATTTCAAATTTGAAAACTAATTTGGGCAATAACTTAAAAATGAACAAATTAACGATGGACAGGCTAAGTAACAATCACAAAACAACATCCTTTTTTTGGATTCCCTGCACAGGGATCGCATGTTGGTGTTGTCACGGCCTATCCTGTCTGCCGTGCTAGCATAGAGAGTTTGAATACTATTATTTATTTTTCCTTCTCCTATTGAACATTTTGGATAGTGTCTCTTTTCTTTTCATGTAAAACATCTTTTGTAAAACCAGTTGGACGAGAGAAAACGCGCGACGCTTGAAAATGTGCGAGTTAGTACTGTGCGACTACCCTTCGTTAACGGGTACGTAAACATTCCCGATATTTAATATGAAACGATAATTAATATATATAATACCTAATTTGTCGTATTTAACCCCCGATAAAAAAAATATTTATTTATTTATTTAAATAGGACATCCAACACAGGGTTACACATAATGCACATAATACTAAGCTCTAAATGTTAATAGCCTGGTGCTCCCGTAATTACAGGACGTCACAGCATGTACAAAGTTAGAGCGACAACAGACAAAAAGTGTTATTCTTTAAACAGTATATAAAGCATATAAGAAAAATTATAACATAAACTTTAGGTTTTTAAAATTTTAAACAGTAAATAAAGCAAGTATGAAAAATTATAACATAAACAAAAAAAATAAGGGTTTTAGGGGTTGACCGCTATGTGTGTGTGCCTGTGTGTCTGTCTGTGGCACCTGAGCTAGTGCCTTCCTAGAAACATTCCTAGTTTGTCGTTGTTAACCTCCGACCAAAAAATAATTCACGATAGTTATTTTAGTAAAATCTTATCTTAATATCCTATCTAATAGCCCATTGAATCCCACTGCTGTGCAAAGGCCTCTCTTCCTTTTCTCCATTCGTCCCACTCCAGAGCGATAGTCCGCCATTATGGGATGGCGTCAAGTTCCTCCCGCCACCTGCGCTTGCGCCGGCCGCGTGGCCTCTGATCTTGTAGGCCCCACTTTGTTGCCATCTTAGACCAAATTTCATCAGAAAAATAGGAATTATAACACTGAAACTAGACCTGCATATTCACTCACCAGCTCCGTGAAACTGTACAAAAGGAAATTATAAAGACTGAAATATGACTAAAGTTTTAGCTAGGTATTCATAATTTATGTTCGCTAACATTAAATTGTTCAAATACGATGAATTATGTTCTGCGTTTCAGAAATATGCTTATAATTAGCACGTCCTAGTTATACGAGCGCGAAAGTTACTTCATGCTTTGTTCCATGTTCTTTGTTGAGACATATGTTGTGCAAAGTTAAAATAGGTATATTCGAAGTTGGAACATAAAAGTTGGTCGAAGCTTGTATCGTGGTGCAGAATAACTCAATTCTTAGGGTGATTATTTATCGTAACCATAAGTATTTATTTAAAATGAGTTTAATAAATTTAATACGGCTTTCACTACGTTATACCTATCTAACTTATTATCATCTCGCTGACGTTTCTCTTGTCGAATCTTCTTATAACTTGAGTTTTTAAATAGTTGATTTTTGCTATCTTGTGCCCTGTTATTGTATTGCCGTTTGCCGCGGGGTGCCGGCAGTAGAATACTCCCTCCTCTCATGCCCGTGGATGCAGTAAGAGTCTGTTAAGGAATACCCCCGGAATATGGGCAGCAGCATCTTTCCGTGTATCAAAATCCCGCAACTACCGCTCATGGAGAATGAGGGAGGCCTGAATTCAGTAGTGGACGTTTTACGGCTGAAATGATGACAAAAGTTCATATAGCGCTTGTAAGTATTTTTTTAGATCTATAATAGATGCGAAGGCCTTGCTACTAAATTTTGTGTATAAATAAATAAAGAATAGCTTAACACCAGTCGACTGTATTAAAATAATTTTAATTCGATGGCCATGATGATGATGTTCATGTAAGTATGATGATTAGCGGATAGGGATATACTCGTAATCATCAAAGTCATCTTTCGATGTCTTCGCCCGTAAGTCTCGTAATATTAGAGACTTCATCAGTTTCACTTTACCAAATCATACATCATCTACTTTCCGAATGCAAATGCTTGACTTTTATTTTATCTAATATTAACTAATATTTAACTAATATCTATATACACAGAATCGAGTTTAAAAATGGGAACCTAATTGAAAATGTATCTAATTGGATCCAAAATTAATTTACCAAATCGGTTTATAAGCGACGGAGTTGTGAGGTAAAAAAGATATTTACCTGAGAACCTCGTCGTTTAAAAAACCAAATAAAAAAGATTGAGATTGCCAAAGACCACAAAAATAAGCTATAGGAGGGGTTATAGGACATACGTTTTAAAAGAAAACCTACCAGTCTTACCCCAGTTTGATATTCCAGAATATTCCAGTCATACGTATTAACGAAGTCAACTGTTTTTAGGCAAACATTGGCAACCAGATAGCCCCCTATCTCTTGCGTCATATAGTCGGCTACTACACCTGCCTTGAAAGGCCAGCGGTAGAATGTTACCTCTCCTCTCCTTTCCCGTGGATGCAGTAAGAATCCACCGAGGGATACCTCCGTAAGATGGGCAGCAGCGCCTTTCCGTGTATCAACATCCCGTACTGCGATCGCCAACACGAGTATGGCGAGTATGGTAACTACCCCTCATGATGGACTATGAGGGAAGTATGTGTTCAGTAGTGGACGTTTTACGGCTGAAATGATGAATTATACAAAATGTGTAACGACGGTATCTGCGTATCTTACAATGAAAACAACAATACTTATATATTTAATGTTAAAAGCCTAAGAAAGTGCGCAGTACGCACGCTACACTTCCGCTCCTCGCCGGAGAAGACGCATAAATCAGCGTCCGTGAAGTGGCCCGCTCAGACACCTGCGGGCACTCAGCCGCGGACAGGGCACTCTCTGTAAACTAACGACGGAGTAGACGCAACAAGGTATAGAAATAACTGCCGTGGGGTGACGGCAGTAGAATGTTACCCCTATCATGCCCGTGGATGCAGTAAGAACCTGATAAGAGATACCTCCAGCAGATAGGCAGATAGATAGGCAGCACCGTTTTTCCGTGTATCAATATCCCGTACTTGCCATACTCACCATGGAGTCTATGAGGGAGGCCTGTGTTCAGTAGTGGACGTTTTACGGCTGAAATTATGAATTATTAAAATAAGGTTAATTACGCGATCAATTTCATATGCGACATGATATTTAATACATGTTATGTTGTATTTAATATTTTCATATTATACTAGTTGTTCGCCACGAACATAGAACGAGCGAGCGACTTCTATCAATGAGGTCCCACTGCATTTGAACCTGATTTTACGTAGTGATCTGAATCGTGTGTGATATGCCGCGCAAAATTAAAACAGATTATACTCCAACATTATCTTTTATGGCACTGGACAGTTATATGGAGTTGGGTGTGGACGTCATTTACAGCTCCGCGTTTTTGTTAGACTAACGATAGACATAATTTTTGAAACTACCACGATTGTGAACACTGTATGCAATATTTCGTAATTTTTTTTATGTGTGTTCGCGGATAACTTCATCGTTTATGTTAATATTTACATAAATAATATTTACATAAATAATATTTACATATTTTATATAAACATCTTCCGGAGGTATCCCTTAGCAGTCTTACTGTATCTACGGGCATGAGAGGAGAGGTACCAATCTACTGCTGGCACTCCACAGCTAATGTATTCCTTTCAATTGAACTTATTTTAAATCCCCTCAAACTTCACACGGGCCCTATTGATTCACGCGGTGCAATCTCGGAGATTAAATTCTATAAAATGCAGCAGTTCAATATTACCCGCTTCATAAAACTTTTAGAGCAAATATGGGGACGTCAACGTGACGTCATAACTAGACCGCCTTTAACGTTTGTCTGAGATGAAGGAGACTTAGTTTCTAACTGACTTAGGGATTTAGGATTAGGGAGGTCTGTGTTCAGTAGTGGACGTTTTACGGCTGAAATCATGAAACGAATATGGTATTACTTTATGGGTATGATATTATCAAATACCTGATGAATAGCTTCTGGCCACGTGGCTCGACCGCATGGTTCGATCAATCGGATATATTTGGTGCCTTATTAATAATATAAGATCTACTTGTGTGTGTTTGTTTTTTTTTTTGTAACAGTTGTTTTACATAGATTTGGGAAGGAACTGACTCCCAACATACAGCTAACGCTAGTTTGGGATTCAGGGCTTGCAACGAATTTGTTACCACCTTGTTGTTACAATAAAGATTTGTATTTGTATTTGTACTACTATATCCTACTACAACTATTACTTTATTAGTAGTCTACTTCTAGTATACTCCTCCTACTACTTCTAATCAACTACTATTACTCTATTACCACTCTACTACTACTCCACCGTGGGGTGCCGGCAGTGGAATTTTGCCCTTCCACTTTTGCCCGTGGATGCTTTAAGAATCTGCCAAGGACCTTTTACCTCCGGATGATGGGCAGCAGTGACTTTCCGTGTTTCAACATCCCATTCTGCACTCGCCAACCCGCCTGCCAAGCGTGGTGAGTATGGCAACTACCGCTCATAGAGATCCATGTAAATCCATGTAAATCGTCCACTATTGAACACAGCCCCCCCCGCCTGTGTTCAATACTGGACGATTTACGGCTGAAATGATAAATGATGAAATAAATAACTTTTAATTTTTTGAGCATGCGGCAACGCAGAGCTCAAGGCAGCGGGCAGATCGCGCGGCACTGGAGCGACGTAGTTGTGTTTATGAGAAATTTGTGTCTTTGTCCGTGAAAGAAATGTCTAAACCCAACGAAATGTTTAAATATTTTGAAAAGTCGCGGCGTTTGTCACAAATATAAAACAATGCATCATAATCCATAACCACAGAACTTAAAGAAGATTAGAAGCCAGTGAACCTACCTTTGCGGCGCGCGTACGAGACGATCTACAAACGTACGTCCTGTTTGTACGTCCGTCATTCAGACTGCCCTCGGTCATAAAGGCACGCTCGGTTTTATAGTTTATCTGTGTTCATAACAGTGTTTCGTACACTTTCTCAATTACAATTGAAAATCACGAGAATTTATCGCGTAATAACGTTGATTTTTCGTTACGTTTCGACTGTGATTCAACAGTCGTGGTAGACTGTTAAACACAGCCGAAACGTCGGCAATAATCAAAGGTATTTCGCGATAAATTCCCCATGTTTTTGTTATTATAATGCATCATAACATCAATACAAGCGTGCGGGCACCGCTTGATCGCACATCGCTCGTACACCGCTCCGCGCCGCTGACTTCGTGACCACAGCCTTAGGCTGCTTTTCCACCAGAGATGAGCGAGGATGCGTAGCGAGGGATGTGTTTGTAAAGAACCAATACTATCGCTACATTTACCTCGCCTCGGTCAGCACAGCTCTGGTGGAAACGGCTCAGCGGAGCTACATTTTTGCGCATACAAAACAACCTATGGATGTGTGCGAGGGATGTGAGCGAGGGATGTGTGCGAGGAATGTGTTGCGAGGTTTGCGACATACTGTACCAGCCAGTCCATAGACGTCCCACTACACCGCACCCCCGTCGACACATTTCCCAGCTTCGCAACGCATCCTCGCTCCACACATTATTCACAGCTCCGCTACACATCCTCGTACGACACATTTTCCTCGCACAGCTTTGGTGGAAACCTCCACACATTTTCACAGCACAGCTAGACATCCTCGCACGACACATATCCCTCGCACATCTCTGGTGGAAACGCAGCCTAAAGGGCATGAATATCAATCGTCTTATTTGACGATTCGGTTATTCGACGATTGATATGAGATACGCGTTGAGACCACGTAGGGCTCTGGCGGTCGGAGGAAACAATATATTGGCTCGCAGATTCTCCCGTTGTACTGACGAAGTAAAAGTTACTCTTTTTAAAGCATACTGTGAGAGCTGCCACTGGACGTCTGTGGTTTCAACAAACCAAACGATCGCTAGAGATTTTTTTATATTACTACTGACTACTTGTGTATAGTATTACTACTATTTATTGTGTTACCCTTGTATAATATTAAGTTTACTTGTATATTATATTACTAAATGACGAGAAAAGCCCAAGGCCCGATTGATTTTAAGCGGCAACCTCTTACCAATAACAACTGCAATGCAGCGTTGGTCATACATGATAACCGCGGCCGTTAACCTGACACATACAGTTATAATGTCTCATGTGGCCGTAATTTCCCCGGCCCCCTTACCCTTCAAACCGGAACACAGCAATGCAGACCACTGCTTGGCGGTACAAATAGGTATGGAGCTAGTACCACAGATTACAGAAACTTGGTAGTACTTCCCCGGATGAACTTCACAAAAAGTTCTACTACTACTACTAAAAGGTGCTGCGTGTCCAGTATCATAACGTCTTCCAGATGATGATGATTCTGCAGCGCATCGGGAATGTTTGTACTCTACCATACAGACGGGTTTGACGCCATAATGCGCAAAAAAACAGCATCCCTGATGAGCCAAACTAGGGTCAGTCAAAGGAGCATCCTGCCGTGCGGTGCCGGCATAAGAATGTTGCCTCTCCTCTCTTATCCGTGGATGCAGTAAGAATCTGCTGAGGGTCTGCCCTGCTCCGGAAGATGGTTAATCTTAATGCACTCTTACAATATGGGTATCAAATGAAAGGCCTTGCTGAGAGTAACTTGAAATATTATATGACATCACTCTAAATCCAACATGGCGGTCATAAGATGAACAGACAAGAAACCAACTGTCCATAGTGATAACTAAAAAGTAAAAAAACTTTTTAACAAACAAGCTTTTATTTAAACGTCCAGTAAAAATAATTAAATAAACATTTTCCATAAAATTTTAATGTCAGCTTAAACCGTCTTTACACAATATATGTAAATTATATATATATATATTATATAAAGGTAAGGATTTGAAGGAGGATTTGTTAATGACATCATTATATTTTCATTTCTTTTATATTTTTCATGCTCATTTAGATATTTATGTATCAAACGCGTGAAAAGTCGGAGGCATAAACCAGCACTAAATAAATACGGTATGTGATGTTTCAATACTGTCAATGTCAGTTACGTGTCGGGAAACAGCGGGAAACGGATTTTTAGCGCGAAATGTTTTGAGTAACAAATATCAAAAGTTAGTACTCGTTCGGTTCATTCAATTAAGTCGCCCACAGTGGCACAGCGGTGACAAAGTGGGTTGCGGGGTTTATTCTGTAGGACAAATAATCTATACTCATATTATAATGGGGTAAAGTTTGTGAGTTTGAAACAGAAATAGAAAATGTTTATTTATGTCTCAAAGGTTATTTTTCATGTATGCGTATGTCTCATATATGAAAAATAACACATTAAGGTACAGAAACGGTCGCAAACTTAGCCTACGCCGTGAGAACACGACACTGATTTTAAATGGCGCCGTATTTGTCCCACAGGACGCTACACCGACCAAAAAAAAACATCGAAGATTAAAAATAGTATTGAATTTAACAATAAATAAACAAGATAAGATACTTTTAACATAATTATAAAACCTCAATATAATTCAAAATAAAAATACTGACAATCTTAATTTTAAAACTTAATTTACCGTAAACAAACCCATAAAACCATAACACCAGGCGGGTTGGCGTGCGCAGTACGGGATGTTGATACACGGAAATACGCTGCAGTCCATCTTCCGAAGGTATCCCTTAGCAGGTTTTTGCTGCATTCACGGGCATGACAGGAGGGGTAACATTCTACTGCCGGCACCCCACGGCACTCCAATGCATTTTGCAGTCTCAATTTCAACCCACTTTCGGTTGAATTAACACATTCGTCAGGGTAAAACCTATTAGTTTTCACGAAGTCTGATCCATCTAAATCTATAATGGATTTCAGAGACGGCATTATACAAAATATGTGAAAGTTGTGTTTTCAACCCCATATCAGATTGTCTAGAGGGCAAAATGCTTGAAGTTTGCTCGAACTCCGAAACAACTAAAAAGCTAACATAATCAGCTGTTAAAGTTAATACTTTCGTGGACACTTCTTGTCACTCAAATCCAAAAATTCTAGAAAGTCGTAAAACTAAAGTTACTCCTTGGGGTTGATTCTGACAAGAATCACTCCCATATCACTTTCCTTTCGGGCTAGTACATGTATTATCATTCATCATCATCATCAGTCCACATTACCACTGCTGGACATAAGCCTCTCCTATTAAGCGCGACTGAGAACGTTTCCGGATCGCATCCACTTTTTGCCGGCCGTTTATCGCAGGTCGTCGCTTCACCTAGCCGGGGCCCCTACACTACGCTTGCTAAATCGCGGTCTCTACTCAAGAACCCGGTTCTTCGGTAAATGTGGCTAATCGGTAACTTTAGTTCTCTGTCGAATATTATCATACACAGTATATAAATAAAGCTGTAAGTAAACCGGCGCAGCCCTTTACTGTAGTCATGTTATCAGTACTCATTAGCATTCCATCCTCACGCCTGGATAAGGTAACCACTCTATAAGATTGAGGGGAGGGTAGTCTCAGAATATAATATGACGCTGGATGACGTCACGGATAGGATAGCCTGCGCTACGGGAATATTGAGTGGTGATATTGAAAAAGTATTAGTTCAGTGATACTTTTATAACGTTCGCAACCTGTCGCCCGGGAATGATAAGGTCTGTGGAAATAATGTACGTGAAAGGAAACGTATAAATGATATCATTGTAATCTCGCGATCTGTAGACACCATTTTTAACTGATTAACGGAATAAAAATTTTAATTAATAAAAAAAATTGTGTTGTAAGACTTACTTGATACATTACTAGCCGCACTCTGCAGTTTCACCCGCGTAGTTCCCGTTCCCGTGGGAAGACGGGGATGAAATAAAGCAATTGTTACTCAGGGACAATGTAGCTGTAATGGTGAAAGAATTTTGAAAATCGGTCCAGTAGTTTTTGAGTGTATTCGTTACAAATATACCTCTACAAAATACAACGTACAAGTATTTCCTCTTTATAATATTGAGCGATTTTAATAAAAACACGGGATTTTATCACGTAATACCTTTAATTATTCTGTGATTGTTGAAACACAGACGAAACGACGGGAATAGGTGGGTGAATCAACTATTTTACCCACACTTTGCTGTCCCCGACCATTTCTTATTAATATACGTTAATTGGTAATAGTTACACACTAAATGAATATGACAATAGCATCTAAGATTATTAGACACCAAAGGAAACTTGCTTACGTTTTCGAAAATCTTTAATTTCCGTGAAATTTTATCGTAACTCAGTATACGAAAAATTCGCTCCATACAAAATATACCTGTCCGAAGACCGCATTCACTATGTGAACTTTAATTTAAAATGAACTTGTACTTTTTGCTTACGGTTATTTCTTATTACACAACAAGTGAGTAAGTCAAAGCTTATCGTAGGCATAACAAAACAGATTATGGCCAAATCACTTTTCCAAAAAAAAATCTGTAAACTGTGTCCCTTACTAGATTGATTTTACCTTCGTATACTGAGTTACACACGTAAATTTCACCCGGAAACACATAGATGGCACTGTTTGCCGTAGGTAGCTTCATATGTATTTTGCTTTCGCTCGCAAGGCGCGGCGGCGTCCTTTGATGACGCCGTCGAGCCGCCAGTCTGCGGAGAACCTTAGAAGGGAGCGCGTGCCTATTTGTGTCGTCTGCTGAGTGACCGTGATTTCTCGATGTAAGTTTATTATTTATTTAATATAATCAGATGTTTTTGGAGCGCCTAACATGTGTTTTCGATTTAAGTTCACGCCTAGTACTATAGTCAAATTATATTGTGGTATTTTCATGAAAATACACCAATTGTCTGCTGAGTTACTTGTATACTGAGTTACATTGGCGGTAACTCCATAGACATTCTTGGTAACTCCTAAGACATTTACGTACTTAGTGAGATTAGCTTTTAGCGCATAAAGTAAAATTATCTCTATTTTCAAAACCTACTTACCCAAAACTTATCTAGGTACCTAGAACCTACTTAAAATACTTACCAATCAGTTCGATTTGATAATTAAAAGGTAGACAGCAAACTTTTTGATTATTCATTATTTGTTTGGAACCGACTCAAAATAAGTTACTTACATTATTTTAGGAACTTAGATTATTAAGAATAAATAGGTTCAGTTTATTTTTAGTTATTTTTGACTTATTTTTTATTGCGATTCTCTTTGTTTAATAATATAATTAGTTATAGTAAATGGCTTTGGCTACCTACATACAAATATAAATTGAAAATAATATTTTCAGAAATATTGTTTGACCTGAAATGTCGCGTTTAACGGCGGCTAAAAAACAAAGGAGGTACAGGGAAAGACTCTAACTGAACACCGAAAAATATGAAGAAGCTATAAGAAACCACCGCGAGCACTACCACGGCTTTCAAAAGACTTTACACCAATTGAGAAAAAACAAGCAAACGTTATCTGGAAGTTGAGACAAAGAGAATACAGAAAGAAGAGGAAGAATTTTCAATCAATTTTAGATGCAACACCACCTAGTTCCCCGATAAGTGTGCTCAATGTCTACGAGTCACCACCAGCATCTCCGGCATCAATAGCATCTCAAGAACGCGTACGAAAGAAAGTAAGAAAGAATAGAAGTAAAGTGCACAGAGAGAACAAAAAATTACTAGAAGAAAACAAGAAGTTGAAGAAAAACTGTAAGAAGTACACGAAGATACTGAATAGAAACAAGAGAAGAGAAAGAGATCAGAAAGAAAACCAAAATTATAAGCTATTGACAAATTCGATTAAGGAGAGATATGAAAGAACTAAGAGCCATAGGGAGAAAGGATTGTTTAAAAGCCTTTTTAAAAGTGATAACATACAAAAGATACATCTGATGATGACATTCCACTTGCTGTCCTAAAAGATATTCAATTATACCGCTTCGTCCGAGTATTTATCGAACAATTTATGGATCTTCATCTGATAGTGATGGTGAAAAGCCAGAACAAGAGCATGACAAAGAAAATAACAAAAATAGATCGTTAGGCGATGCTAGGTTTGAGGATTTTAATTCAGCAGGACCGCTGGCTATGACGATTAGTCATGAAGCTCCACCACTGCTGTCAGCTGGTGATTTTCTTCATGTCTTTGTGTATGGCATGAACAAAAAAATAAAATGTATTCGCACGTGTGTAAAGCCTTGACTCCTATTGAAGAAGACGGCGAAGTAAAAGTCATGTTCCTACGGGTTATTATCCTACGGGTTATTAGTGACGCTGCAAAGACGTTCAGAATTGATACGAATGATATTAGCCATGTCAGTTATGAAGACATCATAAAAATCTTACACAATACGGGCATTTTTGGGAAATGGGCAATACAAATTTGAAACCCAGATTGATATTTTCGAAAAGTGACATTTGATTGGAATATGCGAAATGATTGTTATTGTTGTTTTATTTTTTACTTTTTTATGTTTATATCACAAATTAGTTTTACCAATATTTTTTATAGTATGTCTTAAGCGTTACCCTAATGTGTCTCTGGAGTTACTTATCGTCCCCAATATAAACATTACATATCCGATTTTATTATGAAAATTTATATCCATTATATCTTTAAATTACCAGTTCTTTATTTGCACTATTGGCGAGCTTCTATAAATAATTCATTTTCATTTGTAATACTTATAAATTTAATGTTATTAAGTAATAGCTATTATTTTTTGTCTAAAGGTAACGCTGAAGACCAATGACAGTTAGTTTTGTACTTAAATTTAAGAATTACATGAAGACTGATTTTGCCAAAATATTTAATTAAGCATGCAAGAGAAAATAAATGAAAATGATTAATGTTTTCGTGTTTCATTCACCATTTATGTAAAGTTAAGTGGAGGTAACTCAGGTGACAGATTATGAGGGTATGTGTTGTAGTTTCTTATACAAAATGTCTTAAATATGAATTAACGTCGCTGCCCATCTAGGTTATAAAAGTAGATGATATTTCTAATAACATAGTCAAATTAGCATACAAGAACATTCATGTTTATTTTTAAAAAAAAAATATTTCTGGCCGGTCTTTAGTGTGGGTAAAATAGTTGATTCACCCAGGTAATCAATGTTATTACGGGAATAGGTAATCAATGGTAATACGGGAATAGGTAATCAATGGTAATACGGGAATAGGTAATCAATGGTAATACGGGAATAGGTAATCAATGGTAATACGGGAATAGGTAATTAATGGTATTACGGGAATAGCTAATCAATGGTAATACGGGAATAGGTAATCAATGTTATTACGGGAATAGGTAATCAATGGTATTACGGGAATAGGTAATCAATGGTAATACGGGAATAGGTAATCAATGGTAATACGGGAATAGGTAATCAATGGTATTACGGGAATAGGTAATCAATGGTAATACGGGAATAGGTAATCAATGTTATTACGGGAATAGGTAATCAATGGTATTACGGGAATAGGTAATCAATGGTAATACGGGAATAGATAATCAATGGTATTACGGAAATAGGTAATCAATGGTATTACGCGATAAATTCCCGTGTTTTGTTATTAGGTATAATGTAATGTGTAACCCATGGGGTGCCGGCAGTAAATGTTACTCCTCCTCTCATGCCTTTGGATGCTGTAAGAGCCTGCTATGGGATACCTCCGCTTGATGGGCAGCAGCGTCTTTCCGTGTATCAAAATCCCGTACTGTGCTCGCCAAGACGCCTGCCAAGCGAGATCCAGAAGTAGATTCTTACTGCATCTACGGGCAAGAGAGGAGTGGCAACATTCTACTGCCGGCATCCCACGGCACGTTGTTCCTGGTTTTACGAAATTTTAGGATTCATTATTGCTTTTCATTTAAGAAAAGTCCATGAAAGTGTTTATCATAAATTTTAAGTAAATGGCTACGTCGGCTTACTTATTACAGCTATATTTATTACTAGCTTCTGCCCGCCGCTTCTCACGCGTTGTACCTGGATAAAAAGTAACCTATATGTTAATCCAGACCTACATCTATATGTGTGCAAAGTTTCAGCTCAATCCGTGGGGTAGTATTTGCGTGAAGAGGTAACAAACTTCCATATAAACAAACTTTCGGCTTTATAATATTAGTGAGATACAGGGTGTGTTATAATCATCATCATCATTCCAGCCGTAAACAGTCCACTACTGAACATGCCTCCCTCATGGATCTCAATGAGCGGTAGTTGCCATACTCACCATGCTTGGCAGGCGGGTTGGCGAGCGCAATACGGGATGTTGATACACGGAAAGACGCTGCTGCCCATCTTCCGGAGGTATCCCTTAGCAGGCTCTTACTGCATCCACGGGCATGAGAGGAGGGGTAACATTCTACTGCCGGCACCCCACGGCTAATGTGTTATAATATACACGTATTATACACACTAGCCGTGGGGTGCCGGCAGTCACATTCTTAACAATAATCAATTGGCGTTTAGGTTATAGAGATTGGTGTTTATGATACAGACAACAAAATGTTTTATTACGTTTAAAATTTTTACAACCAACAAATCAGTTGAAACCTCCTTTTATCATTTCAGCCCGTTCGCACCTACTGCTGAGTATAAGCCTCCTATTTAATGCGCCTTTGTTTACGGTCCCTTGCGATTCCCGTCCACTGACTGCCAACAGAACTAATAATGGCATTGGACCAACGGGCGGGTGGTCTGCCTCTAGGTCGTACCATGTCTCTTGGCCACCATTAGCCAGGGTCAGAAACCTTCTTTAAGTAAGTAATATAAATTTTGGGAGATTTCGATACTTAAAACTATACAGGGCAGGGGGCTCTAGAAAACGATTGCGATTATCAACAGAATGGCAATATATATGTACATACGTAATGGCCATAAGAGTTAGTTTGGCGTGATTACGATTTCGATTTATCGCAATTTGAGTAGGCCCTCAGTGGCTTTGTACCCATAACCATACAGTAACCTTTGTACGGTTTTCGGTATCGAAATCTCCGCAGCCCTAAAGTCCTCTGACTGAAAGTCTATGTAAGGGTTAACTTCAAAATATTGCAATATGTGAATGTGTTTATGGACCCGTTCTACCTACCTTTAACCTTTAGTGGCGGAAAGGGTCATACATAGATCGTCACGGGTAACCGGTTTATTGTAGAGAGGGGATGAATATTTGTGGAAATTCGGCTTTCTCCAATATGACAGATTGCCGAACATTTTTACAGTGAGGAAAATAAAATGCGATATTACGCATTTTGATAATGCTTTTTTTGATTTAGATTATTACTGACGTACTGCAGCTTTATGTCTGCCATTAATTAACGACTCACTATGATAAATGTGTCATATTGTAGAATATACTATTAAATGTTTGATTAACAATCTCTATTTTAAAAATTCAAGGCTTTTAGTAAATATTTGGCTCCCTAAAATTAACGCAACGATATGTCATCTGGCGCTGTAGGGTGCCGGCAGAAGAATGTTGCATATCTTCTCTTACACGTGGATGCAGTAAGAATCTGCCAGGGGGTATCTCCGGAAGATGAGCAGCAGCGTCTTTCTATGTATCAACATCTCGTACTGCGGTCGTTAACCTGCCTGCCAAGCGCGGCAAGTATAGCAAGCACCCCCTCATGATCTTGGAGATTTATTAAGGGCGCTCCACATTCTCAAGAGAATCTCGCGTTTTCTCGCGAGATTCTCTTGAGAATGTGGAGCGCCCTTTACGAAGGTATGTATACAGCAGTGGACGTGGACAGTAGTCCTACGGCTGAGATGATGAACAAAACAGCTTGACACTTAGCAACATGAAGGAAATAAAGTGGTTCGCGGATCCGAAGCCAGGTTTTCAGTACTAAGCTCGATTTAACAACAGATTGAATTACAAATTCGGCTTAATTTTTTTTTGCCGAATCACTCCAACTGTGAAATGAAATGCCTATTTCGTGCCGGTTATGATCTAATAATGTACCCTAGCCCTTTCTGCGGTCTCATATGCGGACATTAGGTGTACGCACTCTAGCACTATTTTATAGGCACTGCAGTTCCGTTTATGCTATTCAATTAATATAGTTTAAATTAATATATATTAATATATAATAAATTAGTCTGTTATCATGATGCGAACCTGGTTTCAATCTTGGAATAAGGCCTTGAAAGAAGGTCTTGCTAGAAGATCTTTAAACCTATCTTCGAAGAAGGTCTTGGAATAATGTCTTCGTAGAACAATCTTGAAATAAGGCCTTGAAAGAAGGTCTTGCTAGATGATCTTCGAAGAAGGTCTTGGAAGAATGTCTTGGAAGAAGCTTTTGGAAGAAAATCATAGGAAATTGCAGTGGCCTGCCTAGTCAAAAACATATGTTGTTATTGAATCAGATGTACAGCAGAACGAACAAAAAACAACAATTATACTAGTATAATACTAGCGGACACTGCAGACGTGTCTTCCTGCCCGCTGATTTAGCAATATTTCGACAGCAACTCCACCTACTTGGTCCAATTGTGTTGTCAAACCATCCAGGAATCCATTAAAATATATTGCACAAAATTTCATCGTAATCGGTCCAGCCTTTAGGGAGAAGTTAGTAACACGTACAGATTTATATAGTTTAAGATAAGACTCATTAGTACTTTTATGGGGATACTTAAATGTGACATTACCCGGATCCCATTCCCATTTGTTTTTTCTTCCGTTGCACAATTGTTGTTTGAAAGAAACAAACCGTTTTTACCGACGAAAAAAAAGAAGGAGGATGTTTCTTAATTTGACCGTAAATATATTTTTTGTATGTGTGTTTGCTGCTAACTTTGTTGTTTATGAACCGAATTTCATGATTCTTTTTTGTTGTAAAGAAGATTTCCCAAGGGTAGTCTCATATCTCTATATGGGCCTACCCTTGGGATATTTCGAGAGGTCGAAAAAAAATTACTTCTAAATGGGTCAAAATATGGGTTGAATGATGAAATTACCAGTTATTGTCGAATCTTTTTGTAATATACTGGGGTTTTATAACGCTAACAACATTATTGTAAAATTTACTCCAACTCCGAACCAACTAAATAACTAACTATTAAAAAGAACTGTGTTTTCTATGCACTGCGTCTTATCACAGAGCTTAAAACAGGGAAGCGAACATTCTTGTGCCTTATTTCCTGTTAACATAAGATTAAAAATGTTTTTATAATTCTTAGTTGACGTGTCAATGTTGTGTAATCGCAAATTATGGAAATAAATGAATGAGTTTATGAGTTACTCAGTTTCTGACCTTAGTGACCATCATCATCATCAACATACATAACGGATTCCTCAAAAATCGTTCAACGACGTCAAATTTACTTTTATTTGCGGATTATACTTCTAAATATATGGAATGTGGAGGGCAAGTCGACGCTGTATATAGTGACTATAGCAAAGCGTTTGATCGGATAGATCATAAAATGCTATTAGAAAAGATCTTGAGCGCTGGGATTCATGGCAACTTGTTTAGATGTTTCACATCATATATAGAGAATCGCTCTCAAGCAGTAGTTGTTAATGGTTTTTCCTCTTCTTCTGAGTGGTCTCATGTTCCGTCCGGCGTCCCCCAAGGTTCTTTACTTGGTCCGCTTCTTTTTTCTGTTTTTCTTAATGATATTGGTTCATGTTTAAGCCACTCTAATTTTCTATTGTACGCTGACGATATGAAAGTTTTTAAACGTATCAAAAATTTTACTGATTGTTACCACCTGCAAGAGGACCTCAATAGATTTGAACTCTACTGCTTACAAAATAAACTTGATTTAAATGTAACTAAATGTTTTTCAATAACATTTACTAGGAAGCCAAACCCCATAAAATTTAGTTACACTCTAAAGGGTACCCCTCTTAAGGATGTGCAAGAGATTCGCGATCTAGGTGTTATACAGGACTCAAAGCTTTCCTATGATAAACATATCGACAACATTGTCAAAAGAGCTAATAAAGCATTAGGATTTGTTATGAGAGCTAGCTCACAGTTCACGAGCATAAAGGTAATTAAAATATTATATTGTACCTATGTATGTGCGTAGCATTCTCGAGTATTGTTCGCAGGTTTGGAGTCCTAATTACGATGTGCATGTTAACAGGATTGAATCCATTCAGCGTAGATTCTTAAGATACTTGCAATTCAAATGTAAGTGTTTCGATGCCAACTACGTTGATAGATGCAAAAGACAACATATATTGCCATTGCAAGAAAGACGACAAATTGCAGACATTGTTTTCCTTAGCAAGATAGCACAGAGCAAAATAGATGCCCCTAATTTATTAGAAAATATTAAACTAAGAATTCCAAGTAGATCATTTAGACATTCAACTCAGTTAGAGGTACCATTTAGTTCTACCAATTATAGGCAATATGCATTTTTTAGTCGAGCGGTAATGACATTTAATAACTTAAGTGATATCCGAGAACTAGACCTTTTTATAACAAAGGCCCCTAAAATAAAATATATTTTATCTAAACGCTGGTTTTGCGAGGCCACTTAGCTGCTTTTTACCTTGTTTTGTTTCTTTTGTTTCATTATGGTTTTCAATTATTTTTTCTTGGTCTTTATATTTAACCTGATAATTTAATTACCAAGCAAGCTATATTTCGACTCAATATGTGGAGACACTTTAATGGTAAATAGCTACTTTCATAGATAAGTTTTTAGTTATTAAGTACTGTTTGTCTTCCAACAATATAAAAATAAAATAATTTAATTTTATAATTTTAATTTATAATTTTGTTATAATTAAGAGCTGTGGATTTTGTTAATAAATAAAATAAAATAAAAATAAAATAAAATAAATAAACATTTTAAACAATTACTAAAAATATGAAATAAGTTATTTTTACAAAGAAAAAGTTTACAACAAGTTTTAAAAACTATCTTTTATTGGTTATGGTTACCATCTAGCACCAAAGTGCTCGTCAAGACGGATCAAACAAGTACAAACTCGATGGGGTTATGAAAATGAAAATGAAAAAAAGGAGTAGTGAATAAATTTTTAAACTTATATTTAGCAGGCATACTAATAAAATAAAGAAAATACTAGTGGTACATTGTCTTTTAGCAAGTAATAGGATTATTGTAATTGTTCTGATGGAGAGAAACAAAAGCTGTTTACTAGTAACACCCACACTAGATAAAATCTGTATCGCTGGTATCGGTATATTTATCAAAGCTTGTTTTACCTCGGCTTATGTCATTTAACTACCGAGTTCCTATGGCCACCTTCCGGTTCCATCATCAGATCAGCTCCAAGTCATAATAATGTTGCATCGTCATCCAATTTTTAAAGCACTTTCCGGTTACTGATTTAGCTGAATTTATTCATGCATAACACATGCATGAAAAATTTCAGCTTTAACTTGCAAGATTTGATTACAGACAGGCATCGGGACAGGTGAAACAAAAAAAAAACTTGTAAAAATATGTCCGTGGGATGCAGGCAGTATGTTCATGCCCGTGGATGCAGTAAGAACCTGCTAAGGGATACCTCCGGAAAATGGGCACCAGCGTCTTTCCGGGTATCCACATCCCGTAGTGCGCTCGCCAACCCGCCTGCCAAGCGTGGTGTTTATGGCAACCCTCATGGAGATCCATGAGGGAGACCAGTGTTCAGTAGTGGACGTTTTACGGCTGCAATGATGATGCTTATGTTTTATACCGTTTAGCGTTTTATATACATACTTATAACTAGTTATGACACCACAGATGTGCAGAATTAAAAGCTAGAGAGTAAGGCGCTACTTTACTGTAACTAAAACAACGACACTCACACATAAAACTAACGTTATCTCACCTCATGACCGTTCGCCAACAAAGTTCGCTCCACCTGGTTTCCAGCAAAACACCCTTATTGCCTTTGATTAAGGTTCAAAAGACAGTGTGATTGGATAATGATTGTAACATTGTCGTGAGTTTTCGGAACATGTTGTAGGAATGCTTTGTTTAAAGTTTGCTAGATGTTAAATAGGATTTTTATCAACTAGAATGGTTAAAACTAGAATTTGTATTTTCACCGTCCATGATTTTCCGAAAGCCATTATTTGTCCCCATGGGGACAGGGCAGTACTATTCTTTCTACGCCGGTTAAAAAAAATATTGAGATCCCTCTAATATTATAAAGCCGAAAGTTTGTTTGGGTGGAGGTTTATTACCTCTTCACGCAAAAACTAGGCTACGGATTGAGCTGAAACTTTGCACACGTATTGATGTTGACCAGGATTAACACATAGGTTTCTTTTTATTCGGGTACAACGCATGCGAAGCGGCGGGCAGAAACTAGTTTTAATATAAAATATTAACGATCATTTTGAAAAAATATTTCTCTTTCACTTTCTATAACTGGCACTCCCTCTAGAAGGTTCGAAAGTTAATTTTGTAAGAATTCCATATAGAGGTAGTTGTCTCCGTTTAAAGTTTCTGGGAGAAAATGAGATCCAATCAAATGGCGGCCAATTACACCTGCCCAAACATTCACCGAAAATTTTCTTTGGAAGGAACTTGTTTTTTTCCAATGTGGATTTATTCCTTTATCAACCCATTCATGTAAATTATAGAACTTTGTTATACCTTCTCTGATAAATTGTGATTCGTCGGTCCATAAAATGCTTTTCAGGAACCAAGAGTCTTCAATGTTTTTTTTTTTTTTTTAATTATTTGTTATTTATACAGGGTTTTGGTTACATGACACCCTTATAGACTATTCTTAATTTAGATTACGTTCGAATTTACAATTTGATTTGAAAATCTTTCTTTAAGAGCTGCACTTCTTCAATGACTTTTCAACAAAAATCAACAGAATTACAATTCTGTCGATTTTTGTTGAAAAGACATTAACTAAAACAACGACACAGTTACGACACTCACACATAAAACTAACGTTATCTCACCTCATGACCGTTCGCCAACAAAGTTCGCTCCTGTCCACAGAGTACACTCTGTGGACAGGATCTCCATCTTCCAAACCTTGTACTCCCGTGCCATGAAAAGGATATTTCCCTTCACGATGCATGACTGTCCACACTTTCCACGTGGATATGCCGAGGTTTCGAGACACTGCTCTGACGCTTGTCGTAGGGTCATTTTGAAATGCTTGTAAAATAAGCTCTTCATCTTGAACAGTATGTCGACCTGGATTTACTCCGGGTTCAGATCTTTGGACTCTTCCAGTTTCACCAAGGCGACGATACGTATTGGATAACACTCTGACGTTAGGCAATCGACGATCAGGATAACGTTCTTGATACATTCGCCGCGTCAAAGATTCGTTTCCATCGGCTTTACCGTACATGAAAATGATATCGGCATACTCTCCATTGGTAAAAGAACTCATTTTGACAACGAATTGTCCAAATAGCTCCAAAAAACACGCAGTCACTACAAGTGAAGTAGCTCGACGCCAAGTGGATGGCGGAGCTACAAATTAACACTGTCAACACACAATAAATGCGTGCATATGGAAGTTAATGCATCAGTGTGCCTCAACAGTCATGTCGTAGCTAGACAATCAAATAGTCTTATTAAAAGTCGCCTGTTGCTCTTGGGCATGCTACCTGAGTCCATTGTTAAAAAGGCTTTTTGTTACTGAGTCTCGGGAAGTTTGGATTTAAGTATGTGCTCTGAGAATTAGGCAGTGAGTCTATACGTGTATGATACACCAATTGAAAGGGCATTAATACTGGATGTTTTTAAAAATGTTTGCATGTTTTAGTCTACTCTATTTTTTTAAATAGCTTTATTTTATTAATTATTTTCACTACCGAGATATAGCCCAACATACCCAGTCATACCATACATCAAATGTGGGAACACAAAAATAACCAAATAAATCCAGCAATTTATCTAAACGAACGTCTGCTAGGCCTCTGGCCATAAATCATTGAAATTAACAAGATTCTTGAAGGGCTGGCCAGTCGACATGGCCATGTTGTTGACGAATACTGAAATTAGGCTTGTGATGAACTGCCCTGCATACTTTTAGCCAAGATAAACCTCCATACTTATATTATAACGTAAAGTTAAAGAGTTTTTATTTTTTTTTATTAATTTATCTATTACAGGAATATTACATTTTTGTCAATAGTATTTTCAATCCTATGTTAGGTTTATGTAAACACTAGGTTCTCGATGTAATCCATGTCATCTCGCCATCTCTACCAGGGGTCTATCGTTGCCCAATTAACACCCAATGTGTGACGAGATTGGCCCAATGTCCTGTGTGCATTCGAGTCACACCTGGCCAATCTTACTTCCGTAAAAGAATACAACAATAAAAAGACAACAACCCAATTAGTGGGTGCGTCTCCATAAATCATTCCACATTAAATTTGGAATTATTGATACCTCTACAATAAATTTTATCGTCATGTAATAAAATATAAATGTCCGGAAAATGCGTCCAGCCATGCAAATACATGCCCGAATCCCCCACTGAACCGCGACAGACTAGGGTCCGTCCTCATCATCAGTCTCGGTACACCACTGCGTGTAATTGGTCCAGTCTAGGAACAGGTAACAGAGGGCCCCACACTCCAGCTAAAAGAACTACAATGTGAAAGGTGAATGAAGTGTAGCTTGTTTTCAACAGAGGCAAAAACGTCGCCCACGAGAGGCACTACAGTAAGAGAATGGTTCGGGCAGCGACTGATATTTGTTTCCTGAAGCATCCAAATTTTAATCGTGAAGACGGTTTCAGACTCTGCTTTGTGGAATCCAGTGATCGCAAAAGTTTAAAAGAGACAACCACTCAATGATTGTTCCGTCTCCATAAGTCATTCTACATTTAATCATTTCAGCAGTCATGCAACAAAATGCCAGAATGCCCCACTGAACTGCGACAGGCTAGGTCCGTCCTCATCATCAATCACGGGACACCACTGCGTGTAATTGGACCAGACTGGGAACAGGTGACAGAGGGCCCCACACTCCAGCTGAAAGAACTACAATGCCATGATGAATGTGGCGAGGTGAATCGGGTTGAATGGAGCGTCGCTTGTAATCAACTGTGTGAATGCCCACTTTATTGGAAGGAGTCCGAGTCTTTGGTTTGGCGTTTACCGCTCGGCAGCTGAAAGTAAATGCACGATGTATGATCCCAAATGACATAAAATTACTGAATAAAGTTATTAAAAAAAAATTGTATCAATGTATAAGTGAACATAATTTTTAAAACGATGTTTATGCCATGCCGCCGTGGGGTGCCGGCAGTAGAATGATCCCTCCTCTCATGCCCATGGATGCAGTAAGAGCCTGCTAAGGGATACCTCCGGCAGATGGGCAGCAGCGTCTATCCGTGTATCAACATCCCATACTGCGCTCACCAACCCACCTGCCAAGCGTGGTGAGAATAGCAACAACCCCTCATAGAGATCCATGAGGGAGGCCTGTGTTCATCAGTGGACGTTTTATGGCTGAAATGATGAAATGATGTTTATGCCATGGGGTGCCAGCAGTAGAATGTTACCCCTCCTCTCATGTCCCTGGATGCAGTGAGAGCCTGCTAAGGGAACGGCCAAAAAAGGTGTATTACGCGGGAAAAAAGGATGGTCGGGCTCCGACAGGAGGGAAGACTTCAATTGCCTTCGAACTAGCAAACGAAGAAGTTAAGTCCCCAGCTATTATTTTAAATAATCAAATCAATAAAGTGTAAAGCTACCTTAAACTAAGTTAGAAGATTCTAGACAAAACTCTCTTTGTGTTCTGTTGAATTATTACGTGGTGATAGAATAGGAACTAGAATAAAATAGTGATATTGTTTATAAGGTATAATTATAAATCTGTAAGTACCCCAGCATAGAAGAATATAATGTGAAATTAAAGAATGAATGTGCTAATTTGATATTTTAATTAATAATTACCACGTGGCATTCATAGTTATAGAGTTGGATTATTAATTTAACTGTACCTTACGAAAGATTACTTATTCTACATTGAGGGCTTATATTAGCTAATTATTATTCACTTCATATAGTTTTATAGATAAGTAGATCTTCATATATCATCAATAATTCTCACAGCTAATTTATACGGACACTAGCCCCACCCCGCAGTTTCACCCACGTAGTTCCCGTTCCCGTGGGAATTTAGAAAAATCCCTTAGTGCACCTCTCTTAGGATACTGAAGGTATATGTGTGACAAATTTTAAGTCTCTAGGTCCAGTGGTTTAGGCTGTGCGTTGTCTGTCAGTCACTCAGTCAGTAACGGAAGAGTTTTATATATATTGATTGATTGATTAACATCATAGTTATATTAATAGTTGCGGTACAGGGCGAGACCTGGTTGCTAAAGGTCCTGAGTAGAGCTGGTTGGTGGTTTGGGAAGGAGGCTTATGCCCAGCAGTGGGTCACTAAAGCTGACAATGATGATGAGAGGTACTACGAAGATCCATGAGGTTCCCTGTGGGTACTAAGTTTCTGTAATCTGTGGCTCACATAGTAAGTTCATGTGAGAACGAGTTGATTTACGTTATCGC
The DNA here is from genome assembly GCA_963082625.1 of Pasiphila rectangulata. NCBI lineage: Eukaryota > Metazoa > Arthropoda > Insecta > Lepidoptera > Geometridae > Pasiphila > Pasiphila rectangulata. The sequence goes on along the minus strand of OY720246.1, from coordinate 1,899,988 downwards.
TATTCTGTTTAAATTGAGTGAAAGTTGTTATTTATCGTCTTATTTACTTCCGTTAGTTCAACTGAAAATACCGATGAAAAGTTGGAGTTGCACTTATTTATTAATTCTTGCCGTGGGGTACCGGCAGTTGAATGTTGCCTCCTCTCATGCCCGTGGATGTAGTAAGAATCTGCCTAGGGATACCTCCGGGAAATGGGCAGCAGCGTTATTCCGTGTATCAACAATGACGCCAACCCGCCTGCCAAGCGTGTTGAGCATGGCAACTACCCCCCATGGAGAAATGGATCTCCATGAGTAACTACAATACTACACTACTGAGCACAGGCCTCCGTCATGGGAGGGAGGCCTGTGTTCAGCAGTGGACGTCATACGGCTGAAATGATGATCATCATCCATCTGCATACTGCAAGAGAGAAAGCACCATTCTACTGCCGGCACCCCTCAAATACAACAAATCACATATTATTTTTAGCTTTATACATCACGTTCCCTCAAGTAGCAGTATTTTGACGTCGCCAATTTCACTTTGCCAGAATAAATTCATACAAAACTCAAGCTGAACTTTTCAGCCGGAAATTCAGAGCAAAGGACTTTTTTACTGACAAAGAGAGGGTAGGGCTTACACTGGAACGTTAACAGTTTAACGTTATATCGGATTATACGATTAACGCTAAACCATAACGTCAACCATAAAACACAAGTAAAGCGTTTGGAAGTCCCATGAAAGTTATTTTATCAGTACGTCTACCACGATTATCCACAACCTATAATCATAGCGAGTATAGCAATCTATACTCGCTGGAGAGTCGTGGTAGACCTACTAACTGTAGTTATAAAAATGTAAGGAAACTTGTACAGCGCCTCAAGCGGATTTTTTGGTACTAAAATACGCAGTAAACTATACTACAGCGACTGTAGTTTCGGCTTCATTTGCTTAGAATTTGGTACCATGAGTTACAAATCTGACAGATGTCATAGTAACGTACTATTACGACTGTAGTAACGGCATGCGATCTAACAGTGACAACTTATGGTAGACACACATAATATTTCTGGAGCTACGCAGAATTATCTATAGAATTGATAATAACGTTCTCGTCATCATCTGAGCCGTAAGCCTGCTGTTTGCGTCCACTGCTGGGCGTTAGCCCCCTCATGGATCTCCAAGTACATGAGGGGGTTGTTGCCATATATGGCGAGTACGCCATGCTTGGCGAGCTGGATGGCGAGCGCAGTACAGGATGGATTGACATTTGCAGATTCTTACTGCGTCCACGGGCAAGAGATTCTACTACCGGCACCTCGCGGCTAAGATTGAAGTTAAAGATTTTACCGTTTAAACATTGATTATGCCCAAACGATCAAATTCAACTATCTTAGTAAATCGATGATGTGAGGATTTGATTAATTATTAACTACTCATAAACGCCTATTTTATAATAAATAATAAACTAAACAGATGATAAACTCTTCACAAAAAGTTCTACCACTCTGTAATCTGTAATAATAAATAATCTGTAATAAATAATATTACAGAGTGGTAGAACTTTTTGTGAAGAGTTTGTTATTTATTAATAAATAATATACATATATACATATATTTATTTATTTATTTACTATACGGAGATTTCAGAGTGGTAGAACTTTTTGTGAAGAGTTTATCCGGGGAAGTACTACCACCATATCTATTTCTGCTGCGAAGCAGTAATGTCTGCATTGCTGTATCCCGGTTTGAAGGGTAACGGGGGCCGTTGAAATGAGAACTTACAACTCTATGTCCCAGGGTGACGGGCTCATTGCAGGGCAGCGTTGGTCACGCGCTTAGTGAACGTGATCACCGCAGTATTGCCATTGTAATAGGCAGAGGTTTCCACTTTACATCAGATGTGCCTTCGGCTAGTCTCGTCATTTAGTCATATAATAAAAAAATCATTTAATGCCGACAAGTTTATTTCAAGAATACCGTCATCAGGGCGCCCCCTCACGTAAATTATTACGTGAGTAATTCCCGTGTTTTAACTTGAAAAATGATGGAGTGATGACTTGCGGGCGGTCGCTGGTAGACGCTGGATGCGGCATGCTGAAGACAGGGTGAAATGGCACAGATTTGGGGAGGCCTATGTCTAGCAGTGGACTAATATAGGCTGATGATGATGATGATGATGATGAACTTGAAAAAAAAAAACTTGAATTTCTTCATTTATTTTCACTCAACCCATTTGAAAGTAGATAAGTATATCTATTCGAATTCAAAAATAAACCGCGCCTTAGTACCCCTCATGGAAAGCCCTGTGTACTGTAGTAGACGTTTAACGGCTAAAATGATGATGTGTTACCCTACGTTCTATCTTAAATAAATAGATAAACTAACCGTTACCTTTCTAGGAAATGATCCCACCGGAATCGTAAATTTTTGACAAGGTTTTTTATTGCCTTGAAATGTTCTACTTAAGTTATTAAGTTATTAAAAACTATAACCGTTACTTTTAGAAACTGTTACTATATCGCAACGATTTTAGGTAACCCTACTGCGGTTGTATGCGGGACGCAGAATTTCATGCCCAATGGACCTGTTGAGTTTCTGTTGGGCGTAAAAATAGCTTTTTCCGAATGAGAGAACTGACCGATTGCGCAAAGGGTTTGACGGGTCTTTCTCATTTGTACCTAGGCAAATAAATACAGCCCTGTATACGAATGACTTTCTTTACATAAATCAAGGTAGTTGACCTTTTCCACCTATACATGTTTCGTTTTGGAACGACATGACAGTCGTCTTTAGGGTTCCGTACACAAAGAGTAAAAACGGGATCCTATTACTAAGACTCCGCTGTCCGTATGTCTGTATCTCATGAACCGTGATAGCTAGACAGTTGAAGTGAACAGTTGATGCATTTCTGTTGCCGCTATAACAACAAATACTAAAAACAGAACAAAATAAATATAAAGGGGGCTCCCAAACAACAAACGTGATTTTTGCCGTTTTTTGCTCGATATTAATAACGGCAACAGGTAGACGCTTGAAATATTTACAGAATATTTAGTTGAATATTTACTTGAAAAATAAATAATTAAAATAAAATAAAATAAATATTTGAGGGGGGCTCCCATACAACAAACGTGATTTTTTTGCCGTTTTTTAACTGCAGCAGATAGATGCTTTAAAATATTTACAGAATATTTGTTTTGAACCAATTATTTTGCTAAACAAAACCCTTCGTGCGCGAGAACGACTCGCCGATTTTTTAACCACATATTTAAGAAGTGATAGCTCCAAATATTAAAACAGTAACTTGTCCAGTTGTTAAAAATAACCAAATTAAACGGTGAGCTTAAATTGATCTTAAATCTTGATTGCAAGTTCAAAGCGGCGGAAGTAAAAATCCCTATCTTTATCTTCAATATAAACAATGAAACAAACAGCTTCAGATATAACTTCCTACATTGAAAATAAGTCGGGAATAGAAGTGAAATTGGAGCATATGATTATGAAACGTGAAAAAGAGTACAATTATTTCAAGATGGCTGTTCCTCAACATAAATTAGATGTTTTTATGAATACCAAACTGTGGGCAGTGACATCTTGTAGATTTGTGGACTTCTCCCATAAGATGACTCGAGTTAGGCCAATAGATGGAAATACGTAACTGAATTACGGATTACAACTGCAAATTTATTACTTACAACTGCAAAGATGCAAAGCGGTCAGTGGATGCTATCCGGACATTGTGTAAACAGGCACACATTGTGGCACTGCAAGAGACATGGCTGCTGCCCCATGACGTATAATTTCTGGGCACTATTAATGACGCCTTCAGCCATGTTACCTTGCCATGGAGTTTCAGCAGTAGATACATCGGCAGGTGTGCATCGTGGAAGGCCCTATGGTGGTGTAGCTATATTATGGCGCAAGAGTTTGTTTCAAAATGTTACTGTGATCAAGTGTAATAGTGTGCGGCTTGCGGCAATTAGTATATCCTGCGCCAATGGTGGGTCATTCTTAGTGTTCTCAGTGTACATGCCTACTGATTGTGCTAAAAACCTGAGTGTATATACAGACTGTCTGGGTGAGATCTCGGCTGTTATCGAGAACAGTGGCATAAAATCAAATTATAATCCTTGGGGACTTCAATGCACAACCAGATAAACCCTTGGCTAACGAACTTTTGAACTTTCGCTCGGATGAAAATTGGACCTGTGCTGACTCTGAGATGCTTGGCATTGAAACGGACAAATATACTTATATCTGTGATATGACAGGGAGTTTGAGATGGTAAGACCACTGCTTAGTATCTAATATAGCTTGGCAAACAGTTAAAAGCATAGATATTCATCATGATGTGTTATTGGTCTGACCACAGACCGCAGTTTTCTAAAATAAAAACTCTCACTAGATCCAGGCTGGATCTGTTGACTTGATTTAGTGAGAGTGATCCCTAAAAACAGATGATATTGCTACAGATTCTAAAGTTTATAAAAGAGCTGTCAACGTAAAAGAGGTTCCGTTTTAATTTTGGAACGGCACAAACCGAATATCTTAACGTCATTTGAGTCGATTTTACATAATTTTAATTGGCTTTTGCATAGTTTGGAAGTGTGCCAGTAGAACTAACACCATTGTAAAATTTCCATATAATGCCGGGAAGCGAATTCCGAATTTCTTCAGATAGAGACACAAGTAGGTACCTATGTTATATTGAGCGTGCTAATCCGATCGTTTTGCAAAAAAGAACATCGAGATGCATGTACAACTTAAAAAGTACAGATTCACTCCGTGACATCTTTAGAACAGAGAATATATAACGCATAATTGTATATACATTTTAGAAATTTGCATTTTTATCAAACACTAATAGAAATATTTCTTTGAAAAAATATAATGTCGCTCTTACTCTTTACGAACAAAACATAAACATAACCCAGGTGAACAATGCGATGTACTAGTAGATGATTTATACAGCGTCAGCAACTGGTAATCATGCTGTACAGGACGCTGCAGTGCCTGGGACATTGTTAGATGGATTAGGCTTGCCCAGCACCTATACCATCCTCTCAGCTTAGTCAGCTATTATTCAGAGGAAATAATAGGTCAATACGTCTGAAGCTAACTAAGCCGCAGGTTTCCTCACGATGTTTCCTTCACCGTAAAAGCACGTGTACTTAACACGTGCTTTTACGGTGGTCACATACATTTTTCAAGAAAGCAACATCCATTGGTGCACGGACTCGAACCCACGACCTTCGGATTGAAAGTCTTACAATCCGAAGGACCAGCAATGTTTGCTTGCACTTATTTTTTACGATGTCTGTCTGTCAGTCAAGAAATTTATATTCAAGTATATTGATATACTTTTATGTACAACACACATCTAGATAATGTGAATTAGAAGGCAACTGAGCTTTATAAACTAATAAATAACAATCCAGTTAGGCCATCTGTGCGGCTTGCCAATTCCAGTCTTGGCCCTGGCCTTGTCTATATGCATTGGGAACCTGATAGAGACAATTGAATATTTGGTGTTCATTCTTAATTCTATTTCGTTTAATCCCAATTAAGTCTTGCGTTAAGCGAGATCTGATTGCGCATTCCAAAAAAAAACAATAATTTTAAATAAAAAGAATCGGGCAGAATAGGGGAAGCATGAAACAGAAGAAGAAGAAAGCAAATGTTTGAAGATTTACTGGCTCTAAAATTTTCCGCTGATTTGCAAATACGTACGAATTCAAAAACGGCATTAATGTTATTGATATTATTTTGGTTTGCACTATCGTTCTTGCATCTCAACCCGGTATAACGCGCCGGGCCCTAGTTTCAGTCGTAAAGTGGTTTGTTTACGCAGACGACGCATGCTTTCCTGCCATTAAAATTAACTCCGCCCATAATGTTGACATTACATTTCCGTTTCGCTCAAGGGGTTAATAACCACATTTTGCAAAACAATATGTATTATGCCTGGGAGAAGTCGCAAGATGCTTTAGGTATTTTTGCGATTTGTTAAAAGCATTCGATTGTGTTCGCCACGAACCATTAATCTGGAAATTGTATCACTATGGAATCAGAAGCCTTAATATCTTGGATCTTTTTGTTTCCTACTTGAGTAACAGGATTCAAAAAGTTGATGTTAATAGAAACGATGTCTGGGGTGCTTAGGTGTACTACAAGGATCCATTGTTTCAAATAATACGTATATGCCACAATATAGTTTTTATGCGCCAGTTAAGTTCCAGTAAACATATTTTCCGGTCGAAATCCCCTGGATTACGATCCAATTTCTTGGGCGTTGCTAGCTGTGACCAGATGTTGAGAACTAGGGCATACAGCAAGACAATGTACAAACTCAATACTAATAATAACACAGTGCGTCAGATCTTTTAACACGAGTAAGTTTCACCCAGGATATAACATAACAGATTAGTTATACGTAATGAGTTTTCATTCCCCCGTAAACAAAGACACTGCAGAGAGTACGAAACGTCGTTTAAATTGTATTTATTTATTTTGTAGGTACGCCAACGCTTTGCACTGGCACACGGCCACGGAGGCGGTCACACAGACCGGCCTGAAAATCAGCGCCGTAACCGCATAGCTTGTATTATCTACTGAGGCAGAGTCCATTTTTTGACCCACACAGCATTGTTCATATTATGTTAAAACTTTTACACCATACTTAGTACGCCTAATTTGATTCTTTTATGCGTTTTCTTCACGATTGGCCTCATGAATAAGCTCAGAGTTGCTCAACGAGCTATGGAGAGGGCTATGCTCGGGGTTTCTTTACGCGATCGAATCAGAAATGAGGAGATACGTAGAAGAACTCGGGTCACCGACATAGCCAAACGGATTAGCATGTTGAAGTGGCAATGGGCAGGCCATGTAGCTCGCAGAACAGATGGCCGATGGGGCCGAAAAGTTCTCGAGTGGAGGCCACGGACCGGCAAGCGCAGCGTAGGACGTCCACCAACAAGATGGGATGATGACCTGGTGAAGACCGCAGGTCGACGGTGGATGCAGATCGCTTCCAACCGCATTATCTGGAAATCCATGAGGGAGGCCTATGTCCAGCAGTGGACGTCCTACGGCTGAAATGATGATGATGATGCGTTTTCTTATAGGTATAATTTGTATGTGTTGTGTGCGTGTCAAAAATAAATGTATTTTCTTTCTTTCTTCTTTCAAACGTCGGGAGAACATATATAATAAGCACGACATCCGTCAATAAACTTAACTCAGTTGATACATGTGTGTAGGTAGAGTAAGTGCACTCTGACCATCAGCCGACCATCGCTGTCAAAGGTGTAGGAGATGTCAACAAGGACATGACTTTTGACAGCGCTGATGTGGCTATGCCATCTATCACAAACAAGGTGACCATGGAAGACCAGCGCTGTAGTTTGATTTACTCTGCCACAGCATAAGCTGAACGGTGACTTTTTTTGTCAATTTGACATAGTTCTAAGAATAATTTTATATATTTGTTCATTCTTTGTAATTAGTGACAAAATAAACATATCTTTTTTATCTTTATCTATCTTTATGATCGCGAGATTTATTTTACGCAAGTTGATTGATGGTTTCTCATAACACAGCGCACTCATGGCCCACGTGCGTTGCTGAGGACCGACGCGACGTCTTTAAACCACTCGCTACTCTTACTAGTAAAATACCCCGAGTTTTGTCGGTCAAAATATAGACGGCGAAGTTGTTGCTTTACTGTATAACGTAGGCACAGTGCTTCAAGGACACAAAACTAGGAAGCGTCTTAGCATTATAACAGATTTGCATCCCGCTGCGGGAGCTTCGTGTAGCTTGTACCCAGAGTACACTAGAGTTGCACTAAATTTTAACTGTGTTTGCTTTAATTTTAAAACTGAGGACTTTAACTGGGACTTTATCACGTAATTACCTTATTTTATTATTTCCCGACGTTTCGAGTGTCTTACAGCCCTCGTGGTCACCGGTAGACTCTAGTTATTCGAAGTCAAAGTCATTAAGTGTTTATTCAATAGAGCAAAACACTACATAAATAGTCAGTTTACAAAATAAGAACAAAACACATTTAAATTGAATAAAGCACATAATTGAATTCGTAATAATATAATTATTATTACGAATTCGTATTAAGGTAATTACGAGATATAGCCCCGTTAATCAGGTTTAAAATTATGTCTATAGATTGCGAAATATTTACAATGCTTTGACGTCACGCGATGATTAAACTAAATATATTTTTGATTCTCTAATTACCTAAGTAAAACAAGTTGATCGAGGCTTAAATAATAAAGTAATCTGTAAATCTTCTGGTAAATCATCATCATTCATCATTTCAGCCGTAAAACGTTCCTACTGTACACAGGCATGAGAGAGCTCATTGGATCTCCATGGGCATGTATATCACTCATCTAGTACCCATAACACAAGCTCTGCTTAGCTTGGGGCTAGCGGGCTGGGATGCTGTAATTTGTCCAGCATTATTTATTAATTTATTTATGTAGCCATACTCAGCACGCTTGGCAGGCGGGTTGGCGAGCGCAGTACCGGTTTTTGATACACGGAAAGTCGCTGCTGCCCATCTTCCGGAGGTATCCCTCGGCACCCCACGGCGACCCAAATAATAAAATAAAAAAATAAGCGTTTCATTTCCTTGAAATTAAATTATACCAATACTCCTAAGCTTTTTATCTGTGGTAGGTACATCTTTAAGCCAGAGCACGTAGCGTTTTCGTATTTTGCAAGACAATAACGCCAATCCGTCCGCCCGAGTAGACCACAGCCTACCGTAACACGTGAATTTCACGTGAATTACGTAGATACGTGATGAGGGTGCGCGATGCGCCTTGAATACTTGAATTATATACGTTGTTTATGCCGCGATGTTTTATTTAGGCCGCGAGTTTTGAAGTATCTCGGAACTACATAGATAAGTGTATGCTTCACTCGTTGATGTGGGGGAGTTTGATTTATGTTGATGTTCGCACGCGCTGTACCCGGATAGAGTCAGTATTTTTAGGGTTTCGTAGTACAACAAGGAACCCTTACAGCTTCGCTTTGTCTGTCTGTCTGTCTGTCTCTGGCTTTACAAAGAAACTACTACTCCTAGAGAACTCTGCATGGACATTTAAGGATGTCCACTGATGGACATAGGCTTCCCTCATGTATATACAAGTACTGACATGAAGGGTTGTTGCCAGCGTCACCACAATTGGCAGGCGGGTTGGCGAGCGCGGTACAAGAAGTTGATTCACGTAATGACACTGCGCCGCATCTTTCGGAGGCATCCCTTGCCAGATTCTAAAACTACTAAAAATACAAAATGATTTATAGACTGATCACAGAAGTAAGTATAAGCTTAATCTACGAGTAGGTAGGTACACAACGACAAAGGGAGTGAATTCAGCGTAACGCTGCATGTAGAACATACAACGCTGGATTTCAATTTAGCCGTCTCGGTGCTCGCCGAGTTAACAGCAAGCTGTGTAGAAGCTAGTATATTTAAGTAAATAATATAATATATAAATTATATATCTCCCGAAGCCTCCGAATGCCGTGGGGTGCCGGCATTAGAATGCGGAATGAACTCCTCTCACGCCCGTGGATACAGTAAGAGTCTGCTAAGGGATATCTCCGGAAGATGGGCAGCAGCGTCTTTCCGTGTATCAACATCCCGTAGTGCGCTCGCAAACCCGCCTGCCAAGCGTGGCGAGTATGGCACCTACCACTCATGGAGATCCATGAGGGAGGCCTGTGTTCAGTAGTGGACGTTATACGGCTGAAATGATTGATTGATTGATATCTCCGGAAGATGTGCAGCAGCGCCTTTCTGAGTATCAACATCCCGTACTCGCATTCCTCCTGCTAAGCGTGGTAAACTTTATATTAGCTATTCATAAATTACAAATAGCTATTGGAGTTGAGTTACAGAGTTCATACATTTCCTGTCATCGTCCCTTATTAAAGTCGTGGGTTCGATACCGGCCGTGCACCAATGGATTTTTATTTCTTGAAAAATGTATGTCCACACTTACCACGTGCTTTGACGGTGAAGGAAACATTGTGAGGAAACCCGCGGCTTAGTTAGCTTCAGACGTATTGACCTGTTCTTTTCTCTGTCTAATAGTTGACTAAGCTGAGAGGATGGTAGGTATAGGTGCTGGGCAAGCCGAATCAATCCAACAATGTCCCAGGCACTGCAGCGTCCCATACAGCATGATTATTATATATATTGCTGATAAATCATCTGTAGTAGGTACTTTAGATGCAAAGGCCTTGAATAAAAATACAAAAAAAAAACATTACTATCGCCTGCTACTGTCAGTAACAATAGTACTAAAATCAGTTTAAAACGCTGTAGGCATAATTTTCCCCTAAGCTCAGGCTCCAAAGATCTCCAGGAGTGCGAATTTCATTTAAATCGCTAATCGCCAGAATCGTCTATTTGTATAAGATATAGATGGCAGCCATCATTTAGAGGGATCAGATTGTTTAAATTTAACTGGGTTTTAGGGAGAGCGTTTGGTTCGGAACAGTGGTTTACACATTTTAGTTTGATCAACTACAATTTACTCAATACATTTTAGTGTTAATGACGTCGGTGATGCGCACTGTGGGCATCCCTGTGGGGTTCACGTAGCCATCATCATCATCATCATATCAGCTGTAAAACGTCCACTACTGAACATAGGCCTTCCTCAGTCAACCTAACTCAACCGTAGCACGTCCACTGCTGGACAATGTGCACTACTTAGACAAAACTGTTATTTTGACACTAAGAAAGGAAAATTAAATATTATATTATTATTTAGCCTCCACTGTCCCACTGCAGGACAAAGGCCTCTCTTCCCTTCTTCCACTCTTCGCGATTTAACGCAGTGACAGGCCACGTGTTCAGATGAGTGTTCAGCTCGTCCCGCCATCTTCTTCTCAGTCGTCCGCGCGGCCGACATGCGTTTGGGGTCCACTCTGTTGTTATTTTAGCCCAAAAATCGTCAGGCATGCGGCATACGTGTCCGTCCCAGTTAAAATTAAATAATTAATCTGTACGATCTAGGTACAAATATATGTTCAGGGTGTTCCGGATGTTTTTCTATATATAATAAAAAATATTTATCTATGTAGTATAATGTATATCAGTCATCTAGTAGGTAACCATAACACAAGCTCTGCTTAGCTTAGGGCTAGATGATGCTGTGTGAATTGTCCAGCGTTATTTACTTATTTGCTATTTTATTTAGGTACCTTTGAACTAGCCAGTAGCCAGCCCCAACAAACGCAGCTTCAAATAGCGTTTAACGATTTAGAATAAATCGGCTGGATCTTTTACTAAGGATTTGTAAACAGAGCGAGAGGCGCGGGGGAACATTTTAACGGGTGTCCTTAATTATAATTGCTAATGTTTAGGCATAAGGTAATCTTTAATATAATTAATGGAATCAGGCGTTACTTTGCGGAAATCCATGACAATAAAATGCAATAAAAATATTTAGTTTTAATTCCGCTTATGCTGAGATGCATTTAGTTCCAGCGGCCGACCAGTCAACACCTCAGCGTCTCACCTGATGATGCCTCGCGGAGAGGCGAAACACGTGTCGTCGTATAGGTTTGGGTATGCATGCTGCACTGACAAGCTAGTTCTCCCTGCATGTGCATAATTAGCGGGCGGGAGGGCGGTGCTCCTGCATCTCAGCATAAGCGGAATTAAAACTAAATATTTTTATTGCATTTTATTGTAATCTTTAATGTTTTTAGTTTTCATTTGTATTTTTATCGTAAAAAAATATTTCTCAAGGATATAGCGAAGTATGAATTTCCCATACAAACTGATAACACCGTTTATGGGAATACCTTACCGTAATTATTTGTAATATTGTAATATATTATGCCGTGGGGTGCCGGCAGTAGAATGTTACCCCTCCTCTCATGCCCGTGGATGCAGTAAGAGCCTGCGAAGGGATACCTCCGGAAGGTGGGCAGCAGCGTCTTTACGTGTATCAACATCCCATACTGCGCTCACCAACCCGCCTGCCAAGCGTGGTGAGTATGGCAACTACCGCTCATGGAGATCCATGAACACAGGCCGTGTTCAGTAGTTAGTAGTTAGAGTTAATATTATATGTATTATGATATTTATGATATCTTTAACTTTTTTTTATCTAACGCCAAATACTATGAGATTTATATTTTTGTTGACATGAATTATGCAGTTTTTCTTTTCAAATCCGTATTTTTAAGTAATTGTTATTTTTAAAAGGTCCGTAACGTAAAGGAACCTAAACTTGTGAATATACTAGGTAGTTTTTTTCTGTGATTATTATTTTTTTACGACCCTTTTCAAATATTTAACGATAGTAAATGTTACCATGCCAAATTATAATTTATGTGTAGCGTATGCGATACCATTGCATACATACGCTGTCTCTGTCTCGTGTGTTCTATGTATTGACGGGTATTGGTTAGCGAACTGTGTTACCTACTGTCACATGAGAACTGTCATGAAAGCCAGAAGAGCGGGAATGATTAATGTTTCATGTGTGTAAGATCGATGAGAGATCATTGTCGAGCCAGTGTGTAATAATATAGATCATAACCCCTACAGTATGCTATTATCAATATATATATGTATATAAAACTCTTCCGTTACTGACTGAGTGACTGACAGACAACGCACAGCGTAAACCACTGGAAACTTGATATTTGGCACACATATACCTACCTTGAGTAGGTATCCTAGAGGTGCACTAAGGGACTTTTCGAAATTCCCACGGGAACGGGAACTACGCGGGTGAAACTACGGGGTGCGGCTAGTTTGTATTATAATAGTATTATACTATGTTCCTGGCACAACCTTTTTTCAATATTACCTATATTGAAAAAATCCTATGAAATGTCCTACTTAGGAATCTAAAATTAAATTAAACCGGCAAGATAATCAGTTGGATGCAAATAGAAACACGCCAAATATTACATTATATACATATATTTGTAAACACGACATGGACATGTCATTAACAGACATTTCATGCATAAAATCATAGGAAAACTATCACAATGAGGTCAGCCGTAATTTGTAACTAGAAATCCGAGAGGGTTGTGTCTAGGGTTACCATTTGACCGGATAAATCCGGTCCAGACCAGCAAAATAACACCAACCTTTTATTATACTCAGTTGTTTTTATGTTTTATTTTGTGTGTGTCTAATAAATGTCTTGGCAGGCGGGTTGGCGAGCGCAGTACGGGATATTGATACACGGAAAGACACCGCTGCCCATCTTTCTGAAGTATTCTTTAGCAGATTTTTACTGCATCCACGGACAAGAGAGGAGATCCAACATTCTACTGCCGGCACCTCACGGCGACACTGCTTGGTCGTTGCTTACAGCACAATAATATCTCATCTTACAAATTTTATAAAGCCAAAAGTTTGTTTGTATATAATTATGTTTGTTACCTCCACGCAAAAACTAGGCTACGGATTGAGATGTTGACCAAGGATTACCAGATGTTGACCAGGATTAACACAATGGCTACTTTTTTACTATATGGGTACAACGCATGCAAAGCTGCGGGCACAAGCTCGTAATAAATAAAACCCAATGGCTCTTAGGTAAATATTTTTATTTAAGGAATTCACAGTAAGTAAAATAGTCTTTTTTAAACTTTCGCGACCACAACACATTATTAAAACACATTTTTCGAGTATTTATCGCGTAAGTTACCTTGGATTGCAACAAGCATGGTCCCGGGAAGGCTGATAGATAATAATAAAGATAATTTGCCGTGGGGTGCCGGCAGCAGAATGTTACCCCTCCTCTCATGCCCGTGGATGCAGTAAGAGCCTGCTAAGGGATCCCTCCGGAAGATCAGCGGCTTTCCTTTGTTTCAACATCCCGCACTGCCTCGCCAACCCGCCTTCCAAGCGTGGTGAGTATGACAACCCCTTATGACAACCCCTTATGGAGAGTATGACAACCCCTTATGGAGATCCATGAGGGAGGCCTGTGCTCAGTAGTGGACATTTTACGGCTGAAATGATGACGCGATCAATACCCCGATATATGTGTTTTAATAGTGAGTAAAATAGTCCTACAGAACCACGCGTACATTATCCAAACAGTCACTAATGCTCAGTCAATTAATTCTATTGCAATTCGATAATGGACAAGCGCTTAGCACTGAGCATTTCAGCGACAATTAGCTAATAAATAATCTACGAATTGGACGTACGTGTTTATCGTGATAAAGGCATTACATCCTTCGGGAATGCTCAGGGAATGCTTCCGGCGGCCCAGAGTCCTTCTCCGGTACTTTAAGGAGTTGGGATGGCTAGGGTCGGGCTAGCATCACGGGGGACAATGCACAATACACCCCTATGCGGGACGTCAGTGCAGATCTAGTTACCCCCACTTGAATAAGAATAAGAAAGGCATTACACCTTGACGGTAAAGGAAACATCGTGAGGAAACTAGTTTAGTTAGCTTTAGGAGTATTGACTTGTGCTTTTCTCTGACTAATAGCTGAGAGGATGGTATAGGTGCTGGGCAAGCACAATCCACCTAACAATGTCCCAGGCACTGCAGCGTCCCGTACAGCATGATTACCAGTTGCTGACGCTGTATAAATGATGTAAAAGGCCTTGCTTTACACCTTGCAACTTCTCTATCTCAAAACTGTGTGGGTTGGATCCTTCTTTATGGATACACTGGTACGTCCTTTTTGATTCGGTTCGTCCGTGTTGATTATCATCGTTAGATGTGCCCTAACACCAAAGACTGTGGCATTACCTATCTTTAAATGTGTGAAACAATAATGCCGACGCACGCACACTGGTTTTGCTAATAAACCAAACTGTGTTTGTTACTGTACAGTTCCCAGTCTTGGCTATTAAAATATAAACACACTTATACACTACACTACCTCGTCTTTACCGCTCAGCGGCTTGCGAGCGACTGCCTCGCTTCGACGCCGCGTGGTGTGACCGTCGAGACGACAGTCTTACTTAAATATATAAATATTATCATAGATACTGTTCATAATTACACTATTAATATATTTATAAATACTAGTGATATTACGTGAACACTACAGTTACCATTTGTTGTGCAATCATATTTCACGAATTTTCGTGAAAATTTAACACAGACCACGTCCGGCTGAGTACAGACATTTCGTGTGGAAACAAAATGGCGCGGTCTCATTACGGTGAGGGCGTATCTAACGATTTAAATCTTTGTTTTACCCCCTTATCTTTAAATAGTCTAATTTACTTTTAAAGAGTAATTCAATTAATTGCCATTTTTTTCATATTTTAAGAATAAGAAACGTTTATTTTGTGTCAAAAAATATAAAACAATAACACACAATAACAAAATTAGAAATACTGACAACAAAAATGGTCGCCACTCAGCTATTGTTACGGTAAGGCTTACTTAAACATAAATCTGTCAATTAAGTGGTGGTTAAATTTAGTCAATAATATTATAAAGGCAATCCATATTTAGTCAAGGCAATGTAGGTAGCCATTTTTTCAACAATAACTTAGTATTATACGACCTCTGTGGCGCAGCGGGCAAAGGTCCGCCTGCGATACAAAAAGGTTGCGGCTTCGATTCCCGCCTTGGGGCAAATGTCTTCTGCATGTATTTGTTCAGGGTGTTCTGGATGTTTTTCTATTTATAATAAAAAATATATCTAACAATGTATTAAGTAGGTATATCAGTCATCAACACAAGCTCTGCTTAGCTTGGCTGTGTTAATTGTCCAGAATTATTTATTATTATTTAATTATCGCTGCCAGAATAGTAGTACCTATGTAGAATAGTTAATTGGAACTGATTTCAAAAACATTACATTATTGTTAATGTTAAACAATACAGTACATCAACAACAGATAGTTATTTTATAATTAAAAAATTATACAACGTTAACGATATTAGGTTATTAGGGGCTAAGCCCCCTAATATGCATAACGCTGTCTGTCTGTCTGTACGTCTGTCTGTCTATTTGACGATTACAACCGAACGCGTTGACCGATTTACATGAAACCTTCCTTGTTAGCACCGTCCTAATGAGAGAAGGCGACTGATTGATTTGGTCACCAAGAAATAAGTCTCCAATGGCCGAAAACGTCCAAAAACCCAAGAATGCCATTTTTGACCTTTGGTGACCTTTTGAGGCCTTCGCCCCCTTTTCTGGTACCCCCGTGCCAATGCTTGTTTAAATAGACACAGTATACTTAAGTTAAATTCGATGATTTAATTATATATGCGTCTTTTTTATGCCTAGTCTATTCCGTGACGAACGGGGAGTTGAATTTTCTATTTCATTTATTTATTTGTCAGAATGAAGGTTTACAATGATGTCATACATAATACTTAAGTTCCATTAGCATTCTTACCATTCTTTCCTGAAGATACCTTATAGAAAGGCGGAACGCGTGTCTTTTTAAGTGTTTTTTAAGCGCTCAATAGCATATTGTGTTGTAAATTTACATATTACGTATATCCGCAAAGTCAAGCCTGAATCTGGTAACTTGGGAAAACAGGTAATTTTTTAAATATCTTGTTTACTTATTCGGAACTTTGAATATGAGTATTACAACTAGCGCTTACATGAATAATTATGAAAAATATCTACTAATTACCGTAAAATTAATGAAATGAAATTGTTTATTTGCCAGATGTATGGTACAAAGGTTTTAGGATAAGTAAGTCAGCTTCACATACTTCACTGATTGATCAGCGTGCAAAATAATGTATGTAGGTACAAGTACATAAGAATGAACGCAGATTTTAAGAGTATTAATTGATTTACATCCAATTCAAATTTCAAATTATCATATCTATACAATGTCAAAATTTACTATTTAAATAATCATAATATAGTCATAGAAATCAACACCTACTTAAGTTCGCATTCGTGTCGATTCTGTTTTACACTTTCTAAAACTAATTATAATTAGAAACATGACGTCTCTAAACTCGAGCTGTCAGCGTCAAATTGTGTATATTTGTTCAGTTTCAATTTTAGAACGGCAGTAACGAATAGCTGTTATGTTATTTTAAGCCGTTATACGTAGATTTAATTAGATTTAGCTAGTCAGTGGAACAACAGAATCGCCACCATTGACGGGTATAAAATCGATTAAGATAATTTAATTACCTTTTAACAATGGAATGTCAGTATCACAATTGTTTCTTATATACATTATAATAATCTTATTATTATATTTGGCTTTTGGATCGTTCTGTAGCTAAACACTAATTAACATATTTTCTTCGCTAATTATCATCGGTTAAGATCCAAACCTGAAACAAAAGAATTGTCAACAAATAATTTAGTTGTCTCGCCGTGGGGTGCCGGCAGTATAATGATACCCCTCCTCTCCTACCCGTGGATGCAGTAAGAGCCTGCTTAGGGATACCTCCGGAAGATGGGCAGCAGCGTCTATCCGTGTATCAACATTCCATACTGCGCTCACCAACCCGCCTGCCAAGCGTGGTGAGTATGCCAACTACCCCTCATGGAGATCCATGAGGGAGGCCTGCGTTCATCAGTGGACGTTTTATGGCTGAAATGATGAATTTAGTTGTAAAAAAAATTAGGATGCCAGCAGTGGAATCTTGCCCCTCTTTTAATCCCATAGATGCAGTAAGAGTCTGCCAAGGGATGCCTACGGAAGGTGGGCTGTAGCAACACGTCTGCAGCTGACTAAGCTGTGGGTTCTAAGCCTTCACCGTTAGTTGTGCATAAAAACGTCTCAAGAAAGAAAAATCCATTGGTGCACAGCCGGTATCAAACCTACGACCGTCGAGGATACAGTTGGAGCGTATATAAATTCCATTCGAATTGAGATCGTTTTGGCTACGCTGCACGCTGAGATACTTTCGATGCTGACTGTACATTCCAGTCAATACGGCTGACAAAAACCGAAGCTGAAGTAGATTATTTTATTTCATCATTTCAGCCATTACACGTTCACTGCTGGACATAGGCCTCCCTCATGGATTTCCAGTTATTGCGGTTGGAAGCGATCTGCATCCACCGTCGACCTGCGGTCTTCACCAGGTCGTCAGCCCATCTTGTTGGTGGACGTCCTACGCTACGCTTGCCGGTCCGTGGCCTCCACTCGAAAACTTTTTGGCCGCATCACCCATCTGTTCTGCGAGCTACATGGCCTGCCCATTGTCACTTCAACGTGCTAATCCGTTTGGCTATGTCGGTGACCCGAGTTCTTCTACGTATCTCCTCATTTCTGATTCGATCCCGTAAAGAAACCCCGAGCATAGCCCTCTCCATAGCTCGTTGAGCGACTCTGAGCTTATTCATGAGGCCTATCGTGAAAGACCACGTCTCGGTTCCATATGTCATCACTGGTAACACACACTGATTGTAGACTTTCGTCTTAAGGCACTGAGGAATTTTGGACGAAAAGACGTTGCGTAGTTTCCCAAACGCTGCCCATCCGAGTTGGATTCGTCGATTGACCTCTTTCTCGAAGTTGGACCTACCTAATTGGACAGTTTGTCCTAGGTATACGTACGCGTCGACAACGTCTAGCGCCGAGTTATCAACCATAACTGGGGCAGGCACAACATGGATTTTCGACATAACATTCGTCTTGTTCATGTTCATTTTAAGGCCCACCCGTTGGGAGACTCGATTGAGGCCTTCGAGCATCGTGCCGAGTTCCTCCATCGCCTTTGCCATGACCACAATATCGTCGGCAAACTGAAGGTGAGTCATGTATTCGCCGTTAATATTGATGCCCAGTCCTTTCCATTCCAAGAGCTTGAAGGCATCTTCCAAAGCGGTGGTAAACAGTTTCGGAGAGATTACGTCTCCCTGTCTTACGCCTCTTTTTAAGGGAATATCCTTCGAACTCTATTCCTGTACTCTGACTGACATAGTGGCGTTTCTATACAAAGACTTGAACACTTCGATATACCGATAGTCAATTCGGCATCGTTGGAGAGACTCGAGCACCGCCCATGTTTCGATCGAATCGAAGGCTTTCTCATAGTCCACAAACGCGAGACATAGCGGCAAGTTATACTCTTCGGTCTTCTGTATCACTTGCCAAAAATAAATAAATGAGTTTCCGAGTTTCAGGGTTACGAAGTTCGGCGGGACACCTAGCACCGTACATATTTTAAAGGTTTTTGTATAATAAATATAAGTATAAACAATTGCTTACTTAATATATGCTGGTCCACGCTGGGCCCCGCCACGAAGCGGCCCTGCAGCGCGGGCGCCAGCTCCAGGAACAGGCGCCTGTGCTTGTCCTTGAAGTTCCAGAGCAGGCAGCGCCGCCCTCGCTTCTCCAGCTCCACGAGCGCCAGCGCCATGTTCTGGACACAAACGCGCGATTAAAAGCATCGCGACCGCGCCAGTGTGTCTCCCATGACTTTATTTTTATTTTATTTATATTTTAACATACACAGATGGGCTAACAGCTTGCGCCAAAGCACCCAAATATTAAATTGTTTTATATAATACAAATATATACAATTACAAATTAAAACAATAGCTAAATTAAAATGAAGATCAAATAGCCAGATTCAATATAAAATAAAAATAAAAAAAAATTATGTCCCATTATATTCAAAAACGATAATATAATATTCAAAAAATATGTCAAATAATGTTTAAAAATGTCACTTATTGTCTAAAGAAAGTAGCGAAATTTTCAGCGAATACGGAGTTGTCACTGTCAGATCGCCTGCCGTTCATCATCATCATCATCACAGCCGTAGGACATCCAATGCTGGACATAGGCCTCCCTTATGATCTTGGAAATCCAACTACTGATCAAGGGGTTGTTGCCATACTCACCACGCTTGGCAGGCGGGTTGGCGAGTGCAGTATGGGATTTTGATACACGGAAAGACGCTGCAGTCCATCTTCCGGAGGTATCCCTTGGCAATTTATTACTGCATCCAAAGGTAAGAGAGGAGGGGCAACATTCTACTGCCGTACTACAGTAGTAATAGTACGTTACTATGACATCTGTCAGATTTGTAATTCATGCTACCATATTCTAAGCATAATGAAGCTCAAACTACAGTCACTGTAGTATAGTTTACTGCGTATTTTAGAACCAAACTATCCGCTAGAGGCGCTGTACAAGTTTTCATACATATTTCTTTAACTACAGTCGCTAGCGAGTATTAATTATGAAAACTCATGGTAGACCTACTGGTGCAGCGCAATCCAGGCGAAAAGTCGGGAAATAAAAAAGGCAGTTTACGCGATGAATACCAGGATAATAGTAGATTATGGTACAAGTGTGTAATGTTGGTGATTACCGCTGAGGCGCCATTGCCACCCGAGCCGTTAGGTGAGGGTCTTAAGGGTTAGCGCAGAAAGAACGGAGCGCAGCGGAGAGGATTTTATTAACGCACTTGAAAATAAACTTAAAAATTATTACAATAAAGTGCATAAAAGCTTGAACCTGACAAAAAATGCTCGCGCGTCCTCGAAGATACACGGGAATCCCCGCGCGGCGTTTTGCACTTTATTTTAATAAATTTCAAGTTTATTTTCAAGTGCGTCAATAAAATCCTCTCCGTTGCGCTCCGTTCTGTCTGCGCTGAGCCTAAGGGAACCGAGGACGGTAATCATCAATACCTACACGCGTGTATCATACGACGTTTTTCAACACACTTGTGAAGAAAATAACTATAACTAAATAACTATAATTTCAACAGTGAAAACAAGCTGTGAAAAATTTTTGCGCAATGGCGGGAAAAATTAATCAGTTTTCCTATGCGCGCGCATTTAACAATGGCGATCGGCCATATGAGTATGGCAACTACCCCTCATGGAGATCCATGAGGGAGGCCTTTGTTCATTAGTGGACGTTTTATGGATGAAATGATGATGATGATCGGCCATAGACTAAAAGAATGAGGTTTCTTTTTTTTCGGTTTTTCGCGGATAGCGTTTTAGCCATGTACAAAATAGGGAATTAAGTTTTCTTTAATATAGAGAAAACAAAAGGTATATTTGAGTGAAAGTTTTATATATTAAAAACGTACATAGTTACGTACGTAGCGAGCGCAGAACGGTTCGAAACGGAGCCACTAACATATCTCCTAACCCAAACACTCCCTGATTACCTTTCCTCCCCTCCTATCATAGACAGCCGACTGCCGCAGCCGGAAGGATCCCTAACAATACCCGGCTGTGCTTATCTTGTAGAGATAGACGCGATGGAGTGTACTCCATAAGCACTCACTAAAATCAAGGTCAGCTGCGCCGGTGGACGGGCAGTCTTGTATTCGGGACGCAACATAGATACTAAACTCACTACCTCTGCCTAGGCACTTCTATACAAACCATAGTTAGTAAGCTAACTACTCATGCTTCCATAAGCACCTTCTACTTACTCTAGCTACTCAGAGATCCCAGTATAGCGACATGACTCATCACAACTTACCTAACTTAGCTGGAAATTTATTCACTAATCATTGCCATTGTTCAGTCCCCGACCTAAGCTAGCCTGCTACCATAAGCATTCTTCTAACCCAGCCACTTCCTAATTACCTTAGCCTCCCCTCTTATTATAGACAGCCGACTGGCGCAGCCGGTAGGATCCCTAAGTTAATTCGTCTGCACCAATCGAGATCATTCCCACCGCCTTAAGAAAACTCCCTCTTTAAAATCTAAGAAAACAAACTCACCTCAGCCACCCCCAAGTCAATTTGTCCCGCGTGTCTTCCATCCACCACGAGCACGGCTGCGTCGGTGGACAGGCAGTCTTGTATGCGGGACGCGACACAGTAGTTCAAGGCTCCCAGGATTGTTATACTGACGCAGTCCTGGTTGCCAACCTGAAACATTAATAAAAAAATAATTAGATAAAGCGAGTTAAAGTTTAGGCGTGGGGGCTCGTGACGTCATAATTCTGTACCGAAGCACGTACCAGCGTGTGACTTCACGGGACATTTCGATATAATGTTTGCGGTTATTTTTTAATTACGTTAAAAAGAAAAAATAAGTGTCAATAGATTTTGTTAATGACGGACAAACCATTAAACTTAGTCATCTAGCCGTGGGGTACCGGCAGTAGAATGTTGCCCCTCCTCTCTTGCCCGCAAATGCAGTAAAAATCTGCCTAGGGATACTTCCGGAAGATGGGTAGCAGCGCCTTTCCGTGTATCAACATCCCGTTCTGCGCTCGCCAACCCGCCTGCCAAGCGATGTGAGTGTGGCAACAAGCCTCTCGTGATCTTGGAAATCTCCGTGGGAGGCCTATGTCCAGCAGTGGACGTGTTCAGCAGTCCTCAGTCTGATATGATGGTGCTGTAGCCGGAGAGATCGGGTACCTTGAACTGCGCGACATGCAGGGCGGGGCGCGCGGCGCGCGCCAGCACGCGCAGCAGGTCGAGCGCCGCGCCGCACAGGATGCCGTACTCCAGCCCCGCCGCCGCGCCGCCCGCCGCGGTCACGCAGTACACCAGCAGCTCCATCTCTGGAGGAAAACGAGGAAATATGTTCATCAACAGACCTGGATTAGCCCCTAAGCCCACAAAGCCCGGCCTAGGTACCCCCAAGCCTAGGGGCCTTCATGGCGGAACATACTCCTAAAGTCCGCCTTGCCCGAAAAATTGACGAATGTAGAAATATTGTTAGGCAGGGGGTCCTCAAATACCAAGTGCCTAGGGCCCTGGATCCCTTTATCAGGGCCTGTTCATCAATCAATCAATCAAGCAATCAAATCAAATCATTTATTTGGAAACATGGGTCAAAAAGATATTGAGTGTTTACATACAGGGTCCAGACATGTTTTACTATAGCAAATTCATAACAGTTTAATTTAGTAGCTACTATCACATAATGCAATTGTTAATGAGTAATTTGTACAATGTCAAAAATCTATGATAGTATTAATTTAATAACTTAGTCAATTCGTAAGTCATTTGTATCTGCTAGATATTCATTTATATGATAATAACACTCAGATTAAAAAAAATATTATGTTGATTTTTAAAAATTGTCAATGGTGGATTTTAAGGTTATTTGGTAAATGATTATAAATCTTTGGCGCCATTCCATAAAAACTTTTTTTAAGCAATCATCATAATAATTATTATAATAAAATCTTTAATTCAGGCAACACCCGTGATGTCACCGACGTGTTGCGGCGCTGGCGGTCCCGTGCTAGGCAGCCCTTTTACCGCCTGAACTTCACCCCCTTCGGACAGAAGACGGGGGTCATGATGGTCACCAGGCGTTCTGTCGGAACCTCACCATAAATGAGCTAAAGCTGACATTACGACGAGAGTCCAACTTCTCGACCCTCGATAACACTTCGGTCCTTTTCTTGAGGTTATCCACCACCTCTGCGGTCTTAAAGTCGAAGTGCACGCGGGACACGTAGATCTGCGTAGTGGGTACCTCCGCTCGGAAGAGCTGCTCGCAGGATCGACCAGTAAGTACCACACTGGTCCTGGCTAGAGGGCTTCCGTTTCTTCCTTACTAACTCGTTAAAGCCCTCTGCATCATATAACTTCTATGAAGTCCTAGCGGTCACAGATTCACAGCTCTGCGTCTTCCCCTTTGTTTGAGGGGCTGCAGGGTTGCTGGCCGCTGCAGACGCGTTGTCCGGTGTCGGCGTCTCTGCAGGTGGAGAAGCGGGCGGGGCAATATCGCGCGTTCGGCCTCACTGACTGGCTGCCGACACGGTAAGACCACGCCCGATGGTCCAATGACATTATTACAACAGGGTTTTACCAAAATAATACCCACTGGTATGTTTCCACAGCGTAGGTACTATGTCCAGCTCTATAATAGATGCCATGGCCGTAATGATTACAGCGGCCAGCGTCGCTCGCGGGATGTAGTAGAACGCACTGGACAGCAGCGTCACTGCTAGCAGCACCAGACTGGCTGAAAAGAAATGTGAAGTCAGATATCCCGCTGGCTGCGCCACTTTTCAACACTAAACGTGTTACTTTATGGTAATTCAAGGGTAAAGACGCTTTTATTGCGGCACACATTACAAGTAATCAAAACTAACTAATTAAATTCTAAAAGTGAAAAAATGGCTTCTACTCAGCACATGCTTTGGCAGAGTTTTGTACATACATAAAAATTACTTTTAGCTATTAAAAATGTATTTCACCGCTAGACTTTGAATCTTATGAATATATCGTTATTAAATTGAGCAAACATTCAATAGTTCATAGGAAAAAATATATTTCTACCTACTTACTCTACAAGGCGTAAAAAATAACGGATGGGCGTTACTTGCAAATATAGAAACTAAAACGAGCCAACGGGCGTGGTTAAGCGCCGTGCGAGTAAAGGATCCAGTGGCCGGCATGCATTGACAGAACGTTGACATACCTGTCAATCTTTGAATATGGAGCCGGCGGGAGTGACGACCCCGCTGGCGTGGTTGAGCACCGTTCGAGTAAAGGATCCAGTGGCTGGCATGCATTGACATAACGTTGATATACCTTTTAATATCTACAGTCACCTTGAATATGGAGCCGGCGGGAGTGACGACCCCGCTGGCGTGGTTGAGCGCCATGCAAGTAAAGGAGCCGGTGGCTGGCATGCATTGACGGAACGTTGACATACCTGTTAATATCTACAGTCACCTTTGAATATGGAGCCGGCGGGAGTGATGACCCCGCTGGCGTGGTAGAACGCCGTGCGAGTAAAGGATCCAGTGGCTGGCATGCATTGACAGAACGTTGACATACCTGTCAATATCTTTGAATATGGAGCCGGCGGGAGTGACGACCCCGCTGGCGTGGTTGAGCACCGTGCGAGTAAGGGATCCAGTGGCTGGCATGCATTGACAGAACGTTGACATACCTGTCAATATCTACAGTCACCTTTGAATATGGAGCCGGCGGGAGTGACGACCCCGCTGGCGTGGTTGAGCGCCGTGCGAGTGAAGGATCCAGTGGCTGGCATGCATTGACAGAACGATGACAGAACGTTGACAGCGCCGACTGCTATCATCTCCTGGGTGGCGTCCACTGGGTTGCTGCCGGCTGGAATTACACGTTTAATCATGAAATACGTTTACTTAATAACATCCCATTGTGCTCTTGCTGATTGTGTTGTAGTTATTGCTTCCTAAATTTATTATTTATGTAATGTAACCCAGCATTCTTGATTATAACATAATGTTCTTTTGTACTTGTATGTCATTTGTAACGTGTCGCACAGCGGTGTTTTACATAAATTTTGAATTAGTGTGTGAGGTAGCGACCTCACACTGTAGGTGTCGCAGAAAACTAGCGCACGTAGCGCCATCGCTATTGTGCACATGCTGAACGTTTTCCTTTTTTGTTTCCAAGTCTGTATAATTTTATTGTATTATTTGTAATGTGTGAAACAAAATAAACGTTTTTTTGTCTTTATCTTTTTTATATTTTATCTCTTAGTCAAACAAATAGAATTTACACAGGATATAACCAATATAAAAGAATGAATGCGTTAATCACTATAAGAATAACGTGCTACTTTTATGATAATCATTATAGTAAATCGTGAAAAAATATGATTCATTGATTGTTGATAATATAACAATACTCCATGACAAATCAAAGTAAAATAAAATATTGAATCTATATAAAAATTACCTACATAATAAAATATTGTTGACTATATACAATTGGCGCAGACCTGAGGATTGTATAATTTCTATCATGTCGTGGAATTTATAAATGATTGTAATCGTTCCACAGTTAAAAAAACATAGTTAAAAGCTAACATAAACACGGTAATTTATCGCGTAATTTTTATTAAAATGAACAATGATCGCGAAAATTTACGAAAAACTTTAACTATAGTTTTTCGTTAACTTATAAAGCTGTCAGTAATAGTTGCCTAAACTAACTAAACTTTCTCGATCACTACACATTTTTAAAACACATCTTTGTCACACAGTCTTCCCGTGACCACGCTTGGTGCAATCCAAGTGAAACGTTGGGATATACTAAAGGTTATTAACGCGACAAATACCCGGGTAAGTCATAATCATCATCTCAGCCGTAAGACGCCCACTACTGAATAAAGGCCTCCCTCATGGATCACTACGTACTGACTACGTACTGATCACGAGGGGTGTGCCATACTCGCCACGCTTGGCAGGCGGGTTGGCGAGCACACTAAGGGTTGTAGAAACACGGAAGGACGCTGCTGCCAATCATCCGGAGGTATCCCGGAGGTAGCAGGCTTTTACTGCATCCACGGGCATGAGAGGAGGGGATTCTACTGCCTCCCCACGACATCCCAAGAATCTGTTAGTAATAAACTCACCAAAAGCCTTAGCAATGGCGATGCTCTCCAGTATGGCGACCAGCGGCATCACGAGCCCCTCTGCGCCGAACACAGAGAGCATGTCCTCAAAATTCAGCGTCTCGTTCTTCACGACGGTTGCGAAGGGCGGGGGACCGAAGTTGGGGAGACCGCCTTCAATTTTACCTGATAAAAAATATTTGCATACACGTGACGTCTGCCAAATGTAAAACTTTTTCGCCACAGTCGCCATAGTCGCCACAGTCGCTATCTCTTAAAATCTATAACTCTTTAACATAACAGAGGACTTTAAGCCCTAGACTGCCTGACTCCTAAAGCATCTGATGGACGAACAGATCTGCACTGACGTCCGACATGTATTGTCCATTATCTCCTTTGTACTACCACGATTCGAGCCAGCCTAACTCCTTAAAATATCGGAGGACTCTGGACAGTCGGCAGCAATCTTTAAGTACACCGAACAATGCTGACGATAAACAAGGCCATGATTTGATCAGCTCTTGTAGAACAGTGCCATCAAATGCCAGATCAAGAATCTGGCATTTGAAGACGACTGAAAGAGGAAATCACATATTCTAATAAATTTGGTGAGCACATTTGGGTTCTCGTCAAATTCCGGGACAAGGCGGAGAGCCTTAAAAAGAGAATCTGGATCCACTGCCATATTTAAACAAACAATTTGATTTATATCTCGATTTACGAAATCTAAATCTAAATTATCAGTATTCCTATTTCAATCTACTACATGCTGTCTTGATTCAGGTGCCCGCGTAGACGAGGCTCTAGGGTGGTAAATCTTGAAGGATAAGAAATACAAGGTCCTAGGGATGCAACACAAGAGAATAACTCAAGTGCACTTACATAATAATTCATTTTCCGGTTTCTCTCCGTGAATCAATGGTTGGAATCCCTTCTGGTCTGCTGCTGGCGCGTAGAGTTCGGAAAATTCAGTACGATGCTTGATAGCCTCCCGGGGTCCTCACGACGTGGGGTCCCGAATTTCGCGAAAATTCCCGTGAATTATCCTACCGTCTGCGCCAAATACGTTAGCGGCAGTCGGAGGTCCGAAAAAAAAGGAATTCAGTTTAAATTACTTTAATTCAAAAGTATCATCATCATCATCGTAGGACGTCCAATGCTGGACAAAGGCCTTCCTCATTGATCTCCAAGTACTGCGGTTGGAAGCCGTCTGCATCCACCGCCGACCAGCGGTTCTCAACAAGTCGTCTGCCCATCTTGTAGGTGGAGATCCTGCGCTGCGCTTGCCGATCCGTGGCCTCCATTCGAGAACTTTACGGCCCCATCAGCCATCTGTTCTGCGCGCTATATGGCCTGCCCATTGCCACTTCAACGTGCTAATCCGTTTGGCTATAACGGTGACCCGAGTTCTTCTACGAATCTCCTCATGATTCGATCCCGTAGAGAAGCCCCGAGCATAGCCCTCTCCATTCTGGCATAACTAGAAGATTAAATCGTCCTTACCTGTCAAAGCGAACGGCACAAGCCCGTTCGACCGCAGGCAGTAGGCGAGCAGCGCGCCTCCGAACACGACGAGCGCATTCCTCGCGCGGACTACGTATAGCAGCGCGCCGGAAAACCGCGCGCGTAGGTGGGACGAACTTGGTGTTATGGGGATGGATGCGCACTGAAAAGTAAGGGTATTTTTCACTAAGTTGAGGACAGATAGTACAATAGCATCATCATCGCAGCCATTAGACTGCTGTCCACGCCCACTGTTTTGGAAGTTTTAGAATTATTGATTTTGAAATTTTCTTTCTGAATTTTAACTTTGCCAATGTATCTTGTCGTACCTTTGCCGCTCCCGCCGCCATGTTTGACAAAATGGCGCCTAAAATATATCCTTTCTGACACATTTCACGATACCTCGAACCTCTTTATAAGTACCTACCCAAATGAACTAAGATGAGCGATACAAAACATTTTTTAATTTATTTCTAACTAGCTTGTGCCCGCCGCTTCGCATGCGTTGTACCCGGATAAAAAGTAGCCTACGTGTTAATCCTAGTCAACGTCTTTACGTTTGCAAAATTTCAGCTCGATACGTACGCTAGTTTTTGCGTGAAGAGGTAACAAACCTCCATACAAACAAACTTTCGGCTTCATAATATTAGTGAGATGTTTAATTTCTTGATGATAGTTAGTCACCTATTGTTGTAATAGTTCTAAATTACCTTCAGCAACAGCAACGCTATAATAGAAGCGACTCCCAGCACTGTGTCCCACAGCTGGACTGTCTTGATGTTCTCGAAGAAGTGCACCAACGTACTTATGAACGTCCCACCCGATGGCCCTGAAGAGTACAAAAGGAAAAAAAATATCAAATGATAAACAAGATATTATCTCATAAATCCTTTTTTTATTGAATCAAAACCAGGAAAGTATTTTGAAATAAAACCGGGCAAGAGCGAGTCGGACTCGCGCACTGAGGGTTCCGTCCCATTGTACAATATAATATATGATAAAGACAATTAATATTGGTTGGAGAACCTTGACAGCGCCATCTCTTGTCCGATAGCGGAACTTATGTAGATTTTTTACACTTTCCATGATTTCTCAAAAACTATTCAAATTAGAGGGTTCGTTATAATTTTCCTGTGATCTTTATTCCTCATTAGCAATAAAAGTTTCAGGGGTTTATCTTTGCAAACTTCGTAAATAAGTGGGAACGCTATTTTTTTCAACGTTTTTGTAAATAACTCGAAAACGATACGGCTTAAAGCAAAACTAAAAACTGTTTATTAATGTGCAAATGAATACCTTTCATATGATACCCCACATGACCTAGTAACTTCACAAACATTTTTAAAACCCCCTTCCACCCCCTTGTCTAAAAAATATGCAAAGTTCGCTATAACTTTCCTATAAACTTTACATACACTTCTATTAACTATAAAAGTTTTACGGGTTTATCTCTGCAAACTTCGGAGATAAAGGGATGGGAACGGTCATTTTTACAACATTTCTATAAACTCAAAAACCATACGGCTTAAAAAAAGCTAAAAATTGTTTCATATGATACCCCACACGACCTAGTAACTTCACTTAAAAAAATTGAGATCCCCTATCCGCCCCCCTGCAATCATAATAAGAATATTTTTTAACATTTTCAAATATGCTATATTAGTTAAAAAGTCGACTTGAAATTTGAAATAGTTAAAACCTTAAACTATTTCAAATTTCAAGTCGATAGCATCAGTAGTTCTCGAGACTTGTGACAGACAGACGGACAGAGTAATACCATAAGGGTTCCTTTTTACCATTTTGGTCCGGAACCCTTAAAATGGTAGAATGTAATATACATACGTCATGTATTCAAATTTAATTAGGAACAATTATAACCATTTAAATTCAAATGAATTTGTACTTAATCAATGCACTCAAATGGTCGTTTTTGGCTTTCAATCGGCCAAGTATGTGATGGACCTTGCAGTTGGGTTTATTATTTCACTTAAAATGTTTGATTATCGTAACATTGAAATTATGTTTAAGCTAGATTTCCATTATACCTGTAACCCTGAACAGTGACTTGAGCTGCGAAGCACCGATCTGCAGCGCAGCCGCGGTGGTGAAACCACTTATCACTGGTTTCGATATAAAGTCCAGGAGGAAACCTGAAAGAATAAAAGATAATAATGATTGATGGTATGTTTTAGATGATGTGAGGTGCCGGCAATAGAATGTTGCCTCTCTTGCCCGTGGATGCAGTAAGAAATCGCCAAGGGATACCGCATTAGCGTCTATCCGTGTACAACATCCCATTCTGCGATCGCCAACCGATAGCGAGTATAGCGACAAGCGCCACAATAATCAGGAATCAAACAATACTTTATTCAGTGCGGCCGCATGGACCTTATTGACGCGTCACAAATTACAAAATAAAACAACACAAATAAACAAAATAAAGCACATAATTGAATCTGTTCACTTCAGATGACACGCGAGTTAGGAAAAGAAGTGAACAGAAGAACCTAACTCGGTCGTTATAGTCATCATTTAACAATTTTATTTTGTCTTATGTTACGTTGGACGGAGTTGGAGCAGATTCCGTCCCAAGTGGTTTTGTCCTCTAGGTAATCTGATATTTTATAATAAGCACATGACCTTGGAGATCCATGAGGGAATTAATTCTATTTATTTGTGTTGTTTTATTTTGTAATTTGTGACGCGTCAGTAAGGTCCATGCGGCCGCACTGACAAAGTATTTTTTGATTCTTGTTTCCTAAATCAAACAACGTTAAGGGCTACCACTTAAATAACTACAGAGCAATTATAAATAAATAAATAAATAAATAATGCTGAACAATTCACAAAGCATCATCTAGCCCCAAGCTAAGCAGAGCTTGTGTTATGGGTACTAGATGACTGATATACTTAATACAATATACTACATAGATAGATATTTTTTACTATATATAGAAAAACATCCAGAACACCCTGAACAAATATCTGCAGGTCGTACAGACATTTGTTCCGAGGCGGGATTCGAACCCGCAACCTCTTGCGTAGCAGGCGGACCCGCTGCGCCACAGAGGTCGTCAATTATAGCGCTGTTCTGCCATAGACAAGTTCCAAAAGAGAGTTCTTACCAAGCTGCAGAACTCCCAGCAACAATATCACGCATCCAGACAGAAAGGACGCCAGGTACGCGAAATCCGCCGACTGCGCCACGTACTTGGCCAGCAGCGCCGCCAAGATGGCGGTCGGGCCGACCGTGACGTCCTTACAGCTGCCGAACATGGCGTACACGAATCCCGGGAATATGCTGGAGTAGAGACCTACCTGGGGACAGAAAGCATAAGTTTCCTATACTAATATTATAATGAGGAAATACTGCCCTTGTAACGAAAAAGGGCACAACTAACATTTTTTTCAAAATTGAGTTATATACATATTTGAAATCAGGAGAAAAAGGCCTATCTGCCAATATTTTTTATATAATTTTACAAGCACGATTAACAAAAGTACCATAAGCTCAAAGGGCACAACTGAGCCATTTTTTCTGTGATAGTACGTAAAAAGAGCACAACTAGCTTAGATTACGTCAAAAGGTCACAAACAAGTAGATGTGGTTTTTATGTTTTAATAATTATTAAAATTTTCTTAATTAAAAAGGCATATATGGCAAAAGTGCCCTTTCATTTAAACATTTACCGATACCTCATCATAACATTTAATTTAGAAGAAAAGTCACAACTGGCAGTTATGCCTTTGCTACCAAACATTTTTGAATAGAGGTGAGGTGAGGGGATTGAGGTATCAAACGAAACGCGTCAGTTGTGCCTCATGTGTATCGACGAGTCCACGCTTGTCTAACAAAAAAATACATGATGTAGGTATCTTTCAGAGGGCAGTGTACACGCTTCTTCAATAAAATTTCTATAGAAATGCAGCAATTTTCTATAAGCTTAAAAAAAATATAAAATGTAATCTTCACAATAAAGCTTACTTCATACTATTAAAATATCTGATTGATTATCTAGAAGACAAAAATGCTTTGAATTAAATTTACTCCAACTCCGAAACAACAAAAAAATTAACTATTAAAAGGAACTGTGTTTTCTAATCGCTTCTTATCACAGTGCTTAAAACAGGGAAGCGAACAGATTAATTCATTTACCTTATATTTTCCTGTTACCATAACATTAAATACATTTTTTTTTATTGTAAGTTGACGTGTCTATGTTTTGTAATTGCAAACTAGGGAAATAAATGAATGTATTTCTGAATTTTTTAAACTTTCTTATTTTATGGTTTGAAGGAATATGCCTTCGTGCCATAACACGACTGTGCCAGATATCTGGCAGAAAAAAAGAGGACATTGTAAGTTGCTACAGAGTTTTATTTATTGAAAACCGATATTTAAAGCACATAGTTTTGTAGCATAACTGTGCTGCTTAAAATAAAAATGTAACGCTTTGTTCTTATTTGACATGTTTGAAAGCAATACTTTGCGTTACTTAGAAGTCGGTCACACTTTCATGGCTGCAGATGAGTTCCACCATAGAGTAAGAAACGCATATACGACTTAGGACTTCTGCAAAGCTGTATCTGATATTGGCACTACCGTAAAAAGATGACCGTTCAAGATTTCCATAATTTTGAAGACTATTCTTTGAAGAATGTTGACATTTAAACTAAGTCTAGTATCCTCGAGCTTCATGAATGGAATTTCTGAAGCAAATTTTAAAAGAGGACCCAATTCCATTTTTTACAAGAATAGCCATGACACTGAAGAATTAGATTTTCTCAA
Organism: Pasiphila rectangulata; assembly: GCA_963082625.1. Classification (NCBI taxonomy): domain Eukaryota; kingdom Metazoa; phylum Arthropoda; class Insecta; order Lepidoptera; family Geometridae; genus Pasiphila; species Pasiphila rectangulata. Next base: position 1,867,445 of record OY720246.1, on the reverse strand, counting down.
GTAAAAAAATCTAAAACTGGGTATTGCACCACCATGCTAAAAATTTGCAACGATTGACAGAAAGTCTGCTATACTCACTAAGCTTGGTCCACTGGTGCCTATTAATAGAAGTTTTTTTGGGAAGTATTGCCTGTAAATGATAGCACAGCTGATCTCACGGAAACCTATGAAGATCAAAAACAAGACTGAATTTCATAATACTTAATAATTTTCATTGAAGTTCTAGAATTAGAGTGTCTTGTTGGTTGTGGTATCTACGAGTATGTATGATATACATTATTATGAGACGAAAGGGTAATTTATTTCTTTTGAAAAAGTTTATTTTATTTTGATAAAGTTTTATTTAATTTTTGCATTAATTGTGATAAATGTAAATTTAAGAGAAAGTGCCATTTAGTTACAAACATTTTTTTAGTTCCTATTATTAGAAGTATTTTTTTTATTAAATACTTAATATGATTTTAATAAAATAAGAAGTACCTCAATGAGTGATTATTACAGTTATGTACTTTAATACTTTAAAAATATATGTTTAAATTTTGTTCTTGTTTAAATAAATGTTTTATATTTGCTAGTTGTAATTTTTTTTGAATAAAAAAATAATCTCCTGTTAGGAAGGTAGTTGAAATATTTTTAAATATAATAATAATATGTAATTGTACCTCTTTAAGTAAAATAATTTCTAAAATAAGCTGTTATGATATTACTTGAAAGACACAACTGCGTAGAATGTGACCTTTTATTGTAATATATAAAACAGTATTACATTAAAAAGTCGCATTTGGCTAGTTGTGACTTTTTGATGTAAAATTGATACCTTAATTTAATTTTTTGCAGTAAGTTAAAAGGAAAAATCATGATTTTAAAAATAATGCGATTAGATAAAAAAATAATAAAACTATGTTTAGGTAGATCTTATGTATATGCAACTAATTGCATTAAAATATTTTATAAATTCATTATTAAAAGAATGTTATGTCAGAAAAACATCAAAAAACTTTAAACCCATTTATCTCGACTTTTACAATTTGTTAGTTGTGCCCTTTTTCGTTACAAGGGCAGAATATTTGTATTTTGTAAGTATCATCATCATCATCATTTATTTATTTATTTATTTAGGTACACAAAACAATCAATACAAAAATAATAATAAAAACACTGAAAATGATCTGGCTTGAATCGCAACTCATGTGTACACGACAAACTTATAATATAATTTATGTTAAGTGAAGCTTAATTAAATAAAAACAAGAAGACAAAAAATGCAAACAATATTAATTATTATTGGAAGGCCAATAAACCTATATAGCTACCTTATAATTATTTATTCATCCTATTGTCGTTACAACACTACCTACTACTGGAGAATCGTAGCTGTTAAAATGGAGGATGTCTTTAACAGTTGTAATATATTTATATAAACTGTAACAAAATATATCCAAGTTAGGGTTTTTTTTTGCTAGTTCGTTGTAAGTCATTTCAGCCGTAAAACGTCCACTACTGAACTAAGGCCTCCCTCATGGATCTCCATAAGGGGTAGGTGCCGTACTCACCACGCTTGGCAGGCGGGTTGGTGAGCGCAGTACGGGATGTTGATATACGGAAAGACGCTGCTGCCCATCTTCCGGAGGTGTCCCTTAGCAGGCTCTTACTGCATCCATGGGCATGAGAGGAGGGGTAACATTATACTGCCGGCACCCCACGGCAGACAGACACGTCAGACATTATCGTAATGAACTTTGTTAATTTCTACGTCTGGCGCAGTATCAGTTACGCGTAATGTTATTACGTGCGCTGAATGCACGATTTTTTACTTATCGTAACGAGCGCCCAATGAACCTCGTTGCGTATCTTAACAATTTAGCGCAATGCCGTAAACGTAGGTATTCCACATAAACTCAATGTGATAATGCCTGCCGGCTGTAGCTAATTGTAGTAAAATAAATAATATATATGTATTCTGTGTGGGGAGCCGGCAGTAGAATGTTGCCCCTCCTCTCATGCCCATGGATGCAGTAAGAGCCTGCTAAGGGATGCCTCCGCAAGATGGGCAGCAGCATCTTTCCACGTATTAACATCAACACTCACTGCGCTCGCCAACCCGCCTGTCAAGCGTACTGAGTATGGCGACAACCCCTCATGATCAGTATTTGGTCATGAGGGAGGCCTTTGTCCAGCAGTGGGCTTCTTACGGCTGTGATGATGATGTTGATGATGATGATGTTGATGATGATGATGTTGAGCTAACCCGCCTGCCAAGCGTGCTGAGTATGGCAACAACCCCTCATGATCAGTATTTGGTCATGAGGGAGGCCTTTGTCCAGCAGTGGGCTTCTTACGGCTGTATGATGATGATGATGATGATGATGATAGATAGATAGATAGTTGTAAGCTAACAATAGTTTATTAAGAACGATTTATTAAATATTTGAAAATATTTCGGTACGTACCTATAACCACAGAATAGTTATCTATATTGTAATTCCGCCGTGCTATAACTGAAAGTCTAGGGCCTAAGCCAAGTAAGAATTACTGGAGTGTTGAATTTTAACAGGGTCTTTTTTAAACTTTCGCGATCACAACACATTATTACTATATTGGATTATCGGGTATTTATCGCGTAATTACCTTTATTTTAATCACGACGTTTCGACCGGATTGCACCTGGTCGTGGTCGCGGAGAGACTCATTTGTTTTTATTTTGTAATTGACTATTATTGTAAATTGTTATTATAAGTAGCTTTGTGCTGTATTAAATAAACGCTTATTGTCTTTGACTTTACAATATCAAGAGATGTGATTTGGATAGGATAGCATAAATACAAGAAATAAATATAAATTGCACATCCCTAAATATAGACTCCAAAAAGTAAAAAAAAGTAAATAATTTACGGGAACTGTGTGCGCTTCTATAATAAGCTTACATCTGAGGCGACCGAACTATCGATTAAGGTTTTAGCTTTTTATAAAACAAAATCTCATAGAAAATGCGTAATACTCCATAGCATAGATGATTATTTGAGTGATATTGACCCTTGGCCGAGTGTTGCTAGTTTCCACCGCGATAAGAAATAATGTCATCTTGCAATATCCAATATACTTGCGAACATTAAATTAAGCATAATATCAAGACAGAAATTATAACAATGTATAGAAGTGAAAGAGTGCCTCACTTGGAATAAAAAGTTATCTGAAGCGAACCATTTCAATTATGTGCTTAATTCGATTTAAATAATGTCATGTTCTTCTTTTGTAATGTGAACATTATATTCTATGTAGCTTTTTGCTGTATTGAATAAACACTTATTGACTTTGACTTTGAGTACTGACCTGTGGCGGTAGGCCGGCTAGCATGGCGTAGGCAATTCCCTGAGGTATTGACGTGAGGCCCACAGTGATACCTGAAATAACCGACGGAACAGTAAATAAATAGATAGCGCTGGTCATACACTACCTATCAATCTTTTCGCCATGGGGTACCGGCAGTAGAATGTTGCAGTACTAAATGTTGAAGAGCAACCTTCTTCGCCGTGGATGCAGTAAGAACCTGCCAAGGAGTACTTTCGGAATATGGGCAGCAGCGTCGTTCTGTGTATCAACAATTAGTACTGCGCTCGTCAACCCAGGCGGCTGGGCAGGCGCCAAGCGTGGTGAGAATGGCAACAATCCCTCGTGATCATGAGGCAGGCCCATGTCCAGCTGTGGACGTCTTACGGCTGAGATGATGATGATGATGAATCAGCAGTTTTTAGGATGCCGGACCAAAATAGTAAAAAGGAACCCTTATGGTGTGACTTTGTCTGTCTGTCTGTCACAAATAGATATCTTGAGAACTACTGATGCTATCGACTTGAAATTTGAAATAGTATAACACTTTTTCAATAATATGGCATATATAAATACATATGTTTGCAAGGAGGGCGGAAAGAAACTCTTTAAAAGGAAAATTTTAAATGAAGTTACTAGTTAAAATGTGGGGTATCTTATTATGAAAGAGCTCGACTTGCCCATCGATAAACAGTTTTTTAGTTTTTTTTTAAGCCCTAAGTAAAGTTTACTGGATAATCATAACGAACTCTCTATATGCATAGTTTTTTAGAAATCATCGAAAGTGTAAAAAATCTACATAAATTCCGCTATCAGACAAGATATGCCGCTGTCAAGGTTTTCCAACACATATAAACCACCTTTATTATATATTATTTTGTATGACGGCACGGAACCCTCGGTGCGCGAGTCCGACTCGCTCTTGGCCGGTTTTATTTGACAGATTTACACACAAAACTGTCAAAATATCGGTCAATTAAGCGCTAATTTGTTTAATCAGCGTTTATTACTAGGAGGCTAAATCGCGAGGATATTTACTCGCCACGTGATTTAGTAAGTACTGTAATTAACAACTGAGTTATAATCGTCACCGCAAACAGTCTCCGTAGCACAATAAGACGGCTAATCTATGTGTAAGAACCGGCTCGTTAACATTGCGTGCGAAAATTAATAATCTTTACCGACCTGTCGGAATTGGTTCAATATCATTTCAATATATGTACGTCCCGAGACTTAAGGCCTAAAAAAATTGCCAATTTTCGATTCAATTTTAAATGATCAAATACTTTTTGATCGGAAATATGTATATGTAATAGTTGAATAAACGTTTTTGAATAATTAACTATGTGCGTATGAAATGACTAGATAAAGTGTGTAGTGTCCAGCATAATTATTATTATTAAAATATTTATCTCTGACCTGGGATTCTTCGAATCCTTTCACAATTCAATTGTATTATATATACATATATATATATATATATATATAATCAGCCTGTAGGATCCCACTGCTGGGCAAAGGCCTCCCTTCCCTCTCTCCATACTTCCCGGTCCAATTGTATTACCATGATGATTATCCTGGCACATTTATGCGGTTGTTTTCCGCACCTTAACAAACTTTTACCAGCTATAGCATCCCTGAAGAGGTACTCGAGGCGGTACTTCGGCAGCCAGATGGTCACTGGCAGGCGTCTCCTCCAGGAGTCCACACTGCAGAGCTTAGCGGCAAGCCGACGGGCTGCGGACGGCCGGCCGGTACCTGGCACAAAAGACGCATGACATGAATGAATGAATGATTATAACTTTATTGTACACCATAAAATAAAAGAAATAACAGTAAAAGATAAGATACTTAACTAAATGCATAATGGGCGGCCTTATCGCTAAAAGCGATTTCTTCCAGGCAACCTTTGGATGGACAGGATTGTGAGAACTATATAAGACAGTGGCGTAGCAATAAGATACAGATTAAAATAAATAAAGTAACAATAAATTAAATGAACTATTCAATACCCAAAAACAATAAAATATATAAATATAGTTTACGAATACTTAAAATGATGACATGGCCCTGCTGAGCGCCTCTGTCTGTGGCCTAACGAAGATGATAGGTATTTGTGAGAAATATGCGCATCAACATGGCTTGCGGTATAATGTAAAAAAGAGTGAATGCATGGTCTTTCCCGCCAGGGGTCGCCAATGTCCAGAGACAATACCGACGATCAAATTGTACGGTACACCGCTTCAGCGAGTTCACCAATTTAAGTGCCTTGGACATTGGTTAACCTCTGATTTGAAGGACAATGTAGATATTGAGAGGGAACGGAGGGCGCTATCTGTCAGAGCGAACATGATTGCCCGCAGGTTTGCTCGATGCTCAGCTAATGTAAAAGTTTGCCTGTTCAGAGCCTATTGTACCAACTTTTATACATGTAGCCTGTGGGTTAACTATACGCAAAAACAGTATAGCGCCCTACGTGTCCAGTACAATAACGCGTTCAGAGTGTTGATGGGGCTGCCTCGATTTTGCAGCGCATCGGGGATGTTCGCCGCGGCGCGAGTGGACTGTTTCTACAGCACCTTGCGCAAGCGGTGCACATCCCTGGGGCGACGGATCAGAGCCAGCTCCAACGGTATTCTGAGTGTGTTTGCAAGCAGGTTCGATTGCGAGCATGTGAACCACTGTAGCATGATACATGCGCAGTACAGGGATGTCAAGCTTTCCTATATATATGGGAAAGTTTGACATCCTTGTCTGCATCCTGCAACTGCTACTAGGTATAATTAGTTTGTGTTCTGTATTGTATTGTATTTTGACATTTGTGGTTATGGAATATTTAATTTTATTTTATTGTTAATTTAATACTGTGAATTATGTTGTCTGAAAATAAATGATTTATTATTAAAGTGAATAAAATAAATATAATACGTAAATAACATGAGCTAAAGTTAATCCAAATAAAATTGATGAACCTTGTGTTTAAAAATAGGAAGGGACTTTGCGTGTCGGATGGAAACAGGGAGTGCGTTCCAGAGCCTTGTAGAGGCCTGTATGGTGAATGAATCACACTAATCATGATATGATACACGAGGAGCCATGGATAGGGCCAGGGGGACAACTCTCGTGCATCGTAATCCAAGTCCTAAACGCTTGAAGTCGATAAATCTCATAAAAACTGTCAAAATCTCTCTTGAAAAGAGCTATCTGCGTTCTCGTAATCCCACGATAAATAAACGTCTATTGCAAATCGATCGCGATGCATCGTGTGGCTATCGAGATGATATATAGACTTTATGTGTTTGTATTTAGTTATGTCACAATTGGCCTCCAGGGGGCCAATTGTCAAAAATCGTGATTTTGCCTGATACTTCATCATAACACACTTCTCATTGTCAACTTGTCACCTCACTCTACAAATCTACTATCATCTCGAAAGCTATTCTTTACCTCGATGCATCACGATCGATAGTCAGTAGACATTTATGTGTCGTGGGATCACGAGAATGCAAAAAAATTGTTTCAATCAAGATTTTGACAGTTTTTGTGTAATTTATCGTTTGAGTGTTTATCACTTGAATTGAATCACAATTCAGGAGCATTGGCCTCCTGGTGCGTGTTGGGCCCCTGGCTGTGGGTTCCGTGGTCACCCGTAGACCTGTTGTTAGACGTTGGTGCATGTTTTTTTTACCAAAAAGTCAGGAGTATATATATGTACATCATGTACATATAATACATGTGTCAACAAGCCGAAAGGGTGATTCTGTCCATCCCAAGGAACAACTTTTGTTTTACGACTTTTCAGGATTCAGTGATTTTCATTCAAGAAAAGACCACGAAAGTTTTAACTTCAACAGCTAATTATACGAAGATGACAACTTAAAAGCCAGCTGATTCTTGACAGGGTCTAAGACCTCGGCGAAGAGTTGCCATAGAAAGAAATAAAAATACATACAACCACAAATAGGTTATTTCTATTTAATAAGTAAAAAAAAGTCAAAGTCCGATTATGATCTCAGGATCATTTTCACATCACACCATCTAGTAAAATTATAAATCAAAATATAAAAAAAATACATATGTAGGTATATAAAAAAACTAATTCCCGATTGTTTTTGATTGTTTTATGAAAACTACTTGTTTTTATGGGCTGAAACCCCCCCCCCCCCCCCCCCCCCCTTTCGGGTTATTAGGTACACATGTTATAATATACCCTGTATGCTACTAGGAGAACACGTTTTGTTCACGTTAAATTTTTTCCTTTAAAAAAAATAATAACCTGTGAGAAAGTTTCTAACTACAAAAGAAAAGGTACCTTTTCTTCCGTAGCTACACCAATAGCCAATACTTTGTCGCGCCCATACAGGGTGCGGCGTAATGAGTGGATAATCCTTTACCGACGGTCGGGGGGCATCGCGGCTGTTCGGAAAAATGACAATTTGTATTCAGTAAAAGTGTCACGGTTTTCGAGTTACTGGGCCAGTACTGGGCATATATGAAAATTTTAAAAAAGTTACCCACTCTCCTGTACCAAATTTACAATTCAAAGAATTTTCTCAGTCTGTTTTCTGGATACATTCCTATATAGTGGTGTACCATTCAGCGGCCACCTCGGTCACCAGATCTAAACCCCCTGGATTTTTTTACTGGGGGTGCCTCAAAGACTTGGTATACGAAGAGCCCATCTCCACCATCGACCAACTTCGGGAGCGAATACATAAATAATACATAAATATAATGCGGCGGAGAGCATAACTGGAGCGGGGCATGCCCGCTAAGTTAAGAATCAAGAATCAAAAAAAACAAAAACTTTATTCAGTGCGGCCGCATGGACCTTATTGACGCGTCACAAATTACAAAATAAAACAACACAAATAAATAGAATAAAGCACATAATTGAATCTGTTCACTCAAGATGATAAGCGATCGTTTATTAGAAGATGCAGGGCATGCATTCAAGCTCACGGTGGGCACTTCGAACATTTATTGTAAACATTTAATAAATGTGATTTTGATGACTATTTTGTTTCATTTACACGCTATAATACAAGTTCCTAGTTGTAACATTGCTATTAATTATTAAAATTAAATTAATTTAACTTGCAAATTCAAAAAATGCTTCAGACTCATGTTAAAGGCAATATTTTTGAATTCAGAGCTAGAAATACGGTAAGTTATACCATTTTGGAATCTAATGAAATATGCTATTAACTAATCAATTGGCCACTCATGTCACCGTAATTTTTTTTTTACCACGAGATACCAAAGTTAGAGAAAAGAAAATAACTAAGCACAAATTTTGCGTTCAAAAAATAAAATATAAAAAACTATAGCTATCTCACAAAATTGGTAGTTTACGTTTGATAGCACCACTATCTAGGAATGCTACCCAGAAAACAGATTGAGAAAATTCTTTGTATAAAGGTCTAACTTTTTCAAACTTTCACAAATTCCCAATAACTCGAAAAACGTGACACTTTAACTGAATACAAATTGTCATTTGCCACACCCTGTATGTAGGTAGGTATAAGCCAAGAATTATGAATTCCTAAGACGATCGCAAACAAAGCGAAACACGCGTCAACAAATTTGCATTTCATACGAGTACAGCGAAACTAATCAAAATTCGCATTTCGATAGTGAAAGTACGCACGTATAAACTCTGTTGGTAAACATGACACACATGCTAAAAATACTGATGCCAGCAAGTATGAAGGCATTTCCATACATCAAGTTGTTTGGCGACCTCTGTGGGGCAGATGGTCAATAGTCGGCCGAGACGCGGAAGGTGCGGATTCGATTTTTCCGCTAGGAGACCAATGTTTGCTTTTCTGCAGATATTTGTCCGGGGTCTGGGTGTTTTCTATGCATAATAACAACTTCGATACGTATTTAAGTACAAAATGTGTATTTAGGTATAGGTTGTAATTTGTTTTACATTATAGTGATAAACATAAAATACAGAATCTGTATTCCATGGTTATAAACCACACTTAAAACATGTCAAGGAAATGGAAAGGCTTATGAATAATCCGGAAGTCCTAAACGCTTAGGGCTTAAAAGTTAGGAAGCGTCAAGGACCGATTTGACGGAGGTGGGTCAATTAACTATGTTCGGGTGGAATCTTGCAACTCAATTTTGAAGCGGATATCTTCAACCAAAAGAGCAAAATTTTGTATACATGTTTTCTTTGGATGGCAATGCATGGTCAGCTATGTGACGTCACTCTGACTGAATCCAACATGACGGAACATCCAAGATTTTACTACTCCACTACTACTTATTTTTAATGTACTTCTATAATATGGGTATCAAATGAAAGGGCTTGCTGAGAGTTACTCGAAAAATTAAATGACATCACTGTAAATCCAACATGGCGGTATATTCAAGATGGCGGACTAACTCCAAAAATGAAATTACGTCACTCTAAATCCAATATGGCAGAATACCCAAGATGCCGGACTATTTATTTTAGTGATGCACTTTTACAATATGGATATCAAATAAAAGGGCTTGCTGAGAGTTACTCGAAAAATAAAATGACAACACTCAAAATCCAACATGGTGGTATATTCAAGATGGCGGACTAATTCGAAAAATGAAATAGCGTGACTCTAAATCCAATATGGCAGAAAAACCAAGATGGCGGACTAGTTATTTTATTGATGCACTTTTACAAAATGGATATTAAATAAAAGGGCTTGCTGAGTTACTTGAAAAATAATATGACATCACTCTAAATTCAACATGGCGGGGATGAGATGAACAGACAAGAAACCAACTATCCAGGGATAAGTAAAAAAAAAAAGAAATTAAAAATCTTTTTAACAAACAAGCTTTTATTTAGACGTACTAAAAAAATAAAAAAAAACATTTTCCATTGAAGTTTAATGTCCACTTAAAACGTCTTTACACAATTTATGTGATAAAACAAGCTTGTCGCGAGATTTAAGCAGGTACTCGTATTTACATTGTTTGAATAAAAATTAAATCAATTAGATCAAATTACAGGTACACAGGTTAATCTCGCGAAAAGCTTTTTGTCAGACTGCAGTCCGACCTATCGTCGATCGTGCCCATCTTGTTCACTTTGGCAACTGGGGCGACGTTGGCGACTGTGGTGACTATGGCGACTGCGGTGAAAATGTTTTACATCTGTCAGGCGTAATTTTTTTTTATAATTTTGTATGTCCACTATTTAAAAATAGAAAAACGTTTAGCTGCCCTAAAACAAAACGCGTACGGTTTTAGGATAACATATTCGTAAACCATCGCTCTCATGTTTTTTTTGTAATTAAATCCATCGGTTATCCGACCCTCTCTCCACAAAGAGGACTGACTTCATATTACGTCTCCAATTATCCTTATGGACGACCTCCGTGGTACAGATAAGTGCTCGTATTAAAAAAAGGTTTCTGAAGCGAACAAATGCAATTATGTGGAAATTTTATTAGAATGTGTTTATTCTTTCAAAAAATTACATTTTTATGTGGCCTTTGCCGTAGGTGTTGGCAGTAGAATGTTGCCCCTCTTCTCTTGCCCGTGAATTAAACTGCCAAGGGAAGATCCGGAAGACGGGCAGTGGCGAATATGCCAACAAACCCCTCGGAGATCCGTGAGGGAGGCCAATGTCCACCATTGGATGTGGACAGCATTCCTAAGGCTGAGATGATATGTAACCCTTGGGTCCGCGTGAAAGCTGAATAGAAAAACACTTTTCCTGATTAGACCAACTGCGTCGGTGCCGGCAGAATGTTGCCCCTCCTCTCATGCCCGTGGATGTAGTAAGAGCCTGCTAAGGGATACCTCCGGAAGATGGGCAGCAGCGTCTTGCCGTTTATGAACATTCCGTAATGAGCTCGTCAACCCGCCTGCCAAGCGTGATGAGTATGCCTACTACCCCTCATGGAGATCCATAAGGGAGGCCCGTGTTCAGTAGTGGACGTTTTACGGCTGAAATGATGATGAGACCAACTGAATGAAGCACGGAATCTGTGCCGCATCCGGCTACTCGGCTGGTACGCAACGGTTGCGAGTTCGGTGCAGCATGTTTTTTACCGACTTCAAAAAAGGGAGAAGGTTCTCAGGTCGTATGTATTTTTTTTATATTTTTTTCGTTAGAACTACGTTGTTTATGAACAGGTTTGAAAAAATAAATAACTTATCTCTAATTTTTCATACAAAAAATTAACGACTTTAATAAGAGATTTGGCTCGGGTTTGGCTATTTGTCTATGTATGGTATGTATTTACAGAAAAAATGTATTTAAATATTCTACACCATTACCCGTGTTTCCTACCATGAGTTGTCACTGTTAGAACGCCTGCCGTTACTACAGTAGTAATAGTACGTTACTATGACATCTGTCAGATTTGTAACTCACGGCACCAAATTCTAAGCAAATATAGCCCAAACTACAGTCGCTGTAGTATAGTTTACTGCGTATCTTAGTGCCAAATTTACCACTAGAGGCTCTGTACAAATTTTCATACATTTTTAGGGTTCCGGACCAAAATGGTAAAAAGGAACCCTTATAGAATCACTCTGTCTGTCTGTCTGTCTGTCTGTCTGTCTGTCTGTCTGTCACAGATGGATATCTCGAGAACTACTGATGCTATCGACTTGCAATTTAATATGGTAAAAGACAGCAGTTTTTTACTAATATAGCATATATAAAAATGTTAAAAAATATTCTGATTTTGATAGCAGGGGGGCGGATAGGGGATCTCAAAAATTTAAAGTGAAGTTACTAGGCCGTGTGGGGTATCATATGAAAGATATTTATTTGTACATTAATAAACAGTTTTTAGTTTTCCTTTAAACCGTATCGTTTTTGAGTTATTTACAAAAATGTTGAAAAAACGACCGTTCCCCCCCCCTTATCTCCGAAGTTTGCCAAGATAAACCCGTGATACTTTTAAAGCTAATAGAAGTGTATGTAAACTTTATAGGAAAATTATAGCGAACTCTCTAATTTGCATAGTTTTTTAGACAAAGGGGGTGGAAGGGGGGTTTTCAAAAATTTTGTGAAGTTAATAGGTGATGTGGGGTATCATATGAAAGGTATTCATTTGCACATTAATAAACAGTTTTTAGTTTTTCTTTAAGCCGTATTGTTTTTGAGTTATTTACAAAAATGTTGAAAAATCGACCGTTCCCCCCCCCTTATCTCCGAAGTTTGCAGAGATAAACCCGTGATACTTTTATAGCTAATAGAAGTGTATGTAAACTTTATAGGAAAATTATAGCGAACTCTCTAATTTGCATAGTTTTTTAGACAAAGGGGGTGGAAGGGGGGTTTTCAAAAATTTTGTGAAGTTAATAGGTGATGTGGGGTATCATATAAAAGGTATTCATTTGCACATTAATAAACAGTTTTTAGTTTTTCTTTAAGCCGTATTGTTTTTGAGTTATTTACAAAAATGTTGAAAAATCGACCGTTTCCCCCCCCTTATCTCCGAAGTTTGCAGAGATAAACCCGTGATACTTTTATAGCTAATAGAAGTGTATGTAAACTTTATAGGAAAATTATAGCGAACTCTGTAATTTGCATAATTTTTAAGACAATTGGGGTGGAAGGGGTGTTTTCAAAATTTTTGGAAAGTTACTAGGTTATGTGGGGTATTATATGAAAGGTATTCTTTTGCACATTAATAAACAGTTTTTTGTTTCCCTTTAAGTCGTATAGTTTTTGAGTTATTTACAAAAATGTTGAAAAAAATAGCGTTCCCCCCCCTTATCTCCGAAGTTTGCGGAGATAAACCTTTGAAACTTTTATTACTATTAGAAGTGTATGTAAAGATTAGAGGAAATTTATTACAATCTCTCTACATAGCATACTTTTTTAGAAATCATCGAAAGTGTAAAAAATCTACATAAGTTCTGCTATCAGACAAGAGATGGCGCTGTCAAGGTTTTCCAACAAATACAAAACCGCCTTTGTCATAAATTATATTGTATGATGGCACGGAACCCTCGGTGCGTGAGTCCCACTCGCTCTTGCCCGGTTTTATTTTAACTACAGTCAACATATTAGAAAACTCATGGTAGATTTACTGGACAATTAAATACAGAATCCTGGACACTACTCACAAAACCCATCAATTAAAATAAAATAAATAAATAATGCTGGACAATTCACACAACATCATCTAGCCCCAAGCTAAGCAGAGCTTGAGTTATGGGTGACAGGGTGGGATGACTGATATACTTCATACACTAGCTGTTCGCCGCGAACGTAGAACGAGCGAGCAACTTCTTTCAATGAAGTCCCATTACATTTGAACTTGATTTTACATAGCGATTTGGATTTGAACCGTATTGCTGGAATTCTCCAAACTCTCCAAGCTTTGATTTGTTTCTAATATTTTATGTAGGTTTACATTTACCTATGTACCTATGAGTCGTAAATAAATAATTTTATATCATAACATTATTTACTCGGACTTCTTGAAATTATATTGCGCTGTGACCTCGTTATAGAATTTGTCCAATGATAGGCTTAAGGACACATTAAACAAAAGGTAGCGAATTCGACATTCGTCTTTCAAGAAGAGCTTCTGCGTTCAAGGCTCAAGGTTCAAAGATCAATTTGTATTTATGTAATCTCCTTTTGTTTTAAATCTCATCAAAATCCGATCATCCGTTCAAGAGATATCTTCGGACAAAAAAAAACAATTAAACTGCCATATCTCAAAAACCACCCCCTAAATAAAAATCCCCCACTACAGTCGATTTTTTTTCATGTAATCTCCTTAAGTTTTAAATTTCATCAAAAACTGATCATATGTTCAATAGATATCCTCGGACAAAAATTGCGGACATACAAATATAAATACAAATATTCAGCCGAAACGCCACTAAGAACTTCCTTTGTTTCGCTCACTTGTTTAATTATACTACATTTTTATTATATACTTATAGAAAAACATCCAGAACACCCTGAACAAATAACTGCACCGTACAGACATTTCTCCCGAGGCGAGAATCAAACCCGCAACCTCTTGTGTCGCAGGCGGGCCTTCGTCAAAATAAATAAATTCCACATCCGGAAAAACAACTTTAAAACCATTACAGGTAGCTTAGTGTATATTACGCCGGCTCATAAACTAGCTATTTAAGTGTTCAAGTTAGATCACATACCTTCACTTCCAATCATGTTGTAAACACTGCACAACACTGATCGCTCGAGCGTGAGGCCCACGCGACGTCGCGCCGCGTTCTGCTATAGCAAACTCGTGTGCCAGAACAGACGCTCAGAATATTTGCTTTACAACGTGTCCGTATCCAATTACTCATGATTAACAAGCTAATACGCTGTCAATCGTATTTTTAGGGTTCCGTACATGATTGAAAGTGGAGGGTGAAAACAAAGGGTGAAAACGGGACCCTATTGCTAAGACTCCGCTGTCCGTCTGTCTGTTCGTCAGTCTGTAGGTCTACCATGAGTTTACAACAATCTTTAATCGCTAGCGACTGTAGTTACAAAAATGTATGAAAACTTGTACAGCGCCTCTAGCGGATAGCTTGGTACTAAAATACCGAGTAAACTATACTACAGCGACTGTAGTTTGGGCTTCATTTGCTTAGAATTTGGAGCCATGAGTTACAAATCTGACAGATGTCAAAGTAACGTACTATTACTACTGTAGTAACGGCAGGCGATCTAAAAGTGACAACTCATGGTAGACACCAGGCTGTATCACATGAACCGTGATAGCTAGACATTTGAAATCTTCACAGATGAGTTCAGTTGCCGCTATATCAACAAAACTAAAAATGGAATAAAATTAATATTTAATCCCTGCTCCCATACAACAAACGTGATTTTTTTGCCGTTTTTAGCTCAATATTAAATCCACTTTAAAAATAAATAATTAAATTAAAATAAAACAAATATTTGAGGGGGCTCCCATACTGCAAACATGATTTTTTTGCCGTTTTTGCTCGATATTAATAACGGCAACAGGTAGATGCTTGAAATATTCACATAATATTTACACACGGTGGTACAGAACCCTTAGTGCGCGAGTCCGACTCGCGCTTACTCGCGCTTGGCCGATTTTTATTTATTAAATACGTAGAAAATTGGCCATTCACATCGTCATCAATGATTCGTACAGCGTCAGCGACTTTTCATTCATGTACACAAAGATGTAAGCCTTACTTCAATGAAAAACCATAGACTAAAACTTGTCTATGGAAAAACTAAAATGTTGCTGAAAACACTTAAACCGCTATATGAATCAAATCAAATCATTTATTTATTAAAACCTTTACAACATTTACATATTTATCGCAATTTTCAAGACCTTACCTCCCATGCTAGTTAAAAACTGTGTTACGGCAAGGCAAGGTCTATCAAACTACGTGCAATGATTGCATAATACTTTAGACTATTTCCCTCGATTTATCATAGATCCCATCAGAACTGGGTTATGGAACAAGCCAACATTATCAAGTAAAGCGAAAACCCCGACAGCGTGTACTAAGGGCAAGTACTCGTAGCTAAGGCACTCTAGCTAATAATAAAGATTTAAGTCGACGATTAAAACCTTTGAACATAATTCTTTGATTTCCTTATGGATTCCATCCTTAGAACTATGTTTTGAAATAATAAATTAAAAGTAAAAAAAACCTTTTTAGCAAACAAGCTTTTATTTAAACGTACCCAATAAAAATAATAAAATAAACATTTTCCATTAAATTTTAATGTCAACTAAAAACGTCTTTACACAATATACGCAATTAATAAAAAAGCTTGTCGCGAGATTAACCTGCGTACATAAACTGTGTAAAGACGTTTTAAGTTGACATTAAACTTTAATGGAAAATGTTTATTTTATTATTTTTAGTAGGTACCTTTAAACAAAACCTAGAGTAAAGTTTTTTTTGTTTTTTATTTATTTCTGTTACCGTGGGGTGCCGGTAGTAGAATGTTGCCCCTCCTCTTATGCCAGTAGATGCAGTAAGAGCCTGCTAAGGGATACCTCTGGAAGATGGGCAGCAGCGTCTTCCCGTGTATCAACATCCCGTACTGCGCTCACCAACCCGCCTGCCAAGCGTGAGTATGGCAATTACTTCCATGAGTGAGGCCTGTGTTCAGTAGTGGACGTTTTACGGCTGATATATTTAAGTAAGTATACTCTGTATGTATGTAAAGGAATCTTCGAACTTTGTTTTAAGCTACTTAAAGAAGACATCAGAAAAGCTTTTTTGACAGACGTTTGAAACTGTGGTGTTATTGTAAAGGAGTATACGTCTGTATTTTTTATTATATATCCATACTAATATTATACATAGGATAGTGTATGTTTGTCTACACTAATAATAAAGAGCAAAGATTTGCTTGTTTGTTTGTATGCATTGAATAGGCTCTGAAACTACTGGACCGATTTGAAAAATTATTTCACCATTAGAATCCAAATTATTTCTGATGAACATAGGCTCTATTTTACCCCCGTATTCCCACGCAGGTGAAACTGCGGAGCGCTGCTAGTAACGAATTAACTCAAAAACTACTGGATCGAATTTCAAATTCCTACACCATTAGAATTTAGAATGCTACATTATCCGTGGGTTACATTAAAGTTTATCTCCGTATTTCGACGGGAAGTGTAACGTGGGTGTAACTCAGGTTATAACAGGTATTCGACAAATGCCAAATGAAGTCGACCCTCTATATCCTTAAATCGAAGGAGAATAAAGCAGCAATTAATTTTATTTATTTATTTATTATTCTGTATTTATGCCGCTAAGGCCGTTAGTACATTTACCTCATCATTCCTCAAAAACAACGTATTTTTTCCTCATTCACTTTTTTATTCAAGCCCTATCTCGAGTTGCCGTGTTGGCTGAGCGGTATGTACCCCGACTCTCGATCCGAAGGTCGTGGGTTCGATACCGGCCGTGAACCAATGGATTTTCCTTTTGTGAAAATGTATATTCAAATCTAACAGTGATATGTCGGTGAAGAAAAACATCGCGAGGAAACCTGCGGCTTAGTCAGCTTTATACGCATTGACCTGTTCTTTCCTCTGACTAATATCCAACTAAGCTGGGAGGATGGTATAGGTGCTGGGCAAGCCTAATACATCTAACAATGTCCTAGGCATTCTAGCGTCCTGACCAGCATAAATAAATACCAGTTGCTGACGCTGCATAAATCATCTATGATAGATGCAAAGGCCTATATACATAGTGTAAAAGGACAACTACCGAAAACTTCGAGAGGTATATGAACTCGTCAATATAAACAACTTTTACTAAGGAACTTTCGCTGTAAAAAAATTTGAAGAAACAGCTGTTCCATACAAAAGTACAACACCTACTTTACTAAAATATATGGAACAGCTGATTCTTTACATTTTTTACAGCAAAAGTTCCTTCGTAAAAGTTGTTTATATTGACGAGTTCATATACCTCTCGAAGTTTTCGGTAGTTGTCCTTTTACACCCTGTATATTTATCTCGTGCAGCTTTAGAACAGGATTGCATTATTTGTGTTTTAAGAGTACTATAAGATGTTAAGGCAAAGAAAGACCTGTGCCCTAAATATGTACTAATTGCTTGTAGCCTTGAATAATTATGAGGCATTTATAAAATTTTTACTTACCGAAAGAGGAGCTCAAAAAATTTAAATCAACAGAAAATTGTGAAACATGCTGTTCCTTTAGGGTGGTCAGTATCTTGTTACTCTGTATAAGGTTGCCTGGAAGAAATCGCTTTAAGCGATAAGGCCTATTCATCATTACAGCCGTAAAATATCCACTACTGAACATAGGCCTCCCTCATTGACTTAGAGATCCAAGTGCATGAGGGGTTGTTGCCATACTCACCACGCTTGGCAGGCGGGTTGGTGAGCGCAGTTCGGGATGTTCTTACACGGAAAGACACTGCTGCCCATCGTCCGGAGATATCCCTTAGCAGATTCTTACTGCATCCACGGGCAGGAGAGGAGGGGTGACATTTTACTGCCGGCACCCCACGGCAAGGCCTATTGTACTTCTTATATTTTATACTAGCTTCTGCCCGCCGTTTCGCATGCGTTGTACCCAAAAAAGTAGCCTATGTGTTAACCCTGGTCAACATCAATACGTGTGCAAAGTTTCAGCTCAATCCGTAGCCTAGTTTTTGCGTGAAGAGGTAACAAACCTCCATCCAAACAAACTTTCGGCTTTATAAAATTAGTGGGATTATGAGTTAATCTTAAGGTTTGACTGTTGTGTACAATAAAGTGTTCATTCATTCATTCATTCACCCCCTTTACAATAGATATACAGACAACACAGTTGTTGTAGTGCCGATGTACATACATAGATGCCTATGTAAATCGAGCTATGTGTAAAACAAGCAAGTGTGCATCACCATCTCAACCGTAGGCCTCCACGGCCACTGCTGGACGGTGTTGCCATACTCGCAGCGCAAGGCAGCAGGTTGGCGAGCGCAGTACGGGAAGTTGATATAAGGAAAGACGCTGCTGCCAATCTTTCAAGTGTGTATGGTACATTCTATATCCCGGACCAATGAAATATCTACTACGAGTAGATATTTGATTGGTCCGGGACTACCAAACCAAGCATTTTTTGAAGTTTGTTAGTAGTTTTTTAAGTTTTTTAATTTTGTAACAGATTCAAGAAATTAGGGACCTTGGAACTTGGCTGACACAGAAATAACATAAAGAAAAAATGCATGTTTTCCTACTGGTGCTCAAAAACTATGTAAACTATGTAAACTCAAAAACTGTAATTAAGGCCATTTCTACACAGTAAATAAGAAAAAGTATTTTGAGTTGCTTTACATAGATCACCTTCAAGACTTACTTAGAACAGTAAGTACCTAAGAATCTGCAAAATAATTTCACGTGTCTCAGACATTGATATAAATCGTATCAATGGTCTCAGATACATAATGTCACCATCATCATTTCAGCAGTAAAACGTCCACTACTGAACACTGGCCTCCCTCATGAAGGGGTAGTAGCCATACTTACCACGCTTGGCAGGCGGGTTGGCGAGCGTAGTACGGGATATTTATACCAAAGATTTCAGTCGATTGAAATCTTTGGTTGATACACGGAAAGACGCTGCTGCCCATCTTCCGGAGGTATCCCTTAGCAGGCTCTTACTCCATGCACGGGTATGAGAGGAGGGGTAACATTCTACTGTCGGCACCCAACAGCATCTACATTGATGTATAAAGGTCTAGGATTCTATTTGTTTTATAAAATGCTGTATTGTCATGACAGTAGACGTATAAGTGTACCTGGATTCACCTCTGTGTGGTATATCGCACGTAAAAAGTTTAAATCTTTAATATTTCCCAAACGGAATCCTATATCGAAAAATTGTCTGCGCAAACCCTGAATGGTTTTAACATACCTATCCAACGAATCATACCACACGATGGAAAAATCAAGAACAAATAGGTTCATCCCTACCTTACGTGTATGGGAAGTACCTCAAATTAGTTATTTTTTCAGCATTTTTTTGTACGGTTTTATCCGCGTTGTTATTTTATACGGCATGCCAAATTACAGCTTTCTAGGACTAATAGCATAGTTTCTGTAGTGTGCTAATAGTCTCTTCGCAAAGCCGGTGACGGACGGACAGCCAGACAGACCAGAGGTTTTTTTGTTTTACTACGAAACCCTAAAAAAATTTGCAGGGCTTGGCGCCGAATGTGTTAAGGCATTGTCTTCGTACTGTTAACAAGACAAGCATTGGTACGGGGGTACCAGAAAAGGGGGCGAAGGCCTCAACAGGTCATCAAAGGTCAAAAATGGCATTTTTGGGTTTTTGAACGTTTTCGGCAATTTGAAGACTTTTATTTTTTTGGTGACCTTTTGAGGTCATAAAAACTCCGGTCCCTGTGAACCTAGGGTCACCAAAATCAATCAGTACCCTTCTCTCAATTCAGTAGCGGCGTTAGGGTAGGGCGCGGTTGGGCGACCGCCCAGGGCGCCGGATATAAAGGGGCGCCGCAGGCGCAAAGAGAATTCTGGATATAAATCCCTTAGCTGTTTACGTACCGTGTGGCTGCCACAGCTACAATCTCGTACTCTGCGATGCCGCTAAGTCATCCGTAAAATCAGTTACCTACTTTGTTTGGGTACTTCAGAGGTTGTTCACATAGTTTTCAGCTTCTGTTCATCGATGGAAAATTCTTACCGATCACTTGGGATTATACACCTACTATAAAAAAGCTCAGTGTCACTGCACGTTGGGAAGCAAGAATCAGCAGTGTTAAAGCAGTTCGTTATCAAATTAGTGCCATCCATGACGCTTTAATTACTTTAGCTATTGAAACTCAGAAAACTGATGTTCAAGTACAAATTTCATTTCATTCTCTCTTGATTTTGGTGTACAATAAAGTGATTCATTCATTCAAGTCTCTCATGAGGATACTACTCTAGCCGAACAGCTAAAAAATTTTAGCTTCATAGTGTCATTGGTCGTTTGGTATGACATACTTTTTCATATTAATATCGTTAGTAAATCTCTGCAATCAACAGACACAGATCTCGGTAAATGCACAGAACTTCTTGGAAGAATATAGAAATAAAGGCTTCAAAAGCGCCATTTTAACGGCGAAGGAATTGGCTGAAGAACTGGAAATTGGACCTGTGTTTAGAGCCACGACAAGAATTCGATATGTTAAGCGTCAAGCTGGTGAAACTGCCCGCGATGAAACTATAGCTTCTCCGGAAAAAAAATTTAGATTGAATTTTTCAACTGCCTTTTGGACACTACATTAATCTCAGTCAATGAACAGTTAAATGAGTACTCTGAATATTGGTCTTTTTTGTACAATATAAAACAGATTCCGGAAAAACCTGACCTTGTCAAACTCTGTGGTGATCTCCAATTGAAATTAACTGTAGACTCTAAATTAGATATAGATGGGTGTATGTTGCGTGATGAACTCATAAGTCTGAAATCTTTTTTGCCTGATCAGAATGTGGCTACCGCTGTTTTTGTTTTAAATTTTATCAAAGATCGCAACTTACAAGAACTGTATCCAAATGTATGGATAGCAATGCGCATATTATTAACTATACCTGTAACGGTTGCTAGTGGGGAGAGGAGTTTTTCTAAGCTTAAGCTGATAAAAACCTATCTGCGATCGACAAT
This sequence comes from Pasiphila rectangulata, assembly GCA_963082625.1. NCBI lineage: Eukaryota > Metazoa > Arthropoda > Insecta > Lepidoptera > Geometridae > Pasiphila > Pasiphila rectangulata. Next base: position 1,845,991 of record OY720246.1, on the reverse strand, counting down.
ATCGCAATCCCGATTGACAAACTTGGCAACTTTGTCAAACGAGAATTAAATTGCTGAAAACCTCGATTTCGATTAAATAATAAAAGAATTCGCCGACAGAAAGGCTAGAAAAGTAAAATTTTATGAGTTTTTTTTTTAATAAATGGTTATTTCTTTTAATAAATGGTAATTTCATTATATCTTTTTCCTTTTTTCATATGGGTTTGAATTGCAGTTAGGGGGCGCCGTATAAATCTCGCCCAGGGCGCTGGTAGTGCTAAAACCGGCACTGTCTCAATTAGACGGTGCTAACAAAAAAGGTTTCATGTAAATCTGTCAGACAGACAGACAGCGCTATGCATATTAGGGGGCGATGCCCCCTATAAATAGGGGTCACTCTCAGTAGTGGTTCCACTCTGGATCGATCTATTGAGAGTCTTCCAGTTGGGGAACTCTCAGTAGATCCAGTTTTTATAACAGCAACAAATTATGGAGAGTTTTTATTCTCAGTAGATTCAGTTTCGAAATTTACTGCGTATTATATGTATATATACATTCAATGCGTAGATAGTAAGACTGCTTAAGGAATTTACATGTCTCAGATACGTATTATCTTTTTATTGCTACAGCCAGCTTATCTTCAGTTGCTGAAAATAATGATTACTTTATTTTACGCCAAATATTTGCTGTTTTGGATGATAGTCTGGGATTCTGTATGTTTTGTGAAAATGCTGTATTGACATGATATACAATGTGTAAGGTGTCGGAGCCGACAAGGGTGATATAATTATATGGTTCACTATATCGACAAATCAGTTCCTAAATGTAATTTTTCTTCAACAATAAAAAAAAAAAAAAAATGGCAGCCATTTACATTTTTAAGATACCGAACCACAGGCGCGCTAATTTGGCAATATCTACTTATGTAGAGGTCCTATAAATACAAACAAGGTCTCTTTTTACAGCTTAAGATGTAGGCAATAAAATTGTATCAAATATTTTACCGAAATATTTTAATTAAATAATGAAAATGACTGCTAAAAAAAATATTATAAAGAAAACTATGTATTTTTTTTTGTTTTTTTAGCTGTATTGCTTTTTTATCACATAAATTGTGTAAAGACGTTTTAAGTTGACACAAAACTTTAATGGAAAATGTTTATTTTATTATTTTTAGCAGGTACGTACGATAATGGCTTGCTTGTTAAAAAGTATTTTTTTACTTTTAATTTATTTCCTTTTGAGGTTCGGTACCCTAAAATTTGTCTTTGCAACCCCTAAATGATTTTAAAATACCTATTCAACGATACCCCACACCATGGAAAAATAAAGAAAAAATAAGTTCATCTCCACCATATTATTTGTATGGGAGGCACCACAAATTTAATAATTTTTTCAGCATTTTTTGTAGACTTATCTTAGCATTGTTATTTTATATGTATGTATGTCCATGCAAAATTTCAGCTTTCTAGGACTAATTGCTTTTCGCAAAGTCGCTGATGAACGAACAGACAGACAGACAGACAAACCAAAACTATCTAAAAGAAAAAATATGTGCCCAATAGATTTTGCTCACTTAGGGCTAGCGCATACATACAACTTTTAGTTGAACAACTTGTTTTGTTGTCAAATCGCGTCAATCAAATCATATGTATGTTTAAAAGAATATATTAAAGCGCACATACTGTCAACTCGATAGTTGCTCGACAAAAAAGTCAAAAAGCTTTATCGATTTGCTTTTGATTTAAAAGTTTGACAACTATCGATCAAGCGCTCAATTAGTATTGCATTGTATTGATGTGCGCAGACCATCGACTAAACAGTCGATTCGCGACTGCCAGTCTCGTATAAGCATTTAAAGCGGCGCCACGTCTCTTGTCGCCATGGCGGGAACTATTACGGACGACACGGAGGAGTTCATTAATAGCGTAGAAAAAGGCCTGCGCTTTACGTAAAGAGAACTCAGACATCAATCTGAAGAAAAAGCTATGGGAGGAAGTTTAAGCTGAATAAAGACTGGTCGATTTGAGGACATAAAAAATCGATTGTATGCGCACTTCCATCAACTAAACTGTTTAGTTGAGTAGAAATCGCGAAAGTACAAAACTCGACGAAACAGTTTAGTCGATGCAACAGTTGTATGTATGCGCTAGCCCTTAGATACATGATGGTTAAAAATAAAAAAAAATTGGACAAATAGGTTATTGATAATTAGTGCCAACCCACCTGCCACATGTGGCAAGTATGACAACATGATCCTGGAGATCCCTAAGGGAGACCTATCTCCAGCAGTGGATGTGAACAGTCGACCTATGTACAGCTAAGATAAAGGATATTCATCATCATCATCATTTCAGCCGTTAAACATCCACTACTGAACACAGGGTATACATATATTATTAACACATATTTAACCGGGTATTTATCGCGCTATTTGGACAGGATTGCACCCATCGTGGTCCCGGGAAGACCACGATGTGTGCAATCCTGTTGAAACGTCGGGCAATAATAAAGGTAAATAGCGCGATAAATACCCGGTTAAATATGTTTAATAATGTGTCGTGATCGCGAAAGTTTAAAAAAGACAGGGTATATAGGAAGATGCTGCTGCCCATCTTTTGGAGGAATCCCTTAGCAGGCTCTTACTGCATCCACGGGCTATTGATAATATTTAATTGTTATTTAAAATTAACATGAGGCGAAAGTGAGCTTTAATAAAATATTATTTTAGCAAAATAGTTACTTCAGTATCAATGTTGTTTGTAATCATACCTAGAAACAGAACAATAGATGAAGCTGAGTAGATTATACAATCATCCTTATCTATTCAAATTATTATGGGATGGAAATTGATACCTAAAGGTAAAATTCCACCATGCGGCACATGTTTGAATGTCATTTTGGTGTTTTCACCTAATAATAAGGATTCAAATGACATTCAAACATTTGTGCGCACAGTTCCGCACACTGGTGGAATTCTACCTTAATATTAACTTGCACATGAATTAAAACCCTGTCACTATGACATAAAGGCTAGCTCGGATGCACCTCTGCGGTTGTTTATAAATAACTATATCTAAGCGCTAATGTAATGCATTTGTAATATAGTATGTGATGTTTTGTTAAGTTAATGTAATAAAGTTTATTTATAGGTTGTGATCTGTTTGACTAATTGCTGTCGGGTGTGGGTAGTAGAAAATTCAGAGAGCACCTCCTCTCGCATGTGGATGCAGTAAGAATCTATTAAGGGATACCTCCGGAAGATAAGTAGCAGCGTCTTCCCATGTCTCAACAACTGTTACTGCTCTCACTAACCTGCCTGCCAAGCGTGGCGACTATGGTAACAATTCCTCATGAGCAGTACATAGTGATACCTGAGGGAGGCCTTTGTCCAGCAGTGGCCATCCTGCGGCTGAGGTGATGATGAATTACTATTAGGTCTCAAGAATGTATTATATATAACATTCGGTTGTACTATAAGTGAAACTATGAGTCAATGAACGAATAGCATTGGGTCAAGGAATAATTATCTACAGCGAAGCTAGTTAAACGAATAAATTATCAGAGAATTATGCGTTAAAGTTATTACGTACTTAAATAATTACATCACACTCACCTAACAGCGGTCTTCTTGGGTCGTCTTCATCCATGGTCGAATTGGATAGGTTACAACCACGGTTACAACATATTTTTCGTAAATTATCACCAGCTGATATTGCAGCTGTTTTTTGGCCGTGTTGTAACTTTGTTTATTTACATTTTTTAAATTTCGCACATTTGACAATGACATTGCCATCAAGTTATGATACATTAGTCACATTGACACTTGATGTTAAGTGACAGTTACGAGTGGATATAAAGCTATATAAGAAAGCTAGCAAAGAATTTATCAATAAAATGAACTTGACACTGGCGGAATTGTAAAAAACCAAACACAAAAAGTCATAAAATAAAGACAAGACAAGGATATAAAGCTACTAACGCCATCTGTGTAAAAGAGTATGTACTCAGTATTGTCACAGGCGCCGTAAATACTGTACTACACACAGAACAGAGGTACTACAATACTGAAATGAGTACCTACCTACCAAATTCGATAGATCGCGCTAACCGCGCACCATCGAAACCTTGTTTTCTTTGATCACCTTGGTTTTTCCATAGTTGCTTCAAACTTTTAAGTACTCCGCTCCACAGTAGTTTACCATGTAATACGGCTAGTCAACCAGAATCTAAATAAACTAGACCCTCATAATTAAGATGCCGTTTACGCCAATACCTATATTTGCCCCTATACTTATGGTACCTACCATAGTACTACTGTGGTACTACCTACTATAGTATTTGGCAAGCGAACGCTCTGTAAATAGGTCGGCACAGGCTGGCTGCGAGCCCGCGATAACCCGGAGACGACACCGGCCGAACCGCACCGGTTGCAACCGGTAATGCCCCGTGTGCGAGAACAATTATTTATTTATTAGGAGATATAATCACATGACGGAACTAGAAATAAGTACTAAGACCATATACATACTTCGACATTTTTACACAACGAAAATAATACTTTGGCACTTTTCTACTTTGACAAAATTTATTGTTGGCATTTTTACACATTGTAATTTTTATACAAGTGGACATTATTATACTTAGTTAGCCATAAAACAAAAAGACGAGATATTATACGTACCTAGTCATTTTTAATTTTAGACCTAAGTCGTCAAACCCTTAAATTAGGGATTTCAGTATCATTCAGGATGTAGTTGCAGGAAAAAAAAAGAACTTTAATCGAAAAATTGACTTCGCAACCCCTTATTGGTTATAAAATAGGTACCTATTCAACCCGATGCAAGCGCATTATATGTATATTGGGACTAGATGGCGCTGCGGGAAATGTTCAGTATTTATTAATTAAGTAGGTAGGTAGGTACGTTCTTCCTTCCCACCAACGGGTGGGAAGCAGACTACTTAAGTTGCCTGAGTGGCACGTGCCCCCGACTTCCGATCTGCAGGTTACGTATCTCGCGACAGGTTTGCAACAGGCGTATATCTCGTGATGATCGCTGTCAAACGTATTTTGTTGCTTTTATATACCTAATACAGAATTGACCATTCACAGCGATGGTCGCGAGATTTACGCCTGTTGCAGCGATGATCGCGAGTTATACGCCTGTTGCAAACCTGTCGCGAGATACATAATCAGCCTGCGGGTTCGTTCCGAAACGGGCTGGCAACTTGAAAAAAAGGTCTTCTTGAAAAAAAAAACATCTCTTTTTCGTTTTCTTCATTACTGAAGGTCGTGCCCATCTTGAAATGCCTTAACCGAGGTGGCTGACTGCTTCCACACTCTCTTTTTGGCTTGTCCCGAGGCAGTTGCGAGTCCTGTTAGCGCCTTATAATAAACTAGTTTTTACCCGCCGCTTCGCTTGCGTAACATTTTTAGGGCAAAATTTAACCAGTTGGATTGAAATTTTCGTACAAAAGAAAACTGTTTACGTCATATTTATCTTAAATAGCCTATGTGTTATTCCTGGTCCACATCTATACGTATAAATTTCAGCTTAATCCGTAGGGTAGTTTTTGCGTGAAAAGGTAACAAATCTCCATACATCCATACAAACAAACTTTCGGATTTATAATATTAGTGAGATAAAATAAAGGTTTAAACAAAAGCGAAAAACACTTGTACAATAGCTTGATTTGTTAGGGTGTTCTAGATGATTTCTATTTTAGATATAATAAAAATATATGCATGTAGCATATTGTATTAAGTACAACAGTCATCTAGTATCCATAACACAAGCTCTGTTTAGCTTAGGGTTAGATGATGCTGTGTGAATTGTCCAGCATTATGTATTTATTTATTTTTGTACATTAAATACACAGATATTTATATTGACCAGTGTACCTGACGAGCGCTGTTAGCACTAGATCTCAGGAAGGAGTGTGTTTCGGGGTCACAGGCTCACAGGTCACCGTATTTAATCGGAACATCTCCATCGTCCATCGGACAGGGATCGTCCGCGTATTCTGAAAAAATTAGGCACATTTAAAACGTGTGTTAATTAACCTTTACCGTTAGGTAAAGGAAAACATCGTGAGAAAGCCCACGGCTTAGGATCATTGGAGCATTTTTTGTCAGGTTCAAGCATTTATACACTTTATTGAGATAATTTTAAAGTTTATTTTCAAGTGCGTTAATAAAATCCTCTCCGCTGCGCCCCGTTCTGTCCGCGCTGACCCTTAGCATAGGTTACAGAAACTCCCTTCAGTTTCCGACGTTTTGAGCTGTCCTTTCATCTGAATACGGCCTTTAAACGTACGCGTGCCGGCAGTAGAATGTTACCCCTCCTCTCATGCTCGTGGATGCATTAAGAGATACCTCCGGAAGATGGGCAGCAGCGATGTATCAACATCCCGAGCTGCGTTCACATTGCGTGGTGAGTATGGCCACTACCCCTCATGGACATCCATGAGGAAGGCTTCTGGGCAGTAGTGGACGCTTTACGGTTAAAATGATGCAACTAAGAGGACGGTATTGGTGTAGCCCTTGGCCCAGCCTAACCATCTATGTCCCAGGGTCTCAGGCACTGCTGGATCCACACAGGCCGCATTACAGTTATTGCTGACGCGCCGCATACATCCTCTTTCGTAGATGTTAAATGTTAACTTCAAAGGCCAGTTGGCAACACGTCCAAGAACGAACAACACGGTGGTGTTGTTCGATGCTGGGCCGTGAAGAACGGGGAGCCGATTTCTCCTGAAGCTGCCTTGTAGAAAGACGAAACACGTGTCGAATTCTTTTTGAGTGTTTTTCAAGCACATATTAGATATTCGGCCGTGTTGGCCGAGTGGTATGTGCCCCCGATTTTCAATCCGAAAGTCGTAGGTTCGATACCGGCCGTGCACCAATGGACTTTTCTTTCTTGAAAAATTTATGTGCACACTTAACACGTGCTTTAGCGGTAAAGGAAACATCGTCAGGACACCCGCGGCTTAGTTAGCTTCAGACGTATTGACCTGTTCTTTCCTCTGAATAATAGCTGACTAAGCTGAGAGGATGGTATAGGTGCTGGGCAAGCCTAATCCATCTAACAATGTCCCAGGCACTGCAGCGTCCCGTACAGCATTATTACCAGTTGCTGACGCTGTATAAATCATCTACAATAGATGCACAGGCCTTCTTTTTTTTATTAGATATAGGTTAGCAGATTTGTTACGATATATTTGTTGTTCATTTAGATATTATCTTTAGATGTATAATTATTATGTGAAAGGTAATAATACTTAGATTCCTAGTTAGCACATTGTTTTCATTGGATTAGATTGCGTAGAAATGAGTGACCATTGACTTGTGACGTAGGTGTTATTCACTTTTAAATGGGACAACAGATAACGGAAGATTTATTATCGCATCAAAATTAGATAGGAAGCTAATAATAACATTTATGACGGTTTGTATCATCATCATCATCATCATCATGTCAGCCCGTTGACACCCACTGATGGGTATAGGCCTCCTCTTCAGCACGCGAACGTAAAAGGTCCTGTGCAAGTCTCATTCACTGTCGGTTATAGAGGTATTATTAACGGTTTGTACCTATACCGACTTCAAACAAGGAGATCAAAAATCAAAATCAACATCAATAAGTGTTTATTCAATAGAGTAAACGCTACTGAAAATAGTCAATTTACATGAAAAGAACAAGTCACATTTACGAGTAAATTGAATAAAGCACATAATTGAATTCGTTCGCTTCAGATAACTTTTTTCCAAGTGAACGAAGGAGTGAACAAGAAACCTCACTCTTTCATTTCTATTCATTGTTACAATTTCTGTCTTAGTATTGCTTAATTTAATGTTCGCAAGGATATTGGATACTTTGGATATTGCAAGATGACATTATTTCTTATCGTGGTCGAACCGAGCAACACTCGGCCAAGGGTCAATATCATTCAAATAATCATCTATGGAATAATAAGCCTTTTCTAAGAGATTCCGTTTTACAAAAAGCTTAAACCTATGCATCCATAGTTCAGTCGCCACAGATGGAAGCTTATTATAAAAGCGCACACAGTATCCCATAAATGATTTATTTACTTTCTGTAGTCTAAATTTAGGGATGTGCAATTTATTTTTATTTCTTGTATTTATGCTACGCAAATTACATCTCGTAAATAGCACGTATCGCCCTTTTTTGAAGGACAAAGTTTGTATGTACATATGTATATTGGCCGCTCTTCCCCAAAGCAGGAAACCATATGACATTACACTATGGAAGTAGCTAAAATAAACCAGTCTAGCTGTAGCTTCGTGAGTAATAGATCTTATTGTCCTGCTGCATAAGCTGCTGAACTAAGCCGACCTGCAAGTTCATCAATTTGCAGTTTCCATTGAAGGGTAGAATCTATGTTTATATCTAAAATACTGTAGAATTGACGGGATTGAGCATTTTCCCGCCCAACATTATGTTTGTAGGATATTCTTTTACATTTGGTAAAAAAAATGTAATACATTTTGTCTTTTTAGCATTAAGCACTAGGTTGTTTGCAATAAACCAATGCACTTGTGATAGTGAATTATTTACGTCGTCGTAATTAATTTTATTCCTATCAACATTAAAAATTAACGAAGTATCGTCGGCATATAAAACGATATCACAAGTTCTAAGCAAAGAACGGGAGATCATTTATATAAACCAAAAACAAAAAAGGCCCTAAATAGATCCTTGTGGCACGCCTAATTCAATTATTAATCTCTCTGATCTCTGGCCGCATACCCCAACCCTGTGTTCTACCCTATCAGATAAATATGACTCAAGGAGGTCAAGTGCCTTGCTTTCAATGCCGTAATATTTAAGTTTTCTTAAAAGATGTTGTGACAAACACAATCCAAGGCACAGACAGATCACAAAAAACGCCTACTGCATTTCTCGAACTATCCCAGGCCCCAAATATATTTTTAGGAGCATTGTGCCAGCATCGATTGTTGGTCTACCTTTGGTGAAACTAAATTGATTATAACGAAGTAGCCTATGAAGGCTGAAATGAGAGACCAGTTGGTTCAAAATATTTTTTTCAAAAATTTTACTCATCGCGGGTAGAATAGAATGGGTCTGTAATTGGCGGGATCACTGTGACTACCAGATTTAGAAAACGGAACTAATTTACATACTTCATAAGATCTGGAAATAATCCTACGTCAATACAACTGTTTAAAAATATGGGCCAAGTAAGGAGCAATGTCATGAATAATGTGACCTAGTACTTTTGTAGAAATACCCCAAAGATCTTCTTATTTTTAATGTTAACGGGTTTAAATGCTCTGACAATTACACTAGCATTGACGTAATTGCTTTCGATGCCGATGAGTTTAGTGACTGGGTTACAATTTTGGGGATGTTGGCAAAAAATGTATCAAAAGCGTTTGCAACATCCTTATTTTTATAAAGAATTGAATTATTTTTCAAAAGGTACTCCTCAAATATTATAAACATACCATACACAAATGGTCATAGAAACTCTTCAATTTAAAAACATTGACGGGTGGCAATATCTAGAGATAGCTATGATGCACACCTAAACATTTATCAACGAACCTACCTACTCATCATCATCACCATCATCAAGACCATTAAAGTCGGTGTTATTAGTGAAAAATTAAAGAATTATTCCAATGCTTAGTTCACATGATGGCTTCATGAAGAATCGATGGATATTATTATAGGCATACTATATATCTTTTAAGATATTATTCAAAATAATTATTCATTAAGTGATAGTTTTGGGTTTGTTCGCTTCAAAGGAATACACATCTATTTATGCTGACGAGTGTACTTTTTGCTAGGGAAAGAACAAACAAGAAACCACATATATTTTTGAAATTATCATTGTCAAAGAAATTAATAACCTTATCAAAAATTTACGATTCCGGTGGGATTCGAACCCACGTCCGTCAAATCGATCCTTGACGCTTCCTAAAACCGGAAGTACTTTAATCACTAAGCTACAGAACCTTTCATGGGTCTCCTAAGTGTGGTTAAACACTATTAAAATAACAAACTATCATTGTTTTGAACACTTTTAACAATATTTACCATAATGTAAGTGTTATAAGTACGTTTACTAAACATCGGGACTCTAATCATGGTACATATGCCGTAGATATTATTCATAACAAGAAGCCTTGTTTGTAAACAGAATTTGAAAAATGCTGTGTATAGTGTAATCTAGGAAAAAGCCAATGCTTTGTCTACTGCAAGCGACTTCGCGATTACATCAGAATGCTTACCAAGCACTACCTGCGCGGGGTCAACGCGCGTAATTTATAGTTTTAGCCGACAATAAAACAGGAGGAGGTTCACAAAGAGTCTGTTCATCATCATCATCATCATTTCAGCCGTAAGACGTCCACTACTGAACACAGGCCTCCCTTATGGATCTTCATGAGTTGCCGTTCTCACCACTCTTGGCAGGCGGGTTGGCGAGTGCAGTGCGGGATGTTGATACACGGCAAGACGCTGCTGCCCATCTTCCGGAGGTATCCCTTAGCAGGCTCTTACTGCATCCACGGGCATGAGAGGAGGGGTAACTTTCTACTGCCGGCACCCCACGGCCAGAGTCTGTTATTTATTTTTAACCCCCGACACAAAACGAGGGGTGTTATAAGTTTGACCGCTATGTGTGTGTGTCTGTCTGTTGCACCGTAGCTCTTAGAGGAGTGGACTGATTTGAATGCAGTTTTAAAAGCAGGTTTTCCAGCGGCTCTAAAACATTTTTATCAAAAGTCGGTTAAGGCGTTTACAAGATATGGGGGGGTGAGAGTGGGGATGAACAATCGAATGTTTCCAAATATGCCCAAGTGTGGTCAAATGAAAGGGCGTAGAATGAAAAACTGGACGTGGTTTTATAGCTAGGGTCATTACAGATTTCATTTCATTCATTCCTTATTCATAACTCATTTACAGTCGTGTGGGGCGACTTAAGATTATCTCTCATCTCTCAATATTATAAAGAGGAAAGATTTGAATTTTGTATGTTTGTAACGAATAAACTCCAAAACTACTGGACCGATTTTCAAAATTATTTCACCATTAAAATGCTACATTATCCTAGAGTAACATAGGCTATATTTTATCCCCGTATTCTTACGGGAACGGGAATTACGCGGGTGAAACCGCTGAATGCGGCTAGTCTTCACTAATAATACAGAAAAACGATTTCATTGTTGGTTTGTTTGTATGCATTAGGCTCCGAATCTACAGGACTGACTTGAAAAATTCTTTCACCATTAGAATGCTACATTGTCCTTGAGCAACATAGGCTATTTTATTCCCGTATTCCCACGGGAACGGGAACTACGCGAGTGAAACCGCGGAGTGCGGCTTGTATTTTATAAACTTTTAGCCGTGGAGTGGCGATAGTAGAATGTTGCCCCTCCTCTCTTGCCCGTGGATGCAGTAAGAATCTACCTAAGCCTACCAAGGGTTACCTCCGGAAGATGGGCAGTAGCGTCTTTCCGTGTATCAACATCCCGTACTGCGCTCGCCAACCCGCCTGCCAAGCGTGGTGAGTATGGCAACAACCCCTCATGATCAATACTTAGAGATCCATGAGGGAGGCCTATGTTCAGCAGTGGACGTCCTACGGCTGAGATAATAATATATTTGTCACTTGGTGAAATTTGGTTCAAGGTCACCAGAGAAAATTAATAAAAAATATACGTAATAAAAATAACTTAATTAAAACGCATAACTTAAATACATTTCGTACCTATACCTACGTATCTCATAAACGTAACTTAAATTTCAAATATTTTATTTTATTTATGTATGAAATTTATGTAACTATGTAAATAATTATAATAAGCAGATAACTAAAGTTAAAGATTTATTTATTTTTACTTTAATTAGAACGATACATACATGGTACCCATTAAACTTAATTAAAAACAGATAATTATACTCCTAACATTTAACCTCTAAGAATGCACATAGGTACCAAATAGTCATCTTTCATCACAATCTTTCTAATCAACACGCAAAAGCGTTTCACATTGCGTCATTTACAGAAGCAAGCATAAACTTATCAATGAAACAACATGGATACATTTGTGTATTTTGTGTACACCAGCACAACAAATGCCTGGGGGGCAATTCTCGTAAATCGTGATTTTCCGTGATACTTCGTCTCATCTCACTTCTCAGTGTCAACCAATAGGCTGAGTAGGCTGGAGCCTAGGGCAGCAGATTTTAGGGGGCGAAAATATTATGCATTTTCAGGGTTCCGGACCAAAATGGTAAAACGGGACCCTTATGGTATCACTATGTCTGTCTGTCTGTCATAAATGGATATCTTAAGAAATGCTGATGTATGATATGACTTGAAATTTGAAACAGTTTAAGATAACGCTTTTTCACTTATACGGAATAGTATATACTTAGTTACTAGGTCATGTGAGATACTATATGAAATATATGCTATACATATATATACAAGGTATTCATTTGCACATTAATAAATAGTTTTTAGTTTTCCTTTAAGCCGTATCGTTTTTAAGTTATTTACAAAAATGTTGAAAAAAATAGTGTTCCCCCCCTTATCTCCGAAGTTTGCAGAGATAAAACCCCTGAAACTTTTATAGCTAATAGAATTGTATGTATTACTGGAAAATTATAGTGAACTCTCTAATTTGCATAGTTTTTTAGAAATCATCGAAGGTGTAAAAATTCGACATAAGTTCCGCTATCAGACAAGAGATGGCGCGGTCAAGATTCTCCAACAAATATAAACCGCCTTTGTCATAAAATGGAATAATATATAATATTGTATAGGACGGAGCCCTCGGTGCGCGAGTCCGACTCGCTCTTGGCTGATTTTATTAGTCTTAGAGAAACAAGAAAAATATATACATACAAAGAAAACGAGTCTCGGAAATTTTTACACAAAATTTTTATAATCACATCTATTATTAACGCTTAAGACTGAACGAGTCGCCCATCTTTCCATACAAACGTGGAAGGGTAACTACTCCACTGTTTGTCGTTGACCATCCAACTCTAAGGATTATACCAATTTATCTCGTCATAATCTATGTTTGTATACACCCCAAACCGTAAAAAAAGTATTTATTTCAAAAATACAAGCTTCTAAACTTTCGTATTTCAACACTGATTTTAGCCCAACTTTGGACGAAACTAAATAATATACGGAGAAAGAAAACTCAAAAATAAACGCGTTTCCGACATAGTTTAATTATTATTCAAAAGTTGAAATAAATGTTATTTTGAAAAGATTACACTCAAGTTTTTCTATAATAACCCTTGTGCTAAAAGTCTATACACATATTTTTGCGCGGTCGTTTTAGGAATGAATCGTTGTGCATTTAATTCTAGCGCGCGGGTACACATACTATGTCAGGTGAGATAGCATACATTTAAGCCGCGCCCACTGACGACTTTGCCTCCGCGACTTGTTGGACCTTAAGGTCTATCAGAGAGACTACCACAGACGCTACTATCATTTCTATAGCTGCTCCTTACCAGTCGATGCATCACTATCGGTTTGTAATAAACATTGTTATTTTTAATAACTCTTCCTTTTCCTGTAACTCTCTTGATTTTGGTGTACAATAACGTGATTCATTCATTCATTCATTTGTTTATCGTGGGATTACGAGAATACAGAAAGTTCTTTTCATGAGAGATTTTGACAGTCTTTGTGAAATTTATCGTATAGGAAAGTTTATCACTTGGATCACGATACACGAGAATTGGGCCCCTGTGTTTGTATCCGACATAAAATTTAACGGCCATGGTGCCTTACGGTTGTAGAGAGAGACGAGTGTATTGTTTTTGTTGCCTCTCTCTATCTTATAATGCAAACGATTTTGTGGTTTCGTCAGACAGTTTTGCCGGGATACATTCGAAATTAAGGCCACCAACATGGCCAACCAAATAACATAAGAATTTATAAATTAACTTGACACTGGCGGAATTGTGTAAAACTAAACACAAAAAGCCATAAAATAAAAAGACAAGACAAGACAGTTTTGCCGGTCATCATCATCATCATCTCAGCCGTAGGATGTCCACTGCAGGAATAAATAAATTAGGCAAGGCGCGTGTCGGGCCACGCGCTATGATAGATAGATATAGTCAATAAACTCTTTATTGTACATTTACCATAAAACATAAATTTCACAAAGAGAAACACAGACAAATGTAACATACAATGGGCGGTCATATCGCTAAAAGCGATCTATTCCAGGCAACCTTTGGATGAAATAGATATAAGACAGTAAAAACGGCGGTGTACGTATAATACATATGCAAAAATAGATAGATAAAAATATACCTACATAAGTACATAATAACAACAAAATACTTGTATGATAAACATACTTATATTATTATACATTGGTACATAGGAAAAAGTAAAAAATTCAATTCATTCAATAATTATTTAAAGATTGTTATGTTAGATCAAGCTTGTAGTATATTTTAAAATAAATAAATATATAAATAATGCTGGACAAATCACACAGCATCATCTAGCCCCAAGATAAGCAGAGCTTGTGTTATGGGTACTAGATGACTGATATACTTAATACATTATACTACATAGATAGATATTTTTATTATATATAGAAAAACACCCAGAACACCCTGAACAATTATTAACACATATTTAAACGGGTATTTATCGCGCTATTTACCTTTATTATTGCCCGACGGCGATAAATACCCGTTTAAATATGTGTTAATAATGTGTCGTGATCGCGAAAGTTTAAAAAACACCCTGAACAAATATCTGCAGATCGTACAGACATTTGTCCCGAGGCGGGAATCGAACCCGCAACCTCTTGCGTCGCAGGCGGACCTTCGCCCGCTGCGCCACAGAGGTCGTCTCGAAATCAAGTTTATGCGACTTTAAAGTATATATTACTAGCCGCACTCCGCAGTTTCACTCGCGTAGTTCCCGTTCCCGTGAGAATACTGGGATAAAATATAGCCTATGTTACTCAGGGATAATGCAGGTAGTTCATCATTTCAGCGTAAAACTGAACTCAGGCCTCCCTTATCTCCATGCGGGATGGTTGCCATTCTCACCACGCTTGGCAGGCGGGTTGGCAAGCGCAATATGTTGATACACGGAAAGACGCAGCTGCCTCTCTTCCGGAGGTATCCCTTAGCCGGCACGGGCATGACAGGAGGGGTAACATTCTACTGCCGGTGGCACCCGATGGCATATAGACAAACTGTTACTTAGTATAAAATAAGATAAGTTGCATCAATTATTTACCTTATCTCTCTGAACTTCAAAGAGAGGAGGTTAATAAGACTTCAGAGTCTGAAGTCTTAACCAGATGGATCCAGATTATTTTGCACTCACCAGTCACCACCTATTATCAATCAGTCTTATCAATGAGCCGGAGTTCGTACAGATTCCATAGATTTTGACCGGCTGACCCACATTCCTCCTGGCGAATACCAACTAGGTGTCTGATGTTTCAGCTCTGAGTGTTGCGTCATTTCGAACATTGATGAATCGTAAACAAACTTCTTTGGGGGATTTGTCTATTACCCCCCGTCCTTATACTTGTAAACGCTTTTTAAAGCAGCTTTATAGGCTACTTCATTTCCATACAAATCCAAATTATTTTTAGTCTATTAGTTAGATAATATAAATTTATATAAAAAAAACTAAGACCTTTACATCAATATATATAAAACTCTTCCGTTACTGACTGAGTGACTGACAGACAACGCACAGCCTAAACCACTGGACCTAGATACTTGTAATTTGGCACACATATACCTTGAGTATCCTAGAGGTGCACTAAGGAGGGATTTTCGAAATTACCACGGGAACGGGAACTACGCGGGTGAAACTGCGGGATGCGGCTAGTCTATTATAAAATTATACAGCGTCAGCCACTGAAAATTAAAAAAAATTAAAAGGAATTAAATGAGAAATTAAATGCGTTTATCTTTTTATACACCACATCATAAACCTAAAAAAAATATTAAGCTAATATATGAAGGTTTCAGTTTCCATAAAAGTGTGGTGTGCCAAAAGGCGGAAGGCAGAAGCCTCAGTAATAGTTGCACCTAAGATATGGTTTATGGCTTAAGACATTTATTTCTCTAAAAGAATAAAATTCACTTAAGAAAAAAGATAAAAGATGTAACGCTGACTCTGACAGAACCTGTGGACAGAACCTTCTGAGCACCGCAAGAGAACACATAAAAATATTTATTTATCGTATTTAACGAATAAAACAGAAATGTCAATGCAGGCATCACTTGATAAATATTTTACGTAGCCCAAGGAGACCAGCCGGTAGGAGACAACTGGTATTCACGGTGTATGGGACACTGCAGTGCCTGGGACATTGGCATATGGATTAGGCTTACCAACACCTATACCATCATCTCAGACATCTCCTCTCATAGTCAGAGGAAATAATAGGTCAATACGTCTGAAGCTGACTTAGCCGCGGGTTTCCTCACGATAGTTCCCTTCACCGATAAAGCGCATATTTTACTACAAAGAAAAATCCATTGGTATCCGGTATCGAACCCATGATCTTCAGATTGAAAGTCGGGGTTACATACCACTCGGCCAACACGGCTTTTTCTAAAACCGCATTGCACAAAGATTTAGTTTGAAATCATTGATATTGCATACAACATATCTGACCTGTTCTGTACCCTGCTGCAACGTCGTGAAGCTGAAATTCAGGTCGTGGGTGATGTTTTCCTTCACAAAAGACATCGCATTCAAAAATTAACATTTAAATCTTTGTTAAACACACCAAAAATGTTGTCACAACCACGCTGGTCCAAAAATCCCGCAAAATCCAGCTAACTCTAAACATAAAATATATAGTATCTTCGCCGTGCGTCCCCTGTGTGACGCCTTTTACCACAGAATAAAGAATATAGTTAAATAAAGATTATACTTATATTCTGTATTCTGTGCCCTTTACGATGCACTTGCTCCACAAGCCACATAAATACGCGCTGTGACGCTGAACTGCCGCCATTAAGTAACCGAACGTTATACCGTGCACACCATTCGCAGTTACTTACCACCGTTCTACCCGCAGAAGTGACTGTGACACCACGTGAACTTTGTAAACTGTGATTTAAATATTAAGGTGAGTTAGAAAGGTTTATTAATATATTTTTTGGTGTTTTTAAGGGTTGGAATTTCATCGTAGTTAATTAATGAGCCTGGTTTTAAAATAATAAATCGTTCTGTTGTGACCTTAGGATAACTTATAATAGTTATTTCGGACTTTCGTCATTTTTATGTCAGGATCATCATCATAGACATCTCAGCCGTAGGACTTGTCCACTGCTGGACATAGCCCTCGCTCATGGATCCAAGATCATGTTGCCATACTTGGCGAGCGCAGTACGGGATGTTGATTATTGTTGATACACTGTAATACACTGCTGACCATCTTCGGGAGGTATCCATTGGCAGATTCTTACTGCATACAAGGGCAAGAGGGCACGGTTGTCAGGATTATTTTGTGTAATTTTCAAATAACTTTGCAATATCTTTAATCTTTTGCATTTTTTATACTTTTTTTCGTTTAAAAAATATAAAAGTTTATTCAGAACTATAAATAATATATATCAGTAGAAAAACCTATCCAGTTTCAGGATTAAAGCTATTCGAAAATTATTAAAATTATCAACCTACAAAACCTATAAAATTATTAACCTACCTAATTAAAGAATTAACATGGTAAAGGTTAGAGATTACCCTTCAGAATTAACTCACTATCATACATAACAAATAACAACTGTCCCTAAAAATATTACACAAGATACACGTCCGATGTACGCTATATGTACGCCTATTATATAATTTGACTTTACTCGATTTATCATGGATCCCATCATCAGAACTAGGTGTAAAAACGAGCAAACATTATACCTCTAAGTTGAAACATAAAAACAAACCGTAATGTTGAAATTAGAGCACGAAACGATAACCTATGACCCCAGTGTCTATTACTGTCTACTGATACAATAATTTAATTCCTCATGGAACCCGCCATCAGAATCGAGATTTTAATAAATGGGAACACCTCTGAAAACTCTTATAAAATATCTTAAGTATATCTTATACAAAAAGACTCTTCAAAACCGATTCATAACTGCCGGAGCTCATCAAACATTCAAAACAAAAATACATACAGTCGAATTCAGAACTACCTTCTTTTTGAAATCAGTTAGTTATATGTTAGCGGACCCTAACTTTTCAAAGGACCTATAATGTAGGGTGAAAACCACAGAATATTCTCTTTTCTGTGGTGAAAACCTAGTTTCCCGAATGAAGTTGCGAACCAAAGCTAGCTAAAGATATTTGAGATCAGAAGTCAATGACACTAGACAACTGATTAGTTGAATGGAAACCCTTCACTATGATTACGAGCCAGTCCAAGGCTTTGAGCCTAATTGTTAGGCAAGAAGACCTTTGAACTAAACATGTAGTTAAATAACTAGGCACTCTGTATATCTAAAGTACAGGATGTTGCAGGAACCCTAATCCATCCAATAATGTCCAGGCACTATGTATAAAAATCATCTCTTTTAGACAGAAATAGATAATTTTACTCGGTTAAAAAAACATTAAGAAACCCTTGCCTACCGATTTTTGTGTTATTTTCAGTTTTGCGATTGCAGTGATTTCGTTCGATTTGATATCAGATTTTAGTACTTAGTTATATTTTTATTTATATCTAGCGGCGCTCCGCAGTTTCACCCGCGTAGTTCCAGTTCCCGTGGGAATACGAGATGATTATAATAGGATAAGAAGATTTTTGAAACATTAGATTTTTCATCCCCACTCTTATTAATTAACTACACATGGTTTTAAATCTTATACTTATTATTAGTTAAGAAGTAGTCAAGAAGCGTCCCAGTCTTTCTACCTATCTTATATTAATTATCCTCTCATTGACGGGTTAATTGTTATTATGTGTCAGCTTATCGGGCTGCCATGTACTAAATTGGATATACATACAACTCTAGAATAGTTACCTACCTTATCTGCCGATATATTCCTGACTAGACGCACTCCGCAGTTTCACCCGCGTAGTTCCCGTTCCCGTGTGAATACGGGGATAAAAAAAGCCTATGTTACTCAGGGATAATTTAGCTTTCTAATAGTGAACGAATTTTGAAAATCGGTCAAGTAGTTTTTGAGTTTATTCGTTACAAACATACAAAATACAAATCAGGAAAGATTTGTATTTTGTATGTTTGTAACAAATAAACTTAATAATGTTGTAAACATTATAATATTTTAGGATAATAACCGGACCATACAAAAGTTTTAACTAAATCGTTGTTTTTTGTAATGTTAAACGGGTTTTCTACTCACGTAAATAAGCGATTACGTACTTTCTTGCATCGATAGAACCCCATGTTGCTGATTATCAAATCCATCCCAAGGTTGTCTGGTAGAGATCGCTCTTTAGCGATGAGACCGCCGATTGTCACTGTTCAGTGTCTCTTTAGTTGTTATTTTTAACCGATGAAAAAAGTAGCAGGTTTCTCAATTCGCCGTATAAAGTATTTTTTTTATGTTTGTTCGCGGATAAAAACTTCGTTAATGGACCTATTTTGATAATTCTGTTTTGTATTTGTATGTTTTAAGGTGTGCAATAAAATAATAAGGCCTTTTCTATCTATCTAAGGTCCTGAATGAAAGCAAAATGTGCTTGAAAGATTTTTATTTGTCCAGGTTAAAACTGCACCTAACTTCAGTGCCTTCCAACTAGAGTATCCTTCCTTCCAGAAATGTCCAGGGTATGCGTGATCGGAGCCGGGGCGGCAGGGCTCTGTGCTGCGAGGCACCTCCTCATCGACGCCTCAGTCAGCAAGGTGGATATCCTGGAGCAAGCCAGCCAGCTCGGAGGCACTTGGGTCTACACAGAGAATACAGGATATGATGACTTTGGACTACCTATACATACCAGCATGTATAAAAGTCTGAGGTAAGTCATTCTATTGAGATGATCATGTATAATCTAAGTAGCCGTGGGGTGCCGGCAGTGGAATGTTGCTCCTCCTCCGTTGTCCAAGATTGCAGTAAGAATCTGAGAAGGGATACCTCCAGAAGATGGGCAGCAGCGTCTTTCCGTGTATTAACATCCCGTACTGCGCTCGCCAACCCCCCTGCCAAGCGTAGTGAGTATGGCAACTACCCCTCATGGAGATCCATGAGGGATGTGTTCAGTGGTGGACGTTTGACCGCTAAAATGATGATGATGATAAGACAAAGATGGATAAGACTAGGCAAGTAGGCACAGAACCGTGAGGATGACCCACTGGGGCTAAGTTACTCTGCGAATGGTGATGATGAAGGTCCTGGGAATGATTACTCGGAAGACGTGGAACTATGTCGCTAAAAGCGTGGCATCATCATCACCAATAACAGCCGTAAAACGTCAACTACTGAACACAGACCTCCCTCATGATCTCCATGAAGGGTAGTTGCACATACTCACCACGCTTGGCAGGCGGGTTGGCGACCGCAGTACGGGATGTTGAGACACGGAAAGACACTGCTGCTCATCTTCCTGAGGTATAGAGCAGGCTCTTACTGCATACACGAGCATAAGAGGAGCGGTTAAAACATTCTACTGCCGGCACCCCACCAACAAAGCGTGGCATGACGACAGCGAACCCGTTTATCAAAGTTTTGGATACGAACTTCAAGTACGTTCAACTTTAAAATAATAACTTCAAGAAAATGATTAGAACAAGCGTGCAAGTCAATACCCTTTCGTGATAATATGAATGTAGATTCTTAATTATGTATATTAAATAGGTAATTAATTATATTAATTTACCTATGGGTTTCTTTTATTTTTTTTTTCTTTTTCTTAATATACCTAAACACTGAATTGAAATTATCGTGGCTTGACATCATTTAATAAATATAAATATAATACGGCTTACACCACGTACCTAACTTATTATCATCTTGTTGACGTTTCGTAGACCATTTAGAGGCCCTTCTTCATGAGCACCGTTCGTGGCCGCCTCCGAGGGCCGCGAGACGAGAACTCATGAAGACGAAACGTCAGCAAGATGATAACAAGTTAGGTACGTGGTGTAAGCCGTATTATATTTATATTTATACCTAAACATTTAATTTTTCGGGTAGCTCTCAGCAAGGCCTTTCATTTGATACCCATATTATAGGAGTGCATTAAGAATAACTTCTCCGCGATCCTGTATGTTCCGCCATGTTGGATTCAGAATATCGTCATTTCATTTTCGAATTATTCTTAGCAAGCCCTTTAATTTGATACCCATATTGTAGTAGTACATTAAACGGTGTTCCACCCATGATGGGGGACTAGTTATTTTTCATCTTGTATTCAGAGTGACTTCATTTCATTTTTTGAGTTATTCTTAGCAAGCCCTTTCATTTGATACCCATATCATAGGAGTACATTAAAAATAAGTCATCTGCCATTTGGGTGTTTCGCCCTGTTGGATTCAGAGTGACGTAACACGACATCGTTTCTTCGGTCTGCCGCGGCGTCTTACCGTTCCATTCGGGGTTCCACTGGGTGGTCTATCTTAGCGATCTTAGCCCACAGCTCTTCGGGAATGCGGCAGACATGACCAGCCCAGCTCCATTTTAGTTTCGCAACTTTCTGAGCTACGTCGACAATTGTTTTCTGTATATGTACTATATTATTAGATGTAATGACGCGTTCCAACCCGAGATAAGACAACATATATGTAACTGCCCATGGGAAAAACGCTGCTTTCTCAGGTCAATACCTAATAAAGAGAATTTATGACTCTTAATAGTGAGGGCAAAAGAGAAACGTTTTTAAATTTAGAGCTGCCCGCGTAAAATTGTGTGTATTTGTTCCGTTTTCATTTTAGAACGCCACTAACCGAACAGTTATACGTCATTTTATTCAGTTGTACGTCAATTAGGCTTATTTTACGCATTAGCTAGTTAGTGCAACAACAGAATCGCCACCAGTGTAGCCTAAAAATATTAACGTCTTGTTTAAGAAAGAAATTAAAAGTAAAAAAAAAACATTTAACAAACAAGCTTTTATTTAAATGTACCCACTAAAAATAATAAAATAAACATTTTCTATTAAAGTTTAATGTCAACTTAAAACGTCTTTACACAATACCTATATGCTATAAAAAAGTTTGTCGCGAGATTAACCTGTGTGCCTGTAAATGGATATAATTAATTTTATTTTATTTTCAAACAATGTAAATACGAGTACCTGCTTAAATCTCGCTACAAAATGTTTTATTACACATATTGTGTAAAGACGTTTTAACGTTGACATTAAACTTTAATATAAAATGTTTATTTTAATATTTTTAGTGGGTACATTTAAATAAAAGCTTGTTTGTTAAAAAGTTTTTTTACTTCTAACTTATTTTTCACTTTTTAGTTGTCACAGGACAGTTTGTTTCTTGTCTGTTCATCTCATGACCGCCATGTTGGATTTAGAGTGATGTCATATAATTTTTTAAGTAACTCTCAGCAAGGCCTTTCATTTGATACCCATATTGTAAGAGTGCATTAAAAATAACTAGTCCGCCATCTTGGATGTTCCGCCATGTTGGATTCAGAGTATCGTCATTTCATTTTCGAATTATTCTCAACAAGGCCTTTAATTTGATACCCATATTTCAGGAGTCCATTAAAAATAACTTGTAGCCATAAATTTTTTGAGTTATTCTCAGCAAGCTCTATCATTTGATAAATATTATAGGAGTACATTAAAAGTAAGTAGTCCGCCATCTTGGGTGTTCCGCCATGTTTGATTCAGAGTGACATCATTTCATTTTTTGAGTTATTCTCAGCAAGCACTTTCATTGGATACCCATATTATAGGGGTACATTAAAATTATGTAGACCGCCATCTTGGCTTGTCCGCCATGTTGGATTCAGAGTGACGTCACATAGCTGACCATGCATTGTCATCCAAAGTAAATGTAAATATATACAAAATTTCAGCTCAATAGCAAGCTCTTTCATTTGATACATATTATAGGAGTACATTAAAAGTAAGTAATCCATCTTGGGTATTCCGCCATGTTTGATTCAGAGTGACATCATTTCATTTTTTAAGTAACTCTCAGCAAGGCCTTTCATTGGATACCCATATTAGGTTTCAGAACATTTATTTCTCAAAAGAAAACAAAAAATTTCACTTACATGAGAAATTATTCACTAAGTTTAACATAATTCGTCGTACCTACTAATCTAAAATACTAAATACCAATCTAAATAAAGGTTATTCATACTTACAAAACTAACTAACTAATCTAAATTAAGGTTATTCATATTAAACTTACACAATCCAAAATACTTCCTATATAGTTACCATCATAAGTTCATAAACTAACTTTTATTTATCGACACCGCGGCGCGGCGGGTAGGACTCGGAATGCGCATGAGAGTCAACGACAATCGTCATGCTTTTAACACAAATAGGACAAAACTAGATGTGGCAACTATCTGTATGTTAAAATATTTTTGTATTGAGTTAAATTTCGTTTGCTTACCATAACTTAGTATCCGTTTATAATTTTATAAAAGCTAGGTAATATTATATATATATGTATATATATATTATTTATATATATTTCATATATTTTAGTAAATATATATACATACTTTGTTTTTATGTTTTACAGTAAATCCGGAGTTTTATTTAATATAAAGTGTTTAAGTAATTTTTTAAAAGTTCCCATTGTTTTCGCGTCTTTAATATCTCTTGGCAGGTGATTATATAATTTAGCGCCTTCGTACATGATACTTTTAAGGCCGTACCTTGTGCGTGTTGAATTAAGCTGTATATCATTTACTCGTCTAAGTTTTATTTTTTGGGGATTTTGTATTTTAGTGAAGACGGTATTCGTATGTATTTGTTTATGTAGTATTTTACGTATGAGTATACAAGTAAAAAATATATAGGATTGTTTGATATTCATCAATTTTAATTCCTTATAAAGAGTTTCAGTCGGAGTGAGATAGTCGTAGCCAAATAATACCTTGAGTAATTTATTTTGAGTAGTTTGTATGATTTGAAGATTGGTTTTCGCAGCTGCCCCCCAGATTTCTATAAGATAGTCTAAGTGTGGTTTTACAAGTGAGTTGTATATCATGTACCTTACTTGGTGAGGTAAACACCGAACGCATCCCTTAATACATCCAATTAGGGATGATATTTTGGATTTGACTTTTAAAATATGCGGTAACCACGTCAGTTTGCTATCCAATAGGAGTCCTAAATATTTTTCATTTTCAGATTGTTTAATTGGTATGTTATTATTTTTGAGTGCTGGATAATCATCAAGTTTTTTGTTTTTGGGTGCAAAAATAATATAATTTGTTTTCGAAGTATTTATCGTAAGGAGATTTGTTTCATACCAATCGGTCAGTAAATTTAAGTCGACTTGAGCTTCAAGAACAATTGAGCTTAGAGAATTTCCAAAATAGAACAAACAGGTGTCGTCGGCATATAATGTCAAATTGCCTCGAATCCCAATGAGATGAACATTGTTTATGTAACAAAGGAAAAGTAGCGGTCCCAAAATAGAGCCTTGTGGCACGCCATATGTAATAGGTTTAGAATCACTTTTAGTTTTACTTATTTTAACAACTTGTGTTCGGTTTGTTAAGTATGATTTTAACATGTCATGTGCAGTTCCCGTTATACCTATGTCTAAAAGTTTATCCAATAATATTGTATGGCTGACAGTGTCAAACGCTTTTTTAAGATCTATAAAGATCCCCAACGCTATTTGTTTCTTATCAAAACCGAGTTTAATTTTCGTTACAAGATCTATAGTGGCCGAAAGTGTATTCGACTTAGGTCTGAAACCATATTGTTTATTGTATAGAAAATGTTTAGATGCTAGATATGTTTCTAAACGATTGTAAAGAACTCTTTCAAAAATTTTTGATAACACAGGGAGAACTGAAATTGGCCGATAGTTACTTGGATCAGATTTTGATCCAGTTTTATAAATTGGGGTAACTTTTGCCACTTTCAAGCTATTGGGAAATATCCCGAGGGATAGGCATTTGTTTATGCAGTGTGTGAGTTCCCCAAGAATCAGATGTTTTACGCATTTAATAGTCTTTGTGTTGATTTCGTCTATTCCCGAACTTGTATTAGAGTTTAGGTTGTCAATTATTCGTAAAACTTCATCTTCCGATACAAACGTAAACTGATCCAATGTCATGGAGCTACTTACAGTTACAGTTTTACCCGCTGAATTAGATGAAATAGGATTGTGAATTATCTGTTTAGCCAAATTAGAACCAACATTAACAAAGAAATCGTTAAAGCATTCACATATTTTCTTTGCATCAGAAATTATTTCATTATGTATTACTAGGTTACTTGGATAAGTCATATCTGTGATTTTATTGCACGTGAGGGTATTAATTATTTTCCACATTTTCAAAGGTTCCTTGACACATTCACTAAATATTATAAGGGTACATTAAAATTATGTAGTCCGCCATCTTGGCTTGTCCGCCATGTTGGATTCAGAGTGACGTTACATAGCTGACCATGCATTGTCATCCAAAGTAAATGTAAATATATACAAAATTTCAGCTCAATTAAATAAATAAATAAATAAATAATGCTGGACAACTCACACAGCATCACCTAGCCCCAAGCTAAGCAGAGCTTGTGTTATGGGTACTAGATGACTGATATACTTAATACAATATACTACATAGATAGATATTTTTTATTATATATAGAAAACATCCAGAACACCCTGAACAAATATCTGCAGGTCATACAGACATTTGTTCCGAGGCGGGATTCGAACCCGCAACCTCTTGCGTAGCAGGCGGACCTTCGCCCGCTGCGCCACAGAGGTCGTCTAAATAATTGGTTGAAGATTATCTGCTTCAAAATTGAGTTGTAAGATTCAGCGAACAAACATAGTTACATACATACCTCTACATACATACATACATACAAACATAATATACATACATATATACATACATACATACACACAGTGCACGCTAAATAAAAGCTTGACTCAATAGAATACGACACGGTCGCGGTCCATACCTATGTCGTATTATCTCAACCATTTGTCCAAATTATATGCAGTAAAAGGAAAAAGTCTTTTGTTTTAAACACTTGAGACGATAAATTTACTTATTTTGATAAGAATTCATAATTGTCGATAATAAAACCAATAAACATCAATTAAGTAATTTCTGATAAATATAAATAAGATTTCTACTAATACGTATTGATAAAACATACACCAACTTCTAACAACAGGTCTACGGGTAACTACAGAACCCTACATGCGCCTGGCCCGACAGGCATCTGGCCTAATTTATTTTCTCATATCTTCATCACAATCCATCCATCGCTTCTATGGCCTGCCTCTTGTGCCTCATCCATATTAATTTCTAACATTTTGACTAATTATTATTCCTGATGATGATTATTATTATTATTTTACTATGTATGTATTATTATTTATGATTTATGTGAAATTTACTTTTTATTTATCTGTAATATTTTAATTTTAACTAACTCAATTATTATTATATTTTTTTTTATTAATCTTAATGTGTAGGTAATCTTTGATCATTATTTCTTAATCTGAATTTATTTCTATGTTGTGTATTGTTTTTGTTTAATTAATGTTATTGGTTTAATTACCGTTTTAATTAAAGTTAAATAAATAAATAAACATTATTTTATCCACTGCCCGTCTTCACCCACTGTTGGGTACATAGGCCTCCCTTAGTTTGTGTCATCAGCCACGATCCTGCGCTAGTCCTATCCAACGTTTACCCGCAACTTTATACGTCTGCCCAAAGATTTCAATAGCGTCCATCTTGCCCATCTTGCTGCCAGACGACCAATTAAATTATAGCTTCATAACCAAAACATATGGTTTATTTAGATTCATATACCTAAGATATTTATGTGTTCTTTACAAGATTAATTTATTAAGATAAATATTGAGTGCAAGCGATACTAAAACTGTTGAGTTATATCAACAGTTTCTCGATACCATTGTCCACGTGTAAGCCGCATTGGCTTGAACCGGTGAAAATCGGGGATGATAGCCTGAACTTCGATAATGAGTCTGTTTAATGATACAGACTCATTATCTAATGAGTCTGTATCTGTATTTGCAACAATGTTTCTGTGACATTTGACAACTTGCATTACTATAAAGTAGGTATAATTATGATTACGTAAATGAATAGTGTAGGTAAACTTTGGGCAAAATTATCGGGGTGTTTCTTTATACAAATGACGAGACAAGTCGAATGTACACGTGATGTTGCGGTAACCTCTCCCCTTACAAGTGCAATGCCGCGGTGATCACGTTCACTAAGCATGTTATACAGCGTCAACTCATAACCGCTGAAGCTGTGGCAGGTCCTGTTTCTTTCGTTTGTCAAGCATAAACATCTAATCCGGAGGCCAATTCTCGTAAATCGCGATCCAAGTGATAAACGCTCCAAATCGAATATTTTCACAAAAAGTGTCAAAATCTCTATTGAAACGAACTTTCTGTATTCTCGTCATCTCACGGTAGAAAAATGTCAATTGCGATCGGGTTGCATCGACTGGTAAAGAGATGATAGTAGACATTTAGAGTGATGTGACAAGTTCGGAGTAGACACTGAGAAGTGAGATGAGTCGCAGTATCACGGTATCACGCAAAATCACGATTCACAAGATTTTTGGTGTAATTAATTTCGAATACTCTTAATTACTCGTATTCTGTGTTTTTCCTAAATCCTATTTTGGCAACAAGCTGTGACCTGCTAAACTGAGATTGCAGGGTTAAAGGCTATCACTACATTAGCCGTTGAAATAGTTGGTTATAGACCTTCTTCCTATTTATGTTATCTTGGTAGTCGGTTGACGTAGCTTGGTAGACGTAGGGGCGTGTTTTTGTTTATTCTGATGGAAAATCCGAATAGAGGGTCGTGTTGGCCGAGTGGTATGTTACCCCCGTCTTTTAATCCGAAGGTCATGCGCCAGTAGATTTATCTATCTTGAAAAAAATGTGCATATTTAACAAGTGCTTTATCGGTGAAGGAAAACATCTCAAGGAAACCCGCGACTAAGTAAGCTTCAGACGTGTTGACGAGACCCTGTGTTTTCCTCTGACTGATAGCCGACTAAGCTGGGAGGATGGTATAGTTGCTGGGCAAGCGTAATCCATCTAACAATGTCCCAGGCACTGCAGCGTCCTGTACAGCATGAAAACGAGTGGTAGACGATGTATGAATCACCTATAATATATCAGACTTTATTTTTATGGAAAATCCAAGTTTTCAAGTATTTATGACGCAGAAATGATTGAGCACATTCCATGCTACCCCTTATGGGTATTCCTTGCATGCAACTCTTGCATTCTTTCTCTGTAAGGGAAATTAATCATTTAGTCCGAAGTTTTATTGATTTTACAATAATGTAGAAGGAAACGTTTGAAGAGGTGGTAGACCATATTACTTACGTACACATCACAGCAGTCAAAAATCGGCAAGTATATAAGTCAGTGATTGCTGAATATCTGCTGGACTGAGGACCTAATCACTGGATAGAACTATACTCGATACCATTTAGTGTGGCAATACAGGTCATTCACCTACCTTCACTACGCTATCATAAAATGCAATGAACGTGTCGCTAATTCTGTCGCTTACCATACAAACCACATAGCACGTTTTCGATAGGTTTGTATGGTAAGCGACAGAATTAGCGACACTTTCATTGCATTTTATGATAGCGTAGTGAAGGTAGATTAATGACCTGTATTGCCACGCTAAATGGCATCGAGTATACATGATCCAAAAGTTCACTATTACAAAAGGATAGTTAAGAGGCGATTGAGATCAAAAACCACCGAAATTTTATTCGTGAAGATGGTTTTCGTGTTATTAATAAGTGTGTGCGTTGTGTTCCGACTGTACAAAAACCTGACACCGTTAGTGTAGTGTGTCGTAATAGGAACCAGGACGTTTCTAATTCTGAAGACGAATTGAGGCTAGTCGTGGATCCTACCATCAATTCGCGGCGGTAGCTCCCAGAAACTTCAGTCCTGCCGCGACCATGACCAGGTGCAATCCGGACGAAACGTCGGGAAAATAATTAAAAAAGGTACAAGATAAAATCCTGTATTTTAAAAACTAATAAAATCTCATAAACATCCTTATTTATTTATTTATTATGAAACAAAATCACACAGCTCTTAAAAACTACCTAATTAAACTTATATACATAACATAAAGCCAATAATGGATTTAATTTTTACAATTAGATCATATGTATTCCGACCGTCGCTGATGAAATACATAAGTAATAAAAAAAATAAAAAAAAATCCTTGAAAAGTGTTTTGCCTTTCTTATCTCCTGAGCTCGCACACTAAGTATATTTCCATTTATTTCAGCAACACATTACACATTATAGGCATCAGCTCATCGTTTAAGTCCATAACAGGCGTAATTACTTGATAGCTGCGAGACCAACAACAGGTCATCAATATAATATTATCTTAACTTGTTGCTATTCGGATTGTCGTATACGTCAGAGATCTGATCTACCTTTAGCTAAGTGATCTTTATTTGGCTAGGATTGCATCAGATACCTTCATCTAAATCTTTAAGGTACGGGGTAAGGGGGGAACCTACATGAACCTTTTTTGGAGCTTATGTCGACCTTACCAACTCGTGGAACCTCACTAACCCCCAACTAACTAACAGAAAAAACTATGTCAATTTTAAAGAAGAATTCCCAAAGAAGTCAAAAGTCGGCAAGTATAAGTCAGCGATTGCTGAATATCTGCTGGACTCAGGCCCTAATCACTGGATAGAACTACATGATGCAAAAGTTATATTCAAGGAACGCCAATATTACAAAAGGATAGTTCGAGAGGCGATTGAGATCAAAAACCACCGAAATTTTAATACCTCGGGCAAGTGGCCGGTAACAAAAATACTTAGGTAACTAAAATGTAAACATAGTAGTTTATTAGATTGGAGAAGGATTATGTTGTACCCACCCCACGTTATTTTAGGTAAGAATAGTGAAAAGATTATCTTCATCCACGTTCCATAGAGTCAGTAGATCGACAAAAGAAGATCGGCTATCTATGTGTAGCTTTCTAGTGAAATTGCAAGATGACCTAGAATTGCATCAGATGCATACAGTAAAATTTTGCATGTTCATATATTTGCGGAGTTTATATAAAACGATAATGTCATATGATAGGTAGTGATGTGCAATGTAAAAGTTCGCTTGTTAATGTACTGATAGGATAATAGCGTTTCAGGATAACTTCAAGGCTAGCACATCAAACGAAAGGTTAGGTTTATTCGCTACCTTATTTGTATACTTTTTATTTTTAAACTTAGATATGCCGTGGGGTGCCGGCAGTAGAATGTTACCCCTCCTCTCCCACCCGTGGATGCAGTAAGAGCCTGCTAAGAGACACCTCCGGAAGATGGGCAGCAGCGTCTATCCGTGTATCAACATCTCACCAACCACTGCGCTCACCAACCCGGCTGCCAAGCGTGGTGAGAATGGCAACTACCCCTTATGGAGATCCATGAGGGAGGCCTGTGTTCATCAGTGTACGTTTTATGGCTGAAATGATGATGATGATATTACTTAGATAAGAATAGATTATTTGTTTTTACTGGTAAGCATAGAACTGTGCAAGACAAATATCTAATCATAAAACTTACTTTGTTCCAGGACAAATCTCCCTAAAGAGATCATGGGATTTCCAGACTTCCCGATTCCAGACAGCGAGAAGTCCTACCTCCCTTCCAAGGACATGGTGGCTTTCCTGCAGCTGTACTCCGATAAACATGGCGTCACGGAGCATATTAAGGTAACTATTCGTCATTCAAACTCAAACATCCTACATTCAGTGGAAACGTAAGGGCCTCTTAGAGAAGTCAATTTACAAAATAGAACAACACAAATTAATTGAGTTTGTTCGCTTCAGATGATGCTTCGTTCTAACAATAGTGTCTTTGCCTGTCGCTAAAATAAAAGGAACAAGTTCCTATTGCATTTTTTTTCTATTCAGTAGTAATGATGACAATATAGACTTAAAAATGTTAATGTGCATCCCACAGAATTACCTCTTCCCTTTTCTGTGGTGCATCCAAGTAAATTACCTATTTGTGAGCTACATTAAGCAACATGAGAACGACTACAATTATCATAATAGGGTACAATATTTCACAAACTACAGACAGAAAGATGGATGAGCTTTTGCATCGATTATACCTCTTATAAAGCGTCAGCAACTGGTAATCATGATATACGGGACGCTGCAGTGCCTGGGACTTTGTTTGATGGATGTTTACCCAGCCAGCACCTATGCCATCCTCTCAGCTGAGTCAACTATTAGTCAGAGGAAAGAACAGTTCAATGCGTCTGAAGCTAAGCCGCCGGTGTCCTCACGATCTTTCACAAAAAGCAGGTGTGAATGCACCTCTACCTACAAGAACATTGAAACTATTTACCGTCAATTCTATGTCAATCTGACCAATAGCTTACGATTTCGACTTTATGTTGTAACTCCTCATTTCTCCTCTAGTTCAAAACCCACGTGCAGCTGATAGAGCCGAAGGTGGGTCCTTCCGGCGAAACGTGGGAGGTCTCTTCCAAGTGTATGGTCACCGAGGCCACGCAGACTCAGGAATACGACTACGTGTTTGTTTGTAACGGGCACTACAACACGCCGTTCATACCCAGCATACCAGGGCTGAAGGAGTTCGAAGGTGAGAGAAATTTACTGAAGAGTTTCACAACTGTCAGGAAATGATAGATCATTTATACATCGTCAGAAACTGTTAGCTCATGCTGTACAGGACACTATGTAACGTGAAAAACTGGGAAATGGGAAACTAAGCCAAGGAAAAACAAATTTGATATATGAAAATATCGGGTAGGAAGTTTGTATACCTATAAGCGGTCGACTAAGATACTAAAGGAACTATCCACCCCCAGGAGACGTGATGCACAGCCACGACTACCGCGTCCCTGAGATCTTCACCAACAAGCGAGTGCTGGTCATAGGCGCCGGTCCATCTGGCATGGATATCGCGCTGGAGGTCACCGGAGTGGCCCCGAAGGTCGTGCTCAGTCATCACCTTGAGGTACGTAAACTTTTGAACACTAAGCCCCTAATTATTCTGGAGTCCGCTCTAGAAAAGACACTTCCCGCGTGTGTTGTGCATACAACCGCTTACAAGCCAGTTCATCCAGCTCGCAAGTGGCCCCGAAGGTCGTGTTCTGTGTCTAAAGAAGTCTCCAGTTCTTAGGCTGTCAGTGCTGTAGGTTTTAGAAATCGGTATTCAGATTCCTGAAAATGTTATCTTATCATCATCAGCACTCCAGCCGTAAACGTACACTACGGAACACAGGCCTCCCTCATAGATCTCCATGAGGGGAAGTTGCCATACTCACCACGGCAGGTGGGTTGGCAAGCGCAGTACGGAATGTTAATACACGGAAAGACGTTAATGCCCATCTTCCGGAGGTATCCCTTAGCAGTCTGTTACACGCTCTTACTGCATCCACGGGCATGAGAGGAGGGGTAACATTCTACCGCCCCACAGCAGTATTCCTTTTACCTGCCTTTATTTCCAGGAGAAACCAAAGACAGTCTTCCCCGATAACCTGGTGCAGAGGCCCGATGTGGTGCGGCTGGAAGGAAGGACCGCGACCTTCAAGGATGGCACTCAGGAGGATGTAGACGTCGTGTTCCTGTGCACCGGTAAGTCAATGGATTGCCAGGTGAAGAAGAGAGACATTGTGTTGGTTTGGTGAGCAAAATTTCAATTTAAAATAAACAAAAATCTCTATTGATTTTTCTGTTTATTTACAGAAATTGGATACCCAACACAGGGTTTCACATAATATAATAAGAGAACATTCAAGATCAATTGTTTTGAATTGTGCTTCCGTGAATAATGGGTACCACCGCGTGCAAGATAAACACAGGGCAAGGTAGTTGTATAACTACTCGTGATGATAACGATTTAATACCTACTCAAAACAATTGAAAAACTGTAATCGATTGAAAAGTTAGAGGAAAGAACACCAAATAAAAGTCTAACGATATTTTTGTTTCTGCTGTGATGAAATATTTTTGTTAATTATTTCTTGTACCAGTCACTCAACAGACTTAACTGACACTCACAGATCTCCATGAGGAGTAGTCGCAGTACCGGTTGATACACAGAAAGACGCTGCTGCCCATCTTCCGGAGGTATCCCTTAGCAGGCTCCTACTGCATCCACGGGCATGAGGAGGGGACCTTCTAATGCCGGCAGCCTACAGCGTTTACCAGTGCTGGTTGGAAAAGGTCTCCTCCACTGAATTTACCAGACATTCTAAGGCATCAATTGTTTAGTTGCACCGGACTAATTAGCCATAAGTCAAGTAGTGTAATCACGCTAATATGACCCGTATTTGTATGGGACGGGAATCCTTATCTTGCCGTAACTCAGTTATGAACTAGCACGGAAGACGAAGTTTTTTAAACTGTATAGGTACCTTCATTTTGCGTAAGCAGGTAATTTTGTCTTAATTTTAGTAGTTTTTAGATAAGTACTTTATTATTAAGTTATTTGGGTACCTTAACAAATGTTTTTTAAGTATGTTGAAATAACTATTCTTATTCATATTCTAATAATAAACTAATGGACGTATGAATCCTCCCCGTTTTGACATATGGTGCGCAGACATGGTCACTAACCAACATCCAAAAGTTCAAGCTCCAAGTTTGCCAGCGTGCGATGGAGCGCAGCATTTTGGGTGTAAAGAGAACCGACAGGGTCCGCAACACTGAACTGCGCTCCAGAACTCAGATCGCAGATGTAGCTCTAAAAGCCGCCAAACTGAAGTGGGTCTGGGCTGGCCACGTCTGCCGTATGCCAGGTGAACTGTGGGCCAAGGCAATCCCTGAATGGCGTCCTGACCCGGCGAGAAGGCGACGCGGCAGACCAAGACGTAGATGGCGGGACGAACTCGATCAATACCGAGTTGACTGGAGGGAAGTGGCTCAGGATCGAGATGCTTGGAGGGAATCGGGGGAGGCCTTTGCCCAGCAGTGGGATCAGATGGGCTTATAATAATAATAATTCATATTCTTATCTAATCTCTTGCAGGCTACCTGTACAACTTCCCGTTCCTGCACCCATCCTGCGACATCGTGGTCGAGGACAACTGCGTGGAGCCCCTGTACAAGCACATGGTGAACATCCACCACCCGAGCATGTGCTTCGTCGGGGTTCCTTACTACGTCTGCGCCTTCTCCATGTTTGACCTGCAGGTAACATTAACAATGTTTGGTGTAAAACATCTTTTCATTATTTCAGCCTAACGTCCACTACTGAACTAAGGCCTCCCTCATGGATCTCCATGAGGGGTAGCTGCCATACTCACCACGCTTGGCAGGCGGGTTGGTGAGCGCAGTACCGGATGTTGATATACGGAAAGACGCTGCTGCCCATCTACCGGAGGTATCCCTTAGCAGGCTCTTACTGCATCCACGGGTAGGAGAGGAGGGGTAACATTCTACTGCCGGCACCCCACGGCTACATCATCAAAACGACTTTTGCGGTGAGTTAATTATTATTATCTGAAATAAATATATATGCATTCATTCATTAAACCGATCGGATGTGAGGTGGCGCGTGACGCTTGGAGATGTGCGAGTTAGTAGGGCGACTGCCCTTCGTCCATGATGCTCATCGTTTTGGCTGTGGCGACTGGGGCTACTGTAGCGACGGTGGCGACTGTGGCGACTATGGCGACTGTGGTGAAAATGCTTTACATCTGCCAGGCGTCCAGTGACGGCTCAATTTTTTTTCATCATGTTCTTCAATAGCTCGTTGCAGTTCACTGCCACACCTATTCTAAGATTTAGTTACATCTCACCCCTTGTCGAGTTGGACTTCACAATTTTATTACCTACACAAGGCGTACAATTTGTAATGAAAAATAAATAGACAAAAATTTGTAGTGAAAAGTTTTAGGTTCTAAAAAATTAAATATTTTTCTTCTTTTTTTTCGCGAGCATAATTTTTGCCCTGTCAATAAAGTTATCATATCAGCCTGTTGACACCCACTGCTGGGCAGGGGCCTCCTCTTTACCACTCCACCTTAAACGGTCTTGTGATAGGGTCATCCACCGACGTCCGGCAACCTTGGCTACATCGTCCGCCCATCTGGCAGGTGGCCTTCCTCGAGGCCGTCTCGCTTCCATCGGCCGTCGTCCCACCTAGCAACATGTTAAGCAAAGTCGGAGTAGTAATATTCATCATCATTATCAGCACGTTGGCACTCACTGCTAGTACATAAACCTTCCCTTCAACACCCCAATTATAACGATCTAATGCTACTCTCATCACTCTCTTAATCTGTCTCCCAGTATTATTGACTAACTAATAAATGATGTTATTTATTTTTGCTCACCTTTTAAAACTGATTTCCTCCTCAGGTGCGCTACTACGTAAGGTCAATGAACGGCGGCTTCAAGCTGCCCACTCCCAAGCAAATGGCGGAGAGCTGGGAGGAAGAAAAGCTAGAGCGAGCAGCCAGAGGGTACACGAAACGGCAGGCGCATATGATGGGGCCTGATCAGGTAAGATGACTTTTGTAGCTGGCGAGGTTTAAAGAACTGTAGTGGTTGTAATGCTTAAACGGGCTTTCTACTCACGTTAATTATACGTCGAAATAGTATAATTAACATTACAATGAAAAGTGTAACTCACGCGTGTTTTGAAAGTGATAAAAATGGAAGTAGTTATTGAAAGGTAAACGTCAAATCATACAGCAACAGTACCTAAGGAAGGGAACACAAAAACAGATACCAAATCGTTTACAATAGCAGGGGTCGGTACTCTCTGATCCCTGCTTATAGTATATCACCAAAAGTATGCACCAAAGTCCGGAAACTGGGTGTCTCCGTTTTATACTCCTCCTATTTTGTTACACAGAAAAGCAATAATATAAATTTATTTGATTTTAAAAACCTTAGATGAATTGGATTTATTTTCCATTAAAAGAAAATAAATCCACTTCTAAAACACCAGTTTTAATTTAATTTACTTGAATTGCATTGCGATAGTTCAAAGAGCACTTCTGCATCAATAACCTAACACCAAACTCCTTGTCGTCATGTCTGTTCTGTTGCCCCGACACGCTTTTGGACAGTTTAGTTACCATTTGTAAATACTAGGCCGGATACTACGAGTCAATCAGCTGAAGGTGGTACTTAACGAAGATATATGTACGACGTCAGCAGCCATATGGTTCTGGATAACCTCACGGAGTTAAGAAAGGATGTCTTCAAAATCATCGACAGTGACCACTTCTCGTTTTTCACTAATACTTAGAATTGTGTCGTTCGCAAATATAATGTGAAATTAGTGCTTGTAACGATAGATTTTCATGATTTTTGTAACGAGACAAGCTTAGAAACAAATTTATAGAACATAATCGGTTTATTTTATGCCAATTAGAAACGAACGTACAGAGCCTGAGTCAAGAAATGGTTTTAGGACTTTTATCTAATCATTTAATAGGCATAAGGAAGCTGATGGGAAATAACACAAACGCACAGATGGTCTTCAGAACGAAAGAAACGAATATACGTATACTAGCGAATATAGAACAAACATATAGTTGCAAACTACATATGCTTCCAAAATTATATTATATTTACCTTGCCCTGCATTTATATCCTAGAATTAAGCAAGTTTGTTCGAAAGAACACAGAATTTAATTTTACCCGAGAAACCTACACAGCTCGCTCATTTCGTTTCAAAACTAAATTAACTTTACCT
This sequence comes from Pasiphila rectangulata, assembly GCA_963082625.1. Lineage (NCBI taxonomy): Eukaryota > Metazoa > Arthropoda > Insecta > Lepidoptera > Geometridae > Pasiphila > Pasiphila rectangulata. The sequence goes on along the minus strand of OY720246.1, from coordinate 1,809,099 downwards.
TCTTCAAGACTAAGTTGCACTAATTTAGCCCATACGTAATGGCATACTTATTTATAAAAAAAACTAAAGAACATTCTTATTACAAAGTGCTGATACGATCCAAGAATACTTTAATAATAATTTTTGACATTAAAATTTATGACAATTTTATTACTGACATATTTTATTTGAAGCGTTTATCTTTCAATAACCACTACAATTATTTAACCCTCGTAAAGTAACTTTATTGATACAACTTACATGTGATTAGTATCTTACTATTCTATAAAATGCAATTATTTTGACTAAATAAATAAATAATAAAACATAAACTACCTACCTACTTAACAGGGCATCTAGCGAACACCGAGGAACCTGGAATGTTGAGAGATTTTAACGCGAAAATTGGGTCTCGGCCGGACCTCGATAATGATTACATTTTAGGCCACACGGACTGGGAAACCGAAACGAACGCGGAGATCGTCTCATTCAATTCGAGTTCGGACAAAATTTACGAATAAATAACACATTTTCCAAGTCCCAAGAAAAACGCAATCGATTTTATACTTTCCTCAAATCAGGCTAATATATCTGTGCTAATATAACAAATGTTCAGTCGCTAAATAAAATCAAGTTTAGTTCTCATCACAGACCGGTTCGCGCTAATAAATAGGGAAAAAATGGTTAAAGTATTAAAATATATGAAAAGAAAGTTCTTATTATATGTAATAACGATTTTATTTATTTGATAACCAACATAATGCACACTAACAACTACAAAATATATGTATAAAAAGAACTTAGAACTAATCTAGTGCCATTATAATTAGAGGTGAAGACGGCATGCAAAATAATAAGTTAAGGCTGCTAACAAAATAACTTAATATTTATGTACAATTACTGGTAAAAATAGATGTAAAAATTAAAATTATATAAAATTAATTGATATCAATGAATATATAAAATACAAATGTCAACTGTAAGATGCTTAAAAATAAATTAAAATTAAAACTAAATGACAATTAAAAATTAATTATAACATAATGGAGAATTAAAATAAAAAATTACAAATTACAATTAAAAAATTCGATTTAAATTTGTTTTTAATTTTCGTCACATCATCGGCAAATAAATCGACCTTTCCTGATTTTGATAATGCATTGCAATGTCTTGCGATTTTAACTAAAGACGCCTTGTACCCGAGATTGGTTTTAGAGCCATCAAGCTGGATCAAATTTAATCTGCATCTAGATTCTGCATCCAATCTGGGAAGATTGAAGGGTAAAGAATATGAAAGTGAGGCTAACAAATCAGGAGTATCAATAATACTATTTGCTAACTTGAATAGGAACACGGTGTCGAGCATTCGTCTTCGATCCACAAGCGATGACTTTTTGAAATGAGCGAGTCTGTCCTCGTAGCTAAACAATTGCTTACCGAAGAGCTAGACTGTTCCAAATTAACCGGCAAACGACCTTGAAATAATGATGCATTGAATGGAATGAACAGACTGAGAAATCTGTCCAGTGATAACTAAAAAGTAAAAATAAATTAAAAGTAAAACACTTTTTACTAAACAAGCTTTTATTTAAACGTACTAAAAATATTAAAATAAGCATTTTCTATAAAAGTTCAATGTCAACTTAAAACGTCTTTACACAATTTATGTGATATAAAAGTTTGTCGCTAGATTTAACATAAATAAGTGAATTAAATAATTTGATCTCATTGATTTTTTTTTAAACAAAATAGATCCTGCTTAAATCTCGCGACAAGCTTTCATATCACATAAATTCTGTAAAGACGTTTTAAGTTGAAATTAAACTTTTATGGAAAATGTTTATTTTATTCTTTTTAGTACGTTTAAATAAAAGCTTGTTTAGTAAAAAGTTTTTTACTTTTAATTTATTTGGTTTTAAAAAACCCTTGGTTAGATTGGAATAGATTTATTTTCTATTGAAAATCCTAATACATCATTTTTAATTTATAATTATTGCATTGCGAGAGTTCAAAGAGCAATTCTGCAACAAATAACCTAACACCAAACTCCTTGGGTGAATCTTTCATGACTGTTCTGTTGCCCCGAGGCACAATTGCTTTTTGGTAGTTAAGTAACCATTTGTGAATACTAGGCCGGATACTACGTGTCACTATCAGCTGAAAGCGGTACTGCCACCCTGCCGCCGGTCTTCACTAAGATACACAACGACAGTAGCCAGAAGTTTCTGGATAACCTCACGGAGTACAGAAAGGATGTCTACAAAATCATCGACTGTGACCAATTCGTGTGTTTCACTAATGCTTAGAATTGTGTCAATCGGAAACTTATTATGTGAAATCAGTGCTTATAACCATAGATTTTCATGATTTTGTGTAAATGTATCAAGACATGATTTAGACAGATTTATAGAACATAATATTGAGACTGGCTCAAGGGATGGTTTTAGAACTTCTATTTATATTTTAGTCAAAATAGTTGCATTTTATATTATAGTTAGATATCACATTGAAATTATATTAATAAAGTTATTAATCCGTTTATTTCCATTTATTTCCCTAGTTAAATATCTTTTTTTAGTAGTTGCCTCAGTGAAGTGTGAGAGAAAATATAGGTAACACTTTTATTAGTCGAATGAAATCTATGCAAGGTGTCCTAGAAATACAGTGTTTTGCCAATATTTACTAAGGAGTACCTACCATATAACCCTGGTATATATTTGGCTATTTAATAGGGGTTAACGTATGACATTGCCGTTTTATTGTAACAGATGTACATACTTCGAATTGACATAGAACCTTCATGGTTTGAGATTTTTGAGTGAAGTTTTTTTCACATGGTACCTATGAAGTTCTTCTTTTAAAAAATGTGCAACATTCGATTATCGACTTTCAGCTGTTTTTTTTATTCAGCTTAGACAAGAAAGATGGGTAGGTACCTACTTCGAAAATTCGAGTGATTTTTGAATAAGAGTTCCGACGCGGAACTAACTATATTCACTATAGTTTTCTCCGATCTGTATGTCTACCATGACTTTTCACAATCTATACTCGCTAGCGTCTGTAGTTAAAAAAATGTATGAAAACTTGTACAGCGCCTCTAGCGGATAGTTTGGTACTAAAATACGCAGTAAACTATTTATACAGTGACTGTAGTTTGGGCTTCATTTACTTTGAATTCGGTACCATGAGTTACATATCTGACAGATGTCATAGTAACTTACTATTACTACTGAAGTAACGGCAGGCGATCTAACAGCGACAACTCATGGTAGACACACTGGTCAAGCAATAACGGCAGATGTCTACTGTGCCGAACTCCGAACAATGATAGCAAAACTAGCAGTGAAATAGCCCCGACTCATGAATCGATCTTAACCATTATTGCTCCATGATAACGCGAGACCTCATACAGCACGAGAAACCGTTTTAACTCTACAGGAAATGCAATTAGAAACCATTCGTCACCCTCCGTATTCGCCAGACCTTGCTCCAACTACCGTTGACCGTTTCGTGATTTGTCAATTTTCTTCGTGATAAAAGTTTTCTTCTCAGAAGGCAGTACCTACAAAATGCTTTCACACAGTTTGTCGAATCTAGATCACCAGAGTTCTATCGCAAAGGCATAAATGATTCCTATTAGATGGCAGCATTGTATAGATAATAGTGGTAATTATTTTGATTAAATAAATATGTTAAATTTAAAAAAAAAACTAATTTCTATTTTTCAGTAGGTACAAATCTAGTAGTATTTTTCAGTGCAATTTCATACTTTAACCCCTAATAAAATAATATCAGAGATGAAATTGTTAAGGATTTTTTATTTCAAATTAGAGCATTCTAGTTTCAAATATCAAGGCCTCTTCTACTAGGACGTTCCTACTTACAAGTAATATTCTGAATTGGCAAATAATATTAACAATAAAATACCTCTTAAAATAAAACAAATAACGTAACAAATTATTTATTAAATCAGTAACAACACATAATACAAAGCACAAAGCACCAGGACTGCATAAGCACTGAAAAAGCAGGCGAATCTACTAGGCCTTTCTCGTTTCGGTCCGAGTAACATTACTTAGTCCTTCTTGATTTCGACGTCCCGTTTTCTAGTACAATTTGACGCACTTAATTTCTACGTAGAATGATGTAAATGTATGAACCTCGCAAATCCTCCGCGCAGAATGTTCCAGAATGCAGTCGTTATTGCGAGAACAGTAGGTAGTTATTTATCAGAAGAGGTTATCTCCTCTTCTGATAAATAACTACCTACGGTCTTATAAAGACCGTTTTCAATATTGTGTTGTTTGTCGTATCGCGATACTAAACAATTAATATATTATACGAAGATATTTGTCTGTTGTGCTACTGGTAGACCACCACTGGCAGTCGGCATAAATCAAATTTTAGTAATTGCTCCCATAATCGGGTAATGTGTTAAATATACCCATAAAGTTGACTCACTTTAGAGAGTAACCCTTAAACACTTTGTTGCAGGAACGATACTACGCCTCGCTGGCATCCGAAGCAAACACCAAAAACCTTCCTTCAGTGCTGACGAAGATCCGCGAAGAGTCCTCAATCAGGTTCCTTCATAACCTGAAACACTACCGACAAGACATCTACAAGATCATCGATGACGACACTTATGAAGTTATCAGTAATGGTAGGAGTGAAATTATTTGTTAACCCTACTAGGGGAAATCAATTTTAGGTTAAGTTAGGTAAGGTTATGTTAGTTTAGTTATTAGAAGGTTTACTTAATGAAGATACTTAATGTTTAATGATAAATAAGTTTAGAGATAGTATAATTAAATTTGATTTATCTGTAAAATGTGTGTACTATTTATTTTTAATTTAATTTAAGAACGGACATGTATTAAGGATTAAAATAAAGTCTTGTTCCATTACCTTTTCGTTTCTTTCTTTGATAAATCTGATACTTCCACCAGCTTCCATGTTTCCACTTTCCACCTAAAGTCTAGTCAGTCACTATTATTACATGTAGGATAAATAAATAATGCTGGACAATTCACACAGCATCATCTAGCCTAAGCTAGTGTTATGGGTACTAGATGACTGATATACGTAAAACATTATAGTAAATAGATAGATATTATCATAATATATTAAGAAAAAATTTGCCGTGGGGTGCCGGCAGTAAAACATTATAGTAAATAGATATTTTCTTATTATATAAAGAAAAATTTTGCCGTGGGGTGCCGGCAGTAGAACGTTGCCCCTCCTTTCTTGCCCGTGGATGCAGTAAGAATCTGCCAAGGGCTACCTCCGGATGATTGACAGCAGCGTCTTTCCGTGTATCAATATCCCGTACTGCGCTCGCCAACCCGCCTGCCAAGCGTGGTAAGTATGGCAACAACCCCTCATGATCACATGGAGATCCATGAGGGAGGCCTACGTCCAACAGTGGATATCCTATGGCTGAGATGATGATGATATAGAATAAACATCCAGAACACCCTGAACAAATATCTGCAGATCGTAAAGACATTGTCCCGAGGCGGGAATGGAACCCGCAACCTCTTGCGTCACAGGCGGACCTTCGCCCGCTGCGCCACAGAGCTCGTCGGTGACAGTAGAATGGATTCTGGTCCTGGTTCTCCAGAACCACTCGTTCTTTCCGCGCTCTTTTTTACCGCGGGCGATCAAGCTGTGGAACGAACTTCCATCTGCGGTATACCCACGGAGCTACGATATGGGGTCCTTTAAAAGGCTGGTGAATACCAGCCTTTTAAAGGACCCCATATCGTCCCTCCTCAAAAGCCGGCAGCGCATCAGCTTCACCTCTGGTGTTGCAGATGTCCATGGACGGTGACCACTTCCCATCAGGTGGCACGCTCGTCTTCCTGCTTATAATATAAAAAAAAATAGAGCACGATAGCTACTATAAAAATTAAGAAGTGAAGAAGTGGTTGTCCTTTTTACGCTCATTGATTTTTTAATTATTCGATCCTGCTGTCAGCGAACTCTTCCTACATGGAATAAGCTAGTGTCTTCTTATTGGTGTCGATACTGTTTTACACTATCTAAAGCTGATTATAATCAGAGATATGTATGACGTTCAAATTTAGAGCTGTCAGCGTAAAATTGGGTATATTTGTTCCGTTTTGAAAACAGAACGGCACTAACCAAATAGCCTCGGTATATTTGTTCCGTTTTGAAAACAGAACGGCACTAACCGAATAGCCTCGGTATATTTGTTCCGTTTTGAAAACAGAACGGCACTAACCGAATAGCCTCGGTATATTTGTCCATTTTGAAAACAGAACGGCACTAACCGAATAGCCTCGGTATATTTGTTCCATTTTGAAAACAGAACGGCACTAACCGAATAGCCTCATATCATGTTTATAGTCTGTTTTACGTCAATTTAATAAGCTTTAGCTAATTAGTGCAAAAACAGATTCGCCTAAACTACCTGCAGTTAGACACCGTGCAAACAGATGTGTTTGTGTTGTCTACCATAGACTAACATTACAGAATTGTGTACTTATAGTTAGTCTATGACTCCGCATAGACAAACTATAAACTGCACTGAAGAGTTTATCGTGTATATGTGTCACTGGCATCTCAACAAGCAACTGAACAGATTTACGTAACTGTTTTGTTTTACAAGATACAGACATTGAGTGTTCTTGCTATGAAAATTTTGCTTCCTAAACCGCAGCAAGAAAGATGTTTAACCGTTTAGGATTATCAGGATTCGGACGTCGACAACCTAAGAGCTTGTCCAGAAGGGGCGAATTCGCCGCGATTCTCTCGTGCGTATCACGCGCGACCGTAACGTTGCATCCAGAAGGAGCGTACCAACGCGCGAGCATTTGGGGAAAATGCTCTGGAGTTCGCGTTTGAACTGGACATGGACGCAACAAGGTCTCTAGTACCTATCTTGACTCAATACGCGCGAATCGATTGAGAGTCACGAGTCAGGCGAAATGCACTCGATTTACACGCGTTTTTTGAATTCGCGCGATGCTTGTGAACGCGATGTATTGGCGTCTAGTATCTCACTAACGCGCGAATACTTTCGCGCGAAACGTTTCGCAGCGAATTCGCTTCATCTGGACAAGGTCAAGTTAGACGGAGGGCGTTATTTTGTGAGACGTGAGTTGCGAATTTTAAGTAGCGCAATTACCATTCAACTGAAATCGCCGACTGAAACAGCGTCGCACATACGGGACTTTTGTATGAAACCGATGCAGCGACTTATTTTCCGCGACTCACAACTCAACAATGTACTCTTTTTTTGCCTTAACCTTATTAAATAAAACGCAGAGTTCAGCCAAAATATTTTTATTTAAGCGTATTCATAATCTTTATAATCAATGCTGATATATTATTAATCTTTAAATCTAATATTATGGCTTTCCCATATAGATTACACTACGATTGACGAGTACTCGTAAGACCTACACAGTCTACGGGATAGGCTGTTGTAGCTCGCGGAATATCCAATTGTTAGTATACGTAGGGCCGAGCCTATTTCATCGACGTTTGTACTTAGTATAATTTGCTTAAGTTTGATTGAGAGCTCGGCAGATGGCGGTAGGTTGCGAAACTATACCCATTGTACCCATAGACAAGAAAGTAAGGCTTTCACATCTATTAAAAACGATGTTTACAACGTCAGCAACTGGTATTCATGGTTTACAGGACGCTGCAGTGCCTGGGACGTTAGATGGATTAGGCTTGCCCGATATCCTCCCAACTTAGTCGGCTATTGGTCAGAGGTTGGTCAGAGGAAAGAACGGGTCAGTACGTCTGAAGCTGATTCGATGTGGGTTTCCAAACAATGTTATTCGTCATATTTCCTTGTAAGGTAGTTCGTGGCCTAAATAACTTCAGCATGTCGTCTCTCTAAGCGGAATTAAGTTTAACAAATAATACAACTGAAGAGGTGACAAGAAAAGAGATATAAGCAAATGGCGTCTTCTTCTTTAGTAGGTAGGCTACACCTCAAGTAAGTATAGGTGACAATTACAAATCTCAAAGGAATATAAATATGAATGGTTTCTGTCAGTCTCTTAGTTCGTAGTCCCTTAGTATGTTAGTTATTAATTTGAACATTCTTTTGTAGCTAAGAAGAATATGAATTTTTCAACAACCAAATCTAGTTAACCTGCTGCCGAGCTCAGAACCAAACCTTTAAGTTTACGATAAAAAATAAAAATCACTATGAAATATATAAAAATACCACTTTTCATAATTCTGTCTCCAAATTCGCTTTACTTATAATAATTGTCTCAATTTCGTCCAATATATTTTTGTGTGGTATAAAATTAAACTTTAATGAATTAAAACTTACCTAGTTACACCTAAACCTAAAATAATATTTTAACAAAAATACGCTGCTTCAACTGAGTAATATCGGAAGTATAATTACAAGTATAACATTATCTAGTAACATTAGTCACTACAAGACTGGGAAAACAGATACTTAAGTATACATAGGATTGAACATAGACCTCACATTTGAAGTCTACAAGACTGGGAAAACAGATACTTAACTATACATAGGATCGAACATAGACCTCATATTTGAAGTCGGTTAAAACAAAGTAACTAGTGTCTTTAGGGCTGAATTCAAGGTTTTCTTACAAACATCTTGGCATTCATACAATCCATACAAAACCTACCCTAGCCAGCCATGGAGCGGCTTCCTACCTACATCCCTGTCTTTTCAGTACCTCTATCCCCACTGCCAAGACACGAATAAAAAGGTCTCAAACGAACAACACTACCCTTGTAACATATTGCGTTTTCCACAGCTGGCTTTATCAGCTGTTATTATTAAAGCTAGTTAATAAAATCCGCCGGCAATAGAATGTTGCTTTTCCTCATCACTCGCCCGTGGATGCAGTAAGATTCTGCCAAGGGATACCTCCGGAAGATGGGCAGCAGCGTCTTTCTGTGTATCAACATCCTATACTGCGGGGGCATCGACCCCTAAATGATTCTTGAGGGAGGCCTATGTCCAGCAGTGGTGAATCAAATCCGAACGAACAGTCATCGGAACGCCATTTTGTTTACCATTGCTGTCATTTTCAGCTGTTACGATTAATATGTCATACAAAGTCAGCAATGTATTACTCAGGGTAGTGTGATCGGTAAAAGGCAGGGCTCCAACATACCCTATGAAAAACATACGCTAAATAAAAATACATATTAAAGTTATAGTAAGATGGCAACGATTACAGTAGGTACATAAGCGAATACATAGAAGGATATAACCTCTATATACAACTTAACTACAGCGAAATAAAGGAGTCTGCGTCTAGCACCATTCATATAAAGTATAATCCAAATCTTCATTCAACATAAAATTATCAACCAAGATATAAAAAACTGTAAACAATTATAACAAACTTCGAACAAGTTAAGCCAATTACTCTCGTAATCATCCGACTAAGGACCACTGGTTAATTTTGAATAAAACAAGGGACTAGCTGAAACAGTATTGCATAAAGATATTAGGATTTAGATAAAATACGTATACATAGAAATCTAATAGAATATACAGAGGATACAGCTATCTATACAATACACTGAGATTAGCATTAATGTATAAAAATAAATCACATATCGCCTGCACTGTCCACCTGATTCACAAACCGACTCACTCGGCCCACCGACGGTCCAACAGACATTAAAAACATAACAAGGTAACTTTTAAGTCAATATTCGGGCGATAAAGTCATTAAGCCTCAAAAACTACTTAAACATCTGTATCTAACAAGCTACTTCACACATAATATTGGCGAAAATATTCTACTGCAACATTCTAAACACCGATACTAAAATCTGATAAAATTGAAAAGATTGAGATTGCACTGTGTGACCTAAAATTCCACGTCACTTTTAACGTACGTGACGTCATTAAACGTACGGTATCAGATATTATTGCGTGTAGCCTAAATCGAAACGAATGATATTTCATCTTATTCCAAACACATGAGTAAAAATATAACCTTATTCGTTCACAACTAGCGCCACCAACCAGACACGCAGAAAAATCTGACACGGTACCTATCTAAAAAGTTTAGATTTTTTTATAATAAAAAGTTTTACTGACGTTAGTGACAGACGACTGTTAAATACCAGTCAATGTCAAAAATGTAAAAATTCGACATAGTTCCTAAAAAGTTTCATTATTCTATTGTTACTTTAAAGTTTAAATTGACGAGAGTTTTTACGACAACACCTGTCAATTTTAAAACTGTCAATTTCTACCCCACTTGTAGTTAAGTACCAGGCTCGCATACCTAAGAGGAGCTCTCGACGGGTATATCAGGCTCCATTTTCAAAGTCTGCGGTGTGGGATCATAGTGCCCAGCTAGGTAGTATACGTCGTTATTGTCGTAGACCGTACTGTACTTGACCGGGTCATCGCCCATGCGTTCCTTGTACTGCGACAGTGGCAGCACTTCGCACTTGTGTGATATTGTCTGCACGTCGTTTTCGTCTGTGTGGGGTGACTCGAAGAGACCGCCCTGGAATAGAGGAGTTTAATAAGACCTTGTTATGACCATACATATTTGAGAAAATGCGTAACACCTCAACTGGCAACGTTGAGGGCTGTTTGCCATGCTACAGGCTTTTTTGTAAGAACCAGGGGCGGAAAACATTATCATATGTTACAGCGTCTTTTTCAGCGTATATAAGATCTATAGGACCATGTTGTGTCTGCTACTAAGCATGAATCCCACTAATATTATAAAGCCAAAAGTTTGTTTAGATGGAGGTTTGTTACCTCTTCACGCAAAAACCAGGCAACGGATTCAGTTGAAACTTTGCACACGTATTGATGTTGACCAGGATTAACACATAGGTTACTTTTTATACGGGTACAACTCATGCGAAGCGGCGGGCAGACGTTAGTTCTTTATAAGAATGTTCCGGTATGTTGTTTGTACTTACACTTACCTGCTAGGCACCTTCGTTAGTACATAACCTGCATTGCCGTAACCTGTGCCTCCTAGAGCGCCACTATGCGGCCTAGCCCCTATCCCATTGGCGTTTGCATGTATCGAAATTTAGACCAGCGGAAACGTTGCGTATACGCGACCGACGTTGAAGTCTAAGGGGCCGTCTCCACGAGCGAGGGAATCGCGGCGATGTTATCGTCGTGGTGTTTCTATAGCGCGGACTCGCGATTCTCTCGCTCGTGGAGACGGCCCCTGAGAAAAGCCCAGCGTCGTTGCTGCGCAGACGTTGCAGAATCCCCAACGCTCGTGGGATGCGGTACCGGCATATGTAGGAACACTTAAATAAATAAATAATGCTGGACAAATCACACAGCATCATCTAGCCCCAAGCTAAGCAGAGCTTGTGTTATGGGTACTAGAGGACTGGTATACTTAATACATTATAACTACATAGATAGATATTTTTATTATATATAGAAAAACACCCAGAACACCCTGAACAAATATCTGCAGATCGTACAGACATTTGTCCCGAGGCGGGAATCGAACCCGCAACCCCTTGCGTCGCAGGCGGACCTTCGCCCGCTGCGCCACAGAGCTCGTCAAACTACTTAATACTCGTCAAACTCAGGTAAGTTACCGGGTAGTGCAGTTTGTCCTGGCAGGGCGTGGTCTCCTCGGGGTGGTAGAACCACTTGACGCGCACCGCCATGGCGCCGCGCGCCTCCCACAGCGCCACTATGCGGCCGATGTACGGCCGGTCGGGCCGGCCGGTGGACAGGAAGACAGCTGCGTCGCCCACCTGGAATCAACACAGGGATTCTCAACAGCTGCTAAGATACCAAATTGCAAACGCCAGATGGATACCTCGGTGGCTCAGTCTCTAGTTCTAATTCCGGCTCCGATGCAGGGCGTTCGATCTCCGCCGTGGGTGTTGAATTGCGTGGAAACGGTTATAATTCTACAAAAGAAGTGGGAAGTTTTGTTTGCGCTCCGAAAAATTATTAATCTAAATTTTTGCTTTTTACACAGTTTTACAACAGTCATCATGGCAGAGTTTGCTTTTCTGCAGATTTAGATTTATTTATCAAAGAGTTGATAATCTGGTTAGTAGTATCCTGAAGCCTATAACAGGTTTATCTGGACACTAGGTTCTCGTAAATTACAATTCCAGTAGGAAGAAACACTTCAATTAATAATTACGTTCATCTAAAATAAGTTTGAAATAGTTCGCAGTTACACAAAGAGATAATACGGTCATGGCTCGCTAGCACAGATAATATTATACACTAGTATACAGGTGTATTATTACAGGGGTACTAACCCGAAAGAGGGGTTTCTTTCAGCACATGAAAACTAGTAGGTTTAGAAGGAAAATTAATCAGGAATTCCTACTTTTTTAAATATTTTTATTTATATTTTTACTAGATGGTGTGATGTGAAAATGATCCTGAAGTCATAATCTATTTTTATTTTTTTTTTACTTTGTGGATAGAGGTATTCTTATTTGTTTGTGTAACTCTTCGCGGAGGTCAATGACCCTGCCAAGAATCACCTGGCTTTTAGGTTGACATTATCGTGTAATCAGCTGTTGAAGTTAAAACTTTCGTGGTCTTTTCTTGAATTAAAATCACTGAATCCTGAAAAGTAGATCGTAGAACAAAAGTTGTTCCTTGGGATGGTCAGAATCATCGCCTTTCAGCTTAGTACACGTTATAATACACCCTGTATAAGATACATTCGCCGTACGGCGGCGCCGGCGCATGCACTGTTGCACAAACACAGGTAACCCGCGAACGTAGTGAAGCCACCGCATGCATGTGTGCGTACAATGCGATTGTGCATAACTATAGGATGCTCCTTTTATGTATCCACCTAGCAGATAGAGGTCCACTAGCTGATAGATAGAGTAACGCACGCAGCTAGATAGCAGACGCTAGATTTAGCTGAAGACAGGTTAAATTGGAGTGGAAGAGGCTATGTCCAGGATTGGACTAATTTAGGCCGATGCTGGTGATGATTTCAAAGTCAAAGTCAGCAATTGTTTATTCAATAGAGCAAAAAGCTGCAAAAGAGTAGTCAATTTACAAAAGAAAAACAAAGCACATTCTAATGAGCCGTTTACAGAAAAAAATAACAAATTGTTTTCTACTAAACCTAACAGATGGAGCTGGCAAGCGGAGAAAGCAAGTTTGTGATTAATCGCAATTGCCGTCACTGTCAAATTGTGTTTCCCAGCAGTAGAAGAAAATTAACGCCATCTAAAACGTTCTAGGGAACTATTTCTGAAGTTTAACTTCTTTAATGAACACGCCCAATTGAATAAAGCACATAAATAGAATTCGTTCGCTCCAGAAATATTTTATTCCAAGTGATGGATATTGACTTACGTTGAGCGTCTCCTCGCCCCTCTGGATCGCCTTGTAGAACAGTTTCCGGTGGCGGGGCCGCGCGGTGCGCCGGTACGCGGGCCCGCGCCAGCGCCACAGCGCGCCGCCGGGCAGGAACGCCGCCATCTTGGACACGCCGCCGCCCGCGCCGCCGTCCGACGACGCGGAAGATACGGTGCGGCGCTTTATCTTCTGAAACAAAGGATAGGTTAAATATGATACTTTCTAATAAGATGATAGATAGGTTAAGTAAGATTAAAGTACTGATCGTGAAGGGATAAGATGGTTCCAAGGGCAAGATACAAGACATTACTACTGCTGGCACCCCACGACGCTCAGACTAGACTCCGTACTATATACAGCGCCATCGGCTGCCTCTAACTAAGCATCGAGACTTGGAGAGCATGGCAAATGCTTGAAAAAGACACATCAAATAAACTTTTAATCTATCTAATAAATAACTGCACCAATTAAGATTTACCTTCTTAGCATCATCACTAGTAGACGGCCCAGCGTCATCATCTAGGCATATCCCACTGTCCTTCAAATTGTCTTTCTCCGTTTCTTCTTTCGTGTATTTGCTGAGGGTACCGAAGTCTAGCACAGCTGTCTTCACCAAACACTTCTTAGACAACACTGCTTTCTTGATCACAGTCTTCATCTTTTCTTCTGGGGACTTTTCCACTGCTATCAGAGTCGACAGTCTTTCGTTAGAATCTCCTGACGCGTCGGATTTGTTGTCAGCGAAGTCTGTCAACGTATTCTTCTGTTCGTCGGAAGAACTGGTCTCCTTGCTGCTGGAGTGGTGCCGTTTTCTGTGCTTTCTATGTTTCTTGTGATGCTTCCTGTGCTTGCAGTGGTCTTCGCAGCATTTGTGTTTCTTTTTCTTCTTCTTCACGTAGTCCGTTGGGTCGTCTTCGCTGGAGTGGCGTTTTACCTTCTCTTTCCTGTGTTTCTTGAGCTTCTTCCTGTCTTTGTGTCGGTCTTCTTCTGTGCTGGTGCTGGGTTCGGGCTTGTCGGATGGGAGGGCGCTGGTGATGGCGGCTTTCTTGTCTTCTGTGACGCTCGTGTTTCGTCTCCGCTTTCCGAGGGTGAACAAAGGGTTCTCGTATTCTGGAATTGAAGGAAATACTGCATGAGATATGAATTTGGAACTTGATTTCGCTGGTTCTGTTTAAGACAACTTTTTATCCGATTTGCGTACTTAATATATCAGACACCATTTCAAAAAATGTCCAAACAGCTACTGTGTTTGTATGTTGCCCCAGTAAACATCAAAGTTAAATAATGGATTGAAGCTACCTGCGATACTCCCGTAGCTACTGGGTAAATAGTTGGTGACTCAGTGTAAATCTAGGCTGACTATATCATTAAATTAATTTAGGGGCTTATCAAACATTTAAATGTTTATTCACACATGTGCATAAATGTTAAATGCATATTTTATCAACAATCTGGTAACCCTAACACAACACAAGCTTTGCTTACTTTATGATTTGATGGTGCTGTGTGAAATGTTCCGCATTATTTATATAAGTACCTATGGATTCTTGAGAAAGTCGGCCCTAGATAGGATCAGGACATCTACTCAGTTGTGAGCTCAATTTACTTACCCACAACAGGATAATTCGGCTCCAAGAACCTGATATCCTCGATCGCGATTCTACCGGAGTCCCCATCATCGAACTCCACGGCTACGAACTTGTCGTCGTGAGGGTCGGGAGACGAGACGGCCACCGTGCCCGGGTAGAGACAGCGGTACTGCTGGGACCAGTAGGCGCACACGCGGGTACCGGACGGCAGTTCCGATACTGACGATGGACTTACTTCGAGGATCTGCAAGGAGATGGATTTATAAAGGAAATCGTAGAAGGTGGAAAGATAGTTGGTAAAGTGATGGATCTTGATTCAATTGGACAAGCGTGAACATTTTGTATAGTAATGAATCGTGATTAAAAATTACTAGCGCTTAACATAATCATCATCATCATTTCTGCCGTAAAACGTCCACTACTGAACATAGGCATCCCTCATAAATCTCCATGAGGGGTAGTTGCCATACTCACCACGCTTGGCAGGCGGGAGGAGGTAACCCTTAGCAGGCTCTTACTGCATCCACGGGCAATACAGGAGGGGTAACATTCTACTGCCGGCACCCCACGGCAACTTTTTTACGTTTAAGATAATGTCAACCTTGATCCGCATAATAGAGGTAATATCCCAGGCACTACAGCGTCTCGTACAGTATGAGTGCTGATGCTATATCAATTACCTTTATAATAGATTTGAGATAATTTATTGTTATGCAATCCTGGTATTATAACAGAATGAGATTACATTAATTTTCTTTAAGAGAAAGTAAATAATTTCGAAAGATATTTAACATTTACTGCCTATTGACTTCCATGTTACAAGTCGGTTAATCCCTTAAAAATCCCTTGAAAGACCATTCAATTTTCTTTGTGACTTGGCTAATTTACTTACGGCATCTCTTAGCGTTTCCTCTCTTGACAGAATATGTGGCTTATTCCCCCTCTCTCCGTCCAATGTTATGGCATAAACATCCGGTGCAGTAACTGCACTCAGCTTCCCAGCGTAGAAAAGACCACCCATCGCAGTCAGGACTCTTGGAGATGTGTCTATCTTCTCCTCAGTTAGAGTGCACGTAGAAATCGGTGCAGCCGGTTGGGAAGACTCAACAATCTGTGCCCTTTCTTTAGATTTAAGGCTCTTTCGCCTCTTCTTAGCTCGTTTTCTCTCTTTCTCGCTGTCACTGGAAGCGCTGGCGCGACGGATCGCAAATTCCAATTCAGGGAAATCATCTCTTGAATGCTTTCTTGCTAATCGATCAACTTTTTCCCTGTTCTTCTGACGCACTTCGTTCAAACTCTCCATCGACGAACTAGCAGATCTGTTCAAGTTATAATCACGTTCTTCTTCTTCCGAGTGGACTTTCATGATAGGTTCAGCTTTTAGCTTGGGGCGTACTTTACTGGTTCTGTTGACGTCCTCGCGAGGTTCACCTCTGGTGCACAAAATACCACCTTTGAGATTTCCTTTCGCTAACAGGTAACCCACAAGACGACTTTTAGATTTTGGCTTTTTGGCGACTATCGTTTCTGTTGAGTCTGGGCTTGAGACCTTTCTCGGTCTTCCAACTTTTCGTTTCTTAGAGGAACCTCTGTCGGAGTCAGGAGATAAGGCAGGCGTAGACGGTGTAGATGAGTTTGATAACGTTGGTATAACTGTCACTGGTGTGAGGGCATTAATTTGGGCTTTCTTTTCATCGAACTGTCGTTCTAGTTCTTGTAATCTCTCTCTCATATCTTTTTCTATAGCGTTGACCAATGCATGTGCTGTTGGGACCCCCTGTGTGTGAGGGCAAGGGACTCCTCCACACGGACAGGCAGTGACTCTTCTCAAACTCGCCTCCAATTCTCCTCCTCTCGCTGCATCTCTTTCTCTTTCCCTCTTATGCCGTCGCACCTTTTCTAACTTGTGCCTTAATCTTTCCTCTCTGTCCTGGCTTCTCTTTCCTCGTCGCTCACTGGACGATTCTCCGTCTTTGTGCCTATGCCTGTCCTTTTTGCTCGAGGATTCTGATATCCTTTCTCTGTCCTCAGTGGGACTGAGAAGTTCGCTCTTGATGAAGGGGCGTGACGCAGGTGGGCTGTCAACAACTTCTTCCATGAACCTCTGTTCAGCCAGCGCACATAGTAGACCTAGACCGTCAAGAGAGGGCTTGGCCCTATCAGATCCGCTTAGGTCTGGAAACTCAAATCGTCTCAAAGGCTCCGCTTCTGTTCTGGGCGGAGATTTCGGTGAGGTTTTTATGTGTATACTCAGTTTCGTTGGTCGAGTGTCTATTGTCAGTGGAGAAGTTTCCAAAGTTGACATGGAGGTGCTAGGGGTCGTCCGTTCGAACTGTTCAATGCTGTTGGACAACAGTTCAAGTCCACTGAGATCTACGATGGGTCTAGCGGGCGTGGGTAACGTTAAGGCATTCGTATGCGTCGTATCAATTACCAGCTCACCGCTATTCGAATTAGAGTTCTGTATAGACTCGTCGATGGCATCAATTGCCTTCTCCACCGCACCAGAGACAGCCGACGCTGGTAGTTCAGATGAATCTTCTGATTCTATAGATGGTAGTAAGACCTGGTTTTGCGGCGAAGAATCTCCTGGAAAATGTGCAACGCCTACACACGCGACTTCTCTTTCGTCATCATCTGCGTTGTTAGGGGTTTCGTCATCATCTTCCACTTGATCTGTTTGATTGGAAGCATCTCTGTGTGCTGGTATTTCTGGAGCTTCGGGGGGTGGGGTCGGTGGAACGGCGGGGGATGTAGCCTGACTTCTGCACGGCTGTTCGTTGAACTCGGGCTGGTAGTACATGTGTGTCGCCATCATCGGTTGGGGGACGGGTTCCGGTGCGAACGTCGGCTGCGGCTTCTCTTGCGGAGGTTCAGGTTCGATTTTAATCAAATGCGGCGTGATCATGGAATGCATGATGGGTTTTCTCTGCTCCACTTTGTGTGGATGTGGCGCCGGGGCTAGGGTGACCAGTCTGGTTGAGTGTGTGTGGGTGTGCTGGAGGGTTGCAGTGGACGCTAGTAGATCCCCTGGGAGTAGCTGCAGATGGTGTGAGGGGTGTGGTTGCGGGGGGAGGAGTAGGGGAGCTGACGAGTACGGCATCCCGCCCCAGACGACCGTGTGGGGCAAGTCCGGCGGTGCCGGAAGCAGGATCAGGGTTCCCGAGGTGGGCTCTCGGACCAGCTGGAAGCCGCCCACGGAGGACACGCCGCCACCCATGGAGCCGAGGCCGTTCACACCCACGCCGCCCATCACCATGCTCTCCATCGACACCGGCATTTGACCTGGAACAGAGTAGACTGCTTCAGGTGAGGGTTTAATTGTCAAAACAAAGTGTAACTTAAATTAAAAGTACAAAAGAAAAGGGTAAAATAATATTTCAAAAAAACTATTTGTAAAAATATGACAGATAAATTTAAAAAATGCGTTGGTTCACCAAATGAATACAATAGAAACCAAAAAGTGTCGTATCGGCCCCACGCGCGGACGGGCATTCAATCCCATGATTCGAAACGTGTGGGAATAATCTTCGATGTTACAATACTACGTGAGTAATTCCCGTTTTTACAAAATGAAATAGTATATCTCATGTTAATTTTGAAAGCAAAACAGCATTATTTAAAAACCTTGCAATACCGTGCTATTGTATACATTTTGAACGTTTTAAACTTCGATCAAATACGTTTTAAACAACAATATTATACAACTTTTGACGACATCCGTGACGCAGTTGGTGTTTAGAAGACAAATGTTTGTCAACACAAACAATGGTTGGGTTTTATCTTTATTCCTTAGCTCTTCGACGCTGTAGAAGTAAGATTTGATAGGCAATGAATTGCAAGAACCCAGCAACGCTTGTCTACTTTGTATACAATCAACGCGCTTCCGGCGTCGCGCAGGCATGTTAATGCAGTATGGGCAATAATGTGTGGTCGCCGCGGTTCGTGACGACCTTAGGACATGGAAATGTATTAGTTTGTGTTAATTTTGACATTCATCATCATCATTTCAGACGTAAAACTTCCACTACTGAACACAGACCTCCCTCATGGATCTCTATAAGGGGCAGTTGCCATACTCACCACGCTTGGCATGCGGGTTGACGAGCGCAGTACAAAAGACGCTGCTGCCCATCTTCCGGAGGTGTCCCTCAGCAGGCTCTTACTGCATCCACGGGCATGACAGGAGGGGTATTATTCTACTGCCGGCACCCCACAGCAATTTTGACATTGCTGTGTGGAATTATACGGTTCAGTTAGCTTTTTTCTTTCTAAACCTTATACACCATCGGGTGCCAGCAGTAGAATCTTGCCCGTGGATGAGTAAGATTCTGCCAAGGGGCCTCCGGAAGATAGGCAGCAGCGTCTTTTTGCGTATCAAGATCCCGTACTTCGCTCGCCAATCCGCCAGCCAAGCGTGGCGAGTATGGCAATAACCCCCTCGTGATCTTGGGGATCCATAAGGGAGGCCTATGTCCAGCAGTGGACGTGGACAGCAAGCTGAGATGATGGAACTTTATAAGTATGGTAAAAAAATAAGATATGAAATAAAAAGAGAAAATCACTTATTGACTCATCACGGTAGGTATATCTGAAACTTTAAGAGCTGTAAGGCTGAAAATTTATGCACGTAAGTTCCTTTTTGGACGTGACTGTTATGACTGAATTTTGCAAAATCCCCTTTTGATAGTGCTAGAACAGGGTCAAAGACGAACTTTTAAAATATTATGTGTTTTAGGGTTTTTTTTTTAATTTAAATGGCAGGTCAAAGTCGGAACGAAATTTGTGTAAACTGTTTATTGCCACACTTGTGTAAGTTATTGGAAAGGTGTTTGATGGGATATGAAATCCCTCGCACCAAAACCTGACAAAAGATCTGATGATAGCTTTTACAGTACCATGAGTTTTCACAAAAAAATATATGAAAACTTGTACAGCGCCTCTAGCGGATATTTTGGTACTAAAATACGCAGTAAACTATACTACAGCGACTGTAGTTTGCGCTTCATTTGCTTAGAATTTGGTGCCATGAGTTACAAATCTGACAGATGTCATGTAACGACTATTACTACTGTAGTAACGGCAGGCGATCTAACAGTGACAACTCATGGTAGACCTAGGAGGCGAGCCTATATGGAAAACCAGGTTGTGGATTCTTCTTAAATATCTTATGTCTCGGTATAGGTAAACCCAGACTAACCCCTAACACTATCACTGATTACCGCGTAATGTCCACTTGCGATGCAAATTACATCGATTCTTACATCGATTAGCTTCATGTATAATTCATTTACCGCGTTTATGGCTTCTGGGGAAATGTGCCGAGTACCTCCATTATAGCCAAACTACGTGCATTGTATGCCGTGGGGTGCCGGCAGTAGAATGTTACCCCTCCTCTCATGCCTATGGATGCAGTAAGAGCCTGCTAAGGGATACCTCCGGAAGATGGGCAGCAGCGTGTTTCCTTGCGCAGCGCTTGCCAAGCGTGGTGAGTATGGCAACTACCCCTCATGGAGATCCATGAGGGAGGCTTGTGTTCATCAGTGGATGTTTTATGGCTGAAATGCTGACGTGCATATACTACATGCTTATCTATACTTCTCTCAATATTATAAAGAGGAAAGATTTGTATTTTGTATGTTTGTAACTAATAAACTCAAAAACTACTCGACCGATTTTCACAATTATTTCACCTTTAGAATGCTACATTATCCCTGAGTAACATAGGTTATATTTCATTCCCATATTCCCACGGGAACGGAAACTACGCGGGTGAAACCGCGGAATGCGGCTAGACCATGACATACACGTCTCATAGAATATTATCCTATGAGACGTTTACAATTACATTTAGCCACAAGTATCCCACTGCTGGGTAAAGGCCTCCCCTCCATCTCCCCATGCATCTCAATCTGCCGTCAATTCGACCCATGCGCTGTTATGTTGGTCTAACTCGTCACGCCATGCCGCCTTCACATTTGAAGAGGAAGGCAGGCGTGAACAAGACACTTAATTGAACTGACTGAACCTTAAAAACAGACCGTCACAAATGGGCAGGACTACGTTAATAGTGTTTTAACATGTGCACGTAGGTAAATTTAAAGCCAAAATTGGTTACGAAAAAAATATGGTAGTTGTTTTACTCGATTTGTTAACTATTACAACAAAAAAAGGAACACGAAAACGGCTGTGCGAGCGATTAATTTCCCACACCAAAAAAAACAATGAAAACAACATTTTAACTCAATGAGTTGCACGACCTATGCATTCTAGAGGTACGTGCCAGAGCGAAATGCACTTACTACAAATTTACTAGAGTGAAAGAGACAAAGCTCATTAGCATAACTAACTTAAAGCCATAGGATTGATTTGGTTGTTAAACGACTTTTATTGAATTTTAATAAGGTAGCAGGTAGAATGGTGTTTAATTGATGAGCTGGCTACGGTTTTAGGGTTTCACCATGGACTATCCATTACACGAGGCTGAATTCTCTGACAGAAGGACAGATTAAGATAGAAATCAATGAGAGAAAAAGAGACAGCTGCTTAGTCTCTTTGCACTTCTTAATTCTGCAAGTAAATATCCTGTTTTAACACAGTTAGGCACGTAAATAGGCGATACGTGCAAGTTTATCCGAGTTTTTTATTTCTCTGTTTGTTTTTATTTTCTTTGTGTGTGAATGATTGTATAGGTAACTGTATGTCATGTGTGCCAATAAGTGTGTTAACTTACAATGTCATGTAAGAAGGCCTCCGTGGTTTGTCTGATAGCCGCCTGCGACGCAGATAGTTGCGGGTTCGAGCCCCGCCGGGGACGACAAGTTTGCTTAGTACAAGTAGACAAGTTTGCTTAGTTTTTTTAGCTTACTTTGGGGCTGTGTGTGTCCAGCATTATTATTGAGCTCGAACAAACGATAGGAAGAGCTCGAACGTTTGACCAACGCTCATCTAGCCTTAACTTAAATTTAAACTTCTCATTGCATGCAAAACATGTCACCATATGGTTTTGTTAGAAGCTAGCAAGTTTAATCTTCCAACAGGACAAATACCTACTTGAGCCTTGTTTTATTTTTTAAACGAAAAGTTTTACTAAGACATCAAAAGATCTTGATCATCTCACAACGTCAAACGTAAAGGTACCATCTAAACTAAATATTCGTCTGACTGCACATAAGAACGCATAATCAGTTCGAAGAATACGCAAAATTACAAAAAGTCTTTTCTTATCGTAAAGCCACAACTTGCAAGTCATTTCCAATCAATCAACATTATCCGGTTTTTCAAAACATCGCGTGAGGTGTCAAACGCCGATCAGACAGACAAATATTGCCATTTTCCCAACTTGTTATTAAAAGAAAAACATAAACGCAAAAAAGTAATTCACAACACTAGTCGGCCGCGGACGAAGTCATCCTTTGGCGGTGCGCGGCGCTGTGATTGGCTGAGACGTAAAGTGGGCGGGGCGAGTGGGTGGGGCGAGCTAAATTAGGGTTGTGCTCGTTCGTTGCATTATCGATAAATGAGTTTTTTTATGGTGGATAATTTATGTCGGGGAAATGACAGTTCCGTTCAACGGATTAGAGCGATTTAGTGGATGGCTGATCGTGAGCGATAGATCCGGCGGTTTTAGTCGCTTGAGATGAGTAGTAGGATTAATGAGTAAAAACAAGTACTTTTCGAAGTGCTGATGTTTCGTTAATAAACTGGATCAATTAATGTGGGTTTGATATTCAATTCGCATTTTGAAATAAAACTTGCTCAAATAAGAATCTCACTTATAAAGTTATTTTGTTTAATCACTATCTTTGGAACTACGAGGTAAGATAAACTTTATAAAACACGAGTGTTAATAATTAATGTCCTTGAAAGCAACACTTACGATTGGCAAAGATGAACTTCCCACGAAAACTAAGTAGGTACCTCATTTTGTAACTTAGTTTTTAACTTATTTGCGATACCTATCTTTTGACGTGGTTGCTACAACTTACCCAAATTAGGTATTTTATCGCGTGTGCTGTGAGAAGCCTTGGTGTTCATTGCAACAATATTAGCAATATTTTATTGTAGCTCTTTTAGGGTTAAGCCTGCCTTTGCCATTAAGTAAAACAGGTTATTTTTAAGTTATTTTTGTGCAAATACGAGTACAATAAAGAATTTCAGATATTGATTTTAATGATTTTGAACATTTAAAACATTTAAACTGATCATAATCTTTCTGGCCTTTCTCATGCTAAGGAGGGACGGCTGAGCGTGTTAAATATCTACCTCTATATTTTATTTTATTTATACCTACTAATTACAAAGATCAGAAAGTCCGGTATACCGTAACTTACTAAATAACTATACCTATCTAACTAAATAACCTATGTATGAAATACCCAATAACTCCCATCTCTAGAACGTCCGGGAACGCGAGTGCCTTAGCGTCATTAGGGGTGGTCCTACCACCACCCTATTTCAGACGCCTATAGCAGTAATGTCTGAATATCTGTGTTCCGGTTAGAAGGGTATAATACCCTTCAAGAGGGCCGGGGAAACTACGGGCACATAGACCTTACAACTCTATGTTGGTCACGTGCTTAGTGAACGTGATGACCGTTGTTGTAGAGGTTCCCGCGTAATATCAAATGGACCTTCGGCTGGTCTCGTCATTTAGTCGTTTAAAAAGAACATCAGCAACAGTTCGCAAAAGCCAACTGCTGGACACTAGAGCTTATACATCACGAAAGTAAAGGAAAATACCGTAAAGATACCAGCGACTTAGCCTCCGGATTAAAGTATTATCCTGTTCTTTACTCTGAAGAGACCTGATGAGGGGACGGTGTCGGTAATAACCCATCAAACAATGTCCCAGGCACTGTAGCGTCCCGTACAGCATGACCATTCCTGGCGCTGTGATGTATCATTACATCAGCTGTACGACGTCGCGATGTGATCATCTCAGCCATAAGACTGCTATACACGTCCACAGCTGGCCATATTAGGCCTCCCTCTCTCGATCACGATAGGTCTCTAATATCATGAGAGGGTTTTTGCCATACTCACCACGCTTGGCAGGCGGGTTGGCGAGCGCAGTACGAGATGTTGATACACGGAAAAACGCTGCTCCCCATCTTCCAGTGATATCCCTTGGCAGATTCTTACTACATCCACGGGTAAGAGGAGAACAACATTATACTACCGGCACCCCACGGCTACCTCAGAAAGATAATAGACACGACTTGTGGTTTTGTTTTTTTGTCTAGCAATGAACAGTCAAATTAATGATAAGTAAGCGCCGAATGTAATTACAGCGTTCTCATAATTACCACACAATCAAGTGAGAAATCCAACACAGCGAATAATTTAAAAGCATTCATCATTCATGGATTAAAAATAAACGATCAAGAAGTTGAAAGCCGACAATAAACGGGATCGAATTACGAGATGAACGGTTAATGGCAGGTGCAAGGGATTTTGGGAATGCGGGATTTAATCTCGATGGTTATGGCTCCACTTTTTTATAGGTTTTCGACAGGCTTTTGGGATGAAGGCGAGGAAATAGATTATGTATATTAATAGCACGAAGATTGTTTGTTGAACGCGTTAATCTCTGAACTACTGGCTCGAAACGAAAAATTATTTTAGTGTTGGATATCTGATTTATCGTGAGACGAAAAGTATAAGGGCAGAACATCAAGCGCGCTAGAAGTCGCGGAGAACATCTAGTTTTGAAATAAAAAGGATGACTATATTTTGAGTAAATTAAAACTTAAATTAGCCATATTTAGACAAAATTGTAACAATGAATAGAAGTGAAGGAGTGAGGCTTCTTGTTCGCTTATTCCCCTCACTTGGAAAAACAGTTATTTGAAGCACACGAATTCAATTAAGAATTCTTTGTTCAATTTCAATGTGTTTTGTTCTTCTTTTGTATATTAACTATAAGTATTTGATGTAGCTTTTCGCTCTATTGAATAAACACTTATTGTCTTTGACTTAATCCAGCCAATCCTCAATTCGCGGACGCATTCAAAATCCATCTCCTAAAGATAGGAGCAACAGACAGTGGACTAGAGCGGAGGAGATATTGGAGCACGTGCATTACACTGGTATCCCCCACAAGAATTAGACACATTGAACAATACGAAGATCCATAAGACAAAAAACAATGATTAGTAGAATTTGTGATTAAAATGACAGTCATTCATATGCAATTCTGTCAATTCTGACATCTGTTATTTTTGATCATGTCACAAAATTCGATTTGTAACTAGAAGATTTAAGTTAGGTACCTATAATAGTATTTTACATACTCGTAGATAAAGTTTATTTTTTTGTAAACTTCGAAATTAACTTGATCTACTGAAAGTAAAAACCGTCACTAAATCCATAATTTATTGCTGTTCTAAAAACTAGATCTACTGTAGGTATGGGAGCCCCCTTAAATATTTATTTTATTCTGTTTTTAGCAACAGATATACATAATTTGTAATAAATTCAACTGTCTAGCTGACACGGTTTATGAGATACAGCCTGGTGGGTGACAGGCAGACAGACAGAAAGACGAACAGAGAGTTTAAACTCTCACTAGATTTAGGCTGGCTCTTTAGACTGGATCTATAGAGTGATCCAAGCTCAGGTGGCTTTGCCCACCAGTGGTCGAACAATACTAATTGATAATACAGCTTATCAATGAAGTGACTGCGCTATCTAATCAAACAGCACTCATCGATCACTTAGATTACGCTTTATCAGCAACTGATAATTTGGAGGACCTCACAGCGATATCTAAAATTAAGGCCTTTGCATCTATTATAGATGATTTATACAAAGTCAGCAACTGGTAATCATGCTGTATGGAACACTGCAGTGCCTTAGACATTGTTTGATGGATTAGGCTTGCCCAGCGCCTATACCATCCTCTCAGCTTAGTCAGCTATTGATCAGAGGAAACGTCTAAAGCTTACTAAGCCGCAGGTTCCTCGTGGAATTTTCTTTCTTGAAAAATGTACATATGTGCACACTTAACACATGTTTTAACGGTGAAGGAAACATCGCGATATCTATCTAACTAGGTACCTAGGTACTTAAGTATTGAGTACATAACCGCCTACGATTAATTCGTTTTCTCTCGAGCTTATCTTCTCTTCTCTACATAGTACAAATTGAAGTTGCTGCCTGTGTCTGTCTGTATGTTTGGCTTTCTTCTCTTCCTAATCCACGCAACGGATTTTGATGCGGTTTTTACTAATGGATAATGGATATAGTGTTTCAAGAGGAATGTTTAAAAGTAAAATTAATTGATGTTTGGTGTAAGTTCGTTTTATTTATTGAGATTGTAGAAGTTGTCGGAAAATTGTATGCCGATAGGGAGTTATTTTGGCGCGCGTAAACCTAAGTGAAAAAAAAAGTAAAGTTAAGTGCTAGTGACCGATGTTTGGTTCATCCGTAAACCTGTGCGTAGCACAGGGCATACAGGGCAGGTCGCTAGTCCTAGTATTAAATAAGGTTTTATATATAGACTCAACAAAACTTCGTCTCAGCCTTGGGACTGCTGTACACATCCACTGTTGGACATAGGCCTCCCTCATGGATACCCAAGGCCATAAGGGGTTTTTGTCGCAATACTTGCCACGTTTGCAGGTTGTTGGCGAGCGAGATACGCCATGTTGATACATGAAAAGACGTTGCTACCCATCTTCCGGAGGTATCCCTTGGCAGATTTTTCCTCGGGCAAAAGAAGAAGGGCAACATTCTACTGCTGGATGAGTTAACAGCAAGAAGAATAATTTATGAGTAATAATCATAATACCTACGTCAAAATAAAATCGTCTTCATAATCGAGCTTCTTTCAACAAACAGAAGTAAACTGCCGCTTTACTCCAACTGATCGCAAGACCGCTCAACTGGACAGGCATAGTTGCAATGCCACTACCAAAGCATCATGAACGCAGAGGCGTTATACCATCGGGCGGGATGTCAAGAATTTGGCACAAAACTTTCTTTCCCCCTCTAATTACGACAAAAATAAGAGATAGCTATACTAAAAGGAATGTAGGCCGATTTCGGCTTGAAACGGCGCGCGCGGTCTCGCAATGCAGTTGGCGCGTATCTACCAGGAGAGCAGAAAAAGTAGGAGGTGTCTTACCGCTCGGGTAAGGCCAGATGGTCGCGGGAGGTGCGGCCTGGGGCGGGGCCGGCCACGCCAATGGGGCGCGGTCGTCGCACAGCATGTTGGCCACGCCCACCGTCATGGCCGCCTGTGCGTCGCCTGGAACAAACAAAGATGACGCTCTGATGCAATCGTCAACGCCACACGTGTCTCGTTAACTAACACGTTAATAAATCAAATTAATCTTAAAGTTAACTAGCAGTGTTTAGTCGTAAACTAAAATAAGAAGTGAGTTATGATTCATTGTACCGGTCGAGGCGGAGATTACGTTTAAATTTTGTAAATAAATTGGATATAATAATCTAACCAGTATGCTAGCTTACATGATAGCTTCGCCATCAAACTGTTATTCAGTTATCATATTTTATTACTTATCTCGTTAGGAGATTTCATCAACACATCTATTGATCGTTTAGGCAAAGTAGGTAGGTACCTAACGCCAGACTAAAATATCGACCCCGATCTCTAAGGAAATGTCTGTTTCTTGAGATATACAACATTGTTTCAAAGATACTTTGTAAATTTGCATCAAACCCTGGGTTGATTAGGTAGATAAGGTAACCCTACTCTGCCGAGTATGAAGTGTAAACTCGATAGGAAAGAGAAAGTATCTTACTCCTAAACCTGAGACAACCTCGAGAGACTCAGGTAATTAGTTGTAAGGAAACTAGTTTTCACAACATTATTTTGTTCAGTGCGATGAACACTTTCCACTTTCGGTTGCTCGTCTTCCAGCTTATAATACCTATAAAAAAAACTCAGGACAGCGGCGGTGACACCTTAGGTATTTTCATAACAGATTAAAATAAGTGATGTACCTAGTCCCTCTTGCCCATTACTGAGCCCTTGTTGTAATTTTTGACTAGGTAATAGGTAAATACAAAACGTAGTTGTGAGATACAAATATACCTACATTCATACAAAGATTCTAGACAATTTGGGATTTTGCCCCTTGAACCACATACCTACCTAAGCTAGTCGAATTATTAAAGGGTCTTGACAGACCAACAAACTGACAGACAGACAGGCGGACAACAAAGTGATCCCATAAGGGATCCAATAATTTAAAATTCGATTATGAACTCTCAATCTCCTGCACACCACGGCTAACGTCAACTAAAATTATTATTGAAATAGCTAAAACAAAATACGAATTCATGTTGTTTTTTTATACGGCTAAATGACGAGACTAGCCGAAGGCCCACCTGATGTTAAGCGGTACCTATTACAAGTGCAATACCGCGGTGATCACGTTCACAAGCACGTGACCAACGCTGCATTAAACTGTGTCACCCTGAGACATAGAGTAAGGTCTCATGTGCCCGTAATTTCACCGCCTCCTTAGGGTCAGCGCAGACAGAACGGAGTGCAGCGGAAAGGATTTTATTGACGCACTTGAAAATAAACTTTAAAATTATCAAAATAAAGTACAAAACGCCGCGCGGAGATTCCCGCGTATCTTCGAGGACGCGCGAGCATTTTTTGTCAGGTTCAAGCATTTATGCACTTTATTGTAATAATTTTAAAGTTTATTTTCAAGTGCGTCAATAAAATCCTCTCCGTTACGCTCCGTTCTGTCTGCGCTGAGCCTTACCCTTCAAACCGGAACACAGCAGACAACGGCTTGGCGGCAGAAATAGGTAGTGGTAGTACTTAAATTCCCCGGTACTGGATGGACTATTCACAAAAGCTCTAACTACTGCGAAAATTTAATAACAAACTATGAAAATAAATTAACTTAGGTATATTATACCTTGCTGGACAGAAGCAACTGTCAAACAAATCCTGGCTCCAGTCTTGGAAGAGGCCCATGATGGAATTAATGCAAATCCATAAACCAGTTTGACCACTTCTTGGCTGGGCAATAGGTTTTGATTTTAGTACCTAAGTATTCTAGATGTTATTTTCCTAACTCGCGTGTCACGTGAAGCGAACAAATTCAATCATGTGCTGAATTTAATTGTGTTGTTTTATTCTGTAAATTGGCTTACCTAAGATGCCCCCATGCGTAGGTACACTGAATCAAAGACTTTTTGAGGTTGAGTGTACAGATAGGTATAGACACAATTACGTACTTTTACTTTTAATAACGCCTTTTAGTTTTGCTCAAAGAGACCTAAACATGCACATTTAACTTCGCGGGCCAATTCTAATGCCACACGTGTCATCGAATTTGAGACCAAGTTTAGTCTGGCGAGCCACATCAGGCCTCTTAAAAGAATTAAAAACAAATAACTCGGACTTATTTTAGTATACCTATCACCGTCATCGAAATCAATGAGAAGGCTATATATTAGGTATATTTCCAGCCCTGAGTCTCGTAGTGTAGGAGGGCTTTAGTCTCTCGCCGTGGTGTGAATGATGCCCTCCTCTCTTCGTGGATGCCGTAAGAATCTGCAGCAGCGTCTTTCCTTGTATCAACATACCGCACTGCGTTTGCCAACACGCCTGCTAGGCGTGGTGACTATGGCAACCAACCGCCTTATGATCAGTACTTGGTCCAAGAGGGAAGCTTATGTCCAGACGTGGACTACGGCTGAGTCAAATAATTATACCATTTGGTTTTGACTTACTCAGTTACTGCATTGAATTGTTCATTTGTGTGCGGCTAAGTAAAGTTAGTTTCCAAGGCCGCCAATTGTCACTTCCTACATATGTTCTCAAGTTTCTCTTGTGTGTTGTATGTTTAGTTTTAAGGTGTGCAATAAAGTATTTTCTATCTATCTAAGTGTCTAAGATTATTTATTCTATAGTATTCATGTCTTATTTAGTTCGCTAACTCAAGAACAAAGATGTAACGACCAAACCGAAGCCTGAATGTGATGCTCGTATTTTGCGATGACCACGTCGACGGCATGTAGGTAAGCATGAGTGAGATATTCATGTATATGGCCGTGCCCACCACAGGGTTCCATTCTGTACTATTTAATTAAATTAAGACATGTTTGCAACGGACAGCTATTAATGACTGAATACTTACTGTGTAACGAGAAGATAAAAGACTTGACAGGGTATGAAAAAACTAAATTCTATTAGGTACCAACAGGTCAGTTAAATAATACAAAAAATTAATAACACGTTTTTTTTTTAATTAATGAAAAAATACTAGTGAGGCGCATTGAAGTTTAGGAGGGGGCTCGTGACGTCAGATCATAGCTATAAACTAGAGGTATACCTACCGAAACACGTTATCACGCAAAATTTCGACATAATGCATTGCCATCGTTTTTGTGGATAACGTTGAAAAAGAAAAAAGTTTCTAATAGTTTTAAAAGATAATCATAATAAAAATACCTACATAATGGACTGAAATTTCTTCGATAAGCCTGATTAGTATTGGGTAATAAAAAATGTGATAAACGCCACAAATTAATAAAAACGAATGATCCTACCGGACCGACACGACGACCGTGGTTAGTTAGTTCAAAAAAAGACAGGTCGTTCAAAAAACCCCTAACTTTTTGTATAGTCTGTTTCAGCTTTCAGATGAAGACAGATCGTTAGGTCTGACAGAGACTTGCTAAGTTGCGGTGCCGTAAGTTTCTAAGATTAAGTTCTCCTGTCGTCGTAAGTAGGATATAGTAAACGTCTTCAAAAACAAAGATTTAAGACATCGATCTAAATGTAGCTGGCAAGCCGTATTATAATATAATCATTACTTAGTAAGCTCAACATAAAACCTGCTTGCCTAATTTTAAATCTTAAACGCTTTAAAATAAAGAAGCGTAAGAAAACCAGACCCGCTATTTTTCTCACGAAACAAATTCCCACAACGAGAAGTAATATCCGAGCGGCAGCGGCGCGAGGAGCGAAAACGAAGATTATGAAAGGAAGCACGTGCGGGTAGCGCTGTCTCGCTCTTGCGTAGTGCGCTGTCTCTGTCTGGCGCTCCAACCGCTTGTTGCTGCGCAGAGTAGTCGACGAACAGATATTATTGACACTCTATTTTTAATATTTGTATTTATTTCAAGAAATTAAGATATCATGCTGTTTCAATCTGTGGAGATACAAGTTCAGAAAATAATACAGTAGTTTTCTCTTTCATTATATATCATTTGAATTTAGGTAAACCTAAACAAAACTAGGTAAGGTAAACTTTACTGTTTCAAAAATGTACACAGTGTGTGACAGTTTTGAAATTCAAACATTTACCAAAACTAAGATCATGGTAGGTATGCAAATAAATCGAAGAATGAATTATTATTATTACGATTCTCTGATTCGCTATTACTCTACTACTACATACTATCAGTTGACCTTCATCGTACGCAACGTCTCTTTCCCGCCCCCGCATTCCTACCATCAGAGTGTCTCGCTCGCCCGAACCAGCTAATAACGCCGGCTGTGCGTCCCGTACACCTCCTCTTATCTGCTGCTCGCCTAGTATCACGCGCGCTCAAGAAAAGGGTTTATCCGACGCTAGTGACCCGGATGCAGCTAGGATTTTCCGAGCAAAAGCTATTTTTCTGTTTTTCACGGAAAACTTTTACTTTGTCGAACATTCATGAAAAACAGCTGAAAATACAGCAAAACAAAATATAAATAAAATTTGATTAAAACTTATTTTTTTCTTAAATGGGGTGGTTTGGTTGAGAAAAACGGACACTTCAGCAGTTTTCCTATTTTTTTTAATTATAAATCTAGGTCGGCTATTTAAAAGTCACCTTTTAGAAATAGACAGCCCCGACCGCGTGGATAGCTTAGCGCAAGCTCAACGGGTGATGCGCGTAGAGTAGTCAAGCATATCAGAAATAGATCGTCGCGTCCGTCGTTCGTCGCGCACTACTAACGTAGATAATTATGTACTTTACCTTACTAGTTCAATACATTGTAGGTCTGTGAAAAGATCCAATGCATTTTACAAGCAAATAAAAATGCTGATCATATGTACGTACGGTACAAACTACAAATCTCTAATTTTAATCTGTGTTCCAAAAATAATAAGAATTATACAAATAGTCGAGTTTTTTGGCGAGTCTCGCAATGGTCTTGTGTAAAACTATCAAAGTAGATAGATATTCTCACATGACAACAACGTAGGTAAACAACACACCGAGATCAGTTACTTCGGATGCTGCACAAGATCATTCGCTCAACCAAAGTGTTTTCAGCAAGTCGTAGGAATATTAGCTTTAACTGTACGAAATAGAGTTAAATAACCAAAACAACGAAAATTCATGGAAGTCCACTTTGGTGACGCAGGGCAATCCTGAGACGAAAACTGTACCAGGGCTGCAGAACTAACGAGGAGATAAACGAGCGAAACCACAGAATACTAAGTACGAAGTAACTGAGGTTTGACCGAGCAGCAAGCTCAAGTTTCTTGGTTCCGTTTGGATGCAACATTGTTTCATTAAGAAATCTCGATTGTAACATTTTAATGAGATAATACTTGTTAAGTACAATTTAAACCTTACTGGTGTTTTAGTAGTCCAAAGCGAAAACAAATTAACTTAGTTTTGATAATATTGGGTAATTATAGAATAGTAGTTTTAGTTAGCATTATTTCGTTACGATCTCGTGTTATTTACCAAACCGAAATGTTAAAAGTTTTAGGGAGGTAAAGTAGCCAAAATGTAAATACTTGATAATTGGTGTGGGAATGGGAACCGACATGATTGTTTATCATTCAACTTGAGTTTTATCTGAATTATAACTGTAATGTAAATAAATGTCAACATGCACTTTGTAATAGCAAAGTAAACATTTTTGCCCCAACAGAGGGGACGTTCTCCCTAATAAAATGTTTACCAGCTGAAATTGAACTCTATTGAGATAAGAATAGGTTATAGAATAGCTTGAACGTAGTTTATGTGGTAGGAAATTTTGGCCGTGCATTTACCGAATTGAAAGTTTTATGGCAGCGTGAATTTCGGACTAAAAGCATCGGCTTCAACATCATCATCTCAGCCGTGGGAATGCTGCCCACGTCCAATGCTGGACATAGACCTTATGATGGATGTCAAAGATCATGAGCGGATGGCTGCCACACTTGCCACGCTTGGCAGTCGGGTTGGCGAGCGCAGTGTGGAATGTTGATAACACGGAAAGACACATCTTTCGGAAGCCTTAGCAGATTTTTACTGCATCCACGGCCAGGAGAAAGGAGGCAACATTCTACTTTCGGCACACCACGGCGAAAGCATCGGCAAACTTTGAATAAATTCGATTACATATCTGTTTTCTTATGTTGTTTTCATTCAAAGCAAAGATAACATTCGTCCAACACATTTTAAGTTTTTATCTTATAGTTGTCTAACTACAGTTTGAAAAAAATATTTTAATATTTTAGGCCTTACTACCAAATATTAATTTGACTTAGTGCCTGATTGTCAAGCAAGATATGCTTACCTGGCGAATGAAAGTTTCCTAAATTGAAAAGTCTATAAATAAAACTAAAAATATGACCAAATTTTGTTTAAGCCCGTACTCCTGGATCGTTTAAGTACAATCGGAACGGAGCTATCAATGACACACCATATTGGGAACCACGTAGACCGGCAGCGTCAGTCGATAGAAACGTCACGGAATGTACCAGGGCCGCAGAGGCGAACAGGAGTTATCTAGCTAGCATGCGACGCGAGGGCGAGGGGAGATTTCTTGTCGATTTTCGCCGTGTCTTTTAGGGTTGCCAATGTTTTAGACAACACGGATGTTATTGACCACTTTTAATATGCTGTTATAGTATATCTGTGCCCGTAAGATTGAGCAGGAATGAGATGCCTAAGTATCAGTAGTGAAAATACACAAGCTATGTTTAAGTGTATGTTGATTTCCATAGACGACGCGTATTCGATATTTTTAGGGTTCCTTATCCAAAGGGTAAAAACGGGACCCTTTTACTAAGACTCCGCTGTCCGTCGGTCTGTATGTCGGTCTGTCACCAGGCTGTATCTCATGAACCGTGATAGCAGTAGGCAGTTGAAAGTTTCACAGATGTATTTCTGTTGCCGCTAAAGAATAAAATAAATATTTATGGGGCGCTCCCGTTAAACAAACGTGTTATTTTGCCGTTTTTTGTTCGATAATAACGGCAACAGGTAGAAGCTTGAAATATTCACAGACTAATGGTACGGAACCCTTCGTGCGCGAGTCCGACTCGCACTTGCCCGATTTATTTCGTTAGATTATCCAAATGATTATCCAAGGTTGTCCCAAGTGGAAATCCTTTCTGAGATCCATATTTCCCAGATGAGGGATAAGAGGACCTCACCATCATCAAAGTACTATGTTTATTTTGTAACTTATCTATTGGACTAACTAGCTTATTGATAAGTAAAAAGGTACTCAGATGAAGACTTCGTTAAGAAACCAGAATGTATTTATAGGTTTTGAAGACAATTAGACAATCAAGGAAATTACATTCGCTACGGCCGTCTTTTACTTTAATGAATGACAGACAAACCGAACATTCTCAATGCACTGCACATGCGTGGGAAATGCAATAAAATTATTGATTACACGCCTCTCATTCTCACTCGTTTGTCAATTGCAGCTTTCTGTAGGATAGTTAAACAGAATGCAGTTCTGATAGGAATTACAGGACAATATTGAGCCGTCCCGGGACGATTGTCAAAAACTTTTTTAAATTTAACGCGTCTATTGCGTCGTGCGATTAGCGTAATATAATGAGATATTTTACATCAAAAGTTCTTGATTCGATCCCTATACCTAACGTTGCCGCTTTGTTAACTATGTACCAGGTGTAGGTCGATTATTTAAAACTTAATCTTTTTCATTTAATTTTGTTTTGTCGCACTGAATCAACCTTTGTACCGAAACGCATCATAACAAACCCAAAATTTCAATTATTATAAATCCCTGGCAACCCTGTCGAGACGGGAACCGCGCCAAATGTTTGTGACAGCGTGCGGGAGAATCGTGATTAGAAATACTCTGCACTTTATTATAGCCTGTGGCTCCTTGTGCCCTGGTAGATGCGACTGGAAAGTGACTCATCTCGGAGTTGAGTTGGTTGACAAATACTGCGCCTGCTTAGCTAAAACACGGCTTAGCGGCATGTAATCAAGTTTCAGTTTTAAGTACCATATATTTACAGTTGAAAGTCATTAACGTGTCTTGAAATTATGTTCGTATGTTTTGTTGACGAGAGTATTGCTATTAAATCTATGACTATAACCTTAAAAGAATCCTACTTAAAATGCTGACTAGGAAGAGAATACTTGGCTACGTGGATCAAAGAGAACTGTCAGATTAATTTAACTAAGTTATTGTGTGTGCTCGGCTAAAGTTGGTATGGTCAATAATAAAATCTAACTATATTATAAATTGCACGAATTGCACAAAACATACAAATCATTCAGTGAATGATAGGTACGCGTAAAACCCCTTCATGATTTTGCTCATGAGCAGTTTTTGGAGATCTACGACGGAGGCCTACGCCCAGCAGTGGACGTCCTACGGCCATTAGTTTCTGTAATCTGTGCTACGGCTGAGATTTAAATGACGATGGTAGGTATGCGTTTGCTTCGCTACTTCTTTATCCTTATGTATGTATAGTGTACAGAAAAGTAAAATAACATACACAAAATATTTTAAGTACCGCAAACACAAAGGCAAACTAGAAAGGTTTATAACGAAATTAAATTTTAATACCTACATGGTACAAAAAAACCCTGCATTTTTATTTCGTTTTCAATGCTGTTGGCAAAAGTTGTTACTCGTAGGTCTCATCAGGTTCCAATTTTAAAATATTAATTCTGTATTCAAATATTTGTACTCTACCGCATCGTAACAGAATATTCGAATTTCGATCATCGGTTTGGTTTTGAAATTACAACAATGCTGCGAAATACAGCGTGTTCAAAAACTATTAAATACAGAATAAATAGTTGATGCCGCATAGCACGCACAGTTTTTGTTCCACATGACGCCAGAGCTTCATGGTAATTGTGGACTGTGGTGGTGATTAGCATGTAATTGGTCGGTTTTTGTTGTGTAAATAACTCTTGCGATTGGATCTGCCCTCTTCGATTTCTATGGGTAGCTTAGATGGTATCGGAATGATTTAAATTAAATTAATTAAATTTTATTGGCTAGTTTTTATTATTTTCCTTTCCGATCTCCATTTCCAATTTATAAAGTAGGTATGTGTATTATTACGCCAATTAAACTTATGGATGGACATAATAAAATAATACGTTAAAGTTAAAGGATCATGTGCAAACAATCAAATAAATAATATTAATTGCGCTTAACGTTACATGAAAGTTAAATTAGAATACTATTTAAAGTATTAATATTCTACATTACTGCACAACTAACTTATTACAATATATGTATAAAAATAAATTTGATATATTGTAATTAGTTCTCAGGTGTAGTCAGACTGAATTTTATAAAACAAAATTAATTTCCAACTTAATTTAAATTGTAAATTTGCGACAAGTTGCATAATAACGCAGTCATTGAATTCCCGCCGCTCGTCATCGGGTTAAATTGTGCATTCAGGCAGGTGGTATTATAACGAGAGTAAACACGAAAATGAACTTTATTCCGCCCACATAAGGTGCGGGTAAATTCAGGGCGTTTTAACCCTTTATCGATCGAGGCGTGCCGTTGCATGACTCGGGCACATTGAATTGGAATCCATCAGCAAAAAATACATTTAGGTAACGAATTGCTTTATTTATGCAATTTTATATCGTCATCGTTTTAGGAACAATGAAAACAATGGTTTAGCCTGCAGCTTGACTCATTCAAGAATATCTCAAAACAGTAAACATTTTTTTATGAATTACCTAAATGAACAGAACAGTAAGTAAATTGAAAGCTTTAAATCAAATTCCAGTCTTGCAATTGTTTTTCTTCACTTAACACGTTCGAAGGGTAAAGGAAATACATGGTGAGAAACACCCGCAGAAGTCCGCAAACACATACAAGTTTTAATTATTATGCTATTGAATTTTTATAGCATATAAGTAAATGACTTATAGCTATGCGTTAAAAACATAAGCTTGTGAATTAAACAACTCATAATCATGCATCGTATATTTATATATTCAACACACGATCCCGATACCATCTACGGGGATATAACGAACCCCCTTTTCGTAGTCGGTTAGTGGTTAATTATTGCAATTGCCAATAAAACAAGTAATTACTAAGCACCTGCTTTGTAAGTGAATGTGGTTAGGTTTCGGGGCCATAAAGGAACATGAACAGTTTACCAAATTGTCTGTTTTCTGTGTAATACAATTTATCTGGACAATTGGTAAACTAATGTTCCTTACAAGTGACAAAAGCCTCCCTCATTGATTACTGAGTACAAATCATGAGGGGTTGTTGCCTTGTTCACCACGCTTTGGGTTAGCGGGCGCAGTACAGGATGTTGATACACGGAAAGACTGCCCATCTTCCGAAGGTATCCAATGGCTGATTCTTTCTGCATCCACGGGCAAGAGATGAGAGGCATTCGGCTCTGCAGAGACATTTGTCCCCCGGCGTTCTTCGAATAAGCAATTTTAAAGCGACATGGTTGTAGCCACTACAGTGTAACCGCTAGAGTCGGTTATTGAAAGTTGATGCCGTGACTGTAATGACGCATGCGGGTCAGGGCCTTCGCCCGCCTCTCATCAACGGATGATGAAATACAAGTTAACAATCGACTAGGTGAAGTGTTGGACACTTGGGAGTGAGCTAAAATTTTTTCATACTACAAACGAGACAAGCCAAAGGACCACTTCATGTTAAGCGTGATAACCGCGGTATTGCAGTTGTAGGTAGGCGCACCATATAGCCCTAAAGTAAGCAGAGCTAAGGCTTAGTGGTATCCTGTACTATGAGCGCGACTGTATATTTATTTATTATATTTATTTTAGTTTTGATGATTGTGTGGGTTAGATGAATAAAAGTGTTTTCATTCTTTCTTTCGACGTGAGTATTCGAAACGGTAAATATTAGTAGTATATTTGACAACCTCCATGGCTCATTCGTTTAATAGCTGGCTGAGACGGAGGAGATCGCGGGAATGTTCCCCGCCGAGAGACAAAATGTATACTTCTCAAATATTAATCTGGAGTCAAAAAAGCATATTACATAGAATAGTCAATTAAATACAAAGAATAGTAAATTTACAAAATAAAAACAAAACACAAGTTTTCTCTTGTTTTTTTCTATTATGAGTGTTTCTTTGTGTATTAATAAAGTGTAAATTCATTCATTCATTTTATCTACATCTACACTAATAACAATGAGGAAAGATTTGATTGTTTTTTTGTTTGTTTGTATGCATTGAATAGGCTCCGAAACAGCTAGACCGATTTTCAAAATTCTTTCACCATTACAACGCTATACATTAGCCCTGAGTAACATAGGCTATATTTTATCTCCGTATTCTCACGGGAGCGGGAACTACGCGGGTGAAACTGTGGAGTGCAATTAAATTTGTTCGCTTCAGTTTTTTTTTCCAAATGAAGAAAAGAAGCGTAGGAGAAACCTCACTCTTTCACTTCTATTCATTGGCCGAACGTTCTCCAGCCTAGTATAGATATTTCATCTAATATATTATCTTCTCCGAACCGTGGGGTGCCAGCACTAGCAAATGTTACCCCTCTTATGCCCGTGAATGCAGTAAGAGCCTGCTAAAGGATACCTCCGCAAGATGGGCAGCAGCGTCTATCCGTGTATCAACATCTCGCACTGCGCTCGCCAACCCGCCTGCCAAGCGTGGTGAGTATGGCAAAAACCTTCCATGATCAGTACTTGTAGAATGAGGGAAGCCTATGTCCAGCAGTGGACGTCTTACTGCTGAGATGATGAATATCTTCTCATTTCCAAACCCTTAGGCGCGAGTCACGCACACACTTGTCCCTTTCAATGTTTATCAGGTTGTAGGCGTAACCTAACAACATTAGGCAGTTCTACGGATTTAGGCTTCCAACGTTCTACTAATTCCATTATACAAGTTCTAATGGCTTATGTAAAGCAACAATATAATCTATATATAATTCAAAGTCCTGACTGACTCACTGAATGACTGACTGATATATCAACGCACAGCCTAAACCACTGGACCTAGACTTAAATTTGGCACACATATACCTTGAGTGTCCTAGAGGTGCACTAAGAAAAGATTTTTCGAAATTCCCACGGGATAGGGGATAAATTGGATTTATATTTTCGAATCAAAGTGGCTCTGCGTGAAAAAGGGGATTTTACGTTTTATGACTTCCACGCGGACTAAGTCGCGGGCAAAAGCTAGTTAAATATATCGTTCGTAGGAGTCCGGTAACGATTAGCATATAATTGTCCATACGCCGCTTCTGCTATAAATCCCGCGAAAGGTCAGCTCGCCGGTTATACTGCAAGTAATAGATATAGACATATAGATAATTTATTTAATTGCAAGCATTTTATGCTATTGTAAATAATAAGCATTGGTAATAAATATACCGCCATTTGCATAATAAATATACGAAACAGAGGCGATCAACTGATATTACCCACGATCAGAACTAATTAAATTAGTGTAGGAAAACAACAAATTTCGAAGGACCCAAGTTCTATAACAGTTTATCTAAAGAACTTTTAGAGTAAGTACACGAAAACAAACATTTATACTTAGATTAAGTTTCTTTTGTGTGACTTTGCAATGTAAAATGAGAAATAAATATCTTTGAACTAAATGTGAAAAGTGGAGTATTTGCCAGCAGTGGAACAACGTGTGTTACTTAATATAAGACGAAATATGATCTGGACAAGGAAAAACACAAAATACAGATCTCACCACAAGTTGACTTAAGTATATTAAAGTTTTTTTTTAATAACTTCTTTCCTTCCCCTTGCCTTTTAGAGGTAGATGATAGAAAGGATTAGCTGGATTTATCATGCATGATAGTTTGAAATGGTTTATTTGTGTGCAAAATTCCAATCCAACATGATGCAGTCAGTTTTTCGCAATGCTAATCAGGCTCCTCGCCAAAGTCATAATAAACAAAGCAAGATCAGAACAGTTGAATCGCACCGAACTTTCCATAAATTCAATAAAACTCTGCGAAATGTGGGGACGTATCACCCACTCAACTACCCTATTTTATCGATTTCTGACCTTCGCCTATCCAAACTGCAACATCCCAGAGGGTCGCTTTATACCGATATCGTTCCCTTATATCAAGGGTAGACTGATCAACAACACTGATATTGAGACTTCCAAATGCATAGCGTATCTTATAGTATTATAGTAGGGGTTTAGAATTTGCACGTCTAGTCATGTCAAGGATTGAATCTGTGTCGAACAGCTTTAACAGTAGCAATTCCTCTCCTGTCTTAGGCTGAAATCGCAAGTTCATACACAGTGTTCAAACTCTTCGGTAAGGTTTATTTGATTAGGGCTCTGTGTTTGATTACTATTCCATATATTCACATTAATTTAAATTGTAATGTCGTGACTAACCGGAGGAAAACCGCAGTATAATTTTATCTATTGGCGTAACATTTTCAAAACAATACCTAGTTAGATGCTTGTTTCTGCTCGCTAGTTCGCATGTAGTAAAATATTTTATTCGTATCAGATCATGTAACAAGATGAATGAATGTTTTTTTTTAAATACACGATATGTCACATTGTTAGTTCACAGTCACATTTACAAGAATATTTTTGTTGCTTACAATTACAATTAGCCGTAAGTGTCCCACTGCTGAGCAAAGTCCTCCCCCCATCTCTCCATGCTTCTCGATCTGCTGTCAATTCGAACCATGCGCTATTATATAGGTCTAACTCGTCCCGCCATCGCTTCTTCGGTTTGCCACGGCGTCTTACTGTGTCGGGGTTCCACTGAGTGGTGATCTTAGCCCACAGATCTTCGGGCATGCGAACATGACCAGCCCAGCTCCATTTCAGTTTCGCAACTTTCTGAGCTACGTCGACAATTTGAGTCTTGGAGCGCAGTGCTGTATTACGAAAACAGTCTGATTGTTTTACTCCGAGTATACTGCGCTACATTGCCCGCTGGCAAACCTCGAACTTGGACCTTTGTTTGTTGGTAAGCGACCAAGTCTGCGCGCCGTAAGTTAGTTAGTATGGGGAGGACACACTGTCCATAAGCTTTCTTTTCTAGGACATTGGAAGAGTACCTTTCATAAGATCTTTCATGGACCAATAGCTCCTCCAGGCATTATCCGTGCGTCTGGCAATTTCTTGTTCTTGTAAATGTATGTCTGGCTGACATATTGCATGTCCTCCCCAAGGACGCGTAATTGCACTTGGTGGTGTGTTGGTCATGACTTTGGTCTTGGTCATGTTCATTTTGAGTCCAATCTCGAGGCTTGTGGTGTTCAGATCTTAGGGTTTTGGCGACTGCGGATCACCTTGCTTGACACTTTCGGATCAACAATAGTAAGAAAGAATTATATATCATTAGGTTTTACATTTTCCCTGAAACCACGATATCTTTGTTATTGAATATAATTCAATAACAAAGTTATCGTATATAATCGGAAACCATAAAAGGAAATGTGTTCAGGAATATTCGTTTGATTGAATTATAATAATATCATATAATATAACTTTGTTTAAAGTTGTTTATAATAGTGACGTAGTTCACTTGAGAAGTTCGTTTGATCATTCTTACTTATAGATTTTATAGCTTACGAATGCATTAGGTTCAGCCAGCATAATAAATAATTTTTAATTTGACCGGATATAAAAATCGTTATTGAAATATCAATCTCTCAATATTATACCTCTATAGAGAAAAGATTTGTATGTTTGTAACGAATAAACTCAAAATCTACTGGACCGATTCTCAAAATTCTTTCACCATTAGAATGACCAGGTGAAACCGAGTGCGGCTAGTAATTAATAAAATAGTAAATAGTACTGACAGCAACGGCGTAATGCATAGACATGCTATTTAAAAATAACTACACCTTCGATTAAATTCATTAACCACAGCTTAACTATTAACTACATGTCTGGAGAAATGAATACAGCATTATACGCGCTTTTTAATAGCGCGTTTTGAATAAAAAAGTTTTAATGCTCTCCGACAGATGGCGTACTAAGTGTTTATATTTCAACAGACATGTCACTGTCGTCATACAATGTATGAGCGGTTTTTTGTCATTTATTATACATTATAATATACAATAAAATATTAATGATCTGCTTATAATTGAACTCAACTTTAACTCTGTATTATATAGACCATTTTTGTCACATTTTTATTTTATTTTTTAAACCTTATTATTGTATATGTAAATTGTGTGACAAAATAAACGTATCTTTATCTTTTATCTTATATTGACCGATGATACCCACATAATTATGTTTTATGATTCTTTACTGTTGTAGATTTTTTCTGCATATATCTCCATAGAGTTAAACACATCACGTGGGACTTCGGCTTGTCTCGATATTACACAGTCTCATAAATTACATCATTATTTTAAGATTTCACATTTATTTCTTTAACCATAATATTATAACAATGGATATCATACAAATCAAGTCAAAATATTTTTTTCGGAAGGTACATGTCAATGTTGTACACAAATAGAGTAAACATATTTTTTTAGGTTGCAAATTAAGTCATATTTTTGTCTTGCAAAATGACGATTCCAATAAGATCATATTATTATAAAATTCATTCTAGCTACAAACAGCATGTGTGGATAGAAATATATATTTTTTTGAAAATGAAATCATGCTATTGTTGCGGCATAAACAGTCGTATCTTTCTTTGAGGTTTACTTAAAATATTGATTTTCCCTGTTTAAATAGGCGGTAGATTTGAGTATATGTTTTAATTTCAACTCGATACCTTTGCTTACACGTTCACGAAATAAAGGGTCTTGACAAACGGACAAACAGACAGACAGACAGACAGACAGGCGGATAGACAGACGAACAACAAAGTGATCTATAAGGTTTCCGTTTTTTTTTACTTTTGAGGTACAGAACCCTAAAAATGAAATCGAACACTAAAACATAGTCAAAGTATGTGTTAACCAAGTATGAGAATTTAATTTTCAACATTGTTATAATTTTACTAAAACAGAACGAAAGTAGAATGTCTCTGGAAAATGGGCAGCAGCGTCTTTCCGTGTATCAACACCATAGAGGTTCATAAGGGAGGCCTGTGTTCAGTAGTGGACGTTTTACGGCTGAAATTATAAATGATGATAACGAAAGCCTTCAAGATTCACTTGCAAGTAAAATACCACGCAATAAACAGTAGCCAGCAACGGTAGCCGGTAACATGCGAACTACAAATTCACAAAACTGTATCAATTTCGTTACATCCGACCCCGCGGCGAATAACTCCAGAGATATAATGAAATGCGAAGATGCAGATGAAACCCTAGGGGCCGGATATTGGAGGATTTAATAATTCATTTGAAAGATAAGAGTAGGTGTTTTGATTTTTTTGGTCAGTGTTCGTCCTTTTATATCTATCTGGAGATGATTTAAACAGCGCCATCTGTTAATGAGTTAACTTAGCTTTCAATCAATCAAGTAAAGTTCTGAGGAACATTGTTAGATGTATTGGCTGGTACCACCTATAGAGTTAGTGTAAGTGTCAATGCTTAGTTAGACCATTTGATTTCGGATCCGGCTAGAAGGACCATTTTTTGGTCCTAGTCAGGTAAGGTACCGTGGTTCATACTAAGCTGACTAAAAAAAACAGAGCAGTGACCTATACATATTTTGAATAAATGACTTTCTCTTTTTATGAAAACCTTACTAACCTAACCTGTCTAG
Organism: Pasiphila rectangulata; assembly: GCA_963082625.1. Classification (NCBI taxonomy): domain Eukaryota; kingdom Metazoa; phylum Arthropoda; class Insecta; order Lepidoptera; family Geometridae; genus Pasiphila; species Pasiphila rectangulata. The sequence continues at coordinate 1,765,318 of OY720246.1, read as the reverse complement.
GACCATTCGAACCAGATCGGAAATCAAATATTTTATATTGGTCTCTGACGATAGTACAGGACAGGAGGGTCTTTACAGAGTAGAACAACACCAACATCAATCAATTCCTTGCACGTATGTTTAATTCATAAACAAATGAGGTTTTTGTATTCGAGAACAAAAAAATTATTGGTCAGCATTATTTTTGCTCTATTCTACTCTGATCCACTGAATCGATCCACAAGTGGATCTCTAAATAAGCGATATTTTTTAAAATTATGCTTGGAATTTAATCAAGTTTCAAATTAAAACATACTGTAGAAGATAATACCTCTATGTGCCGCGCACTCTGGCGTACGAACGAAATTCAAATAGACTTGCCTCAATTAAATATTTATTTGAATTTCGAGAACTTTTTCCCAGAAAATATATTTATTTAAAAGTAATAAATCATTAATTAAAATTTTGTTGGAATAAATTCAGGCAAAATGCGAAAAAAATTAAATGCGTAAAATTTTACGGGGTATTCAAAGACAATTTCCCGGAAACTATAAAATAAAAGCCAAACCTACCCATATTTTTTCATTCACAAGACGAAGTCACTATTCAAATTGTATCTGCTTCCAAAGCCTTAAAAACAAGACAACGCTCGTTAGACACGGCAGACCCTTGCCTTTCTAAAATGGTCATTATACTTTGCAAATAAAGTTTAAATTCTGTCTGTTTGTTTGACCTTTACTGAATATTTTTTTCATTACCAAGCGCATCACTGCGGATACATAGAGGTACCAGGAGATCATGCTCGAGTGAGAGGTGGTCAAGTAAACAAATCTACTAAGCGTTTGCCGCTCACTCGTGAATTACGTCATCGTATTCGAACTTCGAACAAAATAGTACCACTCTGTTTAATCCTGGTCACGAGGTGGGTAGATTCAAAATGTTCGACTGTTTCTAGGACCTAGAAAGTTATTTTTTGTTCGTAATTTATATACGTTAAGTACTTAGTGGATGGTCAAATCTAGAAAAGGAAAATATACTCAATTTGAATGTGTTTTTTTTTTAAATTAACATTTTTATGTACTTAAGACTTTTGGGTGCAATTGAAAAAACACTTTGACTTTGACTTAAGTAACTTTATGAGGATATTTCTCTAGGAGCATAGTAGACTATTCTAGAACTTCTACCGAGTCTACTCGCCACATATTTCGCGAGCTTGAGCTACATACATTTTCTAAAAAAGGCTAAAACTTCGCTGCTGATGAACGGTAACGGGTCGTTAATCTGGCGCTTCAATATAATGTAGTCCATGATACTTAATCAAATGTGAACTCTATCCTATAGCTATACAGTTCAAAGCTATGAAACTACCTCGGATCCAGACTTGAAAACATTCAACACGAATCTTCACCTCTTTATCGAAGACTTTGTTTAGTACTAACTAGATCTTGCAGCCATTGAAAAAGAACTGGAAACTAGTCTTTTTACAAATGAATGAAACAGTATTAGTACTTGGATAAAGCGCATTGAAGTTAAGGAGTGGGGGCTCGTGACGTCAGAAAATGTACCGAAACACGTCGGCTCGTGACGTCACGCTACATTTGGACGTTTTTGTTAATTTTGGGTTATCGCAATAAAGATAAAACACGTGTAGTTTTAGTTAATCTATATGACTGACTAAAAATTTCAATTCAGTCAAGTAGCTTATGCAAAGTTGGTTGATCCAGGGACCTATTTCTCGTACAGTAGATAAAATATCACAATTGAAAATATAAATGTCACCGAACTTTATATTCTCGAGATTTCATGGTAGATAAATTAAGGACCCTGATTAAATCATCGATAATTGAAGTGATGTGGTAAGTCTTAGATATTGAGAAGTGATAATAAGACATTGAAAAATCCCATTAGTATTTCTACGAAATTGAAAAACGTTTACAAACTCCAACTCTATTCCAAAGAAATAAAGTTCAAACTATCTAAGTCTTACAACCGTTGATCTATAGAAACCTGGAGAATTTTCAAACTTCAAACCTATTTTCAAAGCCATAAGGTTTTAAGTACTAGTACTAGAATATGTAACTGCAAACCCTGATTAAAAAACCTAGAAACACTCAACTATATTCAAAGGCTAGTTAATAAGTAGAACCCTGAAAAGGTGTACAACTATAACTCTATTTCCTAAGACATAAGATTCAAACTCACCGAGATCATGCAGACGTTGGTTGTCCTTCTGGGACAGGGCTGCTAGTAAGCCGGCGTCGCCCACGCGTTGTCTCGCCACCGCTATGCCGACGGGAATCGAACCTGCAATAACAATCTCACATTAACATTACTCTTTTGACAAAAAAAAAATACTGCCTACATACTAAGCCGTGTTGGCCGAGCGGTATACCCCCGACTATCAACCGGAAGGTCAAGGGTTCGATACCGGCTTTGCACCAATGGATGTTTAGTTACTAAAAAAATATGTGCTGCAGTCACGGTAACGGCGGGGCTAGGGGTGTTATTCTTAGTACCCCTAGCTACCCGGGAGACGATCGGCTACCAGGGAGACGATCGGCTACCCGGGAGACGATCGGCTACCCGGGAGACGATCGGCTGCCAACCCCAACAACGACGTCCACCAACAATGGGCGGACGACCTGGTAAGGTATGCAGGTCAGCGGTGGATGCAGGCCGCTTCCAACCGCAATACTTGGAAGTCCTTGAGGAGGCATATGTCCAACAGTGGACGTCCTATGGCTGAACTGATGACCTCCGGAAGATGGGCAGCGTCTTGTCGTGTATCAACGTCCCGTACCGCGCTCGCTAACCTGGCAGCCAATGTAGTAAGTATGGCGCCAACCCTCTCATGATCATGGACATCCATGAGGGAGGCTTTTGTCCAGCAGTGGGCCGCAGTCCTACGGCTGAGATATGGGTATGTTTGCTCCACCTTATCTCCTAAAGTTTTAGCCAGTTTTGATGAATGAGGTGTCAATTGATTCATTATAGTATCCGGATAACATGGGCTACATTTAATTAATGTGTCCAAGTTTACTTGCGGAGTTAAGCTTACGTAACTATGTAAGAAATAGTTTTATTGCGATTGAATTTGCTACTAAATAAATAGAAAATAATTGATTGCGAATTAATTTTGTCACAGTTTTTTCCAACGCATTAAAATAATTATCGAAACTTCGGAATAGGAACTCAAAATTTTAGAATTTTTACAATCTCGACAGGTCATATTTTATCGTGTAGGTTGGGCAAATGATAAGGAGTGGCTACGAATGAACTACTGTAGCAGCCGTAGTGCCGCGTAGCAGCTGACAAATGCTACCAAATCTACCAGGCGACCATGTCGTCCAGGAGATTAGAATTTATTCTTATCTAGTTGATGACTTGATGTTGTGTTACCGAAAACTATTTTGATATCAGCTATGCGGTTCTGACACCCTATGAACATTCGTTCAAACAGTTTTACAATAAATCATTTCTAATTTCGTAGGTATCGACTTGAACATTGGAAGTTAGAGTTTTAGTTAGATTAAAAGAGTTTTTTTCATAAATAAAAAACTTAGCGCTGCATTCTAACTTTCACAGTATAGCCATAGATTACAGAAACTAAGTATAGCGACGGAAAATTGTTTGGTTAATTACTACCGGCAGCTTAGCGAATGTTTTTTCTACATCGTCGATTTTCCCAGAAAAAATTACTTGTTTTCGTGCTATGTTATGTGCATGAACGCGTGGCGTTGTGTGACAAAGACAAACAAAAGTATGATAAAGACAAACAAAAGTACGACAAACACAAACGCGATATTTTGACGTACTCGATAACCGCTGCAGCTAGATGAAACGGCTGGCCAATAGCTATACCAAAATAATATAATGCAGTACTTGATTCACATAATACCTAAGAAAACCTACAACTGCAATTAACAGAAATACCCTTTGACGACCACGGGGACACCGGTGTCCCAAGTAGTAATCATAAAATAAAACAGTAAATAATTACTAATTTATATATTTTTGTTGCCTACATGGTTTCTAAACACATGCTTTTCATTTAATAAGCAAGCAACACTAAATAAAAACATAATGTAGTTTTTTACCTATGGATATCATCACACTTTGTTTGGCGCGCTAATCGTATATTTTGCAAAAGTGTTCAAAAGTCTATAACTGTTTTTAAGTCCTTACAGTGTGAAATAATAGTTGCTTGGTAAGTCAATTTTTATTTTATATGCCTGTGTTATAAAAAGTATACTAACTCAATGTTTCAATAATTCAAAGATTTCAAATTCAAAAATTTCAAAGATTCTGAAATAAAAATAAATATATGAAAATAAATTTAATTGCATTGTAAAAAAGCGTGGAGTGTTCGATATTGATTATTGCAAATATATAATTAGTAGTTATTTGTAAACGTAGAGTTAGGATAGAAATATGTTAAAAGCACACCACACTTTTTCACAGTGAAATATTTTTTTTTTCATAACTTTATTTTTATTTCAGAATTTTTGAAAATTATTGAAACATATTGACGTAGTATACTTTTTATAACAATTGAAGAAAATATAAATTAAAAGTTATTTTCTGATTTTTAGTTCAATTTGCTATTAAAGCGTGTTTTTTTAGTTTTTTCAAATCATATATTTATTCATGTCTTTACAGATTATATGCTTTGTAAAGTTCCCGGTGTTTTTGAACTCAGATTTTAATGGCTAATAATAGGGACGATGAGGACGATTTACTGCTTGATGTAGAAGATCAAAGGCTTTTGACACAGGACGATGATCAAGAGATTATTGACGTAGTGTTTGAAGATACGACACTTCAATTTAACGATTCAACAGAACCTGAGCCTTCCACCACAGCAGAACCTGTGACCGAAGCACAGTGCAATCATCAACCAGTTTTCAAGTGGAGTCAGATACAGCCATATATACAGACAGACATATCGCACCCTTTATCGCAATTGTGTTAAGAGTGTAATGGTAAAACAATCCATAAAATACATATATAGGAAGGAATATAGACATAGAAGATGTCGTTTTAGCCATTAATGCAATGATGTAAGACTTCGTAATAGCTTTAGCTTCATCAAACAGAGAATTGTATAACCAGACTCGAGCTACCAGGCAATAATGATGCATGAGAAGGCTCTCACTGATATTAGGCGAGGCCGGTACCCCCTTGACTTGCAAGCAACGTTAGAAGTACCAGTTTAACTAACAAGATCACATGTATCAGACCCGAGTTACCAGACAACATTAGAACACAAGGAGGTCTCACTATTATTGAGCGAGGCCGGTATACTAGAATACTCAGGTTTGTTCCCGCAGAAGCTTCTTCCAGGTTCACAGCCACCAATTCTGACAAGTGCATGTCCTGAGTTTCCCTCTTTATTTGCACGTTCTGATATTTGCAAGCAACGGCAGGAGTACCAGGTTAACTAAAGATATCTCATCTACCAGACAACTATAAACACAAGGAGGTCTCACCATTATTGAGCGAGGCCGGTATACTAGGATGCTCAGGTTTATTTCCCGGAGAAGCTTGTTCCAGTTTCACAGCTACCAGTTCCGACATGTGCATGTGCTGGGGTTCTCTCTTGACCTGCACTTGCACGTTTTGCCCGGCCACACCGAGCCAGGTGACAGGGTTCGTGCGGCTACAGCCGCCGTCTGTGTGGATCACCTGTAAAAACTGTTTTATTAGCTGGATGATACAGTTGTATTTTCTTTGGATGAGCTAGAAAACTAGCGTATTATTACGGCTTAGAAAATCGAGTGAATTGGTTCTAATGAGCGATACGCATATTGACCCGACTTCCACTGTTTGACAAAGGCCTCCCTCATGGATCTCTAAATACTGATCATGAGGTATTGTTACTATAGTCACCACGCTTGGCAGGTGGGTTGGCAAGCGCAAGACGTGATGTTGATACACGGAATGGCGCTGCTGCTCGTTTGAGTTTGCTAGCTTATCGTGTGTGACGTTTAATCTACTAAAATTATATCTAGAACCATGTTGCAATGTCAAACTCACATGAGATCCACAGGACTTGCAAACATTTCGCCCATACACTTTGACTAATTCTAATTTTAGACTAATCCTAATTCCGTAAGTCGGCTTCCACCGAAACGGCGAATGTAACAGAACTAACACTTCAATTTGCTCAACGCCAGTTTATTTGTTCAACAACATCAACAGAGAGTTTGCGAAGCTTGATGAGCGTACTACAGAGTAGTTGGAGATGCTTTAAGTAATCTGTGCGATATAATTATTCACAATAGTTTCGGCTTATGTTAATACTGTAGGGCGTCGGCAGTAGAATGTTGCCCATTCTCTCTTTCCCGTGGATGCGGTAATACGTCTACTGCTGGACATAGGCCTTCCTCATGGATCTCCAAGGTCATGAAGGTTGTTGCCATACTCTTCATGAAAGGGAGCCAGTATGCCGGCACCTTACGGCATTAGCGGCCACTCATTAGAATAAATCTAAATTATTGTAAATATATCAAACAATCGCACAGATTATTTAAAATGTCTAAAAGTACTCTGTAGTGCACGGTCACCAAGCTTTGCAAACTCTACCTTCTTGCTTAACTCTACCCTTGGCAGATTTTTACTGCATCCTCGGACTAGAACAGAGAGGCAACATTCTAATGCCAGCACCCCACGGCAACATTAGGTATAATAAACTAGCTTTTGCCCGCCGCTTCGCATGCATTGCACCCGGATAAAATGTATGCCAATGTGTTAATCCTGGTCAAGGTGTGCAGAATTTCAGCACAATCCGTAGGCTAGTTTTTACGCGAAAGAGTAACAAACATCCATACATACAAACTTTCGCGTTTATAATATTAGCAGGATTAGTAAACCATAGAAAATATAATGCACATACATGTAATAAATGCAGGACACATTGCCAGAATGGACGCATCTCGCTGGACCAGGCGTGTGTTATGCCGGCGCCACACATGGGCTATGTTGGATCCAAGTTATACTGTTGGATCCAACACACCAATGTGAGGATCGATCTTTGAACGTTATTGGATAAAAACGGAACATTGCGTCCAATAGCCAATGTCAACACGACTTGTGTCGGTTTTTTGTACAAGTTCAAAGGCGAGGGGAGTGAAGTGTGTAGGCGGGGGGGCAACTTGGGTCCAACGTCACTTCTCGATCCACACATTGGTTGCATCCATCAGTACGCGCTCTGCCGATGTGAGTGCTGGACGTGCTGCGATATGTTTGCTGTGCCATTTTATCATCCAGAATCGCCTTTTCCTTGGCTTCTTTTCTCTTTGACTAATTAAATAATAATAATATGTGCTCAATGCGTGGGCGTAAGTAGCCAGAGCGAAAAGTGTCCCGTCCGACATGACTTGCTAGCACTAAATTTGATGAATAAATGATACCTGCTCAGACGTCCAGCCTTCCAATGCTCTTGGCATGAGTGTTTGTCCAATTATATTGGAGCCCATATGAGGCCGCAATCTTGGTTGCAATTATTGGCCATTCTTTTCGTAGCCAGCGTTGGAACCAAGTCATAAGCCCATGTGTGGCGCCGGCATTAGAATGGAGACCCAGAGCGGACACCCGAGGACGCGGCCGACCACCGAACCGTTGGACAGACGACGGCAGACGACACGGAGGACACGACTGGATAAGACGGGCATAAGATCGCCAGGAATGCACAAAACTGGAAGAGGCCTATGTCCAAGAATGGATCACAAAACGGCCCCAATGATGATGATGAGACAATATAATACAATAGTAAACTAACCTTCTTAGGTGAGTTAGCAAGGCAAGTATTGCAGGCGCGCTTGGCTTGCTCCGTCTTGATGCTGAGCGGCTGCATTACGCCGAGGCTCTCCATCAGCTGCCTCTGGTGGGGGTCCACGCAGCACAGGTCTGGTATGCACTTGCCTAGCTTGTCGTCCATCTTGGGATCCCTGCTGGGAAGGGTGTTACATAGTGAGATAAGAAGACATTCATACAATGAACTAGCTTTTGCCCGCGACTTCGTCCGCGTGGAAGTCATAAAACGTAAAATCGCCTTTTTTACGCAGAGCCACTTTGATTCGAAAATATAAATCCCATTTATCCCGTGGGAATTTCGAAAAATCCCTTCTTAGTGCACCTCTAGGATACTCAAGGCATATGTGTGCCAAATTTCAAGTCTTTAGGTCCAGTGGTTTAGGCTGTGCTTTGATATATCAGTCAGTCAGTCAGTGAGTCAGTCAGGACTTTGAATTTTATACATATAGATATGGATGTTACTTATGTGTTGAGGACGGATGAAGCTAAGAAGAAGGAAATCATAAAAAAATAAATAATGCTGGACAAATCACACAGCATCATCTAGCACCAAGCTAAGCAGAGCTTGTGTTATGGGTACTAGATGACTGATATACTTAATACATTATACTACAAAGATAGATATTTTATTATAATGTATTTATAAAACATCCAGAACACCCTGAACAGATAATATATCATTTCAGCCATAAAACGGCCACTAATGAACAAAGACCTCATGGGTCTCCATGAGGGGTAGTTGCCATACTCACCACGCATGGCGGGTTGGCGAGCGCAGTACGGGATGTTGATACACGGAAAGACGCTGCTGCCCATCCTCCGGAGGTATCCCTTAGCAGGCTCTTACTGCATCCACATCAACTAATATCTGCAGATCGTACATACATTTGTCCCGAGGCGGGAATCGAACCCGCAACCTCTTGCGTCAGGCGGACCTTCGTCCGCTGCGCAACAGAGCTCACTACATTTAATCCGAGTACTCATGATCAGCAAACCACGAACTAGCCAGTTACACATCTATATGTAGAACCACAGGCCAGTAGCCAGGGATCGATATAAATTGTATTATAGTGGGCAGCGGCCCGGTGACCTGTATCCGACAGGCGAGTGCACTGCAGTATTAAAGCCCAGGTATTTATTGTACCTGGACGGGCTTTTATGAAAATTAGGTATGAAAAAATCGGCCAAGTGCGATTCGGAGTCAAGCACGAAGGGTTCCGTACTATTATTTGGCAAAACAACTAGTTTTTGAGGTAGCACCACCCACTTTCTTTTGGTTGTGATTTTCTGTTATCTATCCACTTTTCATACGGCTATAAATTTAAACAGCATTATAATGATGTTTGTTGTATGGGAGACCCCTTAAATATTTATTTTAATTATTTATTTTCAAAATGAATATACAACTATAAATTCTGTGAATTTTTCAAGCGTCTACCTGTTGCCGTTATTAATATCGAGCAAAAAACGTTAAAAAAATCACGTTTGTTGTAAGTATGGGAGCCCCTTAAATATTTATTTTGTTCTGTTTTAGTATTTGTTGTTATAACGACAACAAAATACTCTGTGAAAATTTAACTGTCTAGCTATCACTGTTCATGAGATATATTTTGGTGACAGACAGACAGACAGTTGACAGACATACGGACAGCGGAGTCTTAGTAATAGGGTCCCGTTTTACCCTTTGACATATCATGAGGGATTATTGCCATACTCACCACGCTTTGGCGGGTTAGCAAGCGCAGTACGATATGTTGATACACGGAAATACACTGATCACGGGAAAGAGAGGAGGGGCAACATTGTACTGCCCGTACCCCACGGCGGTTTAAAATCTGTTCCGTTTATAATAAGGCACATTATTAACGACTAAGCTTCAGGGATCCCGAAGTCACATGACGCATGCCTTCGTGTCAAATGTCTGCATTTGGAGTTGTTTCGTTTTAGTAAGGCACTGGAGTTAAGGCCCGGGCAAATGGACAAAGGCGGTGTCAGAACGGTGACTCCTCGAAGGTTTACTCACCAGGCCGACCACCAACCAGGGCGCCTACTCTTAGAAAACGATTATCGTCAGAATAGCAGTCTTTACGTTATGACCATAAGAGTTCGTTTGGCTTGATAACGATTTCGATTCATATTTGCATTCAAGAGTTGGTTCCCAGGTGGTCAGATGATGTCGTGAGGATAGCCAGAAACCAATCAGTGCAGTTGCGTAGGTCGGAAAAGCATGGCGTGATAAAAATAAGGCTTATACCCATCAGTGGGTGATAGAGATCGTAACCCTAATTTTAAAACATTCGAATTGCCGAGTCCAGTTTGGTAGCTTTACTCTACGATTCGACGTCGAAGGGTGGAGAAGACATTATGTCACGTTATCTAAATAGTATAATTGAGAAATTGAAGATAGCTACAGTAGAGATATCAAAATGAAACGAAAACAAATCAGCGAAACATTCGACGTTTCATTATTTTACAGCGCGCCGGTTTCAGCAACGGATTCGGTATGAATATAGCTTACAATGGATTAAATATCTAAGTCCCCAATCCATTAGCCCGCTACTGGACTGCAATTTATTAACGTGGTTGTCTTTTTGGAATTGGATACAGTAATGAATTGTTTTTCAACTGAATTAGCTTATGCTTTGCCTTACTAGTTCTGGTACGTAGCTTGTAACTTTTAATATTGGTTGTGTCTAAAATGAACTGTGTCCAGAATAATACCAAGTCAGTCCTCATGCATGTAGGATTTGATTGTCCGATACGAGATGAGGTTTTTCGGTCGTCATAAGACTGCAGTATTTACTAGTTAGATAAAAGGATTAGTTGCGTGTCTGTTACTGACCTTAACGCTAATTAACTATTGAATCTATCATGGTTGTGAACACTTTATGCAATATTGTAAGTTTCCGATATTTCGGGGTAGTTTAGACACGCCATGATCACGAATAAACTTATTTGAGTCTTAAAGTTAAAGCTTCGTAATCGGGTTTATTTTTTAAAACTATATCTACTAGCGCATTACTTACTCGTACATGTAGCCTGTAGCCCCTTGGAACCGCCGCAAAGTGTCAAGTAAACGTGGCGGGTGCCGGGTAGCGTTTGGTTAGGCGGTTAACACACTGCCACGCACCACGCTGCATGTTGCGTGTCGACAAACCTACGCGCGTTCTTGTGGGAGTGCAGATCTGCATTATCGTGCGGGTTTTTCACGCACTCACGCGCGTAGTTGCGTTTTGTGGATTCACGGCGGCTCTGACTCATTTCATTCAATTTCAAATATGTTCGCTAGACTGCGGGACTCGGTGTGCCATACTGGCCATACCTTGCGTCTCGCCCCGCACCTACGCGCGTGGGTGCATGTTTATCCGCGCTTGAGTGCGTGATCTGCATGAACGCGCGTGGATGCATTTTCTGTGTGTTGTCATTGACTGTGCGTGTTTTCTATACGAACGGAGATACTTACAAGCAACATTAGAAGACGCCTTCACGCAACATGCAGCGTGGTGCGTGGCAGTGTGTTAACTGCCTTATTGCAGATGCGGGGCGACAATACATGGATTGGCGAGAATTTAAGCGCCAAGCTCAAGTCTGACCTGGATTTCGATGCACTATGGACGCCCTCTGCCCTATCTAGGGGACATAGGACATTTAGACAGTTACATATGTCATCTGCCTACTTGTCAATTACCTGTTGACCCCGCTGTTTATCCGCTGTTCACAGTTGAGTGCATGTTGAGTGGATGTACCGGACATTAGGGAGAAGAAACTTCGCGAAAAGACTCTCCGTTATCGCTAAACATCCGCAGTTGTACAATTTTTACGTGGCCACTACTTTCTTGTCAGTCAATAGAATCCGCTGCGAGCAGTTGAGCAGTACCCAGCTGCAGCGGAGAGTGAGGAGAGGAGAGACGTCGAACAGACTTACTCTTCTTGTCACTAACGCTAAACCTTCGTAGTTGAACTATTTCTACGTGCAAAATACTTACTTGTCAGTCAACAAAATCCGCTGTGAGCAGTTGAGCAGTTCCAACTGCAGTTGCGAGTAGGGGGAGTTCGGGGGCGGAGTCGGCACTCCGAACGCGGAGAGAGAAGTCGCGAACAAGCTCTCTGTTACTGCGGACAAATAAATTAGATTAATTAAAAAATATATAACGGCTCTCACCACATACCTAACTTATTATCATCTTGCTGACGTTTCGTAGACCGTTTAGAGGCCCTTCTCTGTGAGCATTATATTAATGAAATGATTTCAAGTCACGATGATTAATCTAGGATTAGTTTATTATGAAAACAGGTCTTATCATAAACAGTTATAGAGATACAGTAGCTTTTAGCAATGTGGACTTTCTGGACAGGTTAGTACAGTAAAGGACGTAATTAATCCTTAATATCCAGGAGCTTTGTATGTAGTTAGTTGATGTTTTAGTGCGGTTAGGAGTTTGCGCGTGTCGTCTTTATCAAAGAGTCAAAGGCAGACTTCCAACATTCGGATCTTCAGTCTATAATCTACGCCTTCTCTTCTATAATCTCAACCATTCGATAATTATGTATTGTAAGCACACATTGGAAACCACAGGGAATGATGCGGGAGCATACGCACTTTTTGGAGCAAGTCAAGATAATCAAGGAAGCTCACCATCGTCACCAAAAACCAGTGTTGGAAGGTTTTGTAATTATGTCCAAGCTTTCGAGAATTCCAAAGAGTGTTTTAAAAATATCGTAGCAGCAGCGGATGAATCGGATAACATACGCCACAAAGACTGTTTTATGGTTTTGAGAAAATTATTTAATAGCGAATTACAAATTTGAAGGCGTAAAACATTTCCACTTTAATAATCAAAGCCACTGTTGGACCTTGAAAGGTTATGCCATAATCTCTAAGCTTTCTTAGCCTAAGTACAAAGTACAAAGGAAACAGGAATTCCAGAGGGTATTTTAAGCGCATCATTAGAAGCAGCGACTGATGCGGGCAACATGCGTAACAAAGAGTCTATTTCCGTCGGGCCCAAGGGACCTTAATTACTGCGCAGTGACAGGCGACTCCCGCGCACATGTTTGGCTTGCGTCACTTAAGGCCTGGTTATGGGAAATAAGCTTTGGTAGGATGGATTTAGGTTTGATATGACTTGTAGATCCTTTGTCATACTTTTGATCTACCAAAGCAATGGTAGACTATTCTGTCTGACATGATTGCAATAGCAGATAAGGGTATAAGGGGCCCAGTTGGAAGAAAATATTATATTTGCAGCCAAGCTACATATTTTGACTAAGCTGTAGAGTTTGCGAAGATTAGGAAGAAGAGTTAGGACGTGTGGAAAAATAAAAATAAAGCTTGGCTCTACATGAGATCTGATAACTTTTTGACAGTGCGAGCAATATGGTCTCGTCTTGACAGCATTTTACATGAAAATGTTTTTGATAGGATAAATAATTTATTTTTAATTTGCACCCTCTGTAGGTAAATAATTTAAACGACCCTTTTCAAATTCAAACGCGCGGTTAGATGAAGCGCATGGTTACTGGCGTATGATGTGAACATGAATATTGGAATTTAATTATTATTTTATAATTATAACGTATCCGCCTAGATATATTCTCGCTCGGCATGTTTGTTACTAAATCGATGCAGCAGCAGATTGTTAATACTATGTCTTCTACTACAAAGCGCATCATCATCATCATCATTATCTGGTCCGTGGCTCAGTTGGTATAATAGCCGACTGATACGGACCCTATGGGTACAAAGCACCATATAAGTACTTAGTTCCAAACTAAACAAAATATTTTTTTGGAAATACATACATAACATAGAAAACGGCAACTATTTTTTATACGACTAAATGACGAGACAAGCCGAAGGCCTATCTAATTTTAAGCTGTAACCTTTGCCTATTACAACTGCAATACCGCGGCAATCATGTTCATTGACGGAGCATGTGACCAACGCTGGATGGCATTGCGCCCGTCACCCCGAGACAAAGAGTTGTAAGGTCTCATGTGCCCGTAATTTCACCGACCCCTTTAACCTCCAAACCAGAACACAGCAATGCAGAGTTTATTGATTACTGCTTGGCGGCAGTAATATGTATGGTGGTAGTACTCCGGGTGAACTCTTCACAAAAAGTTCAACTAATCTCCATTTCTGTCACCAAAGTTTTGATTTTTCACTAATCTGAAAGACCCTATTCAATATATTTGTTGTTAAATTCCTGTCACCAAAATGTTTAAGACCTAACAAGATAACCTTACAAAAAACTAGGTTAGGTTCTGGTTGTGTGGCAACAAACCAAAGCGAGGATAGCGAGCGTGCCGCGGCGGCGCCCGGCGAAGTGCCATAACCAAATTCTACTTCATCATCATCATCATTTCAGCCGTAGGACGTCCACTGCTGGACAAAGGCCTCCCTCATTGATCTCCAAGTACTGCGGTTGGAAGCCGTCTGCATCCACCGCCGACCAGCAGTTCTCACCAAGTCGTCTGCCCATCTTGTAGGTCGACGTCCTACGCTGCGCTTGCCGGTCCGTGGCCTCCATTCGAGAACTTTGCGGCCCCATCGGCCATCTGTTCTGCGCGCTATATATATATATAAATTCTACTTGGTGGTTCAATTTTCGTAACAGATCTACTGGGAACAAATATAGTGGTTCGGATATTAAAATTTAGGTTCATGAGGGGTATTGCCATACTGGCGACCTACGCTTGGCAGCCGGGTTGTACAGGGAAAGACGCTCCTGCCCATCCGGTGGTATCCTTTGGCAAATTCTTACTGAACAGTAAGCATTAGGGGTTGTTGCAATAATTGTCCAATATAATAACGGCTTTAGAATGCTGATGGGACTGCCGCCCTTCTGCAGTGCATCCACTATGTTTGCGGAGGCGCGGGTCGATGGTTTTCACGCCATCATCCGGAAGAAAACTGCCTCATTGCTCAGCAGAGTGAGGGGCAGTTCCAACAGCATCCTGCAGATCATTCCAGATCGCTATGACCTGCCTGTAATGAAGGCTTTTATTCAGGTCCTGATCAGGTAGTAAGGCTCGCTTGAGACTGCCAGATTGGGACTTGAGTAAAGGTCCTTTGAACCTTCTTTGTTTTAGTGTATAGTGCTTTTCCTGTATTTTAACATAGATTTTAAGACTTAATTACTAACAAAACAATGGACTTCTGTTGTCTGATCTAATAAATGAATTTAATTTAATACTCGCGACGCTTGGCAGGTGGGTTGGCGATCGCAGTACGGTATGTTGATACACGGAAAGACGCTGCTGCCTGAGATATCCTTTGGCAAATTCCTACTGCATCCACGGGCAACCTTACTGCCGGAAACCAGTGGAAATTTAGGTATGGTGGCACATTAAACACCAAGAATGCCACTCATTCCCCAGTCTCTAAGTCACGGCCATCACGCCTAGTCTGTAAAGGGCAGAGGTAGGCGACATTCTACTGCTGGCACCCCACGGCAACCTAGGTGTCACATGCAACACCAATAATTCCACCTATTCCCCAGTCTCTAAGTCACGGCCATCACGCCTAGTTCGTAAAGGGCAGAGGTGTTTTATGGCTGCCCTTTGGAGATTCCGTGATCGCGGACGCCGTAAATTGATTCTGACATTCCGATTCTAATCTTTGTATAATACTCGTTTGTTTTACGGCCATATTTTAGAATGGAACAAATTTTTACGGCGATAATATAAATACTTCTAAGTAAAGTGAGAGATTGAGATTAAAGTTTATTATAAAATATCAGATTACCAAGATGACACAACTTGGGACGGAATCTGCTCCAACTCCGTCAAACGTAACATTAGACAAAATAAAATTGTTAAATGATGACTATAACGACCAAATTAGGTTCTTCTGTTCGCTTCTTTCCCTAACTCGCGTACCATCTGAAGTGAACAGATTAAATTATGTGCTTTATTCCATTAGTTTGTGTTGTTATATTTTGTAATTTGTGACGCGTCAATAAGGTCCAACCGGCCGCACGGAATTTGGAGTTTGAATTTGATTTCCGGGAACAGAAATTTATTTTCTGTTCGGTTACCGTTCGTAAGTGTTCCCAAAGTATTCGCACAAAAAGCCTTCCGAAAAATCGCATACGACCTTTAACCGAGAAATAAAACAAAAAGTAATTAAACCGGTTGTATGCTTTTAATTCCTGACGTTTCATTAAATCCGAAACGAGACTCCAGCAGAAATCAATATAAAGGCATGTTCGTTTGAAATACGAAAAGCTGAGCTCATTTTAATAAATACAGATAGGCAGTTTTGGTTAAAGAGTAGTAAAGCTTTCTCAATTCATTATTCATCATCATCATCATTATCATCATCTCAGCCGTAAAACGTCCTCTACTGAACTCAGGCGTCCCAGATGGATCTCCATGAGGGGTGGTTGCCATACTCACCACACTTGGCAGGCGGGTTGGCGACCGCAGTACTGAATATTGATACACAGAAAGACACGGCTGCTGCAGATGTCCCTTGGCAGATTCCTACTGCATCCACGGGTACCCTACGTTTAAAGAAAAATAATCGGACCCAGGACAAACATATTCTGCACAACAATTACGAACATTTGTCCCGTGGCGGCAATCAAACCTGCTACCTCTGGCGTATCTTGGAAAAAAGTTATCTGAAGCAAACGAATTCAATTATGTGCTTTATTCTATTTAAATGTGTCTTGTTCTACTTTTGTAAACTGACAATACGATGTAGCTATGTGCTCTATTGAATAAACACTTATTATTGCCGTGGGGTGCCGGCAGTAGAATGTAACCCCTCCTTGTCATGCCCGTGGATGCATGAAGAGCCTGCTGAGGGCTACCTCCGGAAGATGGGCAGCAGCGTCATTACGTGTATCAACATCCCGTACTGCGCTCGCCAACCCGCCTGCCAAGCGTGGTGAGTATGGCAACTACCCATGAAGGAGGCCTGTGTTCATCAATGGACGTTTTATGGCTGAAATGATGAAAAATTATGATTGACTTTGGCTTCATCTGTCGGCTATTAGACCAACTGAACCTCGGAGGCATATAATGTTTAGTGAGTGAAGAGAAGCGGACCAACCCGCAGGCAACAGCTAGTGAGCGATTGATCGATAAGCCACATTTTATTAGCGCGAACGAAGAGCTATGCAAAAAAGCGAACCCGGTCCGCTCAAGTTTCACGGATGTCGCTCACTTAATGCGAACCAGACGCATTAGTTTGATTACAGATTTATTTCTTGCTGAAAAACGCGGCTTCGCACGTTCTAATTATGTAATTATAATGTAAAGTTTTTACTATGTAATTATAATTTGAATTTTGATTTGATTGTATTATATTGAGGCATTTATTAATGGAGGCTTAATTATTTTAATTTAATAATTTATTTTGAAAACGAATATACTACTAAATATTCTGTAAATATTTCAAGCGTTACATGTTGCCGTTATTAATATCGAGCCAAAACGACAAAAATCACGTTTGTATGGAAGCTCCCTTAAATATTTATTTTATTCTGTTTTTTGTATTCAAGAATCAAGAATCAATCAAAAAATACTTTATTCAGTGCGGCCGCATGGACCTTATTGACGCGTCACAAATTACAAAATAAAACAACACAAATAAATAGAATAAAGCACATAATTGAATCTGTTCACTTCAGATGACACGCGAGTTAGGAAAAGAAGTGAACAGAAGAACCTAACTCGGTCGTTATAGTCATCATTTAAAACAATTTTATTTTGTCTTATGTTACGTTTGACGGAGTTGGAGCAGATTCCGTCCCCGTATTAGTTCTTATAGCTGCAACTAAAATACATCATAATGTGAAAATTGTAACTGTCTAGCTATAACGGTTCGTGGGATACAGCCTGGTGACAGACAGACTGACGGACAGACAGATGGACAGCGGAGTCTTAGTAATAGGGTCCCGTTATTACCCTTTGAGTACGGAACCCTAAAAAGTACTGTGGTGTTTTATTTGGTTTTAAAATTACAGGATTTTATTGCGTAGGTACTTTTTTGATGTTAATCATCTTTTGCGGGGGGTCCGATCGGATGAGAGGTGACGCGTGAGGCTTGAAGATCTGCGACAATCGCCCAGAAACTATTTACTAGGGCAATCGCTCTAGTAAATAGTTACTAGGGCGATTGTCGATTGTCCTTCGTCCATTGTGCCCATCGTGTTGACTGTGGCGACTTGGGCTACTGTGGCGACTGCAGCGACTTTGGCAACTAAGTCTACTGTGGCGACTATGGCAACTATGGCGTTTGTGGTGAAAATGTTTTACATCTGCAAGGCGTCCCGTGATGGCTCAATTTTTTTAATAGCGTCTGCTGAAATATGTGCCTTTGCACGTTTTGTACAGAGATGAAATGTTTTTTAATAAATTAATTTTAATAGCGTCTTCACCTATTGTTGATTAACAGTGGTTCGGACACGAGCGGACCAGCTCCCAGGCACTAGGTACTCGATAAGACCCTATGTGACTAGCGCAAACGAAAGGCAAGGAGCCGGTCCGATCGAGTTTCACGGATGTCACTCACTTATTGCGAACCAGACGCATTAGTCCGATTGTGATTAGACACTGAGGTTACTTCTTACTAGCTAATATCCGCGACTTCGTTCAACGCTAGGCTTAAGCCTAGAAAAAAATCTCCCTTGTTTGTAACAGGTCAGTTTAATTTTTCTACCTGTTAGTTTTCTACCTGCAGCTGCCAAGCTAAATCCTAATCCGTTATTAGAGATTTGGCTTTCAGTTGTAACTATGGTCTTCTCTCTCTTGTGGATTCTAGCACAAGCTCTAGTATTTTTACACCCTACCTTTATGTCTACGAGCATTTTAGAATTCATTATCATCCCAATTTTAGCCTGTTTGCAACCACTGTGCGTGAAGAATAGAAATCTCCTTATTGCCTGTCCCTTGGCAATTGTTGTCCACTGGGGTTCCCAAAAGAACGAATAAAGTGATTAGTCCAGCGACCGTTGAATTTAGTAAGCCTTCTGCCCTTTCTCAAAAAGGAAACCGTAATGTTCGTAGCATTAAATATTACAGAAGTTTCGAGTGCTTCGAAACGTTTCCATTTCACGCACAATCAGGTCATGAACCAGTCTCCATGCGTTATTAGATGGTACATCTGTCTGTCAGCTGTCAAGTCGTATCTTCACGCCTGTCACCGAAGGCACCCGATCTCACCCGAGGTTACCCGAAGTGCGGCAGATACACGCGAGTCAACTGATGGGTTTTATAATTGGGCATTGTTTGTTTGGCTTTTTCGAATTCCGATGTTCTATTGTTTTGGGAACTTTAATAGTCGAGTACGAATGAACGCAACTCGTTTGTATCTAGTGCGGTTTTTGAAGAAAAGTTTTGCGTAAAGGGGAGTGTGGTATATATAATTCAAAAGGTTTTATTGATTTGCCGAGTATTGATTCTCTTTCATTGTTCCATTTACTTTATTTAACTAAAGTTGGCCTTTTACAACGATGATTATATACGTAAGAAACTGGTATTCATACTTAGTAATTACCACCATTAGGTCGAAAATTTCTAGGAAATTAAAGCTATACTTATAAAAAATTTCGTCAAATACAAATAAAAATGTTTAGTTTGAGACTGAGTATATTCAACGAATTTAGTTTTTTATGGTGTGACCTTTATTGTATCTACGAGTATGTTGTGTTTCATTTGTATACATTTTTTGACTTATGCATCAAATGTTTTGTTTAACTTGACATGCTATTTTTATCAAATTTTATTTTACTTTCGCTGATTTGGCTGACTTAACAATTTTTCTGTAATTGCTATGTTTAATGTACTTAATATACCTATTATTATTTGAATGTAAAATATTTGACCTATAATGATTTTGTTCATCCCCCCATCTCGCAAAGAGTATTTTTGCTCTTCGATATCTGAGTGCAAAAGACGTTTTTATCCGCTAGACTCAGAGGATAAAGTAAATTGAATTTAGAACATCGTGCACTAAGTCTGTGAATTCAAAACATTATCAGATCAAACCTATCACACCCCTCCATGTGCCGAATTTATCATACAACCTTTTATAATTTGTTAAAAATTCAGACTCAAGAATCACGCATATAACAAATGACTATTATTACCAATAAATTGATTATTCCTCACTTGGAATAGTAGATTGTATCTTAAGGGAGCAAAATAATATTTTTACGGCGAGGGCGCTTTTTTGAATCCAGAGCGAAGTGAGGGATCCAGAGTAGAATCCCGAGCGTAGCGAGGGGGAAATTAAATAGTATCTATTATTAAAACACCTAAAAACTTATATTTACATTTGAGACATTTTTGCAATATTACCATAGGCTTTCATATATTTCTCCCGGGATTTTGGAGGTAATAGATTATCTATCACATTTCTTGCGTCAGTTCTAATACTTTCAGGAGTTAATTCTATACTTTCACTGTCACTTGACGAACTCATTTTTCAAAACAAAACCATGAATTTCTAACAATCCGTGAAAATTGACGAAAACGCGGGCTGTAGTTCGCGCGTTTTTAATTTGATTTCTTTGTTTTTTATTCAGCCGGCGCTGTGCGACTATGGGCCGTCGTACCAGCCAGTCTTTATTCAAACAATATTTGCGTTCGATTTCTTTGGCGCTGAACACTAAGATGTTCCAAATTTAAAAAGTGCGCGGCAAACATAATTGCGGCGCGAATAAAGAAGATTAAATACTGTATTACTGCCCGCTAAAAGTTTCTTAAAGAAAACACCACCTTTGGGTGCACTTATAGGCGAACCAAGTCGTCCTTTCGAATAGATGGGATGAAAAAAAGTTTTCCAAAGCGAAAGAATTCAATTTTATTATGTTGTGCTTTATTCAGTTTAAATGTGTTTAGTTTTTATTTTGTAAACTGACTATTCTATGTAGCTTTTTACTCTATTGATAAACACTTATTGACTTTGATTCTTTATCAGCGTTATCTTATGCTTGTATTGTGGAAACCAGATAACTGATATTACCCATATTTTTTTAGTAAACACATATTCAGCATATCTTCTTACCTGCTTGTATAACTGTAGGAATTTATCAAAGGGTAATAAATAAGGATTATACTTTGTTTTCCCGCGATAACTTACCCGGTAACATGCAATCACGGCATAGTTCAGCATGCGATACTTTCAACACAGATTTACAACAAGCGTTCTAGAAGGAACTGCCGTGGGTTGCCGGCAGTAGAATGTTGCCTCTCTTCTCGTGTCCGTCGATGCAGTTAGAATCTGCCAAGGGTTATGTCCGGAAGATGGGCAGCAGCGTCTTTCCGTGCATCAACATTCTGTCCTGCGCTGTGACTGCGCTCGATAACCCGCTTGCAAGCGTGGCGAGTATGGCAACTTCCGCTCATGGTAATCCATGAGGGAGGCCTGTGTTCAGTAGTGGAGGTTTTACGGCTGAAATGATGATGATAGCTTCAAAGAATATAAAATTAGTAGTGTAACTAAAAATATGGATGAAATGAACTTACCTTTATGTAAAGTAGGGCGATTGCCACCCTGGGCCGGGAAGAGAGAGTAGAGGGGGAAACGGGACACACCTGGGACGACATAAATAAAATAAATTGGGACATAATGCATAACTGAACGGGTCCAAATAAATCTTTGAAAGTGCTGAATTGTTCTTTGACTTAAATGTGATTTAAATTAACGATGAATAAATTCCCTATTTGAAATGGATGAAGGTGCTAGAATGTTCTTCTAATTTGAAATATTGAATTCTCAATCATCAGATTTCTTTCTAGGAGATATTTATTTTTCTTAAAGGCACATTTTTGTAACTAACTGAGGTAAGTATGTAGTTTTGTTTGTCAATATTATCTGGTGATTGAAAATATCAATTGCTGCGTATATATTTTAATTTTTAACACATTCACAAATGAAACATTGAAAGTAGCTAAATAAGCAACATTAAAGTTATAAAGAATATTTTAAAACATTCACTTTAAAAATATTCGTACAATTTACTATACTTTAAAAAATCGATTAGACAATTCACTTAAAAAAAATCGACATAAAAACCCAATAAAAAAAGTAATGACAATACCGATATTACGATATCGAAGTACCAGGAGCGCATACCTTGTTGGAGGTCAGTGGGCGGGCGGGAGCGACCCCCCGCCGCCCCGCCCAGCATCGCCTCTCGCGTAGGCCCACCTCACCACCTGCCGGCAAGATAGGCGCGTTACACACACACATACTCAACTCATTCAATTAAAAAAAAATCACATGGCTACGGAACGACTGAAATTAAATAAACATTAAAAACATAGTACAAATAAAACCTAATAAAAATCAGCTATGTATTATTTCTATGCTACACTTATTATCCAAAAATAAAAAGCGTTCTTAATCTACACCACCGGTGCGATGACATGCTATTAACACAGTATTATATTGCACACAGAGAATTTGCTACGTTAATTATTATAAATATTCGACCACATACACGCTACATACACGAATGTCGTAACATTTGCCAAGCTAATGTTTAACGAGTTATTTCACAGTTCGCTGGACGCAACTCCGTTTCGGTCTCGTCCCGTTGAGAAATAAGGGTCCTCCGTCAGTGCATAATAAAATAAGCTTTGTTTTCCTCGGAATGACGCGATGTTATCAGTCATTCATGGTCATTACAGCATTTTATTACGTGCAAGTACATTATGACTAATTATGAGTAACCAGGCGTATTCATTAAACCGTTTTTAAAACCTCAAATAATTAAAATTTTAACAATAGCGTCTAGTGTTTAGTTTACAAAGAGGCATAAATTATGAAGTTTGTAAATTGTGAAACATGCTCATAAATATTTTGTTCTAGCTGGTTTACATTTTGAGTTAATGAATACTACTGAATATAAAATAAAACTGCTGTTTTATTAAATTTTATTGTAAGGTAATCTGTGGTATAAAGTCATTTTATTTTATTTCAAACATTATCTCAGCATTTGCGTAAGGAATAATTTTGCTCCAAGAATATAAACCGATGTAGCACCAGCTTTAATCATCAACAGACTGTTTCGTAATCTGCGCGGCGAGTGACGTAGTCTCGATGGTCTCGACTCGAGACACAGTCACTGCCTCGCATTGCTGTCGCTCTAGTACTCGCGATCGCCATTCACTTTCAAATCGTCGTGAAAACGGCACGATTACGATTTGATTCGGTCTGACGATGACGCAATAGCTAGGTCTGGACGGCTTCTTTTCGGGCAAGAACAAGTATTAAATAAATAAATAAATAAATAAATAAATAATGCTGGACAGATCACACAGCATCATCTAGCCCCAAGCTAAGCAGAGCTTGTGTTATGGGTACTAGATGACTGATATACTTAATACAATATATACTACATAGATAGATATTTTTATTATATATAGAAAAACACCCAGAACACCCTGAACAAATATCTGCAGATCGTACAGACATTTGTCCCGAGGCGGGAATCGAACCCGCAACCCCTTGCGTCGCAGGCGGACCTTCGCCCGCTGCGCCACAGAGCTCGTCATTTCTCATGAGCTCATAGTATTCGTAGTACTCCACTTGAATTGATCCACAATGATCCCAGTGTTTAGTTATTCATTGCGAGATCGCGAGATAAACTTGATATCTACATTTTTCTAGTATTCTTGCGTAGTTTCGCTTCATTCAAATTGATATCGAGCGTCGTCGCCGTCTTAGAGGAAAAGTTGCCCTGACAACATTGAAGTATTATTTACAACTCACTGCCTGACAAACTAGTTTTTAGACTGTATTAAGCACAGAACATAAAGATTTTCCTGCGGCTTAGTCTGCTTTAGGCGTTTATTTTCCTTATTTCCGTTGAATTAAAAACCTTACCTTCGGAGGTTAGATTTTCGAGTGTTTCATTAATTAGCATTGTTTCGTCGAGTGTTTCATATGCTCAACCAAGGGATATGTTTGCCACTATTTCACATTTCTTTAACAAACTGTCTTTATACGTTAGAGTTGTCAGCGAAACAATATAAATTCCACGTGTATCGTAAACAAAACAGAGGGCTAATATCAATTGTAAATACGAGCGATTGGCTACCGAGGCGAAACGAAACACCATGAGAGCCGATGGAAATTACAATTAGATGAGCCACTGCTGACCCATTATTATCATATTACTGCTTCTAAACAGATTATGTTATTAGAGGAATGAGGTATTTGGAATACATTGTGTCTACCACGAGTTGTCATTGTTAGATCGCCTGCCGTTACTACAGTAGTAATAGCACAGTAATAGTAGGTACGTTACTATGACATCTCTCAGATTTGAAACTCGGGGTTCCAAATTCTAAGGGGCCGTCTCCACGAGCGAGAGAATCGCGGCGATGTTATCGTCGTGCCACTTATTTCTATAAACTCTCTTAGCATGTGTCTCCCTCCACACGGCGATGCGACGAGTGGTTGAGTGCGCGCGAAACGTCATTCATTACATCTCGCGGCAAGCCTGTCGTTACTAGCGGCGCGCACGACGCGCGCTCGCCGCGGGCGCGGACCGTGGCGCTCTTGCAGCGAGCGAAATAATAGCACGACGCGTCGTCAAAGAAACGTAGCGATTCCGTTACGAGTCGTCGACTATATGCTGGCGGAATAATCGCTCGTACGTGGAAATTATCTTTATTAATCTACAGTCGCTGTAGTAGTTTACTGCGTATTTTAATACAAAACTATCCGCCAGAGGCGCTGTACAAATTTTCATACCTTTTTTACTACAGTCGCTAGCGAGTATAGATTGTGAAAACTCATGGTAGACCTACTAGTCATCTACTACACTATTTTACCTCCACACTTTATCGTCATCATCATAATCATCTCAGCCGTATCGGACGTCCAACTGCTGGACATAGGCCTCCTTCATAAATCTCCTAGAACCGATCATGAGGGCTTTCAAATGTTTCATTATCATGATCATCTCAGCCGTAGGACGTCCACGACAAAGGCCTCGCTCATGGATCTCTACGTACTGATCATGAGGGGTTGTTGCCATACTCGCCACGCTTGGCAGGCAGGTTGGCGAGCGCAGTACGGGCTGTTGATACACGGAAAGGCGCTGCTGCCCATCTTCCGGAGGTATCCCTTAGCAGATTTTTACTGCATCCACGGGCAAAAGAGGAGGGGCAACAATCTACTGCCGGCACCCCACGGCTATGTGTACTCGTATATCACATGATTTATACATAAGCAATCTCATTCGTGCTATTATGACACTACAGTGTCTTAGACATTGTTAAATGGGCTTGCCATTACTTGAACCTAACCATCCTCACGACCTCTGTGGCGCAGCGGGCAAAGGTCCGCCTGCGACGCACGAGTTTGCGTGTTCGATTCCCGCCTCGGAACAAATGTTTGTACGATCTGCAGATATTCAGAGCGCAGAGTTTATGGCTGTTTTTTCTATACTTACATAATAAAAAAAATCTATCTATGTAATATAATGTATTAAGTATAAGACTGTAGTACCCATACATAACACAAGCTTGAGGCTATATTCAGTGGAAATAAGAGATACGAGTCATCCCATTCCACTAATATTATAAACCGAAAAGTTTGTTTGTATGGATGTTTGTTACCTCTTCAAGCAAACAACATCATTATCTAAAGGCAAATGATTACGTTTCGTGTGTAGAATTCGGTTAACCTCTATAATCACTGGGCATAACAAACAATTACTATATCTAGTAATTACAGTCTGTACGAATAGACTGTTCTAACTTAACGCTTCTAACAGCTGTTTGCAGATGATAATCACCTGGAAGCTGTGGGGTGCCGGCAGTAGAATGTTACTCTCATGCCCGTGGATACAGTAAGAGCCTGCTAAGGGATACCTCCGGAAGATAGGCAGCAGCGTCTTTTCATAAACATCCCGTACTGCGCTCGCCAACCGGCCTGCCAAGCGTGGTGGGTATGGCAACTACCTCTCATCCATCCATGAGGGAGGCCTGTGTTCAGTAGTGGACGTTTTACGGCTTAAACAAAACTAAGTGTCTATATAGGTCATCAACATCATCATTTTCAGCCGACATATTAGCACCTTGGCTTTTTTATTTATATTCATTTTATTAATTCATTTCTTTGCAGGAATATTAAAATTTTCATTTTAAAAGTTTTAAATTCTATGTTAGGTTTATCTAAACATGCAAAAATTACTGCGAGAACTAGTGTTAGTGTCTAGACACTAACACTAGTTCTCGCAGTAATTTTCACAACTAAGTACATAATTAACTATTAATAACTATCAAAATTACTTTTATCCGGGTACAGCCTATCGCCGCTAGCAGAAGCTATGACAGTAAATTTTAGTTTGGTTCTATATGTCGCTATAAATGTACAGCTTCATTTAAGAAAACAACAAGCAATAATTCTCAATTTGCCATTCAGGAGGCAGAAGTACCTTCTGTCTGCTAAAGAATAGCCGATTGAGTCGGATTTTACGAGGAACTTCGAACAGACCTCACGCAATGCTGCCAACATTCTGTAGTGTATATACTTTAGATTGAACGATTGTTGGCAGCATTGCCGTCATCGTCTAGGCGCGAACGCGAAGTCAAACAAAGAACGGTGTGACGTCATAAAAACAATTTGAGCCGCTGTGATTGGCTTTCGTCTTCGCTGTAATTTAGTGATTTTCGTTTCACAATCATTCGTAATTTAAACTCGGAACGGAATATTCTTGCTTCCTTTTTACACAATTTTGAATGGAATGCCCGAAAGAAATAAGTATTTGTTGTTTGTGTTGTTGTGTAGGATAAGGGATTTCATAAAATTATATCGTCATCTGAGAAAAGTCGAAACACATCTGTGCTTTCAGGTCGAGCAGGCACGGCGTTTTGATTAAGTACATCAAAGGCACGTCGTAACATCCTTGAAGAAAAAAATTAGGTTACTTTAATTAAGAAGGATGATCCTTCCTTTTCTTAAAGTACCTAACCTAATATTTTGTGTTTATTCATTTATTTAAATTGAACACCCACCACAGGGTTACACATAACACACAAATAACTGTATCAAAAAGGTGTCAGTAACAGGTGCTCCCGCAATTAAAGCGCATCACAGCATGCAAAAAAGTGGCAAAAGGCGTCAATATTGATCGCGTTACGATAATAATAACGTTTAAAATAAAAAAACATCGACAAACATTCAATGAAAATGGTTAAGAAAGAAAAAATAACGTTGTATGACTTCAACAAGCCAGGCAATCAATAACCTCGTCTGGCCGTGTCCTGCCCAACTCCAAGGACTATTCAAAGATGGCATGATAAAAGTGAAAAGAAATGCCTCGAATATCAAATCTTCCCCAGCAGGGACCCCTGAACCTTTTAATTATCCAGAAAACAATAAAAGCCGGTTTGCCGGATGCGTTTTATCGCCGGGGTCCGTTTAGGGTACCCGCCGCAAATTATGTTCGGACGTGGACACCTCTTATTGGGACTTTTATATCACTGAAGACGGTGGAACTAATTAACTGTATCAAAGTACCAATCGCATTTGCTCAGGAATGTAGAGCTACGTGTACGCTTTGTTTATTCACTTGATTACCACTTCAACTTAGGTTATTGTTTGGATGTAGACGATTATTCATTCGCGAGTTTGTTTTGTACTTACAAACGAACTTACAACCTATTCTTTATATTATAGTAGATAAAATCATGATTCCAGAAAAAATCACGTTGATTTAGATCATATTAAGTCTAATCTTCTAAGGTTAACTGTTTTATGGTAAAAAAATAAAAAAAGCATTATTTGAGAAGCTGTTTTAATAAAGATACTAAGTATCAATCCTTATCCAAATAAATACGTTATTCATATTTTTAAAATAATTGCCTTTTAGACCATTTGAATTCATGAATTATCTTAGAAGATATCACAGATTTACCGCACGCTATTTTTATAATGCGGAACGATGTGCGCCTCCATAATGTAGGTATATCTATAAATATATATTAAAATTCAAATATTACCTTATTCTCTATAATATTAATAACAGACATACCAACAAAGTCCACATGATTATGAATTGTACTAAATTTTAACAAATGTTGTTCGATGGTTTTTTGTTGAGATATCGACATATGCTTCTAAAAGCACGAACGTTCAATCCAAGGAGATCTCAGATCCAAGGACTCGGTTGCCCTGATCTCTTTTCGTCCAACTTTTCCTTCCAGTTGCCTTGCGTACTCATTTTAATCTCAAAGTGGAATAAATATAAAACAATTCAAAGAGTTTTTAGGCTATCACAACACATTATTGCTATATTGTATTAAAGGGCATTATAATAATAAAGGTAATTACGCGATAAATGCCCGTTTACTCAATACAGTATTCATTCAAAGAGCGTCCCAATTCCCACCAGTCTTTATCTTTCGTTGCTATAGTTAAAGGCGACCTTTTAAGAGCTTTTGGCAACCACAGCACATTAAATTGACGTGTGATTTTGTCGGGATTAAATATTAATAGTGATAATTATATCAACGTGCTTCGTTCATATATAACTAATACTTATAACAGCTGTTAAATGTTATATTGAATATTTCGGATTAAAATCTGCTGTAATTTATGTGAGTTTTTAAATCAATATATTAAAAGAAACTAAAGGTTGTAGAATTGGACTGTGGAAAGTTCCTTGTTGCTAAGATAGTAATGAATAAGTAAGGTAAGATAGGCGTTCTGTAACATCATTTTTGATAACTTGAAGTCAAAGTTTTAGCACTTACACTTTTGGTTTTGATTTTTTTTTATTCTTCTCCATTACCATGTACAATTTGAAATTTTGTAAGTAATAACAGAATCATGTACCGTTTAAATATCTTTATAGATCTTATTAGGTATTAGCAAAGATTTTGATTATTAGTAGTTCTTTTAGTAAACATTAAAGGAAAGCATCGTGAAGAAACTCGCGGCTTAGCTTAAAACGACCTTTTCTTTCCTCTGACCAACAGCTGACTCTGATGGACCCTCTAACAATGCCCCGGGCACCGTGCAGCTGTACAGCATGAATACCGGTTGCTGACGCTGAGTAAATCATCTAAAATAGATGTTATAAGCCTTAATTTTCGGTAAACAGAATACATCTCAGAGACCAAATAACGCACGCACTGTAAAGCGTACGAGATAATTTCCTATCACCCTCCTTCCGTCACTCCCTAGCTATTGAAAGCCTCCGGGCGAGGCCCGAATTGCTCAACGATATCAGAGAATAAGGATGTGCCG
Source organism: Pasiphila rectangulata (assembly GCA_963082625.1). NCBI lineage: Eukaryota > Metazoa > Arthropoda > Insecta > Lepidoptera > Geometridae > Pasiphila > Pasiphila rectangulata. The sequence continues at coordinate 1,736,295 of OY720246.1, read as the reverse complement.
AGTTCGAAATCTGGATTTAATCGGACTCCGTAATGCATCGGGCATTGTCATCAATTAGTTTTACAATACAGAATTTTATCGCGTACCTTTTTAGGGACCAACATGGTAAAATGGTATCACTTTGTCTGTCTGTCTGTGACAAATGGATATCTCAAGAACTACTGATGCTATCGTCTTGAAATTTGAAATGGTTAAAGATAACACTTTTTTTATTAATATATGATTAATATATGAAAACATTCAAAAATATTCTTATTATGATTGCAGAGATCTCATTTTTTTTAAGTGAAGTTACTAGGTCGTTTGGAGTATCACATGTATGAAAGGTTCATTTGCACATTAATAAACAGTTTTTATTTGTCCTTTAAGCCGTATCGTTTCCGAGTTATTTACAAAAATGTTAAAAAAACGACCGTTCCCCCCCCCCTTATTTCCGAAGTTTATGTAAAGTTTATAGGAAAATTATAGCGAACTCTTTGCATAGTTTTTTAGACAAGGGGGATGGAAGGGGGGTTTTCAAATTTTTTGTAAAGTTACTAGGTCATGTGGGGTATCATATGAAAGGTATTCATATTAATAAATTAATTTTGCACATTAATAAACAGTTTAGTTTTGCTTTAAGCTGTATAGTTTTCGACTTATTTACAAAAACGTTAAAAAAATTAGCGTTCCCCCTTATCTCCGAAGTTTGCAAAGATGAAACTGTTATTGCTAAATGGAGTGTATGTAAAGATTACAGGAAAATTATAACGAACCCTCTAATTTGCATGGCTTTTTAGACATCACCGAAAGTGTAGAAAATCTACATAAGTTCCGATATCAGACAAGAGATGGCGCTGTCAAGGTTCTTCAACAAATATAACCGCCTTTATCATATAATATATTGTATGATGGCACGGAACCCTCGGTGCGCGAGTCCGACTCGCTCTTGTCTGGTTTTATTTATTATTTTCCCGATGTTTCGAATACGTTTCTTTCGCGGGAGAACGTTTCTCTCTTGGTCGCGGGAGTCGACAGAACGCTGAACGCAAGAATGCTGTGTAAGCGTACGCGATAAAATCCTGTATTTTAAAACTAATATGATAACAAATCGCGCAATTTTAACAAAGTCAAAGTCAACGGCTTCTATGTAGCCGTTTATTCAATAGAATAAAAGGCTACATAGAATAGTCAATTTACAAAAGAAGAACAAGACACATTTAAATTATATAAAGCACATAATTGAATTCGTTCGCTTCAAATACCTTTTTTTTTCCAAGTGAGGAAAAGAACAAGTTCATCATTAGTAGACATCAATATTATTATAGGATATTTTTTATGTATGATAACTTAAATTTGTATTTTTAATAGTGTTTTATAGTGTTGGTTTTGAAAACATATTTAGGTATTCTTATCAATCATCTGGTACCCATAGCACAAGCTATCCTTGCTTTGGGGCTAGCATGTGTTGATTATTTATTTATAAATGTAGCAGATAATATATTTTTTGTAAACTTTAAAGACCATAGTCCATTGCCTTTGTTTTATTATACTCTCAATTTGGGTTTACACAGATGTGGAAATTCAATGAAAAAAAATTAGTTTTTCTCATTTATTAGTCTAATGACTATTCTGCGAATCCTCTTCAGCATAACTACGAATACTCACACTCAATACTCCTTCCATTATAATCTTATCGTTTTCTCCACAAACTCATGCTTTGTAAAACTACTAAAAGTAAGGCCTTTGCATCTATTATAGATGATTTATACAGCGTCAGCAACTGGTATCATGCTGTAAGGGACGCTGCAGTGCCTGGGTCATTGTTAGATGGATTAGGCTTGCCCAGCACCTATACCATCCTCTCAGCTTAGTCAGGTAAAACTACTAAGTCGTGTTATAATTAACTTTCCCTATTTATTGCAATATAACCACAGATATAACTCTGAATCCTCTTTTGTAAACTTAACTCTGAAAGTTTTTTCCCATTATTCTCCGTTGCCTGGCAGCACCCCATTGCCTATTCCATCACTTGTTTACCCGCTATTCCGGAAAAAACCTACGCGATTTAATAACAACACATGCTATGTTATTGAAACGACTTAATCGTAATATATTATAAAAGTTAAATGCCTGTGAAACATACTTAATCAATTCTCTTTTGCAAAACTCTGAAAACTCATAATACTCCAAAACCTCTACTGAATAGCTCAGAATCCTCATCTGTATAACTTCGTACCCATGTTGTATTATTTGTAACGTGTGAAACAAAATAAACGTTTATTTATCATTATCCTTTTATGCATAACTCCGAATACTCATTCGTGAAACTTCGAATTCTCTTCAGCATACATCCTTTGAAACTATCATGGTTGCGAATACTATAAACAATTTACGGGATATCTGCCACGATCTGAGTATTTTTGAGTTCCCGACTCTTCCGTTATATAAGTAACTCCGAATCACACTCGGCACTTCCCTACCTGTCTCCGTTGCCTGGCAGCGCCCCAGCGCCCTCGCGTCACTTGTTTACCCGCTATTTCGGCAAAACCTGGTCTTTGCGATTTAATAACCGCTCCATAATGCCAACTTGTGAAGGCCCCATGAATTATTCAGCTCCAATCAATTGTTCAACGTTATTTGATCAACTATTTCGCGTGTCTGGTATTTTTTTATTGCAGTTTGTATTACGATGACGCTTTTCCTGGACAAAAAAGGTTTCACTACATAGTGTAAATTGAAGTCGTTATTTGTGTTTCTGTTTGTTATCTTTAATAATGTTTTTTAGAACCACTCAAAACATGATAAAGTCCTATAGTGTTAAGGTTTAAACAAATAAATGATTTGTTATTTTTTTTTTCTTTTGTTTTTCTGTGCCGCCTGCGATTGTCATTTGATTTCGAATAGTTATTATGCCTATACCGGCATCGGAAATTCCGAAGAATAATAACCAAGGCTCGGAAGTTCGCGAATGGTCTATATCATTTCTATATCAATCTTTCTCGTCTGCAGCCCCAGGTATCAACTTCTGACTCCTATCAAGGAGCGCGGCGGAAAATTCGTGGACAAACGCAGATAGGACCGCATCAACGGGCTTTAGGCATCCATGTTTATTGCAACCTGAATTTGGGATGGAGATCAATAAATACAAAACTCAACGTTTTAGTCAATTTTACAATATAGATATCCTAGACAGTTTCTCCTCTCCTCTCTTGCACGCAGTAGGAATCTTCCAAGGGATACCTCTGAAAGATAGGCAGCAGTGGCTTGCAGTGGCTAGCAGAGCTTGAGATCCATGAGAGTGGCCTATCTCCAGCAGTGGACGTGGAGAGCAGTCCTACGGCTGAGATGATGAAACATTGGTCGCCTTATTTAACACCAGCGCTAAGCAGGCTTGGAATTTCTTGCGAACGTCTTATCAGTTCGTCCTTACCGAGAACTGTCTGTGTTGATTGACATAATTAATTGACACTACGAAAATGTCAATGGATTCGGGATATTTAGATAATGTTAAAAGTTCACGAAAGGTCCTTAAACCCCGCGTCTCGCCTCCATCCCGCAGATTATCAGCCCCGCAGGTATCTCCTGGCTTCCATCAAGGCACGCGGCGGAAAATTCGAAGGAAAATGTAGTTACGGCCGCTTCGACGGTCTTTAGGCATCCATGATATTGCAACCTAATATTGGCTGGGATTTTGGGAACACTTTCTAATATGCAGACTTAAATCTCGGTATTTGAGGTTTAGGGGAGCCACATCTAGTTTTAGGTACTCTTTATGCACGTACAAGTACTCTTGTGTTTGGGTTCTGCTTCGCGTCGTATTAACGTTGTTTTACCAGTTAATCTTGCTGGCATGACGACTTTTTAAATCAAATCATTGTATTTGAGTAAAATAAAAAAAAATCTACATTCTATGCAGTAGTGACCGAGCATTTAGTGGAGGTCTTTCCACGATTGACCATCGGGTTGGAGGTCCTTGTATATATAATAACAAATCAACACAAAAATAACGTGTCCAATACCAAGAGCTCCTATACAGAGTTCGTCCTAACAATATGAGGATATTAGTCTTCTTTTTAACACCCAAGCTCAGATAAGTTTGTATTCTAGCTCACACCAGGGCACATTTCAGTCCAGCTCTGTCGAAACCGAAATAACTATAAAATTACCCACAAGTGATCTGCAATCAAGTAATTACACCTAATTGTGGAGTAGCAAAGTGTGAATTAACCAATTGAGATTAGCGGCAATTAGAGCTGGCATGCCCTCATGAGCAGGCGCCGAGCATAACCCCCAATGGGAGGAGTTGCGTAATTATCAGATCTTTAGTGACACAAAATCTTTAACTGTCTGTAACCACTGCAGTCTTTTCTGCCGGGTACAGACTCAGCGAAGGCAAATGAAATATACGAACGATCCTCTCTGGTGTAAGTAATTTGGTATTTCACGGGTACTATTAAGTGATTTATGCAGCGTCAGCGACGGGTATTTGCTTGCTTGGGACAAAGATGGATTAGTCTTGCCCACCACCTATTCCATCTCTCTGGTGTACGCTGTGATTTGTCGAGCCGTGTTATTACACTGGCTTACCGGGTATTTATCACGTAATTAATTACCTCCATTTTTATCCCGACGTTTTGATCGGATTGCACGTAGTCGTGTTGCGGGAAGACTGAGGGAGACGAGCCGTGTTCTTTATTTGTTTTTACCAACTAGTTCAGTTTAACAATTTATGAAGTTTAACAATTTAGTTAGAACGTAGTCGCTTGTGTCACGAACTTCATAAATTAGGCGACTCACTTGTTTCTCCTGCTCTTATCCTACCTAGATGGGGTCAGCATAACATGTGTTTGTCTTATTTTCTGCCCTATAACTTGTCAGATTTACATTCATACCTTTCATGTTCCTCTTAAGCAACAATAAGAAGTGTGAACACAACAGTAAAGACGAGCATACGTTCTCCGTTCGGTTCACTGTTCGCCTTTGTTCGGTCTGTACCCGGCATAACATCGGATCTTGCAATAGCTTCTACGGTTAGGAGACGGTGGCAATGTACATAATATTTTTTTTATTTTATTTTATTTTTCTTATGGTAAACCAACAGCGTGACAATGTATCTAGTTTTTTTTAATTTATACAATATTAAGGCCAATAAAGGTTACACAAAATAAGACAAACATAAAGAAAACAGCAATGGAATGCTATACCTAGTCGAATTAAAACAAAAAAAGAAGAGAAAAAATTAAACAAAATTGATGGGAAAGATAAAAATTGCATGAAAAATATATGTAGGTATAAACAATTACATTTTTATTAATGTGGCTCGGCAGGTGAGTGAGTGATTGATTGGGGTCTACTTCGATAACACCAGTCTCATAAGAGTCTGGGTAACCAAGGAGACCAGCGTGTATGAGTGAGTGTGCGTGTTAGTGTGAGGTTGTGTGATCAGTGTGTGGGTGATGGTAAGGGTGTGTGTTTTTCAAATAATCTTCATACCTACAACGATATATGCATAGAAGAGTGTAAGATCTTGATTTTTCGTTTCAGGACATTTTTGGTACTATTGAATAAGTCTAGGTCATAGTAATTTTTGTTGTATGATCTTGCAGCACGACACAATACGGAGTTTTGTGCATAGTTGGTAGAAACATGGGGAACATTTAAAAGTGGGGTATGCCTTGTACGATAATTTGGTACACAGAAATGTATACTAGCTAGTAACTCGCTACTGTCTATGGTGCCATTAAGTATATCGTGTAAAAGTACTATATCAAATTGGCGTCGCCTAAGTTCTAGGGAATCTATTTCATAATGTTTGCAAGCGTCTTCGTATGAATCAAATAACTTATAGTCTTTAAAACATAGGTACTTTATAAATTTTTCTTGAATGGATTCTATTCTATTAATATGAACAGCATAGCATGGAGCCCAACTACTACAGGCATACTCCAGTACACTTCTGACGTAGGCATAATATAAAGTTTTAATGCAATCAATATTCTTAAACGGACTTGTGACTCTTTTGATAAAACCTAACTGTTTATAAGCTTTATTGACAACTACGTCTACATGTTCAGCTAGTACCATTTTGTAATCGAGTATGACACCTAAGTCTCTAACCGACTGAACCTTCAATATAGTATGGTTATTAATATTATAGCTAAAAACGAGTGGTTTAGGTTTTCGAGTAAATGTGATTTGCTGACATTTGGCAGTGTTAACAGTAATCCTATTTTGAACATAAAATGCAGAGAGATTATTAATGTCATCTTGAAGTTTAGCACATGTTTCATGGCTATTAGTTTTAAGGTAAACTTTTTTGTCGTCTGCGAACATCAGAAATCGTGAGTGGTTTATACATGAGCCAATGTCAAATAAATAGGCGTTGTAAAGTAATGGGCCTAAGATTGAGCCTTGGGGCACCCCCGATGATATACTGATGTATTCACTTCGTGCACTGCCAATAACAACAGCCTGCCGTCGATTTGAAATATAAGAACTAAGCCACCTGAGAAGATCTCCTCTTATTCCGAGAGCCTGCAGCTTGTGTAATAATATGATATGGTCTACTCTATCGAACGCCTTTTCAAAGTCGGTATAAATAACATCAACTTGCATTCCGTCATCCATGCTACGTAGAACGTAATCAGTAAAAATCGTTAAGTTAGAAACTGTAGACCGCCTGTTCATAAAACCGTGCTGCTCCCCTGGGATTGATTTAAATATAAGGGGGGCAATACAACTGTACACTACTTTTTCAAAAACTTTGCTTATTGTATTTAATATTGAAATGGGACGGTAGTGCTCGATTCTACTGCGAGAGCCACTTTTGTGTACTGGGACAATCTGAGCTTCCTTCCACACCGCCGGAAAAGCACCAAGCACGTTGACAGAGAGTGAAAATATCATACATAAAGGTTTAACAAGACTTTCAGCGCATTTTTGGAAAAATATGGGAGGTATACCATCATTACCCGGACCCTTATTAATATTCAAATCTTTAAGAGTTTTAAGGACAAATGTTTCTGAGAAGCCTATGTTATGGATTATGTCAATAGACTCGGGATACTCTAAGAGATGGCCTTCATAAGAGGACGCTGGTTTTTGAAACACACTTTCAAAGAACGTGTTAAACCCTGCGCAAATGTCTTTCTCATTATTCCTTTTCCATCGTATGACGAACGCGTGCTATAAGAAGATGACACAACAGCGCAGGTAAGCGAGTGAGCTGTCTCTGGAGAAAAGTGACCTAATTCTCAAATTAATCTCAATCTTAGCATGACTTTTACGATTAAAACAATTCCTTTATGATTTAGGTCTCTGTTCTCCTAAAGGTGCATTGACAAAAATTCGTTCGCCTTTGTTCGGGTTGCCTGGCATGCGACATGACAGATGATCTTGCAATAATCTCTACGCTTGGCAGACCATTGCATTGCAGGGTTATTTCTGCAGCATGATGTCAGCGTGATAATGCTATCAGCTGGTTCCGGGAAAGTGATAAAATAATTGCGCGAAACGCCGCATGTGAGATTATACTAGTACAGACAGAATTATACTTATTTGTTCCAAATTATATGTTATTAAAAGCACATACATTTTTCTTCAATTGGTAGGTTTACTAAACCTATAATACTAGGACAACATAACACTAACGATAAGTCCATACAATCTACAGCACAAAGCATCAATTCACGGCGCAATGCACCCATATATGCCTACTATGCGTATGTATACTCGCAAGTAGTAAGTATATAGCGGTGTGAGTGTAGACACCTAGGTAGGTTGCCGACTTGCCGTCTATGAACGGGAAACGAGTGAAAGTCCACTACGCTATAATTCCGTACACCACTCTACTCTACCTTGTCGGTAGGGATAGCAAAACAATTTAAATAAAAAAAAATATAAACTTGAATTTGCGAGAAATTGTATAGGTACATATAAATTCCTATATTATTTAATAAATATAATACGGCTTACACCACGTACCTAACTTATTATCATCTTGCTGACGTTTCGTAGACCGTTTAGAGGCCCTTCTTCATGAGCACCGTTCGTGGCCGACACCGAGGGCCGCGAGACGAGAACTAGCTTGAGCGCGGCGTTCGGCACGGATCGCGCGGCTGGACATAGCCGCCGGCGCTGGTGGTGGGGGGGATCCCCCTGCTAAATCCTCATCACTTGTTTCGTCCGTAGCGTTAGGCTGGATACACACGGTGCTTACTGTGTCACTTTCTAGGCCGACTTGAACATTGCCCTGTTCAGCAGTCGTGGAGTACAAGATTGGTCTCCATGAAGGTGATATACCCCAACCCTGGTCTCGGTTGAAATTCGGATGCCGGCTTATTTCAATCGCTTCACGAATTTTTCGGGGGACGAAGAACTTCTCTCTGACTAGGACCGAAGCCTTGTCAAACCGTATGTAGTGAACCGAGTCCTGAGAAAGAGCATGTTCTGCGACTGCTGATTTCTCAGTTTCCAGCTTTTTCACACTACGAATGTGTTCAGTCAGTCTGGTGGCAATGTAAGTTAGGTACGTGGTGTAAGCCGTATTATATTTATTAAATGATGTCTAGTCACGATAATTTCAATTCAGTGAATTCCTATATTACTTGATATAATCTAAAAATAGAGTAATATAGTAGAAACTTTTTGTTCTACCTCTATAGTAGCAGTAGTAGAGTAGTAGTTAATTCCGAGGCGTTACGAAGTTTGCCGGGACAGCTAGTAAATAAATAATGCTGGGACACTACGACACGAAGCTTGTGTGTATAATTTGAACCAGATTGTTGATAGAATACGGGGATTGAACCCACAACGTCCGCGTCTAAGCTGGCTATTAGACCAACTATACCACGGAGGACATCTTATGAGATAGCTACCGTATTAAGTTAACATGGGTTTTTATGAAGCAACGTGGGTAGAAATTATGTGTTTATTGGACGGAGCCCTTTGACCGTAAATTTTCATTTATAAAATGTAATGTAACGTTTTTTGAACCTTTACGCTGTTTGAACTTGCCCCAAACTTGCCTTGCTCTTATTGCATCCACGGGCATGAGAGGAGGGGCAACATTCTACTGCCGGCGCCCCACGGCGATAATTTTATTATATAATATAAATTATTATTTACCACCAAGGATCGGTAACTTACTAACCGACATGAGACTCTTACATTGATCTAAAAGCTTTTAACTTAAATTTGTTTTTTTGTCATCGGTACCGTGTCTGGCAGACTAGTTTTTCACGAGAGCCGAGTGGAATTATAGATAATTGTGTATTTATTTAGGGTTTCCTGTACCTCCGCGATGCCATGCGACCCTGGTACTCTGACGTAATTACATCTGGGGTGACTCCCCGCCGTTCCAAATTAATGATGTTATGTGATTTTTAGGCATCAGGGGAGGTTTCAAAAGAGCACTGTACCGAGTTATAGATGTAAGCAAGTCAGGTACCGACGTCTAAAAAAGAGACTATGAAATTTTCTACGGCGGCCATACTGTTGGAAAAAATAAAGCACTTATATTCATAGAGCTACATGAGTTGTACTTAACCTAAGGTTAACTAAATGGTAGACAGACGAAACGTTAGAGCTAATGACGAGTTGCCAAATTAGACCTTACGGGCATTTAGATAGATCTTTTTAAAAAAAAAACTTCGAAAAATCAATCAATTCTAAAATCAATGAATCAATGAGCGAATACGCAACTGCTTAATATTTTTAAACTATCATTGTTTTGAACACTACATGCAACATTTACGGAATATTTTCCGTTGTTGCATAGGTCTTTGTAAACTTTAGCGATCAATAGACATAATTTTAAACTGTTTTACGTAATTAAGTCCCGTTTAAAAGTTGTTGGCATACTCACCACGCTTGGCAGGCGGGTTGGCGAACGCCGTACGGAAGTTGATACATGTTAATTTATTTATTTTCCTCCTATGTATATCTATTTTTACAGGATTGACCTAACGCAATAGAGTAGTCACTTTCTAATCCATAATTTCATAATTAGTGATTATGAATATATGATGTTCTGTTTATAAGCCATCTAATTCATAGTTTCATAATCAATAAATTAATTAAAAATTAAATTATAAAATATACAAAATTACACAACGAAATCAAATAAATAACAAAATCAATGTCAACTCATTATTAGTATAATGATCACTAACATTTACCTTCAACATCCAAACTACAAATTTATTATGATTTTGTATCGAATTAAGAACCTTTTCGAAAAGGAGGGACTTTTTTGAAGTCGGTTAAAAATGCTCTATCCACCCACAAAACCTTGAACGACACGACTGCTATCATAGATTTTTATACGACTTAGTGACGAGACCTGCGATGGGCCCATCTGATGTAAAGCGGTAACCTCCACCTTACAACTGCAATACCGCGGTGATCACGGTCACGAAGGATACATATGACTTGTGAACAACGCTGCATTGCACCCGTCACCTCATGTGCCCGTAATTTCATTTCATCAGCTATATACAGAGATCTGTCTATTGTGACGGCACGGGCGTGATCGTCTAAGCTTCTTTTCTTTTATTATAATTTTTATGACTTTTCTCCTCATATACCTAGTCACGATTCCTACGTTGTGTTCTATTTTTATGCTATTATAGATCTAGTCATACCGTTATTTCGAATACGTACATACTAGATCCCTGGTCACTATGATCGTAAATATGTTTTATCAAACTCCACACCTTCCATAGAAATAAGAGTTCATATTGATCGACAAATCCGGCTTATTTGTGAGACTGGCCACCCTAGCAGCCGACCGCTACTCAAGGGGAGCTCAGGGGAGTCTGCAGTTGGACCTGTAACTCGGTTATCTATTTAGGGGTCCGCAGGAAGTGACGACCACTGTATCAACATTTTTAAAGCTATGCCGGTTTTATTATGTTTTTTTTTTCACTAACCTTTATTGTCCCTTTTCGGGGCAAAGTTCCAACGTCCCCTAACCATCCCGATCCTTCGCAGACTAAGCTACTATATTTTGTAAGACGTAGCTTCATCGTGTGACATATGCTAAGTGACACGAATATGAAGGTATTGTTGGATACGATGACTCATCAGTATCGAACATCACTATTCCTGCAGGGACTGCAGGATACAGAACTTTATAGGCGGGATTCAGATGACAGCTGTGTCTTTCATCATTCCAGCCGTAAAACGTCCACTACTGAACACAGGCCTCCCTCATGGATCTCCATGAGGGGTAGTTGCCATACTCACCACGCTTGATAGGCGTTTGGGCGAGCGCAGTACGGGATGCTGACACACGGAAAGACGCTGCTGCCCGTCTTCTGAAGGTATTCCTTAGCAGTCTCTTACAGCATCCACGGGCATGACAGGAGGGTTAACATTCTACTGCCGGCAGCCCACGGCTGTCTCGTTATTTAGTCGTAAAACAACAACCCTATTTGGACTGTCCCACTCTCCTCAAAAAACATCTTAAAAAGATGGGATACGGAACACTCCATGCACTATTTACGAGTCCATGGACTTATCTACACTTACAGCTCTCTTTCTTTTATTTTGCCTGATTCCGTATTCATGAGTGGAAGGATTAACGAAGAGCGAGCGAGGACTAATGCTGTGCTCATTGGTCCGTTCCAAATTATTAATTCATAGTGGACTGGTAACGTGCTTCAAGGTATCTGAATAGGTTGTTATTTTGTATACATTTAAATTTATATAAACATATTTGGTTAATTAGTGTTAAGAAAAATTGCAGAACTTGAACTATTGGCGAACTATTCAACTAAGAACTATTGGCGATGTGACGTTTCTAAAGGACATGTTTCACTTTAGTATGGGACTGCGGCTACCACCAGTACCTTTGCAGAAAGTTAGGAAACTAACCCCTGAATGGAATAAAATATTTCTTTTTCCCTAATATCAATAGCTTTTTGTGCACAAAAATAAATAATAAAAACGTTTGACGTTTATCATGATAGTTATGACAGATTGTAGACTGAATTCGAGTACCGTTAAACAAAGCCAAAGTCAATCCAAGATAGCGCAGATATCACAATACCGTTACACAAAGCCAAAGCCGAAAAAAAGACTACGTTATGTACATGCTTTGCTGTTACATGATTTCAGAACGAAATCAAAACGCATTCTAAGAGACGCCGTATTGAATAGATTGAAAAGCTATTCATTTTTTGTTCACAAGAAATCAGGCTTAAATATACGAATACATATTTCTATTCAGTTTGTGGTATTTTTTTCTCTTTTTTGGTATATGTACATCTCAAGGCCGAAAATGGAACATCTCCTTTAGAGCTGTCAGCGTATGATTGAGTATAAAGTAACTGTTCCGTTTTAATTTTAGAACAGCAATAACCGAATAGCTTTATGTCATTTTCCGTTTTACGCTAATCTGATTAGCTTTAGCTAGTTGGTGTAACAATCGAATCGCCACCAATATCAGATAAAATAAATAAATTAAACTTAGTAGGTAGGTACATATATAAGTTCGTTATGTTCACGAGAGGATAAATGTACATTTACTAGAAACGAATAAATAAAAATATATAAAAAAGTAACTTGGCCTTTACGTTTATCTTTTGTTTACATTCAATTTTGGATGATGTACGTGCTTACGATATTATATGACAGAAGACGTTATTAGAGACTAAATCCTCATCATCATGATTTCAGCCGTAAAAAGTCCACTACTGAACACATCCTGGGTAGTGGCCATACTCACCACGCTTGGCAGGCGGGTTGGCGAGCTCAGTACGGGATACACGGGAAGACGCTGCTGCCCATCTTCCAGAGGTATCAGAGGTATCCAGAGGTATAACAGGCTCTTACTGCATCCACGGGCATGAGAGGAAATGCAACATTCTACTGCCCGCACCCCAAGACGAGAAATTCTACTTACGGGTAAATAAATAATATTAAAAAAAAAACCGACTTCAAATGATAAATTTCCCCGGATTCCACCATCAGATCCTGACTTGGTTCCAATGGGACCACACCTCGGAAGAGCACTCTTTCGAATAAAAAAAGAATTTTGAAAATTGGTCTACAATTGACGGAGAAATCGGTGAATATATGTATGTACATAAAAAAATATATACAGTCGAACATATAACCTCTTCCTTTTTTGAAGTCGGTTAAAAAATAAATATGAAGAAGTGTAACTTAAAGTTCTCCCTTGGGAATGGAAAATTGTAGTATAGGTAATATATTTTTTCCTGTCACTGCTAAAGATCAGGACTGGAGGACTTTGGGAGAGATCTTTCAGTAGGAAAAAATAGTTGAATTAAAAAAAATACCTGTGGAAAAATATGCGTAGCCAACTTGAAACCACACATGTTTTCATTCATATCATACATTGAAACAACCGCGATTATGAATGAAGTTAGTGTAAGGAAAACCAATCAAAGATGGCTATTGTTTATAAATCCTAACACGGTCTCGGTTCATAAACGTCTGGGCGCGATAGGAGCACCGATAAGGCGGCCTTCCAACTCCTCGGAAAAAAACACAATGCCATTATTCGAGCACAAAAACTTATCGAGTCAAGGGAAGTGAGGACCAGGACGAAGGGCGAGTGATGCCCTTCAACATCGACGTCGATAAAAATGTTAACCGATTTATCTTATCGATACTGCGAGCGGTTATGAAATTTATGAGCAGTGACGCCTAAAGCGTGGGATGTTTTGTAAATAAATTTATTCATTCACTGAATTAATTTGCATGCGAAAAGGATTTGCGCAGTTCGCTTGTCTTATGTTTCTATTTTTTAGAATTGAAATTAAAAATGTTCTATACTGATTTGAATATAAATAAAAACATAACGATTAATTCGGAAAAATTTTGCCATGTTTTTTTTCCTGTACGTTTTCTAGATAATAAAGTCTTATTTATGGGTAATTAATAATGCTAATCCTACATTTAATCATACTACTTTTATACTGTGTGAATTCGAAAGCAAGCCTTTCCCAGAGCAACTTTAGACTGCATTTTTTTTTATAAAATCAACTAGATTACATTAGTTAATTAATTGACCGAATTAATAATATTGAAACCCAGTGCAATGTTTTTCAATGTGTATTTTACATTACGAAACGACGTGTTTGTCAAGCATGCAAATCTTAGGGTACTTTCATAACTTTTCTGTATGTTCCATGTTCGTCTGTTTGTTTATTTTTAAGTATGGTTATCGATTTATCAGTCAATGAGGCGTTTTCGTTAAAAAGGAAAGCTTAATATAGTTCCCTCGAACTTTTCTTTTACTGGTAGAAAACACAATTTGACAATGACAGCAATGGTGATTAACAACAAACTTGCTTTCTCCGCTTGCCAGCTCCATCTGTTAGGTTTAGTAGAAATAACTCTACTAAACCTAACAGATTCTTTTGAACTAAAAACTTATTGTTTATTTTTTAAACTCTTTTTATCGAGCCGTCGTTCCCATCCCTAGTATTTTTTGCCGTCCAGGGCGCTACCTGGGCCGGCGAATGCCGTGAGCTTAGGTAGAAGTTTCTGAGAAGTGCGCCACTCAACGGAACCTACTGAAGGTGTTATTGTACAGGAATTATATCATTTGTAACGATATCGGAATGGAAAGCGCTGCGGTTATGTATTTACGGTTCACGTCACTGGAACATGTATTTTTTTCTACAGAAATAAAAATTAACTTGTAAAAAGTCACTTAAAATATTAATGTGAGCCATAGTACCTGCCGTGGGGTGCCGGCAGTAGAATGTTACCTCTCCTCTCATGCCCGGGGATGCAGCGCAGGCTCCCATAGAGCCTGCTAAGGGATACCTCCAGAAGATGGGCAGCAGCGTCTTTCCAGATTGATATTTTAAGATTGGTGCGATATGGGAATTTTGTCAATAACAAATGCCTACAACTTTTGACGTAACGGGAATAATAAGTTCGTATTATTTTATTCTGTTGAGCAAAACAGGAATTAATCGACAATCATGCTGTCAATGTATAACAATAAGAGAACCCATATCATGGTGGATTATGCAGGCGCACACAAGAGGAACGACTGTATATTATGCGATCAGGGTTGTTGGAGAGAATTATTGTTGCGTAAAATCGTGACACTGATGTGAAAATAAAATCCAATCAGGAAGGAATTTAGATTGATTTAATTTATAGATAGAGTTACCCCTTTACTTATAAACGCTGTTAAATTAATCAATAAAATAAATAAAAAAGCCTTTTATTTCATTAACTTATGAAACAGGTGGGTATTAAATTATTATGAAGTTAACAAAGCAAATATTATAAGTTAAGGCTCTTTCCATCCAGTGCGTTCCCGCTACTTTTTCCTGTCGGTCCAGTCCACGCCGTCGTTCTTCGGGCCCGTCTGTCGTCTAGCTGGCGCGCCAAGTGACCGCCTATTTCCACTTGTGTTTTTGGGTATATGCTAAGATAATGCATCTATTACTTTGTTTTTTTTCTCTTATACCTTTGCAACTTCGTCTATCTTGTAGCCTGATGTTCAGTATGCTTCGTTCCATAGATCGTTGTGCTGTCTGTATCTTTTGTCTGGTGTTTTCATTGTAGATCCAGGTTTGTGATCCATAAGATAAGCAAGGCAGAAAATTAGTGTCCATTACATTTTTAAATATTTTACTGGTATATTTGATTTAAGGATTTCTTTATGGCTCCAAATTTTTTTCCATGTCATATTTATCCTTCTCTCAACCTCTTCTTTGTGTCTCATCTTGTTGAATGATATTGTTTTGCCAAGATACACATAGCTCTCTACATATTCTAGTTGATTTTGATAGGGTTTTTAGTGATGTTAGTTGCTAGTTTTGTCTTTGATTGCAGCACTTCATGGACAGTTTTTATTATAGTTTGGTCTGAAAATACTCGTTTTTTAAAGGATTAACTGTTTGGATTATTTTTATCAGCGTTTATAATAAGAAGAGTTATTAATATTTATGGTTAAATACCCAGCCGATAAGTTAAGATGAATGTAAGGAGTACATCCCTTCGCTAAATATGATGAACATACACGTAGTTAGTTTGTTAAAACCCACAAACAGTATGATTATAATTAACCTATAAGAGACTTATTAAAGACTCTCGAAGACTCTCAGAAATCTCGTTTCAAAAAAATATGAAACATGGTCCGTGGTTACTGGTCTACCTGTATATTCTGAAGGCAATTCAATACAATTCGGGATGGCGGCATGACACGAAACTCATATTTTTATCTCCAACCAGCCAATTGAAAGTCTGCAATGGCGTCGGCGCGCGGCGTCGCGGTTTCAACAATTTTTATGCCGCTCCTGTGGTCGTCAGTTAATGGCTTCCGACCTCACTCTCCATATGACTGGATTTACGAGTTATCCATTTTTAGACAGCTCTGTGCCTAAAACAGATAACTAAAACTTTGTTGGCGATACAGGCCGTTCAGCAATGGATTTCTTCCTTTAAATATTGTTTGTTGTAGAGCACACTTAACAATTATATTTTAACGGTGAGCGAAAACATCGTGCGGAAAAACTCGGCTTAAATCAACTCCAGACGATTTAACATGTTCTGAGAGATTGGTGCAGGTGCCGGGCAAGCCAAATCCTACTAATCAAAGCAACGTCCCGAACAGCGTCAGCGATATCAGCTGCTGTATAAATTATCTATTAATGTGAGGGGCGAGAGGTGACAAAGTTATAAGATAAAGATTCGTGAAATAAAAAATGTAAAATAGCCTAAGTCTACATCTATAATGTGCAAAGATTCAGTTTGATCTGACCGGTAGTTTATAGTTGTCCCGATAATCGATCGTATGTCATCTGATTGGGTTAAACGAGAAGCTTGAGTTGAGCAAGGGCGTCAACAGTATTACACACAACCACCAAGGAATCGATTTATTGTGGCAATGTAGTATGTAATTATACCAGTGTTTTGTCTAGGTCGAGTGTTTTCTACGTATGTTTTAAGCTGAGAGTGTAAACATTGGCAAGCCAAATCTCTCCATCTTACATTGTCCAGTCCAGTCACTACAGCGTCTCGTACAAAATGAGTTGACAGTTGTTAATGCTTTTAAGTATGTGTGAGTGACTCGACTAGCGTAGTCTAGTTCGCCCACCAGCCAAATGGAGTGATGATTTGCAAAAAGGACAGTGATGATGTCGACGATGACGCTGTAAAAATATTCTAGATAACTAGATCTAAAAGGCCTCGGCATAAACTAAATGACGTAACTGCATCCACATATGTAGCTTCACGCGCAGTCGAAGTGGAGTTCGTTCACGGGCCGCTGGCGACCAAAGAGCTCCTTTAATCATGAGGAGGAGGGTATCAACTGCAGACGGAGCGTGGAAAAACTATGAAAGCTTAGATATAGTGGCATATATAAATGTTGGATATTGCTGGTATAGGTATGTACATTCACCGACACACATACGATACGCCGTGGGATGCCGGTAGTAGAATTTTACCCCTCCTCTCATACCCATGGATGCAGTAAGAGCCTGCTAAGGGATACCTCCGGAAGATGGGCGGCAGCGTCTTCCCGTGTATCAACATCCATATTCAATGTTTTTTTTTAATATATTGTTTATTGTGTAAATCAGTTTCACATTTTCTCTAGAAATGTAGAATATCTGCAAAATATCGACAAAAAACAAAACGCATTTAATACTACGTAACCTGTCGCCACTATTAGCTCTGGTGCAAGTTCAGCGTTAGTTGTGCAATATACAAACATAATGCTGAACCAGAACTATTTTGTTACGCTAACATGTTGTTTCTTAGACTTAAGTATTAAGGTTTCACTGCTTTATTAATCGAAGTGTTGCAAAAAAATGTAGTTTAATTTCAACTATAATATAAAAATATATCCAATTAAGCTGAAACTATTTTTACTATATTATCATCATCATCTTAGGACGTCCACAACTGTACATCTCCAAGTATCCATGAAGGCGTAGTTGCCATACTCACTACGCATGGCAGGCGGGTTGGCTAGCTCAGTTCGGTACGGGATTGATAATGGTACATGGAAAGACGCTGCCCATAATTCGGAGGTATCCCTTGGCTGATTCTTACTGCATCCACGGGCAAGAGAGGAGGGGTTACATTATTCTGCCGGCACCCCACACCAAACTATTTATGCTTACTAGAAAATGGTTCAGCTGTGGCACGCATCGGGTGGTGTAAAATAAACTTGTTTAGTATGCAAAGGGGTCGAGTGCAAATCACACAGACTGTTATAGACGAGAGACAGGTGGTTCAGTCCGCTGGCTGGTCAATTATAACTTGTAATTATGAGCGCGCGATTCCTAAGGGCTTTTGTGAATAATTGTTAGTTTGTACCTACAGGATACTTTTACTTAGTAATTACGGGGAGAGAAATGTTGGTTTTGTGAAATGTTTATTTCTGAATCGCGGGATTATTTTAGAAGTATTATAATCAGACGTCGGATCTGTGTTTTCAAAATGTGTTATAATTATTACAGTGATATAAGCTGTAAGTTTATGAGTATACCGTGGGGTGTCAGCAGTTGTGTCTCCTTTTTTGCCCGTGGATTCAGTAAGAATCTGCTAAGGGAAGATGGGCAGCAGCGTCTTTCCGTGGATCAACATCCTGTACTGCGCTCGACAACCCACCTGCAAAGCGTGGTGAGTATGGCAACAACCCCTTGATGATCGTTACTTGGAGATCCATGAGGAAGGTCTAGTCCAGCAGTGGGCGTCCAACGGCTGAGATGATGATTATGATTATACATTATGCTTATGACTATTGTTTATAATTTTAAAATGACTGCCTCCGTCGCTTAGTTGGTCGAATTAGTACCTGATACAAAGGAAGTAGCGGGATCGATTTCCGCCGCGTATTTTTCTATGTATGTTGATAAAAACGTAAGACCAAAAAAAAATTATTTAAGTATTTTATTATCAAACAACAAGCTTTACTTACTTTGGGGCTAGATCTTGCACAGTGTCCATCAATAAAAACTTATAAATGTGATAATTTTACGATAAACTGTATTGAAATAGAAGTGCCATTAATGAGTAGGTAGAAGGTTATTTAGACGAAACGGGAATCGATAGACAGAAAAGGGTTAAGTTGTGAGACGACACGGGAAGAATACGGAAAAGTGTCTGTACTTTATACATTCTTTATCGATTTAAGAAGTTAATTGAGACGAAACGGGAAAAATACGGACACTTTTATTCAGCCTTTATCGATTTACAGCATTATCGATTTCCAAGTAGCATTTACGACGGACAGACTTTGCAGAAACCATAAAAATACATACATTGACGCGTAAAAAGGAAACGGGCGAGCGACTCGCGCCACTAGCAAGTAGGCATTAGCATACACCGGACTTTATTACGTAGGTAATGTGTGTAAATTTTATTACTGAAACAACAAAAAGGTAAGCGTAATTTTAAGTTTTTCTTAAATATCATAAAATGATTATTATTGAATAATTTAAGAACTGTTTTTTATTTTAATATGATTTATAAAATTTTAGATTTATAAGCTTCTGCCCGCCGCTTCGCATGCGTTGTACCCGGTCAAAAAGTATATAGATAGATAGATAATATAAATCTTTATTCATTTTGTAAAAACGGGAATTACTCACGTAGTATTGTAACGATGATGATTTTCTTGAAAAATCGAAACGTCTTTTTGTAATAGGATTTATGAAATTTTAGATTCGTTAATGATAAATATAGGTATTTTAGATTAACATACACCGCACTTTATTACGTAGGTAATGTGTGTAAATTGTAATTGTATTAACCGACTACATTCTTCAACAAGATAGGTATAGGTATAGGTAGGTAGGTTCAGGTATAGGTAAGTGATCCGAGTTCTTCTACGTATCTCCTCATTTCTGATTTGATCCCGTAGAAAAACCTCGAGCATAGCCCTCTCCATAGCTCGTTGAGTGACTTTAAGCTTATTCATAAGGCCAACAGGGAAGGACCACGTCTCGGTTCCATATGTCATCACTGGTTGTTACCAGTGATGAAGCCAGGTTGTATGTTTTGTAATGGAAGTAGTAAGATCTATTAGTGTATATTGATACACGGAAAGACGCTGCATCTTCCGGAGGTATCCCTCGACATATTCTTACTGCATCCATGGGCAAGAGAAGAGAGGCAACATTCATCAGCCGGCCCCACGTCATACATATGAAATATGACAAATAGACATTGACTCAGCTAGTAACTATTTAACGATATTTACACGTGTTGCGGTGATTCACATTGCAGCTATTATTCACAAACACTCAACTTTATCTTACTTACCTACCTATCTACAAAAAAACAAGACCGAAGTGTCTGCTTGTTATGTCAAAATAACAGCAACTTCATCTAGGGAACGTAAGCCACAAGTACACGCTGGAGTGTAGGGGGGACGCCTACCATCTCCCCAAGTCAACCTCTCCTGCCCGCGGTGCATGCTGCTGACCAACGGACGAGGCTCTGACGACCGAAAAAATGGCGGTATAACTATTCAAATGGCGTATGTAAATCCCAACAGACCGGTGATTGGCAGCAGCATCACTGGTGCAAGGAGTTATGCCCTGCGATCGCCAACACGCATGCTCAGCGTGGCGATTATGGGCAAATCATTTCATGGCAAGCCAAAATATAGCACGGCCCCCAGTTCCCGATCGCCCCGCTATTCTTGACTACGACGGCGGTCATGGTTCCGGCGGGGCAGGGGGCGCGAAGAATCTCCGGGCTACAGTAGGCCGCCAACCTAACAAACAACAACTGACCCTGGCTACGTATAACAACGTAATTGCAGAAGAACTGGAGTGTATAAGGTGGCACGTTCTGGGTCTATGTGAAGTCCAATGAGAGGGAGAGGACACTATAACGCTAGAATCTGGCCACCTTTTGTACTTTATGGAGGGAGCTCAACTTTCCCAGGGTGGCGTCGGGTTTTTGGTCCATAGAACCTTCGCTGACAATGTGGTAGAAATGTCACCTTTTGTACCTAAATTATACACATGGCAGCAAGCGTCCTAAGACTGCGCAAAAAAATATATTCCAACCAAAATCCGACTTGTACAACGCGCTCACAGCTGCTAATCGATGTAAGTATAATTATATAATGTAAAGTATGTCGGTACTTGCATTTTCTTAGTATCTAGTGGTGGTCGTGATTCACTGTTTATCGATTTCCGGCCGTTTGTAGGTATTGGCTTTCTGCCTACCTATAATTACGAGTATAATATACCAAGTGTATGTACTCGTAACTCGCTGTGGGGTGCCGGCAGTATACCCGTGGGTGCAGTAAGAGCCTGTTAAGGGATACCTCCGGAAAATGGGCAGCAGCGTCTTTCCGTGTGTCAACATCCCATACAGCGCTCGCCAACCCGCCTGCCAAGCGTGGTGAGTATGACAACTACCCCTCATGGTGATCCATGAGGGAGGCCTGTGTTCAGTAGTGGACGTTTTACGGTTGAAATGATGAAGATGATCAAGTGCATCTAGGCTAGGCTAATGCATAATATACAAGTAATAATATTACGTACAAACAATATGTTTTTGTTTTTATTCCAATATTTATTTTCTTTTGTTAGTTAGTTGAAAAGTGTGTTTTTTCTAGCAATTTATTTTTTTAAGCTTTTTGTTTAGATTTACCTAAGTTAGACATAATTATTATTATCACAGATTGTTGGAGAAGCCACTGGCTCCTGAAACACAGTTATTACCTAGTTCGGAAGCCTATGGATTCATTAATAATAATGTAACACCCTACTTGTGTTAATAAAACATTTTTTACTTTTACTTTATAAGAAAATGAGGAGAGGCGGATTTAAAGTAGGTAATGCATATACGACTAGAATCATGCAGTCAGTGCAGCTAATCATTAATACAACTTCCAAATACCGTTAAAACACACAAAGTATCCGCTAAGTTTTACTCACAACATCTTGTCTTCTAAAGTCCTAGTTAGTTTAGTTCCTTTTCAATATGTTATTACCTGAAACAAATAAAGCGTAATTAAATTTTCAATAATATCATTCACATATTGTCGTATTGTACTGATATTTATTTATTACTTAATTTATTTAAAAACTTTATTGCACATTACATAATATTGTACAAAAGGTGGGCTTAATGCTAAAAGCCGATGATGCCAAGTGAATTGTGAAGTGCGAGTCTATCTGAATCTGTCTACGAAACAGGACGCGGCGACGCGCAGCGGTACCAACGCATCAAGAGTATTTGATCAGTTAGATTTTTTTAAATATTATGTATTTTTTAACCAAACTCAAACTTATCACTTGTCTGTTGGGCAAAGAATTAAACAAATAATTTGTTTACGGCTAAATTACGGGACAAGTCGAAGGCCCACCTGATGTATATACCGTTGTTCATCATCATCATCATTTCAGTCCACTACTGAACACAGGCCTCCCTCGCGGATCTCCACGAGGGGTAGTTGCCATACTCACCACGCTTGGCAGGCGGGTTATCGAGCGCAGTTTCGGATATTGATACACGGAAAGACGCTGCTGCCCATCTTCCGGAGTTATCCCTTAGCAAGCTATTACTGCATCCACGGGCATGAGAGGAGGGGTAACATTCTATTGCCGGTAACCTCTACCTATTACAACTGCTAACCGCGGTGACCACGTTCACTAAGCACGTGACCCACACTTCATTGCATTGTGCCGGTCACCCTGAGACAAAGTTGTAAGGTCTCATGAAAAGAACCTAACTCGGTCGTTAAAGTCATACATAACTCATCATTTCAGCCGTAAAACGTCCACTGATGAACACAGGCCTCCCTCATGGATCTCCATGAGGGGTAGTTGCCATACTCACCACGCTTGGCAGGCGGGTTGGTGAGCGCAGTATGGGATGTTGATACACGGATAGACGCTGCTGCCCATCTTCTGGAGGTCTCCCTTAGCAGGCTCTTACTGCATCCATGGGCAAGAGAGGAGGGGTGTCATTCTACTGCCGGCACCCCACGGCATACATAACTCATAATTTAACAACTCCCATTTGTCTTTTGTCATGATGTCCAAACGACTCTGCTCCTTAATCCTCATAGACAACTTTCAACCTATTTACAAAATCAGCCTTGTCCGCAGTTAAAAACCTGTAAGAACTTAATATACGTATGACGACACACAGTGTAGGTACATATAGCGTAGTAGATACAAAATACGATACGTTCATGTTGTTTATTTTCTAACCGGGCGGTGGCAGCGGCGCGCGGTTTTATTCACTTATTTTATACACTGACTGTACCTAGCTATAACTCCTTTAATTAAGGCAATTTGTGCTTTATTATGATGGATGGAGGTTGGAATTTAATTGTACTTTGTCCTGGTGTGTTTACGGTGGTGTTTGAGAAGACACAGCGTGGTTGCGAGCATGTCGAGATAGGTCTTTCACGTGTATTATAGATGATTTATACATCGTCAGCAACTTGTATTCATGCTGTACGGGACTGTATTGGCTGGGGCATTGTTAGGGTCAGGGAGAGGATTTTATTGACGCACTTGAAAATTAACTTTAAATTCATTAACATAAAGTGCAAAACGCCGCGCGGGGATTCCCGCGTATCTTCAAGGACGCGCGAGCATTTTTTGTCAGGTTCAAGCATTTATGCACGTTATTTTAATAATTTTAAAGTGTATTTTCAAGTGCTTTAATAAAATCCTCTCGTCTGCGCTGACCATCCTCTCAGTTTACATCATATATTCAGAGGAGTCGCGGGTTGCCTCTTAATGTTTACCTCTACTGTTAACTGTGACGCTGTATAAAACATCTATAATAGATGATAATGCCGTGGGGTGCCGGCAGTAATATGTTGCCCCTTCTCTCATGCCCGTGGATACAGTAAAAGCCTGCTATGGGCTCCTCCGGAAGATGGGCAGCAACGGCTTTCCGTGTATCAACATCACGTACTGCGCTCGCCAATCCGTTTGCCAAGCGTGGTGAGTATGGAAACTACCCCTCATGGATATCCATGAGGAAGGCCTTTGTTCACTAGTGGACGTTTTACAGCAGAAATGATGATGGTGATTGTACATTTTATGCAGCGACATTTTCATGTACAAAGTATTTTGTTTCTCGATCCGATCACCACTCTGACCCATCCTCGCCCATCGGTCATTAGAGGGAGACAGAACCATTTCTCACTCAAGTCTCGATGGGGTGACGGTGAGATATATCGTGGTTTCTGGTTTTACGTGTATAGCTCCTTGGGGAGAGTTTGACTAGTGATTGTGTTAAGAAAGTTAACGTTTTGAGGTTAAATTGGAGATGAACTGCTTTGGGCTTCTATGGGTCCGTTTAGTAACTAGCTAGGTGCTGTGGACGCTTTATGATGCTCTTTATTAAGCATAATAAAGAGTTATATCTATCTATCTAATGTCTTAAAAATGTTTTATCTTAACAAAAGCCTAAAATACATTATGGCATGCATTGATTTATATTAATAATTACATTGTAGATTCAAGAATATCAATTTGCATGACATAACAAAATGCTAAAACAGATCATTTAAATTTATGATTTTTTATTACATAGGAGGTACAATATATTAATTATCATGACAATATAGAATAATACAGCCGTGGGGTGCCTGCTAAGGAATACATCCGGAAGATGGGCAGCAGCGTCTTTCCATGTATCAACATCCCGTACTGCGCTCGCCAACCCGCCTGTCAAGCGTGGTGAGTATGGCAACTACCCCTCATGGAGATCCATGAGGGAGGCCTGTTCAGTAGTGGACTTTTTACGGCTGGAATGATGATGATGATAATAGAATAATAAAATAAATACCAGATAGTTTATCTATGGTGTTATGTTTTATGAAGTATACAGTGAACAACTAATTTAACATAATAAAGAACAGTGTAATTCACGAGTCTTTTGATACTTCATTATAACAATTCGATTAGTTATTCCCAATTAAACGAGGTGCAGCTCGCGTCTTTGCCCGCCATAAATCTATCGTAATTTACTGGTTCACATTAGCATACGTGATAAACCTGTCCGACTGTAATTTTTTTAACCGATTATATAGGTACTTATATTTTAGTTCTTTAATCCGTCCTTTCATGTCCCTTACTAAATGATATCACATAAATGAAAATAAAAAATAATGCTGGGCAATCCACACAGCATCATCTATAATATATATAGCCCCAGTTATGGGTACTAGATGACTGATAAATACATTCGGTATACTACATAGATATTGCACGGTGTAACCAGACCACTACCGAAAACTGGGGGGTTGCAATCAGACCATGATATTGAAAATATTTAAATATTTGTGGTCTTTGGTTTTTGTCGAAAAAGGTGTTTGTATTTGTTTTTATTTCTAGTATTTTATTTTTATTACCTAAGATTGTTTATAATTAATTATATTGTTTGTGTGCTCTGTAGCTAATAAACGAATGTCTATGTCTATGTCTAAAATATTTAGCGAAAAAAAACCACAAAAAATATCTTAATATATCTATGACCTTTTTATTTTTTTTCTTGTAACATTATTATGCATAGAAAAATACGCAGAACACGCTGAACAAATATCTGCAAATTGTACAGATATTTGTCCCAAGTAAACGAACCCGCAACCTCTTCGCCTTCCTTCGACCTTCGCCCGCTGCGCCACAGAGGTGGTCAAATAGCGGTTCAGAAGATTTTAAGTTATTTATGAATTATGGCACAAACATAGGGAGCCCTATTACCCAGCAGTGGGCGAAGTCGGGCAGTGGATGATGGTGATGAATTATGGAGCCGTATTGGCCGAGTGGAATGTACCCTTGACTTTTGATCCGAAGGTCGTGGATTCGGTTAAAGTAAATTTTTAAGAAGATGACCACACATCCAAAATAAAACCAGCCAAGAGCGAGTCCGGACTCGCGCACCGAGGGTTACGTGCCAATTTAAAGCCTGTATTACATTACACGGTATTCAGGGACCCTTACCCTAACTAAGAGTGGTGTAATAAGAGTTAGATAGCGTAAGGGACCCTAACTAGGGCGACCGGTTGGACCCGGCAAGCCATGCTCCCTAATCGCCCTAACTACCGGGCCCTGAATACCGTGTAGTGTAATACAGCTTTAAGGATGTTTCTCTTGTTACCTTGACGGCGCCATCTCTTCTCTGATAGCGGAACTTATTATTTAATCTATGATTATATTATGTTTAACTTCATATCAAATACCGAAGTATTAACTGAAGTAATTGAGTCCGAAATATAACCATTCATTCATAAGTGAGGAGGCCTGTGACAAACAAAGTGCGTATCGCGTTCCGGACATAAACAGCCGCATTTAGGTCAAGAGTGTGATAAACTTTATGTATGAGTTATACCCGTCTAATTGCTGAGACGGATGTCTAATAATATAGATCGGATGAATAAAAATTCATCATCACCATCATTTCAGCCGAAGGACGTCTACTGGACATAGGCCTCCCTCATATTGAGGGGTTGTTGCCATACTCGCCACGCTTGGCAGGCGGGTAGGCGCAGTAGAGGGTGTTTAGGGAGCGGAAGACGCTGCTGCCCATCTTCCAGAGGTATCCCTTAGCAGATTCTTACTGCATCCACGGGCAAGAGAGGAGGGGCAACATTCTAATGCCGGCACCCCACGGCAATTTGTTATAATTAGTAATTATATTGCTAATTGCAATGCTTTAAATCGTTAGATATGACACTAAGAACTGTGGCATTGTCTATAGATGTGTTAACAACAACGCCGACGCGTGTAACAGATTATTAATTTCTGATAAATCTGACACACGCAATATACCAAACTGTTATTGTTAGCATTTATTGTGGAATCATATTGCACAAACTTTCGTGAAAAAAATAACACACACCATGTCCGGCTATGGTGTGTGTTATTTTTTAAAGATACACTGATTCCAAGTATGCGGGCTATCTCAAAGATTAAAATCTTTGGGCTAAGTATCTCATTTCGTGTGGAAACAAAACGCCGCGGTCTCATTATGGCATTGGCGTATCCTAACGATTTAAATTTCATTCCTTCAATGTCCTAAGCTAAAGATATGTAGCATTATTCGGATAAGCGTCCTATAGTCGTCAGCAAAATATTATCATTAGAAGCAAGGAGACTACAATGGAATATGATAGCGTAATTCTACCTTCTATTATATTATACGACACCTAACCTAAACATGGCCGCACTAACCATGGTCGGGTAACTCAAATCCATGCAACATGATCTCCCAACACAAGCAAAGACATTTAGATAAATAACTTGGAAACATTAATCTTCCCATTTCATTTCTAATATCGAAGTAATCCTGCAAAAACCCTGCCTCCTTTTTAATCCAATATTCCGGAAAATTCCTATTGTCCTAGTTTTCAATCATTCGACACGCGCCCTCCCTGAAAGCTGAAAGGGTACTGAAGCGATTCGCAATTCGAATATACACTACATTCTACAGGGCTTCTTCTGGGTTCACCACGCATGCGTAGTAGGATCCAGATTCTATCGTTCTTTTTTTGTTGGAATACATACTCTATTACAACGTATTATGAGCATAGAATTTATTTATTCCGTGTAATGCAGACTCTTGGGGTAAATTCAAATTGAATGTAAACTTTATTGCGTAGCGATAAGGTGTGGAGTGTAATGGCAGATGTAGTTATACATGCGAGGGGTTGATAGGGATCAGGTGGCACTTGTCTTCTGATGAAATGACGTGGCTTCGGAAATTAAGAGTGAGGTCATGTGGAAAAGTCTTGAAGTTTTTGTCACGTCAACAAACTTGATGAGCAAACAGTTGAAGTAATATGTCAAAGTAAGTTCTTAATTTCAAGCGTAAATGTATTGTTTTCTATCGTAAATAACACATAGAATTTGATTTCTTCAGATATCATTTTATGTCAAATGCCATTTGAGATTTTAGAAACCGGCAAATAAATAATCTAACTGTTCATATTTATTATGAACATTTAGATTATTTATTTGCCTAATATTTCATTAGATCAGAATATTTCATTTAGATCTTGATTTATAAAGTTTGAAATTTTTAAAGTATTATAATTATAATAACAAACTTAGGAAGAACATTTCAAGGAAATTAAAAAAATATATGATTCCGGTGGGTTTCGAGCTCGAGCCCACGTCCGTCAAACCGATCTTTGACGTTTCCTTTTGAGTGCTTTAAACGCTAAGCTACTATTTTTAAAAATGTAGATGGCGCTCTGTCGGTGCTTAAACGATATGACCTTATTAGAATTTCGACGCAACCCGACACGGGTTCCATCAGCAGACATCAATCACATTATTGGTGTCAAGCCTACTGTTTTGGACATTACACGCGTTAGACATTGTATCACGATAGAATGAAGACTATAAATCTATTCCTATCAGTGTGCGAGCAAGAGCGAAGGGTCTCATCCATTGTCTGTGCTGGAAGTGGGAACACACGGCCCTTCCAACGACACCTTCATTTGTCAAAATGGGATGAGCAGTTAAACATTACAATACCGTCTGTTAGATACATAACTCTCTGTTGGCTTTGTCTTAGTCGGGTAAATAGCGTTATTCGTTTCTCTGTCCAGTGTGTTAGCACGTTAGTGAACATAAAAATAAATAATGCTGGACAATTCACACAGCATCATATAGCCACAAGCTAACAGAGCTTGTGTTAGGGATACTACTAGATGACTGGTAACATACATATTATATTACATTATACTATTAGATATGAACACCCTGAACAAAATTATATAACCAATATCTGCAGATCGTACAGACATTTGTCCCCGCAGGCGGGAATCGAACCCGCTACCTCTTGCGCCGCAGACGCCACAGAGGTCGAAGTTAAACTATAAATACTGTTTTTAATATAAACCAGGATATTTATTGACTTCCGTAAGTAGAACCTAAGATGTTTTAAGATGTATATGCGATATAAGCTAATATAATAGGATTAAAAATATATTATCTGTTTAAGTTTTTGATTTTTCTTGTACCTAGTGTTCGTCTAAAAATTGAGATCACTCATTGTTTAAGCTCGATCTGGTAAGATGAAGCCGAGATAAAGCATATCGAGGTGAAACTTAATAAAATTACGACTTA
Organism: Pasiphila rectangulata; assembly: GCA_963082625.1. Lineage (NCBI taxonomy): Eukaryota > Metazoa > Arthropoda > Insecta > Lepidoptera > Geometridae > Pasiphila > Pasiphila rectangulata. Next base: position 1,707,244 of record OY720246.1, on the reverse strand, counting down.
CAAGTGGTTGGTTGTAATAATTATATAAAGCCCGTGGACGCAGTAAGAATCTGCCAAAGGTTACCTCCGTGAGATAGGCAGCAGCGTCTTTCCGTGTATCAATATCCCGTACTGCGCTCGCCAAACCGCCTGCCAAGCGTGGTGAGTATGACAACGACCCCTCATGATCAGTACTTGGAGATTCATAAGAGAGGCCTATGACCAGCAGTGGACGTGCTACGGCTGAGACCACGATATCATTAATAAGTTAGTCAGCAAGTAAGCGAAAAAAGCCTAAGAAGCTTTAAGATTGGTAATATTACAATTTAATTCGTTATTAGATTAAGTTCTTGAGTTATATATAAGTATATAAATCAATCAGTTATATTATAACTTATAACTAATAAGGCAAACGTATTTAGTGTAGTGCAAAAAAAAGAAAAAAATGTATAAAAAAATCCTATAATAATAAAGAATCTTTAAAACATAATAAGATAGTACAAAAACAGTAAGATTTCGAACGCATCTACTTTATAAAACCTCTGAGTAAAACGAAGATATTTTAAGAGGAAACAATGGAACACGAGCGTTTGTTATTTCTAAAATATAAACAATTTCCTTAAACATCCGGCCCTTAAGTATAAGCACAATACCCTGACATAAGCGACGTGATATTTCACGTAAGTTAACTACATTAAGCTTTGCTTGGTTTGGGACTTACGTATTTTATTCTGGGATAAACATACTTTAAACCTATCTCGTTTTACTACTGGGTAACGCTGTATTGCCGTGGGGTGCCGGCAGTAGAATGTTAACCCTCCTCTCATGCCCGTGGATGCAGTAAGTCTGCTAAAGGATACCTCCGGAGGATGGGCAGTATCGTCTTTCAGTGTATCAACATCCCGTACTGCGCTCATCAACCCGCCTGCCAAGTGTGGTGAGTATGGCCCCCCTCATGGCGATCCATGAGGGAGACCTGTGTTCATCAGTGAACGTTTATGGCTAAAATGAAAGCTGTCTGGTAATATACACCGTGCTCCTTAATAACCCGAAAGATTTAAATCACGTATTTTTGACGACAATACGAGTAAGTAATATTATATCAACATGAGTCTAATTATTTGTCTTAATTAAATTACTATTTCAGTACAAATTAAATCATATTAATTGCCCGTTTCTTTGTGAACAAGTCTTTAGTTGAGAAACTCAAGTAGAGAAACAGAGAGCGAGCGTGACACTTCACGAATCGCTCCGAAATCATTCGACGAACGGCGAATGCCGTGACTTGTGTTCTATGACAAGAAGTGTCAAGTTATGTCTAGCACGATGTCTGCTTTTAGGGTGTGTTAGACTGGAGATTTTTTAACTTGTGATTTGTTTTAAATAATTAATATCTCCCTAAGTATGGGTTTTTGGACTATATGTTACATAATTATATATACTCTAATTAGGCTCTAGAATCGTTGGCTTAAATCTTTCGGGTTATTAACGGGCACGGTGTATAGGTATTTATACAAATAAATAATATGAGATAATAGACATGTTGCTTCTTTCCATGCTTCTTTAACGATTTTTTTTATGCTTTTGGTATGTAAATATCCTAGGTTAATGATTAATGATAGAAGGATGCAAACATTCACACAATATTAGTGAATTATTTAGCAAGGACTTTAAACATTTATTTTACAATTATATACAGCTATGATTTTACTTAATTATACCTATTGTAAAATTGTACCTCATTAGTAATTATATATTAGACATACTTACGTCATAATATATTAATTAGATTTAAATGTCATAAAACAATATTTTATTTTCGGCAGTATAAACTGCCTGACATAAATTAAAGAATATAAATTACACAAATTAACATTAAGTACTAAGTATAAACTTAGTACTTAATGTTAATTTTGTAAGCACATTTAGCGTCGCAGCACATCGCTTTGAGCCGCTTTGTTTCTCTTTGCAGTCCATCTAGGACGATGGCGACTGCTAACTTTATTTATTTTTTGTGGCGGGTAGGTAGTCGCGCGCTCGTACCGCATGATATTATGTTACCTAGTTTATAAGTTCTCATTGTAAGTGAATTATAAATTCTCAAGATGAGAATAAAGATTTCTTAAACCTGAAGGATACCCAATAAAAGATAAATGAAGGTGTCCATAAATATACATATAAAAGTACCACATAAATCTATAAGAAAGATCACAAAAGTTAATGATGCTCTATCTTACCGCAAGAAATTAAAGTGGCGCTGGGCGGGCCACGCAGCACGGGAGACAGACAATTATTATTATTATTTAATTATTTATTGCACACAATTTACAAAAAACAGTATACAAATGGTGGGCATAATGCCGAAGACAATCGCTGGACCCAACTACTGACTTCGTGGAAAGGACCATCAGGTAATAGAAAGACAGGTAGACCAACTGCACGATGGCCAGACGAGATAGTACAAGTACCTGGTGAAAAATGGATAAAATCAGCAAGTGATAGAGACACCTGGAAATCTATACTATAAAAGTTTAAAAAACGCGCAAAAAAATTCAGTCACCCATCCATTTTATGGCAGCGCGTAGGGTTGCATAACCATGATAATTGATTTCGTCCTTTTTGTAGAGACGATTATTTTATGATTCCATAGCTTATGTATAGTTTTTTTCTCTGTATTACAGTATAAGACGATATACCTTGCCAAATTTCATAGTTAAAGGTCAACGGGAAGTACCCTATGAATTCCGTTGAGAATGTCGAAACATGCGTTTTTTGCAGCATAAACCGTCGTATCTTTTTTCAGGGTAACTTTAACTATAGATTTTTTCACAGCTTAAAGATGCTGTAGGTTTGAGTACATGGTTAATTTCAACTTGATCCCTCTACATGTGCTCGAGTCGAGATAAAGGGTCTTAACCTATATTTTTTTCCGACCAAAACAAACGGTATTCGATTATTTAAAATTGAATCGAAAATTGGTTTATTTGGAATATCGTGGCCTTAACATAGCTGTCGATACGGTAAGTAAAATTATTTAACTGCAACTCAACAAAGTTGCACCACAGACCAGAACTTACTACTTAGTAACTACTCGCTACTCGCCACAGGTAATTAGTAGCCTGGTAAATGTTAAAGGAAGTTAGATTTTAGTAGGCACGTTTTGTCTCTTGTCCGTAGATGCAGTAAGAATCTGCCGTGGGAACATCTGCCTCCGGAAGATTGGCAGCAGCGTCTTTACATACTACTACTCATCAACCCGCCTGCCAAGCGTGGCGAGTATGGCAACAACACATTACCTTGAGTATCCTAGAGGTGCACTAAGGAGGGATTTTTCGAAATTCCCACGGGAACGGGTACTACGGGGGTGAAACTGCGGGGTGCAGCTAGTATTAATATAAGTTCCTAAGTAGCTACTGAGTAGTAAGTGCAGTGGTCTGAGGTGCAACTTCGAGCTTGGCAACTTAGTAGTTACTTACAGTGAAACAAATGCAATTTACTTAGCGTAAAGCGATACGGTAATTAAATTGCGTGGAAAATAGAACTTGCTTCCGCCCGCTGCTTTATACGGGTTTTACTAACTTGAAAAAAGAACTGCACTGCTGATTTTTTTAAGCAGCCTTTATTATTTCTCGGATACCATTATTTCTCGCCTCAGAAGTAATTAAGTACTTATATGTAGTATTTTTCAGGGTTCCGTACCCAAAGGGTAAAAACGGGACACTATTACTTAAACTCCGCTGTCCGTCATCAGGCTGTATCTCATGAACCGTGATAGCTAGACAGTTGAAATTTTCACAGATGGTGTATTTCTGTTGCCGCCATAACAAAATATATATATAATAAATATTTAAGGGGGCTGGCTCCCATACAACAAACGTGATTTTGATTGAATAATGGCAGCGTCTTTCCGTGTATCAACATCCCGTACTGCGCTCGCCAACCCGCCTGCCAAGCGTGGTGAGTATGGCAACTACCCCTCATGGAGATCCATGAGGGAGGCTTGTGTTCAGTAGTGGACGTTTTACGGCTGAAATGATGATGATAATTAATGGTAAGGAACCCTTCGTGCGCGATTATTATTAGACTATGCTCGACTTTTACCGCCTACGTAATCTCGATGCATCGCCGCCATGACTGTAATACGGGTAATCTTGCGCATTCAATGCATTTTGATGATATATTTTTTGTTTAAATGAGTTATAAAGACATCGTGGTAGACCCAGGCGGCGATGGCGACATGAGCTATCCTATGGCTTCAACAAACTCAAAACAGGGATAAGTGGAAGGAGGGAAGGAAGACCTTTGCCCAGCAGTGGGAAACATCAGGCTTATAAATAAATAAATATAAGTTACGATACGATACTATGCTTGTCTGTTTTTGGACTGGCTTTTAAAATGTATTGTATTTTAGTTTTTAATTTCATCTCCAAGTGTTCTTATAAAAATTCGTTTATGTTTATATGAGTAATATTGTGGTATTATTCCTTCGCGGTACCAGTACCTACCTATTTATTTACTTGCTAGATAATTTATTGCACACAACCTTAAATTAGGGAACTATTGGTGATCGGACCCAAGCTAATTATTCCAACATTGCCGATTAGCACTATTTCTAGTTAAGATATTAAGACATACTTTATGGAAATTTGTCGACAATCAAGTATACCATTGTACCAGTTTAGTAATATAAGTACTTATTTTTCTGTTATTTTTTAAGGTGAGCAATAAAGTATTTTGTAATGTATTGTATTGTAAACCTGAAATACTGATCTAAGTCTCTACAAAATAGAAATTTTTATTTTGCTTGTGATGAATAAACATAAAAACTACGAATCGATTTCAAATTTTTTTTTATCCTAAGAATGCTACATTATCGCTGAGTACCATAGTCTCGTAGTCTTACGGGAAGAGGAACTACAAGGGTGAATCCGCGGGGCGCTGATAGCCTCACAATATTATAAAGAGAAAAGATCTGTATGTTGTATTTTGTATGTTTGTAACGAATAATCTCAAAAACTACTGGACCGATTTTCAAAATTATTTCACCATTAGAATGCTACATTATCCTTGAGTACCATAGGCTATATTTTACCCTTAGTCTCACGGGAAAGGGAACTACGCGGGTGAAACCGCGGGGCGCTGCCAGTAATATATACGCAAAGAAAATGAAAAAAACCAAGAGTAAGAATCGTTATAATTCAGCAAATTAAACGTTTTATATACCATTTATTGCCGCCGTGGGGTGCCGGCAGTAGAATGATACCCCTCCTCTCATGCCCATGGATGCAGTAAGAGCCTGCTAAGGGCTACCTCCGGAAGATGGACAGCAGCGTCTATCCGTGTATCAACATCCCATACTGCGCTCACCAACCCGCCTGCCAAGCGTGGTGAGTATGGCAACTACCCCTCATGGAGATCCATGAGGGAGGCCTGTGTTCAGTAGTGGACGTCTTACGGCTGAAATGATGATGATGATGATTCCTTAACAGCCACTTGTCTAGAGTACAGAGTTCTACAGAACCCCAGAAGCCTTCGACAAAACAATAAACTTCGAGTCAAGAAAGCCTTGTTTGAAATCAGAGAAGTTTGCGAAGTTTTTGTCATTCTTCTTAGAAAGAAGACAGAAAGAATAAGCTCTTATTTGAATATCACATTGCTATACCTATGCGTCTTAGACAGAAATAAACTTTAAAATAAAACCGGATACCCTGCATAAATAAATAATCAATGATTTAAAAAAATCCGGACAAGTTCGAGCTGGACTGGCCCACCGAGGGTTCCATAGGTATTTAGGAGCATAATAAATATATAATGCTCCTAATAAAATAAAATAAATAAATAAAAATATTAGTTAAGTTTTTAAAATGCAAAAAGAAATTCGGTCACCCATCCAATTTATGACCGCGAGTGCTTAACCTTCATAAGATGATTGATTTCATACTTTTTTAAGGACGATTTTTGTATAATTTTTAATGATTAAACATGCGTTTTTTTGCGGCATAAACGGCCGTTTTTTTTTCAGGTTAACTTGGAGTATGGATTTTTTCACACCTTGGAGAGGCTGTAGATTTGAGTAAGTATATGGTTTTTATTTCAACTCGTTACCTCTACACGTTCTCGAGATACAGGGTCTTGACATAACCGACAGAGGGACAGACAAACAGACTTTTAAGGTACGTAACCCAAAAAATAATACGTATCTACTAATTAACTACTAATTACTAATTTTTATAAAAAGGAAGGATTTGTATATTGTGTGTGGTATTTTTGTAAAGAATAAACTCAAAATATATTGGCACGACTTTCAAAATTCTCTCACTATTAGAATACTACATTTTCCCTGAGAAACAGACTATATTTTATCCCCGTATTCCCTCGGGAACGGGAACTATGCAGGTGAAACTGCGGAGAGCGGCTGGTGCTTAATAAACTTTTACTCGTTCTATTATCCGACTTCGGAAAAACAGGTTTTACTAGTTAGAATACCTTTTTAGGGTGCCCCACCCAAACGGTAAAAACGGGACCCTATTACTAAGGCTTCGCTGTCCGTCTGTCTGTCCGTCCGTCTGTCTGTCTGTCACCAGGCTGTATCTCATGAACCGAGATAGCTAGACAGATCAAATTACACACTAACAACAAATACTAAAAACAGAATAAAATAAATATTTAGGGGGCTCCCATACAACAAACGTGATATTTTTGCCGTTTTTTGCTCGATATTAATAACGGCAACAGGCAGACGCTTGAAATATTCACACAGTACTTAGTTGTATATTAATTTTAAAAATAAATAATCTATTAAATTAATGGTACGGAACCCTTCGTTCGCGAGTCCGACTCACACTTAACCGATTTTTTTACAATTGAAACTAATTGATGAAAAGACTACATAAAATATTAATGATTTGCACACTTAATGAGACAATGCAGTTTTTGGTGGCAGGACATCCAACTATTTAAATCGGTGTGTAACTAAAGATTCTAGTTAATAAGTTTTTCAGCATTACTTGTATTAATAAGTGTTAAAAATTGTACCCTGCGAACATTTTAATATTGTTTTTGCTGTAATAAATATTTTTATCATTTTTTCATTCGGCAGTAGAACATTACCCCTCCTCTCATGCCCGTGGGTGCAGTAAGAGCCTGCTAAGAGATGCCGGAATATGGGCAGCAGCGTCTTTCCGTGTATCAACATCCCGAACTGCGCTCGCCAACCCGCCAAGCGTGGCGAGTATGGCAACTACTCCTAATGGAGATCTATGACATGGCCTGTATTCAGTAGTGGACGTTTTACGGTTGAAATGAACTAAAGATTTAAATCTTTAGGTGTAACAGTGTATTTTCCACGTGTGCACTGGGTAGGTAATGTGATTTCTTTCTGTGCACTCAGCGAACTGTAATGGGTGACTTGTGAACATTGACCATTGTATGCAGATAGCCACAGAGCGCGTGGACAGAGGGGACGGCGCGAGTCAATCACTGTTTCAATGAACAAGCGGTGGACGATTTAAAAGTTGGACTTTTGTGATGGCCTGAGTGTCGTGTTTTTCCAAAATGGTGATAGTTCGATTTTGGGTCTCTTTGGGACTCATGTTTCTACAAAAAAAAAACTTTCAAATTCTGTTTGGCTTTTGTTATAGAGTAAAAGTAGAGTAGCAGTAAAAGTATTAAATATTAGTAGTGAGTAGTTGTAGAGTGAGATAGTTGTGGTTAAGTAGTACAGTGGTAATATAGTAGTTGTTGAGTAGATGTGGAGTAGTTGTAGTAGTAGGTGCGATACGAAGTTCGCCGGGACAGCTAGTTAGAAATAAAACTTGAAATTGTTATTTGTTTTTATATCACTTATTTTTTTTATTAGACTTTTTTACTTATTTTAGTATATAATTTCGCCCTACAAGAGAATCATGTTAATGGAGACGACTCATGTTTCGGTGCATAGCCGGAATCGAACCTATCTACAGTCCATCCCAAACATCCAACACAGCTCGCGTTCATTAAAATCATAAAAGCAAGCTGAATTATTAATATCGAAATTACTTTAGATCTAGTTGACAACGAAATTACATGGCCGTAAACATTTATGGACGTAATTAGCCGATCACACGAAAGTAATCTCCATAACCAGGTGGGTAAGGTGCAATGTACTATGCAGTGCGAATGGCTGAGAACGTTGGTAATCATGATAGGTCAGCTTCGATTATTCAACACATAAAAATTAAGAGAAAAATCGAACCCGCAACCTCCAGTACCGCTCCAGTTAACCAAAGTCAGTAAGTGTTTATTCAATAGAGCATAAAGCAACATAAAATAGTAAATTTTCAAAAGAAGAACAAGACACATTTAAATGAATAAAGCGTATAATTGAATTCGTTCGCATCAGATAACTTATTTTTCATGTGAGGGAATTGTTACAATTTCTGTCTTAAAAGCGAACATTAAATTAAGCATAATGCTTAATTTAATGTTCGATTTCGAAGGATATTGGATACTTTGGATTGCAAGATGACTTTATTTCATACCGCAACTTTCACTATATCTAGACTGGATCTACTGAGAGTGATTCCGTATTGCATACGTCAAAAAAGGCAGCAAAGCAAGACAGGATTTTTTTCAATTTAGAGTATTCTTAAGCCAATCTCAATAATCCTATCAGAAAATAAGTCAAAAAACCCCCAGTTTCAAAAAATCCTATGTCCGCTTTTTTAGCAGTTTTGACCCACAAATCTTAAATATTATTGACGATCGGTAGGTCTACCATGAGTTTTCACAATCTATACTCTAGTTAGTAGTTAAAAAAATGTATGAAAACTTGTACAGTGCCTCTATCGGATAGTTTGGTACTGATCATCGAAAGTGTAAAAAATCTACATAAGTTCCGCTATCAGACAAGAGATGGCGCTGTCAAGGTTCTCCAACAAATATAAACCGCCTTTATCATAAATTATATGATGGCACGGAACCCTCGGTGCGCGAGTCTGCCTTGCTCTTGCCCGGTTTTATTTCGTCAAAGTCGTGTCAAAATCATCATTATCATCTCAGCCGCAGGACGTCCACTGCTGGACAAAGGCCTCCCTCATGCACGCGAGCGCAGTAATGGTTGTTTATCGGAAAAAACGCTGCTGCCCGTCTTCAAGAGGTATCCCTTAACAGATTCTTACTGCATCCACGGGCAAGAGAGGAGGGGCAACACTACTGCCGGCACCGCACGGCTATGTCACTGCTGTGTTGAAATTAACACGATATAATATCGCGAGGGTTCAAAAAGTCTTATTCTATGACTAGACTGCAGCGTGGAATAGACACCCGTTGATACGGTGAGGTCACATGTGAACGGGCCACGCCCGCCTACGGCGCTGGTCCGTCAGCATAAATTAGACACCCGAGACCACTCTTCACAACGCAGGCAAACGAATAATTATAAAAAAATGCTGGACAATTCACACAGCATCATCTAGCCCCAAGCTAAGCAGAACTTGTGTTATGGGTACTAGATGACTGATACACAACATAAATAGATATTTTTTTTATTAGAGTATATCTCTTTAAGTGCTTGGAGTACACCATGTGTACGTAAGTCTTTGCTCCTTAAATCATGAACTTGGAAAGATATTGAATAATTTTCTGTATCATGTAAGATTTTTGAGACTATGTAGAGGGAATTAGCTATTAGGAAATTTCACAAGGCTTAGGTCGCGTGACGAGCTATTGAGAAACACCCAGAACACCCTGAGCTAACTTCTGCAGATCATACAGACATGTCCCGAGGCGGGAATCGAGGCGGAGCCTTCGCCCGCTGCGCCACAGAGGTCGACAAACCAAGAAATTAAATACAATATAAGACTAGAATGCTCACTTTTCATAATTGTTGAAAAAACCCAGATGATGTGTGAGCAAAACCTGTTAATTTTCTATATTCTACATCTAATACATCACCAACCCGCCTGTCAAGCGTAGTGAGTATGGCAACTATTATCTATCAATTTAATACAACTATATGACGACCTCTGTGGCGCAGCGGGCGAAGGTCCGCCTGCTACGCAAGAGGTTGCGGGTTCGAATCCCGCCTCGGAACAAATGTCTGTATGACCTGCAGATATTTGTTCAGGGTGTTCTGGATGTTTTTCTATTTATATTAAAACTATCTATCTATGTAGTTTATTGTATTAAGTTATCAGTCATCTAGTACCCATAACACAAGCTCTGCTTAGCTTGGGGCTAGGTGATGCTGTGTGAATTGTCCAACATTATTTATTATTTATTTATTTATTTATATATATATAACTATACTATCATGGAGATCCACGACGAGGTCTGTGTTCAGTAGTGGACGTTTTACGTCTCAAATGATGATGATGTATACAAACAAACAAATCGGTCGCCACGGCTGCAATATAATACTGATAATATCACAGTATATTATTATACTGTGATGACAACAGTACCACGCAGGTATCATTAGCCTCATGAATTTTAATGTTTTTTTTTTTAATGTTGCCTCTCCTCTCATGCCCGTGGATGCAGTAAGAGCCTGCTAAGGGATACCTCCGGAAGATGGGCAGCAGCGTATTTCCGTGATCAACAGCCGTACTACGCTCGCCAACCCGCCTGCCAAGCCTGCCAAGCGTGGTGAGTATGGCATAGTTGCCCCTTATTGAGATCCATGAGGGAGGCCTTGTTCAGTAGTGGTAATTAAAGTATTAAGCATTCGCTAAATACTTTAATTATCACAATTAGAGGGAGAAGTTCTGCCTTTTCATTCCATTCTTCGATATTGCTTCTTAAAGTGCTGATCATCATCATTTAAAAAAAAAGTCACATTTAATTATTATTAATAAATTATTTTATTTAATTTTAATTCCTTTTTACAGGCCTCCCTCATGGATCTAAAGATCATGAGGGGTTGTTGCCATACTCACCACGCTTGGCAGGCGGGTTGACAAGCGCCGTGCAGGATGTTGATACACGGAAAGACGCTGCTGCCCATCTTCCGGAGATAGGTATCCCTTAGCAGGCTCTTACTGCATCCACGGGCAAGTGCCCTTCTTGCCCGCACATTCTACTGCCGACACCCCACGGCATATTATATTGATATAAGTGCTGATGCATGCGACCAATTGTGTTCAGCCCAGGTCTCAAGTTAGGTCACCTCGTATTCTCAGAAGACTAACTGACGCAGCCAACCAAGCGTGGATTCCAAGAAATTATCCGCTCGTAAGCTTCTTATATTACACTAGCCGCACTCCGCGGTTTACACGCGTAGTTCCCGTTCCCTTGGGAGAACGGGGATAAAATATAGCCTGTGTTACTCAGGGCTAACGTAGCATTCTAACGGTGAAAGAATTTTGAAAATCGGTCGAGTAGTTTTTGAGTTTATTCGTTACAAACGTACAAAATACAAATCTTTCCTCTTTATAATATTGAGAGATGAGAAATAAGTTTAACACTGTATTTTTTCTAGGTTTAGCAAAGACCTTATAATTATTTTTTTAACGCTAAAAGCGTTAATCTGGTCTCGAGAAAATATGTAACGAACGGTCATCACCATCATCTGAGCCGGAGGATGTCCAATGAAGACATATCATGCCTCCCTCATGGATCCTTGTACTGATCATGTTGTTGCCGTACTCACCACGCTTGGCAGGCGGGTTGGCGAGCGCAGTACGGTATGTTAATACACGGAAAGCCGCTGCTGCCCATCTTCCGGAGGTATCCCTTAGCAGGCTTTTACTGCATCCACGGGCAAGCAACATTCTACTGCCGGCACCCCACGTCATAAGAAACAATAATTCATCTGAAATATCCTAATTATAATTCCTTGATATTGTTTTCTGCTTTTGTTTGTAGTAGATTTAGTGGACTTTTATTTAACTCTTATGTCAATCTGAGAATAGCGTTGTGGGCTGCATTATCAACACATTGTATTGTATACCTTTTTAAATTGTAATTTGTATAATGTAACTGTTTGCTTTTCCTGAATAAATAAAAATAAAATAAAATATCTGAGTACAATGGGCCGGTATCAATGGGCAGGCCATATAGCGCGCAGAACAGATGGCCGATGGGGCCGTAAAGTTCTCGAATCGAGGCCACGGACCGGCAAGCGCAGCGCAGGACGTCCACCAACAAGATGGGCAGACTACTTGGTAAGAACCGCAGGTCGGCGTTGGATGCAGGCCGCTTCCAACCGTGGTTCCTGGAGATCAATGAGGGAGGCCTTTGTCCAGCAGTGGACGTCCTACGGCTGATATGATGATGATGATCTGAGTACAGGGTACTTGCAACTCGTGATACTAGACAAATTAGTTTTTTCCAAAGTCACCTTACACCACGTATTTTCTTAAGTGTTTCAAGAATCCAATAAGGCCGTTTAGAGTGCCCGAGTCCCAGTATTGGGCACTTAGCATACGGAATACGCTGTAATAAGCGGGTGAAAGCCTTTTTACAGCCCGCTGTTTTACTGCCGCTCGCTGTAAGCTGTAAACAACCCCCGCGATGCAGCGGCCGCGGCGCTGGGAAGCAGGTTTGATATGCATTTAGGCTATCAGTTTTATGGGTTCAATAACGAGCTTGGTTAGGTTTCTTATTTAATTCTTTCCCTCGCTTGGAAATAAGAAACGGACAAGTGCGAGCTGGTCTCGTCGACCGAGGGTTCCGTAGGTATGTAGGAACATTATAATTATTATAAATTAGCTGATCTGATTTAGTTTATAAATGCACAAAAAGATTCGGTCACCAATCCAATGAAATTGGATCGTTCTCAAAGGAAACAAAATTCAAAGGGTCTTACTGGGCACTTTATTGTGATAATTTTAAAGTTTATTTTCAAGTGCGTCAATAAAATCATCTCCGTTCTAAAACAGCTGATCTGCATATGAAGTAATAGTAGATCCGGAGAAGTACTACTACCCTACTGCTGCCGCTAAGCAGAAATGTCTGCATTGCTTTGTTCCGGTCTGAAGGGTAAGGGGGCCGGGGAAATTACGAGCACATGAGGCCTAACTACTCTGTCTCAGAGTGACGGGCGCAATGCAATTATAATTTCAGCCGTAAAACGTCCACTACTTAACACAGGCCTTCCCCTCATCCAGAGATCCATGAGAGGTAGTTACCATACTTACCACGCTTGGCAGGCGGGTTGGCGCAGTACGGGACGTTGATACACGGAGAGACGCTGCTACCCATCTTCCGGAGGTATCCCTTAGCAGGCTCTTACTGCATCCATAGGTATGAGAGGAGGGGTGAAATTCTTTTACTATAACTGCCAAGGCGCAATGCAATGCTGCGTTGTAATAGGTAAAGGTTACCGCTTAACATCAGGTGGTCCTTCGGCTTGTCTCGTCATTTAGCCGATAAAATAATTATATGTATAAGCTACGTAAACAGCCGCTCTGAATATTAAAACAAGGCCTTGAAGAGCCAAGATCCCGACTGCTCTCTGTTCAAGTAATTACTACTATGATCCGACTCCACCCATCGACCTACATAACAGGGCACTTTGAAACGCTCTCAGATGCTGAAGGCTGAGATGCAGGAGGTTGCAGGTTCGATTCCCGTCGGCAGCGGGGGACAAATATTTACTTTGCAGCAGACATTTGTCTTGGACCTATGTGTTTTCTATGTCCAATATCTACCTATTTATTCACAAAAACAAGTTTATAAAATGTGTTTTGGTGACCCCGACACTGCTTTTCCTTTTTATAATGCGTTTTCCCTCAGTTTTGCTATCTACACATTTCCTTTCATTTGATACTCAAGATAAATCGAATCAAATATATCGAAGTTTGGGGTATACTTAATTGGAAACTCATCATCCTCTTTTTCACCCCCTAATATTTTGTGAACGTAATCGATTTTGTTAAAACCTGCTTTTGAATAAAAAAGACTGCATTCGAATCGGTCCACTCGTTTAAGAGCTACGGTCCCACAGCAGACGCACAGACATACGCTCATGGTGGTCATACTTATACACCCCTCTTTTTTTTTCGGGGGTTAAAAAAAGACTATGAATAGCTTTGTCTGCTTAAGAAATATTAGCAATTACTTTCGCAATTACAACCATGAACCAAACTCCACCCACTGACCCACATCACATGGCTCCATCATTATATACTGAGTACAAATTGTATTTAGCGATCTGCAGATATATGTTCAGGGTGTTCTCGATTCTTTTCTATATACAGGGTGTATTATAACATGTGTACTAACCCAAACAGGGGTTTCAGCCCATGAAAACAAGTAGTTTTAGGGAATTCTTATTTTTTTTAACAATTTTACTAGTTGGTATTATTTTGAAAATGATCCTAGGGTCACTGAAAAGTCGTAGAACAAAAGCTGTTCCTTGGGATGGTCCGAATCACCCCCTTTCTGCTTAGTACACACGTTATTATAGCCTGTATAATGAAAATATATCTATGTAGTTTAGTGTATTAAGTAAGTATATCAGTCATCTAGTACCCATAACACAAGCTCTGCTTAGCTTGGGGCTAGATGATGCTGTGTGAATTGTCCAGCATTATTTATTACTAGCTCCGAAACAACTAAAAAAACTAACTATTATTAAGAGCTGTTTTCTAATCGCTTCTTATCACAGTGCGAAGGGGACGAATTCATTCATATGCCTTATTTCCTGTTAGACATTTGATTAAATATGTTATTATTATATTGTAAGTGGACTTAGTGGATGTGTCTATGTTTTGTATTTACAAATAATGGAAATAAATTAACGAAGTTTACCTTGTTCTAGGCACAACCTCATAAAAAAGACGATTAAAATAGGAATACCTCAAATCTATGCATGTTTTATATTTGTCATGTTTTTTTCCTGTTGGTCCCAGTTTTTTTAATGTAATTATTTAATTATTTTTCATGTTTCACGGTTGAAGTATCTTGTTGACAAAATGCAGGCACTAATAATACAGATGATAATACAAGAAACGAAAGAACAGAAGAAAGACTCATTATTGACACATATTTAAACGGGTATTTATCGCGCTATTTACCTTTATTATTGCCCGACGTTTCGACAGGATTGCACCCATCGTGGTCCCGGGAAGACTGACATGTTAGAGGTGACCGCAGCAAAGCGAAGGCGTCTTTTCAGACTACCCTCACTTGGTCTTCATAAATATAAAAACTTGAGCTTAAGGCTAGAGACAGACGAAGAAGAAAGACTGCTGTACCGTCGGAACACAACGCACACAGTTATTCAACACAGGATTCCATGCAGAAGAGAGACGAAAACCATCTTCACGATTGAAATTTAGGTGTTTCTTGATCTCAATCGCCTCTCGAACTATCCTCTTATAATAGTCTCGTTCTTTGGATAGAACTTTTGGGTCGTGTAGTTCTATCCAGTGGTTAGGTCCTGACTCCAGCAGATGTTCGGCAATCGCTGACTTATACACTTGCCGATTTTTGACCGCGGCTATATGCTCCTTGACACGTTCGGCTATTGTGCGCTTAGTTTGCCCTATGTATGAACGGCCACAGCTACAGTCAATTTTGTATACGCCTGGCATTTGCAGCGGTATGCTATCTTTTGGTGTTCGGAGCTGCTGAGAGACTTTTGAGTAGGGAGTGAAAACTGACTTAATTGAAAATCTCGGATCGGTGGTGTTCGAAACGTCGGGAAAATAATAAAAAAGGTACGCGATAAAATCCTGTAATTTTAAAACTAAAAATATGTTAACAAATCGCGAAAGTTTAACAAGTTATATTTTTGCTTGTTTTTATACCTCGGTATATTTTTTGTTACATGTGGTGATCAATAAAGTGTTATCTATCTATCTATCTATCGGCATCAGCATTGTCAGCATCGGCTAGATGATGCTGTGTGATTTGTCCAGCATTATTTATTTATTTTATTTATCATCGGGATTCGCGTGATAGAGTTGAAATACGTTACATGCAGATCCATGAGAGAGACCTATGTCTAGCAGTTGACGTTTTACGGCTCAGATGATGATGATGTCTGAGACCGTAATCGATCCGAGTGTTCAAAATCCATCTATTTCGATTTAGAAATATTTTCCCGTTGGTCCAATTTTTTAATTCCTAGCGGTCATTCATTGGATCTTTCTGATTTTTTGAAATTATCAGTGGTATGCACCCTTGACTTTCAGACCGAAGTTCGTGTGTTCGATACCGGCCGGGCACCAATGGATTTTACTTTCTACAAAAAAATACGTGCACATTTAACAAGTGCTTTAACTGTAAAGGAAAACATCGTGAGGAAACCCGTGGCTTAGACAGCTTCAGACGTATTGACCTTTTCTTTCCTCCGACTTACATCCGACTTAGGATAGGTGCTGAGCAAGCCTAGTCCATCTGACAATGTCAGGTAGAAAATGCCTTCGGCATTATGTCCACCAATTGTACCCTTATTTAAGTTCGTGTGCAATAAAGTATTAAAAAAAAAGTCCCAGGCAACGCAACGTACAGTATGAATACTTACCAGTTGGTGTAAATGTAAATTTGTGTAAATTAACTACAATAGATGTTAATGCCATCGTATCATAATTGCAGTCTACTAAATATACATTGCACTACATGAATTGATTTATTGTAAAGTATTGTTAATTTCACGTATGCATAAACATGTAGGTGAATTATAACATTCGTTTGGGCATGCGGTCAATAATCGACAGTCAAAGTCAAATGATGTTTTCGCATACCCAGTGAAGCAAGTAGTGGGATCACGTAATAAAAGGGATTCGCGTGATAAGAATTGAAACATGTCTACCTCATTACTGAGGCCGTGATCGATGGTAGATCGGCGCGGAATGACGGCAAATTACGCGCTTTCTAACGGTTGCAGATAATTTTCTGGTAACACACGCACTGGTGGTGGTGCAGGCAGTAGAATGTTACCCCTCCTCTCAAGGACGCAGTAAGAGCCTGCTAAGGGATACCTCCGGAAGATGAGCAGCAGCGTCTTTATATCAACATCCCGAGTACTACGCTCGTCAACCCCCCAACCGTGGTGAGTATGGTTGCCATACTCCATGATCAGTTCTTGAAGATCCATGAGGGAGGCCTATGTCCAGCAGTGGACGGTCCCACGGCTGAGATGATCGATGGTAGATCGGCGCGGAATGACGGCGAGTTACGCGCTTTCTAACGGTTGCATTATTCTATCTAATGGTTGCAGATAATTTTCTGGTAACACACGCACTGGTGGATTATCATTTTCTGATCGGTATCGGCAGCGGCATGTTGTTTTAACGAGAGGTGCATTGCACCTAAGTTTAAACTATTTATTACAGTCTGAAATTATTAATGTAGTAATTCCAAAGACTAGTTAAAAGGCTGACTTTTCAATTATAAATAGATTAAAAGGTTTTTTTAAATAGTTATATTATAATAATATTGAACTCTTACATCAATATTTTTCTTCATCAACACTGTATTACGTACATATGTGTATACTTGCTGTAAGTTAACATGATTACGTTTAAAAAGTTCTATGTAGCCTTTGTCTGTAGTTGCTTCCGTACATATAAGTTTTTATAAAAATTATAAATAAGTTTTAATATTATTATAATCATAAGTTTATAATTTTTCAAGGAAAACTCGTCGAAAACATCCAACGTTCACATCGGTACGGAGTGGACGTGACGTTTCCGATAGCCCTGATGGATCACTTCCTCAGGATTAGGCCCGATAACGGCCCCGGCTTATTCTAACTTTTGGAAACATATTTACAAAGTTTAGAGGAAACCATCAATTCGTCGTAACCGCTGAGCTCAAAAAACTCATAACTTTACGAAAAACAACAGAACGTGTAAAATTATTGTGGAAATAGAAATAATAACTTTCTAATTTCGTTTACCTCAGATTTAGATACATTCTGTGAACTATGTGCATGCCAAAGGAAGCATTCAAATGTTGCAGTTCATAAGCAAGACTGCTTCCCTTTTAACGTTACTTATCGCTTAAAACTACAATCAATAATTAATTTATCAATATGTGTGTTTAAGGTATTCATTACTCTAACAAAGTGGCCACAAATATATCAAGTTTAGGATTAATAAGTTTAAATAAAATAAAATGCTGTTGACTGACAACTAAATGGATTATTTATTATATACTCGTCTTACGATACAAAGATTAAGTATAATATTATGAAACATTGTTCTTAAATAGTATGGAATAATAAATCAATCATTTTACACGTCATGACTCTCTATCTAAAAATTATGATCTTTAACCCTAAATGATTGATTCCTTTATAATTCTTAAAATAGGACCAGCGGTAAAAAATACGTAATGTACTCGAAAAATAAATAACATTTCGGAAGTAAATGTGTCACACTGGAATTACTTTCCTGTACAAAAACGAAGCATAAGCAGTATAAAATTCAGTGTTAGTAATTCATTTATTATACTATCTCTGGACGGCAATATTCCCAGTAGTATTTGCTTGCACGCATCACCAGTTAAACTTCTAGTAAATTCGTATCGAAAATATCCCGTGTAGTCCGTGGGGGACCGAACGCGTGCCGAAACAGCTGATTGCCGACCGACCACCATAAAAAACCTACAAAAGCAACCCCATACCAAAAACAACCTTAAAATTCACATACAAGGTCGATAGTACGATGAAAGGCAGAAGCGACCCTAAATGAAAACACACTCAAGCGATTTTAGACTCAAAAGTGATGGAGTGCAGCTCTTATAATGGCATGTTCACTTTTATCCCTGTGCGCGGCAGCTCGAGAATAAATTCCCTTTGCTGAGGGCTCTGGTCCGTATTTCTGGGTAGTAAGGTCGGGTTCGATTCGTGACGCGATGGGTTGAGATAAAATGGAATGGATTTTGAGCATTTTAGTTGCGTCGCGTCGCCTCGGGCCGCGATGCATCCGTTTTTAGAGAAGTTATGAACGGGTCTTGCTTAGCTTACGTTAATGACGGTTTTACACGATTTGTCTGTAATTTCATGGATTATCTCGGGGCATAGTGGCAGTGTTTGTAGCAAACCCTTTGTTTCAGGTTTATGTTTTCGTAAAATAAACTTAAATAAGTTCAAAAATTAGGGACTAGGCTATTGGCTAACAGTTATTATCTTATAGATTTACCATTACCAGTTAAACACATAAGTTACCGGTCATTCATTGCCTGTTTCTTTTAGACGTGACGTTTTGTATTATCGCATTTTAATAAAAATTACAGAAGCTAATTTCTGATAAATATGATAACTTAATTTATGATAGTTATAAGTAATCTGAGTATACGAAAAAAATCGTGACAAATTTTAAGGAAATCCTAAAATTAGCAATTCATTCTTGATACAATATCTAACTCATATACACGCACGATCAGCATACAAATGTTATTTTTAGGGTTACTACAATGCTATGGTGAATTTTTATTGATGAAATTATGCAAATGACTGTAGGTACTACTAAATACTCAAGTGTCCCAATCACGTACAAAAGCTTATAAAAGTCGAATTTCGTTAGTTAAGGATTGTCATGCATGAGTATGCATCAAAAGAAAGTAAGTACGCGTAAAGGGTGGACAACAGACCTTACCGAGTTCTCCTAGTCCCGCTGCTTACGACCGGACGCTTAGACGAGGTTATGAATTATTTTTATAAGAATTCCATGTGGTTTTCATCTTTTCGGTATCACCAACCCGCCTGCCAAGCGTGGTGAGTATGGCAACCACCCCCTCATGATCAGTACATGGAGATCCATGAGGGAGGCCTGTGTCCAGCAGTAGACGTCCTACATCTGTGATGATGTGAGTCATCAACCCTATGGTATCTTTAGTTTTATGGTCGGCCGCCTAGAACGGCATAAAACTAAACATAACGAAAAGGTAATCTGCCAAACTGTAAAATATTTAAAAAAAATCGGCTTAGTGCGAGTCGGACTCGTTCACGAAGGGTTCCGTGCCATTATTCAATCAAAATCACGTTTGTTGTATGGAAGCTCCACTTAAATATTTATTGTATTCTGTTTTTATTACTAGTTATAGCGGCAACATAAATACATCGTCTGTGAAAATTTCAACCGTGTAGCTAACACAGTGCATGAGATATAGCCTGGTTACAGACGGACAGAAAGACAGACGGACAGCGGAATAGTAGTAGTAATAGGGTCCCGTTTTTACCCTTTGATTATGGAACCCTAAAAACATGCTAAAAACAAGGAATTTTGTAGAAACATGGAATTTAGAAAAGAGAAGCCCGTGTTGTGTTCCCAAGTAAAGTGGAAGACAAAGGCCTAAACTAAACCATCGCTAAAGATATTGAGATATGGAATAGGATCCCCTAATAGGATAGGGGCGAAGTTCCCTAATATGCATAACGCATGTCTATCTGTCTGTTTAATGGACGATTACAACCGAATGCGTTGACCGATTTACATGAAATCTGTTTTGTTAGCACCGTCTTAATGAGAGAAGGGTACTGATTGATTTTCGTGACCCACAGGTCTCCCCGAACCTCAGGTCGGTCACAGGATCCTCAAAAAAAGTCTTCAAATGCCCGAAAACGTCAAAAAATCCAAAAATGTCATTTTTGACCCTTTGAGGGCCCCCTTTTCTGATACCCCTGTACCAATGCTTGTCTATAGGTATACTATAGGTGTGCCAAACCGTACTCCGCCGGGCGGCCTCGGGGCGCCTCCGTGGCTATCTTGGCTACAGTTCTGGCAAAACGAGTGGCAGGTGTGACCAGTCTAAACCCTATTTATACTGGATACGGCCGACTAACTTGAGATGATTGTACAATTTCTGAGCAAGTCTAACACTTTCCTAGGCACTGCAGCATCTTTCAAAGCAAGCGTTAACAGTTGCAGACTGAATCTGAATTATCTAAACTAAATTCTTATACATGTAACGGCACAAATAACGCCTAAGTAGCTTTGCGTTCCTACCATTACTACATTACACCCACATTGCAATTTGCTTTTTAAGAGCACGGTTTAGTTGAGCGCTATGACAGTAAGTTAGGAAACCCAACTACTCCATGCTGTGGTGAACTGGTCATACATACGTAAGAAATTAACGAGCTTAGTAGATTAAATGATTAATTAATGATAAGAGAAATAATAGATATGTTAGGTCTAAAAGCATTAGGCAACCCGCAGGCTGCGTCAGCAAACGTTATTTGTTTAAAATTGCTTGCAAATAAAGAACTTTAACAGTTATGTTTGAGCAGAGCGAATCGCATGGCGCTAATTCCCTTTACTTCGCAGTCAGTCAGGAGAAAGAAATTCTCCTTGTTTAACAGCATTTGCTAAAAGCGTCGCGCAGAGGTGGTCAGCGATGGATGGCAATTATTCCAACATAGCAGGGCTGGCATTTCGTTTCGCCACCGCAGATCGCCCATTGGTGAGATGCTTAATTCTACTCAATTCCTTACGTCGACGGAGGAAACTCCAGATAAAGTTGAGGAGATTGTATACCTAGGTGCTGGGTCCTCTGTGTACGTGATGTTGTAAAGGATGCTGCAGTACCTGGTTCCTTAAATATCAAAAGTATAATTTCAACTCTATGAGCTATGAGTTTATGATGTTTGATAAGTTGCATTGACGGCACTAACTAAAAAACGCAAAGCAAACTGATGCTAACGCAATCTTTTAAGCAGTTAAGAATTCGAATTATTCATAAATTAAGTACCTACTCGTACCTACCTATTAGTACGGCCAACGAGATCGATCGAGCGATCCCAAATGTAAACAATCTGCCACTAACCTAAAAATCTATATTATTTCTTGTTGATTTTTTATTTTTGTTTGTTCATTGTGGATTGTTGACTGGGTACTCATATCTAGGTAACTTGATATCAATTATGTCAAATAATTTTAAGTGCTGCAGTTGGTTTACATTTGTATTCGCTTCTCGTTGGGCGTACCACCTTTATACAAAATTGCAATTAAAAAAAAAAATTAAAAATTATTTGTTTTATTTTTCTTTTGCAATTTTGTAATTAAACGCCTACTTTTACACATTAGTAGTTATAGCTCAGTAATTTTACAATAAAAGTAGATAGTATGCTACTGTTTAAGAATCCTCATAATGTAGGTAATTTTTTATGTGGTTGGCTACACAACTCCAGTACATTTTTTTACACCACAGGTGCTCAACGTTAGCACTAAAATAAATTTCAAAATAAAATGTATGTTTAGGGACTACTAGTTAACTACTATTATAAGAAGTTGAGTTTTTTTAAAGGTTGTTTAGGAATACTATTATTAGGGAACACGTTAAAAGAAAAAAATCCGAACTAGGCCTCATATAGCGGACGTGATGCCCGCAGATGTGAGGAAAACTGGGATTTTTCTAAATTTTACAAAAAATATCGTAGACCGCGGACTGTTGGGAATAGATTTTTTTTGGGGATGTGGGACCCCACCCCCTCCCCCGCACACGCACGTGCATGATTATCCACCATTTCTGGGAAACCCTGTACACCTACCTACCTTTTTATCGGTCCGTATCCGAATGACAATCTAGGATAACACCCTCGTGCGATAAAAGACTTAAGAGTAAAATTACCTACTACTAGTAAAATAAGGCCTTTGCATCTATTGTAGATTATTTACCTATACAGCGTTAGCAACTGTTATTAATGATGTTTGGGACGCTGCTGCAGCGTCTGGGACATGGCGTAACAGATTAATAAATAACACTTAGCCATCCTCGTTCCTATTGTTCTTCCAACAATACCTACATAACTATGACAAAAACTTGTGAAATTAATCAAAGAACTTATAGAAAAAGTAACATTCTTCGTTTCGTAGTTTTCGTTTTTAGTTTTCAAAAACCGTAAAAATCCATCTGGCGTGTTGAGGTCAGGATTCGCGGTAAATAAATACATTTTCCAAATTTTAATTCAACTGACGCCATTTGCGGGAAAAACGCTAGAGACAGTCTGCTGACAACAATGTTGCGCCTAGCATTCTACCAAACCATTATCTATTTTATTATATATATTATTGTAAGCTAACACTGGGTACCTATCTATTACATTAAGCATTAAATAAGCTATATCTTTCGAGATAACGCAGCGTAGACGAAGACGTGGGCATTGTCCGTCCAAAATTTCAAATTTTGAATCACCTTAGGCATGGTAAGAGTAGCTACACAGCTAGGGTTGTCACAATATTCTACATTGTTGTTAGGTATTTTTTAAATAATAATTACACTGCATAGCCTGTCCAAAAGTTAGTAGAGTGAACTGGCATACCTATTCGATTAAAAACTTGTTCATTATTTACAGACTTTTACAAAGTTCAATTTGACTAAGTTTTCAGTTGTTTTCTTCTATTTTCGGCCAGTTAGTTCAGTTAGAAGATCAACATCGCGGACGAACGGATAGGCCTACAGCGCGCGCGACCTTGCGAGAACACAAATAACCACGGAAACTTATAACGTCATTTCCTCAACAAATACAAATAAAACATATAAAAAAACACTCGTTACCTTTTCAACAGATTTAAGTTTCAATCCTTTGTGTGTATCCAGGTGTGTTAACATCTATTTTACAATTTTAAACACGGGTTTTTCACTTCACTTCACTGTAAAATTTCGTGCAACACAAACACGATTTGCTTTGCAGCGCTTTTGTTAATTCACTAAAATACTTATTAATTCGAATCCTATTTCACTGTGAAATCATTGCACTTATTTCTATGCACACACGAGTTATACACAACTTCTATAGGAGATAGATTATATTTTTTTTAAGGTTTTTCACGTTACTGGTGCACAAAATAGTGAATATTTGTCGCAGCTAGCGGCAAAGGGCGGGCAATGACCGCTCGCTTTCCGCTTCCGAAATCAGCTGTTTTCGAAGTTCAGCCAAGATCGATAACTGGGATTCGGGAGGACACGGCGAACACCAAGCACTATGACATACAAATTGCCGGTTTCACTTGTAATAACCCACCGAAATTACTGTTTGAATGCCTTTTTACTAGGAACAACAGAACAGGAAATTATAACACAAACGGGTGGACAATGAACAAACAATTAGATAGTAACACAACACGTTTTGTGAGAGAGTAGCACAGGGTTTTTATTAAACAAAGTGTTTTGTTTAAAGCTTATTTCTTGTTAGCGACATGTTGTCTTGACGGCGTTCGCACGCGGGCGCGGTAAGTCGCGGACTGGCGGGGCGCGGGGCGCGGGGCGCGGGCGGGGGGAGGCGGGGCGAGGCGGGCCGTGGAATGCTATTGTAGGCGAACTTGCCGGGCCGCTACTTTTTTTCTCGATTCTGGTCAAACAAGTTTTGTATACAACCTGCATTGTAAGGATTCCGCCATTCTTCGAAGCAAGCAACGGTCTTTCTAAACTTCGTAAGTATAAAGCTTCGTTGGTTAGCTTCAGGAACCTTCTTTATTCTTTAATTTACACAATAATATAAATAATATACAATGAAAAGTCATTCTCTTACAGGCTACAGCAAACCCATGGCGAATGCTACAAGCTCGATAGCATTCGCGATATTTGGATCGTAATCCAGGATCACGATATTTATCGAGTGTGTAGAATAGCGTATCACGTATCGTGATTCGCCATTCGCTGTACTAGGTACACACTCGATAATACGTTATCCTGGATTACGATCCAAATATCGCGATACATATCGAGCGTGTAACATAAGCGTATGAGGCTAGTGAGAAATGATTTTAAGCGTAGGGGTCGTGTACACAAGAAATAAACATAAAAAAGGATACTATGAGATACATAACATAAACACAACTAGAACTAACAATATCACCGAATATATAAATAAATATAAGAACTGATACAAAATTAAGGCTTTTACTTTACTTTTAAATACATTTAAAGATGCAGTGCCCTTCCTTCAGTGTTTATTAATTTATTAAGAAAGGCAATGCCAACAGTGGACATAGTAAACACTTACACTCTGTTACAAAATATAAATATTATAAAATGTCTACCAATTAGAGGCATGCACAGCAGTGTTTTAGGCGCAATATAAAATCTTCACTTAAAACCTAACTAATTCCTACTTCTCGAAACATTAAACAATTAAGATAAAGGCACCTATCATGGACACGGACCCATCATGGACAGTTTTTGAAATTACCACCAAAATTAAGCAAACATCAAGTTTTTGAATGACAACACTAATCAGTAGTGCCAATATTCTAGTTGTCAATCACACTTTGTTTGACAGCTGACAGCCATTTTGTTTTGGACCATCACGATTGTTTGTTACGCGGTGTCCCCGCGTTGGTGTCGGAAATCGCAATTTATTATAAGAATCGCCATGCAAATGAAGTAGGCTTAGTGAGTTATTTTGTGGGTTGTGTGTTGTTGTTATTAAAATTTATGTTATTTACTGATTTACCAATAGTAGTGACTTTTTTTTCGATATAACCTAATTGTCATTGGAATTATAAATTACCGGTGTCCATAACTGGATATTTAATCAAGCACGTTTACCAATCATGGACAAAATGTCCATAAAAATAATTTCTTATTTTTTTTTTACGTATTAGCCTTCTGTTTTAGTATATTCTCTATAAATCGGCAATAAATTTTTAGTCTTTACAGTCATGTACATTCTGTCCATGACTAGGTGTCCATAATAGGTTCAGCATATTCCTAATACAAACATTTGATTTCGTCCTAGACATGGTACCGAGAAAGAATTATACGAAATAACAAATAGTAAGGCTATCGAAGAAGTCAGAAGGGGGGAAAAATATCTGTTGCTGCTACAATGTTGCTATGAATGATTATTTTTTATTTCTATTCAACCTATAAGTAAAAAGTTGATTTTTGATAGCTACTTACTATCTTTATATAATATATTGTATAATAAGGCTGATTTTGATAATTATTTTCAATAACTTAATAATAACTGGCCGGTTGGTTAAGGATAAGTATTTCTTAAAAAAAAATATATAAGTTGTTGATTATTTATATGGTCATACATAACTAGCGGTACATAATCGGGGATAATGTCCATTATTGGGGATCCATCACTGGAAAATTACCGTCCATGAATGGTGCCTCAGTAAAAGTGTTGTTTTTTGGTATTTTTTTATTGCACCGTGTATTAAACTAAAATTAAACCTCGAATACTGATTAAGAAAAGGACTTATCATTTAACTCCAAATCCCAAAGAACGTGTATCGAAAATTAAAGAATTTACAAAGCAAAAACAAAAAAAAATCGCTTATGCTGTCCATGACTGGTGATTTTACCTTATAATCTATTTTTGACAACCCTGGACCTGAAAAACTATTTGGTATGTGTAGGGTTAGTGCACCGGTTTTTGACCTATAAAAAATAAGTCGCCCAAAGCTAAATCCCGCTGAAATATCCAGTTCCTCAAGTGTTTTATCTTACACATACCTTACCACCTTAGTATTGTATTAATACGTAAACTAAATCCATAGGCTCTACTAGTACTGGTCTAGTGCCTACTTGTCAAACAAGAAGTACAAGGGTTCTGTAATCTGTGCTACTAGAGCTTAATGAGAACCTCCTTCTTATCGATGTCGAAAAGAATGTCGTTAGGAGAATGAAATAGAAAAGAATGTCGATATGAGAATGAAATAGAAAATAATGTCGTTAGGAGAATGAAATAGAAAAGCGTGTTGTTGGTGTTGTGCCGACACACAGTTGGGGAAGGAAAATTATCTATGTTTTTACATTGAGGAGCAACATTCTACTGCCGGCGCCCCACGGCGGATTTGATTATACATTTTTGTCAGAGTAAAATGCATTATTATTATAAATATATAATGTAAGTGGTGCCAAATTTTCCTTACAAGGTGAATATAGGCTAGGGTAGTTAAATATTCTGAAAGTTCATGATGCTCGAATGAACATATATTCTTCATTCGCATTTTCTTATGAATATTCCGAATCATCATCGTCATCATCATCTCAGCAGTAGAACGTCCACTGCGGGACATAGGCTTCCCTCCTTGAGGGTTTGTTGCCATACTCACCACACTTGGCAGGCGGGTTGACGAGCGCAGCACTGGATGTTGATTAGGTACACCAAATCCAATTCACTCCAAACAAACTCCAAATCAATGTGCCGTTTTCAGTAAAAAAGAAAAAAAGGATTTGCTACTAAACCTCACATAGGAGCTGGCACTTAATGTGATTAATCACAATAATTGCTGTTATTGTAGGCCGTGGGGTGACGGCTGTAGAATGTTACCCCTCCTCTCATGCCCGTGGATGCAGTAAGATCCTGCTAAGGGATACCTCCGGAAGATGGGCAGCAGCGTCTTTCCGTGTATCAACATCCCGTAATGCGCTCGCCAACCCGCCTGCCAAGCGTGGTGCGTAAGGCAACTGCGCTCCATGTTCTGAGGGAATCCTGTGTTCAGTAGTGTATGCAGGACGTGATGATGTTATTGTCAGTTTGTGTTTCCTACAAGTAGAAGAAAACTAACGCCATCTATAAGGTTTGAGGGAACTATTTTTGAAGTTTTACTTGTCTTGTCTTTTTATTTTATCGCTTTTTGTGTTTGGTTTAACACAATTCCGCCAGTGTCAAGTTAATATTTATAAATTCGTCAGTTATTTGGCTAGCCATGTTGGCGGCCGAGACATTTTCTAGCCAATGCAATCAAAATAATGATTCAAGTTTTACTTTTTAATAAAAAAAATAGAAAAAAAACGCCTCATTGACGTTTGACAGTGATGGTGATGAATTAATGAAATTTGTTTATTACTTCACAAAGAACAGCATCCAATTAAAAAAACAGTGAAAAAAGTGATGATCGCGACATTTACCTACGCCTGTCGCAAACCTACCGCGAGAAATCTATCTCATAACTCATAAGGTCACTTGCACCGTACAGCATGTGGGTACTTAATCAGATAATGACGCTGTATAAATCATCTCTTTTGATGTTAAAGGAAAAGGACTGCCTACTTCGAGATGTGCTGGCTTTGGGCACCACGTAACGGTAAAAAACTTTCAATAATCAGTAGTAAATGTCTCTTTATCGACTAACTTAAAGTTAATATCTATCTAAGTATGTGGTCATATCTTATGTGCCTATTTCAAATGAGTTTATACCCGCAAGTTATCGATAATGCTGTATAATCTATCTCAAAAGATCCCAACCACACTCAAGGTTAGAAGGGAACTTCTAAACTAAGTATTTGAACAGCGATAAACAAGCTTCCTCGAACTCCAAGAGGCTAGACCGAGACAGCCAGATAAGCTTACAGGCGAGAGTGAAAGAGACGGCGGAGTATATTTTATTTATTGCCCTATCAAGCTGGTTGGAGCTTTGTATCGCAGTCGGTCAAATGGAATAAGTAAATGCCATCATCTATTTCAAAAGATGCTGCATTAATGTAGGAAAATATTGTAAATCATTGACCAATAGTACTTACACTCAGAAAAGGCTTTTAATGCCCCTTCAAGAGATGAATGCGGAAGATTAACGAGACACAGAAGCCAACTGTAACCGCGTGATTGGATTGCTTTCATCATCAGCATCTCCGTAGGACTGCGCCCACGGCCACTGCTGGACATAGGTCTCATGCATCTCCAAAATGATCAGGGCTTGTTGCCATACTCACCACGCTTGGCAGGTGGGTTGGCGAGCGCAGTACGGGATGTTGATACACGGAAAGCTGCTGCCCATCTTCCGGAGGTATCCCTTGGCTAATTCTTATTCCAGTGTCAGTTTTAAAGGTCAGTGTAAATTCCTAGAACGCACATAACTAAACATTTAAAAACATCAAACTAAGGCTGTGCTAAGGCGCTTATCAAACTTACCTATAGAATAGAATAGAATAGAATATACATTTATTTGATTTACAAAAAACAGCACAGACAGAAAACCGTATACAATACACATTAAGGAACATTCAGAAATCAAAAAAAGAAAAAAAAGGGTAGGTATAGAACTACAAATTTTCTTAACAACGAGTAAAGTAACATTCTTATTGCATCCACGGCAAGAGAGGAGAGGCAACCTACTACTGCCGGCACCCGACGCCACGGCAGGCAGAGGCAATGCCAGCATTATTTCCAAAGAATCTCCAACTCGCAAGTTTAGTGAGGAAACTGCCAAGGCGACGGAAACTCGGAGTTGTCTCCACGAGCCGTCAAACACTTCCAACAACCGGTTATTAGTTTCGAAGAATGTTTTGTCAACAAGGCTGTACCCAGAATTCTTACAATCGTTTAAAATTAGACACTGTAGAGTATTTTGTATTGTCACCTCTTGAGTTTTTTTAAGGTTTTGTGCTTTAAAATCTTCTAAGAACAGGCCTGTTGACAGGGTATGTAGGTACATCAAAATTCTATTCAGCCCGTCAGTTAGATAATACAAAAATAATGTAACACGTATATTTTGCTTTTTCAAATGAATGAAACAATACTTAGATAAAGCGAGTTGAAATTTAAGAGTGGGGGCTCGTGACGTCATTCTGTATTACGTTAAAAATAAAAAAATATACGTATTTTTATTATTTTTATGTGATCCAAAATTAACCTCGTTACATTACATCGAAATATCTTTTGAAATCACACGCTGGTACGCGCCGAGATGCCTCTACAGAATTATGACGTCACAAGCCGCCACTATTATTATTATAACTTATAAGTAGTTATAAGCCTTTATTGTCTCTCTGCAGGGCTTTACAGGGAGGCCCTGCAAGGCCCACACAAACAGTTACTGTTCCATCTTATAAATGTATTTATTTATTTATTGCACAGTAGATATAAAACATTACAGGGTATACACCCCAAGACGTTAGAATCTATAAAAGAGAACAATATTATCTTATATCCTGTCGATCCAAAGGTTGTCTGGAAGAAATCGCTTTTAGCAATAAGACCGCCCATTGTATGTTATATTTGTCTGTGTTTCTCTTTGTGAAATTTATGTTATATTGTGGTTATATGGTGAATGTACAATAAAGAGTTTATCTATCTATCTTATGAAAATAACAAGCAAGCACAATCAAAGCCAGGTTCACAAAGTAAAAATGAACAGGAAAAAAATAAAAATAAAAAAAAGGATTACCAATGAGTAAAAATATTAGAAATAGGTAGGTACTTACAGTACAAGACGTTCAGGTTTTCTGAAATAAATTGATGTCCGCAAACAAATCGAGTTTGGGATTATGTTTCAGAAGATCGTTCAAGTGAATCTGAGCACGGCAAACGACCAGCTTTTTTATCACAAATTGTGTAAAGACGTTTTAAGTTGACATTAAACTTTAATGGAAAATGTTTATCTTATTATTTTTAGTAGGTAACGAACGTTTAATTAAAAGCTTGTTTGTTAAAAAGTTTTATTTTACTTTTATTTTTTCATCTAATGGTATGTCTTTCTAACTCAAATAAATAAATAATGCTTGAATTCACACAGCATCATCTAGCCCCAAGCTAAGCAGAGCTTCTGTTATGTGTACTAGATGACTACGACTAGGGCGACTCGCAATCGCAGCGCCTAAAGCGATTGCGGCAACTGTTGTGACCATGGCGATACTCGCAAAATTAAAAATGTTTTACATCTTTCAGGCGTCCCGTGGCAGCGTAATTTTTTATTATAAGTATATATAAAAGCATCCAGAACACCCTGAACATTTGCAGATCGTACAGACATTTGGTGGCCCTTCGCTCGCTGCGTCACAGAGGTCGTCACAATTAGGTAACTAAGAAAGTAAGCATCTATTATAGATGATTTATACAGCGTCAGCAACTGGTAATCATGCTGTACGGGACGCTGCAGTGCCTGGGACATTGTTAGATGGATTAGGCTTGCCCAGCAGCACCATCCTCTCAGCTTAGTCAGCTATTATTATTATTTTTCTTACTTGAAAATTACACTAATAATTAAGAGGAAAGATTTGATTGTTTGTTTATTTGTTTGTATGCATTGAGTAGTTTCCTAAACTACTGGACTGATTTGAAAAAATATTTCACCATTTTTTTTTTTTTTTATTTATTCTTTACTATAAAAATTAGAATCCTACAATATTTCTGATCAACATAGGCTTTATTTTATCCCCGTATTCCCACGGGAACGGGAACTACGCGAGTGAAACTGCGAAGTTTGGCTGGTAGTAAATAAAGTTTTATTATAATTATGTATTCTACCAGAAACCTATCACGATCCTAAAATAGCACTTAAAGGCCATTAACGAATGTGTCAGTTCAATAAACCAACAATAGATGAATCACCGGATCCTGGAACTGAAATACGGGCTTATTATGACAGTAATGAAAGGAGCTGGCCCGCAGTGTTTGCACAGAAGCGCAACTGTTAGATACCAGATAATGTAACTGTACCTACTGATAATGCACTGTTCTCTAAAAGCCTTTTTGCTGTTCAGTGAATTCACACACATTTTTCCATAGTAATTATATTCGTTATCTAGAGATTAAAAAATCGGCCAAGTGCGAGTCGGACTCGCGCAAGAAGGGTTCCGTACTATTATTCAATCCAACATGGCGGAAAACCCAAGATGGCGGACTACTTATTTTTAATCTACTCCTATATTATGGGTATCAAATGAAAGGGCTTGCTAAGAATAACTCAAAAATGAAATGACGTCACTCTGAATCCAACATGGCGGAACACCCAAGATGGCGGACTAGTTATTTTTAATGGAATCCTACAATATGGGTATCAAATGAAAGGCCTTGCTGAGAGTTACCCGAAAAATTAAATGACATCACTCTAAATCCAACATGGCGGTATACTCAAGATGGCGGACTAATTAAAAAAATGAAACGCCACTCTAAATCCAATATGGCAGAATAACCAAGATGGCGGACAAGTTATTTTATTAATGCACTTTTTAACAAACAAACTTTCATTTAAACGTACTAAAAATATTAAAATAAACATTTTCCATTAAAGTTTAATGTCAACTTAAATCGTCTTTACACAATTTATGTGATAAAAAAGCTTGTCGCGAGATTTAAACAGGTATTTACATTGTTTGAAAAAAAAACTCAAAATCAATTAGATCAAGTTACAGTTTTTTTACTCCTAATTTATTAGTGTTTGTTGTTACAGCGGCAACAGAAATACATCATGTGTGAAAATTTCAGCTGTCTAGCTATCACGGTTCATGAGATACAGCCTGGTGACAGACGGACTGACAGACGGACAGCGGAGTCTTAGTCATAAGGTCCCGTTTTTACCCTTTTGGTACGGAACTCTAAAAAACAAACGATTTTTGAATTGCAACCTTCTGGTGTAAAACGGATAAGTCGAAAAATTTGATACTTCAAATAACTTGGCTGGTTCCCGGTGCTTTACAATCACGAAAAGGAATCTAGTAAAATTAACAGGTTATTAATGAAACAAAATATCCAAATCTCATCGAACCTGTTTATTACAGAGATGCATTACTACAATCCGGTTACAGAGCGCCCGGAAGCTGGGAGCACCGACTGACGGATTGACGGGCATTCTCGCCGAGACGGGACAAATCAAAGAATAGTAAGGGACGGGACAATATAGGAAGCCCTCTCTGAATCTCGGGACATTGTCACTTAATTGAATGTGGCGTCACGGTGAATATTTTCGGGGATATGAAAGCTTTTGTTTTGTATTAGAACATTGTGATATGTACTGGTGTGATGCGTGTGAACCGCCTAAATCAAGTTCAAATTTCAAATCCAATTGGAATTTATTGAAAAAAGGAAATCTCGCTCGTTCTAAGTTCAGGGCAAACAACTAGGTAGTTATATATAATGTACTTATTACAAGTTATTTTTAGCTATTATTATATTCAGTTATAATCGTTCCTTTTGCTTTTGGTAGGTACTATATGAGGTACTATAGTACATCTTCCCATATCCTTTATGGTTCGTTGAAAGAAATATATGTGTAAGTACATGACTTAAGTTGTATGGATTTATTTATAGTGAGTAGGTGTAGGTACCTACAATGAATATGCGAATAAATAGAAGAATAAGTAACTAGTGTTATTAGAGGGGTTAAAAAGAAGTTAAGTTTTCTATCAATGGCAGGTAAGACCCTATAAGTACTACAATAAGTCCTCTCAACCGCATAATCGTTGTGCATCAGCGAAAAATCAGTAATTTAGTGTAATTAAGCTTTTATTACATCGCACAGAAACCTGTCCGGCGCTCAGCATCGATCTGCGGCGTTGCCGCTCTGTGCCACTTTGTTTGGGACGCATACAGCGGGACTGGCAAGACGCGATGAAATAACAAAACGTCAATATCTATTTTCTAAGTAATTTAACAACTAACTAACCAAAGAAGACCTCTATTTGGTTTATTGAGCTACTGTTATATTTTTAAGTGGATTGGTGCTTTGATATAATAAAATAAGAATGAATGCGGAGCGTTCTAGGAAGCTAGCGCCATCTATTGTTGATAAGTGTAACTGTTTACTAAATAAGAACTTGAATAGCGTGATAACGATAACGTAACGCGAGAAGCAAAAATTAAACCATAGTTACTTACAGTGTAGTTCGACCCTGTCGTAAAAGATGGTGCTGATATCGTCATCATCTTAACGATATAATATCATGCATGACCTACTACATGGTATGCCATTCCCTTACAAAACGATTTAACTCCCTTAAAAAAATAAAAAGATGGCGTTACGTATTACTATTTTGAAATTAAGTCTCTGGAAATGTAAGGAAAGACCGATTAATTACCAGAATCATACAATTTCTACGACTAACGAATTAAAACTTTCTGTAATCTGTGTTAAAACACTTAGCTTTTCCTTAGGAACAGGCACTTTATCCACGTTATAGGTCGGATAGCCCGCGGATAAATGCCCGCTAGGATGGCTCAAATTTTTGTTCTAGATGAGGCATCTGTACTAGTGTATTATATTATCTGTGCCTACTACCACGGTGGAATTATCTATATAATTATTCTGTGCTACTACCGACCTACTTGTAGGCAGTACGTACCTATGTAAGTGTATTATATTATCTGTGGTTATTAATTGGTAATACTAATACTTAGGCCATTGATCCTAGGGCTGTGATGATGAGGCGATTAATACTATCCAGCCGGTGCAGGTAGAGTTCGCGCAAAACTTCTTGAGCTCTGTGAAGTTAGCTTCAGTGACTGCGCAGTACACAGTTTTTAGGGCGTTGAGGGGAAGGAATGATAAAAGGGGTGCGAGAGGGGCTCAGTCTGTGAAACTAGGGTTGCCAGCGCGAGTTTTGGTGTATTTTCGTTTTATCTAACACACATTTTACTAAACATTTATTTATTTTTCAATTATAAAAACAAACGTATTTAAAATCAATTATTATATTATATTAAGGATTAATTAAAACTGAAATGCCAGAACAATATCACCTTTACTTATCGCTAGAAGCCAATTTTTTAATATAAAATTTCTACTGTGTAGCAAGATTATTTATAACCTAGTTGGCAATATTGAATGAACATGTCAACATGCGCAACTTTGCATTTGCCGCAACGTTCACAGAGCTCAAGAAGTTTTGCGCGAACTATATTTATAATAATAATAACATCACAGAATAATTATCTCCATTCAAAATGAACACGAACAGTAGGTCTACCATGAGTTTTCACAATCTATACCTCGTAGTAGTATTGTTCTGTGATTTATACCTACGGTAGCGACTGTTATTACAGAACCCTAAAAAATTATGAAAACTTGTACAGCGCCTCTAACGGATGGTTTGGTACTAAAATACTGTAAACTATACCACAGATAATATAATACACTAGACTATACATACTACTTACAGCGACTGTAGTTTGAGCTTCAATTGATTAGAATTTGGTACTACTGTACATACTACTGTAGTAACGGCAGGCGAACTTTATACTTGGTCATTTTTTCATGTGGACATTTTTATACTTTGTCATTATTTCATGTTGACATTTTTATTTTATATGATTGTTGGCATTATTGTACCTTGTCATTTTTCATTTTGGACCAAAGTCGTCAAACCCGAACTAACAGTGACAACTCATGGTACACTCACTGAAGTTAAAAAGTAAGCGTCAAGAGCAACAGTAAAATAAGGACTAGGCCTATATCTACCCTTTTTTATAACCTTTCAATTTTATATGAAGTTTAGCGCTGGAGTTTTGCCCATAAGGGATGGTAAGGTCTTTTGGCGTGGCTTCCAGTTCAACTTCAAGAGCTGAAAGCATAGGATGAGCGTAGGTAAGTAAGGGAGGGCCAGGATAGATTTAGTTTAGTAATATATATTTAACTAGCTTGTGCCCGCTGCTTCGCATGCGTTGTACCCGGATAAAAAGTAGCCTATGTGTTATTCCTGGTCCACATCTGTACGTGTGCAAAATTTCACCTCAATCCGTTGGGTAGTTTTTGCGTGAAGAGGTAACAAACCTCCAAACAAACTTTCGGCTTTATAATATTAGGGATGCCAAGTATATGCTATTTTATATAAGGCACCTACAAAATTTGGTCAAAAAAGGGGAATTACTATTTTCATTTTGAAATATCTGCAGGTTTATAAACATTTAGTTTGTTAGATATTTTAGGTATAATGAGCCCTGTCATGATCACAACGTATAATCGGATATCATGCAGTCTTTCTGTGTATCTACATCCCGTAATGCGCTCGCCAATTCCCACGTTGCCCACGGAGCGCAGTATGGCCACGCATCGTGGCGTGTGTGGCAACCACCTCATGATTTTGGAGATCCATGAGGGAGGCCCATGTCCAGCAGTGAACGTGGACAGCAGTCCTACAGCTGAGATGATGATAATGATGAAAGATTATTATGCTGTACGGGACGCTGTTATGCCTGGGACATTGTTACATGGATGAGGCTTCCCAGCATAGTCGGCTATTAGTAAGACCCGAGAATACGTCAATCAATACGTCTAAAGCTGACGGAGGCGCGATTTTTCTCATGATGTGTTCCTTCACTGTCAAAGTACGTGTTAAATGTGCACAATACATTTTTCAAGGAAGGTTTTTTGGTATCGAATCCACGAAATCAGATCGAAAGTCGGGGGTGTACATACGACTCGGCCAGTTCTAGGTAGAGGTGGTTACTACCACCTCTAGACTACTGTCTAGAAGTAAGGCAGGTCAATAAGAACTCGTAGAATTTGGATGGGTTTTAAATAAAACAAAGAAGTTGAAATACTCTCAAAGAGTTACAATTTTTTATTTTTGTTCTTTGAACTTGTGATTTAATTCATTCACTCGGCACATCGTTACAGTCCCAGACAAGTGGCAATGGAAACGCAGAAAAACTGAAAAAAATACTAATTACTTACAGCTTGTGTAAGGTCGGAACAACCTTTGTTCCTTTATGAGTACTAAAGGAGATAAAAATAAATATATAAACATTTTATAGCCTTATCAAATACACAAAGGACACAGTGCATCGTTATTTAGGTCGATTTGGTAATTCTGAGTCTGAAGCTAGACGGCGCCCGGCGCTAGAGTAGCTTCCTTAAAAATCATACTTTAAATGCTGTATTTCATAACAAAGTATTCACTTTTATATTTTTGATATATAATATGTACATATGTCTAAATTAAAAATATGGTATTTTTTAGATCTGTTTAAAAAAAAACCTACATAAATATGTATTTAATCAGGATTATTTTCATTTCTCCATTACCATTTGGCCAGGACTTACCTATTCATAAGTACACAATAAGGATCACATGCTCCGTAAATCTATACATTACATTTGAAAATATGTTATATTTAATTCAACATCACAAACATTTATAAGGAAATGTGCCACGATTTTATTTCTACACTACAGAAAGAAGTAAATAATTTAGGTATAAGCGATTTCAAATCGCTGTGAAGTCGCTATAATTACCTTCTATTTCATTAAAAGTGAGCAAAGTACCGCCTCGTTAAACCTTTTTCAGTAAAATTAATAAACAATTTTATATTTATATAATTTTAGGGAGCGCGGTACTCCTAAATTAGTTCTTCTATATTTTTGCATATCTACAAATTAAAGTTTTAAGTAGTACTAATAAGTACATACGGTATCTTTCTTTACATAGGTACGTGTAAGTACTAACCATCTTTCAACAGTAAATTCTGAAGTAATTGATCAAAACAGTAGGTACACTTTTTAATTTATTTAGTAGGAAACTACAATAAGCTGAGACTGGTGGACTAACGATTTTAATCCATCACATTATTCAAAAGGCCTGAGTAACACACTGAATTACTGTGGTACTTAGTTTCAGCAACTACCCGCTTAGAGCGCGGGCATCTTTGTTATAGGGTTTCAGAAGCATTTGACCAGCAGACGTATTCTGAATTAGAAAATAAAATAAAAAAGTATTTTGTTAGGTATTTGGTTTGTCTTTTTTTTCACAAATATTCAACAACATTGAATACTTACATTTTGAATAAAAACTTAGAAAACGCCAACTGGTTATTATCTAACTCTTGATAGGTAAGTTCTCTAAAAATTCTAGGCCACTTAAATCTTGAATCTTATCTAAGAAGGGACTATCCTAAATTGTACTGTAGTTGCTAACTAAAATAAATAGGACGACTTACTTATCTGCACCCCGAACGTTATCGAAACGTTACGCTCTGACGTAAACTGTCAAATGTGTCAAACACTGAGCTTTGCTTCAAATTCGATATTCGATTGGTCTGCCAGTTTTCGTCTCGCATAACGCTTCGATAGTTCCTGTGACCCAAGCTGAACGAAACTAGTGAATGCGCGCTAACCTATTCCCTTGCCATTTATCTAATTCCGAAACCTGTGAATGCGCGCGCTAACGTTTTCATTCGTCATTTATTAAGCGGTTCCTAGTAGTGTTCCTTTAAAACAAGTGTAGGAGGAACTTTGGCAAAACTAATTAGTTGTGTAACTTCAAAATGTAATAGTGATCGCGAAAGTTTAAAAAATACCTTACAATAACGAAAACTAAAAGCGCGTTTTCACGCATTTGGTTCAGACTCAAGCCACTCCTTACGGTCCCGTACACCCATACTGCTATACATAGTCATCATTCGAAACTAACCCCTAACTACAAAGAAAGAGAGTCCGTTTTACGGCCGTACATTATAAGCATAAATTCGCAGAATACTTGCTCAGACGAGCAAAATTTCATAAAAGAATATATTTTTTAATTTCCGGTAGGTTACAGTAAAACTTCCATAAATTTTAAGTCAGTAAGTAAATATTTTTTTACATTTTTATAAAATACTGTTGATAAATATAATTCCAGCTACACGTTATATTTCTTTAGGAAAGTAAGTTTTGTTCTCATTCCTATATTTCATTCATAAACTATTTTTTTTACAAATTCTAGTAGGTATTTTTTTCTGTTTTTTCTTTGTGGTACTGATGCAATAGAGCGTTTTGTATTGTATAAAAGAAATGTAATTTGTGGTAGCTGTATTTTGGTAAACTGTAGTGATTATGATTTCATCCGAAACAGAACAGCCTTTTAAGCAGTTTTACATTCTCAAACGATTTAAGAGCGATAACTACACCTATAGTCCATCCCACGTAGGATGAGTTCAGTGAGAGCAGAATAGAATAATTTAGAAATCAATGAGCGAAAAAGAGATAACTGCGAAGTCTCTTTTGCACTTCCATAATCTTCTAATAGCTATCCCGCTCTATTCTGATCTTACCGAAATGAACGATAGGTTGACAAATATCTGTCTTTTCTATAAAACCTTTTTACGCGCGACCACTTGTCAGAAACAACCTTTTACTTATAAGAGTAAATACAGTTATATCCTTAGCCACTGATTCGAAACCATGATGCAGCAATCTTTAATTTTGATACAGAAGGATTTAGACACGATGAAGTCACGCAAAACTTATACTCAGTGAAGTTAGCTTCAACGACTGCGCAGTACAAAGTTTTTATTGTGCAACGTATTTCAGTTTTGTCTAGCACACATTTTGTTTTACACATAATTATCATTTAATTTAATACGTTTAAAATAAATTATTGTATTGTTTATGTAATGAATGAGTAATACTAATGACGGATATATGTATATAAATTATAACATGGTACAACAAATTTCACCGCTATTTATTGCTGCAAGCCCAAATTTGAATAGAAATTAACTGCAATGTAGCGAGAGTAATTATATTATTGTTGGTAATAATAAATAAAAATGCGCCATTTTGCATTTGCGGCAACGTTCACAGAGGTCATAAAGTTTTGCGAAGGCTCTACCAGTGGGTTGACCCTGATGGCAAAACACTACTAACTTAGATGAAATTAAAAACTTAATATAATACTTAAATGAAACTAAAACTATCCGGTTGTGTCCGGCCATCACAGCTCACACAGCCATCATCATCATCATCATCATCCAATCACCACCGTCTCTATTTACAGCAAGTCTACCCGCTAAAGATAGTATCCATCTAACTCTTCAACGAGTATTTAGTTACAGTGAGAAATAGTCACAACTCTAGAAGAGTTCTACGTATCACGACATCAACTCACTACGGTGAGAAATTGAATAAGAATTTAATTTGCTAAGTTGCATAGCAACTTTACTTGAAAATATTGCTAACTTCAAATAGCTCGCTTGCAACGTATTTACATAGTCCAAATCTAAACACACATTCACACATGGCCGGGCGCCAGGGGGGGCACGGGCCGCTTGTCCTGGAGCCTCTCGTCGGCCGCGAGCAACCGATCCAAATCCTCATCTTCATAGAATACGACGAAGTGCTCCGGCTTGGCCACAGCCTCGAAAATCGAGCAAACAGAAGGTTTCACATTGTAGAAATACAGAGGCTGCCGTCTCGTGTGGAAGTCGGCAGTCAGCTGGTCGATGCTCGTCGCCGCCGTGTAGTCGGCACTGTAGATGTGCGTGCATTCGATCACGACTGGGACCGAATTACTTGCTGCACACTTAGTGACCAGCCGCCTCACATAGTCCACAGAGGGGAACATAAGACACCTGTCTGGAGTGATCATGAGGTATTCCACCCCGGCTTGGCTTCTGAGCAGTTCGACAGAGAACTTGGGTCGGGCTGCGTGGTAGAGGATGAAGATGATGTTGACTATGACTCCGGTTAGGATGCCGAGTTCTATGGGAAGCGTCAGGCAGAGGATGAAAGTACCGACTCCGGGGACGAGGTCCAGTTCTGAAAAGAACAAGATCAGAGTTAAGTCGCGCCAAATACCTATACCAGGTTCTGGTTTTATTTGGCATGTGGTTCGGGCGTTAGAAAAGAATTAACTCTCCGCTCTCACTCTTTTATGGCGCCACTTAAAAAAAGTGCCGTGTTCTCACGGAGTTGGTAACCAATTTATTCCTTATAAGATTTTTTCCTGACGCATGGGTCGAAT
This sequence comes from Pasiphila rectangulata, assembly GCA_963082625.1. Lineage (NCBI taxonomy): Eukaryota > Metazoa > Arthropoda > Insecta > Lepidoptera > Geometridae > Pasiphila > Pasiphila rectangulata. The sequence goes on along the minus strand of OY720246.1, from coordinate 1,666,999 downwards.
TGACGGCCGATCGGGATGCTTGGAAAGATGGAGGGGAGGCCTTTGCCCAGCAGTGGGACACTTATGGCATTATATTGTAATTGTAAAGATTTTAATATTGTTTTAATGTTTAATTTGAATTTACCTATGAAATCAATGATTTCTAGTTCTCGGGTCGTCTCGTCACTCATACTACAAAGATAAAATTACTTTTATAGACGTAAACTGTCTAGTCTAAGTACACCAGAAAATGGGCATATTTTGTTATTTTCAAATCTCCGACATGTTGGGATTGTTATCCGGGGATCGGATTGGATCTTTTTAAAAAAAAGATTATAATTAAACTGTTAAAAAAACGTTTATTTTACTTTTACGATAGTTTTAAATCAAAGAAATAAATGGGGTTTAAACGTGAGCTCAGCGCGAGAGATGAATACCGACTGACTGTAGGAGGTCTCTGGGATGTAAAGGATGTATTGTCTAGACGTTAGGTCAGCGTTTTAGGAAGCAAAGGTAAGGTATTTAGGGTTCAGTGAAATGGGTATAACATCTCCCCGAACAAGAGTAAACTTACTGTAAAAATAAAAAGGTGAGTTTACTTATCAAAACGGAAATACAAGAGAAAGGCTTGAGCACACGCTTTTACATGATAAAAGCTTAACCTAATTATAATAAAAATTAAAAATTTAAAGATCTACTCTTAATCTAGGAAGTGGTATCGCAGCTTCCGGCTCAACATTCATTGGTTGTTTTCTAAATATTGAATTTATAAAAGTTTTACATGTATTTGTCCTACAAACAAGGTAAATAGTAAAGGATATAAAAGTAATCATTAGAATTATAGTAATGATAGGAAAACTGATATGATTGTTAAAAACATTATTTTCTTTAATAAAATCATCAACATTTCTTAATTGAAAATTAGCTTCATTTTTAAAATTCTTTAAGTTATCCAGATTGATATTAGATATAGTTATTTCTTTTGTGTTTACAAATATTTGTTCGAATTTACTTATATTACAGCAATCATCATTGAGAAGGCTGAAATCAGAGTTTACAGGAGGTATATTGATTTGCGAATCATACATTGATAATAACTTAATATTACGGCAAGATACCACACATTGTGGTTCTAAACTAATTAAACCAGTTCCATCTATTACTAATTCATAAGTGCCATTATTACAATCTATTGATAATTTTGTAGGCTGGGATTGTACAAATATCCAATTATTATGGCCAAGGTTTTGCCAGATGTCTATAGTGCCATATATAAATTTTGTTTCACACTGAAAAGGTAATTTCTTAATAATTTTTGTCATGAATTCAATTTCACAAATGGGATTGTTGTTAACAGATAAAAGATTAGGAACATTACATGCAAAAGTGTCTTTGATTATTGTTTTACAATGAGTTATGTCTTCGAGTGTACAATACGTTGATTTATCTTTACTAATAGCTACGAAATTTTCTGTTGGTAGAATCATTGAATATAATTTGGAAGAATTTACTCTATGAGGCACTGGGATTGGAATTATTTTGTACATATCAAATTCAGTATGATATACTAATGGAATCCTTAAAATAAACAGGATAGAATTATAACTATGGTATGCTGCGATATCCGACAATCTTAACAATATGTTAATATTACTTAGCTCTATGCTTACAGGAAATTCTCTATATCTAGGTATAACCTTAAGGTAATGATTAAGTTCTTCGTATAATTTCCTTGGGGTAAGAACTGATGGATGTAGCGTGTCGCTATTTGCGAATAAAATAGAATTGATTATGTCTTCTAATTTGAATGATAATGTAAGTAAACTCGAATGTAAAGTGTTTAGTACTTCATTAGTTCTTACTCTGAATAAAAGTTTATTTGTGGTAAGTGTTACATTATTAAGGCTTTGAGATAACTTATTCATAGCGTCATTCAAACGTGCTTCATTGTTGGATATAGTATTGATTGTTTCATTTATACTCTTCATAGCCGATTTTGAGAGAAAAATATTTTGTTTAATTAGATTAGCTAATTTCTTATTATTAGAATTAAGTGTTTGAATGGCGTTATGATATGTGTTTGAGTCATTTTCATCCATAGTACCAAAAACTGTTTTCATTATTGAACCAATTCCAGAAAACCAGGCAGATCTCTTTGATTTGGAAGATAATAAATGGGATATCGCTTCATAATCTCTAGTGATGTCGTCATAGAGAGACGAGAGTGGTTTAATCATATTGGAACATTGGAAATCATCGATGACTTCGTTTCTTTCACATAAGAATTTAGTGTTTTTGATACCTTCTTCAATATTAGTTAAATGAGGTAGTATATAATTTAGGTCAATGGGAATAATAATATGAATATGATCATTTATGATTTTCAGAGAACCAACGGGGTTGAAGTAAATACCAGCACTTTCATCCAATGATTTGACTTGTTGATGACCCAAGGACGTCGCAAAAATGAGGGACGAAATGATTCTGAAATTTAAATAAAGAAAACTGTTTCCACTGGAAGACTTACTAATTCTTAAGAACTAGGGGATTCTAGGGAAATCTCGGCTAACTTCACTTCGTCATAATGATGTTTAAGGAGCCGGCGATTTATAAGAAGCGAAAGGGTGTTATTTCCATGGATTTTCGCTACTTTATAGGGTCCTTTCCATAATGGCGATAGAGCTTTGCGTAATCGGACATGATTTTTTAAATATACATAGTCACCCACCTTATACTGAATAGCGCGAGTATGTTTATCATAGTATGTTTTAGATTTTTCTTTAGATGATGTAATATTTTCGATTGCTTTTTCGCGAGAAACTTTGAGACGATGATGTAGCATCTTAATATATTCGGGATAAGTTACGTCAGAGCGTAATTCAAAAACTGAGTCAGGAATATGTGGTTTATGGCCAAATACAAGCTCATAAGGAGTAAATCGAGTGGTCGAATGCACACTACTATTATAAGTTAACATAGCAGTATATACGTATTTGTGCCAGTTATTTTGATTTTCATTAACGTATGATTTTAAGTACTCTTTAAGAGTCGAGTGACTTCTTTCTAAAGCTCCTTGAGTCTGAGGATGATAAGGTGTTGACCAAATTTGTTTAATTTTCAGAAATTCGCAAGTTCTTTTGAATAGATCAGCGGTGAAGTTGGTGCCTTGGTCAGTAAGTATCGTTTTAGGGATCCCAAAGAGGGATATGAAATGGACCAAGCACTCGCATGAACTTTCAGCAGTAGCACTATCTACGGGATACGCAATTGAAAATTTTGTTAAGTCATCTTGAAGAGTGACAATGAATTTAAGATTTTGAATTCCCGCTTCGGGCAATGGTCCGACAATATCAAGAGCTATTCTTTGGAATGGTCGCGTAGAGGTAGTTGTTATCTGCATGGGCGCTTTATTTATTTTACGCAATGCTTTATTAGATTGACACATTTTACAACTTTTAACATAATTTTCTATGTCAGACCGCATGTTTTTCCAGTAATATCTTTCTTTCACTCTATCATACATTCTATTAGAGCCTAGGTGTCCGGCTATTGGAATGTCATGATTTTCTTTTAAGATTTTTAAAATTTCAGTAGGCACAGGATAAATAATGCTGTTTCGACAAATATTCACCGTGATGTTTGTATTATTGAACAAATGCATGAGCATGCCATAGATTTTGATGTATGAATTTTGTTCAAAGGGATTCTTAAAATCGGAAATTGCAACTTCGTTGATAGTTCCTGTGAGAACTATATCATCCCTAACGGATTTAAGAGTTTTGAAAATATCAGGGTAAGTACAACTATCAAAATAATATACTTTTGTAAATAATAAATAATATGTTTTTCCTTTCAGATCAAACTTTTGGAAGGAGTGGAGTTCACGTTCTTCGTGGAGAATATTCGTCGAGTCATCGCTTAATTCAGAGATGACATCTTGCAGATAAGGATTAGAGTCATCGAAATCAATAGACACAGGTAAAAGAATTGTTTTAGAGTTGCTTTTCAATAAGCTAACATTATGTTCTTTAATTTGGACATTAAAAGTTTCATTTTTATTAGAGAAGGCTTTAAGAAATTCAGAGTAATCTTTGTTTGAATTAGAAGGAATATTTGAAGTGGAACTATTCTCATTTGTCTCATTTGTTTCAGCAATGGGAGAAGCAGGAGTAGGTGGATTAAGAGGAGTGAAGTCTGGGATTTCCTCCTGTAGAGGGTCGATGTCTAAGTCGTCTAAATCAAAGATTTCATCGAGGACATCCTGGGGAATCTCAGGTTGTGGATTTGATTCACCATCTACTACAGGGTTTATGGGAAAACGAGATAAAGCGTCAGCGTTACTATTCAACTTTCCTTTTTTGTGTTGAAAGTCATAGTCGAACTCCTCTAATTTTAGTCTCCATCTAACGAGTTTAGAACCAGGATCTTTACAATTGAATAGCCATTTAAGGGGTTGATGATCTGAGAAGATGGTAAAATGATGGCCGTAAAGATATGGTCTAAAAGTCTTAGTACCGAAAATGATGGCTAAGCATTCCTTTTCGGTAACACTATAGTTACACTCTGCTTTGTTGAGTGTTCGGGACGCATATGCTATAGGTCGATCATGTCCTACTGGACCTTGAGACAATATGGCCGCGATGGCATAATTGGATGCGTCACACGTGAGATTGAAGGGTTTCGTGAAATCTGGGTAAGCTAACACAGGAGCTGATACTAGAGCATTTTTCAAAGATTCAAATGCTAGTTGCTGTTCATTTAGCCAGTTAAATGGGACATTTTGTTTTAAAAGATTTGTTAGAGGCTTTGCTAATTTTGATAGATTAGGAATGAACCGGCGATAATAGGATACTAGTCCTAGAAATGATTTAATATCTTTTGGACACTTAGGTGTCGGGAAATTGGCTACGGATTCTGTCTTATCAGGATTAGGTTTCACTCCATCTCGGGTGATAATATGACCGAGATACGACACTTCTTTGCGAAGGAACTCACACTTGTCAGGTTGGAGTTTGAGATTGAAATGACGAAGTCTGTCGAATACATTGGACAAGTTTTTAATATGAGTTTCGAGGTCATAGGAATAAATAACAATGTCGTCAAGATATACAAAGCATTGAATGCCTTGGAGGCCCGATAGGGCTGAATTCATAAGTCTCTGGAAGGTGGCTGGTGCGTTCCGCAATCCAAAAGGCATGCGAGTGAATTCATAGTGGCCTTGAGGTATTGAGAAGGCAGTCTTGGGGCCATCCTTTTCAGACATTTTGATTTGGTGAAAACCGGAAGCGAGGTCAAGTGTACTAAAGTATCTGCACTTCCCTAATTGATCTAGAATTTCAGTAATATTCGGGATTGGATATGAATCTCCGATGGTTATATCGTTAAGCTTACGATAATCGATCACAACACGCCATTTACGTTGGCCTGAGGCATCAATCTTTTTAGGGACGACCCAGATTGGAGACGACCATGGCGAGGTGGAAGGTTTGATAATACCTTCTGCTAACATTTTATTAATTTGCGATTGGACCTCTTGTTTATGGATTTCAGGGAATCTATAAGATTTAGTATTAATGGGAATATTTGAAGAAGTAATAATTTCATGTTCAAGGACATCGGTAGTTGATAATTTATCTTTAGAAAGATGGAAAATATCTGAATAAGTAGAACAAAGGTCATATAAGGAATTTGTTTCTTCAGAATTTAAATGAGAGACCCGTAAAAGGCCAATGACTTCTTTTGTTCGATTTAAAATTTCATTTTGTTGATTGTCAAAATAGTCGGCGTGATAGACACAGTTCTCTGTAATTTGACCAAGAGGTTCAAGAGGTAGGATTTTAATTTTCATATCTGAGTTTAATTCTAGTGGGGATTCGGAGATATTGACAACAGATATGTTGATCCTAGAATTGTCCTTTACTTTCACTATACAATTTGCAATGAGGAGAGAGTCAATTTTATTTTGATCAAGAACTAAACCTTCTTTTAGTTCGGGATTTTCAACAGAGCACTCAATTACTGTTTCAGTACGAGGCGGAATACAATATACTGGTTCTGTGAATTTCAAGAAAAGTTTGGCTTTATTCACTAGAAGGACACCTTGAGTGTAATCAATTTTGCAATTGTTCGTAGTGAAAAAGTCATTACCAATTATTCCATCATATGGAAAATATAGGTTAGGCATAACATGAAAGTGGTGATTGAAAATATCGAACTTCATTTTTATTATACCTAAGGATTTAATGGGATTAGGGCCCGACCCGAGACCACTAAAATTAATAAACATTCTTGTGACTTCGGGCTTCTTCTCGATTATACTAACTTTCAAAAGACTAACGGATGCGCCACTGTCAACAAGAAGTTTTAGAGGTTTGGAAGAGACAGAGGTCAGGACTTCGACGAATGGTAAGTATCTCTTCGATGGATTTGAGATAATATGTGTTTTTATTGATTCATTTTCTTTTTCAGGAGTCACCGGATGTTCCAGCGCTCTGGATTTAGCATGGTAAGCAAGGTAAGTACCTTGGGATTTAGAAGAGACGCTTTCCATTTGGGGCTGGATACCCTGCGGCGTAACGTTGGTAGATTTAGAAGGGACGTTTTCCTTTTGGGGCTGGTTACCCGGCGGCGTAACGTTGGTAAAATTTGTAGGGACGTTTTCCTTTTGGGGCTGGTTACCCGGCGGCGTAACGTTGGTAAAATTCGTAAGGACGTTTTCCTTTTGGGGCTGGTTACCCGGCGGCGTAACGTTGGCAGATTTAGAAAGGACGTTTTCCTTTTGGGGCTGGTTACCCGGTGGCGTAACGTAGGTAGATTTAGAAACGACGTTTTCCTTTTGGGGCTGGTTACCCGGCGGCGTAACGTTGGCAGATTTAGAAAGGACGTTTTCCTTTTGGGGCTGGTTACCCGGCGGCGTAACGTTGGCAGATTTAGAAAGGACGTTTTCCTTTTGGGGTTGGTTACCCGGTGGCGTAACGTAGGTAGATTTAAAAAGGACGTTTTCCTTTTGGGGCTGGTTACCCGGTGGCGTAACGTTGGTAGATTTTGTGTCGATTTTAATCGGCTTTCGTCCCGTACGACACGAAGACGAGACTACTATTCGTTTAAATCCATGTCGAGGTCTGCATCGTCGACTGTCGTCATCGACGTGTCGACATCGACGACAAACTCTTCGACAGCATGGATTGGTTGATTTTGACCCGAAGAGTTTCCGAATCGTTGAGCGTAGAGACGCTTACGGCACCGTTCAATGGTATGCCCTGGGGCTTTGCAATAACGACATATGAGAGAGCTTGGGGACGCGTTTTCTTGATTTTGCGACACTTTTTGAGGCTGACGTTGGGTATTACTAGAATCATTTTGGCTAGGGTTGCCTCGATTTTGGGGAAAACGCGCCTGATTTTGAGGGGGACGACCTTGGTAATTTGGGCCGTTGGAATTTCGTCTTGCGGTAGCCTGAAATATTTTCTCTTCTGAAACCGCGAAATTAATTGCCTCATTTAATGTTTCAGGATCTCGACATCTTACAACGGTGGATATTCGGGGATTCAAACCCATTATAAATGTATGTGTTGCCAGATCTTGCATTGCAGCGAGACGACCAGTAAGTTCGCCTTTCTTTTTAGTTGGAATAGAAATATTTATCTCTGTTAAGAGCTTTGATAAACAGCACTCAATACGCAAGGCAAACTGATTGACTGTCTCGTTTTGGCCTTGACGGCATTCTTGGAGGTCCGAGAGTAAAGCTGCATAGTGTTTCTTTTCGCCAAATTGCGATTTTAAATAATCTTCTAGCTGTTGCCATGTTTCAAAGTCTTTAATAACACATGCACTTTCTGCTCGACCTTCAAGTTGGCTTAAAATGTATTTTAATAAAATATCTTGTTGAAATTGTGAAGCGAGGCTAATTGCATTTTTACAATTATTAATGAAAGCATTTAGTTTATCCCTGCTTCCATCGAATCTGTTGATGAATTTCAGCAAAATACCTAGTTCTACAGATTTCTCAGTCATTTTATAAGATTTAGGGCCGGGGATAGGTTCCTTTTTCAAAGGAGTAGTAAGCATGAACTTGAGTGGGCGTAGAGATAAAACAAAGTAAAGTAAGTACCCAGCTCTAGATCACGGTCACGGGCACCCGGCAGGTAAGTATAAACAATGACGTAATATAAACCAATGACTGAATAAGAACAGGACTCAAAAATAGAATTAAATAACTTCACGATTGTTTAAAATAGAGTTTCAACTGCACTTCACATAAAATATAAAATAACACGAAATGTTGAATGCTCGTAAAATAATTAAAGTTTCACTTACAGGATCAGCATTCTAGAATTTACGACAGGAACACACAAAACTGGATTCGGCGGATACGGTACCACGTAAGGACACGGTGTTCACGGCGAAAGGGCTCTGCGGTTGAGCACAGCGGACTCGGTGAAAGATGCAGCGAGAAGATACAGCGGATACGGCGAAGGACACGGCGAAGGATTCAGCGGACACGGCGTTAGACACGGCGAATAATGGATTCAGCGGATACAGCGTAGGACACGGCGAAAGTATTCAGCGAATACGGTGTAAAACACGGCGAAGGATTCAGTGAGTGAGTCGGTAGATGTCACTGAGACGACGAGGTGAGGCGATGTGTACCACGACTGGATTCAGTGGATTGAGACAAGATTCAGTGGATACAGAGAGTCGTAGCACAACACAGCACAGCACAGCACAGCACGGCACACGTTTTGATAATTTTGCGCACAGAGGCGATCCCGGGACCACTTTTCGATCCCTTTAAGCTGCCACCAATGTTATCCGGGGATCGGATTGGATCTTTTTAAAAAAAAGATTATAATTAAACTGTTAAAAAAACGTTTATTTTACTTTTACGATAGTTTTAAATCAAAGAAATAAATGGGGTTTAAACGTGAGCTCAGCGCGAGAGATGAATACCGACTGACTGTAGGAGGTCTCTGGGATGTAAAGGATGTATTGTCTAGACGTTAGGTCAGCGTTTTAGGAAGCAAAGGTAAGGTATTTAGGGTTCAGTGAAATGGGTATAACAGGATCATGGATCTTCTAATCATAAATAAAAAGTCTGCTATCTAACAAGGACTAGTTGCGGGCTGTTGGTACACAAATAAATAATTCTGGACATTTCACAAAACGGCATTATAGCACGTTATAGCGCCAAAGTGAGCAGAGTTATATGTACAGATAACAGATGACGACATTTCACAAAACGGCATTATAGCACGTTATAGCGCCAAAGTGAGCAGAGTTTTATGTCCAGATAACAGATGACTGTTTGTACTTACTCTTAGCCCTCCACATGGGCTTAACGACGTTGTATTCCACCATGAACAAGATGGCAGATATGATGACGGCTGCGAGAGCTGCCTTCGGGATATACGCGAAGTACTGAGTGAAGAACTGAAGCGCTAAGATCACCATCACACCTGGCAATAATCATTTTCGTTAGTGGATGTTGTCCTATAGATGAGGTATGGAAGAGGAGAGAGTATTTAATAATGTCAATAATTGTAAAAAGGGAGCGGTGTTGATGTAGAAGAACTTTGCTGTCCCAAATGCAAGAGCAGCAATAAGAATGTTCACGGTACTATACTTTCAAGACTTTTGACGCATATTGCTACAGCGACTATCTCTTAGCTATCATCTATTAGATTCTACTATGTGTAATTATTTTTGTTTTTTTGTTATTTTCTGTTTTCATTTGTGTGGTGTGCTTTGTGTAGTCAATAAACAATTTTTCATATAATTTCTTGTCTTGTCTTTTTGTTTAATGGCTTTTTGTGTTTGGTTTTACAGAATTTCGCCAGTGTCAAGTTATATTTGCAAAAATATATTCTGTCTAAGTAAGTTAAAATGCAACCATGTTTATTTACCCTTCATTTCATTTCATTCACTTGAGTTTTATTTTGACATCTTAAACAGGCTTTTAGACATCTTAACTCCATATGGAATGTCATGTCATAATAAATTATCGAACCTGGCCGGATATATATAAAATAAATCACGACTGAAAGAAGTGGAGGGAGGCCTTTGCCCAACAATGGAATGATTCGGGCTAATAGTAACAGTAACAGTAAATCGCATACGCTATTTCGTATTGGCATAAAGCTTAGGAAATCAAATCACAAAACACACTTTCTACTACACGTTCTGTAGTCATCATGATCATCATCATCATTGCAGCCGTAACTACTGAATCTACATGGATCTACATGAAGGGCAGTTGCCATACCACGCTTGGAAGGCGGTTTGGAGAGCGCAGTATGGGATATTGATACACGGAAAGACGCTGCTGCTCATCTACCGGAGGTAAAGGGATCATCAAAAAATCAAAAATCAAGGCTCGTACTGCATCCACGGATATGAGAGAAGAGGTAACATTCTACTGTCGGCATCCCACGGCAATAGTGTAGTAGTATTAAAAATAAATTACCAGTATAAAGTCCACTGAAAGTAGTCTTGACTCCTGACCCGTTGGCCACCACAGATCTCGCCAGCGACCCGCCTCCAGGGTACGCCTGCATAAACGAGTTAGCAATCCCCGCCACTCCCATAGCAATCATCTCCTGCGTCGCATCGATGGTCTTTCCATCGGAGAACGCCTTGCAGATAGCAATGTCTTCGAGCAGGACTATGAGGGGAATGACGACGAGACCGGATCCCAGTTCGGAGATCATGTCGAGGAAGTCTGCGGTGGTGTTGTCGGCGCGCTCGTAGGAGAACGGGGGCAGCTGAGGAACTGGAACTCCCGAGGGGATTGCGCCTGTAAGGGAACAATAGATTAGGTTTTTAAACATCTTACTAGAAGAAGGTTTTATGATGTCTTTTGTTGTGTGCACAGCTCCTGATCGCGTCGTGAAGAAAATGCTCGAGTGGATAGTGCGTAATTACTGGACTATATCTATTGACGATCTAATGGTGTCGCAATTAGAATTTATTTGCTTGAATTCCGAAAAGTTATGGCTAATTAATCAACTTTATTATGCGTAACTAGAAAGTCATGAAATATTATATCTTTACATGTTCCATTTGCTAGGCTTCGTCTGCAATTTAAGTCTATTGTGAAACATACTTTTTAGTTTCTTTATTGCTAATCTGCGGCGTGTGTGCGCTGTGCACTTATTCGTTGGTGACTTTGGTTAGGGCGTTCGTTGTATTTTTTTGACGAAGTCACTAACGCCTCTTACTGTAACTGTTACGGTCAGTCCGAAATAGCCGCAGGACTGCCGTTCACGTCCACTGCAGGACATATGTAGGCCTTGGATCTCCAAGACCATGAGGGGTTTGCGGGCATACTCGTCATGCTTAGCAAGCGGGTTCGCGAGCGCAGTATGTTGATGCCCAGTATGACGCTGCTGCCTATCTTTCGAAGGTATCTCTTGGCAGATTCATATTGGCTCTTACTAGAGAGGAGAGACAACATTCTACTACCGGCACAAAACGGCAAAAGGGCTATCATTCCTGAAAAATGAAGTATGCCCCCTAGATGGCAAGAAATGACGCACTAGTAAGCTACTAGGAAAATGATGTTCTACTGACGATGTCCAGTCTACTCTACGTACTAGTCTCTACGTTACGGAGTCTACTAACCCTTCCGGATGTTTTCCGCTGGGGCGCAAAACAGATAAACAAAACGTCAACAATCATTCCCCACGTTAGTAGGAATTGTGTTACCAATGTCAACCAAACGAATATACCTACCCATATCATATCATACATGACACCAACACCGTAGGTAACCTTTTGCTATAAGAACACTGAATAAGACCAAATATTTTACTCTGCCTTCCTCTCATTTATCTTCATCATCATATCAGCCGTAGGACGGCCACTGCTGGATAAAGGCCTCCCTCATTGATCTTCAGGTACTGCGGTTGGAAGCGGCCTGCATCCAACGACGACCTGCGATTCTTACCAAGTCGTCTGCCCATGTTGTGGGTGGACGTCCTACGCTGCGCTTGCCGGTCCGTGGCCTCCATTACTTTTCCTCTCATTACTTCTGCGATTTAAATACCTTGTAGATCTATAGTTTCTAAAAATAATAACTTTATCATGTAACATTTGTTTCACAGGTAATTCAACCAATTGTGTAGTTTTTGAACGAATTGACCAAATAAAATAATACTATAAGCTAATATTTAACATTATTAAGTAAAATTCTTAGAAAGTTTCTTCGAAATACTTTGCATTTAACTCTAATTTGTTGACAAAATCTGAAAAGAGAAACTCGCAATGCCTTACACAACCTACAAAGGTATATAATGTTTAAGAGGAATATTTTACTTTGGTGGATGTAACAACTGTTTTGATTCTTTTCATTTACGTTGAACTATATAAATTCATCAAGCCACGAGTTATCTATACTAATATTATAAACTAATACTATAACGAATAAACTAAAAAACTACTGGACCGATTTACAAAATTATTTCACCGTTAGACTATTATGTATCCCCGTATTCCCGCGGGAACGGGAACTACGCTAGTAACTAATAAAATTAAAAAACAATCGTAAAATTGACTAGCCTCACCCATGATCTTAAAAGGCGGGGCGCCGTGGGTCGTCACGAACCAGTACCCCAGCACGCCGGTCGCCACCACCACGATGGCGTTGCGGCAGGTGCCCACCATCCACATGCACTTGGTGACCACCTTCTGGCGCGTGCTGGGCCCGTCGTCTTCCTTCTCGCCGAGCTTTATCATGCCGATCTTCTGAAATTTCCAAAGAGTATGAGCCACTGTTACTGTCAGCCGGAATCATCCCATAGAACTTGTTAAACTTTCGCGATTTGTTAACATATTATTAGTTATATAATATTTCTCGTATAATAGTCTAATAGTTCTCGTCTCGCGGCCCTCGGAGTCGGCCACGAACGGTGCTCACGAAGAAGGGCCTCTAAATGGTCTACGAAACGTCAGCAAGATGATAATAAGTTAGGTACGTGGTGTAAGCCGTATTATATTTATTAAAAAAAATATATAATATTTAATAACAATACCGCTAACCTATATCTAATAACCGCTTGAAAAAACACTCAAAAAGAATCCGACACGTGTTTAGCCTCTCTACAAGGCATCTTCAGGAGAAATCGGCTCCCCGTTCGTAACGGAATACACTAGAAACAAAGAAGACGCAGAGGTACCCAGTAACGAACAACACCATCCCTCCCTGGACGTGTCGCCTCTTCGACCGCCGAACAGAAAGAATTCAGAAATTCATTAAATTATTACCATAGTTTGCAATTACAAAACATAGACAGTGAATCTCCCTCTACTTCTTCCCGTCACTTCGATCCACAGCTAACTACTCCCATGTCTTTCCAGAATTCCTGACACCTAAACGTCAACTGCCATGGATTGGTAATTTTGGAACACAATACTGCTAAAAGTATTGTGTTCCAAAATTACCAAATATTTCACCATGAATGATTATTGACATCTTTTGGATATTTAAGCTTGACTCTTTAAGGCAGTATGTATAAAAAAAATAGTTTTGGTAAAAAATTGGTTCGTCAAAAATTGTATACATAAACACGAACAATACATACTTGTTAATTTACATAGCGTGTTCGTGTCTTCTTTTTCATCTTCATCATTCATGTTTTATCCCCACAACAATATGCCGTATTATGTGATAGTGTGAAAGAAGTCTAAAGTAATAAAAGTTGTATGCCCACTTGCAAATATACTTTGTGGTTGATAACATTTGGTCTTGAATTTTTTTAAAGATAATAATTTAGGAACTATGTTGCGAAGATCTGCTGGACCTCTTCAACAGGGGTAGAGTTGTCTGTAGACCGGATAGAAGAAAGACATTGGGGGAGACTTTGTCCAGCAGTGGGATTTTTATTTTTTTTAAAGTGGAGGAAGTGTGCGTTTGAAATACTAACCCTCATGCTCAACAGAAGCGCGATGCAGGTAAACCCTAGCACAGGGTCCCAGAGGCGAGCACCATGCAGGTTCTTGAAGATCGAAATCCATTGCTGCAGGAACGTGTCTCCCGTCACCGTGATTGCGAAGAGATCCTGCAATGCATGTTATTTGGTAAGATATGTGGACATGGATAGCTTAATTTGATTAGGAGCTTATCGAATTAGAATTAGCTAGAGAATACCAAGAGGGAAACTTTCTTTGTTAATTTTATTGCTGCATATAAATAGATTTTGATGGTTTTCCGATTTGCTGTTATCATAAAAGTCAAGGAAAGCATACGAGTAAGTAATATCTTAGTATTTTCAGAAGACTTGAAAAGTAGCATGGCTCGTCAGCCTTAGTTGGCATGTTTGCTTTATCTGCAGATATTTGTCTCGTGTCTGGTTTATGTATGATATTGCCGTGGGGTGCCAGCAGAAGAATGATACCCTTCCTTTCATGCCCTAAGAGCCTGCTAAGAGATACCTCCGCAAGATGGCCAGCAGCGTCTTTCCGCATATCAACATCCCGCACTGCGCTCGCCAACCCGCCTGCCAAGCGTGGTGAGTATGGCAACTACCCCTCATGGAGATCCATGAGTGAGGCCTGTGTTCAGTAGTGGACGTTTTACGGCTGAAATAATGATGATGATGATTTATTTATTATTTACCTTGACTTGACTGGTAGCGATCATCAGAGCCACAGCGGACGTGAACCCTGATGACACGGGCCCCGAGACGAAGTTCACCAAGAAGCCCAGCCCCAGCACTCCCATCATCAGCTCCACGATCCCAGCCAGTAAGGTCAGCAGGATAGCCTTCTCCACCACTCCACCGGCAACCTGAAATTATTATGTTCATAAATTGCCTTTAATCTCAATGTTGTTTTATAGTCATTTTGAGTTTTAGCCTGACATCAGTACCTAAGAGTTAATGAGAGTCCTTTGAATTTATTTAGAATGAATTTTTTATACGACTAAATTCACCTGAAAGTCACCCCGAGACTAATAACGTAATCTCACCGGGCCCCCTTACCCTTCAAACCAGAACACAGCAATGTCGACATTACTAAAAATTGAAATTTTATCCCTATATAGCAAACGCAAGTCAGGGAATAAGGCTGATAGTCTCAGTCATGGAGTTAACGTTTTCTTATTTTCATTTAGCTTGCGGCAAATTTGTATACGTCAGAGGATTGTGTGACACAGGGTGAAAATGAAACTTATTGTAGAAAATGTGTACATAAAAGATTTTATAAATTAGGTGGAACAACGACCCTGTAAAGATACCCCGAGCAAAGCCCTCTATGGAGATTATCTTACATGTTCACAATAAAGAAACTTTGAAGTTGAAATTGGAGCCTTTCAGTCTCTTACCTGCCAGGTGAGCAGAGAAGCGATAGCCGTGGGCCCGGCAGGAACCGCCCTGCAGCCGCCCAGCACGATGTACACGAAACACCCGAGGAAAGAGCCGTAGAGTCCATGCTGGGGCGGCAGGCCGGCGATGTTGGAGTATGCGAGCGACTGTGGTATGACGGTGAGGCCCACGGTCACGCCGGCGATCAGATCGCCTATCGCTTTCTCGGAATTGTATCTGTAAGTGAAAGGTTATATGAATAAATCATTTAGGCACTATAAGAGAATAGAAAAGAATGTGTAACTGGGATTTGTGGAACTCTTGTCCAATACCCTTCGTAGCCAGGTAATGCCTGTGGTTTGTGTGTGGCTAAGCAATAGTATGAAATAAAATAGAGATTAAAGAAACGAGCAGGTACAGTTACGACCCAACTTTGTAAAAGAGGTGAGAAAATATTCCTAAAAATCGATAACAATCTGCCGCAGATTAAATGCTAGACATCACAAATGATTTTTAACATGACACATAATATGGCTTGCCAGACCAAAGGGTTTATACACTAACTAAACCATTTGTGAAGTAGATTTGCCGTACGGCATTGAATTGTACTCGTACCCAAAGATTTAAATATTTGCACGCACCTACGTTTGTGTATCGCAAGACGTTATTTATTTATTTATTAGGACCACCAACAAGAGATACACAGATTCAACACAATTTAAAACTTAGGGACTAAGGGCCTTGTGCTCCCCCAATTAAAGGCGGTTATAATAAGCGTTATAATAGTTCACGTTATAATTTTTTGATTTTTACTCAAGGCTTGTCGATAAAGTTTTAAGTCTCTGCGTCTATAGTTTTGAGGTTTACCTCAAATGTTGTGATAGTTTTAGCATTCTTCCTTTACTGTTTCCTCAAACAAGTGTGAAGTTTTGAACTGCATTTATCTTACAAATTATAGAAATTGCTACATTGTGTACCATGGCGTTACTGTAAAGTAGTGCTATGACAACATCATTGTTGTCACAGCAAAATTGAATGCTGGGTACCGATGTTTTTCTTATAATATGTGTCAATCAATTGTTCTAAGTAAGAAGGGCTATAACATTTATATTATGACTATAATTTTGACAGCGTCAGCATGTCTTCACCTGTGTTGTACGTGTGGTGCCTTCGACATCGACATTGTTACTTGTAGATTGATTAAGCTTGCCTACTACCATCTTCTCAGCTTATTTAGCGCTTGATTGTCTCACACATAGGTTATTCTGTTTTAAGAGTTCCGAACCTCAAAAGGAAAAACCGGAACATTATAGGATCACCTGTTTGTCTATCGGTCTGTCAAGACTCTTTTTCTCCGAAACGACTGAAGGTATCGACTTGAAATTTATACCAAGCCTTCATTTTTGAAGGGCATCATCTGCAGGTCTGCGGGCAGATTCCCTTCCCGGCAGGCCCTTCAAAAATCAAGGCTCTACCTCAGGGTATTTAGAAGTTTTAGCAACAAGTTTAACATTTTTGAATGAAAATGGCAAAAATGGAAAACCACTAGGGCAACATGTAGGGCACTTCCAGAAGTCTCACAGCTCAGAAATTTGGATCTCTGAGAAAAAAATCTAAAATTTAGTTAATGATCCAGCGAATGTCGTATAATGGCTGAACGTCCTACCGCCTAGCTAATATTTCATCAAATATAATATTCTTCTAATTTCAGAACGCGCGCGAGTCTCGCACTTGTCCGCTTTATTTCTGATTAGCCTAACCAGCGCCATCTTCTCTGAGCTGATAGAATCTAGTGTGTCAACTTACTGCGGTAACCAGGAAGTGATGGGTAGTCTCTTGTGCAGGGTCTTCCGGTTGAAGCGTCTCTTGAGGGCATGCCGCCAGCCATCGCGAGAGCTGGAGTCTGATACTGAAACAACACGTGGACGTTCATAACGTAATATCACTTGACGTAGAATCTGAATAGTCATTCGCAGCCTGACTGCATTCACTGGGGAAGTCAGTTCCAACGTGCTTTCGTGCGTCCGTTTGAATACCAAAGTTTCCAATACAATAACATAAACAAATCACCGTGTTTTACAATAAAGATAGATTCAGGGTAAGTCAGCTTTATTATCCTCTTACACTTACAGGATACTCACTTACCTACTCCTCACAATACATTTCATGTAAATCGGTCAACGCGTTCGGTTGTAATCGTAAAATACACAGACAGACGGACAGGCAGACAGACAGCGCTATGCATAAGAGGGTTTCGCCGCCTAAAATAATGATGAAATTGCGAGGTGATGCTTTGTTGCAGCAATTGCTATGATCAGACGGGGCTATTTGCATGTTCTAGTAAATTAAAACATAAATAAAAGATGCAGACCAGAGGAAATCCTTTGTGGGTAGGTACATAAAGTGATGCAATATACCGCGTGTGAGACAAAGACTGTTGTTGGCGGTCTTGCAGGTTTACTGCGTCTGATTATAAAAAATAAAATACATTTGGTCAAATTACTATTACGGCTAAGATCATGATACTTTTAACTAACAAGCATTGGTACGGAGGTACCAGAAAAAGGGGCGAAGGCCTCAAAAGGTCACCAAAGGTCAAAAATGCCATTTTTGGGTTTTTGAACGCGATTGTTGAAACACAGTCGAAACGTCGGGAATAATCAAAGGTATTACGAGATAAATTCCGTGTTTATGTTATTATATTATAATGAATTGTGATCGCGAAAGTTTACGAAAAACTATTTTTGGACGTTTTCGGCCATTTGAAGACTTTTTTTTTGGGGTGACCTTTTGAGGTCACTATAACTACGGCCCCTGTGACTCTAGGGTCACCAAAATCAATCAGTACCCTTCTCTCATTAAGACTGTGCTAACTAAAAAGGTTTCATGTAGAGGTAAATCAGTCAACGCGTTCGGTCGTACCTAATCGTCTCATACACAGACAGACAGCGCTATGCATATTAGGGGGCGAAACAAAACCTAACTTATTATTGATAACCTAACGTGTACTCACTGTACACTAGGTAAGAAATCTTGTTTTTCAGGCAAAACGAGGTCACGAGCAAAAATTTATAATCAAGGTACGAGTAGGTAGGTACCTATTACAGATCTGTTAAGTTAGCCTAAAAATAAATAACAAAATACAGTGTCAAATTAAACTAATATTGCATTGAAGCAGAATCTTACAATATATTTGGCTAGAAAAGAAAATGTTAAACCTACTTTAATACAGCTAATATATTCTCGGTATCGTCTTAAGACATACCTTTCAGATAGTTTCTAAACAACTGTTTTACAATTTATTTAGTAGATACTAAGTAAGATGATGAATGATGAGAATTATTAATTATCTACGCTCAATATGGCGTCGCGGAGGAATCTACATCTGGCGGTGTTGGTTCACGGCATTATGTCATCGGAATCCCCACAGTACTTATTCAGCAAGCTTAATAGGACTAGAAGTAAATACAGCACAAGACCGACAAGAGATTTGCTGCACTACTCGAAGTTTAAAACTGTCGCATTTAGAGGCAGTTTTCGGTACCAGGCAACCAAGTGCTGGAATAATATACCACCACCTTTAAGACTGTTAAAATCTAAATTTATATTCAAAAAACGGTATAAAGCTCACTTAATTATTTTACAAAAAACTGGGTCGTCTGGTAATAACTGTTATAGTGCGCCATTCTCTTGTTAAGATTGTAAACAACAAACATGCCTTTTCAATTATATGTAGTAATATATATTTTTTTGTATAGTATAAGTATGTATATGTATCTACCTTATAGTATGTACGAGTATGTGTAAGTACCTCTATGTAATATTACTTTAATTTATTTTTTTCATATGTAACTATGGTTTTCGCCACATTAAAATACATTTTGTGCTCCTAGGGTCAAGTGACCGATTTAACGGTATCAACAGAATACCAGCGCTGACCCGTCTCCTGATGGTGCAGCATAATGCTGAGTTGAGACCAATTCGCAGCAGTAGCACACAACACTTTATATATGTAGTATTAAGTCTCTTTTTATTTTTATTTTTTTAATCTGTGTCTATTATGATTTTGTTACTTTCAATTTTTTTTTCTGTGTATGTGTTATTGTAGTGAATAAATAAATGTCTATGTCTATGTCTATGTCTAATTATTAATAAGCTATTTTATCATTTCAGCACTATTTTTTGAATGAGATGGCGGGACGAGCTTGACGGTTATACATATACCATCTTGGCTTGTAACTGCATTAAGTCGCGAGGAGTGGAAGGAGGGCAGGGAGGCCTTTGCCCAGCAGTGGGACAGTAACGGCTGAATTGTAATAAAAATCATTTCAGCCGTAAAACGTCCACTACTGAACACATGCCTCCCACATATCTCACTCCATGAGGAGTAGTTGCCACACTCACCACGCTTGCCTGCCAAGCTTTGTTGGAGGAAAGACGCTGCTGCCCATCTTTCGGAGGTATCCCTTAGCAGGCTCTTACTGCATCCATAGGTATGAGAGGAGGGGTAACATTCTACTGCCGGCACCTGACGGCCGCCCCGCGTGATCATAACCTATTTACATGCATAATAAACTGTGAATTGATCACGCTACTGCAATCGTCAATATTAAAACGTTAATAACTATTTAAATTTCAAGCGGACTTGGATTTAGCGTGTGAACTCAGAATACAGAACAAACTCAAAGCCGTAAAACATCCACTGCTGGACATAGGAGATAGGATCATGGACTATGAGATCCAATTACTGATCATGATGCGGTGTAGCCATACTCACCACGCTTGGCAGGCGGGTTGGCGAGTATGGGATGTTGGCACAGGGACCGATGCAAGAACAAAAAATAAATAAACTTTAAGTACATTACAAAAATGATCACATACAATATACGGGATAGGTCATCTTAATTTTGGCGATAATAACGAAACGTCCAGTGAAAAAAAACAGTAAACAACGCAAGCAAAACCGAGTTAAGTCTAAATTGGATAATATTTAAATGAATAAAGAAATATGAATAAAGGATAATATTTAAATTGTAACTGTATTTGCATGCTGAAAAGCTGTTAGCTGACCATGGCTGTACTGCTCTAAATCACACCATCTTGTACCCCATGTTCGAAAAAATAAATGAAATTTGAATCTTTTGATGTATCTAAGTAACAAAAAAATTTGCCTTACTCTGAAGGCAAATTTGATGACCTCTGTCAGCAGGAACTGCAGCGGCGTCCAAGTTCAGGGTCGCAGGTTACGTGCGACGCGAAGATTAAAATCATTAGATGTGCCCTGACACCAAAAACTGGCATTGTCTTTAAATGTGTAATAACAATAATAATGCCGACTCACGCACACATTATTTTTAGTTTTAAAATTACAGCATTTTATCGCGTACCTTTTTTATTATTTTCCCGACGTTTCTAACACATTTCAGCGTTTTTGGTCGCGGGAGGACTCATTGCCAGCGTAATTTTAAAACTAAAAATATTATGATAAACAAAGAAAAATATCTAGTTTTAATTCCGCTAATGGACATGAACATTAGCGGAATTAAAACTAGATTTTTTTTTTGTTTATCATAATAATATGGATTTCCGCAAAGTAACGCCTGATTCTATTAATTAAACTAAAAATATGTTAACAAATCGCGAAAGTTTAACAAGTTGCACGCACACTAGTTTCACCAATAAACCCAACTGTTATTGTTACCTTTTATTGTGCAATCAGGCACGAAATTTCACGTAAAAAACAACACAGCACGTCCGGCTAACACTGTGTTTACAGCTATACTGATTCCCAATGAGCGTGCTCACTCAATTCGCGTGGAAACATAACGGCGCGGTCTCAGGTCTAAACGCTAACTATTTTTCTTTGGTGCGACCCTGAACTTGGCAGCACTGCCGGCCGCTGACTCTTGCGCAAGTCACACTCGACCGCTACTCTACACATGTACCGCCATTTTCACGCCTGGCGGGTGTATTAGTTAATTTTTTTATTGCCCTAATGTCATACATAACCACAACAGAGATTACACTTTCATCTGTTAGACTTTGAAGTAGATATGAGTTTCTTTTTCTATTGAGAACGGCTCAGTATTTTCCTAGTTTTTATTTACGTACGTCTATTAGAGAAATTGTGCTATTTTTATTTAGCAACGCTTATCAAGAAGGCTCAAGTAAAAATTTAATACAAAACTTATACAAAAAATTGGTGATACACCAATCGCTCGACCGTATCTGTCTTGGAAATCCCCGGGGGGAATTTTCCAAAAGGCATATAAAAATGTGCTTATTAGTAACTAGCCGGTTTCACCCCGTGGGGTGCCGGCAGTAGGATGTTACCCCCTCTCTCCTACTCGTGGATGCAGTAAGAGCTTGCTAAGGGTCACCTCCGGAAGATGGGCAGCAACGTCTTTCCGTATATCAACATCCCGTACTGCGCTCACCAACCCGCCTGCCAAGCGTGGTGAGTATGGCAACTGCCTCTCATGGAGATCCATGAGAGAGGCCTTAGTTCAGTAGTGGACGTTACACGGCTGAAATGATGATGAATGATGAATGTAGCATAGGTGGAAGAATTTTGAAAATCGGTCTTGAAGTTTTTGAGTTACAAACATACAAAATTAATAGAATCAGGCGTTACTTTGCGGAAATCCATATTATTATGACAAACAAAGAAAATATCTAGTTTTAATTCCGCTAATGCTGAGATGCATATGCACCGCCCTCCCGCCCGCTAATTATGCACATGCAGGGGGAACCAGGCTGTTAGTGCAACATGCATACCCAAACCCACACGACGACACGTGTTTCGCCTCTCCGCGAGGCATCTTCAGGTTAAACGCAGAGATGTTGACTGGTCGGCGGCTGGAACGAAAGTGAAGCCACAACGCAGCGGCTACTCCTTATATACAGGTTTGCCTGCTCAGCTATACCCGCTGACTTAATATAATTAATAGAATCAGGCGTTACTTTGCGGAAATCCATATTATTATGACAAACAAAGAAAATATCTAGTTTTAATTCCGCTAATGCTGAGATGCATATGCACCGCCCTCCCGCTCTCAGCATTAGCGGAATTAAAACTAGATATTTTCTTTGTTTGTCATAATAACATACAAAATCTTTCCTCTTTATAATCAATATACATAAAACTCTTCCGTTACTGACTGAGTGACTGACAGACAACGTACATTATTAACACATATTTAAACGGGTATTTATCGCGCTATTTACCTTTATTATTGCCCGACGTTTCGACAGGATTGCACCCATCGTGGTCCCGGGAAGACTGTCTTCCCGGGACCACGATGGGTGCAATCCTGTCGAAACGTCGGGCAATAATAAAGGTAAATAGCGCGATAAATACCCGTTTAAATATGTGTTAATAATGTGTCGTGATCGCGAAAGTTTAAAAAAGACAACGTACAGTCTAAACCACTGGACCTAGAGACTTGAAATTTGTCACACATATACCTTGAGTATCCTAGAGGTGCACTAAGAAGGGATTTTAGAAATTCCCACGGGAACCGGAACTACGCGGTGAAACTGCGGGTTGCGGCTAGTATTAGTATTTATCAATATAATATGTATACGTCGGAAACAAAAGAGGGCGTATAGAGGGCTGGAATCAGCTAAAGCATTTGTCATGTGTGATTGCGTCATGATATTCTCATGAATTTGAAAACAATATCGGACCGGAATCAACTAACCCTAATAAATTAGATGGTAGATGCAAATAGTCATTAGTCCTATAGAAACCTCACTTTTGTGATGTTTAGGTTTCTCGTTCGCTTCCTTGGAAAAAAGTTATCCGAAGCGAAAACATGTAATTAAGTGCTTTAATCAATTTACTCGTAAATTTGTCTTGTTCTTCTTTTGTAAGTTTACTATTCTATGTATCTTTTTGCTCTTTTGTTAAACACTTATTGACTTTATCTTTGACTTTGACCTCCTTTTGGTATTTGTAAGCTGGTCGATGCACCCGAGTTTGATGCCACTGATTCTAATAATTTATGTTTATTTGTTTTGTGTTTTGGAAGTACAGTGATACTTGACACTGGCAGAATTGTGTTAAACCAATCACAAAAAAGCCATAAAAGAAGAAGGAGTCAACAAGTTCCGACCAAGTTTAGAGTTGGCGACTCCTGCCTGCATGTTCTCCTTCATTAGCGGGAATGTTCACGTACTTGTTAATGTTGGTGGATGCACTAACTGTTTCGACCGTTATCGTAACTTACGTGACTTATTAGTTATTATGTATGTAATAAGTCACGTAAGTTACTATAGTAAAGTATTTATGGAGTTTTGTTATGTCTAAAAGCAAAAGCTACCGAACAGATCATGATCAATCTTTGCACTTATTAGATGTTGACCAGGATTATCACTAGTATTATTTTTTAGTTGCATCTGGATCAAAAGTTTATAAACTTTATTATTTGAAGAAGGACGGCCATCATAAGACAGCTATGGTTCGTAAAACTTAGCTTGGTCGCTGCGACATATGCCAAGTGACATGAATAGGGCTGGGACGATACAATGCTGAAAATATGACGGTTTAATATGTTGGTTACGATAACTCACCAGCATTGCACATCAATATCGTTTAAAAATCCAGAAATTTGATGACAGCTGTCGCAGCGATCAAGCTATGTTTTACAGCCTAACAATCTTTAACAAACATGGTCCTAATCTGAACCTAAGTAACTTGCATTGAGTTATATGCAAGATTTGCGGGATATTTACCATGATTTGAGTCTCTTTCTGTTTCCCGATATTTCGATTAGTGTTGTGTGCCGTGATCGATTTACGTGCGAAAATGAAACCGGTAGTATCATTCGCAGTCACAGACTTAGAAAGAGGGTAGATCGTTTCGTCTGCCAACGACTATCAAAATACTTCAGTTTATCATGACGTGTGAACCTGGATCGAAACATCGGGAAACAGACGGTACAAAGATCCGCGAGGGAGATCCAGAGATGATGACGTGCCAGTGAGATCCAGTGGGTAGTGAGATCCAGTGGGTAGTGGGTACTCACTGATGTAGTCGTTGCTCGCGTGCTTGTCGTCGGGCGGCGGCAGCGAGCTGGCCGACGCGTTGTGCTTTCCATGGGGGAGGCCTTGGACGTCCTACGGCAGAGATGATGACGTGCTAGTGAGATCCAGTGGGTAGTGGGTACTCACTGATGTAGTCGTTGCTCGCGTGCTTGTCGTCGGGCGGCGGCAGCGAGCTGGCCGACGCGTTGTGCTTTCTCCGCGGAATCATTCTGCAATGGAGAGCGCTCATTAACACTTAGGCCCCATACAAAATATATTAATGTATAATAATATTTTATAAGTAAATAAATAATGCTGGACAATTTACACACCATCACCTAGCCCCAAGCAAAGCAGAGTTCGTGTTATGGATGCTAGGTGACTGATATAGTTAATAGTCATCCAGAACACCTTGAACAAATATCGCGTAACAAACATATACAAAAAGTCGAATTGAGAACTGCCTTCTTTTTGAAGTAGAATGTTGCCCCTCCTCTCATGCCCGTGGATGCAGTAAGAGCCTGCTAAGGGATACCTCCGAAAGATGGGCAGCAGCGTCTTTCCATATATCAACATCCCATACTGCGCTCGCCAACCCGCCTGCCAAGCGTGGTGAGTATGGCAACTACCCCTCATGGAGATCCATGAGGAAGGCCTTTGTTCATTAGTGGACGTTTTACGGCTGAAATGATGACATTTGAGTATCTCCCTCGATTTATCATGGCGGGTGGACTCTACATGCCCTTGAAATGTCAAAAAGTATTAGATTGTGAGAATATTGCTAACCGAATTTGGCACCACATGGTCCAACATAATAATATTCTTGCATACAAAGATTTAAATCATAGATACCCTTCCCGTATTGAGACCTCGCCGTTTTGTTTCCACACGAAATGAGATAGCTCGCTAATTTGGAACCAGTGTACTCTAAACACAGTGTTAGTCGGGCGTGGTGTGTGTTATTTTTTTCACGTAAGTTTGTGCAATGTGATTGCACAATAAATGGTAACAATAACAGTTTGGTTTATTTTATTTATTTAATACTTAATGCCACAATTATAATAGGCAGGCTTAATGCTAAAGCATTCTCTACCAGCTAAACCTGTAGTTTAGAGTGTAGTTGGCGTGCTATAATGGTAGTTTATTAGCAAAACCAGTGTGCGTACGTCGGCATTATTGTTAACACACATATAAAGACAACGCCTCAGTTTTTTAGTGTCAGGGCACATCTAATGATTTCAACCTTTGGTTACGTACAGTGTACTGTTGGGGGGATTAACATCAAATTGGATTGGGTGACGTCAGTAAGGGCTGTCGAAATACACTACGTCATCGTCACGGTATTTCCGCGACAGTACTAAGGTTTGACAGCAACAATTATATAATTGGCTCGTTAGCCGATAGGTTTTTAATTTATAATAAATTATATTAATAATTGGTTCTTGCAAAATTAGGAAATTTTATAATGAATTGAAGTAAAATAAATGACTGTCTATACAGAGATGTCACGTGTTTCAAGCTGTCTAAACACGTTAAATAATTTACCTACATGATGTAGACACTCATAGAGTGCCGTATGAAACATATGTACATACATATGTACCTATCGTCGCTTTTGATTAAATTGTCTTTATTGCTATTTTTAAGCGACTTATAAAAGGAGGAGGTTCTCAAGTCGTCTGTATTTTTTATCTTTGTTACCTCAGAACTCTCTATTATGAACCGATTTGGAAATTAGAATTAGGATACACGTTCAATTAAGTCGCATTTTTTGACCGACTTCAAAAAACGGAGGGGGTTCTCAAGTCGTCAATTTTTTTAAAATCTTTTATACCTCATAGCTTTGTCGTATATGAACCTATTTGGAAAATGTTTTCGAATATATACACGTTCAATTAGGTCCTATTTTTTTTAAACTCAGTTCTGATGATGAGCTCCATGAGGAATTGAGGGATATCCTCTAATATTGTAGACAAACACATAGCGATTTTGGCATATTCAGCTAAATGTCAAGCATTTGCATTCAGAACGTATAAACAGAAAGTGAGTGAAGTGGAACTTATGTAGACCACAGATGGTTATTAAAACTAATAGTGTGCACAGGGATCCCTCAAGGTATAGTTTTATGTCCTAAATTTTTAGTTGCGGTTGGGTTATTGTTCCACTTAATAATGTTTCCTTGCTTTTTAACCCAGGTCTGATGATGAGTCTAATGGGAAATATAGAAATGTCATTGGCATACATTATCTTGGGCGATTCGCACCGCCGAACCACTGTGGTGCGAATGGCCCCATTCAGAAACAGTACTTGGGTTTTTCGCACCGCGGTCCGAATCGCGTGTGGTGCGAAACGACTAAAGACCCTTATATCAGTTTAGGTATTCTCGGCCAAAATTTAGATCTAATCATTTAAATCGTTTTTTTTAATTCAAGAATATTAAAGTGTTATTTTGGTATCCCGCGAGAAATAGATGCTTTGAGTTTAATATCATGAAATATTGCCACTAAAACCAAGTTTTTGGTATTCCTAGAGCTTTGTTAGTAGATATGGCACAATTTAGGAACACGCTCTATTTGTGAGTAGAAGGTTCTACTAGCTTCTGTCGTATGGTGTTAATCTAGATTTTTTACACACTTCACTTCAATCTGTCCAGTAGTTTGACGTTTACTGGTAACTTTATCGCTTTGATGTTTTGTCATACTGTCATGGCAATGTAAATAAGAAAATAAATATAAAAACTAATATTAACTTTCATCTTAATAAGCATAAAGGCAAAGACGCCACTGTTACCGGCACTGTATGAGTCTACATCATGTAGGTAAATTATTTAACGTGTTTAGACAGCTTGAAACACGTGACATTTCTGTATAGACAGTCATTTATTTTACTTCAATTCATTATAAAATTTCCTAATTTTGCAAGAACCGTTATTTTACTAAAATTAATTTACTAAAGTTTGCTTTATTTGGGAATAACAAGCAATTGGTACATTTTTTTTCTTAAATCTATGTATTCTCACTGCTGGGAAAAGGTCTCCCTAACACTCTTATTACATCATCATCATCTCAGTCGTAGGTCTGCTGCCCACTGCTGGATATAGGCATACTCGCCACGCTAAGCAGGCGGGTTGGCGAGCGCAGTACGGGATGTTAATACATGGAAAAGGCCTTACTTTAAAAAGCCTACTTGCAGCTTGTTAACGGAGATATTTCCGTCAGTACATAAGTAATTATTCGATTTAATCAGCTGTTAATCACGAGGCTCGCTACAATATTGTAACCTATTGTGCTACATTGTTTAACGACAGGTTGCGAAATAGCTACTTGTACAGTTGGTGAACTCCCATTGAGTCACACAAAATCCAGTCACAATGTGACTCGTTGGAATTTTTTTCCCCATCGAGTCACACTGTTACAAAGGTGTGACACGTTGGGAGTTCTTCTATAAAAAAAGTTTCAACGAGTAACAGTGTGACTCAATGGGAGAAAAAAATCCCAACGAGTCACACAATTTTATTTTCTTAGATGAAAATTACTCTTTAACTGAATAATCACAAGTAATTTTATATATTGTAATGGTAGAAAGAAAAACACGTTCTCATTCACGTTGCGTGGTTAATTATTAGTGACGTATTTTGATCTCGTAGTTCAGTGACGTACTTATTGCATATCTCTCAATATTTTAAAGAGGAAAGATTTGTATGTTGTATTTTGTATGTTTGTAACGAACGAACTCAAAAACAACTGGACCGATTGTCATAATTCTTTCACCATTAGAATGCTACATTATCCCTGAGTGACAAAGGTATCCCCGTATTCCCATGGGAACGGAAACTACGCGGTTGAAATCGCGGAGTGCGTCTACGATTAAAAAATTCAAACGATAATACGCCCTTACCGTAATAGGACCCCGCTGTTTGTTTCCACGCGAAATGAGATAGCACGCTTATTTGGAATCAGTGTACTTCTCAACGCAATGTTAGCAGGACGTGGTGTGTGTTAATTTGTTCACGAATGTTCGTGCAATATGATTGCTTAAGAAATGCTAACAATATCAGTTTGGTTTATTGGCAAAACCAGTGTACTTGCGTGTCCTATACACCAATTTTTTTAACACACACATGTATAGACAATGCCACAGTTTTTATCATGTTCTAGATAAAGTAAGGCCTTTAAATCTATTATAGATGATCTATACAGCGTCATCGTGGGGTGCGGCAGTGGAATGTTACCCCTCCTCTCATGCCCGTGGATGCAGTAAGAGCCTGCTAAGGGATACCTCCGGAAGATGGGCAGCAGCGTCTTTCCGTGTATCAACAGCCTGTACTGCGTTCGCCAACCCGCCTGCCAAGCGTGGTGAGTATGGCAACTACCCCCTTATGGAGATCCATGAGTGAGGCCTGTGTTCAGTAGTGAAAGTTTTACGGCTGAAATGATGATGATGATACAGCGTCAGCAACTGGTGATAATGCCGTACAGGACGCTGCAGTGCCTGGGACATTGTAAGATAGATTAGGCTTGCCCAGCACCTATACCATCCTCTCAGCTTAGTCGGCTATTGTTCAGAGGAAAGAACAGGACAATACATCTGAAGCTGACTAAGCCGCGGGTTTCCTCATATATATGTTCTAGACAGTGTATTACGAAACTGAGCGTACTGTAGTGTGTATAAATATTGTGGGTGAGTAAGTACTAAGTACCTATTGATAAAAGCGGTAACTGGGTTTTCTCACGCATGCAGTAACTAACTGCTAGTTAAGCTGCGGTTATGTCTGTAGACAGCAACTCCTCTCTAAACATCAACAACTCTAGTGATTGTGTATTACAGCTTATCTAAGGTAATTTTTTCTAAAGTAATTTACAAGACTGCTGAAAAGGGTTTTCTGTTATTCTTTTTTTATATTATATGCTGGAAGACGAGCAATCGGGCCACCTGATGGAAAGTGATCGTCGCCCATGGACATCTGCATCACCAGAGGCGAGGCTGATGCGCTGCCGGATTTTGAGGAAGGAAAATTATTATTGCCCTCCGGTGCCGGCAGTAGAATGTTACCCCTCCTCTCATACCCGTGGATGCAGTAGGAGCCTGCTAAGAGATACCTCCGGAAGATGGACAGCAGCGTCTTTTCGTGTATCAACATCCCGTACTGCGCTCGCCAACCCGCATGCCAAGCGAGGTGAGTACAGCAACTACATGGAGATTCATGAAGGAGGCCTGTGTTCAGTAGTGGACGTTTTGCGGCTGAAATGATGACGATATGACGACAGGTAGATCATGATCTCTTGGAGATCCATGAGGCCTGAGTCCAGACTGCTCTCGACCAAGATGATGAAGAAACTTAATAATAATATACAATAAATACTTATGTTTTTAGTAACAAAAATTATCTGTTTCTAATCTATTGCTGGAAGCTTACGCTGAGAAGGGCATATTTCTGCAAAATCGACGCAATTACCTTCATAGAACAATTATCGAAGTCAGACTACAAAAACTTATGTGTCATTCGTTAAAAAAATACGCATTGACGTGAGAATCGATTTTTGTTTTCGCCAGAAGGTATTGTCACATCACTAGCTCAGTAATTACCTTACGCGTACTCACAATAATTGACTATAAACCTACCTAAATGAGACTATAGCAGTTTTTACGCCTATACATTTACGTTTTTACGTTTAACAAATTTGACTTTAATGCACGATTCACATTATCCAGCGAGTTAGTCTAGCCTAGTGCTGGACTGGATCATATCGTCTAGTTTAACTGTACTGGATTATCTACTGGTATGTGTACTTATGTACCGCACTAATGCAGACAAGAAACTTAGATAGACAATTATTTATTGCTCAACATAAAAGTACTAATGTAAATGAAATGTTCTACCTAAGTGTGGTTAAACACTATAAAAATTACAAACTATAAAAGTACTGTACATAGGTGTACTGTACACACACATTTAATTCTAAGTAGCGATCTCTTCCAGCTAATCTGTGTGTGATGTAACAACATAGCGTCTAAGGTTTTTCGTTATTCTTCTTGGTAAATCATGATTATTCTATCCTATTCCTGAATAGCTAGGGATTTATTTTTTAATATCACTTGTTAAACTTTCGCGATTTGTTAACATATTTTTAGTTTTAAAATTACAGGATTTTATCGCGTACCCTTTTTTTATTATTTTCCCGACGTTTCGAACACATTTCAGCGTTCTTGGTCGCGGGAGGACTTTATTTTTTAAGTTGCTCGCCTATGACATAAAATAAAAAAGTATATAGAAATTTATACTTAACTAGCCGCACTCCGCGGTTTCACCCACGTAGTTCCCGTTCCCGTGGAAGTACGGGAATAAAATAAATCCTATGTTACTCAGGGATAATGTAGCATTCTAATGGAGAATTTTTCAAATCGGTCTAGTAGTTTTGGAGCCTATTCAATACGAACAAACAAACAATCAAATATTTCCTCTTTATTATCAGTGTAGATGTAAATGTGTTTTTGTTTCTGTATGTCTACACAGAAACAAAAACACAATAAAACTGAATGCAATATTTACGGGAAATTTACCATGATTAGATTCTTTTTGAGTTTGTTTATCCGTGTTCATGGCGTGTGGAACTGCGCCGAAATATCGGGAAACTCAAAAATCATCAAATCATGTTAAATACTCCGTAAATATTGCATAATAGTGTTCACAGCCATGATAGTTAAAGAAAAGAAAAAAAAAAAAAACAAAAAAAAAACATTGAAACAGATTAAGGTACCCAATAGAAATCGTTCGCTTCGGAAACTTTTTTTCCAAGTGAGGATAAGAAGTGAAAAGGTAGTAACCTCACTTCACACATTGGTATGACATTTTCTTTCGATTTAACGCACGTCAATCGTGACGATTGGTTGAGACCACTCGTTTCAATGAGTCGTGTGCGTCACAGTCAAGCGGTTGTTGCTTCTTCCAGTGACGTTCATATCCATATTCATTTATTAATAACATTCGGTTACCGGTCAATCATACTTATATCTGCTTCATTATTTCACTACTGAACCCTCAGGCCTCCCTTATTATCTCCATGGGTCTAGTTACCATACTCACCACGCTAGGCATGTGATATGGGGTAACATTCTACATTCAACATTCGCCGGCAACTCACGGCAGATTATGTAGACGCAACATAGACCCGATGCCAATCTCAGACATTTCATGGAGGAAAACAGTTTTGTTATCAAATTTAGAAAAAGATAATTATTACAAAACGAAACAGGCTGTTTCCGGAAAATACAATGACAATACAGGTCGTCCTGGCGATTGTCAAAAGATTGGAGTCAACCCAAGCATATATTTTGTAAGTATCTACTTTGTTTCGTAATGTATTGTGAAGGTTTTATTACAATTTAATCCTAAAGATACGACATATATGTACATATATCTTCTTAAAAATGTATTATTTGTTACACTTATTAAAAATCAAATCATTTATTTATTAAAACCTTTCCTATCATTATTATTTTACCGCAATGAGCCGTTTTCAGTAACAAAACAAAAAGAGTTTTCTACTAAACCTAACAGATGGAGCTGGCAAGCGGAATAAGCAGTTTGTGATTAATCCTGTCATTGTCAAATTGTGCCTACCAGTAAAAGAAAATTAACGCCATCTATAAGGTACGAGGTAACTATTTTTGAAGTTTTTACTTTTTAATGAAAACGCCTCATTAGAATATTAACATTCACACATTTACAAGGTATTATTAATTATTGTCTATTCTTTGTCAAGTATTCCATCATTTTAATAAAGGATTCTCCGACATTTTTTTCAGTTTATGTCTGAAGGATATTATTGACGGGTGTGGCGTTCTAGCGCTGTCGGCCGCTGGACTGGAATGCTACTGGAATAGCGTGAACCGGACATTATTAGAGACTGTGGCCAATCACACATTTGCCAGTCATGGAGTTAATCTGTTTCGATATTGCAGAGCTAATCACTCAGCTATTTTACTCGGGAAACATTATTTGCGGTCTCCATGTTTTATTTCTTTCGTTAATTGCTTTGTACAATAATTATTACACGCAATGGGAAGGGAGGCCTTTGCTCTGCAGTGGGAAATAACAAAAACTTTGTATGCAATATTTACAGGATATCAATACGTAAGCCAAATCAGTTTATCCATGGCTTGTAAGTAAGGCCTGTAGATTTATTATACATGATCTATAACCTGTGCTACAAACAAACAGATAGTATGCTGGTCAGCAAGCTGCAAGGCCAGCACCAGATACCATCCTGCCAGCTTAGTCGGCTGTTAGTCGGAGGACTTTTAGTTGTAGGTATTCACTGCCAAGGCTTTGCTGATAAGGTGTAACCACAGGTGTAACTTGCATTGATATAAATCGTGTAACTTGTAATAAATTCATTATTATAATAAATGAGGGGTAATAAACGGCAAGATGCCGTGAGGTGCCGGCAGTAGAATCTTGCCCGTGGATGCAGTAAGAGCCTGGTAAAGGATACTCCAGAAAATAGGCAGCAGCGTCAACATCCCGCACTGCGCTCACCAACCCGCTCGAAAAAATTGAAGACTAATATTTCGCAGACGGAAGCCTAAATCGAAAAAGTGTCTTCGCAACCATTATTGGTTTTAAAATACCTATTTAACGATACCCCACGTTGTGGCAAAATAAAAAAAGCCCATAAACCCTGAAAACGGTTTTCTAGAAAACCGAAACCAGTAGGCATGATATTCGTCTTAAAATAATTACGTGAGTACCTCTATAAACACGTACTTAAAAATTAATTTACTTATTTTATTTAATGGTTAAACGAAAGAAACTATTAGATATATATTTGTTCAGACATGTGGTTAGGTTTAGATAGAACACGCTTGCTTCATTGAACCACAGACTATACTGGCCTGTGATTGAACGGATAGAAGTTGAGATTGAACATTTTGCTTGACAGGCTACTTGACAGGTTATGAAAGTCAATATTCTTTTTAGTTCGTTAGTTAAAATAATACAAAAACAATAGACACGTTCTTAGCTTATTCAATTTAATGAAATGATTCGTAAACAAAGCGCATTGAACTTTTTTCCCTCACTGGGAAAAAAGTTATCTGAAGCGAAATAATTCAATTATGTGCTTTATTCAATTTAAATGTGTCTTGTTCTCATTTCGTAAATTTACTACTGTTGCTTTTTGCTCTATTGAATAAACACTTATTGACACTGACTTTGATTTCGGAAGGGGGCTCGTGACGTCAGAGCATAGTCATAAACTGTACCGAAACACGCCGCGCGTGACGTCACGCTAGATTTCGGCGTAATGTATCGCCGTTATCTTTTGTTTGCGTTAAAAAAGAAAAAATACGTGTCCAATAATTTTCGGTAATCGGAATTTAAAATTAAAATTTAGTCAAGTATTTTGTTTGTCTTAATAACTAATTGCAGCTTCCTAAAATTATGAGTACTATATTATAGGATTAACGGGTATTTAATGCGTAAATTACTTTTCCACAATTTATTACATTTTATTACTTGAAGACTGAAGTCCTCCCGCGACCACGACCAGTTGCAATCCGGTCGAAACGTCTGGATAATAATAAAGATAATTATTATAATTAATTAAATTACGATACAATAAATAACCGTTTATCCAATATAGTAATAATGTGTTGTCATCGCGAAAGTTTAAATAGACTATTCATACATGCGTCATGTATGAATTGCATAACCGTAATGTTGCGTAATGAATGAATAAATAAATAAAAAATACAAGTGCTTTTTACTAAAAAAGTAAACCGACGAATATTATACAAGCCATATTTTAATCCACTTCGGGGTCGAACCCCTTGGGATATCTCCTTTCCAATAAAAATAAAACATTAAAATCGGTTCATAAACGACGAAGTTACATGCGAACACAAATAAAATATAATATATATATACATATACATATATATGTATATATACAGTCGAATTTAGAAACCTCCTTTTTCGTCGGTTTAAAATAAGAATAGGATTTAGATAAACAATTAAAAAGAAGGTTTATATGTCTGTTAAGGCGCGGTAGCGAGCTGATCGCCGAGGTGTGCTGTTCTTCAGATGCTATACCCTCTATAAATACAGGTAGTGGAAAGTAACTGAAAGGCCACTAAAAATATTCGACATTTTATGTTTAAAGTCACCGTTTAAAACTTTGCTTAAACGTCGTATTTACTTTACTATAAATTCTCAAAGAAACCTAAAAAAAAATACAAAACCTGTATCTTCTAAAGTTGAGGTACTCTTTTTTTATTTTTACACTAACGAGTAGATTTAAATTAGATTTTTTGCGTAAGGATAAAACTTCAAACTTTTCCTACAACGGGCACGAGGAACGAAACTCTCAAAGTCATCGGCTCACTGCAGCGCCTTAACAGAATGCTCTTGAAGCCAGGGCGAGCGACAAGGCTCCCTTATCAGTGGGCATTCCCATCACTTGTTATTTCCATGAACGAGGCGAGATATCGAGAGATGTATTTACCATCTGTCATTTTTAAAATCGTCTGTGATCTGTGACTCGAGTGTTGATTATGGGTGAGACAGCTCTGTGGTATCTAGAGTGGTGTATTGCGTGTATGACGTCCAATGTAGTAAGTGCCTAGCATACTTAACTATCATATTATGTGAGCCTTGGGTGCCGTGGGGTGCCGGCAGTAGAATGCTACCCCTCCTCTCATGCACGTGGATGCAGTAAGAGCCTGCTAAGGGATACCTCCAGAAGATGGGCAGCAGCGTCTTTCACGGAAAGGTGCCAACTACATGGAGATCCATGAGGGATCCCTGTGTTCGGCGGTGGACGTTTTACGGCTGTAATGATATCACCCTTAGAATTGTTGTCCTCATCCACTGATGGATAGGCATCATGGATCTCCAAATCAGAGGGGTTGTGGCAACAAGCGTGCCAAGCGTGGTGAGTATGGCAATACTCACCACGCTTGGCAGGCGGGTTGGCGAGCGCAGTACTGAAGGACGGTGCTGTCCATCTTCCGGAGGTACCTATGCCTTGACCAATTTTTATTTCATAAATGTGAATATAACATATTACGTGCAAGAGAGTAGGGGCAAAATTCTACAGCCGGCACCCCACGGCATTGTGTTCTAATCATCACTAAGCATGTGTCAACAAGCAAACATAATAAAGTCAAACAAAAACCCAACTGCAAGGTCCAACCAGGTCCAACACACACTTGGCTGATTTAAAGCCAAAATACGACCATTTGAATGAATTAATTACAAAATTCAAATGATTAAATAAAAATGTTTGTTGAGTGTTGTTGTTGTTGATTCCTAATTAAATTTAAATACATGACATATGTACATTTTTGTAATCTCCTTATAATTCCCTTTTTGATACTCGATAGATTTAGTTAAAAAGATTTAACCACTTACAATTTGGCGCGAAAAATCCGCCATTTTGTTTGCCGTTTAGAAGTTACGTGGCAGCTGGCAATAAATAAATTTACAAACAAACAAACATACAAGATACGCGCGAAATACATTACCCTTTCTTGGCAGTCGGGTAAGTCCAAACGTGGGACGACAGTGTAAATCTGGTCTTCCCCACCAGGATAGCATTAAGCGGTATCAGGAGAACAACGGCTAGGATAGAAGATACGATATTAGTGTTAGAACTGGAGATTTAACGGATATTCTAAATAACAGAAACACGGGAAACTATGGCGTAACTAGGTTCTGCCCGCAGCTTCGCATGCGTTGTACCCGGATAAAAAGTAGCCGATGAATCCTGGTCAACATCTATACGTGTGCAAAGTTTCAGTTACATGCGAAGGCTATACAAACAAACTTTCGGCTTTATAATATTAGTAAGATAGCTGTTTTGCCGGATACCGGATCGGCAAGCTGATTACGTATCTCGCGACAGGTTTGCAACAGGCATGTAACCCGTGGTCATCGCTGGCAAGCGTCAATTTTGTTGCTTTTATATACTTACTACAAAATTGATCATTGACAGCGGTAATCGCCAGATGTACGCCTGTTGCAAACCTGTCGCGAGATACGTAATCACCATGCGGGTTAACCTTGATAACCTAGCCTTGGCAAATATACATACATACGCTTGTATAGATTTAGCAAACCCTTGCAGCCTTCGACGAAGCTTATGCCCAACTTGAACTGTTATTTTGTTTTTACTAAACGAATCAGCGTGCGACACGCTCCTCAATTTTTTTATATCTCGTCTACACGCTGTAATTACGATCGTACAATTATTAACATTTCATTATTTATTCCGAAAACAACTAAAAACATCGAATCGCGTGATTGGAATGAGCGAAAAAATTTAAAGTCGTAAAAAATGGTGTACCTATAGCAAATCTTAAAAAAGGCTAGACAGCATAGATACTAACACAAGACACCTTGAGGCAGACGTCACATTTCCCCACTTACTAAACGTTCATAATTTCGATATTTTAATTTTTTTAATTTGAATTCATTAGCTTTTATTAAACAATCTTCTAGTTTTACAATAAATTTACATTTGATTGGTAATGTTCAGACATCGGTATTGCTCTGATTGTTGTGCTCTCCAGCATAGGCCCCAGACTTCTCCAAAGTTCACAGTCGTGAACTTTCCGTCTCCATATGGAGACGCTGACTCTTTGAAGTCGTCTTCCCATCTTCGGTAGGGTCTTCCTCTCGTTCTTTTACCTTCTGGTACTACACTGTTATGTCTTTAGTCCATTTATCTATTTTACTCCTTAGTAAATGACCAGCTTACTTCCATTTCAGTTTCTTAATAATATATGTATGTTATTAAGTTCTTTTCCTTATAATATTCTGATTAATCTTGTCTTTCCTCTTAATATTTAGCATACTTCTTTCTATACCGTGTTGGCGACTACATCGCGTGATTGGACACGCAAAAAAATCAAAAGTCTGATAAAATGGTAAATACCTATACCTAATCTAAAGGAAGGCGGGACAGCACAGATACTAACACAAGATACCTTGAGGCCAGACGTCACATTTCCCCGCTTTCTAAACGTTCATAATTCAGATATTTTAAATTGTTATTGTGATATAATTTATTCAGAGTTTGAGTCATTAAAGGCGAGAATCAATGTATAATTTGAATAAATTTCGTGTTTTCCCACTTTGATTACTACCTACTTAATGTCTATGAGTGAAGGCCTTTTATTGGATTTACGTTTCGGTGTTGTTGTTATTTATTTTTTAGGATTCCGTACCTCAAGAAGAAAAAAACGGAACCTTATAGGATTACTTTTTTGTCCGTCTGTCGGTTTGTCAAGACCCTTTATCTCGAGAACGTGTAGAGGTATCGAGTTGAAATTAAAACCATATACTCAACAGCTAGCTTCTTTAAGCTGTGAAAAAAATCAATGAATCAGAGAATGCTTTAGCATTAAGTCCTCCTTACACAATTGTTATGTGTTAAAGTGTTAAATAAAAAAATCAATATTCTAAGTTATCCTGAAAAAAAAATACGACCGTTTATGCCGCAAAAAACGCATGTTTTGACGTTCTCAAAGGAATAAAACTTCATACAATTAATTCCCGATACACACACTATGATATTTGGCAAGTTAAAGATAGAGTTAAAGATTTGACAAGGTATATCGTTATAAACTGTAGATACAAATAAAAATTCTAAAACTTATACATTTGCAATGGAATCATAAAAAAACGTCCATAATAACTTAATAAGAGTACGAAATCAATCATAGCAGTTAAGCAACGCTACGCGCGGTCATAAATTGGATGGGTGACCGAATCTTTTTGGGGATTTTAAAAACTTTTACTAATATTTATTATGTTTCTACACACCTACGGTATAGGTTATAACTTAGGAAATACCTTTTATAAAATAAGTCAACGTGTCTTACTAGATGGCGCTGTAAGTGTGAAAAATGTTTTCCGTCTGAAGGTTACAACTCCATCACCGTATTATTAGAAAAGATTATACCAACGCTAAACCTTTTTGCTTTAATTGAGTGTTTAAGTAAAATATAGGGGATTGATATCGCAATTCATTCAGTCGTGGCAGTGATAGGTGTATTCCGAATCATCATTACAGCCGTAAAACGTCCACTGATGAACACAGGCCTCCCTCATGGATCTCCATGAGGGGTAGTTGCCATTCTCACCACGCTTGGCAGGCGGGTTGGTGAGCGCAGTATGGGATGTTGATACACGGATAGATGCTGCTGCCCATCTTCCGGAGGTATCCCTTAGCAGGCTCTTACTGCATCCATGGGCATGAGAAGAGGGGTATCATTCTACTGCCGGCACCCCACGGCACTTTACACATTATCTAATATTATTGTCGTTGGGCAAAGCAATTAAACCAAGTAGACACGGAAGGACCCATATTTACATATAATTGAGGACGGACATTTAAAAATATGTTATTCCATCTTACGGAAGAAATAACCTTAATATTGGTCAAAACATATTATGTTCTGTAGTTACGAGCAGTGTGTGTGTACTGTATAAACATAGTTGTAATAAGCATAAAACTGATAACGAGAAAAAACTACCTAACCATAGCACTGGGCTCCATTTGTAAGGCAATTTAGTTTACCTTTATTTTATATAATAAACCGACCGAAAAAGGTGGAAAAATACAGACGACTAGAGAACCTCAAGTCGTCTGAATTTTATTCATTGTAATGTGTAATACTTTAAAGTGGTTTTAGTTCATTCACACAAGTCAAGGATTTTTCGTCTTCTGTTAAAAATTAAACAAATATTTAATAATAATACTTGTTTATCTAATATTAAGTTTCTTAATGTTTCTTTTTCAATTTATTGCGTTAATAAATGTCATGAAGACTGTTAATTCTTAAACTCTTAATTCATTCAAAACTATTTATGGTCAAACACTTCACAGAGCACCGGCCATTTTATGTGTTTAACAATAAATTTAAACTAAACAAAAGTTTTTATTGTGAACTATCCTAAACCGAAAATATGCTTACTAAGCATATTTTTATAAGTAGTACCAATAAATAAAATCGAGGTTTTCTAATATAAACAGCTTTTTACTAAATAAAATAAATATGAAAATATTAATTCAACACACATAAAAAAAACTATTTTTAATTTTTTATATCGTTATGTTTTTTCCGGCTCTCCATGATCTCCGTATCGGTGAACCAATCTTGATGAACTGATACTTACTTGTGTTTTATAAAGAGTAAGGCTACTAAATAGAGTACCTGGCAAACCAACAAAAACGCGGGCAACGCCGCATGCAGCAGCTAGTCTTGAATAAAACAAACGGACACAATATTTGTACCAAAATCTTTTAAACCTTTTGCTGGACTACACATGTAGGTCTGCCAAGAGTTTTCACAATCTGTACTCGCTAGCGTAGCGGCTGTAGTTAATAAATGTATGTAATGTATAAATGTATGAAAACAGCGTCTCTAGCGGATAGTTTGGTGCTCAAATACGCAGTAAACTATACTACCGCTATCATAGTCACGCTGTAATGCCTGGAACATTATTTGCCTTCACCGTTAAAACACGTGCTAAATGATTTCTAGTGCAGTTTCTTGAATTTATTTTAAATTTCTTCGGTGTAAATAACAGACAGGTAAGACTTAGTTCTACAAATTACCCATCTAAAAAGAGTTATTATTTTTACCATTTACGTTTAATTGG
Organism: Pasiphila rectangulata; assembly: GCA_963082625.1. Classification (NCBI taxonomy): domain Eukaryota; kingdom Metazoa; phylum Arthropoda; class Insecta; order Lepidoptera; family Geometridae; genus Pasiphila; species Pasiphila rectangulata. Next base: position 1,627,027 of record OY720246.1, on the reverse strand, counting down.
TAACAAAATCCAATATAGTTATGACATGATATGATTGCGAAAGTTAAAAAACGACCTATGATGACAGGATACCTTAATAGCTATTATTAACTAATGATACAAAATAAATTGCATGTATCCTAATTGTTTAATGATTTAATTGATGCGAATACGTCATGGAAATAACTGTAATTGGAAAATAGTTTTAGGGTAAACCATTAGGTTTTGACATTACATGTTGTTGTTTTATTAAATTTAAAATAAATAATACTTTATTTTCTACACTAACGGTAAACCGGGGTACTTTGCTCTTGCCAGGATATCTTTGCGCCAAGTCGGATACGTATAAAAAACACTACTACGTAACTTATTTTTAAAATTAACAAATTTTTTGGCATTGAGTTTTAATTACGGATATCAATCTTTGTTGAAGCAACAAGGTTTTTTTTTATTTTTTAAATTACGTACCCAATCGTTTTGGCGCAAAGATATCCTGGCAGGCGCAAAGTAACTCCGGCTTACGGTACTTCAGATTCAGATTCACATATTATTTGGCACCGAAAGGCACTTTCATAAATATATTTCGTTTTACAAAAACTTAGCTGCAACGGGTTTACTAAAAACTCGTTTTACGGGTAATCTACAAAGGTACAAATGTGTTGTTATAATACAGGTTCCGATGTTTCTTCTGTAGTCTGGAGAAGTTCAATGGGGAGAAATATAAGCAGCTGCGGCCGGCACTAAGTGACATTGTTGAAAATAGGAGCCCTGGCCATGAAAGCCGCGTGTTTGTCAACAGACGGTAACAGGAAACACTGCCTTATAATATTAAATGTACATATGTACCACTTTTCCTTAAAGCCTGTTGATCTGTTTGTGAAACTTTTACCCAGAAATTTATGGTTTCCAAATAAAAAAACAAAACTAACTAAAACAACTATTAAAAACCGGTTTCTTAAACTTTGATATTAAGCTTAGTAGAAATTCAAGAATTATTTTTATTTAAGTTTATTTAGGAAAACACACAACAATAATACAAACTAAATCTTAAATAAAAAGTATTACACAATCCAATAAAGTATCCACTAATTTTTAAAACTTATATACGAATAATTGAATTAAATAACATTGTGATACCTCCTAAGACAAGTATACAATCTTCCGAGATCATTTTACGCAACATAACATGCCTAATAATTAAAGGGTTATTTTATTAAATAAATCCTTAAAGTAATCCTTAATCGTTAAATAAATCCTAAAGGTATTATGTATGTATATCCCAGTAAATACATCGCGCGTCGCGTATTATGTACATATATCCCAGTAAATACATCCGTAGTATTTGCAGATTGCAGCGTAGGTAAGAATATTCTAAAATTTTATTATAGATGTTTCTTTCCTACGATGCAACTTGTACCTATGTATATAAATGATCCTCCTTCTGGCGGTAGTTTGGTCAAAACAGGGATCTTAATTAACGTGTTAAATAAAAACGATAACAGAAATTTCTAATGCTCTTTTCACTTCGTCCGATTTTAATGATTCTCTTTGTTAGGGCTTGTAATTAATGCTTTTCTCTATGCCGGACACTACTATATGCCGCCGCGGGATACCCCACGGCAATAGCACCTGGCAGGCAGTAGAATATTGTCAAGTTCAGCTGTGGACGTAGGCAGCAGTCCTACGATGGTGATGAGGACGATGGCTAAACTACAAGTAATCGTTCAATTCTAAAATGAACAGACCGCATCTTAACGATCAATACTCGGTAAAACTAAACGGATCTGCATTTATTTAGCGTAGCCCAAGCGTTTAGAATTGCAAGATATGCGTCGTTTAATTTATTTGTAACAAAGTTACGCTGTCAGAATTGATTTTATTTTTGGTTATTGTTGAATATTCTAATTTTTTCCCCCTCATTTGTTATTCAAATACAGCCGGTTTTTATTTAACTACAATGCTCTTTTGAAATCGTAAATAGTTTTATATTTTGAGTTTGTGATAAAATTTACAGCAGCAAGTGTAAATTTTTTGTATGAAAATGACAAAAATTGAAACCTCTGGGGGAACGACTGTGAAACTAGGAATGCTGTTAGCTTTTGTGGCACAAGTAAAGGAAAAATTCTGAAATTTAGGAATTTCGTTTTTTTAACCCTGTAATACCGTATTGAAGTTTACAGAAAAATGCGTTTGAAAATCGTAAAGGCCTTGATTAATTTAACATTAATAATACAATGGTTTTTTCTTTAAATTATTTTAGATCAATCTCTAAATCGAAGTCTTACTAATTCTAAAATTGAGTGTATGCGCCTTTCTAATAAAGTTTATAACTGCCTACTATCGTACATTCAATACATAGTAGTTCAAAGGTTATTTTTGATAAGTATTGTTGAACACACAAAAAGATATATCGGCAAAAAGCGTGTACTGCCTAGCTTAGATATTTCATCAAATAATATAACCTAATTTCGGAAACCCAGAGCGCGAGTCTCGATCGCACTTTTCCGTTTTATTTATGTACAATTTTGTTAACTATTTTAACTGTTATATATGAGCTAGTTTACGCGTGTCTCACATACAATTGGTAAGTTTTTTACAAGATTTTATTTACCTTGCCCTGTATGTATGTACCTATGTATGTAACTATGTTTGTTCGGGTGGAATCTTGCAACTCAATTTTGATGATAATGCATGGTCAGCTATGTGACGTCACTCTGAAGATGGCGGACTACTTATTTTTTTGTACTCCTATAATATGGGTATCAAATTAAAGGGCTTGCTGAGAATAACTCAAAAAATTAAATGAAGTCACTCTGAATCCAACATGGCGGAACACCCAAGATGGCGGACTAGTTATTTTATATGGACTACTACAATATGGGTATTAAATGAAAGGGCTTGCTGAGAATAATTCGAAAATGAAATGACGACACTCTGAATCCAATATGGCGGGACATCCAAGATGTCGGACTAGTTATTCTTATTGCACTCCTATAATATGGGTTGGGTATCAAATGAAAGGCGATGCTGAGGGTTACTCGAAAAAGTAAATGACATCACTCTAAATCTAACATGGCGGTATACTCAAGATGGCGGGCTAGTTATTCTTAACGCACTCTTACAATATGGGTATCAAATGAAAGGCTTTGCTGAGAGTTACTCGAAAAATTATATGACATCACTCTAAATTTAACATGGCGGTAAACTCAAGATGGCGGACTTATTCGAAAAATGAAATAACGTCACTCTAAATCCAATATGGCAGAATACCCAAAATGGCGGAATAGTTATTTTATTAATGCACTTTTACAATATAGATATCAATTAAAAGGGCTTGCTGAGAGTTATTTAAAATTATATGACATCCAACATGGCGGTTATGAGATGAACAGACAAGAAACCAACTGTACACTAAAAGGTAAAAAATCTTTTTAACAAACAAGCTTTTATTTGAACGTAGGTACTTAAAATAATAATATAACCATTTTCCATTAAAGTTTAATGTCAACATAAAACGTCTACACAATTTATGTAATAAAAAAGCTTGTCGCGATATTTAAGCAAGTACCTACTAGTATTTACATTGTTTGAAAAAAAATATTCAATTAGATCAACTTACAGGTTCACAGGTTAATCTCGCTACAAGCTTCTTTATAAATTGTGTAAAGACGTTTTAAGTTGACATAAAAATCTTTATTTTATTCTTTTTTGTACGTTTAAAAAAGCTTGTTTGTTAAAAAGTTTTTTTACTTTAAATTTATTTTAAAAATTTCCCACGGTGCCGCTGACAACCAGTGCTGTGCCTGACGCAGTACGCCGAGTTGGCGGCCGATTTATGTCTTTTATAATATTTTATTTTTACTGTGCGTTGTGTTTGTATTTTTGTAAATGAGACATAAATAAATATTTTTAATTTCGTTTTTTTACATTTTTTACGTATGTATGGGCCGTTGTTTTATTTAAGTATTTTATATCGAGTACTTCTTGACTAATGTTACCTAAAATAAAAGTTTTCAGTATTATCTTTATAGTTGTTATTGTTATTTTAAAAAGATTACTGTTATTAATGAAATGTTATTAATTGTAATATTTAATTATTTAAAAACAGATTTATCATAAAAATGCACAAATTAAAACTCAACGCGATTTGGTATAGTTTCGACTTAATCTAGGGAAATAACTCAGCAGACTTTAGCGCCCATAAATTATATATTTTGAAATTGTTAGACTTAATTATTCTATTTTCATTTATTGTCCTGAATCACTACCATGGTTAATAAACATAGTTTTGGTTAGTGACAAAATCTTTTATTACATAAGAATGCTACACTTTATAATTTATCCCTTCATTTTTATCTTACCACTTCGTAACTGCGACGAAGCAATTAGAATTAATTAAAATATCTAGCACGAGCCACGGTTCTTATCAATCTGACTTAACGACATGAATAATAAGTAATAATATTACTAAAAAGCTTACCTACTGTATTTCTTTAGGTTTAACGTGAAAGTTGCAGGAGAGTATCGACGTTAGACAAACACAACACAGATTCTACGAAACATCGACGAGTTTCACTGACGAATACATTAACAAGAAACCTAGCTTTTACACACGGCATATCGATAATGCATTAAAGTATATTTTAACAATATTACCCAGTTACAGTAATTTACCAGATAACGACAGGGTGCCGGTGGTGCCACCGTGACTCAAATTTTATGCCGAAAAAAACCAGTTTCAGTTATGCACCGAATGCATCGGTAGATAAGGTACCCTGTTTTTATCCGAGGGTAACTTACCTGGCTCACCCTTCAAAACGTTTTGTAATCACTTTTTTTTGTTCACTTCAGACTCACTTGTATGGATGTTGTGTGTTGTCGTTGTGTCAGGAGTGCATTTGCCGGGTATCGGCGGGCCGGAAGGAACTCGTGATAGACGACAGGTCGACGGTTTGTGGAGCGCGTTTGAACACGTGCGATCGGCGCGGTGGTCGGGGCGCGACTGGCTGGCTGGCTGCCGGCGAGATGCGCGGAGGCTGCGGGTACGGCCACCCTGCGCGCACCATGAATAAACAATAGTAACACAAAAATGCCGGTTTGATTTGAGTGCTGCCAGCGGTATTGCTATGTTTTGGTTAATTTCCTGATTATCTTTTCCAAGTACTACACGAGTATAAGCAGGTTTTCAGAAGGTTTCAAAGGTTGTTTTCTTGAGGTTTCATGTTGTCCAGACAGAGAGTTAAAAATTTAATTAAGGTCAATGATTTCAGAATTTTGATAATGCGTAGACGTGCTACGGAGAGCTACGATGCGTTCTACGAGCTGTTAAATACAAAACCACCAAAGAACTTTTTATTGGAAAATAGCTACACAGAATTGTAAGCAACGTTTCCTAGTCTTGTCTTTTTGAATTAATTAAGAATAATTTAAACATGCTGTCGAATTGCCTCTCCTCTCTTGCCCGTGGATGCAGTAAGAACCTGCAAAGGGATACCTCCGGAAGATGGGCAGCAGCGTCTTTACGTGTATCAACATCCCGTACTGCGCCCGCCAATCCACCTGCCAAGCAAGGTAAGTATGGCAGCAACCCCTCATCAGTACCTACTTAAATCCGTCCGTCCTAAAACTGTGATGCTGATGATATATGTAGAGGTAATGATGAATTTACACTTCTGTGGTCCACGTTGACTACAAAAGTGGCTACGTCTGGCGCAAAGCAAGCTGGCAGCACCACCTACGTCATCAGGACCACTCCCCACCCTCCCGTGTGGATAGGTGATCACCGGTCATTAGTTTATTACAACAGCTAAGTCGTGGAGTGCCGGCAGTAGAATGTTGCCTCTCTTGCCCGTGGATGCAGTGAGAATCTAAAAATCAAGTGTGGTCAGTGCCATACTGACCACACTTGATTTTTAGATTCTCACTGCAATAACCCCGCATAAACAGTAGGTACTTGGCGATTCGTGAGGGAGTCCAGGGGCAACATTTGCCTGCCGGCACCCCACGGCACCTACATAATATAATTTAAGAATTAAATAATGAGGACTTGCATGACATAAACGCTTGAATTTTACCAATTTGAGTAACTTAAACTTGTTTTATTAACGCTCGACAGTAAAGTCGAAGTCAAAAAATGTTTATTCATTTGCAACTAAAGGCCATATAGAAATGTCAATTCAATGACAAAAAAATGATTTAAGCACATCATCATTAAACTCGTTTGCCATCGATTTTTTTTTTCAAATTGAGAGAAAGAAGTGTGAATTAAACCTAATTGGTTGAGACCTTTCGCGAGTAAAGCGCACGACTTCTCGTAGCCATGCGAGATATCTGTAGGTACTAATATTATAAAGCTAAAGAGTTTGTATGTTTGTTTGATTGAACGTGCTTATCTCAGGAACAAGACAAAAAAACTATAACGGTTAAGTTACCTTTTTAGTTTCGGAGAAAATAAGTGACTCACTTCTCATTGTCTACTACGAACTTGTCATCACGTCTACTATCATCTCTGTCCCATTCGATGCATCGCGATCGGTTTGCAAAAGACATATCGTGATATTACGAGAAACAAAGTTAGATAGAGAATAGAGATTTTGATACTTTTTGTGAAATTTCACGATTATGCGCGTTTTTTATCAATTGGATCACGATGTACTAGAATTGGCCCCCAGGACGGATCCTGAGCAAGGTTAAGCAATGCTACACACCGGGACAGCTTCTATCCCATTACCAAGCTCTAGTCCGGGCTGGTATGGAGTATTGTTGCCATGTTTGGCTCAGCCAAGTATCAGCTGGCCTCGATTGAACGCAGAGTCTTCAGAGTCATCGGTGAGCAGTTTCTTGCGGAGACTAAAATCCAAAGTCTCGACCACTGCCGCAAGGTCATCTCCTATAGGATACTTTTCGGAGAGTGTTCTCAGGAACAGGTCCTGGAGTGGAATGGTGGTATCACGGTACATGGTAATGTGGTATCAGGTCGTGATACCACCATCTGCAATCCACTCCAGGACAAGTAGACGCAAAATAAATAACTTCACTAAGTGTAATTGAAGACACTATCTAACAAAATTTATAAAACTATAAGGCACAAGAGTCTAATTCTAATTCCAGGGGGGGTTACTAGATCTGCATTGACGTCCAGCATTGGGGTGTATTGTGCATTGTCCCCCGAGATACTGCCCCGACTCTAACCTAACCAGCCCAACTCCTTGATATACCGGAGAAGGACTCGGGGCCGCCGGCAGCATTCCATGAGCAACCTCGAAGGGTATGCAGATGTTGTGGAAGAAGAAGAGTTCCAACTTGATCTTGAGAATCAGTTTGAAGCATTGAAAGATTAGACGTAGACGCTCTAAATAAAATGTTAGTTAAAATAATGACAAATACCACCAAAAACATCTAGGACGAAAGACATTACCGAATACGAAATTAACACCACATACACAAACTCTATTAACCCAAAGAAGATATTTAAAAAAATATTAACATAATCGACCAACGAAAATTGGAATTATTATACAAATGTATCAGGAAATCTATTAAATTTAACATCAGGACATTTAACACCATAACCATCAAAGAAACAATAAAACAAAATAGAAGACCCAAAGCTTTTAGGTGGAACCTTTCACAATAAAAGCCAAACAAATCCACAAACTGACAAATACAATCGGAAAAGTTGTAACAGATAGAGATACTATAATTAACATTGTTGAGGAGTTTTATAAGAATTTATATTCTTCGAAAACAATAGCACCAGATTCACTAAATGCTGAAGACCCCAGGGCATATCCAGCAGAAAGCACAGATACGGAGAACATACCACCTATAACGGAAGATGAAATTGATAGATAGATAAATTCTTTATTTGCTACTTCAGCACACACATACAATTTTTACAAAAAGGTTGATACACATTTTCTTACAATGGAATTAAACAATTTGAGAATGATTAAAATAGACAAACAATTAGAAAGCAAAACCAAAATAAACAAATGTTAAAACAAAATACATTATAAACCTTTGCCCAAAAAATAAGACAATAATACTGAATGTGTGTGTTGCAGTAAGGCAAAAAGGTAGCAACTCAGCTTCTGTTTACTCATAGAGCAAACACTGATTTTCAGTACTACCATCTGCAGTGACCAGAAAACGAGCAATAATTGGATTTGCTTTGTTTCACATCAAAAGCGGAAGCGTCTGGTGAAGAGTCTGTGTAGAGATGCTCCAGGCGTACACCGGTATATAATACATTGATAAACCTTTTCAACAAGGTGTTGACCGAAGGAAACACCCCTAAGGCATGGAAGAACGCAATTGTCACTATTCTGCACAAAAAGGGCGATAAAACTAACCTTAAAAACTATAGACCCATAAGCCTACTTTCCCAGATCTATAAGTTGTTTGCTAAAGTCATATGCAATCGGCTGACTCGCACGTTTGATGAACCAATCGAACAAGCTGGCTTCCGTAGTGGTTACTCAACCATCGATCATATTGATGCGGTAAAGCAATGAGATGGAGAGATGTAGGGAGTATAATCGCCCATTATGTTTTGCTTGTTGAACACGGGGCGGTGTTCCACTCTCTTCATCGTTGTAATATCGACAATTGCATAGACAATCAGACTTCATACTCATCAGCCGTGGAGTACGACAGGGAGATGCTATCTCTCCAAAATTATTTACGTGTCTTTTGGAGGACAAAGTAAAAACTTTGGACTGGGACAATAGAGGCATACAAATCAACGGCTGCAACTTGTCACATTTGCGTTTTGCCGATGATTTTATATTAGTATCCGAAACCGCGCCGCCGATCTTCAAAACATGCTAGTTCAACTACATGAAGCCTCCATTAGAGTCGGCCTCAAGATTAACGTATCTAAGACCAAGGTGATGACGAAAGTCCTGCCATTTACACCTATCATCATTTCAGCCCTAAAACGTCCACTGATGAACACAGGCCTCCCTCATGGATCTCCATGAGGGGTAGTTGCCATACTCACCACGCTTGGCAGGCGGGTTGGTGAGCGCAGTATGGGATGTTGATACACGGATAGACGCTGCTGCCCATCTTCCGGAGGTGTCCCTTAGCAGGCTCTTACTGCATCCACGGGTAGGAGAGGAGGGGTAACATTCTACTGCCGGCACCCCACGGCATTTACACCTATAACTGTGCATAACCAGAGGATAGAAACAGTTGAGTACATTTATCTAGGACACCGTTTATCTTTTGACCAGAACTCGCAGATGAAGGAGACCCCGCAACACGAACTCTTTGACTCCTAGTGCGGGAAACAGAGTTTATTGGGGTACAGATCTGCACGACTTATAAGTTTTAGATAACTTATAACTTACTAATGTTAAAATAGTTAATATACGTACATGTAACTGTAGCAGTTCCTTGTATTATCAATATACTATTATAATACTTGTATTATCAAATAAATACATTTTACTTTTGGATTTTGTATCCTTAAGCAGTGTGGAAGGGGGAGTCCCTCTTGTGTTAGTAAGTATGTGTTATATTATAACCCGTATTTGTAGATTATCCGAAAAGGTTTGGAATTTGCCAAATTAGTGGCCACGGCGTCCACAAATTCGTCCGCGTGGAAGTCATAAAAAGTAAAATCCTCTTTTTCCCGCAGAACCACTGATTCGAAAATATAAATCCCATTTATTCCCTATCCCGTGGGAATTTCGAAAAATCCCCTCTTAGTGCACCTCTAGGTACTCAAGGTATACGTGTAATGATCATCATCGTCTCCACGCAAAATAGATAAGTACAGTCTTTAAGCAAATTAGTTTTTTAAAAGTACCAGGCGAACATATTCTTAAAGGAGGTTCATAGTCTGGCCAGTCGGGCGCCGCATCGTCATATCATGCCGGTGGCAGTACGATTGCGTTCGAAGCTGGGGAACTGTTCTTGGTAAACACGCGTTTCCCGCTACCTTACCACACCGGTATTCTATTACGTTACCTACCACAAGGTATTTACCCTTGTTTTGTGTGACGTAAACTAATAATTTATGTTGTTTTTTCCTGTTTCGTGTCGATAGCGAAAGATTTTTTATCTATTATACATTATCATACATACAGGGGCAGCAGCGTCTTTCCGTCTCAAGATCCCGTACTGCGCTTGCCAACCCGCCTGCCAAGGGTGGCGAGTATGACAAGAACCCCTTTATGATGAATTGTTGCAGCAGTGGACGTCCTACGACTAATGATCATGATAAATGTAAAATTTCCAACATTATTTAATATTTAATTAACTATATCAAGAGACTTAATTCTTTTACTCGTCCGTCGTTTAGAGAAACAGGTACCCTGACGTATACATATAATATGATCGCCAAAGTATACAACTCTGTAGTCATACCTCATAATAAGTTTAAAGAGTTGTTACTTGAAATTTATCCTAAAATCTGATGACTCAGAATCGGAATTGGCGTGTCCGCTTGAGATTTTTGTTTGACGTCACGAGCTCGATTGAACAGATGAAAGATGAGATATCACCTTCCGTCGAATCGATCAAATGTACCAATGTTTTGAATCAAAACGCTGCATTATTTACTTTGGTCCGCGTGTGCGTCGTTTCATATCTGATACTAGCTAATAAGTGCTATTGTGTAACCATAATAATATAAGCTAAAGCTTTTTAAAACAAATCAAATCAAAGACGTTTATTTGCAATTTAGAAACACATACTTCCAATAGCAGAATACACTTGAAAGGCAGTACAAAGAAGTATATCCTGTCCATCCAAAGGTTGTCTGGAAGAGATCGGTTTTAGCGATAAGACTGGGGGGGATACACGAAAAAAAATTAAACTTTAATATTTCGATACCCCACACAGTGGGAAAATAAACAATATGAATTTTCACCCCCACCTTACGTGTATGGGAGATACCCCAACCCCAAATTATTTATTCTTACAGCATTTTTTATGTAACGTTATCTCAGCGTTATTTTGATGAACATACAAATTAACAGCTTTCTTGGGCATAATAGTCTCTTCGCAAAGCCTGTGACGGACGGACAGACAGACAGACAGACTGACAAAGCGAAACTATAAGGGTTTTTTAAAAACAACATTCTGCCATAAAATTTCTAAAGTAACCGATTATAATAAAGCGCTAAACGAATTATCTGAGATAAATTTTTCATCTTTAATGGTAGAGAATGATCCTAATAAACTATGCATAAAACTAATATCCTTAATACAAAAATGTCTATCTGATAACACAATAATTAAACCTGTACCCAGAAGTAAGCAAACAATTAAGCCCTGGATAACACAAGGTGTTCTGCGCTGTATAAGAAACAGGAATAACTTACAAAAGAAAACGCGCGCTGAACCACACAATGAAACATTAAAAATAACATATAGAAGGTATAGAAATTACTGCAACAATCTAATAAAAAAACTAAAAAGAAATTATAATAGAGAACATCTTAAACAGTCATCTAAATCGAACAAATCTTTATGGAAATCTATTAATAACATAACCCATTATAAACCACAAAAATCACCAAATAAACAATTGCTGAATATGAAAAACTCCTCACAAGAATCAGTAAACTACGTAAATCAATTCTTCTCAAACGTTGGCAAAACTCTGGCCGAGGGAATCTTGGGACAAAATGGGAGAGATGAATGTTCTGCTCTTACTCTACCGTCTAGCCAATGTTCATCTTTTGTACTCCTGAACACAGACCACCAAGAAGTTTTTAATACTATTATGAATCTGAAAACAGCAAGTGCACCTGGTTGTGATGATATCCCCTCAAAATTTCTAAAACTGTCTAAACATATGTATGTATACTCGTACCTGTAATTAGTCATCTAGTCAACTTGTGTTTCAATAGCGGAATTTTCCCTTATCCTCTTAAAAAATCTATAGTAACTCCAGTATTTAAGAGTGGTAACAAAGAGGACATAAACAATTACCGGCCTATATCCGTTCTAACATCAATATCAAAAGTACTTGAAAAACTGATCAATAAACGAATACTGCAATACTTAAATACATTCAATATCTTGTCAGACTCCCAATTTGGCTTCAGAGAAGGTATTTCTACTGAAGCTGCTGTTTCAGCTATCACTAACCACATTGTGGAACAGGTTGATTCTAGGATGAAGTGTCTAGCGGCATTCCTCGACTTAAAAAAAGCTTTTGACACGGTCTCAGTCAAAATTCTTATAAAAAAGCTAGAGAATGTCGGTATACAACAAGTAAAAATAGGAAACAATATTAGCGAAAAACTAATCTGTAGCTACGGCGTTCCGCAAGGTAGCGTCCTCGGTCCTACATTATTTTTGGTGTACATAAATGATCTCTGCAACCTCAAACTAAAACATGCAAAAATATTTACCTATGCCGATGATACTGCTATCGTCTTCTCTGATACATCTTGGCAAAATCTTAAAATAAAAACAGAAAGGGGGCTTAGTGAGATATCGAAGTGGCTTGATACAAATTTGCTAACACTCAATGTATTGAAAACTAATTTTATAACATTCACTAAATACAATAACAGCCAACCAAACCAAGACTACAATATAAATATTCATAAATGTGACCGATCTAATCTTACTTGTACATGTCCTAAAATTTCTAGAGTCTCATCAATTAAATATTTAGGAATAATGATAGACCAGCGCTTATCTTGGTACTCCCAAATTGAACTTTTAATGGGAAGAACTCGTAAATTAGTTTGGATTTTTAAAATGTTACGGCACATAGCATCACAAGATCTAATCAAACAAATTTACATAACTTTAGTACAGTCGATCATAAACTACTGTTCGCCAGTCTGGGGAGGGGCTGCCAAGTCAAAATTTTTTGAACTTGAGAGAGCTCAACGGTCACTTGTGAAAGTCATCTACTTTAAGCCATACCGATATCCCACTGACAAGCTCTACCAAGAAGCAGGAATACTCTCTGTAAGAAAAATTTACATCCTCAATATCGTCACGAAATACCATAAATCTTTAGAACTTGACCCCAATAAATTAAAAAAGAGACGAAAAGACAAAGTCGCAAATAAAATAACAACGCGGTCGAAATTCGCGTCCCGACAATACGCCAAACAGTCCGCATATATTTACGATGCAGTAAACAAAATTTTAAATATATACCCTATGAACCAATTTTCATGCAGAAAAACCCTTATAACGTGGTTACAAACACTAAATTATGAGGACGTTGAAAAACTAACGGAAATTATAGTGTAGCATTGTTATAGGTACATAATATACGATATTATCTGCATAATCGAATATATACATAGATTAGATATATAGAATAATTCATAGAATATACATAGATCTATATTTATATTTGTATTTAAATAATTATCTATATTATATGTATTTATCATCACAGTTATTATTTATTATTATTATCACTATATACTTTACACCATACCTTTACATTACTTTATTTTTTTTATATATATCATAGATTGTTTAAATATAAGATTCAATTGCCTTACTTAACTAATTACATTGTGAGCCGTGATGTAGAGCGAGACTCTCTAGCACAGGTATTATATACTTAAAAGAGAGTCTCACACCCTGTATATTGTTTAGATTAAGTAAGTGAAAATAAACATATTTGTATATTTGTAAACATATTTGTATTTGTATTTTTGTTTTACTACGAAACCCTAAACCGCTGCAACATGGTCCCAACTCAGCATAAGTTATGCAGTTTACGGGATGTAGGACCGTAAATAATAACGCGGACTTAGGACAACAATTAACAGTTTATTATAAGAAATATGGGAGCACAGATTTAATATGGCACACCGGTACAAGCTTGCGACTCACTATACGTACTTACTTACTATGCTTACTTCTAGGTAGGCACGCGGCTCACTACTCACGCACGGGATCTTCGCTATAACTAACACGGGATAACCTGCGCTGGTCGTGCGTTGAGGTCTTTGGGACCGGTTCTAAAACCAATACAAATTAAAACAGACAATGTTAAAAGGTATAATCATCACAGCCGTAAAACTGGTAAAACGTCCACTACTGAACACAGGCCTCCCCCACGGATCTCCATGAGGGGTATTTGCCATACTCACCACGCTTGGCTGGCGGGTTGGCGAGCGCAGTACGGGATGTTAATACACGGAAAGACGCTGCTGCCCATCTTCCGGAACTATCCCTTAGCAGGCTCTTACTGCATCCACGGGCATGAGAGGAGAGGTAACATTCTACTGCCGGCACCCCACGGCGAATGACGATGTGAAAAACTTACAAGTTTACAAAAAACCCAAGCGTAACTTTTGCCAAAATATTATAACAGGATATTATGGTTGTGAATATGGCAACAACCCCTCATGATAACTTCTTGCAGATTCATCAGGCAGGCATATGTCTAAAAGATGATGATGTCGCGAGATTTAAGCAGGTACTTACTAGTTTCGATTTTTTTTTTCATTGTGTGAAAAAAAAATTGAATCAATTAGATCAAGTTACAGGTACACAGGTTTATACCGCGACAAGCTTTTTTATTACATATATTGTGTAAAGACGTTTTAAATTGACATTAAACTTTAATGGAAAATGTTTATTATATAATTTTAGCGGGTAGGTACGTTTAAATAAAAGCTTGTCTTTTAAAAAGTTTTTTTACTTTTACTTTTAATTTATTTTTTACTTTTTAGTTATCACTGGACAGTTGGTTGTCTTCGTTACTTTCTGTTCATCTCATCACCGCCATGTTGGATTTAGAGTGATGTCATAATTTTTCAAGTAACTCTCAGCAAGGCCTACATTTGATACCCAATATTGTAAGAGTGCATTAAGAATAATTACTAGTCCTTAATCTTGAGTATACCGCCATGTTGGATTTAGAGTGATGTCATTTAATTTTTCGATTAACTCTCAGCAAGGCCTTTTATTTGATAGGTACCCATATTATACGAGTGCATTAAGAATAACTAGTCCGTCATCTTGGATGTTCCGCCATGTTGGATTCAGAGTATCATCATTTCATTTTCGAATTATTCTCAGCAAGCCCTTTCATTTGATACCCATATTGTAGGAGACCATTAAAAATAACTTGTCCGCCATCTTGGGTGTTCCGCCATGTTGGATTCAGAGTGACGTCATTTAACTTTTTGAGTTATTCTCAGCAAGCCCTTTCATTTGATACCCATATAATAGGAGTACATTAAAAGTAAGTAGTCCGCCATCTTGGGTGTTCTGCCATGTTGGATTGAGAGTGACGTCACATACTCAAAGAACACAAACAAAGTAAACATGTATACAAAATTTCAGCTCAATTGGTTGAAGATATCTGCTTCAAAATTGAGTTGCAAGATTCCGCGAACAAACATTGTTACATACATGTTACATATGTATATAAAGGGCAAGCTAAATAAAAGCTTGTAAAAAGAGATCAAGAGACGGATACAGCTGGGCTGGGCAGCATTTGGGAAACTTCGACGAGTCTTCTCATTACCCATACCTCAAAGTCTTTAGACTTTGAGGTATGGTATGGTATAGATATAACAAAAGTTTTTAATCAGTGCGCCTTTAATGACTCACGGAGCTGAAACATAGGCCGTGCAGTTTGTCCACCAGTTAAAAGTCGCTCAGCGTGGAGAGAGCTATGCTCGGAGTTTCTCTAGGGATAATCCGGAACGAAGTTATTCGTCAGAGAAACAAGGTTACAGACTCTGCTGTTACAGCTCAGCGAATTAGCAAGCTGAAGTGGTAGTGGGCAGGTCACATATGCCGCAGAACCGATGGCTGTCAGACTGGTTCTTGAGTGGAGACCGCGTGTCGGCAAACGTAGTGTAGGGCGCCCTGTAGCTAGGTGGGGCGATGATATACGTAAGGCAGTAGGCAGGGGTAGTGGTATGGGGAGGAGGAAAGCTGAAGATCGAGCTCAGTGGCGTGCCTTGGGAGAGGCCTATGTCCAGCAGTGGACTGACACGGGCTGATGATGATATCCACAACTAAAGAAATAAAAACTAACTCCAACTTAATAAAGTATGTACAAACTACAGGCGGAAAACAATAGTTTCCGAGGGCGTGCAGTTATTCAAGCTATCAAACTATATTTAGGAATGCGTTAAAATTAGCAATTAATCATGCACAAATAAAAGAAATATATTTACACAATAACTTAGTCATTAGTAGATTTTGCACGGTTTTGTTTTCTACTTTTACCTTATACCTACGTAACGCACCTACCTATGATAAACAGCCCCAGAGGCATAACGATAGTTTTAAGTACTAAGCATACGTTAGCCGTGGGGTGCCGGCAGTAGAACGTCACTCCTCCTCTCCTGCCCGTGGATGCAGTAATAATCTGCTAAGGTATATCTCCAGAAGATGGGCAGCAGCGTCTTTCCGTGTAAAAACATCCCGAACTGCGTTCGTCAACCCGCCTGCCAAGCGTGGTGAGTATGGCAACAACCCCTCATGCACTTGGATCTCTAAGTCAATGAGGGAGGCCTATGTCCAGCAGTGGATGTCTTAACACTGTAATGATGATGATGATGATACGGAGGCACTTTTGTATCTCATTATAATTGAACAATTGATTTAATGAGAATAAATGTCTTTAAACCGATAAGCATAAAACTGCTCTATAAAAACAAAGATTTTCCCCTTCTTCTTCCAGCCGCAGAACATCCACTGCTGGACAAAGTCCTTCCTCATAGATCACCAAATATTGATGATGAGAAGTTGTTGCTCACCACGCTCGGCAGGCGGGTTGGCGAGCGCAGTATTTTATACAGTTGATACACGGAAAGACGCTGCTGCCCATTTTCCGAAGGTATCCCTTAGCAGGCTCTTACTGCATCCACGGGAATGAAAGGCGGGGCAACATTCTACTGCCGGCACCCCACGGCAATTTTTCACCTTACAGGTAAACAAACCCGAAATCTAAATTTTATGTACATATAAGTCTTTACATATCCTTTTCAAAATGGTGGTTGGATTTTAAATAATAAACTAGAATATATTTAATAACAAATCGGATAACCTATTTATATCTAATGACTTAATGAGCGCTTTAAAAAACACTCGAAAAGTGTTTGACACGTTTTCGCCATTCTACCACGAGTGTCGAATTGTTTTCAAGCGCTCATTATTCAGATATCATCATTCCAGCCGTAAAAAGTCCACTACTGAACAGGCCTCCCTCATGGATCTCCATGTGGGGTAGTTGCCATACTCACCACGCTTGGCAAGCGGGTTGGCGAGCGCAGTACGGGATGTTGATACACGGAAAGACGCTGCTGCCCATCTTCCGGAGGTGTCCCTTAGCAGGCTCTTACTGCATCCACGGGCATGAGAGGAGGGGTAACATTCTACTGCCGGCACCCCACGGCTCATTAGATATAGGTTAGCGGTATTGTTACTAAACATTTGTTGTTGATTTAGATAATATAATGGAATTCCGCACGCCTGAATCAATTATTAATTTCTTGCTAACAACTTTTCATTCCAAGCTACTTAGCTTTCCGCGGCTGTTTATATACAGGCGGCCCTCTCGCCGCGATTTACTATTGTAATTCAAACAATTACATTCTAATAATTGAAGACGTGAGTGAATGAAGGTGCTATGTAACATTTTTTTGTTTTTGCATTTTTTTAGCCGAATGAAGGTGTTATGTCATTCTACATAGTTGTCTCAAAGAAACTATGCATTTTTTAAGATAGGATAAAGGATAAAGTGTTAATGAAGGTGCTATGTCCTGTTACTGTGTAGAATCATAATGAATGATAGTGTCATGGGCACTTAACATTACTATCAGTGTCAAAATAGTAAAAGTATTTCATTCTTGTCAAGAATGAAGGTGTTATGTACGAACATAACACTTTCATTCGCGAACTGATGATGCGCTCAACCGCGCGCAAGCTTTAATGAGTGAATAAAAGAGCTATGTCATGTACATACTTCCTTCATTCATTTTTTACAGTGTTCGTTCTGTGTTTCTTTTGTTTATCATTTGGATATCCCAAGAGCGATACGTGCTCTACATGCGATACAGGAGGGTCAACTGAGGAACATATAACAAACTATCGCAATGCTGTTCAAGCAGTGGCTACCGACAGAAAAAAACCAGCTCAAGGCACTGAGGAGCTGTATATTACAGTTGATTTAGGTACAGCAAACGATGCCTCTACCAAAAATAACTACTTTATGGCATTTTATTTAAGACAGATGTGGGTTTTATAATCTGGGCATTCATGTTGTGGAAGGACCTCGTAAAGACAAGGCTGTTTGTTGCACCTGGACTGAGGATGTGGCAGATCGTGGCAGTTACGAAATTGCAAGCGCCTTATTAAGATTTGTGGAGGTAGACAATTCCTGCCGTAACAAGGACCATCTAATAATACGGTCAGATTCATGCGCAGGCCAAAATAAAAATTTCACGATGATTGGTTTGTACCAATACATGATCTTGAAGGGTTATTTCAAGGTAATCGATCACAAGTTTCCTGAGGTCGGCCACACATTTCTCGATTCAGATAGAGATTTTGGAAAGATCGAAAAAAACTGCGTACAAATGACAATGTATACGTGCCAGAGGAATACCGAGAAATAATATGTAAAGCGTCACGAAACAATGTTGTTATTGATATGTCGGAGCACTTTCGAAAAATTAATGAAATCCAAGAAAAGCTACAGTTGATTAATAGGAAAAAAGATGTTAACAAGGAAAAAGTTTCCTCCAGAGATGGGATTCGGTGGATTCGTGTGGAAGAATACGGCTTTTATCGTTTCAAAGAATCCTAAGATGAGATGACACCCTTTAAAAAGGTGAATATAATGAAAATAAATTCCAGACCAGAGCAGTTTGAAGTTCAACGAGTAGAAATAAAGTATGAAACGATTTCACAAGAAAAAAAAGCAAATTTAAGAGAACAACTGAAGTTCGTTAAGCCTGAATACCGTTACTTCTACGAATCCATCCTTAGTTAGATTTAACTAAGGATTTGTAGCAGTAATGGCTATGTTCAGCGTGTGGTAGTAAGCTCAGTGTTAGGTATTTTTGTATAATTTAATATGAATGAAGGTGTTATGTTCCTCAGTTTGCATACGAAAAAGGTGTTATGTTCACTTTTTCTTAAATAAAACCTTTTTAATAATAATGTTATTTTAATTATTACCACATCCTTAAAAATAACTAATATATCTGTCAGATATACCAGAATTTATTTCTATAGAATAAAACAGTCACGAAATAGTTTCAAAATAAAAATGAAAACTTAAAAGCTCATTTCTGTAAAATTATGAATTTGTAACATATCACCTTCATATACTCATGTCTTCAATTGTTAATCTGAAAAGGGCATGTTGTTCTATGTTATCCAGGCTGTCTCCCCCTCTATAAACGCCCTCAGACTAGACGATGAGCTCATTCGCCGCGGGGCTTCGCTGGTCACCGCGGGAGCCCTAGGGCGGGTCATCACATCCAATTACTACGCCAAATGGAAATTCTATGTACATTGGTATTCCAAGAAACGCTGATACCTAGTCCGGGCTAGAGATGTAATGGAACATGAAATGATGATTGTACGGATCCGATGTAGAATCGCAAAGCAACATTTTGGTTACCAGGCCCCAAGGTTCTATAATATTTTAAACGCAAAATATAAAGTAAAATCTGTATCCAACTCTAAAATAAAAATAATAGTAAGGGAATGGCTAGGCACATTAAATTATAACGACACGGAAAACCTACTACTTAAAAAACATAATGACGACTAATCTATCTATTTCTATTACCATGACAATAAGGAATAAAGGTTTACAATTATGTAATTATTATTCCTAATTAATGTTATTATTAAATATATATATTGCACTTATGTAATTTTTATGAATTTGTAAAAACGTAGTTTATTTGATAAATTTATATAATATAATATCCCTACATGACACACAATTATTACATCATAAAATAAAGTTTTTGTTTTCATTAGATCAATGTCAATGTAAATTTAACTAATCCATTAATTAAGAACTTTATACTGTGAGAAGAAACTGTCTCCTGACACACAGCTAACGCTAGTTCGGGAGCCAGGGCTTCATACTGAACTGTACCAATGATTTGATCAATAAACGTTATTTGTATGTATTTGTATTTGATTGTTTTGATATCGACTTTTATTGTACAACTTTATAACAAACTTCCCGCATCGCCATGGGGTGCCGGCAGTAGAATGTTGCCTCTCCTATCTTGCCTGTGGATGCAGTAAGAATCTGCTAAGGTATAGCTCCGGAAGATGGACAGCAGCGTCTTTCTGTATATCAACATCCCGTACTGCGCCCGCCAACCCGCCTGCCAAGCGTGGTGAGCATGGCAATAACCCTCGGTACTCGGCCATGAGTCCTGCGGCTGAGATGATGATGGATGACACTTTAAATAAATAAATGACAAAAAACTATCATACAAACCGAACATCAGTTTCGTTGAGAAATGGTACTCGGGCGATAAACATGTCACAAGTGTCGCAAAGGCCACACCTGTTTTAAAACGTGTTAGTTCGGCTAGTTCCTTTTATTCCTTATCATAAATTAGTTCCTTATCTTTCTGCTGTAGTGTATTGATGTTTTCCTTAAACCAACTAAGCTGAGCTGGACTGGTGCTATTACAACAAAACTAATTCATCTATGTACCAAGCACTGCGGCGTTCTGCACAGTATTTTATTTTTATACGAGACTACACATGACGAGACCAGCCGAAGGTCCACCTGATGGTAAGCGGTGACCTCTACCTGTTACAACTGCAATACCGTGAAGATCACGTTCACGAAGCACGTGACCAACGCTGCATTGCATTGTGCCTGTCACCCGGAGACGTAGAGATGTAAGGTATCAATAAAGTATTTTGTATTGTATTGTATCATGTGTTCGTAATTTTCCCGGCCCCTTCACCCTAACACCCGCAAAACCGCAACACAGCTATGACGACATTACTGCTTGGCAGCCGGAATATGTATGGTGGTAGTACTTCCCCAGATGTACTTTTCACAAAAAGTTCTACTACTACAAAATCTAGATATTTCATTTCTCATACTCGGAAAGTAGTGTTGTTTTGATCTGATTATTGGGTGGTAAATGCTGCTTCCCTCTATAGAGAGGGAAAACGTAAGGGCCGGAATGAACTTTAAAAATAGAACTGCTGTCAGCTATGAAGAGTTTTATGTAAAAAAAAACTATTTAAAAAAAATGCTGCGGCCATGTGACTTTCTAAACAGCCAGTGTGAACTTAGCGCAAACTTCTTTGAGCGGAAAAAGCCGCAACAATTACGCGGTGAGTTCCATATTTAAAATTGAAAAAGTCGATATAAATTGGCGGGATAGTAATCTGTTATGTATCTGTGACGGAATTCACTACTAATATTATTATATATTATCAATAAATACTTTAGATAAACAACTAGTTTTATTTTCCTCATATTCGAAATGAAAAGTAGAGTGTTTAACACGAGTAAAAGAATCAATTCCTACTCGTCTAAATACCTCGGGAATTGATTCTTTCGACCCTCGCCCTCGGTTAACAATCTACTATATAGTTTGTAGCGCTTTTTACGGTGCTGGACAGATTTCAGGGCTTAAAGTTAGCACTGTGAACGGTGCGTCCACAGCAGTTTTTACTGCTAGTCCAAAATGAACGGCGTTTTCAGTAAAAAGGCCAAAATAATAATTATTGAACCTTAGATGGACGCGCGAAATATGCGCAAAGTAATAATTGGATTTTTTCCCCCTGCATGGACTTCCCGTCGCATCGAATCCCGCCGTATCGACCGTGTGTTGGCTTTAGAGTACAGTTAGGGACCTGTCATTGTCAATCAGGGTTTACTGACAGAACAATTACGATACATGACACCGGCAGAATTGTGTAAAACCAAAGCCACTATTCAGAATGGAATGAAATAACGTAATAGTGTACTGGAGTCCCTCAAGGTGTTATACCATAAATTTACATTTAGAAGTGTTGTGTGTAATTAAAGACGATGGAGAAGAAGAACACTAGAGCTAGCTCTATTAAATTAGAAATAATAGGCTGTATGGGGTGCCGGCAGTAGAATGTTGCCCTTCCTCTCTTTCCCAGTAAGAATCTGCCAAGGGATACCTCCGGAAGATGGACAGCAGCGTTTTTCCGTGTATCAACATCCCGTACTGCGCTCGCCAACCTGCCAAGCGTGGTGAGTATGGCAACAACCCCTCATGATCAGTACTTAGTGATCGAGGGAGGCCCTTGTCCAGCAGGCAGCATGTCCTACGGCTGGAATAGAAAAGAGAGAGAGGCTGTATGGAACTACATAATAATATATTGGAAGTGTTTTTATTAAAATACCTCATTGATTACACCGAATTCCACAACATAATTTCTGCCGCAAAAGCACCTACTTTGACCCGTTCAAGCAAGACCCTGTTACAACTTGTTTGATTTAATGACCATTGGCCGAGTGTTGCTCGGTTCAACGATAAGAAATGATGTCATCTTGCAAACTAACTAACCAATACCTTTCCTGACAGTAAATTAAGCATATTATTAAGACAATATTGAAACAATGAACGAGTATGTTAAAGAGTAAGGTTTCTTCGCTTCTTTCCCTCAGAAATTGGATCTGAATTGGAAAAAAGTTTTCCGAAGCGAACGAATTAAATTATGTGTTTTATTCAATTTAAATGTGTTTTGTTTTTGTTTTGTAAACTGAAGATTCTATGTAGCTTTTTGCTCTATTGAATAAACACTTATTAACTTTGACTTTGAACCATCTGAAGCTAAACACTCGTAGGTAGGTACTGACAGCGTATGCAACCACTGAAACACAGATAACGGCAGATAATCTTATCACAAGACAATAGGAGAGGTCATGTTTAATTGTTATCAATTATATACGAATACGTGCCATACACTTCCTGGCAATTTTCCTCATCAGGCAATACTGGACCAGGCAGGAAGGAAGGCAAGGAGTTAGATTTGTGGTTCCGGAAGTGGTCAGTGCATATTTAAATTGTAATGTGGCGTTTTCATCAATAAGGAAAAACTTCAAAAATCCCTCGAATTTTTTTTTATGTTAGATATGTAGGTTTGCTCTTGATTTCATCCTTGCTATCGCAAGAATGAGATCGACGATGGAGCGAGCTTCCCTAGAAAATGCCTATTAACTCTTTTCTTAAACGTAATCGGGTCATAAGAGGTTGGAAACACAGACGATGGATAAGAAGAAGAAGAATAGATAAAAGAATAGATACTTTATAGGCATAAGGATTATTACTAATTTAAGTACATGTAAAGAGATATTTTTCGCGTAAATTACCTTTATTTTTTCCCGAAGTTTCGACTGGATTGCACCAGCCATGTGATGGTCCTGAATGGACTGAAATAAAATTAAAAAAAAAAAAAATAGAAGATATAGATGGCGTTAATTTTCTTTTACTACCTAGTAGGAAACACAATTTGACAATGACAGCAATTTTGATTAATCACAAACTTGTTTTCTCCGCTTGCCAGCTCCATCTGTTAGGTTGAGTAGAAAACGCCTTTTTATTTTATAACCCCTAACAAAAAAGGGGGCTTATAAGTTTGACCAGTATGTAGTATATGTGTGTGTCAGTGTGTCTGTTGTCTGTCTGTGCCACCGTAGCTCTTAAACGAGTGAATCGATTTGCATTCCGATTTTTTATTTAGAAGCAGGTTAATTGGTAGTCGTTCTTAAACGTTGTTTTTTTTAAATCGGTTAAGAAGGTTACAAGATATGGGGGTGAAAGAGGGAATGAATAATCTAATGTTTCCAAATATACCCGAATTCGATATTACTTGAAAGAAAATTATGTGTAGAATGCAAAACTGAAAGTTGAAATCGGTCGAGCCATTCATGAGATATTATGGGGGTTGAAAGTAGGGGTGAACAATCAAATGTTTTCAAATATAATTGATTTACTATTATTGTATTATTGACACACTTGAGTGTGGTATCAAATGAAAGGGCATGATGTGTTGTAGACTGCAATTCTAAGGTTTGTTACCTCACACACAAAAACATTACAAAAAAAATTAGGTTACCTCCGAGACTAGGTAAAGTTATAAATCAATACAAATTAACAAAGCCCAAACACAAGGTAACTGCTGTAAGTTGAGAAGCCCCCTCGACTGTCTTTCGGCTTCATCATCAGATCGACTCCAGACTTGCATTAAATTAAAGTATAAAATAAATAAAAATAAAATAAAATAAAATAAAAAATAAAAAGAGCTTTATTTCCTTACCAACTAAATAATATAAAAGTTTACTAAATCTAGGTTTTCATCTAATTAAATACTCGCTAACACTATTTATTATCTAATCTATCTGGTAAGGACCGCCTTTGGCGGTAAAAGCCTCCTCCAAGTTTTTCCACTGGCTTCTATCCTTGGCTATTCGAGACCACGTATTTCCAGCAATATCTGTGATATCATCACACCATCTCTTTGTTGGTAAATTAAAGTATGTACTTTAAAATACCTCATGAAAAAATTTACGAATGCACTAGCCGCCCCTACGATTTCCGAAGGTTCCCCTCGATTTCTCTGGGATGCCATCATCAGATCCTAGTTTCCTTACCACGGGACCACGAGATATCTCCTTTCCAACAATATTTCAGCCGAATAACGTTTACTAATAAACGCTGGCCTCCCTTATGGATCTCCATGAAGGTTAGTTGCCATACTCACCACGCTTGTCGGGTTGGCGAGCGCAGTACGGGATGTTGATACACGGAAAGACGCTACTGCTCATCTTCCAGAGGTATCCCTTAGCAGGCTCTTACAGCATCCACGGGTATGAGAGGAAAGGAACATTCTACTGCCGGCACCCCACGGCACATGCTATTCTTATTATCAGGGCTTTAAAAGTCATTTATAAACTACCCTGGCACGAACTACAGATTTCCATTCCCCATCGATCAAGCACTTACTCCGCCTCACTCCCCCTGGTGTTCCCTTCTGAGCTAGAGGTATTGATTGATTTCAACTGTACCCACAGTTTGCACATTGAACAAACTGGCATGTGATCTAGAACCAAGCATGTATGGATTGTTCCACTTGAATCACCTAAGCTAATAAAGGTGGTTATTAAAAAAATAAGACTTAAATCACTTGGAACAGGTGATTAAGGTCGCCTAGGAAAAATGTTTTTTTATTATAATTAGTCTAAGCTACTAGCTTACTACTTAGGCTAAAGTCTTCAATCAGTGTGTGTTACCATTGTTGACATAGGGAACTGAGACGTGGTCCTTCACTATTGGCCTTATGAATAAGCTCAGAGTCGCTCAGCGAGCTATGGAGAGGGCTGTGCTCGAGGTTTCTCTACGGGATCGAATCAGAAATGAGTAGATACGTAGAAGAACTCGGGTCACTGACATAGCCAGATGGTTAGTGGTAGCACGTTGAAGTGGCAGGCCAAATATTTGACATCTATCAAATGTGACAGATAATGACAGCTAACGTCAAAGCAATAAAATTAGGATTGTATTCTGGTTATAAAAAGCCTATGGACGGATCAAATTTAGCCTATACAGATAAAATTTTGCCAATGTACAGATAAAAAGTAGCCTGTTTAAACACTGGTCATCTTTTAGATATACATATATTTGTACAGTTTCAGCGTGATCGGTTGTTAATTTTTTAACGGTAGTTTTTAAATGACTTTAATAAAAGGAGAAGGTTCTCAGTGGTCTGTATCTTTTTGATTGTTACCCCAGAACTCTGTCGTATAAGTACCGATTTCGAAAATTATTTTTCAATTCGAATAGATACGATTTGATAGCTTGGTTAGGTCGTATTTTTTTCATAACTCAGTTCTGATATCTGATATCAATGTGGAATTAAATAATTGCAATGGAGGCAGACCCAGACTGAGATGGCGCGACGAACTTGACTTGTTTTTACAAGGTTGGTCCTCCATAGCACAGGATCGGGATAAATGGAAGGGGGATAGGGAGGCCTTTGCCCTGCAGTGGGACGAAAATGGCTAGTAATAATAATAATAATAATAATGGAGGCATTAAGGCAAAGCTTCATGATTTTAATTTAAACTTGCGGTTGGGTTTTCTTATATCACTTTATAATGTTTGCTTGTTTTCACACGCAGCTCTGATGGCAGGATCCATGTTAAATACTCAAGTGTCTATTACTATTTATTTATTTACTTGAGTATAGGTATAGCGCTTAGGGTATTTTCAGCAAACCGACTACAATGATAAAAACGTTATTTTGAAAAAATTAAGAATTATTAATATAAAAAAATCCAATCATATATAATAGGAAAGGTACACCATATCGATCGAACATATGTTTATTGACCACAAACCAGTATATATAAATGTATTATCATGATTTGAAATGACGAAATGATCAAAGATGATTGCAAAGCTCATAAAAAATTATAGACGGTTTGTCTATAAGTTTTTATGAGATTTGCAATGCCACAATGCAACAAAATAAAGAAACTGTAGCAAAGTAATGGTGTTATGATGTGACTCACCGCTAAAACCTACATTTTACCGACATTCTTGATTGGAGAGATCGTTTTTTCCACGTACATTAGGTCTACCATGAGTGTTCACGATGTATACTCGCTAGCGACTATAGTTACAAAAATGTATGACAACTTGTACAGCGCCTCTGGCTGATAGTTTGGTGCTAAAATACGCAGTAAAATTACACTAGCGCAGCGACTGTAGTTTGGGCTTCATTTGCTTAGAATTTGGTACCATGAATTACAAATCTGACAGATGTCATAGTAGCGTACTATTACTAGATAATGTGGTAACGAACGACAGGCGATCTAACAGAGACAACTC
This sequence comes from Pasiphila rectangulata, assembly GCA_963082625.1. Classification (NCBI taxonomy): domain Eukaryota; kingdom Metazoa; phylum Arthropoda; class Insecta; order Lepidoptera; family Geometridae; genus Pasiphila; species Pasiphila rectangulata. Next base: position 1,600,211 of record OY720246.1, on the reverse strand, counting down.
ATGGTAAACACACAGGTCAGGTTAAGCACCTCTTGCAGGAAAATCGTAAATAATACCAACAACAAAATCGCAAGGTCCTTGCTGTTTGAGGCATGTAATTCGCATATACTTTGTAAACATGAAATAACTTTTATTTAATTTGATGAAAAATATAAGGTCTTGATAATTACGGTAAATATGTTATTAAGTTTTTAAGGTAATATAAATAAAATGATTGATAAAAAATACATAATGTGGTTTGGTGGAATGCTAGGCGCAACCTTTTTTTTCTTTCCTTTATTCGACTAAATGATGAGACAAGCCCAAGGCCCACCTGATGTTAAGTAGTAAAATCTACCTTACTTGGTACTTGGTGAGCGGTCTGGTTTCCGCAACTAGGCCACTGATGGGCCCTTTTTGCGTGTCGGACGGCGTTCAAAACTCTACCTATTACAACTGCAATACCGCGTATTAGTATACATTATATTACATTCATTATCATACTTAGTCTACGTTATGATAATGCGAAACAAATATTATATCTATGGTCAACCAGATTCCCAGGTCAACGAGATTATACCCAGAGAGTTAGATAGTTTGAACACCACACACCAGATATGCTTAAGATTTACAGATTACCTCACAATGCTTATTTTCCACTCCTCTGAGTCTCCATATCTTCCAAACTACTCAATATTTCACTTGAAGTTCATATAATAAAGTTTGCGACTATTCTTTATATTCCGAAAACAAGATTCTATAAAGTGTTCTGGATAAAAAAGCCTCTAAATTTTTAATTAAACCTCACTATAACTACAGTAGACAAAATCGTGAGTTTTTGCTTCGCCTCCTAATATGCATATCGCTGTCTGTCTGCCTATCTGTGTATTTGACGATTACAACCGAACGCGTTGACCGATTTACATAAAACCTTATTTGTTAGCCCGTCTTGATGAGAGAAGGGTACTGATTGATTTCCATGAAGTTATCGTGACCTCAAAAGTTCACCAAAAAAATAAAAGTCTTCAAATGGCCGAAAACGTCCGAAAACCCAAAAATGCCATTTTTGACCTTTGATGACATTTTGAGGCCTTCTGAACTTAGTATACGGAACAGTTTACATAACGTTTTTTAAAAAAAACGTTTAAAAAAAAGTGAGGAGAAAATAGATAGATAGATAAACTCTTTATTGTGTAAACCATACAGAAATACTTATAATTCGCGCGTATGACTCCAGTGTACACAACAGGCCGCGTCCGCCGGCGCGGCGCGCGGCCTGCCGATCGCGTCTCTCGCGACAGTCTTGCAGCAGGCGTAAATCTCGCGATCATGGCCGTCAAACTTTAATTCCTTATAAAAAATAAAAAAAACAAAATAGACGTTTAAAAAATAGATCTAAAGCTAATACAAAATAGACGTTTGACAGCGATGGTCACAGGATTTACGCCTGTTATTAATTTAATCCTGATATACTGTACGATTATCATTAGAAGCGTTGTTATAACAACTTTATCGGATGATTTAGTAGGTTAAGTAGTTATTTCTTATGTATTATAACTTCACTTATTTCGTCTTAACTGCATTTATTAATGTTTGCATTTTCTGCTTCACTTATCACGTGACCTTGATTGTAATTTTGCTGTGTACACAGTTGCGTTTCATGCCATATTATTTTTTGAGTTTAAATTATTGAATTATTTGTTTTGTGTACCTAAATCAATAAATGACACACAGGCATCCAGATATAAAACATGTCATCGAGCTAGTACAAAACTGATCAAGGGTCAGACTCGACTTCCTTAAAAAATTTGCATTAACTCATAGGTTCCTCCGTCATTAATTCCCCAAGTACAAACACCATCCATCAACTGACCCTGACCTCCGGTGATGTCCCCGCTCCATCGCCAACTAGGTGGAAGGGGGGCAGCTCCAACAAAGCTCACAGATAATATAGTACCTACTAGCTACCTACTATAGTAGCACAACGCTAGTGTTGGGGTAACGGCATACGATGTTACTGTATTCGTTTGATATTACTGGGACAATGATATGTGACTTTAGAAGCGTTATGTTAAATGCGTTTCAAATACAACGATGTAAAAGTTAACACTGTCTTGTAAACGTCACCGCCATATTGTTTGAAGAAAGTTTTTTTAAATAATATTCACTAAATGACGTCACCACTCGCGAATACGGGGAATTCTTTTTAAAATATATTCCGTTTGCCACCAGTGGAGACTTTGCCGACCGGTATAGAATAGACGCTTGTGCCGTTCCCAGTAGCCTCCAGATGTAAAAAAGTCTATTCATAAGTCCACTTTCGTAGAGAAAAATCGCTAAGGCAATAGGCAACACCCTAGATAATAAATACACTAATGGTTGCATTCAACAATTTGGCTAGCTGTCATTTAGCCATTCAATCGAATCCCGGCAGTAAACGAATTGCCTAACCATCGAATAACGGACTGATTTAACCCGTGCTACTCTATTGTATAAGGTTAAACCTACAAAAGTATATGTAAGGGGAAATAAATTTTCTATGTATCTAAACATATAATAAAATCGTAAGTACATTACTGTACATTAAATATTTTTGAAAATAAATAAGTGGGACACATGCGGAAAAATGTAATTGAACATAAAAAAACTATTTCGTTATTGTTATGTTTGTTGTTTGTTTGCTTGTGCGCAAAAATCACTGATTGGATTCAAAATATAATAACTGAAAAATATCAAGCATTATACTACTGAGTAAATTTAAGTTAAGTGTTTACATTATCCAAATGACCCCAAAATCAAAATGAAAAGATATTCAGCTATTAAGTTTAGTTGGAAATCTCATGAAATCATAAATTAATTTTCTCATATTATGTAAATTGTTATAGGTGCGTTAGAAATTTTATTTTATGACGAAACTTAAACTCAAGCTGTTTATATTTTTGGCTAAACAAGGTAGTAGTAGAAGTATAGTAAGTAGTTAGTGGTTGCGGTGAAGTAGTAGTGTAGTAGTAGAAGTGGTTAGTAGTTGTATAGTTGTAGTGTAGTAGTGGTAAGTTGTAATAGTAAGTTGTAGTAGTTAGTAGTTTGAGAGTAGTTGTTGAGTTTCTGTAGAGTAATTGTAGTATGGTTGTAGAGTAGTAGTTAGTAGTTATAGAGTAGTTGTAGTGTAGTACTTGTAATAGAAGTAAGCCTAATGCGGGACGAAGTTTGCCAAGACAACTGTAAATGAAATAAATGAAGACTGAAGGTGTTATGTCGCATTTTTTGAATTTTTGGTTTTTCATCATGAAGGAAGTCCTGGCATCTTCAGATTTCATACTTATAGCGTAATAAATGTCCTATCGCTACCTTCTCTTTACTCTGTCACATGACTGAGACCTACATATCTCCCCCCTCCAACTTCCCCCTATATGGAGATTCCGATAATTACGATACGATACAACAGTCGTTATTATGTTTATATAGGATTTCTTGAAGGCATTTGGTTGTCCTTTTCGTTATGAATAGAATGATTGTCATTCAGATTATGTGAGCCAATATGTATTGAACAATATTTAAACAATGTTATAACAATGTTATTTACGTGATAATAAGGTAGTTACTTAGATAAATATCAATAACATCTCAGCTCAGATATTGTTGCTTCCTATTTTTAATCCCTGACAAAAGGAGGGGTGTTATAAATAAGACCGCTGTAAGTGTCCGTGTCTGTGTGTCTACCTGTGGAATTGGATGCAGTGTTTTTCATTAAAAAGCAGGTTTTCTAGCGATGGCTCTTAAACATGTTGTATCAAAATCGGTAAAGACGTTTACTCAGTTTTAACATGGGTAAAATTGAGTGTTTCCAAATATACCCGAGTTTGATATCAAATGAAAGGGAATCCTGCGTATATTGCAAAACCATGTTGGCCGAGTGGTTTGCACCCCTGAATTTCAGTCCGAAGGTCGTGGGTTCGATACCGGCCTGGCACCAATGGATTTTTCTTTCTTGAAAAATGTATGTGCATACTTAACACGTGCTGTAACGGTGAAGGAAACATCGTGAGGAAACCCGCGGCTTAGTTAGCTTCAGACGTATTGACCTGTTCTTTCCTCTGAATAATAGCTGACTAAGCTGAGAGGATGGTATAGGTGCTGGGCAAGCCTAATCCATCTAACAATGTCCCAGACACTGCAGCGTCCCGTACAGAATGATTACCAGTTGCTGATCGCTGTATAAACCATCTATAATAGATGCAAAGGCCTTACTTTGCAAAACTGAGGGTACCTACATATTACAAACAAAGTAAGGTAACCTCCGAGACAAGGTAAAGTGTCGAGGGTTAAATAAAATGTTTAATTTTATAAACTTGTTTCACAAAGATCTCGTTTTAAAGAAACTTAATAGTTTGTAATTATTATAGTGTTAGACCACATTTAAGTAGATAGAAAGTTTCAAGAAAATGAAAACCCTATCAAAAATTTACGATTCCGGTGCCCTCCGAACCCACGTCCGTCAAATCGATCCTTGACGCTCCCTGAAGTGAAAGCACTAGGCAAAGATAGGGTTTTCCCACGTTTTACACGTCCGTCAAAATAATCCTTGACCGATATGACCATATCAAGAATTTTACCCTACAATGGTTCCGCAGCTTAGTGGTAAAAGTACCACTAAGCTACGGAACCATTGTAGGGTAAAAGTACCACTAAGCTACGGAACCATTGTAGGGTAAAATTCTTGATATGATCATATCAGTTGAGCTTTAGGAATGGTCAAGGATCATTTTGACGGACGTGTAGGTTCAAACACCAACTGAATCGTATTTTTTTTATTTCATTAAAATAACTATTTATAATTTCTTAATTGACAAATGCTATTAAGCTGTTAAATTCTTTTTAAATGATAATAATTTGTAATCACCGGACGTTTTTATTAATTGATATTGTAATTCTAGTATAAATTATTTATTAAATTGAAAGCATGTAATAAATTCTCTGTTGGTAGAAATTAATATAGGTACGCCTTTTAAAGACTTGTAGGATTCCACTCACTGCTATATATTCTTGCCATTGTACCCAAAATTCGAATAAATCTTATTTCCTTTCCTTTCATTTCATTACTGTCCTTCGACAACCTTATTATGCAAGTATATAAAAAGCCCGAACGTACAAAGTTCCTAAAGGCTAGGTGTATTCGTATTAATGAAATAGATAGCGTCCTGATGCAGTTACCCGGACGCAACCATGTAATATGAACCAAAACCCAATGATTGAGATTTTATAATGGATTTCCGCACAGTCACACCCAAATCAATTAATTTTAACCGTATTAGTTACTGTACTGTGCGGAAATCCATTAGAAAATCTAAATGAACAACAAATTTTAGTAACCAATCCGCTCACTGAACGTGTCGAATTCTTTTTGAGTGTTGTGTGTTTTTCAAGCGATCATTAAAGATACAGATAAAAATAAGGAAACATTTATTTTGTCACATTTGTACAATCAAATAAAAAACATCAATTCGGTTTTAAAACTCTTGACAAAAGTGGTCACTACTCAGCATGTGCTGCGGCAGAACGAGTCGTACCGCAGCGCTGGTCTTCCGTAGTAACCATGATGCGCGGTTGGTGCTACCACAATGCACGGTAATTAAATATTTAGCAGGTACATATTAACCAGCCGTGCGGTGCCGGTAGAAGAATGTTACCCCTCCTTTCATTCTCGCGAATGCAGTCAGGTCCTGCTGAGAGATACCTCCGGCAGATGGGCGGCAGCGTCTATCCGTGTATCAACATCCCGTACTGCGCTCACCAACCCGCCTGCCCGTGGTGAGTATGGTAACTCCATATGGAGATCCATGAGGAAGGCCTGTGTAGTGGACGTTTTATAGCTGAAAGGATGATGATGATGATTAATTATTTATTTACTCTGCAAGAATATTTTGAAACAACATCTCAAACTCGTTTCCCGATAAGGTACGGCCTGTTTCAAAAGTACAGGTTTCAGCTACTTTTCGCACTACTTTCTCTTCATAAGACGACTTTATACAAGCCACTATTTATCGGTATTAAAGGCCGTGGGTAGCCGGCAGTAGAATGCTCCTCCTTGCCCGTGGATGCAGAAATAGCCTGCTAAGGGATGCCTCCGGAAGGTGGGCAGCAGCGTCTTCTGAAAGCTGCATTACAGTGTTTTGGTTACGAGATAATGCTGGCAACACCATCTAGTCCCAAATAAACAAAGCGTACTGTGAAAGCCAGATAATTGTTTTTTTGTATACAATATAATATAAATATAATTAGCCGTGGGGTGCCGGCAGTAGAATGTTACCCCTCCTCTCCTACCCGTGGATGCAGTAAGAGCCTGCTAAGGGACACCTCCGGAAGATGGGCAGTAGCGTCTTTCCGTATATCAACATCCCGTACTGCGCTCACCAACCCGCCTGCCAAGCGTGGTGAGTATGGCTACTACCCCTCATGGAGATCTAGTAGGGAGGCCTTAGTTCAGTAGTGGACGTTTTACGGAAACTGTTGAAATGATGATGATGATGATAAATATAAATTCATAGAATCATCATCATCATCGTTTTAGCCATAGGACGCTCCACTGCTGAACGTAGGCCTCCCTCATGGACCTCCAGGTATTATGGCTGGAAGCGGCCTGCATCCACCGCCAACCAGCAGACCTTACCAGGTCGTCCGCCCATCTTGTTGGTGGCCGTCCTACGCTGCGCTTGCCGGTCCGTGGCCTCTATTCGAGAACCTTGCGGCCCCATCGGCCATCTGTTCTTCGAGCTACATGGCCTGCCCATTGCCACTTCAACGTGCTAATCCGTTTGGCTATGTCGATGAAATTCATAGAATACCCGGGACAAATTATCTGCAGAACAATACAAACATTTGTCCCGTGGCGAAAATCGAACCCGCTGCCTCCTGCGTATCAGTTGGCTATTAGACCAACTGCGCCATGGAGGCAGAGAGATGATTGATAGAATACTTATTCGGGGTGTATTATATGTACTAAGCCGTAAGAGGGTGATTCCGACCACTCCAAGGGACAACTTTAGTTCTACGACATTTTAGGATTCGTGGATTTTCATTTATGAAAAGGCCACAAAAGTTTCAAATTCACCAGCTGATTAATCGATAACGACGAACTAAACGCTAGCTGATTCTTGACAGGGTCATTGAACTCCATGAAGAGCTGCCGTAGAGGTAAAAATAAAAATCCATAAAACCACGGAAAGGAATTATTTTTTAAAATGTATTAAAAATATCTAAGAAATCCAACATGATCATGTTCACACCACATCAACTAGTAATAATGTAAATAAAAATAACTGAAAAACGAAAAAAAATAACGGATTCCCGATTTTTTTTCCTTTGAGAACGACTCATTTTCATGGGCAGAAACCCCCCTTCCAGATTAGTACACATTTATTTATTTATTTATTAAGACACTCCTACGACATTTCACATTATATTCTCAAAGTAAATTGACATAATACTGGTCCCGTGTGAGACACCTTTACAGGAGTGTACAGCACTCATGTTATACTACATACCCATTATACATATAGCTTTGTTTTTAACACTATTATTATTAGCTTCACTTGTATTTTTGTAACCAACTCCTTTGAATTACTTTTTATTTCGATGTGTTATACAGGATGTATTAATCCGAAAGCTCATGAAACTAGAACTTGTGTTTTGGGTACAAGATGGTTGATAGAATACTTAAATACATTTTTAACCAGGATGGTTACGGGCCTAGATGGGGACAGACACATCTGCAGATAACATAACCATAACATAACTGTGGAGATAATCCACAATCGGGTGTCAACAACTAGATTTGTAAGTGATTTATTTTGTGAACGCCGCGTTTACATTTCTGAGGTTGCGTACCCAAATGGTAAAAACGGGACCCTATACTAACGCTCCGCTGTCCGTCCGTCTGTACCTCTGTCACCAGGCTGTATCTCATAAACCGATAGACAGTTGAAAGTTTCACAGATGATGTATTTCTGTTGCCGCTTCAACAAATACTAAAAACAGAATAAAGTACTATGAGAATATTGAGGTCGCAGTTCTGTGCGAACTCACCAGTCCAGTTTGGTTTGACATACCAATTTTGTGAGCTCTTAGCAAGACACTGCTAAATATTAAGTGGACAGGCTATGGCATTATTATCTACAAACCTACTTGTTAAGTCTTTTTTACGTAGTTTAGCTGTCAACTGTGAAAAATCGAGTTTCCTGTCCCCAATGCATAACGACGGTATTATTGTGCAATATTTACGGGATTGCCGTGGGGTGCCGGCAGTATAATGTTACCCCTCCTCTCCTACCCGTGGATGCAGAGTAAGAGCCTGCTAAGGGACACCTCCGGAAGATGGGCAGCAGCGTCTTTCCATATATCAATATCCCATACTGCGCTCACCAACCCGCCTGCCAAGCGTTGTTTGTAAACTACCAACTACCCCTGGCAACTACCCCTCACGGAGATCCATGAGGGAGGCATGTGTTCAGTAGTGAACGTTTTACGTTACGGCTGAAATGAAAAGTACAATATTCGCCGATCTACAACTAACATAACCCTCTGCATATCAGCTGCTGTCAGCTTAGACGACCAACCTCGCTCGATCAATAAAATCTTGGAGTCACGCCAAGTTCACAAAATGACAATTTGTGTATTCATGCACGCTCCCCTTTCAAAGTCAAGATCATACTACCTGTTGCTCGATCGATACCGCTTCCACAATGTACACTGTTTATGTATAAGTACGTAGGCCTGCCTGACCAAATATTTATATCGTTAGATGCGCCCTTACCGTCTTGAGACCGCGCCACGTTTATTTCCACACGAGATAGCTCGCTCATTTGGAATCAGTTTACCTCTAAACATAGCGTTAGCTGGACGTGGTGGGCGTTATTTCACGAAAGTCCGTGTAATATGATACACAGTACATGGTGACAATAACAGTTTGGTCTAGCTGTTCTCGTGGATTGTAACTCACCCGACTTTGTTTTATATATATCGATTACAATTATTGTCTTTAGCTTAACCACTTATTGTAGAGTTTGTTTTATTACACGATGACGTCATTCGTATCGCAGATGAACCGAACAACAAGTATCCGGTCAATATCATTAATAATCATTACTAATCATAATCATCATATGATTAGAAATGATTAGATATATTATTTAACGCATTAATAATCATCTATGGGGTAGTGAGATTAGATTTTGTCTTATAAAAAGCTTAATTAAACCTGTGCATCGATCGGTCGCCTTAATGAGAAGCTATTATTAAAGCGCACATACTCTCTTAAATTATTTTTTAACACATGACATATTCGAGTCAAAACTTAGGGATAAGAAATTTATTGTATTTGCTATGCACATATAAGAAACAATACTAATATCTCTTGAGAAAACCAGCTTTTGCTTGCATTTAGAACGTTTTTATAAATATATTCCGATATAACAGGTAGGTAATCTTTTAACTTCCTTAAATCTTTCTCTCAGAGAGTTGCGAGGTTTACGAGCAAATGTCACATAACGCCCTTTTTATGAAAGGCTAATATTGTTTGTTTATTAGCGGCCTTTTCCCAAAGCCGTCCTCACGAGTCGGTGATCGAGCACTTTGAAGCCATTGCAATGATTGCAATAGCAGACTTGTAGTCTCAGTCAAAATGGACTTAAAATGTGTTCATTAATACCAAACAATCTGCATTTTTGTACAGGTCTTGAATACGTTATTACAAGACAAAAGTCCCCACCAATCCCGCTTGAGCGTTATTCCCGAGGTCAAAGTGTGGTCAAAGGTCACAAATTGTAGTTCTTTCTCTCTCTCTTTTGATCTCTGAAACAGTGAAAGTTACTGGAAAAATTGTAAGGAAAAGTTCGTAGATCGTAAAACTCTACAAAAAGGCAATGTATACTTTTGTCTATAGACAAAATATATATAGAGCTGCTATCGGATTCGGGACAATGAGTTTTCGTCAATTAAGTTCCCGTGACGTGAGAACGTCGAGAGTAGAGATCATGCAACTGCTTGATGCTCATGTCCAAGAGTGGGCTGTATCTGATAATGAATCGATACTAAATGGATTTAAAATACGCGTCCCGCCTTAAGAAACTACTTTTTTGTTTTCGTCGGATAATAAATTGGGTCATTGCGAAGATGTTACTCCAATTCATCAGAATTGTTTTCAATTCATTACAATTCATTAGAATTGGACCAACATCATGGCAAACAGCGCCATCTAGTAGCTTTTACGGAACTACTTCATTATTCAAACAAACACAATGCCTCACTAACCTACAATACAATCCACTATAGGGGATCGTGCTTCCACTGAAATTACTTACAACTCCTCCTATTTTTAAACGGCATCAAAAAGAAGGAAGTTCTTAATTCCACTATATGTTTGTAATGCGATTACTCCGCTAATTATGAATGAATTTGATGATTATTTTTTTATAAGGTAGGTCACGTATCAGAGGTGGCTCCAAAACTCATCAAGACAATCAAGACCCATACAAAACGATTCTGTGAGGAATTAAATAATTTAATAGTAGACACTGTGCATCTATTATAAATGATTTATATAGCGTCAGCAACTGGTAATAATGCTGTACGGGACGCTGCAGTAGACACTAGAGTCCTTCAAAACAACATTTCATGCACTAAATTTAATCTTGCGGTCGGGTTTTCAGTTCACTTTATAATGTTTCCAGAACGGAATGTTACCGTTCTGGTGATTGGATTCATGATACTTAAATCGAGTGAAATTCTCAAAGATAATAAGCGTAGGTACATTATAGAGGTTTGGGCGTTTTCAGCAACAAGTCAAGGATTTTGTCAAATAAGTAAAGTTTTTTTTAATTCAAGAATGGTTTCTATTTAACTATTACTAGCATAAAAAAACAGGCAGGGTTATTAGGCTCTATCTATCTCGTGATCGACGCTGCAACAGGCGTAAATATATTTATAAGCAAAAAATTGACGTTTCACAGCGATGATCGCGATATGCACCCCTTTAGTATTAATACTTCAATGCCTGTTGCAAACCTGTCGCAAGATACGTAATCACCCTACCGATCACTTGTATATTTATGTATGTATGTGTGCGTTATTAAATCACGTGACGCCGCGAACCTTCGACGGATGCAAAGGTCAACGACCGCACTGCAGGCGGCGCCTGCAACACCACAGACTCACAAATAGTTAGTACGAGTACATAAAACGCACGCTGCAACGCCATAGAACCACTAACAGTTAGTGGGCGAAACTCACGCGGTTCTATCTGGTACTTTGCACGCACAAGGAGGGGGTAAGGAAAGTAGGGCCGGTTTCGGCGGGGGGAGTCATGTGACTTTGAGGGGGTACAGGGGGAGCCCCCCCATTGATGCAGTGAGTCAGCGCACGCGCATAGAACCCGTTCTGTGACGTCGACTTCACAATAACGGGCTTGGAATCTACACGATAAGCTCGCTAATAGAAATTGCGTCCGTGACATGACAGTGATTGGTTGTTTTGTATTTTTAAGCGGTTATTAGCCTTAGATGGACATGTAGGTACATTACCCACATGAGTGTTGGTTAGGAATTAAGACCAAGTTATTCAGAACGCAAAAACAATAACTTAAATCTATCTGATCATCAAGTCCCGTACAGGCTGCGGCCTGATTAAATTCTGACTTCTATGTGATGATATTATAAAGTTCTTAGCAGATTATTATTACATCGAAAACATGCAATTTATAAAGACGAAGGGTGCCGGCAATAGAACCTCTCCTTTCTTGCGCTTGGATGCAGACAGAATATGCTAAGGGATACCTGTGGAAGATGGGCAGCAGCATCTATCCATGTATCAACATCGTACTGTGCTCGCCAGCCCGCCTGCCAAGTGTGGTGAGTATGACAACAACCCCCCTCTTTATCACTACTTGTAGGTCCATAGATCCAGGGAGGCTTATATCCAGCGGTGGACTTCCTACAGCTGAGAGACGACGATGATATATCAAGAAGACAAATCGTTACTCGGATTGAAAGTCGAGGGAGACGCCATTACGTATATCTATCTCCTGTTCGAAAAAACCTTGATAATATCGACAATCTGTCTAATAAATTATTCAATATCGGTCCACCTAGATGGCTTGTAATACCTGCTATTAATATATCGTTACTTCATTCTTCAGATATATTATTAACAAAGGTAGTATCAATTTACCCTACTTGGCAACGCACTTTTAAAGTAAGGAATCGATATTAATCAAGTTAATTTTTTTGTCGGTACTATGTCTTCTCAATCGCCCTACCGCGAGTCCTCCTTTAGAGAGGAAATTAAAATTCATAGAGGGTTGTGGGTTATATTTTCGGAGGGTGATTTATATATATTCTATTCGATTTATAGACTTTGCCGTGGGGTGCCGGCAGTAGAATGTTACCTCTCCTCTCATGCCCGTGGATGCAGTAAGAGCCTGCTAAGGGATACCTCCGGAAGATGGGCAGCAGCGTCTTTCCGTGTATCAACATCCCGTACTGTGCTCGCCAACCCGCCTGCCAAGCGTGGTGAGTATGGCAACAACCCCTCATGAAGATCCATGAGGGAGGCCTGTTCAGTAGTGGACTTTTTTTACGGCTGGAATGATGATGATGATGATCGTTATCGATAAATACTAATGCTGGACACTACACTACACAATATGTCTCGTACTGTCAAAAAGTTATCAGGGCGTCTACGATTACGATATTATCTTGTCTTTTTTAAACTTTTGCGATCACAATACATTATTAAAACACATAATATATCCGGGTTTACGCGGGGGTATGGCAACCACCACTCAATGTGAGGGAGGCCTATGTCCAGCAGCGGACGTCTTACGGCTGTAATGATGATGATGATGAAGTTATACCTCTATGAGGGTTCAATAAAACGACAAAGCGCTTCGAGAAAAGCTTCGCTTCGCTTGACTCGTCTTTGCGGAATACTCAGACAGAATACTCAGACACAAAATTTTAGCATTATTATAGAATATTTGAGAAAATACATTATATTTTATATTGTAGTGTTTAGACAAAGAAATAGACCACCGCGACTTTCACGAAAGTGCATAATTTGTTTAATTTCTTTTTCGATTCCTTGCCCAGCAATGCTAGCAGTAATTAAGATATTCTGAGAAGTACGATTTTATTTACACTACGATTTTATGAACGTATTTCATGTTTAAATGGACTTGTTCTGGATTCTTCGAAAAATATTTACGAATTAAAAATCCATTGTATTAGTGTATGGCGAATGTGTAGCATTGGCGTAGCGAATGGCGTATCACGATACATGATACGCTATACTACTACACACACTCGATAAATATCGTGATCCTGGATTACGATCCAAATATCGCGATACATATCGAGCGTGTAGCATTCGCCTATGAAAGAACCTTCGGATCAATAGACGGGGGTACATACCACTCGGCCAACACAGCTCTTATAACCTTGGTAATATCGACATTCTGTCGAATTCATTATAATTACATACTAACTTATAGTACTTTCGTTACTAAAATAACCGTATAGAACTAACGTCGGGGACCTAATGCCTTCTGCGGAAGATTAAACAAGTGTACCGAAGTCTCGGCAAGAGACGTTTTAGGAAACAGTTAGGTCTAGCCGGTAAGAGTCCGGCATAATCATTTTTATCCCCTTAGAAAGAGGTGATATCCATGAAGCATTCCCCCACCACAAAAAGGAACCTAAAGCCCCTCTAATATTAATATCGATGTAACTTAGCAACCTTATTGATCAGATTGTATTAAAATGTATGGTCTCGTGACCGGCGCGGCGGCGCCGACGCCGTGCCGCTTAGAAAGCAGTCGCCCATTCGCAATGCGGTTTCTCTCAGGATTTCCCTGATCTCAACTCGTCAGGAATATTAAGAAGACTAGGCTAGTTACAGCGTCCCGTACAGCATAGAGAAAAATAGCAATTGCCGATACTATTTCAATCGACTTGGTAATTAATAAAAATCTAATGATCTGTTTGCCGTGGGGTGCCGGCTGTAGAATGTTACCCCTCCTTTCATGACCGTGGATGCAGTAAGAGTCTGCTAAGGGATACCTCCGGAAGATGGGCAGCAGCGTCTTTCCGTGTATCAACATCTCGTACTGCGCTCGTCAACCCGCTTGCCAAGCGTGTTTAGTGTGGCAACTACCCCTCTTGTAGATCCATGAGGGAGGATTGTGTTCAGTAGTGAACGTTTTATGGCTGGAATGATGAATTAATGATCTGCTCTGTACGTACAGGCGACAAGATCGCCCATTGTGGTAACCACGACACCGATAGAGTGCGAGTCGATAGTGATTTTAATAACATCGATGTGTGCAGTACAACTACATTAACTTATGTGCAAGCAAAATTGTTAACTCCAGTCATCTTAGGCCTCTCCAACGTAATATAATTTAGCAGAAACAATGTCATTTCATAATTTCAGCCGTAAAACGTCCGCTACTGAACACAGGCATATCATGGATCTCCATGAGGGCTAGTTGCCATACTCCCCACGCTTGGCAGGCGGGTTGGCGAGCGAAGTAAGGGATATTGTTACGCTGCTGCCCTTATACCAGAGGTATCCCTTAGCAGTTAGCAGGCTCTAACTGCATCCACGGGCATGAGAGAAGGGGCCACATTTTACTGCCGGCACCGCACGGCAAACAATGTCGGAAACAATGTTGCCGTAGCCAAAATCGGCTAAAAGGATCATCATCCATTTACTATGTTCCTCTCCTGTTTCCTATTCTCTTTTGTGGTCGTGAAGTCACCCGGGGCCCCAACTGAAAACCAGCGTAGCATCTGAGCCTGGCCAGGTGCTACACAATGCTGAGTTGGGGACCCATTTACCCACGCCACATCTGCTTCTTCTTGTTTATTTGTGATATTTTATTTTTAAAGTTATTTTTTTGTGGATGTGTTTTGTTATTTGTGCGTGTGGTAAATAAATGTTTTTCTTCTTCTTCTTCTTCATAATCATCATCACTATTACACTACAAGCCAAAACTACTTATCGGACAAGATGAAACTTGGTAACGATGTAAACAATATCCTGAATAACTGGAAATGTCTTGGTGTGTGGTTAACAACTAGTCCGTTTGTGACCTTGGACATGGTTGGTTTTTCCATCGAGAAGAAACCCGATATTCACATGTTATTTTCTCTAGATACGTAGTTATGAGGAAGGCGTATAAGCGAAGTGTAGCGTAGCCGGTTGAGACGCAGAAGGTTGCGTGCGGGTTTGATTCTCGCCGCAGGAAAAATTCTTGTTGGATGCAAGCTGCTTCCAGCCGCAATTCTTGGAAGTTCATGGCTGACATGATGATGTTTCGATAGCAGGTAGTTTTTCTTAATTTATCGCGTAATTTTCCCTCAGATGAAACGAAATTACAGTTTGATAGCTATAAATAACTCATCGAACTATCAGTAAAGGTGAAATACGTCAATCGCTCCTCAGATATTATTGGAAAGTGCGTGAACCCTGTACCCTGTGTTAACTTGACACGGGTTGAACTTGTAGGCGAACTCAATCGAGCGGAGGGTCACCTGGACCTTAGAGAATGACGTCATAGCACGTGACGAGGGTGACGTCATGGCAATGACGTGCGCTTTTATAACGGGACATTTAAATGTTAAGGTTTTAATTTAAATATCGTAACTAGCTGTCCTGGCGAACTACTACTACTAAACTTCTACTCTACAACTATTCTATTACAACTCTACTACTACTCTACAACTACTACTCTCAAACTCACACTCAAAATTACTTAAGTCAGTGCATCCGCAGCGCACTGATCAAAATATGTTTTTTACAACATAAATTAATAGAAAAAAGCACATCATTGAATCTGTTCACCTCAGATGACACGCTAGGAAAATAAGTGAACGAAAGAACCCAAAACGGTCGTTATGGTCATAATTTAATAATTTTCTTTTGTCTTATGTTACGTTTGACGGAGTTAGAGCAGATTCCCTCCGGTCTGTCTCAAGATTGGTGTTGTACCTCAAGGTAATTTAATATTTTAAAACAAGCTTTATTGCGAAGATTGCGTTTGACAACGTTTTCGAGTTATTCAATGATAACTTCTGCAATTAACTTAGGATCTTGTTGTATATATGTACATATGTACGTGGCACAAGAATCGCATTAAATACATACGAAATATAATTATTTGGCAGGGTTTCACACAAATTATGTTTTTAGAAACTCAGTGGTGTCACTGGCGGCGTAATTAAAACAGACAAGTGCGAGAGAGACTCGCGCCCTAAGGGTTCCAAAATTAGAAGATAATATTTGATGAAATATCTATGTTAGGCATTAGGACGTTCAGCCATTATACGCCAATTTCGTAAACAAATAATCTTTCAACTACTTTGAATTGAAGATGGTAGCGCCATCGGCCAGCGCTTAGTAGATAGTTTTTACCTGTTCTAACCTTTAAAAAGGAGCATTAAGTTTATTTGAATAGGTAAGACTAAGGTTCATAATATTTTTGGATCACAAATACGTCCAATCTGTATATAATTATAGAATTAATCAAAGCCTACGACGTAAAGACCGCAGAAGTGGTAGAATTCCTTAGAAGAAAGACTGGGGTAGTACTAAGGGTAGAAAAACTGGACTCTGGTCATAAAGTGAGCTTTACTTCGTTTATGGTGAGGGTCCCTACGGAAAGTTTGAAGACCTTTATGACCCTCGACTTCTGGCCGACGGGGGTGATGATCAGTCAGCTCAAGGGCCGCCTAGCCTGTGACCCCCCGCTCCGCACGCAACATAAAGGCTTCATCTCGTGTGCCCTAGTTATAAGTTATATAATATGTGTCTGTAAGGTAAATAATTTATTATATGGGCCTTAGATTTGGTATTTTACATCTTGTTACTTATCTATAGTTGCCTGAAATAAAGATTATATTATTATTATTATTGATACTTGTCGCTGTAACTTCTGAATGCCCTGAGGTTAGAACCTTGATTTTTGTAGGGCATCATTTGCTTGCAGGCCTTGATATTACGTATACATATCAAGTTAATACCTTCAGCCGTTTCGGTGGAGAAGGGTCTTGACAGACCCACAGACAGTCAAACGAGTGACCCTATAAGAGTTCCGGTTTTTCCTCTTGTGGTTCGGAACCCTAAGAAATTTAAAAACATCGCATGACAAATCCTCGCTGCGTGTTTGTTATGACTTGCCTAATTTACGTATATGTAAATTAATATTATCAATAAAATGTAATTTGTAGTGTTATTTCTATTAGAAGCTTCTGTAATTCTTTGTGATAGGTATTTTGAAATCCCGTGTCGGTCAAGTGGTATTCCCTAGTGCTAAGTGCCTGAAACTGAAGGAAAAATCGCGAGGCAGCCCATGTCTGTGGAACATTTTTCTGCTTAAGATTTTCAGTAATATTTTAGAAATTGTCTTTGAGATCGGTTTTTTTGTTGAAAAAATTATGAATGAATACCGAGTAAAACTGATCCAGAGTCCAATTTGTGACCTCACGCAACATGCATAGGTACATAATTGTATCGTACTCAGTTTGGTACTCCAAATAATATACTGTATACTCCAAATAGTATACCTGAAACTATGTACCTTGAACTAATTTTCCCTATGTCCTCCTTTTTATATGCGTTCTTTTCCATCACACAGGTTATCCTAGTTTGGACACCTATGTTATCCACTCAGGAAATGCATTTCTCTAGAACTAAGCAACTTTGTGTGTGTAAACTATGCTAATTGATGTTTGTAGATGAAACAATAAACTATCTTTATCTTTATCTCTTTTGAGGAAGAGACGATGGAGCACGTGCTGCTGCGCCGCAGTGTGGTGCCACAAGGGAAGCCAGATTAAAGACTACAGGAGCTCATGAAATCATCCCCTTCTTCTCCAACATCTGCATACTCTTCTGGGATGCTCATGGAATGCTGCCGGCGACCCCGAGTCCTTCTCCGGTATTTAAAGGAGTTGGGCTGGTTAGGTTAGGGTCGAGGCAGTATAAATCCCCCTCCGCCTGGTGAGGTGCCCGCGTGGAAGCTCCATATCCGACGGGTTCTGAGGGAGAGGTGGGAGGAGCGGCTGGCCCATCCAAAGGCTGGCAGCTGGACCGTCGAGGCTGTCCGCCCAGTACTCGAGAGCTGGCTGGACAGGGCACACGGGTCGCTTTCCTTCCGTCTGGTGCAGGTGCTGACCGGGCATGGTTGCTTCGGCAAGTACTTGTGCCGAATAGCCGGAAGGGAACCGACGACCGAGTGCCATCATTGTAGCTGTGACGAGGACACGGCGCAACACACGCTGGAGGTGTGCCCAGCTTTGGCCGACGAGTCCGCGCCCTTGTCGCAGTAGTGGGGGACGACCTCTCGCTTGCAGCATTGATAATGTCAATGCTGGAAAGCGAGACGTCATGGAAGGAGGTGTTATCCTTCTGTGAACTGGTAATGTCACGGAAGGAGGCTGCGGAGCGGCAGAGGGAGATGAAAAAATGAAAAAAAAATGAAAAAATATTTATTTAGCAAGCAAAACAGTTCGGTACAGATTAATCAGCGGCCTTCACACTAGGCATAGCCTGTATCGTGGAGGCCAGACAGAGACTAACATTCACGGAATTATGGACTACCAATACATACATATATATATTATTTTTTAAACAAATGTTACCCAATTCAAAGAGAGAAAACAAAAATAACATGATAAACTACCAGAAACAATAAAGAAACATAGAAAGTGCAATTTTATAGCTAATCTTGTATATTCTAATGTGTTATATTGTAATTTACATGCAAAAAATTTAAACAACTTATATCCAGCCAATAACATAAACGAAATAGTGGTTGTAACTTTTCAAAATTAATAACTTTAAGACACTATGCGTAATAAGTCTTCAGTAGACTCGTAGGAAAGGGTAAGAAGCCATTTGGTAATCAAACGCTTTGCCTCATGAGTGGATTTGTTCCTTAGATCACAGTGCTTTGCAACTGTATTATAAATAAAACATTTAATAGGGTTGCCAAAACGAAGAGCGAAGCGCGTTTTACAAGAAGGAGCTGGTATTTTATAAACTCTTCTTTGAATGAGCTGCACATAATCAACGGAAGCTAGGATAGAGCGATGTACCGCGGTTGAAATACGTGATATAAAAAGTTGACGGACATTCAGCACACCACTCAATTTATATAAGTCAACCGTAGGGAATCTATAAGGCAAACGAAACATAACTTTAAGAACCGAACGTTGTGCCCTCTCAACTTGTAGCAAGTGTGTTTTGGCAGCACTGCCCCAGCAAGATATGCAATAAAGTAAAAGAGACTGGCACAACGCGTAGTAGACCGATTTCAAAAGTTCTACATCAGCTACGTCCCTCAAGTTTCGCATAATATTAACTACTTTCCTGATTCTTCCTGCTAAGGCCTCAAGATGGTTTTTAAATGTAAGGTTTTCATCAATTACTATTCCTAAGTATTTGAAAGCCTTAGCTCTAGTAAGGGTTTCGCAAAGCCTGTGGTTACTATTTGTACATGAGCCATGTAATTTTATTTCTGTAATAGGCGGAGCTGAGGCAGCTGTTTTGTGAAAACAAATGTACTGAGTTTTCTTAGCGTTCAAAGTCAGAAGATTATGTTGGAGCCACGTATACAACAGGGACATCCCTTTCTCGGCTTCACACGAAACACTGTGCCAGTTTGGTCCATGAAACAATACAGCAGTATCATCAGC
Organism: Pasiphila rectangulata; assembly: GCA_963082625.1. NCBI lineage: Eukaryota > Metazoa > Arthropoda > Insecta > Lepidoptera > Geometridae > Pasiphila > Pasiphila rectangulata. Next base: position 1,580,484 of record OY720246.1, on the reverse strand, counting down.
GTAACATATGAAATCAGCATTTTCAATAGGGAGTTCGTGAATGTCGTTTATATATACATTAAAGAGTGTCGGACCCAGGATACTTCCCTGTGGTACACCGTAGCGTATTATTTGAGCATCACTAACTGTATCGGCGACTTTAACAATCTGAGTTCGGTCTGTCAAGTAGCTACAAAACCATTCTAAAGGGGTACCTCTGACGCCTAGACTTTTCAATTTACTGAGTAAGATTTGAGTTGATATAGAGTCGAAGGCCTTGGCCAGATCTAGGAAGACCCCCAAACAACACTGGTTCGCGTCAAGATGTCTCGACACTGTGGATGTCAAAGATATCCTCTACCCTCCCGATCCGCAGCCGGAGAGTCGGGCGTAGGAGGAGGCTCTTCAACGCCTACCTACATCCCCCATAACAGGGGCGTTGGCGGTCGAGTCGGGGGACTCCACCGCCGACAATATAATGCCCCGAGGTGGCGCGCGCGGGTGTGTTCCCGTGCGCCACTGAGTAGGTGTGTCGGTGATCTCCTGCACTGACGCACCCGAGGAGGGGCCCGCAATGGTGATTGTGGGCCGACGCCGTCGGGACTGTGGAAGAATGCTCACGTGCTCCCACGGTTCCTGACTTAAAGGCGTGAGAAGGAACACACCCCAGGGTTTTAGTCGGTATAAGTAGTCCGACATAACCTCCTTGCCCCCCCGGGCTTGGAGGTATCCATAAAGGATTTCCCTGGGTCAAAAAAAGGATCGAGGCAGTATCTCGGAGGACAAATTTCGAATTCAAATTCATTCATTTACATATTTCCATAGTTTGCAATAACAAAACATAGACACGTCAACATACAATTAAGGAATTTTATTGTAGAAGCGTGTACACTGCCCTCTGAAAGATACATTGACCTTACTTAGCCTAATAGTGGGCAACGCGAGTTTATATTTATTTCTCGTATTTACATTGTACAAATCACTTTTCTTAGGAAAACTATTAATATTTTTGTGGGTATTCAGCAGGAAACTGTCTTTATATTAATTTCTTTAAATTTATCACGTAGCGATTCTCTGGTGCCCATATTGTAGATTGCATGAATACGTGTGTGCGTCATTGCTCACACCGCACTACAAATATTTATCCCTTTAATGTTTAGTTGCATTTGTAAGTAGTTTAGATAGTTAATTAGGTAGTTGTGAACATTACACCGAGAACCTAGTGTTAGATAAACCTAACATAGGACTGAAAACACACATTACATATTTAACAAATATGTAATATTCCTATAAATAATTAAATAAATAAATAAAAATAACAGCCCTCTTCTGCAGCACAAATACAGTATATGTTTAGCTCCAGCGCATTCCCACAACACTATGCCATAAGACATAATACTGTGGAAATAGCTAAAGTAAACAAGTCAAGATGTAACTATGTCTGTGAGGTAAAGAACTTTTTTACCTACTGGATATGCAGAAGAACTGAGCCTGTTTGATAGCTTATCTATGTGGGGACTCCATTGAAGCTTATTTATCTATGGTGATGCCTAAAAAGCCGTGGGGTGCCGGCAGTAGAATGATACCCCTCCTCTCATGCCCATGGATGCAGTAAGAGCCTGCTAAGGGATACCTCCGGAAGATAGGCAGCAACGTCTATCCGTGTATCAACATCCCATACTGCGCTCACCAACCCGCCTGCCAAGCGTGGTGAGTATGGCAACTACCCCTCATGGAGATCCATGAGGGAGGCCTGCGTTCATCAGTGGACGTTTTATGGCTGAAATGATGAATGATGATGCCTAAAAAGACAGGGTTATCTACAAGTTCTAGGTTTTCACCTTTTATTTGAATGTCTGCCTTGATATGTTTTACATTAGGAAGTGAAAATCTGATACTGATGTTTTATGATGTTTTAATTAAGTAATAGATTATTGGAACTGAACCAATAGACAACTTTAGGGATTGCACTATTCACACTGTCATAATTGAGTGTACGGCGTTTCATTTCAAAACAATAGTGAAGTATCATCGGCAAATAATACAACCTCGTGATTATCCTTTCTAAGATATGACAGATCATTAATATAGATTAAAAAAAGGAATGGACCAAGTATGGATCCTTGTGGTACACCCATTGAAACCATGCACCCGGAGATCGTATTCCATTATCATCAACTCTTTGAATCCTGTTACTTAAGTAGGAAATAAAAATATCCAAGGAGGTGCCTCTGATTCAATAGTGATGCAATTTTCTGACCAATGTCTCGTGGTGAACACAATCAAACGCTTTTGACAAATCGCAAAAAATACCTATGGCATCTTGCGATTTATCCCAAGCATCAAAAATATGTGACAGAAGCTATACCGGTATCAGTGGTTGACTTCCCTCTAGTAAAGCCATATTGCTTACAATGTAGTAAATTATTGGTATTAAAATGGCGTAATAGTTAGTTTAATTCGACGACCTCTGTGGTGCAGCGGGCAAAGGTCCGCCTACTACGCAAGAGGTTGCGGGTTCGATTCCCGCTTCGGGACAAATGTCTGTACCATCTGCAAATATTTGTTCAGGGTGTTCTGGATGTTTTCTATGTATAATAAAAATATCTATCTATACAATACAATACAAATCAATTATTCCATAAAGATACAATCGTACACTTGGAAAAGTCAAATTATAACAGTTGTAGAATTAAAAACACATAATATTAAGACTAAGTAATAAATAACTACTAAGTAGGTATCTCACAATGTAAAAAGTCATCAGCAAGAGCTTCGTCAATATTGTAATAGGATTTATATAATAATAATTTTCTAATTTTCACATTAAAGTCCGAATCATTAATGCTGCGTAAATCTTGGGACAATTTATTAAATAATTTTATACCAATACATAGGAAGCTTTTACCCACTTTCAAGCAAGTCTGTGAATTGGTATACAAACATTATTTCTAGATCTAGTGTTAAAGCTATGGATGTCCTTATTTAATTTAAATTCTGTTAAATTCATCTTAACATACATTAGGTTTTGATAAATAAATTCCCCAGCTAATTCGTATTCATAATTTCCAATTGCTTGAATTTTTCCCTGCAAGATTCAAGATTATTCATCAGTAACATTGATCGTAATGCTCTTTTCTGTAGAATAAATATTCGTTTAGACTGAGAGGAGTAACCCCAAGTAAGGACACCGTATGTCATAATGGAGTGAAAATAAGACACATTTAGCAGTTTTTAGGTCACTTAGTAATCGAATTGTTTTAATTGCGTAAACGGCTGATCTCAATCTATCAACAAGGTTGTCAATATGTTTATGCCAAGTTAATTTACTGTCAATGTGTATGCCTAAAAACTTTACGCTGTCAATAGATGTTATGAAATGTCTATCAATCGTATTCTGTACCATTATGTCACTATTAATTTGTCCATTTCCTAAGAAAAATCGTACAATGTTTGTTTTTTCTACATTTAATAATAAATTGTTCGCTTTAAACCATCCTTTAATGTTTCCTATTATGCTGTCTAATTTTAAACAAACATTGTCCTTATTTTTATCACTTACTACTATAGTGGTGTCATCTGCAAACAGAACCATGTCCATCTTGTTTTCTATATTAACTACAATGTCATATAAATAAATAATAAATAGTAACGGTCCCAAAATAGTCCTTGTGGAACTCTCAATTTTATTTTATGTGCCTCAGACTTATGCGCATTGCATTCTAATATTTGCTGCCTATTTTCCAAATAGGATTTGAGTAGGCATAATTCATTTCCATGGACGCCGTAATGATTAAGTTTGAGCAAAAGAATCTTATGGCAAACACAGTCAAATGCCTTGGACAAGTCACAGAATATACCATAGGTGTTCTTTGACTTATCCGAATTCCACAAAAGGCTCTCTATTAGAGTTGTTATGGCTTGACTCATGTTCTTATTTCTTCTGAATCCAAATTGACTTTTATTTAAAATATTATGATTTTCAATAAACAAATACAACTCGTTTGCAATAAATTTCTTAAGAATTTTGCTAAAAATCGGCAATAAAGAGATAGGCTGTATCTATGTAGTATAATGTATTAAGTATAATATCAGTCATCTAGTACCCATAACACAAGCTCTGCCTAGCTTGGGGCTAGATGATGCTGTGTGAATTGTTTAGCATTATTTATTTATTATATATAAGTATACATATAAGTTAAAAATTTTACTAAATGTTGGAAAAACTGATATCGGTCTAAAATTAGTAGGGTCAGCCACAGTACCTGATATGAATAATGGTACTATTTTACTGTGCTTCATTAGATCAGGAAATACACCACAGTCGATGCATATATATATATTATTATTATTATTATTCGTTAAAAATAAAGGCTAGATCAGATACATCAATATCTAATAGTAATTTAATCATGACTACGGGAAGACCCCAGAGATCCGTGGTTTTTTTACATTTATCATTTTAAATGGCGTTTTAATATCATAGCCATTAGCACATTCAAATTTAAATTCGGTGTTACCAGCTGGCACATTATCTATTAATAATGACTCAGCAACTATTTGAGAAGAGTTTAAGGATTTTTTCGTCAAAATAGGGATATCAGTAAAAAATGCTTACGCCACGTCGGCATCTTTTTCAATAATATAATCATAAATTTTAAGTTTTAACTTATTACTTGACGAGCTCTGTGGCACAGCGGGCGAAGGTCCGCCTGCGACGCAAGGGGTTGCGGGTTCGATTCCCGCCTCGGGACAAATGTCTGTACGATCTGCAGATATTTGTTTAGGGTGTTCTGGGTGTTTTTCTATATATAATAAAAATATCTATCTATGTAGTATAATGTATTAAGTATATCAGTCATCTAGTACCCATAGCACAAGCTCTGCTTAGCTTGGGGCTAGATGATGCTGTGAGATTTGTCCAGCATTATTTATTTATTTTATTTTATTTATTACTTTTTTATGTTCTTTCCCTTTTTCGGCATTAATTATTTGCCACGTGGTTTTAATTTTGTTTTACTATATAATAATACACAATACACCCCAATGCGGGACGTCAGTGCAGATCTGGTAACCTCCACCAGAGCACAAATAAGACGCGTTCTTTTTAATTACTTTGTTTATATAAAAATAACTGTATTTCTTCTTCAGTTAAATGATTTCTATTTACTAATTGTGTCTATTGTTCACAGCACATCGAACATCCGTAAACAGATAGTAATAACAATAGTGGTTACGATGAGAGCTCCAATCAAACACAGGCATTGATTACTGCTGATTGATTCATCATAGAATATGAAACAGACTGTGTTTCAACAGTCGTGGTCAAGAATAATACGAAATAACGTCGGGAATAATAAAGATATTAAGCGATAAATCCGTTTTTGTTATATGTACTATATATAGTCTTTATGTACTACCTAATAGTATCACAAGCCTAAATGAAAAGTATTGAGTACATGGCGTGGGGTGCCGGCAGTTACCCCTCCTCTCATTCCGTGGATGCAGTATAAAGAGCCTGCTAAGGGATATCTCTGGAAGATGGGCGGCAGCGTCTTTCAGTGTATCAACATCCCGTACTGCGCTTGCCAACCCGCCTGCCAATTAATTATTGTGAGTATAGCAACTACCACTTTATTTTTATTTATTAAATATGTAATTATACTAGCTAAATATATCTATAACGCACTCAAGATTAATTTTACTATGACGAAACCGTGCTTTTACTTTCTTGTTGTTTTTGTCCATCCAAAGGTTGCTTGTAAGAGATCGCTTATAGTGATAAGGCCGCCCATTGTGCTTCTGCTTTTAGTTAATTTTACTTTTTTTCTTTTGTTATATTGTTTGTGTTAGAATTAAGCTGGGTACAATAACGAGTCATCTACCACCATGGACCAAATAAATAGAGGACCGCTAATCCCATACATCAAAACGTAATTCGAAAATTAGTTACTCTCTCAACATAATATATGTTTCTATATGTTGAGACAGTTGAGCGTCTGTCTCTGTCTGTCTGTCTGTGTATTTGACGATTACAACCGAACGCGTTGACCGAAACTTGAAACCTTTTTTGTTAGCACCGTCTTTATGAGAGAAGGTAACTGATTGATTTCGGTGACGCTAGGCTAATCGAGTAACGATTTAATAAATTGGTCATTCCCCTTTTTACACCTAAACGAACCATAACACGATTTAGTTAGTGATCGTAAAGATAAAATATATAGATGGCGCTAACATAAATTATTGTATCTAATTCTTAACAAAACATTGATTGCATTTTTTGAACTTCTTACTATTTGTCAGCGGCTAGCGCTCCAAACGGAAATTATTGGCAAAGTATAAGTAGCTCAAGGTAAAGCGCCATCTAGAAATACGCTGAGAATTTGAGGATTTCTAGTATGGACATTAGCAGTCCAGTATTTATTTGGTCCATGCTACCACTCATGGCAATCCATGAGGGAGGCCTGTATACGTTTTACGGCTGTAATGATGATGATAATGATAGTATAACAGCCTTAGCACAGATTACAGAAACTAAGCCTTAGTTCCATCCAACACCTCGCTCTCATTCATCATCATTATCATTTCAGCCGTAAAACGTCCACTACTGAACACAGGCCTCCCTCCTGGATCTTCATGAGGGGTAGTTGCCATTCTCACCACGCTTGGCAGGCGGGTTTGTGAGCGCAGTTTGGGATGTTTATGCACGGATAGACGCTGCTGCCCATCTTCCGGAGGTATCCCTTAGCAGACTCTTACTGCATCCATGGGCATGAGAGGAGGGGTATCATTCTACTGCCGGCACCCCACGGCGAAATCGCTGTCATTACTCACAGTTAATTCCCACCCTTTTTTCGAGTGTTTTATTGAACAAATTTCATTGACCTCTCACACAACGACTTTCATACCTAAAGCGTTGAACAGCTCAATACATTTCAATAAATACTGAGAGTTTATCTTTCGAAACCTCGCGAGCGTCGTGTATTTATTGTGGTGCAGAAAATAAATCGAAATTCCGGTCAAGGAAAGATCTCTACTTATGAGGTAACCGTATTGAATGTCTCCACCGAGAATGGTTTGCCTTGTCACCCCCTCATTTATATTTATGATAAAAATAACGATCTGATATTTTTCACACAGTCCACTATACAAATCAATTTAGTCAAAAACGTACGATTACTTTTACCCTGAAGCAACTCTCTTTGCGGTCGGCTTTTAATGGTTAAAGATCGTGATCACTCCTACCCTCGTAAAAGTGTAGACAGCTTGACTCCAACAAGCTATATTACTTAGTAGCCAGATGAACTACACCGTAGAACCTTTCTTCTCTCCTGGACCTGGTCCGTCCATCGAAATGGGGATCTCCCGCGAGATCATTAAGAATAGCTGATCGATTTTAAATTGCTCTGGGTCTACATTTATTAGTTTTCTATTGGAATAAAAAACAACTTCAAAATATCTAGGTAACTTTACATTGCCAAGTTTGATAAATAGTTTCAGTTGTATCACGTATGAATTCTTTACATTCGCATATCCAGCACATACCCTAAAGAGTGGAATCATGATTCTTTCTAATTTCGAAACACATTAGTGATTTGTCACAAATATAACGTCATCTTATTCTATTAGACTAGTGTTGTGCAGTGTGTCTAACATGGGTTGTCATTGTTAGATCGCCTGCCGTTACTACAGTAGTAATAAAAAAGTAAGGCCTTTTGCATCTATTATATATCATTTATTTATTTTCTATATATAATAAAAATATCTATCTATGTAGTATAATGTATTAAGTATATCAATCATCTAGTACCCATAACACAAGCTCTGCTTAGCTTGGGGCTAGATGATGCTGTGTGATCTGTCCAGCATTATTTATTATTATTTATTTATACAGCATCAGCAACAGGTAAACATGCTGTACGGGACGCTGCAGTACCTGGGACATTGAATTAGGCTTGCCCAGCACCTACACCATCCTCTCAGCTTAGTCAGCTATTATTCAAAGGAAATAACAGGTCAATACGTCTGAAGCTAACTAAGCCGCGGGTTACCTCACGATGTTTCCTTCACCGTTAAAGCACACGTTAAGTGTGCACATACATTTTTCAAGAAAGAAAAATCCATTGGTGCACGGCCGGTATCGTACCCCCGACAGTAGTAAGTAATAATAATACGTTACTAAATATGGCATATTTGTAACTCATGCATGGTACCAAATTCTAAGCAAATGAAGCCTAAACTACAGTATGCTGCAGCTGTACAAGTTTTTATATATTTTTTAACTAGGTACAGTCGCTAGCGAGTATAGTTTGTGAAAACTCATGGTAGACCTACTGATAAAATAAAATATGTATACCTATAACCTACTACTGTAATCAGCATAAGGACATTATATAATAATAGACAAGGCAGTGAGAAGAATTTATACAAATTTATTAATTTTAAAAATCTATTTAGTTTTGTTCAAAAACTTGTTTTAGAATTTTAAGGTAATTTTGTCTGGGTATATGTTGGTACACGAAAAGACGCTGCTGCTCATCCTCCGAAGGTATCCCTTGGTAGATTCTTGGTGCATTCACGGGCAAGAGAGGAGTGGCAACATTCTACCGACAGCACTCCACGGCAGGAGTTTTTGTTTAAACAAATAAACAAAGTCAATGACATTATCATCTCTATAAGGTACATGTGCTCGACGTATTCGCACTACAATGTGACATTTTTAACTTGGCGCCTTTAGATTTGACGCAATAAGCTAAGCCCTTATCAAACCTCAAGAGGTTTGATAAGGGCTTAGTTTATCCATTTCTGAATGGCACTATCTCTGAGATAGTGCCATTCAGAAATGGATAAACAGATCAACCGTTCAATGATAGATTCATCGGCCGAGAATATCTCTCAATGTTATAATATGGAGGAAAGATTTGTATGTTGTATTTTGTATGTTTGTAACGAATAAATACAAAAAGTGCAGGCCGATTTTTGAAATTTACCATCACAATGCTATGTCCTGAAGTAACATAGGCTATATTTTATTTCCGTATTCCCATGGGAACGGGAACAATGCGGGTGAAACCGCGGAGTGTGGCTAGTGTAAAATAAACATGCAATTATGGTACTGTAAATAAATGGTAATGCAACTGATATCATAAACTGTATGGCTAATTGGTTTTAATTAAGTTTACAGATTTATTATACATATGTATCAATGCGTATTCTAACTCATCATCAGCATCTCAGCCCGTAGGACTGTTGGACATAGGACTCCCTCATGGATATCCAAGTATGATCATGAGAGGGCGAGCGCAGTACGGGATGTTCATACACGGAATGAAATGACGCTGCTGCTTATCTTCCGGAAGCATCCCTTGACAGATTCTTACTGCATCCACGAGCAAGAGAGGAGGGGCAACATTCTAGGTATAAAGAACTTTACTCTTATAAGAACACAAAATAATAATTCACTTACAATGAGATACATAGAAATTACTTAATCTAATTATTAGTTTTTAAAATAAGTACAGGATTTTATCGCGTAGGTACCTTTTTTAATTATTTTCGCGACGGACGGTAGCTCCCAGAAAGTTAAGTCCTCCTGCGACCATCACCAGGTGCAACCCGGTTGAAACGTCGGGAAAATAATTAAAAAAGGTACCTACGCGATAAAATCCTGTATTTTGAAAACTAATAGTTTATTTATTTCATACAAAACTTTACAACAAACATTATCAAACAAAGCACTGTAAACACCAACATACTGGTTTCTCCCAGCGCCCGCAGTCGCCGCTGTTACAAATAATCTAGAAAGTTAAACTAAATGTTACAAACAGTAAACAATTTACAACTTGAGGAAACAATCATCGTAGTATATTTCAATGACTAACGCACACACTTACTTATATATGTTAGTATCAGTTAGTTTCTGTAATCTGTGGTATAACTTCTGCTCGGTTCGGCTAGTTATGGCTACGAATGCATTCACTTGTATCCAATATCCTTGCGGACATTTAATTAATCTTAATATTAAAACAAATGTAACAATTTTAGAAGTAAAAGAGTGAGGTTTCTTGTTCGCTTTTTCCCTCACTTCTTCCCTTTTCTTTTTCATGAATTCAATTATTATTATTCAATTTAAATGTGTTTTGTTTTTATTATGTAAACTGACTATTTTGACGTTTTGCTCTATTAAATAAACACTTATTGACTTTGACTTTGATGAAAGAGAGGAGGGGCAACATTCTACTGCCGGCACCCCAAGGCAAGGCAGTTCTGACATTGTATAAATAGCACAAATCAATACGAGTAGAACTGAACAGAGAGTCGATCACATGACACTCGTTTAGTTAAATGATTCCCAATTTAGCAGGGCATAGGGCTGGCGAGTACTTGGTGATGACACGTGCTCTGAAGAAACAGTTTCGTGGGGTCGGCAGTACCAGTCCTCCTATTTCAATTTAGCCCATGTTTACATTTTGAATGAAGAAATGAACTTTATTGTACACAAAAGTAAAACCTTAAAATTAGCTTATTATATAAAATATAAGACGTACAATAGGCGACCTTATCGCTTACAGCGATAAGGTCTAGGGTCTAAGGGTAGGCAACACAATTTGACAATGGCAGCAATTGAGATTAATCACAAAATTACTTTCTTAAACATTATTATTAATATATATGTATAATATAAACGGGTATTTATCACGTAAATATCTTTATTATTTCCCGACATTTCGCTTTGATTGCACCAAGCATGGTCCCGGGAAGACTAAGTCCCGGAAAGAGTAATAAAGGTAATTTACGCGATAAATACCCGGTTATATGTATGTTAAAAATGTGTTGTGATCGCGAAAGTTTAAAAAAAAACTTGCTTTCTCCGCTCGCCAGCTCCATCTGTTAGGTTTAGTAGAACACTTTTTTAATTCTTTACTCAACACGGCTCTTTCAATGTTCTCTTCCAGACTCGCTGGCAGCCCTGTCCACGTGTGGGCTCGTTGATTCACATTCCCGGCCAATCGATACTACTTAATAATGTTGTCGATGGTGCATCGATCGGTCTGCAGCTTCAAATTCATCTTCGGTTTTATTTATAATCAATTCTCTTCTGTGGAAGCTTGTTTATTCATTGTTGTTGAGTATACATATGTATGTTTTAATGTTCTTCTTTTTACGTAATTCGTCCTTAGTGTTTTAGTTTCTGTTTTGTTTTTTATCTAGCTTAGTAAGTTGTATTTCATCATAAGCTGTATCATACCGCACAGTAGTTTAAACTGGCGTCACTGAAAACCAGCGCCATGGTAGGGTTCTTATAATCATTATAGGTTCTCTATTATTGCCTATGCTGAGTGACGACCAAATTTTGCTGTCAATAATTTATAATCTGTTTGTTTCATGTAACATAATGTATATATTTTATAAGTGACACAAAATAAACTTTTTCTTATATTATCTTGGATATACTTTTGTGCACAGCGCTCCCAAAATCTAGACAAATAAAGCAAAGTGAATATTATATTATAGGATTACAAAAAATTCATCGTTTTTAGTATTTCATCATCTCAGCCGCAGGACGCCCACTGCTGGACCGGTCTCATGAATCACCAATTACTGACCATGAGGGGGTTGCTGCCATACTCACCACGCTAGGCAGACGGGTAGCCGAGCGCAGTATGGGATGTTGATACACGATAAAACGCTGCCGGCCATTTACCATTTAATACATTTTAATTTTTTTATATTAAAAACATGTTGTTTGTTATAAATTGTTCATCCGGGGAAGTTCTACCACCATACCTATTTCTGCCACCAAGCTGTACTACTGCCTTGCTATGTTCCGGCTTGAAGGGTAAGGGGGCCGGGGAAATTACGGCCACATGAGACCTTACAACTCTATGTCTTGTCTTCTATGCGCAATGCAATACAGCGTTGGTCACGTGCTTGCTTATTAAATGTCACCGCGGTATTGCAGTTGTGATAGGTAGAGGTTACCACTTAACGTCAGATGGGCTCTGATGTTAAGATCGGCTTGTCTCGTTATTAAGTTGCAAAAAAAAGAGGCAGGTTGTAAAATATTTGCTCTACAGCGTAATAAAACCGGTATGAACCTCCTGCTATTTTACCAACTGCGCCGGTCGTCATATTTCTATGTCATCGCTAAGTTTTATACATATCTTGAGATCGCCAACAAAATGCTACGCATTTAGTAAATCATTTGTACTAACTGCTATAACGACTGTTCGTGTCGTATTGCTTCTTGACATATATTCTCACGTGAACATTGTCCAACAATCTGTCTAATCCCAGACACTACAGCGTCCTGTACTGCCTGTCCTGGTCTACCATGAGTTTTCACAATCTCTAATCGCTAGCGAATGTAGTTAAAAAATGTATGAAAACTTGTACAGCGCCTCTAGCGGACAGTTTGGTACTAAAATACGCGGTAAACATACTACAGCCACTGTGGTTGGGGCTTTATTTGCTTAGAATTTGGTAGCATGAGTTACAAATCTAACAGATCTTATAGTAACGTACTATTTCATTTCTCATACTCGGAAAGTAGTGTTGTTTTGATCTGATTATTGGGTGGAAAATGCTGCTTCCCTCCATAGAGAGGGAAAAACTCATACAAATTACTTCCCACCTAAGGGCCGGAATGAACTTTAAAAATAGAACTGCTGTCAGCTATAAAAGAGTTTTATGTAAAAAAAAAACTAATTAAAAAAATGCTGCGGCCATGTGACTTTCTAAACAGCCAGTGTGAACTTAACTTCTTAGAGCGGAATAAGCCGCATTAATTACGCGGTGAGTTCCATATTTAAAATTTAAAAAGTCGACATACATTGGCGGGATAGTAATCTGTTATGTATCTGTGACGGAATTAAAAAAAATACAAATAGGTCCCAATTTAACAATTAGTTTTAAATAGGTAAGTATTACTAATATTACTATATATTATCAATAAATAGTTTATATAAACAACTAGTTTTATTTTCCTCATATTGAAATGAAAAGTAGAGTGTTTAACACGGATAAAATAATCAATTCCTACTCGGACTATAGTCTAAATACCTCGGGAATTGCTTCTGCAGTAACGACAGGCGATCTAATAGTGACGACTCATGATAGACACACTGTACAGCATGCGATAACATTAGGTAGCTTAAACCATCTAGAATCTAGATATTTTCTTTTACGACAACTTTTTTGACAGACTATGTACAGTCTAAACCACTGGTCTTAGAGACTTGGATTTTTCAGGACGGTTCGCTTGTCCTGTTGCAAAACCGCCCACTAAGAAGGGGATTTTGGAAATTTAAACTCTACGGGTCTCAAAAGGGGGTTCATAGTTGTCTTTCATCATTTCAGTCGTAAAACGTCTACTACTGAACACAGACCTCCCTCCTGCATCTCCATGAGGGGTAGTTGCCATACTCAGCATGACGCCACGGGTTGGCGAGCGCAGTACGGGATGTTGATACACGAAAAGACCGCTGCATATTTTCCGGAGGTATCCCTTAGCAAGCTCTTATTGCATCCACGGGTATGAGAGGAGGGGTAACATTCTACTGCCGGCACCCCACGACACGTTTTGAGATATAGAACATATAATAAAGACACGAGTTGTCATTACTTAATGTGCTATAATATAAGTATCTCAAAACCGCGCGATGTAGACGCTAAGCATTTGGAATGAAGTTCTCATTCAAAATAAGTACCTACCTAACGATAGGTATATTGAACATTGAAGTATTATTACTAGCGTAACTCACTGATATTGAAAGATTTTCTAGTTTTTTGAAAGTGGTAAGTTCAAAAAATGTCTCAACTATATATAAAACCATTTTTGATAATTTAGCTATAATGACTTAATGATGTATTGGTGATTTTTTTGGAACTACGCGGACGAAGTTGCATGCAACAGCTAGTTATGTCTTACAGTTACTACTGTGTTAAAAGGACGACTGTACTAAGACCTAAAGAGAGCAAGAGCCAGCAGGCCGAATAAAATACTTACCAAAGAAAACGTCTGCCGGTATGCCGTGGGTACCAGCATCGCGGCAGTAGAATGTTGCCTCTCCTCTCTTGCCCGAGTATGCAGTAAGAATCTGCCAAGGGGGATGTCTCTAGACGATGAGCAGCAGCGTCTTTCCTTGTATCAACATCCCGTACTGCACTCGTCAACACGCCTTCCATCGTGGTGAGTATGGAAACAACCCCCTCATGATCTCTTCCCCTCTCCCTCTCGGGTACTCACGAGGAAGGCCTACGTCCAGCTGTGGACTTGGACAGCGGTACTACGCCTGAGAAGGATTATCCAGAAGTGGGTAAAGTCAGGTTGAAGTATAAAGGCAATTTGAAGCCACTTTCTCAGTTCAAGGTTTCCTTTTCATTACCATGAGTGCAGGTGTGTCACTCAGCGTACTATAATTAGAAGGTTGATATACTTTATCAACGGTTCTATGCCAGCCGTGCACTAATGGAATTTCTTTCTTGACAAATGTAAGTGTTTAAACGGTGAAGGAAAACATCGCGAGGAAACCCGTGGGTTAGTCAGCTCAGTCGTATTGACCTGTTCTTTCCTCTGACTAATGGATAACTAAATGATAATCAGAATGGTATAACTAATGGATAATCAGGATGGCGTAGGCAAATCCATCTAACAATGTCCCAGGCAATGCAGCGCACAGCATGAATACCAGGGTTATAAATCATCTGTACTTCATTACACTAGTTGGGTGCCAGCAGGAGAATGTTGCATTTCCCTCTTGCCCGTAGGTGCACTAATAATTTGCCATGGGGTACCTCCGGAAGATGGGCAGCAGCGTCTTTCCGTATATCAACATCCCGTACTCGCAAACCCGCCTGCGAAGCGTGGCGAATATGGCCACAACTCTAATGATCCGTGCTTGGAGACCAATGAGGGAGGCCTATGTCCAGCACAGTAGACGTCCTAAGGCTGAGGTTATTTAGATTTATTTTATTTCAAAAGACATAAGTTTACAGTTATGACACCAAAACAATTACTATCTTAATTTACTTAAATATACGAGAATAGATCTAACAATAATAAACAACTTATCGTGAAACATGTCGACGTGCTGGAACTCTTGCAAAAATGAGTTTATGAGCGCTTGTGCTCTGATCGTCGGCGAATTGCTTGCATGTTGGGTGGTTATGATGATATTTGGTTATGATTATGGTGACCGAACACAGAAGAAATTGGAGGAGTGATTTTTCAAACGGCCGTATTTCCACTTTTGAAGAAAAAAAAACCTTGAATGCCATCGTTTCTAAAATGTTGAAATGGATGTTCCTTGCAAATAAAACCTAACAAAATAGGCATAAATCCTAAAGAAATTACGAGTTAATTATGACGAATTCATACAAAACGACGTATTTCCGCGGGCTTTCAATGTCTTGGTGAGACCTTTGTATAGTTTGAAACAAAAGGACATATTTCCATTCTAGTATGAAGTTTAATTTACATGTTTCGAAACAAATGGTACATAATTTCGCTTTTTTATTTTTTTGCAATTTGTTCCATTTGGATGCATCTCTAACTTTGATTTTTTATTGCAACACTATCCCATCATTAACAACCGCTGTCAAGTGTCAAAATCTATGGAAAGAGTGTCATTTATGTTACTGTCAGTCAACCTTGCTGTCTGTCAGGTAGTGGTCCAATTCTGTGATGGCGGGAATTGGTTTGGTTAAGTCGTGTGGTATTTTGCCAGAATAAAAGTGATTGTTTTGAATTAAATCTGCATTATCAATGGCTGAAAAGACTGTAACGGAGATAAATAGTAGTGGTGCTAAACTACCATTGTCAGTCAACAAAAAAAAGATGTTGAAAACCTCTTAAAAAAGCAGTTTGGTGATGATTGGCGAATATTAGAAGAACTTGCATGGTACAAAACTATAATCGATGACCATCAACCGAGAAGGTTAGAGGAGGCTAGTGAAGAATGTGATTGTGTAGAAATGGATTGTGGCGAATTAAGGGTTTGAAAAAGAAAATAAAATAGAAACAAACTACAAAATTATTGTTTCATTAAACTTATTATATTCATAAGGATTTTTACAAAAGGGTTTATTGTTTAGAGTTTACGCCAAAAGGGCACTTTTCCATTCTATTTTTATTTTTAACTAAGAAAATAATGGAAAAAAAATAAAAATAAACAGTTTATTAAATTGATATACTTTTTAATTTACAATGAAAAAATATAACATGTTACCTGATAACCGTTGCTCATATGGGTTATTTTGCAATATTGAAATTTTTGTGAACATGGAAATAGGCCCCTTTGAAAAATCACTCCTCATTTAACCTCCTAGATAGTGAACCTGACCTTGATATTTTCCATAGCAGCATTGGTAGTTTAAAAACCAAACTTAATAACTCTTTCTTCGAAAAGTTTAAAACAGATGCGAATGCCTAAATAAATATATAATCATTTATAAGACAACGTGGAATTATGGATCTATTCGGGTATGTGTGAATTACTAGCCTACTATTGTTAATTTCTTTTAATTTGTTCTTTGTAATGCACTACTGTGTATCTATAAGTGGAAACTTATTAATAGCCACTTATTATTATACTTATAACTATTGTGTATCTTGTGCTGATAGTTTCCCTAAGATGAATAAATAAAAATAAATAAATAAATAATGCGCACTATTTTCAATATTCAACATGTAGAATTCCGTGGAACGGAGGGATGATAACCTATTTAAGTGAAAGTTAGCCCGATTCTAGCAAAACTAGGGCATCCTATCCGAGCGCCGCTGTTCCAGAGGGGGTAGCAGGGGTAGGGGATGGGAATTAGGGGGAGGGATAAGGGGTGCATTGTTCGCGGACGCAAATCGAGACCTTGAGTTTAGGGACTTTGTTGGGTTCTGTAAACTGTGACTGTGTTTACAAATGATAGTTTTACATTCTTCATTTTAGATGTACTTTTATTGTAAGTCACGAAACTTCAAATACTGGTAGCTTTCTCGTAAACCCATCGTCAAGGTAATAATAACGTTGAAAAAAGGTACATAGTAAGACAACCAAATTACCCTTTTCATCGTTATCAGCGCCATATCAGTCGTAGGACGTCCACTCATAGATAAAGGTATCATTGATCTCCAAATACTGATCTTGTTGCCTTACCACGCCTGGCATTCTAATATTGTATGATTAATCATTTAAAAGTTGGTTTTAATTTTTTTTTAATTTACATTCGGGCCATAGGTCAATATGTGGTCACGTCAATAAATTTACTGTTATATGTGTAGACGATGCGGTGCGGAGGGGAACGTACACCAGCATTGGTGCGACAGGTGCGGGTGTGAAAAAGGCGGCTTATTACCAAGAATCCAAATGCTTTGTCTTGAAAAATAATACTCCATACATTGATTCTCAAGTCATCCATGAGTTCTTAGGTATCAATCGTAACTTCATTAGAGATCATTGTCATTATCACAATTAACAATTATTACTTATATCTATCGGATTCAAAACTATACTTTTGTAGTTCTGCACTCCTGGTACAGGTGGTACATACTCGTACAACGTAAGAAGAAAACTTTAAGAAAGAAGTTCGTGAAGGTTTGCATGATTTTGAATCGTAATTTATTACAACAAAATGTGATGAAAATATCTAGTTTTAATTCCGCTAATGCTAAGATGCATATGCACCGCCCTCCCGCCCGCTAATTTTATGCACATGCAGGGAGAACTATGTTGCACTGACAACCCAATTCTCCCTGCATGTGCATAATTAGCGGGCGGGAGGGCGGTGCATATGCATCTCAGCATTAGCGGAATTAAAACTAGATATTTTCATTGCATTTTGTTGTCATGGATTTCCGCAAAGTAACGCCTGCCTGATTCCATTATCGATTACGATAATGGAATCAGGCAGGCAATAAATTATTATTAATTAAAGAAAATTTTGAACCTCCTAAATTTTATATTATTATGGTCGCCTGGTACTTTTTAATACGAATTTGCTTATAGACTGTACTTATCTATTTTTCGTGGAGGCGGTGATCATTCATTTGTGGATGCCGTGATAATAAGCCAAAAAGGCGGCAGGAGCGCACTGAGCCGCCTATGCAGCTTACATGTCAGGTATGATTGATGCGACGGACGGTATCTTTAGAGTAGATCCAATCCACAGATTACAATTGAATGACAACCAATAACAACTGTTTATCTCGTTTGTTTGTTTGTGTCGTATGTTTCGCTATTTCAACTACCTTACGACTAGATTATCTAAGAAGTCTGGCTTCCTGGCCTTTATCTATATCTAAGATAAGCTTCTACTGACAGTAGAAGCTTATCTTCATTATTAGCCTGCACGAGCTGAATCGGAATAAAATCAGATGTACCTAAATATTTGAAGAATAACTACAGAATCTGTCCAACACACCTCAATGCCTAAAGACGAAAGTCATTTTCAATTATGACGCATCAATAGTGGACACTATTGATGCCGAATCATTTGTGATAACAATGATTATTGGATTATTGGATTGATTATGGACACTATTATTACTTTATTTGATCCGGCTGAACTGAATAAAGTATTTTTTAATTAGATTTGATTTGATTCAATCAGTGTGTGTTACCAGTGATGGATGACATATGGAACCGAGAAGTGGTCCTTCACTATTGGACTTATGAATAAGCTAAGAGTCGCATCAAGCTATGGAGAGGGCTATGCTCGGGGCTTCTCGGAGATACTTACAAGAACTCGGGTCACACTGACATAGCCAAACGGATTAGCACGTGTACCGGCCGATGGGGCTAAAAAGTTCTCGAATGGAGGCTATGGACCGGCAGCGTAGGACGTCCATCCAAACGATGGGCAGACGACTTTGTAAGAACCGCAGTTCTACGGTGGATGTAGGCCGCTGCCAAACGCAGTACGTACTGTAATACGTCCACTACTGAACACAGGCTTCCCTCACGGATCTCCATGAGGGGTAGTTACCATACTCACCACGCTTGGCAGGCGGGTAGGCGAGCGCAATTTGGGATGCTAAAAAGTCCTGTCCCTTAGCAGGCTATTACGGGCATGAGAGGAGGGGTAACATTCTACTGCCGGCACCCCACGGCAGCTTTTTTTACATACAAGAAGTGAAAGAGTTTATTATGCTATATAGTTGTAGAGAGGCGATAGAATAAAATTCTTACTATACGTATTAACTATCATCAATACATAGTATAAAACAAAGTCGCTTCCCGCTGTCTGTCTGTCCCTATTTAGATCTTTAAAACCATACGCAACGGATTTTGGTGCGGTTTTTTTTTCAATAGATAAGATAGATAACACGCCACACCATATTTCTGCACGCCCAGGATGACTGGCAGAGAATGCTTTAGCATTAAGTCCTCCTTACACAATGGTTATGTGTTAAAGTGTTAAATAAAATAAATAAATAAATAGATCAAAATATTGTACTACAGTATTGAACACCTTAGAAAGGTCTACAAAAAAATCCGCGATGGTATAGTCTGTAGCATATTTAGTATCAGTGTGTCTGCCATGAGTTGTCAGTGTCAGTGTCACTGTTAGATCGCCTGCCGTAACTGCAGTAGTAATAGTACGTTACTATGACATCTCAGATTTGTAACTCATGGTACCAGATTCTAAGCAAATGAAGCCCAAACTACAGTCGCTGCAGTATAGTTTACTTAGTACCAAACTATCCGCTAGAGGTGCTGTACAAATATTCATACATTTTTTAACTACAGTCGCTAGCGAGTATAGATTGTGAAAACTCATGGTAGACCTACATCAATGCACCCGTGCGAAGCCGGCCGGGTCGCTAGTTAAATAATAAAAGGAAGTGTAGAGATAAGGTTCAGATGTTTATTTCATTGTGATATGGGTATGACTTGTTTCACCACGTGATTTCTAAGACTCATTGTCACGAGATGATACTAATTATGGCACACCTTAGATGGTATTGCATCATTCTTCCTCTTTGGCATTTCATATCTTAGATTTTATTGATATAATGTCGACGTCAACTCTATATTTAAGCTGCTAGGAATGCTACAATATTTCCTTAGTCCTACCTTAATTTTTTGGTAAATTCTGTCATTTTTAACATTTGTAAAAATTCAAACTAAAAAATACTTTATACCAACACAAATTAATAGAATAAAACACATAATTGAATCTGTTCACTTCAGATGACACGCGAGTCAAGATGCGAACAGAAGATCCTAACTCGGTTGTTATGATCATAATTTAACAATTTTCTTTTGTCTTATGTTACGTTAAGGAGTTGGAGCAGATTTCGTCCCAAATGCACTATAACTTTAAGATTCAAGTTTTAATAGCATGTACATAGTTACAGTTAAATTTCATGTTAATTTAGAAACAGGATCTACGAAGAATAAAAACTTTCAGTAGATCATGGATCTACTGAAAGTAATGCTATAGGCTAGATTCAGTGAGAGTGATCCTGTGAATTAGAAATTGGTACCATGAGTTACAAATCTGTCAGATGTCATAGTAACGTACTAGTATTACTGTAGTAACGGCAAGCTATCTAACAGTGACAACTCATGGTAGACACAGGCAATTAAAATTTGTTTATCCAAATCCACGGTGACCTCGCGAGACGCTAAAACAAATACTTTCCTTTAGAAACCTCGAACTGGTTCCATAACCGAATAAGCAAAGCCATTATTTAGGTGTTTCTTTAATTTGGGCACCTTTCAACACCTGAGATTAATAGGTGTGATTTGCTCAGAACTAAGATCTCCCATTTGATTTTTCGTAGTGTACCGGCTGTATAATATTGCCTCTCTTCTCTCGCCCGTGGAAAAGAAAGCTGTATCTCCTAATATTAATGGGACTAGTCAATTTCCGAACCCTCCAATAGGCATAACTATAAAAGAAATAAAGTAAAAGCATAAGCTATTACCAAGCGTATACCAGCAATCATTCTTCATGTCATCAGGTACGGGGCTGAAACCAATCTGCAGGTGGCTGAAAGATGGAACGTGCCATGCTGAGCATCTCACTTAGAGACCACATCCCAAACACGAACATCAGGGAACGCACTAGTCACCGATATAGCAGTCTCTGTGGCCAGGTTGAAGTGGAGATGGACCGGCCACATGAGCCGAAGGGAAGTTGAACGATGGACCGTAAAATTGCCGAGTGGAGACCTAGAACCGGCAAAAGAAAAGTAGGGTGGAGCCTATGCGCTGGACAGACGACACCAAGATCGTGGGCAAGACCTGGTTACACGCATTGCGAAAAATCGGGCCAAATGGAGAAATCATGAAGAGGCCTATATCCAACAATGGGTGAAACCGGGCTGAAAAAGAAGAGGAAGTTGAGCTGTTACAATAGTATTGCAAGTTTTCCAACGAATATCTCGAAGATGGACAGCAGCGTTGTTCCGTGTATCAACATACCGCACTGCGCTCGCCAACCCGCCTGCCAAGCTTGGCGGAGTAATTGCGTATCAAACATTTAAAAAATACATACCGTCGAATTGAGAACCCCATTTTCAAAGTCGGTTAAAAATAAATTAATCTAAATCATCTTCTGCTAGTAATTAAAGTAGTTAGGTCTTAGGGCTCTGTGATGTGATTCTCTAATTGTAAAACACCGCAGCGAGCACGTATCCATCTTGTAACAAGGCAAAATTATATTTAATTGGCTGAGGAGATTGTTTACATTACAACATATTCTTAGTACGCACATAACGTATAAGTATTTTATGTATATTTGCGCGTTAATTTAAAATATATTCAGTTGTATAATAACTTTTGGAGGTAAAACATCTTTTGCAGGGGGTAAAACCGATCGGACGAGAGGTGACGCGTGACGCTTGGAGACGTGCGAGTTAGTAGTAGGGTGACTGCCCTAATCATCATCATTTCAGCCGTAAAACGTCCACTACTGAGCTAAGGCCTCCCCCATGGATCTCCATGAGGGGTAGTTGCCATACTCACCACGCTTGGCAGGCGGGTACCAACATCCTGTTCTGCGCTCTCCAATCCGCCTGACAAGCATCGTGAGTTCTATGGCAACAACCCCCTCAAGATCACTACTAGTTTCAAGATGGCTTAGGCCCAGCTGTGGGCGTGCTGCGGATGAGATGATCATCATCAACATCATCATCATCACAGCCGTAGGACTGCTGTCCACCTCCACTGCTGGACACAGTGCTCTCTCATACATCTCCATGTAGTGATCACAGGGCGTTGTTTCCGTGCTCACTGAGAGGGATGATGATAATTTGTTAAACTTTCGCAATCTGCTAACATTATAAGTTTTAAAATAAAGGATAAAAAATAATAAAGAACAAATAAAATAATGAATAAATTAGGCCAGGTGCGGGCCACGCGCTTGTAGGGTTCCGTAGGGAACCATAGACCTTTTGTTAGAAGTGTATGTTTTTTTACGTTTACCAAAACATATTAACAGGAATTAATTGAGTTTTTGGTTTAAAGTATTCCGGTATGTTTTGAAAACCGCATCACTTATTTGAGCGACGATTTCTCCGAAACTAAAAAAGCTAGCTTAACCCTTACAGTTTTCCTGGAAAGTTCATAGTTAAAACTATGTACATTAACGTTTTTTTTTGAGATACGCAAAGCTATCATTTTAGATTTTAGAGGCCCCCCTCTAAAATTTTAAACGCTCGAAAAAAGTTTCAAATTTTAATATTTCGCAATCGGAACCCTAAATATAAAAATTGTCTTCGCAACCCCTAAATCGTTTTAATCTGGTCTACCTATTCAACGATATCCCAACGATGGGAAAATCAAGAATAAAAAGTTAATTCAGACTTTACGTGTATGGGTTAAAAATAAATATTTTTTTCAGCATTTTTCGTAGCTTTATCTCGGCCTTGTTATTTTATACTTTCATGCAAAATTACGGATTTCTAGGACTAATAGCACAGATTACAAAAACTAACTTTTAGCACAGATTATTTTAGTCTCTTCTTAAAGCCGGTGACGGACGGACGGACGGATAGACAGAAAACGCGAATGATGAGAATAAACAATAATAATAATAAGGAAACAACAATAATGAGATAATGATGATGATGAATAACTTTAAATGCGACATGAGATCTCGATTTGCTCGGTAGAGAAGGTACCAAAATGATCACAAGGAAAATATAATGTTTTATGTGTGTATATTTTAACCGACTACGCAAAAGGAAGATTATAAATCAAACGCTTCGACCTTCCCGCGTGTAAGGTAATTAATCTAACTTTGCTAATAAGGATGCAACAATTTCGCATAGCCAAATACATCCAATTTATTGGACTATTCTGAGATATTTACTTGGCAGAAACTAATTTGCGGCCTAAATCTTTTAGGGATTTTCCAATTTGCACAAATGCGAAGGACATTTTGTAAGATATATTAAAATTTTATATCCTCGGTCGTTATAGTGAATGCCGTCATAAATTTATTAATTTATTTTCTGGACTATGGACACGATGTAATCGTTCCAGATTTTCATTTAACACCCAAGATGACGGACTAGTTATTTATAATGGACTCCTACAATATGGGTATCAAATGAAAGGGCTTGCTGAGATTGGCGAATGCTACACGCTCGATATGTATCGCGATATTTGGATCGTAATCCAGGATCACGATATTTATTGAGTATGTAGTACAGCAAATGGCATATCACGATACGTGATACGCTATACTACACACTCGATAAATAAGTATGTTGACGTGATCCTGGATTACGATCCAAATATCGCAATACATATCGAGCGTGTAGCATTCGACAATAATTCGAAAATGAAATGACGATACTCTGAATCCAACATGGCGGAACATCCAAGATGGCGGACTAGTTATTCTGGACTCCTACAATATGGGTATCAAATGAATGAGCTTGTAGGATGCTCCGGAAGATTGGCAGCAGCGGCTTTCCGTGTACCAACATCCTGTACTGCGCTCGCCAACCCGCTTGCCAAGCTTGGTGAGTATGGCAACTACCCCTCATGATTTTTAGATCCATGAGGGAGGCCTATGTCCAGCAGTGGACGTGCTACGGCTGAGACGATGATAATGATGACTCAAATATACTAGGCGTAGTACATATAGCAGTTTGAGTGTTAATAAGTTTGACCGGTGCGTGTGTGTCTGTATGTCTGTGGTACTGTGTGTCTGTCTGTGGCACCTTAGCTCTTAAACGAGTGGACCGATTTGCATGCAGTTAATTTTATTAAAAGCAGGATTTCCGGCGGTGGTTCTTAAATATGTTTGATCAAAATCGGTTAAGAAGTTTACACGATATGGGGATGAAAGAGGGGATGAATAATCGAATGTTTCCAAATGCACCCGAGTTTGGTATCAAATGAAATAAAATTATGTGTAGAATGGACAACTGAAAGTTATATAGAAATCGGTCGAGCCATTCATGAGATATGGGGGTTGAAAGTAGGGGTGAACAATCGAATGTTTTCAAATATAGCCAAGTGTGGTATCAAATGAAAGGGTATGATGTGTAGATTACAAGACTGAGGGTATACATTAAAAAAGAGTTAAGGTAACCACCGAGACTAGGTAAAGTGAAATAAGAAATAAGTAAAATTAAAAAAATTAAGTTACCCTGTAGATCGAGTTCGAAACACTGAGATCCGACGTCGTAAAAAAGTGTACGATGTCGGAGACAGAGTTATAAACCTTAAATGGAGTTGGGCAGGACACATGGCCACTCGTGGTGATGGCCGCTGGACTAAGGCTGTAACGGAGTGGTGGCCAAGATCCGGCCAGAGAGGTCGAGGTCGTCCAAAAGCGGGATGGGTCGACGACATTATCGCAGTCGCTGGGCACACCTGGATGCGAAATGCACAGGACAGAGGAGGCTGGCAATAACTTAGGGAGGTCTATACCCAGCAGTGGGTGATTCCGGGCTGAGAAGAAGAAGAAGAAGAAGTTACCCTGTGGTAACTTAATTTTTTTTATTTTATAAACTTGGTTTTTGCTTGCGTTTACTTTCTTGTTCATAGATTTTCTAGCCAATTAATTGCAAATACTTATTAGTTTCCGATCGGAAGCGGTTCTCCTCGGTGTGTCGGAAATATCCACTAGTGACTTGTTTATTAGGTATTTCTATTGATATCTCCTTTCGTGGTGGTCTTGATCAGGCCTTGCTTCCTTGCTGTTTGCGAGTTTGTTTGTAATCATAGCATTATAATTTCATCATCATATCAGCCGTAAAACGTCAACTACTGGACACAGGCCTCCCTCATGGATCTCCACGCGAGGCGGGTTGCCGAGCGCAGTACGGGATGTTGATGCACGGAAAGACGCTGCTGCCCATCCATCGGAGATATCCCTTAGCAGGCCCTTACTGCATCCACGGGCATAAAAGGAGGGGTAACATTCTACTTCCGGTACCCCACGGCAAACATAACATTATATTACAACAACTGCATGTGTGAAGTGAACATATCTATTTTAAGCTCTATTGTTGTTTTTTTTCTTTATATAATACTTAGTATGTCTCAGATGTTGCTTTGCGCACGCTGGCGTCACAGAAGACCAGCGTAACAGTAACGGCTCACAGCCTTACCGTAGCAATAGCTGAGTGGCGACCATTTTTGTTGTCAGTATTTCTAATTTTGTTATTGTGTGTGTTATTGTTTTATATTTTGTGACACAAAATAAACGTTTCTCATTCTTATTCTTAAGCTTTTATAAGCTTTTTTATCCCATAAATTGTGTAAAGACGTTTTAAGTTGACATTAAACTTTTATGGAAAATGTTTTTTTATTATTTTTAGCAGGTAGGTACGTTTAAATAAAAGCTTGTCTGTTAAAAGGTTTTTTTTACTTTTCATTTATTTTAAAATATATTAAGAGGACCCAAGGCAATAAATCAAAAACTCCATATTAATGTAATAAACCCGGGCCCATCGCTAAATGTAGCGGGAAAGGGCCCTGAAACTCGTGGGTACAACCGGTTTCAAAGGAGCCACTAAACAAATTGATCTTGTGCCCCCAAATCGGCCAAGGTTGACCTTTTTGTTAGCACTTACTATAACACCTTACCCACGTATAAAAGAGACAGGATAGACATTTCATAGTATATGGGTCGTCGTAGGATGATTTGATATTTCGAATTATCGCGAAAATTCCAGAGATTTTGCGAAAACACGGATATTTAGACAATTTGTGATTATGTTACCACCCGAAAACACTGCCAGTGACAGAACCGAGATAACAGACAGCAGGTTAATAGGTTTTTTTATAACCATCCACAGACACTGCCAGTGACAGAACCGAGATGGACAGACAATAGGTTTTTAGGTTTAAATGTAATCATAATCACAATAAAATTGTCTTATTATCCGTGCTTTCGTAAAATCTCTAGAATTTTCGCGATAA
Source organism: Pasiphila rectangulata (assembly GCA_963082625.1). Lineage (NCBI taxonomy): Eukaryota > Metazoa > Arthropoda > Insecta > Lepidoptera > Geometridae > Pasiphila > Pasiphila rectangulata. Next base: position 1,554,118 of record OY720246.1, on the reverse strand, counting down.
TTCGACATATACGTTTTGGAATTTTATATTGAACTAGCAGACTCGGCAGACGGGGCGTCCTGCTCGTTAATTTAGTGACCAACAGCAGCGCCACCTACCGGGTCCAGTTTATGTAGATACCCTACGTGGTTCTCTAAGGAAGTGGAAGTGGATGTTGCACAAAATATGGAAATCTAGTCATGACATGACCCACATATTTATAGCTTCTTTGCAGCAATGAGGGAATCAATAAAATACAAAGTCACCGTAGCACATATAAGTCAAATATTCAAAATAACATAGCATCCAACCCACGCGCTTTTTGGAACTACGTCAAAAGTCTTCGTACTAAGTGGGTGGTTTTGACCCTTGCATAACTCACAAAGGATGTAAACTCACAGGACGAGCAGCAGCCACAGCCTTTTGCTAACTTTTTTAGTAGCGTATTTCTACCCTCAGAACCGAAATTGGATCCTCTTTAAATAATAGGTGGTCAACACAACTCTGACATTAGAATACCAGATTTGACGGAATCTGAAATCGAATATTTCATCGACAAACTTAAAGCAAAATGTTCTACTGGTCCTGATAATATATCTTCATATATCATAAAATAATTCAATCACAATCATTGCATCTCCCATAGCTCACATATTTAACCTCTCTCTCAATTCCGGAATCTATCACAATCAATGGAAACTATCAAGAGTTGTACCAATACCAAAAACGAGTGATAAAACAATAGTAGATAATTACAGACCAATAGATAATCTATTCTCGCTTGCAAAACTACTACATTCCATGTACATTCCGTATTTATTTGACAAAAGGTTTACATTGCAACTTAATTATGAGTAACTTAAGATAGGATTTTAAATACTTTTACATACAGTCTTTTATAAATTAACTTTGTAATCTTACACAACATTAACACATAATTAAACGGGTATTTATCGCGTTATTTACCTTTATTATTGCCCGACGTTTCGACAGGATTGTACCCATTGTGGAGGATCCAAGACTGAAGTCTTCCCGGGACCACGATGGTATAATATAAAGGTAAATAACGCGATAAATACCCGGGTAAATATGTGTTAATAATATGTCGTGATCGCGAAAGTTTAAAAAAACTATCTTACACAACGTCCTAACTAAGTTTGTACTTGTATATAGACAAGAGGGATAAAATTACAGCTTTCTAAGACTAATCGTCTCTTCGCAAAGCCGAAGACAGCGGCTATGAGGGTTCTTTGTTGACCTACGGAACCTTAAAAAGGCTGGTTATGTAAGATACCTACACGGAGGCTGCAGGCCGCGGGGACGCCCTTATTGCCCTTATTTACATAATAGGGCAGATAAGGCCAATCTAGGTAAACAGTTAATTAATAGCTTTTACTAGTTTATCCTCGTTCCTCCGGTTTTGAGCCACCTAATGCAGCCTTGCAATGTTTGAGGATAAGTGTTTGCACGTTTCTACATTCATCATCATCATCATATCAGTTGCAAGACGTCCGCTGCTGGGCATAGATCATCCGTAACAAACTGCAAGTACTGTGATCGCCGTGGGGTGCCGGCGATTGTTGCCTCTAATCTCTTGCACTGCATCTACATGCAGTAAGAACTACATGCATGCAGCGTCTTTCCGTTTATTAACATACTTCCACTGCTGGACATAAGCCTCTCTCATGGTACTGATCATGAGGGGTTGTCGCCATACTCACCACGTTTGGCAGGCGGGTTGGCGAGCGCTGACACGGACGCTGCTGCCCTGCCATAGCAGCAACCTCTCATGATCTACTTGTAGATTCACAAGGGATGCCTGTGTCCAGCAGTGGACGTCCTGTTGGATGGTGTAAATCCTATTCTATTCTATTCCTGTTCAGTTAAACTGAAATTCTGAGACACGGAAACGTATCCTAGAAATGACGTAACGAGGTGCTCTAGAAACTCATTGTTTACAAGAAAAATTAAAAATACATATTAAAGTCCTTTGTAACATAATAAACATTAGGTATGGTTAGTTAGGTTCCTCTCTTGTCTGTGGATGTAGTAAAATCTGCTAAGGGACACCTCCTTTACTTGCTAATTAAGGTAACAATATTCTTAAAATTCGTCCACCAACAAGATGGGCTGACGACCTGGTGAAGACCGCAAGTCGACGGTGGATGCAGATCGCTTCCAACCGCAATAACTGGAAATCCATGAGGCTTATGTCCAGCAGTGGTCGTCCTACGGCTGAAATGATGATGATATAACATTGTGTTCAAGCAAATAAGCAATCTTTATCCTCCGAAAGATAGCCGACTAATCCCCGATAGAATAGACCCGATAAGACAGCAGCGTCTTTCCATGTCTTTAACACCCTACACTGCGCTACTACTACTACTACTACTGCGCCAACTGGCCTGCTAAGCGTGGTGAGTATGGCAACAACCCCTCATGAGCAATCAGTTCTTGGAGGTCTATGAGGAGGACAATTGTCCAGTAGTGGGCGACCTACTGCTGAAATGGTGATGAAGGTTGGTAAGGTTAGGTCTACGAGCACTACTACTCTTCTACTACTCTACATCTACTTTTACTTACTACTTCTACTATTACTCAACAACTGCTAACCGATGCTGCTAACTACTTCTCGTAACTCTCAGTACATCCCTTTTCGAAACTAACAAAAATATATACGGTCTTTATTTAAATACTATTATAACTTGTTTTTAGGTTACAAACCGACAATGTCCGATTTTTGGATAGATGTCAAAAACTACACATGTCAATGACCGAATTTTCAAAAAGAACGGAGAATTGCCATCGGAAGGTTTGTTTTGTGGTAACGAGTGACGATTGTCCAAAGAAATAAAACCGCAGGGTGATTACGTATCTCGCGACAGGTTTTGCAACAGGCAATTGACAGTAATATTGCTGTCAAATGTCAATTTTGTATTAGAGAACAGCAAGGAATTTTGACATTTGACAGCAATATTGATGTCAATTGCCTGTTGCAAAACCTGTCGCAAGATACGTAATCACCCTGCCGGGCAAGAGCGAGTCGGCCTCCCGCACCGAGGGTTCCGTGCCATCATACAATATAATTAGTATTTTTTTCTTTTGTTTCTCCTTTAATAATCTATAAGTCGTCTACCCACGTTTTTTTTCTTATGTAATATTCTTCTTCCTATAAGTGGAAAGTTATAATTGGCCATCAGTGCGCATGTACTGGTTGCACCGGCTACATGTATTAATTTGTCTATTAGTTTTTAAGGCTAGCTGTTAGTTTTCCTAATGTGTAAAATAAAATATATAATAAGGGCGGTTTATATTTGTTGGAGAACTTTGACAGCGCCATCTCTTGTCTGATAGCGGAACTTATGTAGATGTTTTACACGTTCGATGATTTTCAAAAAAGTATGCTAATTTGAGAGTTCGTTATAATTTTCCCCTAATCTTTACATACACTTCTGATAGCAATAAAAGTTTCAGAGGTTTTCTCCGCAAACTTGGGAGATAAGGAGAAACGCCATTTTTTTCAACGTTTTTGTGAATAAGTTGAAAACTATACGGCTCCAAGCAAAACTAAAAACTGTTTATTAATTTGCAAATGAATACCTTTCATATGATACCCCACACGATCTAGTAACTTTACTTAAACATTTTGAGATCCCTATCCGCCCCCTGCAATCCAAATTAGAATATTTTTAACATTTTCATAATGCTATATTAGTGAAAAAGTGTTATCTTTAACCGTTTCAAATTTCAAGTCGATAGCATCAGTAGTTCTCGAGATATCCATTTGTGACAGACAGACAGAGTGATTCTATAAGGGTTCCTTTTTAACATTTTGGTTCAGAACCCTAATTATTAATAAAAAGTAATACCTTTGATTTAGAGAGGATTTGGTTGTCGGAACCTTTATAACGGACCAAGGCTTCGGCTAAGTGATTAACTCGCCGTGATCCTACGTTACGACACACGCATACTTCCATAAAATTATCCACCCACGTGGCAACATCGCAGCTAGGGACGTGGCCAGCCACGTGGGCAGATTAACCCAGTAGTCATGTGCCTACAGTATCGGTATGATGTCTTTCGTTCTGAAGGAAAACATCGTAAGTCTAAGTCAAACAAAGTCAAGAAAAGTTTACCTATACACACATAGAGTTTGTTCAGAAGTCACATTCAGCGCCATCTATCCAACCATGGTGGAACCACCGAAAACAACGACCATAAATTAATTTTATCTGTGTACCCATTCATTCCTCCATTCATTTTCCACTCACTCGTTCTTTGCTCGTTCATTCACTCACAATTTTTGCCATGTAATGCACATTATCAGAGAATTAAAAATTCGTTTTACAAATCAAATAAAACCTATTCATTGAAGTACTCCTGACTTAGATCATTTTTATTGCCTTTCTTGAATAATAGTATAACAATTGCACTCTCCCATTTCGTAGGTATCCTACTTTCTTCCAAACAAACATTGAAAATGTCTTTCAGAAAGCGTATGACCAGCTCTCCACCTTCTTTGACCATCTCTACAACAACATCGTCTTCGCCAGGAGCTCTGCCGTTGGCAATTTTTGCCAGGGCAAATTGTATCTCGGAACTTGATATCACTGGCACGTCTTCTGATCCAACATTTAATATTTTGTGTGTAGTTGCGGTAGCTGGTTGTGCGATCCTTGATTTATAGAGTTCCAAGTAATAGTCCTCTACCAATTTAAGCAGTTCTTTTTGTTCCGTGATCAATTTACCTTTGCACCAGGTTTCAAAGCTTTCCTAAAAACTTTTGGACCTTTATCTTTGAATTCGTTCGCTTCAGAAAACATGTGTTTGCCAAATAAGGAAAAAGCGAAAAAGAAACCTTACCTCACTTCACCATAAATCACTTCATTTGATGAAAACCGCAGCTTAGTCAACTTCAATAAATGATCTGATATCTGATATGTGATGATATGATGAGTTAGTTTATATCCTACATATAAACCAACAAAAGAGTTGGTCAAATAATGGATCCCTGTGGAATACCGTACGTTCATTTAGTAAAAACGGGAATTACGGGACGTATCATATTGTAACGTCGAAGATTATTCCGACACGTTTCGATTTTTCAAGGAAATCATCTTCATATTTATGCGTCATGCCGCACAGCGTCATTGAAAACCAGCGCTATGGTAGGGTTCTTATAATAAATAAATAAATAATGCTGGACAAATCACACAGCATCATCTAGCCCCAAGCTAAGCAGGGCTTGTGTTATGGGTACTAGATGACTGATATACTTAATACATTATACTACATAGATAGATATTTTTATTATATAGGTTTTTCTCTGAATTCCTGTATCACTACATACATGTACATATATTATATTATTTAATACTTTGTATATACATATATATACATATATATATATACTATTTAATATTAAAATTTAACAGACACGTCCCAATATCAAAATATTCACATATACTAACAAATGTACATATACCATACATCGTCACACACACACACACACACACACACACACACACACACACACACACACACACACACACATTCTAATACACCTATAAAATTACATGCGCGCTCGCTTTCCAATTAGTAACTTTTTTGTAAATAATAAGCTCTATATTTAAGTAGCCTTACATACTATAATACTAGCTAAACTTAATGTACGTTTCAAATTCTATTGTTTTCGGCAGAGCGAGATTCCCCTAACACAGGTAAAATACTTTACTTAAAAGGGGGTCTCAAACACCGTTATATACATATGTATTTTAAGTTTATGAATAAAGAATTTTGATTTTTTTTTATTTTGATATAGAAAAACACCCAGAACACCCTGAACAAATATCTGCAGATCATACAGGCATTTGTCCCGAGGCGGGAATCGAACCCGCAACCCCTTGCGTCGCAGGCGGACCTTCGCCCGCTACGCCACAGAGCTCATGATTATAATTTTTATTATAGGTTCTCTATTATTGACTATGCTGATTGACGACCAAATTTTGTTGTCAATCATTGTTTGTTTCATGTAACATAATGTATATCTTTTAAATATGACACAAAATAAACTTTTTCTTTTTCTTCTTATCTTATCATGGGACACCGTACGTTGTTTCTAGTTCGGTGCTAACATACTCACCAATTTTAACAATTTGTTTTCTGTTACTCAGATAGCTCCTAAGTAAATTGGAAAATTAGGTAACCTCAGAGACCTGGGTAAAGTGTCGGGGCTATTTAATTTTTTTAATTTGTTTATGATTTCAACTTCAAATTGGCAGTAGGTTTCCACTGTTGGCGAACTATTACAACAGAAAAAAATCCCAAAAACTGCACTATAAGAACAGATTTTCGAGACAGATGATCAAAACTGATGTAGGTATGCGTTTTTATATAGTTTTAATTTTAAACGAGAATTATTGTTTTATCGCTTACGTCTTTTCGTTTCAAGCTGCTTCTGGCCACGTGGTTCGACCGCATGGTTCGTTCGATCAATCTAGCTTTTCACGACACGCTCCGCGTTTTACCATTGTCATTTAAATAAAATTATCACTTCAGCCGCATCACGTCCACTACTGAACACAGGCCTCCCTCATGGACCTCCATGAGGGGTAGTTGGCATACTCACCAAGCTTGGCAGGCGGATTGGCGAGCGCAGTACGGGATGTTGATACACGGTAAAACGCTGCTGCCCATCTTCCGGAGGTATCCTTTAGCAAGCTCTTACTGCATCCACGGGCATGAGAGGAGGAGTAACATTCTATTGGCGGCACCTTACGGTCAAAGCAATTTGTTTACCAATGTGGCGCCTTAAGTTTCAACGTCATATTTACGCACAACTCTTTCCCCTTATCGGTGGATCGACGATCTAATCCGTGACATGATCTAATTCCAGCAGGGCACGAGCGTAAACAAATAAATATTCTGTGACCTTGAACTTGGGTTTTAACTTGAAATTTTACGAGTCACCCGAATAAAACTTTGAGTAGGTACTTTGAACGTCGTAGAGTAGTTTATGATATAGTTTATATGTATATTAGTGAGCACGAACTACAACTTGGCATCAAAACGCAAAAAGGGGACATGATTTGCGAATTTCGTAAGATGCAGAAGGACGTGATTGGGGAGTTGCGGGGACTGACAGCTGATGTTCGCAATCTTGGCTCCGAGCTCAGAGAGGTGAGACTCGAAATGGCGGATTTTGACGAAGGGTGGATGAGCTGGAGCGGCGTCTGGACGTCGTTCACACAGGAGCGCGCTGCCCGCCCCGCCGACCCCTCCGTCATCTCTAGTCTGCAGTCCAGCGTCGCGCGGCTCTAGCAGGAACTCTACGACCGGGACCATGACGCGCTGATGGCGGACCATGAGATTGGTCAGCTTTCGGAGCAGCGAGGGGAAAACATCCTTCATACCATCACTGTTCTAGCAGCCAAATTGGGTGTCCCGCTTGAGGAACGTGACATCGTCTTTTCCGAGCGTGTTGGCTCGGCAACGGGCGCTGACCTAGCGGTGCGGCGCCGCGCTTGCGCATATTCTACAATGAGCATAGGTTACATTGTTTTTTCTTTATTTCTTTATCTATTGGCCTTGTTACTCTGAAATATGTTTTTTCTGATTGTTTGTTTTGTAAACCTTTTTGTGCTGTATCTTTAAAGTGGTCAATAAATTATTAATTAATTATTAGGCATTCATTCATTCATATAAGCAAGTACCTAATTTAAGGCTTGGTCTGCAGATATTTGTAATGCTTTCCTCTGTTTTAAAAAACATCACCATCGTGCCTCTTTTTGGTTTCGCTTGTGCAGTTAAGTCCCGCAGTGTTTTTATTTTTGAACCTTTCCCGAAAGAAGGCTTCCCCAACGGGGAAGCACTACCACCATAGCTATTTCTGCCGCCAAGCAGTAATGTCTGCATTGCTGTGTTCCGGTTCGAAGGGTAAGGGGGCCGGTGAAATTACGGGCACATGATACCCTAAAACTCTGTCTTAGGGTGACGGGCGCAATGCAATGCAGTGTTGGTCACGTGCTTAGTGAACGTGATCACCGCGGTATTGCAATTTTAATAGGTAGAGGTTACCACTTCGCATCAGGTTCCGCCTGAAAGGTCCACCTTTGGCTTGTAATTGCTGATTCTGTATCAGTATAAGTCATCTATAATGGATATTCTTCATCATCTCAGCGGTAGGACCACTGTCCACCTCCACTGCTGGGTGTAGGCCTCCCTCATGGAGCTCCAAGATCATGAGGGCTGTTCCTGTACTCGTTACGCTTGGCCACAAGATTTCTCTGCATTATTTTCTAGTATTCCATTACTTATCTGTAGATATTGTCCCCGTGGACAGAGGGCTTCCCGAAAGTATTATATTTATCAATGTCTACTCGTTGCAAACAAGCGTCGTCATACACATTGACAATAAGCAAATTCTGAGTTAGTAAACATTAGAATAGTATTATTTGCGTCAGTGCGGCACAATAGGCGCGTTGCGACAGAGAACACCCGCGTGACTTCCTACAGTTGTCGCCGGCATGTTTGCACAATTTTGTTATTATCAGCAAACATTTTAACAAAGCCTATGATTGCATTGTCACCTATTGGACACCGGGTTAAGCACAAAGGAGTTGTAAGATTTCGGGAAGTCAACTTTTTACGCGGTTTTACAAAATACCCGGTAATGACCAATGTCAGTTCCTCCGGTTTTCTAGGCTATGTGGTGACTGTCAACCTACGAAAAAAGCTGGACTACGTTTAATAAAATTGTGCTCATGATTAAATAATCCACACGATTCACTTAGTTGAACTTAGGTAACAGACCACGATTAGTGGTTGAACGTACCTACGTTCGAACACTATCGTGGCCCGTTACCTAACAATGACGTATATGATTTAAAAGTCATATACGTCAATCATATACGTCATCGATTTAAATCATATACATACGTCATTGTTTCAACCAAAAGGGCTAAGCAGCTTTACGGCAAACCGAAATAGGCATGGTGATCGTAGATACCTCTTTGTCTCTTTTAAACTATAGCGATTAAAACACATTACAAATACATGCAGCCTTGGCGGGAACATGGCTGGCGCAATCCATTCGAGAGTCTGAGTAATAAATGTAATTTATATGAGAAATACCCGGTTACATTGTATACAAGAACCTCTTGCCTTTGCGGGAAAATCTCCACGTACACTTCTCTTTCCTTATCACATCATCGGTCGGTCGGCGTGATTTCCTCTTAAGTCATGGACTTCCTAATAATTCGATAACATCTTTCACACCATGAAAACCTTTTACGAATCCTTCAAGGGTTCATAAAAGGTCCTTATTGGATGAGCGTAAAAATTGCTCCAGTAAATCGGTCCAGTATTTCAAAAAAATCAAAAATCCTTTCACCTTTTTAATGGTACTACAAAATAACCCTTGGTAACATAGTAATAATTTTTACTCAAAAAAATGAGGGACTATAACTTCAACAAGCACTGGTACGGGGGTACCAGAAAAGGAGGCGAAGGCCTCAAAGGTCAAAAATGGCATTTTTGGGTTTTTGGATGTTTTCGGCCATTTGAAGACTTATTTATTCGGTAACCTTTTGAAGTCACAATAACTCCGGTCCCTGTGACTCTAGGGTCACCAAAATCAATTAGTGCCCTTCTCTCATTAAGACGGGCTAACAAAAAAGGTTTCATGTAAATCTGTCAACGCGTTCGGTTGTAATCGTTTGATACACAGACAGACAGACAGACGGCCTTCGCCCCCTAATAATGTAGCCAGTTGCAAAACAAAATCACGCCTAAACCATAACACGATTTTAAAAATTATTTTACTAATGGAAAGCTTAAATATCAGCAAATAACATAAGCTATATCTTATCCCCGTATTCCCACCGGAAAGGGATCTACGCGGGTGAAACTTGGAGCTCTCGAAATGCGATTCACCCGCGTAGTTCTCATGTACACACGCATCATCTCCATCCACAAGAATTTCTAACACTCTTCATATTTATGAAGAGTGGCCGCCAAAACATTAAGTTTGCCATTACCACAGATCTAGCTGTTACTTAAGTATCAATTATTATAAGTAAACACGAGCAGTAGAGCGTTACCATCCTAATAATTATGATAGAAACTTGTTGTTTTACGGACTGTTTTCTTAACTCAAGGACAACAAAGAACTGACGCAGTGGTGTATGTAATAGACGGCTGAGACGCGAGTTGCGGGTTCGATTACCGCCACGGTAGCATATGAACCGGGATCTATGTGGAAGGGACAAATGTTGATTGAACTCTTTGAATCATCCCGATTCTATGTAGTTCATCATCGTCATAATGTCAGCCGCAGGACGTCATAGGACATAGGCGTCCCTCGTGGATCGCCGAGTCTTGATCATAAGGGGAGTTGCCATACTCACCTTGCTTCGAAGGCGGGTTAGCGAGCGCAGTATGGGTTGTTGATAAACGGAAAGACGTTGTTGCCCATCTTCCGTGGCAGATTCTTACTACATCCACGGGCAAGAGAGTAAGGGCTACTGCCGGCCCCCTACGGCATTTTGTAGTTAGGAAGAAGTACTATGAATGTACATACATGAACATCTTATACGTATTTCACCAGTTATCTGATTGCCAGAAATAACATCTATAGCAATTGTCTTTTTTTAAACCTTCGCGATCACAACACATTATTAACATACATATAACCGGGTATTTATCGCGTAAATTACCTTTATTATTTCCATGGTCCCGGGAAGATGCTTGGTGCAATCCAAGCGAAACGTCGGGAAATAATAAAGGTAATTTACGCGATAAATACCCGGTTATGTGTATGTTAATAAAACATCTATAGCCATCTTATAGACGGCTAGATGATGTATAAAATAACCATAATTATTTATTTATTTTATATAATTCATATGAACGAACTAGTTATTTTGACATACTGGGTTCCATATTTATTTCCCCGGAATCATGATTACCTAACCTTACAACTACGTAACTAAATTATTTTTCCTGTTATGTCGTCAGAGATTGGAAACTTCGTGCGGTGAAAATGGTGACTTTACAGGGCAAAGTGCAGTCTTGTAGGGCCTTTGCATCTGTTGTACCTCAGATGATTTAAAGAGCGTCAACATCAACTGACCTGACCTATGGACATTTAACTTTTAATTGACAGTTGACACAGGTGTAACTCTCACGATTACAAAAAAACATTTTTCTGATCTATTCCATTCTAGTACCAAAAACGAATACCAATGGTATTTGTTTATGATGGTTATTAATATTCCATTCCTAACGAGTAACAAATTTTGAATGTTTAAGTAAGGTACAAATTCTTTTGCTTGCTTTATGCTTAGTAGTAGTATACAATATATATCTAGTATGTACCCGTACATACTAGATATATGTATATTGGTGAAGGAAACATCGTTAGGAAACCCGCGCCTTAGTTAGCTTCAGACCTGTTCTTTCCTCTGAATAATAGCTGACTAAGCTGAGAGGATGGTATAGGTGCTGGACAAGCCTTATCCATCTAACAATGTCCCAGGCACTCCAGCGTCCCGTACAGTATGATTACCAGTTGCTGACGCTGTATAAATCATCTATAATAGATACAAAAGTCCTTACTAACCCGTATATTAACAATGATGTCTTCCTCTCTTCTATATTTATTGTTTGTACCCAACAGGGTCTGTAATGCTACCTAACCATTCATCATTTCAGCCGTAAAACGAACTACTGAACACAGGCCTCCCTCATGGATCTCCATGAGGTGGGGATACCATATTCACCACGCTTGGCAGGCGGGTTGGCGAGCGCAGTTCGAGGTGTTGATACACGGAAAGACGATGCTGCCCATCTTCCGGAGGTATCCCTTAGCAGGTTCTTACTGCATCCACGGGCATGAGAGGAGGGGAAACATTCTACTGCCGGCACCTCACGGCTAACACCATTGTATCTACATTATAGAACAAATAAAGTTATTGAGTATTGAGCAACTGGCATTCAAGCTATACGGGACGCTGCATGCAGTGCCTGGGACATTGTTAGATGTATTAGGCTTGCTCAGCACCTACACCATCCTCTCAGCTTAGTCTACTATTAGTTAAAGGAAAGCACAGGTCAATACGTCTGAAGTTAACTAAGCAGTCTCGTGATCTTCTAATACGCCATTATCTTTGATTTCCTTTAATTTTCCTTACTGCTTTAATAACCGCTTTGAAGCGATGAGTCATGCCAAATAGATAATACTTAACTAATGTTCATGTTACTCAGCTAGTCCATTTAACGTAGGTATGTTGTTGATCGGGGGAGGGACTTTACCAACATTGGGGGGCAAATTTCATCTGGCGGCATATTTTATATTTTAATAATTTATTTCCTCACAGATCATGCCCTTTCATTTGATACCACAATTTGGTATATTTGAAAACCTTCGATTCTTCATCCCTACTTTCAACCCCCATATATCATGACTGGCTTGACCGATTCTGTATAACTCAGTTTTGCATACTTATACATCATTACCTTTCATTTGATACCAAACTCAAGTATATTTCACATTCGATTATTTATCCCATCTTTCACCCTCCCTATCTTGTGAACTTCTAAACCGATTTTGATAAAACAGGTTTAGGAACCACCGCCAAAAAACCTCGAAAACCGAGTGGATCGATTTGCGTGCAGTTTTTTTATTTAAATGCCTAAATTAAAAAACTGCACGAAAATCGGTCCACTCGGTTAGGAGCTACGGTGCCACTGACAGACACACACACATAGCGGTCAAACTTATAACACCCCTCTTTTTGTCGGGGATTGAAAAGAAACACTATTGAACACACAATTGAACTTACAGACTAAACAATTCAAAACATCCTACTAATACTAAAAACGCGAAAGTTTTTGAGTAAGTATGTAAAACTAGCTTACGGATTGAGCTGAAATTCTGCACACATGTTGACCGGGATCAACACACATTCTACATTTTATCCGCGAAATCCGCGCGCATGCGAAGCGGCATGCTTAACCTGGTTACTAATAAAATAAGGCACGTGCTATAACGTTACAACCAGGCTTGATGTAAACAGTTGTAAGTAATATTTATTTCCATATTAACGACTTGTCTCGTAAACAAGTGCTTGTTAAGTAAATAAGCATGTATGTAATAGATTAAATTCTCAGAAAGCGAGAGGTAGTGACTTCTAAATAAGAATACAATTGAAAGTATCTGTTGATGTCATTGAAAAGGTTACATGTGATTTTAATTAACACGTGACAAAAAAGAGGGGTGTTATAATATAAGTTTGATTGTAGGAGGTGACCCAATTTTTTACCAACATTTATTTTGATTTTTTGGTCACCCAAAAGCATCTCAGAAGTTTATATTTTAATTTTACCAGGATTTGGTATAATTTCACATATTATTTCTCAAGAAAGAGGAAAAAAGAAACCTTTGGATGTTTAGGAATAATTTACGCTATAATAGCAATTGGTATTCTTATGTTTATTGTATCGCTATGTGTGTGTGTCTTGAGTGTCTGTCTGTGGCACCGTCGTAGCTCAAAGAGTGCGCCGATGTGCATGCAGATTTTATTTGAAAGCAGTTTTTCCGGCGGTGGTTTTTAAACATGTCACAAAATCGGTTAAGAAGTTTACAAGATATGGGGGTGAAATAGGGGATGAATAATCGAATGTTTCCAAATATACCCGTGTGTGGTATCAAATGAAAGGGCATGATGTGAAGAATGCAAAACTGGCAATCATAGAAAAATCAGTCGAGCCATTCATGAGATATGGGGGTGGAAAGTATAGGTGAACAATCAAATGTTTGCAAATATACACAAGTGTGGTATCAAAGGAAAGGGCATGATGTGTAGATTGCAAAACTGAGGGAACACATCACAAAAAAATAGCTCACTTCCGAGACTTGGTAAAGTGTCGGGAGTTACTTAAAAACTTTAAATTTTATAAACTTATTTTAAGAAATGGAAATAATAGAGTTCTGCTTAATTTACGCGGACCAATCAATTGTTTCAAGGCTCAAGATAGGCAAATCTCGTATGATAGAAATCAGATGAATTAAGGTACATATGATACCTACATATGTACATTTTATTATAAATTATATACTCACTGTAAAGTAAAATTGCTCTCATTATCTAACCAGTTGATGAATCCCCCTAATATTATAAATCCGAAACTGTGTTTGATTTATGTTTGTTACATCTTCAACCCGCCGTGGGGTGCCGGCAGTAGAATGTTAACCCTCCTCTCATACCCGTGGATGCAGTAAGAGCCTGCTAAGGGATACCTCCGAAAGATGGGTAGCAGCGTTTTTCCGTGTATCAACATCCCGTACTCCGGTCGCCAACCCGCCTGCTAAGCGTGGTGAGTATGGTATCTACCCCTCATGGAGGTCCATGAGGGACGCCTGTGTTCAGTAGTAGACGTTTTACGGCTGAAATTATGATGATGATGATGAAAAATCCATTGGTGCTTAGTCATAAATAACTCGACTTCTCTTCATCATCATCATATCAGCCGTAGGACGTCCACTGCTGGACGAAGGCCTCCCTCATTGATCTCCAGGTACTTTGGTTAAAAGCGGCCCTCATCCAACGCAAGTGAAGCTATTACAAATTTTATGGATACTCACTATTATCAGTCGTATGGTTGATTCGATGGTAAATAAACCATTAAATTTGTAAAACCAATAACCGCCAACCCGCCTGCTAAGCATGTTGAGTATGGCAACTACCCCTTATGGAGATCCATGAGGGAGGCCTGTGTTTAATAGTAGACGTTTATTTATTGCTGAAATGATGAAACCATTTCTTTGTTAAACCAATAGGAAAAAAAATTGAGACACACGGGACGCCTGGCATGCGTAAAACATTTATACCAGTCGCTACAGTAGCCCCAGTTGCGAAAGTCACCACAGTTGCTACAGTCGCCACAGTAGCCCCAGTCGTCCCAGTCGCCACAGTCAACACGATGGGCACGATGGACGAAGGGCAGTCGCCCTATTACTAAAGCGTGTATTACATTACACGGTATTCAGGGACCCTGACCCTAACTAAGAGTGGTGTAATAAGAGTTAGAGCGTAAGGGACCCTAACTAGGGCGACTGGTCGTACCCGGCAAGCCTTGCTCCCTAATCGCCCTAACTACCGGACCCTGAATACCGTGTAGTGTAATACAGGCTTAACTCGCACATCTCCAAGCGCCACGCGTCACCTCTCGTCCGATCGGTTTTACCCCCAAAGATGTACATCAAAAACATCAAATAACATTCTATGCAAACTGTAAGGTATGCATCATGTTAGTCTTCAAATACCATAGTCATTGTTAAAATAGTCTACTGTCATGTGATGTTCTAAGTCTACGTGTTCTATAAAAATCACATGAGTAATACGATAACCAAAGAACATGATGGTAGGTATTTAAACAAAGAAATTGAATACACTTTTTTAGGGTTCCGTAGTAGATGACATTAAAGAATTTTATAATCAATAAATTACCTAGTTAAATAAGTTAAATATTGTACGTCCATAATTAATGGATAAACTGTTGTTCCACCTAGCTTTTAAGATCTTTTTTGTTCACAGTTTCTACAATAAATTTCATTTAATTTCATTAGAACAAGAAAGGAACCCTAATAGTTTCGCTTTGTCTGTCTGTCTGCGGCTTTGCGAAGAGAATGCCTTAGAAAGCTCTACTTTTTCATACATATAAAATAATAATGCCATGATAACGCTACAAAATAATGCTGAAAAAGTTATTAATTTGTGGTACCTCCTATACACGTAAGGTGGGTATGAACTTTGCTTTTCTTAATTTTCCACCGTTGAATAGGTATTTAAAAACTATTTAGAGGTGCCCGAACAACTTTTTAGGGTTCCGTTTGCGTTATATTAAAATTTTAAACATTGTAGACCAAAACATCGGCTATGTACTAACTTTTATGATTTGAATAGGAATTTCATCATGACCTGAACTTTTTTAATTTTTTATTCTTCTTACTATATCTTTAATTTCATTTGTATCAACGGGATACATTATATAGTATTCGGATTTTGTAAAGGTTCATATTAGTTGATAATAAGCTTATTTTTATTCTGATGCGTAAAATAATTATTAAAACTTGTTGCTATACAAGGAATATATCCTGTATAACAGGGTCAGTTATGGTTTGGTTGTCGTTTTGTATGCTGGTTACTGTTGTTTTAATGTTATTATTTGGAGTCGTGTGTTTTTTATTAATACCCCAAGTTGTTTTTGTCTTGTTAGTGCTAATATTTATATATATTTGATATATGATTGATTAAGAGCTTATAATGAAACAAGTATAGGTCCATAGGTCCTCGGATGTGAGGTGCCGGCAGGAGAATGTAAGACAACATCTTCTCTTGCCCGTGGATGCAGTAAGAATGCTAGGGGATACCGCCGGTGAGCGCACTACGGGATGTTGATACACGTAAAGACGCTGCTGCCTATCTTCCGGAGGTATCCCTTAGCAGCCTCTTACAGCATCCACGGGCATAAGGAGGGGTAAAATTCTACTGCCGGCACCCCACGGCCATTAAAAAAATAATATTAGGACTATATAAAGAAGGTGTCTATTATTAAAACCCCTGTATAAATAATAGACACCTTTAATTTTTTATCTTCTTTCAGACAACCCTAATATATAGGTAAAGTTACATTAGGTTCTCGGTACTATGAGTCAGCGATTTCTCTACTTATCTAGACTGTACCTAGACTACCTACAATGTGAATACCTAACAATTTACGTCACTTTGAATCTCCTTTATCTTTTTCATCTCTAGCACGCGATGGAATCCTGTTCTGAGAATTTGAGGCTAGAATCTCTGGTAATTACAGTTTATGACTAAAGATATAATAGAAATCAGTCGAGCCATTCCTAAGATATGGGGGTTGAAAGTAGGGGTGAACAATCGAATGTTTTCAAATATACACAAGTGTGGTATCAAATGAAAGGGCATGATGTGTAGATTGCAAAACTGAGGGTACACGTTACAAAAAAATAACCGCAGAGACTAGGTAACGTGCCGGGGGTTACTTAAAATTTTAAATTTTAATTCTACTAATCTAGACTAGACTGTACATAGAACAATACAATAAATAAATAAATAATGCTGGACAATTCACACAGCATCATCTAGCCCCAAGCTAAGCAGAGCTTGTGGTATGGGTACTAGATGACTGACACAGTTAATACATTATACTACATAGATAGATATTTTTTATTATATATAGAAAAACACCCAGAACACCCTGAACAAATATCTGCAGATCATACAGACATTTGTTCCGAAGCGGGAATCGAACCCGCAACCTCTTGCGTCGCAGGCGGACCTTCGCTCGCTGCGCCACAGAGGTCGTCACAATGTAAATACCTAAGAATATACATTGTATGAATCACTATGAATCACGTTTTTCTTGATGTCATCAGCACGCGATGGAATACTGTTCTGAAAATATGAGGCTAGAATCTCGGTGATTACACTTTATAATTAAATAGTTTTCTTATTAAAAGATTAGAGGCAGACAAGAGTGATTATTGAGAGATTACAGTACTATCAGAGCCTGACTGTTAGGGTTCAGTATATTTTAATGAAACTATTACATTACCATCTCTGTTTTACCTCATTACAGTTTACGTACGAGTATTTCTTACATAGATTTTCTTGTTCCATCTGTTTTACCCACATAACATTGTTATTATATGGAGATAAGACTGAGAAAACAAGAAAAGAAAGAAATCATTAAATAATTAAATACTGTACAAGACATATACCTACCTCTTACGTAGAGTAGGTAGTATAACTTTTTGTGAAAGAATTCATCCGGGGAAGTACTACCGCCATGCCTACTTCTGCCGCCAAGCAGTAATGTCTGCATTACTGTTGTCCGGTTTGAGGGGTAAAGGGGCCGGGGACAGTACGGCCACATGAGACCTCACAACTCTATGTCTCAGGGTGACGGACCCAATGCAATGCAGCGTTGGTCACGTGCTTAGTAAACATGATCACCGCGGTATTGCAGTTGTCAGTGTCAGTAGAAGGTTACCGCTTTAAATCAGGTGGGCCTTCAGCATGTCTCGTCATTTAGTCGGTCATTTAAAGGGTTTCTACCTCGACGGGTCTTTGCCCCGACGGTACACTTCATCGATGGGTTGTTACCACGAAAGATCATTGGACATGGTACAGTACAGATTTAAAATCGTGGTTAGTGGTTCCATGAGTTACAAACTTATAATAGAACCCTAAAAATAATAATAAGAGTTCTTCAGTAATTATAGTTTTCTTGTGCAATATTTGAATTATACAATTAATCTTTTCTAACGGATTCGAAACAATTACGTGATGATAAATATTAACCTTTGTTTTACCTAACTCAGATAAAAAGAATCAAGAGATTTACTTTTAAAATTTTACACAATGAATAGATTCACTTTAGTTCATTACAACCACATTAGGATATTTCATCATCATCATCATCATAATCTCAGTCGTAGGACTGCTCTCCAAGTCCACTGCTGGACATAGGATCTCCGTGATCATGAGAGCTGGTTGCCATACTCGCTACGCTTGGCAGGCGGGGTGGCGAGCGCAGGACGCGATGTTGATACACGGATAGAAGCGTGGTGAGTACCTGAGTGAGATGCATGAGTACTCCAACATGTCCAACAGAGGACGTTTTACGACTGCGATGATGTTGACTTATCTATAGAGTCTAATCTATAAAGGAACAAGTCACATGACTGGCTATCACTCTATTTGCCGTGCACTTGCACATTCCGCCGCATTGTCAGTCTGTTTGTTTGCACTGCCATTGAGTAATGCAATTGTGATGTGACACAATCTTCGACTTTGTTGTCCAGATACTAGTCGAAGGACACAAATGACACAATACACGAGATATGCGGCGCCTGCGACGCAAGAGGTTGTTGCGGGTTCGATTCCCGCCTCGGAACAAACGTCTGTATCATCATCATCATTTCATTATAATATAATAACATAAACACGGGAATTTATCGCGTAATACCTTTTGATTATTCCCGACGTTTCGACTGTTTCAACAATCGTGGTCCCGGGTTGACTGGAACCCGCCTGCCAAGCGTGGTGAGTATGGCAACTACCCCTCATGGAGACCCATGACGGAGGCCGTTGTTCATTAGTGGACGTTTTATGGCTGAAATGATGATTTTTCGTAAACTTTCGCGATCACAATTCATTATAATATAATAACATAAACACGGGAATTTATCGCGTAATACCTTTTGATTATTCCCGACGTTTCGACTGTGTTTCAACAATCGTGGTCCCGGGTTGACTGGACCCGGGACCACGATTGATGTGTTTATGTTATTATATTATAATGAATTGTGATCGCGAAAGTTTACGAAAAATCATCATTTCAGCCATAAAACGTCCACTAATGAACAACGGCCTCCGTCATGGGTCTCCATGAGGGGTAGTTGCCATACTCACCACGCTTGGCAGGCGGGTTGGCGAGCGCAGTATGGTATGTTGATATATGGAAAGACGCTACTGCCCATTTTTCGGAAGTATCCCTTAGCAGGCTCTTACTGTATCCACGGGCATGAGAAGAGGGGCAACATTCTACTGCCGGCGCCCCACGGCGCCGAATTGGCGGCCAATGTCTGTATGATCTGCAGATATTTCTTCTGGGTGTTCTGGATGTTTCTCTATATCATAAAAATATCTAATATTATTTCCGTTTATTAACATCCCGGTCTGAGCTCGGCAACCCGCCTGCCAAGCGTCGCCAGTGTGGCAACATCCTCCTCATGATCTTGGATATCCATAAGGGAGGAAGGCCCGTGCCCAGCAGTGGGTGTGGACATAATTCCTACCACTGAGATGATTATGTACGAACGTTGGGAAATAATAAAGGTAATTTATGCGGTAAATACCAGATTATATTTATGCCGTGGGGTGCCGGCAGTAGAACCCCTCCTCTCATGACCGTGGATGCAGTAAGAGCCTGCGAAGGGATACCTCCAGAAGATGGGCAGCAGCGACTTTCCGTATATCAACATCCCCTACTGCGCTCGCCAACCCGCCTGCCAAGCGTGGTGAGTATGGCAACTACCCCTCATGGAGATCCATGAGGGAGGCCTGTTCAGTAATAGACTTTTTACGGCTGGAATGATGAATGATGATGATATGTATGTTAATAATGTGCTGTGATCGCGAAAGCTTAAAAAAGCTTAATTTACCTTGAGTATTACTCAAGTTGAAAACTAAGAGATGAAATGACTTTGGTTTAAATGTAGCCTAGACATATTAACGAATCTATTTACATTTTATTTATCAAAATACGGTAACCGCAAATAAACCAATAAAATAAACAAGATACCTCACTCTTTCACTATCTTTCTCTCACTATGCTTATTAGGATTCCGTATCACCTAGTATTGATATCATATTATTAAGTAGTAAATATATACATAACTAGCTGCTGCCTGCAAGTTTTCCCGCGTTCTTTTTCAGGGTTCTGTACCCAAAGGGTAAAAACTGGACCCTATTACTAAGGCTCCGCTGTCCGTCTGTCTGTGTCTGTCACCCGGCTGTATCTCATGAACCGTGATAGCTAGACAATTGAAATTTTCGCAGATGATGTATTTCTGTTGCCGCTGTGACAGCAAATAATAAAAACAGAATAAAATAAATATTTAAGGGGGCTCCCATAATATGGTACGGAACCCTTCGTGGGCGAGCCAGACTCGCACTTGGCCGATTTTTATTTTGTACGGAACACAATATCTTTTCTAAAATATTGGTAATTAGCTAACTGACAAACCACTTCTAAGAACATCACAGATCTGCCACTGTAAGTCCTGTCAAAATTAGTGTAACAATAATTTCGGAGATTTGGACCCAATTACTTAAGATAGGTAGATTGGGTAGGTATATATTTGCCATTGTGTGCTGACGTGCCTTAGAACGTAATTATTTATTTATTTATTTAATTACACCAACAAAGTATACATCCACAAAATATAAATTGGAAAACAGATGCTACGTTTACACAATGCTATATGTTACCTTAATTATAGGTGCAAACCGCAATGACTTAACATAAAATTTCATATATCTACTTAATTAAAAATTAAATTTATTATTTCAAACCAAGGATATAAATAATTCATCATCATCATCATCTCAGCCATAGGACGTCTACCTGGACATAGGCCTCCTTCATGAATCATAAGGGCATGAGGGGTTGTTGCCATACTCACCACGCTTAGTAAGCGGGTTGGCGAGCTCAGTATCAACATCCTGCGATGTTGATATACGGAAAGACGCTGCTGCCCATCTGCAGGAGGTGACCCTTAGCAGATTCTTACTGTATCCACGGGCAAGAGAGGAGGGGGCAACATTCTACTGCCGGCACCCCACGGCGAGCCTACTTTTAAGAGCTAAAAACCAGGTAGGTAGATTGCATATTTATAAATACGTAGGTATATAATTTACATATTTAAAAGAAGTTTAATAAACTAAAGTAGGTATTTAATTATTAGTTTTTATATTAGACGACATTAATATTGTAATTTTATTCATTGGTAGTAATACTAATGGCTAATTTATTTATGACATCGACTATTGTAACGTTTGGTAGATAAGGTGTGTATGTGTGTGATAATTCCTCAATAATACCTATATTTCATTCATGTTTAGTGAAACAATTAATATTACGATGACAGCTATTAATGAAACATCACATCTCTAATTATAATGATCTTTACGAAGAACAACATAGTATAGAATCGACTAAATACCGGCAGGGTGATTACGTATCTCGCGACAGGTTGTGCAACAGGCGATCGTTGCTGGCAAATGGCAATTCCTTGCTGTTATCTAATACAAAATGTACGTTTGACAGCAGCCTGTTGCAAAACCTGTCGCGAGATACGTAATCACCCTGCGGGTTAAAATGTCGTTCTATGTTAAACCAGAACAATGAGGAAGGAGGTTTAAAATGTATTATTCACCGCGACAGACATCTCCAGTATTTCGTACATTTACGACCTTTAATAGAAAACATGTCACGTTTCATAATTAATATTAAAATCACAAATTAATGGAAACAATGTAGAATCAGAAAGTTGGTATAACTAGCCGTCGCGTCGAAAACCGATAAAATACAATCAAAATTTTCGACGCGACGGCTAGTGTCTTCGTCGCCGAAATGGTTAAGGCAGCCTGCGTTTAAGGCGTTCGTCTGAACATTTGGTTCGACATCGGGTTCGAGTCCCGTCTTAGACAAAATTTTGATTGCATTTTTAATTTCTATAAAATGATACCTTAGTGTGGGTTTACACTATAAAAACAAAAATAGTTATAATATTGTTATAGAATAAATTATTAATTGTTAGAAAATAAATGAGTAACTTAATGCTAACATACCTTTTAAGAATGTAAACAAAAGATCTAGCTTAACTGTTATAGTTTTCCTAGAAAGTTCATCCATATTATCATATAATTATAAATTTCCTGCGGATGACACACAGACAATCGCGGTGTTCACAGACATTCTACATCGAGAGTGGCTGGTGTATAGCTGTCCCGGCGAACTACGTTTCGCGCTACTACTCAACTACCCTACTATTATGAACTACTAGTACTGATAGTACCACCTACCCTTCAACTATTCTACTACTACTACTCAACAAATACTCTACTACCTAGACTACCAAAACTATGGAAATTAAGTGAATTAATTTATGAAATTTATCTATGAATCGGCAGTGAAGTGTATAGCACGGACGCAAGCACCTACGCCTGCCTGATTCCATTTACCGATTTCGAAATTTGAATGCTATTTACAAAATGTAGGCCGCACATTAAATTTTTTTTTTGTAAACCAATTTTGTCCCACTCCTGAGCAAAGGTCTCCCCCAAACTCTTCCAGTCATCTCTATCATTTGAAATATGGAACCAATCACTATCAAATGAATCGAGGTCATCCCGCCATCGCGTCCTCAGCCTGCCCCGACGTCGCCTTCTATCTTCCGGCTGCCACCGTGTTGTAATATTGGCCTATTTCTCATTTTGCATTCTACTTGCGTGGCCCGCCCAATCCTACTTAAGTCTAGCGGTTTTGTATCCGACATCAGCGATGCCGGTTAGTGATCGTAGCATTGTGTAAGGGACTCGGTCAATCCGTTTAAAACCCAGAATGCTACGATCCATCGCCATTTGACAAATTTTGAGCTTGGATTTCTGAACTTCGGTCAAAGACCATGTCTGTGCACCGTAAGTTAGGACCTATCGATGAGTTGGCGTTTGAGTGTTATAGGAAGATCGCCTTTCATGCATTCCTTCATGGACCAGTAGCTCTTCCAGGCATTTTGGATGCGACGATCGATTTCTCGATCTTGCCTTTTACCGAAGCTTGCTAACTGGCCCAAGTAGGTGTAGGTACTCATCGACTTATTGTATTTCCTGTCCATCTGCCTCAACCCTACGTCTCGTGCTGTTAGACATCACTTGGTTTCTTTGACCGGTTCATTTGAAGTGCAACCTCAAGACTTGCCGTGCTCTGTTCTTGGAGCATTTGCAAGAGTTCATTTGCTGTTGGGGCAAAAAGGATTATATCGTCCACAAAGCGCTTTGTGAGACGTTTGCCACCGATGTTAATTCCCTTTGTTCTCCATAAACAAGTTAAGGTCATGAAAACTTCTTCGAGGGTGCAAGTAAATAATATGGGGGAAAGAGGATTCCCTTGCTTTACGCCCTTATTTATTGAGAAAGTCGGACCGGTAGAGTGGATTTCAATATTAGCCGTGCTTTGTCTGTATATTAACTTGAGGAGATTATAATATACGTCTTTTCTATATCTTGATTTTCTAACGATCTAAATATTGCGGAGTGTATAAGACTGTCAAAGGCCTTTGCGTTATCTACAAAGGCTATGTGTATATTTTTCTATAATTTGATTAAGAGTGTGCAGGTGGTTTGTTGTGGAAAAGGATGGACGAAAACCGGCTTGTTTTGGGGGTGGTTGCTGATCTAAAAGACTATCTAAGTATGCGGTTCTGTATAACTTGGATAAAAGTTTTATAAACATGTGATACTAAGCTAATTGGTCGGTAGTTGCCTAAGTTGCTTTTGTCTCCTTTCTTATGAAGGAGAACAATGTTAGAGTGGCATAATTCATCATCATTTCAGCCATAAAACTTCCACTAATGAACAAAGGCCTCCCTCATCGGTCTCCATGAGGGGTAGTTGCCATACTCACCACGCTTGGCAGGCGGGTTGGTGAGCGCAGTATGGGATGTTGATATATGGAAAGACGCTGCTGCCCATCTTTCGGAGGTATCCCTTAGCAGGCTCTTACTGCATCCACGGGCATGAGAGGAGGGGCAACATTCTACTGCCGGTACCCCACGGCATAACTGCTTAGGTATTTCCAGTTTTCGATATGCTTAGGTATATGTGAACTTTTAATACACAAATAAATTCATTCGACGTTCAAGCTATTTTAAAATAGCTATATAGTTAGTTTTTTTAAGAGCGTGTCGGGCCACGCGTTATGTAGGGTTCCGCAGTTTCCCGTAGACCTGTTGTTAGAAGTTAGTGGATATTTTTTTACGTTTATCAAAACATATTATCAGGTATTCATTTAGTTTTCGGCAGGTTTTCGGTTAAAAGTATTTCGGTATGTTTGGTAAACCGCATAATTTATTTGCGCGACAATTTCTCCATAAATAAAAAAGCTAGCATAACCGTTATAGTTTTCAAAGGCCTCCCTCATTGATCACCAAGTACTGATCGTGAGGGGTTGTTACCATACCACGCGTGGAAGGCGAGTTGGCGAGCGCAGTACAGGATGTTAATAAACGCAAAGACGCTGCTGCCCATCTTTCGGAGGTATCCCTTAGCATTCTCTCAGAGTATGCCAACTACCCCTCATGGTTATCCACGAGGGAGGCCTGTGTGATGATTATTGATAAGATTAGAACACCGCTGCTGTACCCAGCAACATTAACAACATAAACAAACATTATAATGTTTGTTTTGATTAAAAAAAACTTATAAAAATGTTAACTTTTTTTTAATTACAAAAAAAGTGTACATGGCATACACGGTTGTAACATGCCTTACTAAGTTGTAGGTACTATACCTACTTACTGCAAACGTAGGTACAACTTAGTCAAAAGAAATAACTCAGGAGGGTAATGGATGGCCTAATGCAGTTGTATTATAATTTGTACAATTTGTATACTATTTAAATAAAACTTGAATAGGCGTCATAGCAATCGTCTTTTAACAAAATTAATATTTATAAATTAGCTTTGTGAGTCTTAAGTTCATAGAGGAAAAAAAATTTTTTGCGTTCGAAAAGGTACACTTTTAGTAACGTCCCATTTTTTCCAAACTTTGTTCTGATCATGAGTCCCATGAGGAATCGAGGGAACTCGTCAAATATTGTAGGAAACATATTATATCAATTTTGGCATATTTAGCTCAAAATCAAGCATTGCATTCAGAAAGTACAATTTGGTGAAGAAGTAATGATGAAGAGATGGTTATTAAATAATACTCATTACAAAATTCACGTGTTCAATTCACAAGGAATGCTGGCTAAGATAATATCTCTATCCACTAATCATCATACTTACGTACAAATCATCATCATCATCAGCATCACAGTCAAGGGAATGAAATAATGTAATATTGTGTACTGGAGTCCCTCAAGGTATAGTTTTGTGACCTAAATTTATATTAGTATTTAAACTTACGGTTGGGTAAGTACCTAAGTACTTTACAATGTTTGTTCGAACCCATTTCTGATGATGGAATCCATGATGGATGAATCAAGTGAAATATAAGAAGTGGGGGTCACCTCAAAGACGAATGTGACTCGGAAACGATATTTACATTTTAAAAATCAATTATGACGCAAAAAGTGTTTGAAAGCGCAGTACGTGAACTTCACAAGGTGATTAACGACTTGGCCGATAAAGTCGTGGCACTGGAGAGCAAGGTGAGCGAGCAAAACGCTTTAATTGCTAATCAAACTGGCGCTATCAATCTGTTGAAGAAGCAAGTAGAGGGTAGGCAGAGCCCAACTCCGCGAACGTCAACAGCAGCGAGTGCGCCGGCCCAGCCAGCGCTGCAGCGACCCGTCCGACAAGCGCGCATAAAAGCTGCCGCAAACATCACGGCGGGATCAAGCGCTACAGCGGCGTCCAAGGAAACGACTTTTAGGAAAGACAAGGTGGGAGAATGTAGCACTAACATTTCTCCTAAGAGTGACGAGGCGAGACAATGCCAACCGAATGCAAACCCCACCGTTAGCATATCTACGACAATGAATAGGGTGACCATGACTTCGACTGAAACGCCGCCGCCTAATACCTCAGCAGCGACTACCTCAACTGACTCGGAATGGAAGGACGTTAGCTACAAACGTCGCCAGGCCAAGCAGCGCCGTATATTGACAGGCTCAGGAGCAGGTAACGAGGAATTACAAACAGCCGAACGACTTAAATTTATACAGGTGTGGTCCTTTAGACCCGAGACTACTGAAGCGAACGTAAAAAATCATATTAATAAGATTGCAGCCTGTGAAAAATATATAGTCGAAAAACGCAACATAAGAACCGACCAACACGCTGCATTTGTAATAGGATTCCCGGAGAATTTGTATAGTCAGCTGTGTGCACCCGAATCATGGCCACAAGGAATCAAGATCTCAGACTGGTTTCGGCGCAGCCCCCGCGCGGAGCGGGGGGCGCTCGCGCAGTCAACCGGCGATCGCGGGCTCAGTGCAGCTCCCGACCTCCGCAGTCACTAAATGCAACGGGAAAGGACGGACGTATGACTCTTTATTCCAGCCAAAGCAGTGTGAAAAAGTTTTAATATGTCACCAAAATATTGCGTCACTAGATAAGAAATCGCAAAAGCTTGAGGTGTTGTTGAGCAGTGATTTAGAATGTGATGTCCTAGCACTAACTGAGCATTGGTTACCGGAATCAAAACTTAAATGTGTCCATTTGCATAACTATAAGTTAGCGTCGTTTTACTGTAGGCAACAAACAGTGCATGGAGGCTCGTGCCTTTTTGTTAAGGATCACCTGAAATGTGCAGCAAATAGTGACTTGACGGCTTTATCTATTGAAAGAATATGCGAAATATCTGCTATCGATTTATTGGACTACGGAATATCAATTTTATGTATCTATAGGACCAACTTAATTTCAACAAATGAATTTATTTATGCATTTGAAGGTTTGCTCAATAAGATAAGCGAATTAGGGAAGGATTGTGTTATTGTAGGTGACTTTAACATTAACTGTCTGGGAGACCTGAATAGCGATTTAAAGAAATTATCAGACTTAATCTCGGCTCACGGTATGTCCAACCTGGTGGATTTTCCTACACGGACCACGGCATCCACATCAACCAGTTTGGATCACCTGTACACAAATTTGCCTGACGGGACAGTCTCGGTGGCACCTATTGTCACAAACATTAGTGATCATCTCGCAATAAAAAGTGAGATCTTACGCGAAAAAACGAACTCTCGTGTAAACTATTATCATGGGAGAATGTTTAGCCGTGCGAATAAAGCCAGTTTTGCGGCAGCTGTAGATAGTGTTGACTGGAATGAATTATTGACTTCTAAAAATAGACCTACAGACATAATTACCTTAATTATTAACGTTATAAAAAATAAATTTGAAATATGTTTCCCAATTAAACGAATGCGTAATAAAAAGTATGACTCATCTTGGATCACTCCGGATGCTAAAAATTATAAATTATTATTATTTGACATCATTAAATTAAGTAAATTAGATCCCGACAATCAAACAATTCAATCTTTAATAGTTGACATGAATGAATATTATGAATTTATTTTGAAATCTGATAAGCGTACATACTACGAAAATATGTTAGGATCGAGTAGGAATGCCTCAAAAGCGATGTGGGGTGTTATTAATAGAGAAAGGGGGAAAAATAACACCCCTATTATAGATTTCACGGACATAGTTGTGAAACCGGATGGATCTGAGTTCTCTAATAAAAAAGAACTAGTAAATACCATGAACGCCAGGTTTTTAAGCGCGGCTGAGTCTTGCGGAGCGCCAGGCGCGAACATCGCCGATGCGCACCGGGCTTTAAGCTTAGCGTGTACGATTTCGGACCGCTCGCTACGGTTTCAGATGTTTAGTGCCAACGAAGTATTACGCATAGTTAGGACACGAATACCACCTAAGGCCTCCAAGGATATATACGGTATATCCATGAAACTTCTACGGGACGCAATTATTCCTCTTGCCCCGATTCTCGCCCATGCTTACAACACATGCATCAGACAGGGATCCTATCCTTGTCCGATGAAAATAAGTAAGGTGTCACCCTTATTTAAAGGCAAGGGAAGGAGATGCAACATAGACGGATATCGCCCTGTCTCAATAATACCGGCGATAGCGAAGGTTTTTGAAAACGGACTTAGTTCCCGTCTTGTTGCATTTCTTTCAGCGACGGACGCCCTGTCTGACCAGCAATATGCCTATCGCGAAGGCCGATCGACCACATCACTGGCGCGGCAAGTCATAAGCCACATACTAGCCGCTCGCGAAATGAAACAACAGGTCGCAGTGATATGCTGCGATCTGTCGAAAGCGTTTGATGTAGCCGACCACAACATATTGGCGATCAAACTGCATCACTACGGCATCGGCGGCAGGGCACATGACCTGCTAAGCGACCTCATGCGGAATCGGTCGCAAGTAGTGCTGGGTAGCGGTGGGGAGGCAATATCAGATCCACTGAAATCGAGGAAGGGCGTCGCCCAAGGTTCCTCGGTGTCAAATATATTGTTCTCCTTACTGCTGAATGACCTTCCCAGCTTCGTCACAAGTGCGGAAGTTTTTATGTATGCTGATGACGTAGCTGCGATTGTTACTGCACCCTCTATAGATTTGTTGGAGGCGAAACTGAATAGCACGGCGACCCGACTGGTGAAATGGTTTGGAATGAACGGGCTAGCTCTTAACCTAGGCAAAACTCATTTCATCCATTTTTACCTTTCGGGCTGCGCACCAAGACAAATTGCAGTCGTAGCCAATGGAATGCTAATCGAGCAGGTGCAGGTTATTACCTTCCTGGGCTTTCAGTTGGATAGAGGACTGCAGTGGGCGAGCCATATCCACAAGCTGTGTGGAAGACTGGGTGGTGCGTGTTACGCGCTGAGCCGGATGGCGCGCGTGGTGTCCACCGAGGTGGTCCGTGCGTGCTTTTTTGCAACCGTCCAGTCGCTCCTCCAGTACGGCGCCGAGCTGTGGGCGCGCGCAGCCGATTGGGAGCGCGCGTTCCGAATGCAAAAAAGGGCTGTACGAGCGATTGTGAGGATCCCCAGCGATCAGTCAGCGAGGCCTCATTTTAAGTACCTGAGGATTCTTACTTTGCCATGTCTGGTAATTTATCAGGTGGCAATGTACGTTAGACAGAACCAAGACTTATACGCATCGCTAGGCGCGTCACATACGTACCAGACGCGGAGCCGCGACAGACTAGCCTCGGTGTCGCACACACTGGCAAAATCTTCCAAGTTGTCACATGTCATGGGCCCAGCAGTATACAACGGGCTCCCCAGCTCTGTTACACAAGCCCAAAGTCTGCCCGCATTCAAGTCCAAACTAAAGTGCTGGCTTATTGAGCGGACCTTTTATAGCTACGACGAATTCGTAGCTCATAAGGCATGAATTTTCATTTTTTTTTTTTGTTAATAATTATTTCTTTTTTTTTTTATTATTGTAACTACCTACTTTGGTTATTATTTATTTTCTATTATGATTTTGTATTTCTATTTTTTTATTTTAATCCTTATCTTTATATAATCTATTATTATTATGAATAATGTCAAATAGTTAAAATGTATAAGAATCCAATCCTATTATGTTAAATGTTTAAAAAATGACTTGTAATTATTATTACCAATAAATGACTATTATGACTATTATTATTATACAAATGTAAGAACCTAGAAGTATTTCTTTAGTTCTGTCTTTTAATTTTTTGATTGTTTGTTTAATTAACTTGTTATAAGGTAAAAACCATTTTTGCGCTTACGTCGTTAAAAATACGGTGCGGGTGTATCGCTCTGTACTTCTCACTCGCGAGAAAACCATATTAGGGGGCGAATTTCCCTATTATGCATAGCACTGTCTGTCTGTCTGTGCATGACACGATTACAACCGAACGCGTTGACCGATTTACATGAAACCTTTTTTGTTAGCACTGTCGGTAGGTACTGATTGATTTTGGTGACCAGGGTAAGACCGGAGTTATTGTGATCTCAAAAAGGTCATCTAAGGTCAAAAATGACATTTTTCGGAAACTTTCGCCCCCTTTTATGGTACGAGTACCCCCGTACCAATGGTTGTCTTGTCATTCCGCTCGACGCTCGTCTGTCAGTTGGCTACGGCATTGCGAGGACGCACCTGTGCTTGACTTCGAAACATTTTCTATTATAAATATACTTACTAGGTTTCGCATTATACTAGTTTAAATAAATGATGAAACTTACAAATAACAATTTGTGTGATAAAAAAGCTTGTCGCGAGATTAACCTGTGTACCTGTAACTTGATCTAATTGATTTACATTGTTTTTTCAAACAATGTAAAGCTTTCAAACTAATAGAGTATTCTTCGAATTAACTGATATCTGTCTGCTTATTTAATACGGTCACTATAAAAGTATTATACCTACGGCTTATTTACGGTCTACTATGCAGCGCTACGACGTCTATTTTATGATTTATGATTTTATGATTTACTACATCTAAGTCCACGCAGACGAAGTATAATAAGCGATTACAGCGCGAGCATTTTCACTAGGCGAAATATTACGCGCCGCCTGCGCGTGAATGATGAATCAAAATAACCAATAAATATTATTACCCAATAAAGACTTAGGTAGGTACCTACTAGGTACCAATATCCAATATGTATATAAAAAGTACTAAGTAAAAAAAAATAGTTAAAATTCTCAAGTTGTTCGTAGATAAAACTAATATAGTTTTAGCTCCTTTAGAATTGTATTATAGGTGCCTACACCCACTCTCCCTTTTGTGACGCAGACGCAGTTGCGCCGGACAGCTAGTAATAAAAGCCAGGGATATGCATCACGTCAGTTTATTACTCTTATTTTTATTCGCCTTCAGGTCCCTGTAAGCCTGTATGGCGTCCGTGCGCGCGCGCTCTCTCCTCAGCGAGTCGGCTGCGCTGGCCTGCCTCGTGGCCGCTGAAGGGCTGCCGAGGAGTTTGCTGAGCAGCAAATCGCGGCGACCGGGCTGAGGAGTTGAAGATAAACATGTTAATGTTAAATACTTGTATGGTGTGGGAGGGAGTAGTACTACCAAAGGTTGACATAGTTATTTTAAGTTTGGACATAGGCCCCCCTCATGGATCTCCAAGGACTGATCATAAGGGGGTTTTAGCTATACTCGCCACGCATGGCAGGCGGGTTGCGCAGTACGGGATGTTGATACACGGAAAGACGCTGCTGCCTATCTTCCGGAGATACCTCCGGGCAGATTTTTACTGCATCCGCGGGCAAGTGTGGAGGGGAAACATTCTACTGCCGATACATAGTATAATATATACATAAATAAGTACGGATAAAAAATATGATATATTTATGACATTTATATTATCTCATCATTTCAGCCATAAAAAAAGGGTAGTTGCCATTCTCACCACGCTTGACAGGCGGGTTGGTGAGCGCAGTATGGGATGTTGATACACGGATAGACGCTGCTGCCCATCTTCCCGAGGTGTCCCTTAGCAGGCTCTTACTGCATCCACGGGTAGGAGAGGAGGGGTAACATTCTACTGCCGGCACCCCACGGCCGCGAGGCATCATCAGGTGAGACGCTGAGGTGTTGACTGGTCGGCCGCTGGAACGAAAGTAAACTTGTGGTGGCTTTCGTTCCAGCGGCCGACCAGTCAACACCTCAGCGTCTCACCTGATGATGCCTCGCGGAGAGGCGAAACACGTGTCGTCTTAGACAGGTTTGGGTATGCATGCTGCACTGACAAACAAGGATGTTGGGCACTGGACAAGGAATTGCCTGAATTGTCAGAAGAGCAAAATAACGTCATACAATTATATCGTCATACGTCATACAAGCACACCTTTGGGACAATTTCAAGAAGCAGGAAGATTGGAACATCTACATGTGGACATCGTGGGACCGTTACTACCTTCAGAAGATTGCTAATACATTGTGACAATGATAGATCGTCGAACCAAATAGCCTGAAGCAATGCTGTACATAATATAACCGCCGTGGTACGTGTACGCCAGTATGAATCAACACTTTTACAAGCTTTAATGAAATAGATGGGAGTGACACGCCTAAGAACTTCAAGCTATCACCCTCAATCCAATGGACAGATTGAACGTTGGCACCGGATATTGTAAGCAGCACTCATGGCTCATGGAGCTACTTGCAACTAGACGAGAGAAATATACACTGTTTTACTGGGACTTCGGGCATCAATCAACAAAGAAAACAACCTTAGTCTGACCCTAGGCGCCCCGCCCTGCAGCGCCAGCTTCTTGTGGTGGAAGGTGAGCGAGGGCGGCGCGTGGCTGTGTCTTACCCTAGGCGCCCCGCCCTGCAGCGCCAGCTTCTTGTGGTGGAAGGTGAGCGAGGGCGGCGCGTGGCTGTGTCTTACCCTAGGCGCCCCGCCCTGCAGCGCCAGCTTCTTGTGGTGGAAGGTGAGCGAGGGCGGCGCGTGGCTGTGTCTTACCCTAGGCGCCCCGCCCTGCAGCGCCAGCTTCTTGTGGTGGAAGGTGAGCGAGGGCGGCGCGTGGCTGTGTCTTACCCTAGGCGCCCCGCCCTGCAGCGCCAGCTTCTTGTGGTGGAAGGTGAGCGAGGGCGGCGCGTGGCTGTGTCTTACCCTAGGCGCCCCGCCCTGCGGCGCCAGCTTCTTGTGGTGGAAGGTGAGCGAGGGCGGCGCGTGGCTGTGTCTTACCCTAGGCGCCCCGCCCTGCGACGCCAGCTTCTTGTGGTGGAAGGTGAGCGAGGGCGGCGCGTGGCTGTGTCTTACCCTAGGCGCCCCGCCCTGCGGCGCCAGCTTCTTGTGGTGGAAGGTGAGCGAGGGCGGCGCGTGGCTGTGTCTTACCCTAGGCGCCCCGCCCTGCGGCGCCAGCTTCTTGTGGTGGAAGGTGAGCGAGGGCGGCGCGTGGCTGTGTCTTACCCTAGGCGCCCCGCCCTGCGGCGCCAGCTTCTTGTGGTGGAAGGTGAGCGAGGGCGGCGCGTGGCTGATCTCTCCGAACGGCACTCGCTCGTACACCACCTCCTGCCGATCCTTCAGCGACTGGAGACAAACATACGAACTCGTGAAAATACAAGTCACCCATGATCGTAACTAAATTTGTATCTTAAATAAATTATTTAATTTTTTTTTTTATGGTCAACAAACAGCGACACATTATATTTAGTTTTTTTTTAATTTATAGAATATTAAGGTCAATAAAGGTACACAAATTATGACAAATTTAAAGAAAAGGGCAATGCAATGCTTAGTCGAATTCGATGCAACCGCGAGTAGGTATTATTACCTGTTGCTGTTTCTCCTGCTTGGCTTTCTTTTTAAGCGTGTCTTTCTGAGTGCGCGTAAGTTTGGCCTCTCTGTCCGCGGCGCTGGTCTTGCCGCCGGCGGCGCGCCGGGCCTTCTTCGCGCGGTACTGCTTGAAGTCCGCCATGCGGGCGCCTTTCACGTCATCTTCGTCTAGGTCTTGCTGGAATGGGACGGGCTTAAGTTAGTTTTCAGTTCCTTCTCTTTAGGGGCCAATCATAGATTACGTCACACGTTAAGGGGGAGTGGGTTGACGAAGTCTGACATTTTGTGACAAGGGGTGGATCTTAGAATAATCACATAGGTAATAGAAGTAAGGCTAAAATACAATTCTCTTTAAGCCTTACTTCAAGTTTGTTAGAAGTAATCTTTATAGCTAACTTCACGTTTATTATTGCTTTATTTAGCTTTATATGTCATAAGTAGAACCAAATTTATAACCATTTGACTGTTTATTTACGCCATCCTTGTAAATTCCAAAGAGTATGACTGTATATGCATCTCTTTCAAACTCGGTTATAATACCATAAGTAACAAGTTTATAAAAATAAGAATTTTAATTAACCCACAACACTACCTAGTCTGAGGTAACCTAATTTTTACCCTCAGTTTTGCAATCCACATCATGCACTTTCATTTTCATACCACACTTTGGTATATTTGAAAAAAGAGCTGATAATCTTCAAACGGCTGAACAGATTTTAATGAAACATGGCTAAGAACACTCAGGATAAAATTATCTATGGCACAAAAAAAATAAACAAAAATCTGTTCATCCGTTTGGGAGCTACAATACCACAGACAGACATGTTAAACTTATAACACCCCTCTCTTTTTGCGGGGGGGGGGGGTTAGAAAGAGTACAGAATGATTGATATTCGTTGCTATTTAGCCTGGTTTCTATAACGTTAATATTCTAACGGGTGGAATAAGGGTTCTGACATTCACAACGTCGCAAAAAATACTTTCAATGGAAATAAACCACTATATAACATATCTAGATGCCAAATTGCAAAATATATGACGTAACACTAGGGTCTCACACATGTGACCTGCACTCACAGGATAGTAGTCTTCCTCGGTGACGTCCCCGTGCAGGGCCTTCACAGCACTGTTGATGCGCAGCGAGAACCCTCGTCCGGACTCTCCGGGCAACTTGCGCAGTTTGGAGATTGGATTGCTGCCTGCTCCGCTTTTATTGTGTTCTGAAAAGGCAGTAATTGATACTGATATAGACATAAAGAATATAGGGTTGAGCAAGTATTTATTTCTCATAAAGAACATGGTTTACTTGAATGAATGAAAACTATCTAATATACTTATTTCTAGCATAGTAGTAAAAGTATCTAAAGTAGGTGTTAAGTGGTTATTGGAAATTTGTTTTATCAAAAATGTGTTGTTTAAGCCTTGTTTTTAAAAGTGTGCATAGATAAACAGTTTTTAATATTATCAGGTATTTTATTATACAGCTGAGCATCACTCATCTTTCCATATTCATTCCAAATTCCCAATCTTTGGTGTTTACAGTGCAAGCTCATTCTTATTTCTAAAATTATATGTATAGGTCCTTTTGGTTAGTAAGTTGTGTGTGGATTTTACCAGTCAGTATTTTTTTACAATGATGCAGGTTAGGTATAAATAAAGTTGCATAATAGTAAAATGTTTGCTTGTTCATAGTGTTAGTGCTAGCCAGGTAATCATAGTTATAGTACTTTTACCAGTTTATTTTGTGAGGCTTGGAGAGTTTTAATATTTAACAATACAGCAATTATAAAATCTCCCATGTACACACAGACAGAACGGAACACGGAACAGAAATATATATACTAATAAAGTATAGATCATTATTCACGCAAGACATGGTTACTGACATTAGTTGAACATGATATTAGCTAGAGTCACACATCTTGCCTGTCTATGTGCAAATATTTAAATAAAAGTACCTACTAATTATTATTGTTTATTACATCTACTATTCTACATTATATTGTGAATTAATTTACATTTGTTGTTAGCAAAGTACTCACCATGATGTTGTAATCTTTTAAGATTTTTCTTCTTATTTTGTTTTTCATCTGATACAGTATCCTTATTTTGGAAGGCAAATAGTCTGGTTAGCGACTTCGGCACTGGTTGATCATCGGGGTCTTTTGGAGGGGCATTTATTTTCGATTTTAGGCTGGAAGAATGAGTTTGCATAAAAAAGTGGAGTTTAATTTATAAGGTTTTCTAAAATCACAAATTTTGTGGATCATACATTTTTTCACGCCTTGCCAGTTGGACCAAAGGATCTTTAACACCGTGGTGCTTTTTAGCTGGTATTTTGCGACCCATGGTGAGATAAATTCAACAAATGAACACTCAAGAATAACACCAATCTGTACCACGCGTGTGGCTTCTAAATCTTTGTATAAAACAATTCCTAGACTAAGTGATCGTGCACATTACAATTTCATACGAAAAACGTAATTATAACGTAACTTCTTATCTAAAAAGGCAGATTTTACATTATTTTAAATAATGTACAAGTTCTCACAAGTTAACACAACATAACCTCAAAGAAATCAGATGTTTTTGTTTTGATTGTAATCATTTATTGTCATTGTCACTGTCATATTTGTCACATAAATATGTCAGTTAAAGGTTTGATTGTTTCGAAACATTCGGCCCAAATTATTTCATTGGACCATGTCGTTGTATAAATATTTTTGTATGTCAAATTATTTTTTGTAGCTACCACCAGCCACCAGCTAGGTCGTCTGTTAATATTAAAAATTGTTTATGTTTTTTGGAACAAACTAGGGCAACTATTTTATATATTTGCATTTTAATTGGACTCTGAACATCAGGCAATATCCGAACCGTTTTGTTTGTTGTCTCTTCTTCGGGAGGGAGGGGGCTTGTTTTTTTAGAAGCAAGGTCGTTCTTTGTGTCAAAAAATTACTTGTGACGATTAAAATTTACAAATACCACCAACTATTACTTCAGTGATTGACTATTTTGTGTTAAAATTAAACAATCGTACTGTGTGTATGTCGTGCGTAGTCATTAGGTTTTAGTGAAACCCGTGTACTCTATACGTTCCAATGAGTTTGGGAGGAGGTCAAAACACAGAGGGAATAAATGCAGGAGGAATATTTGTTCAATTCAACCAAGATTGCACGTAAGTATCGAGCTTTTTTTATTATTGTTGAAGGATTTGGTTATTGTAAGATCCAGTTCAAGCGCAGTTGCATCTGATGGGATTCCCTTGAGATGTCTGCGAAAGGTAAGTGCAGTGTCAAGAATTGTCATATGTTAATTCTGTTGGGCGTCCTTTATTTAGATAAATTAGCGTCATTGTATCATGTACTCGGCGCTGTCATTGGCGCGGTGATGCAATATGTCATTGCCAGGTTTCGTAACCACCTCTCCACTTGAGGAGCTGTGCCCCAAGGTCATCCCTGGACCCTGCCCCAGTCCCTGCAGCATCAGTCTCAGTTTGCCAAATTAGTTTTGTTGACAAACACCTTTGTTTGCTGTTTTCACTACTCACAGCTGATTTGGTTTGCAAACATTGATGCTGTTTTTTTATGGCTTACAAGTATTACAAACTGAGGGATTTATGTAACTTTGATGTAAATTCATGATAAATAACTTTCACACTAATATTAGCTATAAATAGGTACCAGTTCATGTCAATAGAGAATAGTAATTTTTTTATTTAAAGTGTAAACCCACACTAAGGTATCATTATAGAAATGAAAAATGCAATCAAAATTTTGTCTCCGAAGGGACTCGAACCCGTAACGTTCAGACGAACACCTTCAACAAAATTTTGATTGCATTTTTCATTTCTATAATAGAGAATAGTGTTAACAAAGTTCTAATCTCTATTTGCATTATTATAATACTTTGTTATTTAAGGTATTCAAAGAAAAACTTTGTGTATTAGGAATTAAACTAAAAATAGAAAGTTTAGTTAAGTTGTGAAAGGATGTTTTTACCTTCATCATAATAGTTAAAGAAGTCATTAATTATGACAGCACAAATTTTGCATACAAAGTGAAATTGGCATGGAGAAAGTAATATATTTTATATAGTTTAGCAGCTGGCTTGGTTTTAAGGTGGAGTTCACAGATGAAATTTAACTCCCGATGCGCCAAATGCACCGACAGGTGTGCATAAGGTTTAAACACTCCGCGCGCTTAGTGTACCGATACATAAGTTAAATCAGGTTTAGTTATTTTATGTTTTGTAGAATACATAAACATGTAGAAAATTTCAATATGAATCTAATTGTTATGTCCAATAAAACATCATATTTAGGTAAATACGTGTATTGCGCTAGGTAGCAAGATACAGACTAATAATCACCAAAGTATGTCAAACTACCCTCACTTAGCCAACCTTATTATTGCAAGAAGGCAGACAAGTACCTGCAGGTTGCGTACATAACATACCTTTCCCCCAAGTATGTAAACAGAAATACAATTCACAGAGATAACTAAGAACAATTATAAAGCAATATATAATATACCATTTAGAACACAAGAAACATAAAACTGAATTAAACTTAACATTAACACATTCTTGAAAACCTTACATTAACTTAAGACATAAAATTATAATCTAGAACCGGTCTGGTATAGGGAGACTTGCCATGTACAACCAGCTTATTCTTGACTTTCCCACCTGAGTAACCTGGCTGTGATTCAACTGGTATACCCAGCATTTCTGCCCATTTGTCCGAACTCGGTATTTCTATAATTGGTTCGCAATTTTCATTAGGAGGTATATCTTCCATTTCCTGCTCTTGTCCTATCTCATCCCCACCGTCTACATTCATGTCACTTTCCTGTTCTTGTATGTTGGGTGAAGTGTTAGTGTGTTGAGCCTGAGGTGTTAATGTGTCTGTTGTTTGTTTATGAAACAGCTGATCTACATGTCTACTGACTACGTTTCCATCTTCCGTTTCTACTCTATAGCTAGCTGGACCTTCCTTACTTACTATAGTTCCTGGTAACCAACGTGGGCCACTACTGTAGTTTCTATACATTACTGTTTGACCTAAGTCTGTCTGTCTGTTGTTTTTGTTACTGTTTCTTAAGATTTGTTCTTCTCTGAGTTTTCGTTGACGCTCATGTGGGTTTATAGTGTCAAGCAATGTTCGTAGGCGCCTGTTCAACAAGAGCTCAGCGGGACTCTTGTTTGTAGACGCACATGGTGTAGCGCGAAGTCCTAACAGCATGTTAGGAATTTTAACATCCCAAGACATGCGGTCCATTTTTCGAAGCTTGTCTTTAACGGTTTGTACCATACGCTCCGCCAAACCATTGGTGGATGGGTGAAAAGGAGCCGACCTGATATGTCTAATTTTATTTGCTTCCAGAAACTGTGTCATTTCGGCAGAAACAAATGGAGTGCCGTTATCAGAAACCAAGGTCTCGCATAATCCATGTGTAGCAAAAATCATTCTTAGGTGCCGTATCACTGTAGTCGAAGTCATACTATTGACGATGAACACTTCCGGCCACTTGGAATATGCATCGACAACAATAAGAAATGTTTTATTCTGATAGGGCCCCGCGAAATCAATGTTCAGTCTGGACCAAGGTTTTGTCGGCATGACCCATTCGTAAGTTGTCTTAGGTGGCATATGACGGTTTTCCAGACATTTTGTACAGTTTTTTACTAAAGCCTCAATATCAGTATTAATGTGTGGCCACCATACATAGCTTCGAGCTAGTGACTTTGTTTGTACAATGCCACTGTGTGCTCTGTGTAAAGCACTCAAAACAGCTTCACGCAGCGATGGAGGCACCACCACGCGACAGCCCACGAGAATGCAGTCGTCGTGCACAGACAACTCAGCGCGATGCAACCAGTATGGACGTAGTTGATCGTCTGATTCCCTGGCTGGCCAACCGCTTAATATGTAATGACTTACACGATTTAAAACTCGATCACGCTTTGTAGCTGATGCGATTTGATCTACGTCAATCGGAAAGTCCTCGGGAGTCTCAGCCATAAGAAGTACATCGCACAGTTGTGGTTCTGATTGTTCCGGGACTGGCTGCGGCCAACGACTCAACCCATCAGCATGTCCTATTTGTGTTCCTGGTTTATATGTGATATCATAGCTGTATGAAGTAAGCAGCAAAGCCATTCTCATAAGCCTCGGTGACAAAACATTTGGAATAGGCCTTTTTGGATCGAAAATACCCAGTAAGGGTTTATGATCTGTCACAATCACGAAAGACCTACCCATCAGGTAGTTATGGAATTTGCTTACCCCAAACATGATAGCTGTAGCTTCTTTGTCCAGTTGAGAGTACCGACGCTCGTGCGTGTGCAGTGTCCTAGATCCCATAGCTATGGGGCGTTCCTGTACGTCGTCCATAACGTGCGCCAAGACGGCCCCCACTCCATACTCGGAACTGTCACAGGTGAGTACCAGCGACCTGTTTAGGTCATAATGTACGAGTGTCAGGTCAGACGATAAAAGACGCTTAGCAGTATCGAAACTACTCTGTTCTCTTTTAGTCCATGTCCATGTCCGAGACTTGTCGAGCAATCTATGTAGAGGCTCGAGAATTGAAGCTTTGTGAGGTACGAACCTCTCGTAAAAATTGTATAAGCCAAGGAAAGCCTGTAGCTGGTGGACATTTTTAGGTGCCGGTGTACTCAGTATCGACTCAACTTTACTCGGTGCCGGATGGATACCGTTAGCGTCAATAACGAAACCTAAAAATTCCACCCGCTCCTTAGCAAACTTACATTTGTTCTCATTGAGCCGCAATCCTGCCTTCTCGATCCGCGCAAGCACTGTGTCTAGGCGCTGCGTCATCTCGGGCATGGTGCGGCCACTGATGATGACGTCATCGATGAGCACCGCGACGCCCGGCACGCCCGCTAGCAACGCCGTCATCAATCTCTGGAAAATACCTGGACACGCCTTCACGCCAAACGCCAATCTGTGTACAGTGTAAAGACCCTTAGATGTGTTCAAGGTTAGTAGTCGCGCTGTCGCGTCCGTGACAACCACCTGAGTGTATGCCCTATCGAGATCAAGTGTGGTGTAAAATTTCCCCCCAGATATGGTCGCGAACACTTCACTAGCAGTGGGCATCGGATATGTATCAGACTCGGTAGCCTGATTTACCGTGCTTCTGTAGTCTCCGCAAAGCCGAACTGCGCCATTCTTTTTGATGATAGGCACGACGGGAGTTGCCCATTCTGAAAAAGGTACCGGCCTAAGAACATTTTCACCTACCAAACGATCTATCTCATTTTCCACTCTCTCTTTGATAGCGTAGGGCACAGGTCGCGCCTTTAAAAATTTGGGCGAAGCGTTCGGTTTCAATTGTATCGCGACTGGGTCCCCTCGGTACGTACCGAGTTCGTCTTTAAAAACCTCACCATACTTAGCTAATACGGCCTCAGTCGTTCTCATGTCATCGTCTAGAACTTTATTCACATTCACAGAAATGTCAAGAGCCTCGAACCAATCACGTCCTATCAGGTTCGGGCCCGCACCTTCAGCTACCACTACGTTAAGGTCACGCTTAATGTCTCTATACATCACCGGAATCGTAGTTTGTCCTAGCACCGTAACCCGCGAGTCGTTCCACGTGCGCAGCCTGGTGTGCAGCGGGCGCAGGCGCGCGCCGCGCGGCAGGCGCGCCCACGTGCGCTCGTTGAGCAGCGAGAAGGCGGCGCCGGATTCCACCTCCATGTCGACGGGCACGCCGGCCAGCGCCACGCGCACCACGAAGGCAGGCACGCGCGCGCCCCCGGCCCCCGCGGCACCTACGCTGTAGAAGCCGTTCATGCTCTCGACGGTGTCTTCTTCCGTATAGTTTACTTTTCCGGGTCTGATATTCTTCTTAGTGATGCAAATCTTTTCGATATGCCCTTTCTTTTTGCAGTAGTGACAAACCGCGTTGAGGAAACGGCATGTCCCGCCGTGTCGGTCTCCACAGCGGTAGCAAAGTCGAATATTTGTTTTGACTTTGAGTGCGTTGACCTCCATCGGCTCTGGCGCGAGCGACGCCGCGGGCGCGGTGTCGGGCGGCGATGTCGCGGCGTGCATCATGCGCGCGTCCCTCCCCGCGCTGTCGGCGGACAGCATGGCGTCCACGACGTCGGCGTACTGCAGGCGATCACGTTTCAACAGGTCGTACTGCAGCGCGCGATCCCTCATGCCGCACACGAGCCTGTCTCGCAGCATGCGTTCCAAATTTGAAAAATTACAGTCGGTACTGATCTTCCGTAGCTGAGCAATGTACTCCGACGATGTTTCATCTTTCCCTTGATCGCGTTTGTAAAATTTGTATGAAGTCGATATTTCGTTGGGCTTTGGGCTGTAGTGTTTGGTCAAGATCTCCACTATTTCGTCGAAAGATACATCACATGATTTTCGCGGTGTTATCAGAGCAAGTAATGTTTCGAACGTCGGAACACCACACACTGTGCAAAAATTCGCCTTCTTTACTGAATCGTCGTAGATTCCATTTGCTTCAAAGCAATATTTTAGTCTTACGATATAAGTGTCCCAATTGTCCGATTTGGCGTTAAATTCACTAAATCTCACTAATGTAGTCGCCATATTTCACTTTAATCCAAGTCGCCACTGTTATGTCCAATAAAACATCATATTTAGGTAAATACGTGTATTGCGCTAGGTAGCAAGATACAGACTAATAATCACCAAAGTATGTCAAACTACCCTCACTTAGCCAACCTTATTATTGCAAGAAGGCAGACAAGTACCTGCAGGTTGCGTACATAACACTAATGGTGTATGATTTATATCATAACATACCTATTATTATGTGGTGCTTCTGTAAAATTATTTTTTTTTGCAATTAAAGCACCAAAATCAAGCTCCAATAAAAAAGTTGACTCACCCGAGGGATTAATTCTAATTATTGGGGGGGTCACCAGATCTGCACTGACGTCCCGCATTGGGGTGTATTGTGCATTGTGCCCCGAGGTACTGCCCCGACCCTAACATAACCAGTCCAACTCCTTGAAATACCGGAGAAGGACTCGGGGTCGCTGGCAGCATTCCATGAGCACCCCCAAAGGGTATGCCGATGTTGTTGAAGAAGAAGGGCATGACTCCATGAGCTCCTGAAGACCTGTCTCTAATCTAGTTTGTCTCGTGGCACCACAGTGCAGTAGCACATGCCCCACGGTTTCTTCCTCTTCAAGGCACCTGCGACATAGTCCACTGTCTGTGGCACCTATCTTGAGAAGATGGTAGTTGAGATCACAGTGTCCAGTGATGACGCCCACCATCATCCGTAGGTCTTGTCTTGTCATCTTAAGCAAAGTATTGGTTATATTTCTGTTTCTCTCTGGGAGCATTTGTTTTTATGCTTACAGTCTGGTCTGCGATCCCACATTTTTTGGTGTTCTTTTTCTGAGTTTATTTAAGCCTGGTTTTGATCTCTGCGGTCGGGGGGATTGTAAAGGCCGATATCGTCGGAGTTTGGAGTGAGACTGGCTCCTTCCTTTGCCAACGCGTCGGCCTTGGTGCCAACGCGTCGGCCTTGGACCCGAGGGATTAACTGCCCATTA
Source organism: Pasiphila rectangulata (assembly GCA_963082625.1). Taxonomy (NCBI): domain Eukaryota; kingdom Metazoa; phylum Arthropoda; class Insecta; order Lepidoptera; family Geometridae; genus Pasiphila; species Pasiphila rectangulata. Next base: position 1,510,924 of record OY720246.1, on the reverse strand, counting down.
TATATTTAGACTGAACAGGGTTTTTTTACAAATAATTTCCTGCCAATGGAACCAGCAAATGCCGTTCAAACCTATTAATTTCTATACTTGACTATTCAGTCATTTTAAAAGTCATAATAAAGTTAATGTGTTGGTTTTCCTTGTATTATTTTGTTTTCGGCTCTATACCAAAATAAATAAATAGAACTAGGTAGTTTCAGTTATTTTATTTATTAATTTTGTGCCTTAGAATAAAGTCAAGGTTAAAGATATTTTCAGAATCAAAGGTCAAGGGAGCTTGTCATTTTGAATGTCAACATAGATACAAATTATTGCTTTTTTTTATGAAATAAGTATTGTTTTATAACATTTTTTTAGCCTGTACAACTTGCAACCAGGCACATCTAACTTAACCATGTTGTTTAAGGTTTGTGTGTTGTATTTAGCATAGAGGAGATGGGTGTGATTGAAGATTTGTGGGAGAGATTTAAGAAAGTTGCTATTGAGTTATGCGGGGTTGCTAAAAGAAGGAAAGGAAGAAAGAACTATAATGTGTGGTTGGATAAAGATGTACAAAGGGCTATGCAAGAAAAGAAGAAAGCGTGGTTGGATTGGTTAGCAACAAAAGCTAACCAAAAAGTTCAAAAGGCAACAGGTGATGAGACAACAGATGACGAGATAAAGGAAGCAAGAATGAAGTATAAAAGATTGAAATCAGCAGCGAAAGAAGTTGTCTAGAAAGAAAGAGGAATGTAAGGATGATTTTGACAGGAGGCTAACTGAAGATTTCAAGAAGTCAAACATCAAGTTTTCTGGAAATCTGATGGATTTCCAGAAAACTTGATGTTTCACTTCTTGAAATCTTCAGTGAGCCTCCAGCCAGAGGAAAAACTTTACCTCAAAGCTGAGTACAATCAGGAATCAAGATGGGAGCATAATAAAAGTAGAAGAATGTGTGTTAAAGAGATGGAAAGAGTATTTTGAAAGTTTGTTTGAAAGAGAGGAAGTGCAGGTACAACATCCGGCACCTTCCATGGAAACTAATATAAATGTTGATGAAAGTGAGATAAGCATGGATGAAATAGTGAAAGCGTTGAAAAGTATGAGGTTAGGTAAGGCTGCAGGGTATGACAGGATTACCGACGAGATGCTGAGGGCTGGACAGGGCATAGTGGCTAGCCAGCTGTACCGCCTTTTCAATTTGTGCTGGCGAAATGGGCAAGTACCGGGAGACTGGTGCAAAGCCGTAATCGTGCCATTGTATAAGGGAAAAGGGTTACGGCAGGACTGCATAAATTACCGCGGTATAAGCCTTCTCAGCGTCGTCGGTAAATTGTATGCGAAAGTGTTGATTGAAAAGGTTGTGAATGAAACAGACGAAAAGTATGAGATGCACAAGCGGAATTTCGAAAGGGAATGGGATGTACGGATCAAGTCTTTTCCTTGCAGTGCATAGCCGAAAAGTGTTTGGCTAAAAACAAGAAGGTCTATTGCGCGTTCGTGGATCTAGAAAAGGCCTATGATAGAGTGGTGAGAAATGAATTGTGGTCAGCATTGTCCGTGAACGGTGTGAGCAGTGTCCTCATACGAGCATTGCAATCTCTTTATAAGGATTCTAGTGCTTGTGTAAGGATAAACGGGGCATATACTGAATGGTTTCATATCGAAAAAGGTGTTAGACAGGGATGTGTAGCGTCACCGTGGCTGTTTAATCTGTTCATGAACAATTGCTTTACAGATTTAAAAGAGAATGAAAGTGGGTTGAGAATGAATGAGTTAATCGTCAAATGATTTATCTATGCTGATGCCCAAGTATTACTTGCGTCTTCGGCCGAGGAGTTGCAGGAGATGGTAACTGCTATGAGTGAAGCTTTTGTTAGAAATGGAATGAAGATGAATGTAAAGAAGACGAAAGTGATGGTGTTTGAAAGAGATTAGGCAGTGACAGACTGCAATATCGTGATTGGAGATGAACAAATTGAACTGGTGAATGAGTTGGTGTATCTGGGTTCAAAGTTTACAAGTGATGGAAAGTGTGAGAGTGGCATTGAAACAAGTGTGAATGCAGGAAACTTGGTAAATGGAGCTTTGCACTTCTTTATGAACAGTCGGAACGTGTCTAACAAGGCTCGTTTGGCTGTGCATGAGGGGGTGTTGGTTCCGACACTCATGTACGGAAGTGAAAGTTGGGCATGGCAGAAGAAACATGAACGCAGAATAAATGCAGTTGAGATGAGAGCGTTAAGAAGTATGATAGGAGTTAAACTGAGTGGCAGGATAAGAAATAGTGAGATAAGGAAATGTTGTGGAATGAAAGAAAATGTAGTGACAAAAATTGAGAAAGGTATGCTGAGATGATTTGGCCATGTCGAGAGAATGAATGAAGAACGATTGACGAAAAATGTGTGTAAGGCGAGTGTGAATGAAAGTGTTAGAAGGGGTAGACCCAGGCGGACGTTTCAAGACGTCTCTGATTTCCCTGATGCCCTTCGGGGCATGTATAAAGGGAATAATGAAAGTGGACGAAGCGAAACAAGTAAGTAAGGATCGTAGCAGGTGGAAAGAAGTGGTCTCTGCCTACCCCTACGGGAAAGAGGCGTGATTATATGTATGTACATATGTATGTGTTGTATTTCAAGACCAGACAACTTGCTAATTAACTGATTTGATTGTTGATTTGATAATTAACTTTATTATGAAATTCTCAAATATTACAGGATACATACAAAGTTTTTGGCATTTTTAGCAAGTTCAACATGTTATTTGGTAATATGGAACTGATGAAAAAGACCAAAGTAAGCCATCAAACTCAATGGTTAAAGTTTCACAGTTTGTAATGTTCAAATAAAGCACAATTGGATCTTTGATTCTACTTATACCTACTCATCTATGTCAGGGTCATTGAAGTTGGTGTAGTGGATAAGGTTGGCTTGGGTTTGCTGCCTTCAGATAGTAGAACTAAAAGAAATTAAACAATCCTCAGGTCTCTAGTGGCTGGCAGCAGTACCGGCTACCACCTGTTTGCTTTGACTGCCGATGATGGAGTGGAGGAGATCTATGCAAGCCGGACAGGGCAGGACACCTGCCTCGTTGATCGGCTCTTCAGCAGCTCGCTGGTCGCTATTGTCACAGTATCCGCTCCCAGGTAAGATAGCGTTATTATTTTCCTACCTTTACCTAATACTTACAAGACCCCCAAGGTAAATCCTTCTGAGAGTCCTCTGAGGCATAACAGAAGCCCCTGATGAGGCATAACAGAACACCATCATCATGATCATCATATAAGTACATAGGTTGAATTGGTATCTATACTTTGCTATTTGAGGCATTCAAGAATAAAGTTTAGTATGAATGAAACTAAAAATAGAAAGTTAAGTTTAGGAGTTAAAGTTAAGAATGTTTATTTACTTCTATCATAGTTATTAAAAGTTGGATCATTGGTGACCATTTAAAGACACAAAACTAAATCTGAAGTAATTCGGACTGGGCCAGGCATGAGTGCAGATTGCCGGTCAAAGATAGCCAACAAATGTGTCCCACATACAATACAGGGTCTGTGCAGCTGGTTCCGGTGCAAATGACCAGCTGTACCTGTGTGTGTGGAGAGAGGAAGGGATTTGCTCACCCGTGAAATCCATCAAGTTGATTAAATTAGATTGAATCAAATAGAAGCAAACTTGAAACTGCCTTTTTCAAATGGCTACATTGAACTAAATAAATAACATTGCGTGCTCTGTGGTCCAAATGACTTACTATCATCAATAGAAGCTTGATATTTGCAATGAAATACCTACTGGGTGTTAATATTACAAGTAAAATGTGTAAATTTAAACCAACATCAAGTTCATACTTCTTGAAAACAATGACCTGCAATGAAGATAATATTTTTTTGTTTGTGCAAATATTAAACAGATAGAGGCTACCTTAAGCCTTAAAAAGCATTATTCACTTCCTATTTAGATTAAATACATTCAATAGTAATGCATAGTCTAGTTCTTACATTAGATTACAGTAACTAGATATTTTAATATGTTTGTTTTATTATCTAAGGCTAAAAAAATATTCAATAGAATATTAATCTGAATTATTTCTAGTCTGTTGAACTCTGATTGCACAATTTGATTTGCATAACTTTGTTGCCAAAGATTATGCATTTATCTCAGTGATTCATCAGATTCAGATTATTTATTTTTCACCTTAGGAACACAATGAACACTTGGTTACGTACAATGACATTGCGGCTGTTCATGCCTTGTCAAATGGGTATGTTCCTACTTACTAAATTATAAAACTAAAAGAAAACATTATTTTGGTATTCATTATTATCATTTTATCATTATTTTGGCATCTGTTTGGTAATGAGGGGTCCTCTTCAATAGGAACTATGTATTTCGACTTAATGAGCATTTATGTCTTTATTTCCTCTGCAAATATTTTTACTGGTTTAACTTAATAGAATAGCCTTGCAAATTAATGAATATGATATATTTCTCTGCGGCCGGGATGACACTCGTCAGTGTCATGCCGGCCCTACGCGCGGCCGGGCATACGATCCCATGATGACGATTTTCTTGAAAAATCGAAACGTGTCGGAATAATGTTCGACGTTACAATACAAAAATGAAAATAAAATAATATTATACATAATGTATCTGTTAACAAGGTGTTAAATATATTTATAAAATATAAATAAAACTAACACAAGTACTTAAAATAGTACCAAAAAAAAATTGGCCAAGTGCGAGTCCGTCTCGCGCTCGAAGGGTGCCGTAGGTACCATTATTCATTGAAAATCATTTCATTATTCAATGTTCATACATTCATACATTCATTATTCAATGAAAATCACGTTTATCATCAAAATCATGAGCGGATTGTTGCCATACTCGCCGAGCACAGTACGGAATCTTCATACACGGAACATCCCGTACTGCGCCCATCTTCCGGAGGTATCTCCTGGCAGGTTCTTACTGCATCTGCGGGCAAGAGAGAAGAGGCATCATTCCACTGCCGGCACCGCACGGCTCGTTATAATCGATGTGGAAGACCAATTCACGGTCATTACTAGTACGAGTATTTGATAGTTCGTCGATTTGGAGACATAACGAGCTGATTATGCAAAGAGCAATGAAACGCAACATTGTATTAATGACCGTACCAATAAACAGAGCTGATAATAATTTCATTAACCGTTAAAAAACAATGACATCAGCTAAATCTAAACGACCTTTAAATGTTGCTGAGAGTGTGTTGTTATTTTTTTGTCGAGTGAGTCATATTGGAAGGGATCTTGTTATAACCAGTCGCAAACGCTCTTAGCTCAAAAAGTTGTATTACTTAGTTTTGTTTGTAAATAAATCTAGGCATCTGACTCCGCGAGAACTGGAAATAGCTTTGTTCTAATAGGTTACGTCTGAATTATTTTATTCCCACGACAAAAGTCTCCACCCATTCGCTCTATGCACATCTCAATTCTGGCGTCTTCATTTGGCCAGATTATTTGATTTATGTACTTACCTACCTATATTCGACATTTTGTTTACTCTGTCAACAGCTCTTAACTCACGCTGTACGGGACTTAGGAATATCTAAGAGTCATCTTTATACCAAACAAGATCAGAGCTAGCTATTTGCTCACACTATAGCTCATTAAATCTCTCTCTGGGAAATGTTATTTAGAAGTGATGGTGGGATTTGCCTTTTCGATCTGCTCTATCTGACGCTAGCGCTCGTACTCGTAACACGCCAACTAAGTAGGTATTACAGACAATGTAGCCCCGTACTCCATAAATCATAATAGAGAGTACGCATATTAAATATGCGTTTGTATACTTTGTACATATGTAATCTTGCGCATAATAACGTGGATTGTGAAACGCGTAGTGTTATGCTTATGATGGAAATCATTGAGCAATCACTACGCGTTCGTGCGTAATATCCGTCGCTGTATATACGTACATATGTCTCCTCTAACGATAATGATTGAAAAGGTTCTAGTGTTTCGTCGTCATAGTTTAATAGCTAGATAAGTTTATCGGTATGGGCGCTCGGTTCCTTGCATGGACTTGTGCAAATTTGACCTTCTCTTCGTAAAAAGATTATAGAATAGCAATGTTTGGACAAGACCATGAGAACCAGTTTTTTTTTCGTAAAAGTATATGCATTAGTTATACGCAGGACCCGGAACAGTTATCTGCAGATCACGCAAATACGAGTGCAATCTAGTCCAGTTTTGGTCCATTTTGTATCTACGGATTTGCGGAACAGTCCACAATGAATAACTGTTACTGTACTACACCGAGACCACAGGAATTGTCTGAATCGTCTGGAAAAGACGCAAAGTAATGATGATAATTATGCAAAATAGTCCATGATGAATAACTTTCCTGGCGGTTTGACACGATACTGATTCAAACATAAAAATAATGCGCGAGTATATATTAGAAAAAACACACTTCGACTTCATCTTCGTCCCGCTGCTGAAACTAATAAATCTTTACAGCGTGCGCGTTATGAGTTCTTTACACGTTCCTCGTCATTCGACGCGCTACGCAATTCGTTGTGCTTAGTTTCTACGTTGGAACAACGCAATGTTTTTCTCTACAGCTGATGTGTTGCGTCACGTCAACAGACGAGCGTTGTAGAAGACGTGTGCGCCCACACTTCTAGGTTGCAGTTTCATTGGCCATTTGGGCATATCGTTAGGTGAACTTTTTAATTGTATGCTTCTGTATTGTATGGCTTTATGGAGGTTTTTTTGGCTTACGAGATGGTCCATGGCAATATAAAATCTCTGGTACAACCAGAGTGCAAATGGAGTTGACGGAAGTATGGCAGAGTAATCAGGGATTCACTGATATGCGAAACCATTCAGACATGCAAACACCTTACAGACCTTTAAGGGATTATAGTTCAGTTGAAGCACTAGTTGAACTTTACAAGTGTATCCAGCACTGCAACCTTGAAACCTGAATTATTTCCCTCATACCCAAGGAAAGTAAATATAAAGTAGCCTGACATATGTTGTTTCATCTAGTTCTGGATCAATATGAAACAACACATGTGTATCTAAATGTCTCAATGCAGTGTAATGTCTTATTTCCATCATACCGAGACTATCATTACTAGATCCCAGTTAAACAACACCAGTGTATCAACAAAAAACCCATATCAAGATTAAACAATATCAGTGTATCAATACAAGACAAGACCCCATATCAAGGTGAAACAATAGCAGTGTATCGACACAAGACCCCATATCAAGGTCAAACAACACCAGTGTATCAACGATAGACCCCATATCAAGGTTAAACAATATCAGTGTATCAACACAAGAGCCCATATCAAGGTCAAAGTCAAGTCTATATCTCTCAATCTCAAGTCTGCATATCAAGGTGAAACACTAACACAACAGGTGTATCCAAATGTTCCCTTGCAGTGTCGACCTCTCCTCCCACACACTGGCGCCGCACGGCGACCATACTAATTTTACAGCAACAGTATTTGCCGCAAGCAGGGGGCGACCCGGCGGCTATTTCTGTGCCTCGGACGTGAACTTGGCCGTGGGCTCTTGCACAACACTTCACACTCTGCTGTGCGATGCCGCCGCCGATGTAACCGTTCGGGGATTTTTTGCTGGCTTGATCGCGAATTTTAAATTTTGTTTGTTTCTATGATTAACCTTCCATAATAGTTCCCTGTGAGACATGATTTATTTTTCATAAGGCACTAGAAGATTTGTCATGATGAACAATCAGGTTGGAGATGAGATGAAAGCCAGTGAAGATGAAAGTTGCCTCATACATAACTTCATAAGCCATACTCGTAAAATATGTTTCAAGTCGCCTTGTACGAAATTAGTGGTTTATTCTACTCTGCGTGAGGTGTTTTTTTGCATGCGATAAGGAAATCAACAGTTACTCAAACACCAGGCACAAACTTGCAGTAAGCGTAAACGAGATGTAGCCATCTCAACCGTGACGAATTGTCAACAGTTCAAACAAATTGTGCTTTTAGCATAATGTCAATCATAGAGCTCTCTATCTAAAGGGTGATAGCAGCTTCTTAAATCTATGTCAACTGACCCGGTTTGTCAGTATTATTATCACTAACCAGCACCTGAGATTGTCGGTCCTCCAGACCTGCAGATCCAGTGATGTCGTACATAGGAAACAATTGCTTATCTACGGCAAACGACGCACGCGACGTGCCGGATTGTTGCACGCACTCACCGATTAAAGTGGCTGTGATAGAGCAATGCAGCTGTGTTCTCAATGATCCTTTGTTACTAAACTGCTCGTGTTGGATATGACCTTATTCTAGCTTCGTAGATAAACACTACGTACCTATCGCCTGGTGCACCGCGCAGTCTGGCCCATTATTATTAACTAATGGTTGGAAACAGCCGCACCGCACCGCGCTGTCTGAGGCCCACGATTATACAATTATACCACTGGTTGGATTCTCGGAATGTGGATCATGTGGTGTAAGAATCATTATTACCTAACGCGGATTATAAATACGTAAATGTATGGCGTTGCTTTGTGCTAGCGTAGCTTTGTTTTCACCGGACGTTACGTTTCGGCTGGGTTGCACTAGTTGTTTGCAAGAAGACTGAACTTGTTGTTGGTTCGTCTGCTCTGGCAGCTAAAGTGTACATAGAATTAATATAACTGTAGTTTGTAAAACTTAGCTTGATCGCTGCGCTAGAGACATTTAACTAGGAAATTTAAAAAATGAATTTGATTTGAGAGTACCATAGGTCACCTAAAGCTTTACAAAATTTAGAACTTGATGGGCGGGATTTCGATTTAATAGTTTCGGTTAGTATAACGCGGGTAACAAACAATGTGCGATGCGTTTGTTTTAAGAACTCAGCAAAAAGGGTAATCAAAACACACACTCTTCTCTACTATTACTGAATAATTAAATTAATAGCGGAAAAAGATAGGAGGATGGTTCAGGTGCTGGGCAAGCCTAATCCAAGTACGAATGTCCCAGGCACTGCAGTCTCCCGTACAGCACGAATACAAGCTGCTGACGATGTATTATAAATTTATAAATCATCTGTAATGATAGGCCTTACTTATTTTTATTGCAGTACTTGAACTTTTTTACACCTTCTTGTTATTAAAGCTCTTCGTAATGGCTGAACCTGTTAAGCCACGCACTTGGGGATATACTTTTTTTAGTGTTGTTATATTGCCGTGGGGTGCCGGCAGAAGGTACAATGCCTCCTCTCTTGCACGTGGATGCAGTAAGAATCTGCTAAGGGATATCTCCAGAAGATGGGCAGCAGCGTCTTTCCCTGTATGAACATCCCGAACTGTTCTCGCCAACCCGCCTGCCAAGCGTGGTGAGTATGGCAACTACCCCTCATGATCTCAGTACTTCGTAGTCCATGAGGGAGACCTATGTATGTCCAGTAGTGGATGTCTTACGGCTGATGTGTGATAAGTAACGTTATTTCCCGCCTTTCTCACATCCAATAGAGCTCGAACAAAGATCTGAATAGATTAATAGAGCACTATATTTTTTTATCATCTATACAAATCAATAAAATTGAAATGTCTGTTTGTAATATCACAATTCACAATAATACATTTTGACTATAATACGAGTATGAAAGAGGATACCTACCTATAACAAAGATAGTTTTTTTGTCTATCCTTGTCCTTGTCCTTGTCGGTGTTTCAGCTTATCTCCAAAACGGCTGGACCGATTTTGACAGGACTTTCAGTTGTTTTATAGGAAGTTACTTAGTTTACTAAAATTCTAGAAAAAATTTTAGGGTTCTGCGCAAAGCAGCTAGTATCAAATATGAATGTTACAACTTGGTGACGGAACAAGCAATACGACATACTTGCGTGATTAAGTGGTAATCATCGCATAGAACAAAGCATGCCCTCACAGGTCACGCATGTAACACGTCACACAACGGCAATACCCTGCAGCGGTCAGCTTGAGCTATCACCAAACGCACACAGCCAATGATATCAATCTCAGTCAGTACGCATATAAAGATAAATATTTGTCTAATATACGCAGTACACATACTCACTCACTCACTCTTCAGCCGTAAGATATGTTGGACATAGGCTTCCTTTATAAATACGCAGTAAGCGTAATAAAGAAATAATTTAATCAAACAACCATCTGAGTCAACAAAATATTGGAAATCTGTCGTAAACATGTTATTGTTGTTGCGTTCGCATTTCCAACGCACTTCCATAGTTTACACGCACTACTATTTACAACTCCGCAATCAACGACAATGCTCCAAATACAACGTCATGTATTGATGTATTATCTATCACCAGATAACAGCGTAGACACACCCGATGTGCCTGTACTCTCGCGGCGGCCTTGACAGCTGGCCGGCCATACAAAGATGCAACGATTCTGTGCGAGATACAAACGAATATCTTATCTACATTATGTAAAGGTGCAAGGTGACCTTTCACGTTTCTCCGACGACGATGCAATATTTTCTCTATCTTTTCTGGTATGATAGAGTTTTTGAAATAAATATTTGTTTCTTTTACCCAAACTCAAAAGCAGCATAAACACAAAAATAGTTAAATATAAAATAACTTGTAAATATAAACAGTCTGCACAGCTACAATCTGAAAGTAAGAAAACAGAATTCCTTACCTATAAAAGAAAAGAGAGTTAGTAATAATGAATAAATATAACTATGTATTTAATTTATAGAATGTAGGTAAAAAAGGCACACCTGTTTCAGTATATGTAACACTTAGCGAAATGCTTAGTGCTACACTCATTTTAAATTGCTTAGTGCTACACTCATTTTAAATTTTTTGGAAAGCATTGTTTTCGGAATTTACAACGACGATAGCCAAGACTCAGTGGTTCTAATAGCCGGTTGATATGCAGGTCGACTCCCGCCGGAGGATACATGTTTCCTCTACTGGAGATATTTGTTTCTGGTCTGATTACTTTTCTATTTTTCCTATGTATGACAGGAAGGTATTCAAAAAAGTATCCCATCAATCATTATGGTAGGTACACATAAAACATGCCCTGCTTACTTTGGGGCTAGATGGTGCCGTGTGCAATGTCCAGCATTGTTGATTTATTTACTGTTAAAGCAAACTTTTATGCGAGTATCGGGGTAATAATAAAGGCAGGGCATTGACACCTTTCTTAAATCCGTGACGATTTTGAATAACCCGACTGCAATTGTGTTGGTCACTCACAAATGATTCATGGCCGAGAACAATGATGTTAAAGAAAGAAGACTTCCTCTAATGGAAATTTCCTATATTTTTTTCCGTTTGTATATCTTTGTTTAGACGTGCCATTTGTAGTTGTTTTCGTGATTTACATAATGCGGAATCCCTAGCAACACTTATCATTATTATCGGCCATTTGTCTCACTGCTGAGTGCTGAGCAAATACCTCCCCCCATTGCCTCCGGAGATCTCGATCCCGAGCTACGATAAGCCAGTCCTCCAGAAAACCATCGTGCCCTCGCCCGTCCCGCCATCTACGTCTTGACCTGCCGCGTCGCTTTTTCGCCGGGTTTGAACGCCACTCAGTGACGACCTTTGCTCACAGCTCATTATCATAAGTTATCGAAAAAGATTCCGATAAGTTATTTTAGAACAGATGACCGCCTTTAAATATTTTAGAAGGGCGATTGTATTTTTAATCTGGCTAGCAACGCATAGAATCAAAATCATCATCTACATGGAAATAATTTAAAAATAATTCTAATTCTAAGACTGCTGGGAAGGCCTTGTATATTCTGATGGACTACATGTAATAACGGCGCCTTAAAAAATTAGTACAATAAATACTAGCAACAGGCTCGTCGGGAAACTGCGTTGTACTGCTTATAACGGGATCAATAATGTTATATGCTAACAATTCAGCAATTTCATCTTTTAGTTTTGTCTACTAATTGTATAATTTTATTAGTATAGACTAATAAAATTATTACTATAAAAAAATAATACGTCGCTATGACGACATGTCAAATTATACATAAATAATTAAGTCTAAAAATATTATCTCTAACTAGCAGATTCACCCGCGTAGTTCCCGTTCCCGTGGGAATTTCGAAAAATCCCTCCTTAGTGCACCTCTAGGATACTCAAGATGCCAAATTTCAAGTCTCTAGGTCCAGTGGTTTAGGCTGTGCGTTGTCTGTCAGTCACTCAGTCAGTAACGGAAGAGTTTTATATATAGAGGTATTGATTGTTTTTCAGTAGGGTAAAGCATAAATAATAAATAACTTTCCCCAGCCCATTTACCAACCTACCAATGATTCCACCAGTCTTATTAAATCTAATCTCAGCATCTGCCAGAGCAGATGCTGAGTAGCGATCACATTTATCACAAGTTTTAGATCATTTATTTTGATTCATATAGTGTAACAAAATAAACGTATGTTTAGGAAGAACATTTTTACGAAGACCGTTTGAACTCAAATAGCCTGAAATTAGTAACTAATCACGCTGACCTAATAAAACCAGATATCGACTGTCGGTTATGCCCTGTTCAGTCCTATAATGATATTTAATACAGCAAGTACATAACAAGTAGATGTAGCAGATCCATATCTTTGTAGTTGAGTTGTTTTGTGTGATTTCTTTGATTTTGTCATTTGGTTTGTAAAAATACAGAAGTAACGAATTTCAAAGTACTATAACGTCATTTATCACTCATCATGATCTGCTCTGCCATTTTGCCAGTTACTGCTCTGACACTACCGAACTTCCAAATGTCCTTTCTGCCGTTGCAGTCAAATCATGATCCTCCACAGCTACCAGCAATACGCAAGTACTGCAACTTGGTTTTCTACTCGAAGGTGACAACGCACGAACTGCAACGAATCCGTCCGTAGGCATGCCGTTGGTATTGCTGGGTAGGCCACTCTTATTAGTACACCAATTAGGCCGGTGGTGCTGTGACATGTCGCTCGGACCTAGTATTACAAAAGCTATATTATATCACAGCTATAAACAGAACGGCTATTGCGATTCTGTGCTAAACGTTCTATGCGTTTGGATAAATTGGACTGGGTCCAGTGACTGGGACGGTGAAAGCAGCTCGACACCGCTGCTCGTGACCCGGCGATCGGACGACGGCGGTTCATCTCAGCGCACTGCCCTGAGATTACGAGGAGGCGAGCGACGGCCAGGCCGCCTTATCGTTGTTGCTTGTCGATTACACTCTGGGCGCAAAGTAACCCAGATATGCTATGCCCCCAGAGAGTTCGGAATCGGTGGCGAAGCGAAATCCATTCAGCAACACATTGCTGAGTGGATGGTTTACCTCGATTGACACTGGGCCAGACAAATCGGCCCGTTAAGAAATATCCGAGTGGATCCCAGGTGATCCCACTTAACCTTATAAGACGTGAACGATAATACGATGGAAGACGAGGCACGGGCCAGTGCTGCCTTCATCATTTCAGCTGTAAAATGTCCACTACTGAACACAGGCCTCCTTCATGGATATCCATGAGAGGTAATTGCCATACTCACCACGCTTGGCAGGCGGGTTGGCGAGCGCAGTACGGGATGTTGATGCACGGGAAGACGCTGCTGCCCATCTTCCGGATGTAGCCCTTGACAGATTCTTACTGCATCCACGGGCAAGAGAGGAAGGGCAACATTTTTCTGACTGAAGCCGGGGGACCTGAAAGCCCCAGAATAAGATCACAAGAGCATTCCTAAAATCATTTTAAAAAGGTCTTGAAAGACGCTACATTAGTATGTTTAAATTTTGGGTAGTAAATAACAAACAATTAAGTTATAATAATATGTTTCCTTGTTGTCGTTAAATGCAGTATCTTATCTTAATTGCCGGTATGTGAGTAGTACACGTGAGCTGTTAAAACAGTTTGATGATCATAATTATGAGGTTGTTTGAATAGAAACCTGTTGTTTGTAGTGCATTTTATAACTGGCTGACTAAATGTTCTTTACGTTGTCGTCCAATATGTCTTACATGGAATAGATAGGGACATTAAAACAAAATAAAACCGGACAAGAGCGAGTTGGATTCGCACACCGAGGGTTCCGAGGGTTCGTTGCAATTTTTCTGTAATCTTTACATACACTCCTATTAGCAATAAAAGTTTCAGGGGTTAATCTCTGCAAACTTCGGAGACGGAGGGGAACGCTATTTTTGTGAATAACTCAAAAACGATACGGTTTAAAAGAAAACTAAAAACTGTTTATTAATGTGCAAACTTTCATATGATACCCCACATGACTTAGTAACTTCACGAAACTTTTTAACACCCCCCTTCCGAGAGAAAAAGAGAAAAAAAGAGGGGTTTTGTCTAAAAAATTATGAAAATTAGAGAGTCTAATAATTTTCCTATAAACTTTACATACACTTCTATAAGCTATAAAATTTTGACGGGTTTATCTCTCCAAACTTATAAGATAAGGGGGGAAATGGTCGTTTTTTCATTTTTTTCGTAACTAACTCGGAAACGGCTTACGGAAGGCTTAAAGGAAAAATAAAAACTTTTTATTAATGTGCAAATGAATACCTTTCATATGATACACTAGTAACTTTACTAAACATTTTGAGATCCCCTTTCCGCCCCCCTGCAATCATAATAAAAATATTTTTTAACATTTTCATATGGGTATATGCTTTTTTAATAAAAAAGTGTTATCTTTAACAAATTACAAATTTCAAGTCGATAGCATCAGTACTTCTCGAGAAGATGATGAAGTGATACCATAAGGGTTACTTTTTACCACTTTTGGTCCGGAACCCTAATTATCTTACTCTAGCAGTTTAGTGCACATAATGGTCATGGCCGGCAACGCAGGGCTTGTTCGCCGTGGGATGCCTCTCCTTTCTTACCCGTGGTTGCAGTAAGAATCTGCCTAGGGATTCAAATATCAGCAGATCAATTACAAATATTTGTCCCGTGGCGGGAATCAAACGAAGCGGCTACTAGACCAACAAAGCCACTGTGGCAGTCAGATGCTTGATTATCTAATACAGGTGTAATAATTAGTTATTGCATAAACTCCGCAACATTGTATGAGTTTAGTGAACTTTCCCTCGTCTCCACTCGATGTTTATGGAAACTGATTTCAAGTCCGGTCAATAGTATAGGAATATGAGATATTTTCTGTTTATGGCATTTATACTTGTTGTCTGGCTTTCATAACACAAGCTTTGAAATTGGAACAAGTTGGCGCGGTACGTATAAGTACAGATTCCTTCTCTTAAACTTGGCCTTAATGTTTCGTTTGACACGCTTGTAGTAACTCTTAAATCTCGGCTTCCTGTTATTGGATTTTAGCTAAACTAATCTGCAGTTAAGAGTTCTCCTGTTCATTGTCTGAAGTTGCGTTCAGTAGCAAACTAGAGATGTCGCTATAGCTTATTATATAATTTGTAATGTTATAGTGTGCCGTGTGGTGCCGGCAGTAGAATCTTACCCCTCCTCTCATACTGAATCTTGCTATGGGATAGCTCCGGAAAATGGGCAGCAGCGTCTTTCCGTGTATCAATATCCCGTACTGCGCTCGCCAACCCGCCTGCCAAGCGCAGGCAACTACTCTTCATGGAGATCCATGAGGGAGGTCTGTGTTCCGTAGTGGACGTTTTACGGCTGAAATGATGATGATGTTGATAATAGTGTTAAACCACACTTAGGTAAACATTGAAAATGTAAACACAACTTGCAATACAATAAACCACGTACAATAGGCGTGAGTTGAGTGCTACATACAAAAATGAACGTTTTTCTAGGTGAAGGTAAGCCTCGTTAATTCAAAGCAATTACTATTCAATGCGCGTGGAGTGTTAGATTGTAACTGGTTTGCGTTACCGTTCCATTCGCAACTTTAACTTCTTGGGTTGGGTTTGACCTCTTTGTTGGTAGGACCAAGGCTGATGCAGGTTTGATCCTCACTGCAGAGTAAAATAAAATAAAAAAGCTTTATGTCCATAAGGACATACATATGTATATGTGGTATAAACCTAACAATAGAAATATTAGTCTTATAAAACTTAATCTATGGACACTTTCATTATTGGAACTAGCCTATTTTCAAATCCCAAGATTAAGGGGAGTGAAACTGATGGTATGGGGACCGCCTGTGGCGGTAAAAGCCTCCTCCAGATTGCGCCATTCCGTTCTGTCTGTGCAGAGTAGTTCAGTTTATTTATTTATTTTACCCAAAAAAAAATAACACAGATGCAATAAAATAAAAACCCTAACTAAACAAAAAACCCTAAAATCTAACTGAGCTAGATTTATAGCAAAAAGGAAAGAAAACAAAAAACAAAGATTGAAATAATTATGCACGCGGGTAAAAAATATGTAATATAGATATAATATAAATTCATTGATTTCCGAAAATAATTTAGGGTGCAGTATTAGAACTAGGAATAATGGACATATTTCAGCTTAGAGTAGCTATATGCATGATGCCCAAGGCTACGCTGATTATGAAATAGGCCCTTCAGTGATATCACGCCCATTGAAAGACACTTAAGTATGAAGGGGTTTTTGCCATACTCAACATGCTTGGCAGGACAGACTTGGAACGCAGTACGGGATCTTGATAAATGAAAAGAGCTGCCCCATCTTCCGAAGGTTTCCTTTGGCAGATCAATCATCCACGGTAAGAGAGGGAGTGTATTTAGAAAGCATTCCCCTTTTACTGAAAACATCACTTCCCTTTTTAGCTGACGAAAAAAAAGAAGGTTTCTCAATTCATATATTCGCGGATAACTTCGTCGTTTTTGAACCGATTTTGATGATTCTTTTTTGTTGGAGATATCCCAAGGAAAAAAAAATAATTGTGAAATTAAATGTGAATGATGAAACATAATCATACCAAGTGTAGAAAACTCAAATCCGACTCAAAAGTACAATTATTTTACAATTTTTTTGTTGATATTCGTTGGTTTACGTTTTGTTTTTGTAAAAAGCACGTCTACATTTAGTATTGAGGATTAGGTCCTATCGAGTTGGGTGTTATTCGATACATTTCATGCAGTTTTATCCGAATAAAGTTCCGCCCAAGTAGCCTTGATAACGAAGGTCCCGTGTTTGATATCTAGTGCTTCAACACTACTGAATTCAAACTAACTTGTTTTAGACAATGCTTATAACGATCGCAAATTTTCTTGGATAACTTTAAGGTCGCATTTTTGTGTTATTCTGGTACACAACTGCAGTTAAAATATTTATGTCTAATAGATGGAAGGCGACGTAGGAGGAAGCGATGGCGGGACGATCTCGATTCATTTAATAGTGATTAGTTCCATATTTCAAAGAAGAGAGTATAGGTTTTTATAAAAAAAAATATTACTATTATTGTACTCTACATTCACATCATAAGAAGTTCCTGAAGATATCGATTGCCACTGAAACATAAAACAACTACTATTTATACGTAACTTGGCAATAAAACATACTTGTAAATAACATTTGTTACCGGGAGCAACGCGTGCGAAGCCACGGTTTGTAACGAAACGTACGACCTCCGTAGCGCAGCCGGCTGAGACCTAAGAGGTTGCGGGTTCGATTACTGCCGCGGGATAATCTGTTTCATCATCACCATCTCAGACGTAGGACGTCCACTGCTAGACATAGGCCTCCGTCATGGATATCTAAGTACTGATCAAAAGGGGATTGTTGCCATACGCACCACGCTTAGCAGGCGTGTTGTTTTTTCTTCGGATATTTTTCGAGGATATTTACAAAACAAAATGAGTATTCTAATATTAGTCTTTGGAGCTGAATAGTGTTGTGTATAATATGCAGCATTATTGTAAATATTCCGTACATTTAAATGCCGAATACTAAAAGTAATAATAATAATAATAAGCTGGACAAATCACACAGCATCATCTAGCCCCAAGCTAAGCAGAGCTTGTATTAAGTATTTCGTGTGTTCGTTTCAGGAAGCTGATAGTGTGCCATTACAAGAAGGGAACTGAAATTTGCAACTACAGCTACAGCAATACTATACTTGCCGTCAAGCTCAATCGATCGGTGAGTCGTCTTAATTAACGTTCATAATCATTTCCCTGCCCTTATCCCACTACGTGATGTCGGCACAACATGTCCTCCATTAATCTCTGTCAGAACTTAAATCGACATTCACTCCTTATCTTATATCATCTCTCAGACATCTTTTCTTTGGTCTAACTCTGCTCACATATCCGTCCACGCCATCATCGTTACAGATGCGAAATCTTTTAAGACAGATAATTTCGGACCTAGATTTTAAGGCACCCTAACGATAGCCTTTATATTAAATTACTTTCCGCACGTTCAGTGTCGACGGGTATTTAAGTTGCGGCAGTCAGACAAGAAACGTTTCATAATATTAAGATGACAATTACGTTGTACACTAAGTGAAATCATCGACAGTTCCTATACGAGGTGTTGCCAAGCCGTAAATACTTGAAATGTTGTCTCTATTTCAAGAGAGGGAAACTGGCGAAATATGACGTAATGATACGAGTTTGCCAAAATCTAATAACGTGCGAACACAAGCACATTTAGACGTTTCAGTCTTTCTGTCTGCGATAAGCTGCCATATATATAGTATAACATGGAGTCTACCCCATGTTTTGCTTGATTCAGTAAAACTTTACCCCAAACGGATTAAATAGCTGTCATTGCTTAGATTAAGCATTTGGCTACTGGAACAATCAATTTAAAGGTCAATTTAATGTTGATATGAAAGATCATCATCATCATCATTTTCAGCCCACCACTGTGTTTAAGCCTCATCCATTTGTTTCCAGTCCTTCCGGTGTTGGGCCGATCGCATCCAGGTCTTATTGGTGACCTTAACGATGTCATCCACCCATCTAGCAGGTGGTCTGCCAGTTACGTTTAAGATACCTGGGATTCCATACGGTTAAGGTCTTGCTCCACCTGCCGTCACCACGTCTCGCCAATGATATGAAAGATATCTATAAAAATGAATTTGATATATTCCAGCGGCTGATAGTATGCCTCGAGGAGTCGCTTCACATCCACAACATACGGGACATGAAGATCCTGCACACGATCCGCGACACGCCGCCGAACCCGCGCGGCCTGTGCGCGCTGTCGCCCTGCGTCGACCACTGCTACGTCGCCTACCCCGGCTCCAGCGCCGTGGGCGAGGTGCAGATATTCGACGCGGTGCACTTGGTAAGATCCTAGTCTACTGTCGACTGTGCTGTCGCCTGCGTCGACCACTGCTACGTCGCCTACCCCGGCTCCAGCGCCGTGGGCGAGGTGCAGATATTCGACGCGGTGCACTTGGTAAGATCCTAGTCTACTGTCGACTGTGCTGTCGCCTGCGTCGACCACTGCTACGTCGCCTACCCCGGCTCCAGCGCCGTGGGCGAGGTGCAGATATTCGACGCGGTGCACTTGGTAAGATCCTAGTCTACTGTCGACTGTGCTGTCGCCTGCGTCGACCACTGCTACGTCGCCTACCCCGGCTCCAGCGCCGTGGGCGAGGTGCAGATATTCGACGCGGTGCACTTGGTAAGATCCTAGTCTACTGTCGACTGTGCTGTCGCCTGCGTCGACCACTGCTACGTCGCCTACCCCGGCTCCAGCGCCGTGGGCGAGGTGCAGATATTCGACGCGGTGCACTTGGTAAGATCCTAGTCTACTGTCGACTGTGCTGTCGCCTGCGTCGACCACTGCTACGTCGCCTACCCCGGCTCCAGCGCCGTGGGCGAGGTGCAGATATTCGACGCGGTGCACTTGGTAAGATCCTAGTCTACTGTCGACTGTGCTGTCGCCCTGCGTCGACCACTGCTACGTCGCCTACCCCGGCTCCAGCGCCGTGGGCGAGGTGCAGATATTCGACGCGGTGCACTTGGTAAGATCTTAGTCTACTGTCGACTGTGCTGTCGCCTACCCCGGCTCCAGCCTTCAGGTTCAACTCCAGGCGTCTTCCTGATAATTGGCGCAGTCGGTAGGATTCGAACCTACTCTCCCAAAGGGAAGGGCGTCGTCCTTGTAATAATCCTGTGAATGAATTGAAAAAAAATGTGTGTGTATAACAATGTCCTGGTTGCTGGTTGCAGAACGCGAAGTGCGTGATATCGGCGCACGACGCGCCGCTGGCCGCGCTGGCGTGGTCCATGTGCGGCCGCAAGCTGGCCACGGCCTCCGAGCGGGGCACCGTCATACGCGTCTTCAGGTATCCACTAACACACTACATTCATTTATGCTTGTACACATAAACGTAACGTTACAAACATTATCTGTATAAAACAAAGAAACGATATATAAAGTTCATTTGTCGCTCTAAACAAATACAATTCTTTTTCTAATATAACAATGATTCAAATAGCCCCGTCTATCGAGTCAATTAAGACAACACATCAATGATATTTGAAAAGTGGTATTCAATCTAGGTATTCCTTTACACGTATAATTAGAGAGTAGACTTGAAAGCTTGGAGGGTGGTGCACCCCCTGCACGTTAACGTATTGGTCGTGTTCATAGGGCCTCGTGTAACTGTGTGTGTCCGTGCCCGCAGCGTGCCCGCGCGCGTGAAGCTGCACGAGTTCCGGCGCGGCGTGAAGCGCTGCGTGTCCATCGCGTGCCTCGCCTTCAGCGCCTGCGGGACCTACCTCGCCGCCACCTCCAACACGGAGACGGTGCACGTGTTTAGGGCGCAGGTAACTATATATACTTGACGAAGATAATTTTTTACATCTTCCAGGTGTCCCGAATGCTCAATTTACATTATTTGTGTTTTGCCCAGGACACGCCCACGCCGAGCCCGCTGGCGGCCGCCGCGCCGGCTGCGGTGGCGGCCGCGCCCGCCGCCGGGGACGACGCGGCGCTGGAGGAGCCCTCCGCGCCCGCCGCTGGTAAGGCGCACTACAGTACCACGTCCACTGTTGGACATACATACATCTCAGTTATAGCCGCGCCGGCTGCGGTGGCGGCCGCGCCCGCCGCCGGGGACGACGCGGCGCTGGAGGAGCCCTCCGCGCCCGCCGCTGGTAAGGCGCACTACAGTACCACGTCCACTGTTGGACATACATACATCTCAGTTATAGCCGCGCCGGCTGCGGTGGCGGCCGCGCCCGCCGCCGGGGACGACGCGGCGCTGGAGGAGCCCTCCGCGCCCGCCGCTGGTAAGGCGCACTACAGTACCACGTCCACTGTTGGACATACATACATCTCAGTTATAGCCGCGCCGGCTGCGGTGGCGGCCGCGCCCGCCGCCGGGGACGACGCGGCGCTGGAGGAGCCCTCCGCGCCCGCCGCTGGTAAGGCGCACTACAGTACCACGTCCACTGTTGGACATACATACATCTCAGTTATAGCCGCGCCGGCTGCGGTGGCGGCCGCGCCCGCCGCCGGGGACGACGCGGCGCTGGAGGAGCCCTCCGCGCCCGCCGCTGGTAAGGCGCACTACAGTACCACGTCCACTGTTGGACATACATACATCTCAGTTATAGCCGCGCCGGCTGCGGTGGCGGCCGCGCCCGCCGCCGGGGACGACGCGGCGCTGGAGGAGCCCTCCGCGCCCGCCGCTGGTAAGGCGCACTACAGTACCACGTCCACTGTTGGACATACATACATCTCAGTTATAGCCGCGCCGGCTGCGGTGGCGGCCGCGCCCGCCGCCGGGGACGACGCGGCGCTGGAGGAGCCCTCCGCGCCCGCCGCTGGTAAGGCGCACTACAGTACCACGTCCACTGTTGGACATACATACATCTCCGTTATAGCCGCGCCGGCTGCGGTGGCCATCATGAGGGGTTGTTGCCATACTTGCCTCATGGCATGGATTTCCTGGCAGGCGGGTTGGCAAGCGCGGTATAGGGTGTTGCAAACGAGAAAAGACGCTGCTGATCTAAAGGTTTCCTACTGCAAGTTTTCCTCCTAAGTTTCTTACTGCATTCACGGTAAGGGAGGAGGGACAACAATCTGCCGCTGGTAAGTCCAAATCAGTAACTCCATCAGCATCCGCAGCCAGACTTCCGTATAAGAAGAAGGAAAAACAAAAAGTTTAATAATTTGGACCCAATACGTCCTATGTAAAAAAAAAATTTGGGCAAAACTTCCGCTCTAGGGTCGTTCAAGGTTATAATTAAATAAAATTGTCTTTTGAAATAAGTTTATTTTTTAACTTGTCCTCATTTTGTATGGAATCATGCCCTTAAACAACGTTATGTTATTCCAGCTGGCGCAGGCGGCTGGATGGGCTGGCTGTCGTCGGCGGTGAGCGCCGGCGCGGGCTACCTGCCGGCGCAGGTGGCCGACGTGCTGGCGCAGGGCCGCGCCTTCGCCGCCGCGCGCCTGCCCGCGCCCGGACACAGAGCCGTGGCCGCCATCACCAAGTTAGTATGATGTAGTTGGCGCAGCCGGATTGGAGTTCGGATGTAGGTTCCTTAGTCGTTTAAGAAAATTAATAGTAAATAGTAGCCGAGGAATTAGTAGTTTGACTGGTAAGAAGCAGTCAGAAATCCCCTAATAGTCGAGAATAGTTTAAAAAAACCACCAGAAAGAAAGTATTTTTTGGAATAAGAATAAATCAACTTTATTCGGAGCATCAACCCTTTTTACAAGCTTAGAACTAGTCGTTAATACGACAGACTTAAATTACAATATGAATAGGACAAAAAAAACAAGACGCTTTAAATTGGCGTCCGCCTCAGCATTACATAAATGTTGTGTAAATCTCTGGATCATCACAACGCTGATCTTCCGTCGGAAACCAACCAAATTCTTAGGTATTGGCAGTGTATTTAAATCGTTCTACATAGACTTCTGGATTAACATGAGCACCGCGCACTCTCGCTGTTGCAGCGTCTCCCGGTCGGGGCAGGCGCGCCTGCTGGTGGCCACGGCGCAGGGCGTGCTGTACGTGTACGCGCTGGCGGCCGGCGACGGCGGCGACTGCGCGCTGCTGCGCACGCACCGCCTGCTGCCGCCCGGCGCGCCGCCGCCCAGCGCAGGTACCCCCCACCCCCCACCCGCCCCCACCCGCCGGCTCACGGCGCACCTCGACCTCGGAACAAGCGAATCGTAATGATCTATGCCTGTTGCAAGAAACGTAATCAGCCCGCCGGTATCTAGTACTTAGCTGTTAAAGCAATGAGTCGTTTTCATTTAACCTCCGACGCGCAATATGGAGCGACGGGGTTCCATAAGGTTTGAACGCTCCGCGCGCTTAGTGTGCATAAGTTGAATCAGATTAGTTATTTTATGTTTAGTAGAATATATAAACGTGTAGAAAATTTCAATACGAATCCAATGGTGTATGATTTATAACATATTATTAAAAAAATGAAATGAAAAAAGCATGAAAAAAAAATTCTTTTACTGGTAGGAAACACAATTTGACAATGACGGCGATTGTGATTATTCACAAACTTTTTCCGCTTGCCAGTCTCTCAATAGATTTAGTAGAAAATACTTTGATCTTCTTTACTGAAAACGGCTCATTGTTTTAAAAGCTCCTAATTAATACCGACAGGCAGAGTACGTATCTTGCAACAGGTAGAAATCTCGCAGTCGTCGCTACCAAACGTCAATGTTATATTATATAGCAGAAAAAAATTGCAATGTCAATTTCTTTCTGCTATATCTGCTATATAACAGCGACGATCAAGAGATTTACGCCTGTTGCAAGATACGCAATCAGCCAGCCCTTTCAGTATTTCGTGCGACAGAGATAACGCTCTACGAAGCCGAAATCAGCCGATTGTCTCTTTCCGAAGGTCGATGTGCAAAATTTATCGCCGGGTACTGTCGGTTGTTACTTCGCTAAACACACAGTTTGCCTGTCAGCCGGGGCGGAGCGGAAGTGCAGAGCTGACCAATAGAATTGCATAAAGACTTTCGGTGCGGAGTTTTTATGGTATTCTATTGACCAGCTGTACTCATCCCCTCTCGGTGGACAGGCGGCACTACACACCCGCAACACACTCCTCAAGTTTTTTGAAACTGTTTTATTGGACAAAGGTCAACAGTCTTAATACTTACTTTATATGTATGTATGTATATTTATAATGTACACTATCAACTGGTGTAGTAATACTGCATATTGTGTACTTATTTCAATAATGTTTTTATACGTAGCGTCTTTCCTTTAAATGAGAAAGTATTAAATATAAAAAAAGTATTTGAAAGAAAAGTGAGTCCCCATCCTTTCAGATTTGGTCATCAATGCCCACTTTCAAACCTAGGTCTAACATTGCATTTTTTATCTTGTTCTCTGTGGAAAATTACGAAATATGTACTTTGAGAACTAGCAAGATGTTAAGGATGAATTATATTGCGACCCGTCCAAAAGTTAGTGATTTACTATGAGTTATTTATGTCTCTTTTTTCCCTACTACTAGATTACCTACATTTTGTCAGTAATTTCCTGGTAGTCTTTTTTTCCAGAAAATGTTCACTAACATCAATCTTACATTTATATAATCGTAAAATCGTTTAAAAAACTGGATTAAAACCACCCAATATGTTTAGTTTCAAATAACACCTAACACAAAACAAAAACACAACACATCGTATTCCAAGCACCCAATATATAATCATGCTATTCCATTTTGAACCTTATTTAGTTGACCTGCTCACTGCCGCCACACACCAGCTAGACTTATCTATATACCTGTACCGCTAGGTTCTAATTAGCTTGAGACTTGACTAGACCGTCATCACTATTATTAGAATAGTGATGTAGAAGGTATCTTAGGCCTTATCCAAAGGTGCATAGAGTCTCAAGTTAACTGATTTATAGCTAAGTCAACAAGTTAGGTAAACGTGAGGTGAAGTTAAACACATGAGACGTCATTGGTTTCACTTCGCCTCGCCCCGCTCTTCACACCTCTCGCGACTTGAGGCGGCGGTGACGACTGCTGCCTCGGTCGCGCGCGGCGCCGTGTGTGGCGGGCAAGTGGGTATTAAATTGATGTAGCGCCAGCAGATTATAAAGGCAAGGTTGGTCCGGTCGGGTGTGATCGCCCGTTCTCGGCCGCCGTCGCCGCACATTGTCTCTTTCCTTTGTCTGTCTCACTCGCTCCGTCCTATAATCCCATCGCCTCTCCTCATTCTAACGATAGAATCATGAAAATATTAATCATTTATGTATTGTATATAATATAACCAATAAATTATCTGTCTAAATGTTTCAGACGGTAAGTATTGCAATGGTAATTACAAAAGACTGACGCCATCTAGCGTCGATAAACGGTAACTCTTGTCAAATTACATTTTCACTAATACAACACTATCTAAGAAAATCAACTATCTTCTTCAACTCTTTTCACTCTTTCGGATCATCTCACTTTTATTTATTATGTTTAAGTATGTATATTGTATTGAAAACTTAAAAAGTTGAGGTTATTTTAAGCGAACCGCGGAAATCAACACTGACACACATCCGACCGAAATGCGAAAGAAAAAGGGGGGAATGGTTAGTCGATCGAAATCGTACTTGATATAGGGTGCTATAGGTATATATGCTGTGGGTGTAATAAATATTACCGAAAGGCTTAATACGACCCAAAATATAAATATTGCAATTATTATGATTCTGAAACAAAATTCACGATACTCGATCACAATTACAAGATTTTTTTTTCCTTTTAGACTGTTGAAAAATAAAACTGCGCGAAAGTTTAAAGTATAATTAATAGTCCGTTATTCAACATGAACTTATTTCAAAGGTCATGGACTCATGTATAAAAAAACAAAACTCTATTTCCAGTGCTATAAAGTGTCGCATAAACACTTCAGAAGAAAATTACACGAAGTTCCAATTAAAATCCTTATTTCTGACACATGAAGTCAAACCGGAATATAGCACATTACTGCTTGACGGCAGAAATAGGTATGGCAGTAGCACTTCCCTAGATTAACTCTGAAGAGTTCTACTGCCCCTAAGTATTTTTAGATTACATTACAAAAGAAAGAAATACGTGTCCAATAGATTTTGTTAGTCTTCATGACGGACCAACAGTTAAAATTGAACCATCTATTGGAAGTGGTGATCGTCATCTCGGTCGGATGTGTCTCGAACTGACCGGCTGTGCTTGCAGCCCCGGGCGGCGGCGGCCCGAGTTACGCGGCCGCGCTCTCCGCGCACGAGCCCCTCGACGCAGGTACCGCACCCCCCCACCCCGGCCCCCCGGCCCCCCGGTCCCCCGCCCCCACCCGGCGCCCGCGGCGGTGGCGCGAGACGCGAGAATGTCGTCAATACTAAGACGGCTGAAAACGGTCACAGTCAACAAGTGTTTATTCGCTTTTTTATATTATTTTTTTCGATAAACAAACGGTACTTCATAATTTAAACTAAAAGTTAAGGTAAACAAAAATCAACAAAGCTCCCTCTGTTATGAAACCAATATAAACAAAAGAGAGTAACTCAGAATTGTTCATTCATAAATTTAATTTTGAACAAAAAATTTATAAAGTATCAAAACCTGCTCGAACCTGATCTCAGAGCCAGTATCCAATTCTTAATCTACACAGAAAAAAAATATTAAAATAGGTCCAACCATTTTCGACTATGTGATAATCAATTCCTGTAATTAATTTATGTTCCAAAGATGTTTGTCAATGTGAAAATGGTATCGTTGATCACTAAACAATTACTGTTTTAGTGTCGTCCCTCTCTTTCAATACAATGCAAGAGGAAAGCGTATATTATGCATTTTATTTAAACCGAGCGAGGGTAGTTTTATGCGTGGACCGGGTAACGTATCGCGTTATTAACTTTAATAAATCCTGGCGTATGACTGTACTGCATCAGCATTGTCCTTGTATTGTGATCTCAGGTTTATGAGATACTTCATTTTCGTCTCTCGCTCCACACCCGCCCCTCCCTCCCCCCCGTCCGCTTGTGCGCTGGCGCGCCCGCCGCGCCGGCCTGTGTCGGCGCGGCGCGGGGCCACTTAACACGTTAGTTTGTAAGGGAGTGATCGACTACTTCACTGTAATGACCCTGTTTGTTTCGCGATTATTTTTTCTGTATCCTCCGAGATGTGACATCTGTTCAATTAATAGTAGACAACAGGGGTGTATTTTATAGTGAGGTGGTCGTTCTGTCCAATAGTGTTTTAGTTAGCTTAGGTCCATCCGGAGTTATAGCGGGGTGGACGTGGTACAGACTTGTAAGTTCCATTAAGAGGTGACGCGCGATTATCAACCTTAGGCTCTTCTGCAAAAGAGTCAGAAATTAATTTGGAAATCAGTAATGGGATACGACATCCTTACTTTTAATGTGGGATGAACATACTTTTGTGATATTACTAATCTTACCCTAAGTGTTTTAAGTACTTAACTGGATATTTTTTTAACTCAACTCGGGTTGCTTTACTTCTGAAGGTTAGTAAGAATATCTTAGAGAAGCATCGTCATACTAACGACGGTGACGATTTCTGTGGTATCATTGGCGATGCTTTTCTATGATATCACTCATTATAGACAAGAGTGTCCCACCCGTGTTTTAAAATGTAAATAATATTGTTCTTTTAATGTAAAAAAAATCCAGTTATGAACTCACGATCACCTTTACTACACATCTACTAGTAAAATGTAAATAAAACAAAAATAAAAAAAATACGAACTCCCGATTTTTCCCCTCCAAAACTTCTTGTTTCTTGCGCTTAAAAGCACGGTCCACCTATCAAGCCGGTATCGGCAGACGCCCCCATCAAGCATGTTGATAATCGCGCGCACCGCCCGAGCCGGTACCCGCTAGCGCGCCGGCGTAACTCTGTATGTCCCTAAGCGCGGAGTCCTGTGCCAGGCGCGGGCGCGGCGGCCGACGACGACGACTGGCCCTAGCGGCGCGGCGCCGGTGAGTGCCGCGCGCCTGCGCACTGCGCGCTACGCCCAGGCGCCCAGTCTGTACTGACGTTCCTTGTGTCAACGACTTTTCAAAAAGAGAAAACGCCAAAGCTTGCTACATACAGCCTAATAGATGGCGCTGGCAGTTCCGCAGTCATACAAGAGACGAACATTCAAAGTACAGGCTTCGAATCAAGCTCGTTTTCTACAAGCATTTATTAAGTTTCATCTGTCCCGATGTTGATTTGTAATCAAATCTTGCAAGTTAAATTTCATCCACTTCCCGGTTAACGATTGAGCTGAAATTTTGCATGCATTTGTAAATCGTTTGATCCGTCTTGACGAGTACTTTGCTGCTAGATGGTAACCAGGGTCTGATGATGGAGCTGGAAGGTGGCCATAGGAACTCAAGAGAAAGTAGGATTATTTTAAGGAAAAGTCACAATTTATTTATTTGAAAACGAGAAACATTTTTGTTTCAACCATTGTCTACAATTTTAAATCAACCTTAATTAAAAGTAAAGTAAGTGGTTTACTAGCCTCCACACTAGGATTCCCTGTGTTGTTTTCATACGACTAACTGATGGGGCTAGCCGAATTGCATTGCGCCCATCACCGTGAGTCTTAGAGTTGTAAGGTCTTATGTGACCGAAATTTCCCGGTCCCCTTACTCTTCAAATTAAAACCCAGCAATACATAAATTACTGCTTGGCGGCAGAAATATGGTGGTAGTAGGTACTTCCCCGGATGAACTGTTCACAAAAAGCATTCTTAGTTAACTTATTGCGGTGAGCTTCCTGCGCGCTGTTTGCAATTGTTTATTATTATTTTGAAGTGTATCTTAGTTGCTTGAGTTTTAAGTCCATATTTGAATGTTCGTTTATTTGCCTGACTGGAGCGGTGCTCTATTGACTTCCGTAAATTTTAATTGCCGTCTCATTCTTCAAAACGTCCGTACAGACTGCCATACTATCTAGCAGCCCTTTTAGGGTATTCGCAAACAATCATCCGCTATCGACTGCCCGATATGGGGAGTTGGGGCTTTGTACCGTGTCTGCTTAATTTATAGTTGTAAAATACCTACAGAACTAGATGTCAAAAGGCTTGATCATGATATGCCGGCAAACAATTCATTTGTATATTCAGTTGCTGAGAGCTTTTGTCCGTCCAATTGCTGTAAATCTGTTAATAATTATATTTGATCCCAGATTTTTACAACAACCTCTGGTCCTCTTAATTTGATTGATAGAACCTTGATCAGCAATTTCGATGTCCCTTCCAACTAAACTTTACCTCCAGTAACTGGTTTTTTTTTTCTTATTGATTTTAAAGGATGTTTTATTATGTATATACTTTTGCCTTGTTATGGTTTTGGGAGATTTCAGTTGTCAGCCTCTATTTGGCGCCCGCTTCGATACAGAACCATTGCCTATCATTAAGCTTGTGTATAAATGTATTAGCCTCGGTATTATTAGTTGTACTTGCAGTTTTGTCAAAGTAACTCAGCTGGTAAAATTAGCAGCGGTATACCCTTTCGTATATTACTTTTTTTGTTATCTGATTATTCTTATCTTAATATTTTAGTGTACCTATCTATTTATCAACCCACATTTACTCACTGTTGGGTAAAGGCTTCTATATCTTTAATAAATAAACGCAGGACCATCGTGTTCCTAAGCGTAACTAAGCAAAGCTTGTACTGTAGAAACCAGATGAATGACATATATTTATGTTTTGTTCTGTAAATATTATACAAAGAAAACACTATGGCATAACTATAGCTGTGTAGGCGACAGGTCTCTTTTTTTATGCGACTAAATGACGAGGCAAGCCGAAGGACACCTGAAGTTGAGCGGCAACCACACTACAATAATTATTAACTGCCTTTTCGTCTGCGACGCAAGGGGTTGCGGGTTCGATTTCCGCCTCGGGGCAAATGTCTGTACGATCTGCAGATATTTGTTCAGGGCGTTCTGGGTGTTTTTCTATATATAATAAAAATATCTATCTATCTATGTAGTATAATGTATTAAGTATATCAGTCATCTAGTACCCATAACACAAGCTCTGCTTAGCTTGGGGCTAGATGATGCTGTGTGATTTGTCCAGCATTATTTATTTATTTATTACGACTGTAATACCGCGGTGACCACGTTCTGTACGTTAGCATTTGTAATTTCATGATGTACTCTACTTACAAAGGTAGGTAATAAGGTCATCTAGTTCAGGTTATTTGACATACTGTGAAGTTAGCTTAACAATACCGTAGCGACGCCATTTCACAAATAATCTGGATATCACGCGCGGTGCTTTGTTCGTTGCCGTCATTCGCTTCTGGGTACATAGCTATATCACGCTTACTGTACAAATTGCATGTTTTAAATAAACAAATGAAGTTACAACCGACTTTAAATGGCGTCCAACATGGAGCGACTATCAGATTGTTAATCCATATGTTGATAGCAGCGGTCAAGTTTTCGAAGAACACTTAATTTTTGTTTTTGCCCAAGATAGGCTTCTGAAATGTGGCTTGGCGCCCAACATGGGGTTGCTTTAGTTATAAAATCCGTTCTAGCTTCAATCGTTTATTTATTTGTGATCATTGTTAACGTGGTCAAATCAATTGTACGGATCTATGGAACGCTTAACATTTAATTGATATTTGCCTTTATCTTTTTGGTTTGGGAAGAACTTAGTTTAATGCTTACATGAAAAAACGGACAAATAAATTAATTTAATTGATCCCTTCTTTGCTACAACTAGTAAAGGACTTAGAAATCCTCAGCTTATTTTAAAGTAGTAAAGCTTAGTTAACATATCAACCCCTTTTTTAAACTTTCGCACATTATTAACACACTTACAACCGGCTATTTATTCCGTCATTTACCTTTATAATTGCACGACGTGTCGAAAGGGCAATAATAAAAGTAAAACGGGATAAATACCCGGTTTAATATACATGTATTATATACCCCATATGTGTTAGTAACGTGTCGTGATCGCGAAAGTTTCAAAGACGTGGTTAACATCTGATTTTGTTAAAAGCTAATATCAAATTCCGTTAGTAAGATATCAATACCATGTAACCGTTTCATAGATCCATCCGTATTGCCTCTCGAACCGCCACTAAAGCTGTCCATCCACTGCGCAGAGAGCAGCCGCGCGCGCGAGCTGGACGCGGCCCTGGAAGGCTCCCCCCCGCGGGGCGACTTCGACCTGCGCGACCCGCGCCACTTCCCCCCCATGCGGACTGCCGCCTCCTCCAACGACCACTAGGATACACGGACGTAGCGCATGAAATTCCATCGTTTTAAGACGAAATACATTTCGTATTGAATTTAATAAATCTCATTTAAGTGGACTGTAAAGTTTTCTATGACAAAAGTACAATACATTTTCTTTAGTCTTTGGCCTGTATTGGCGTCGATCCTGCTGGGGCACTTCATAAAGCTAACTGTAATTAGAGTTATGACGTTTCTAAATGTCAAAGTAAAATTTGGTCAAATTGTTCCGTTTTAATTTTGGAACGGCACTAACGGAATATCTTTTAAGTTATTTCACGCAATTTTAGTTAGGAAGTGCGTCAACAGAATTTTCACCATTGTAAGGGAAAGGTGTTTGTTGCCAATGAATGTCAAAACCTTAGTTAAAGCGTCTGTCGAGCGCACATGCACCACGCGGCATATGACTGTGTGACACCCGCACGTCTACGTCACGGGGGTACGCAGTGGCCCACGTGCGTTGCTGTGGACAGACGCCCTTACGTTCAGATAAAACTTTTTCTCCGATTGCAAGGTATTTGTTTACTAGCTTCTGCCGGCAGTTTATGTGACTTTCATCATATTTTCTTCATATTCCAAGTTGTAACAGTTTTGGCGTTCAGTGTAAGAAACACGTTCATATTATCACACATTTTAAGAAATAGAAGATTGTAACCGATGTAATTTCATGCGCTACTTTTATAATGTTAACATGACAGCTAACGTAGACAATACACCATTGACACATGCGTATTCTGAGTGTAAGTGAGGATGGTTTACGATAGTGGTCGTGTCGTGCTGTGTAAATGAACTTGGTGCCCATTCACATGTTTCATTGTACATGCCCGATACCTACGAGTATATCAATACACGCATTATATTAGCTTGACATGTAACAGAATGTTTGAACGTGACATTCAACAACTTCGAAACATAACCATTCACCGGTCACCAACCCTTTTGAGAAAAGACTACCTACATACTGCTATACCATAATGTCAATTGTACGATTAAGCGTAGTGAGCGGGCACTAAGTTCCAACAGATCGGGTGGGCAACATTTATTACGTTCCAACTTATCAATCCCAAAAGTAAAAAGGCTTTCCTGTAACAGGTAGATTCTACTATTCTGCCTTTCTAAGCCCAAGAGCGATATCTTGATTGTCTCGAAACAAAGGAGTGTTGTGTTGCTGTTCTTGTTAATACCTTGACATATTATAAAGTAAATTGTGGAATATCGATGATGTGATACACGTCGCCTCGACCCGATCATTATGTGATGAAAGGATCTAAACGCAATGGCGTTAAATGTGATTTAGCAAATAATTTGTGATTATAAAATTGATCAGTGCCGGTGTTGCTACTTCATCGAAAGGAATTTGTCGCATCTCTACGGCTAAATAAATAAATAGTCTGTCTAGCTAGTTCAATAAATGTCTTAGCATTTCGCCTACTGGGCACCCGGATCATTGATCAACAAAATGTTTTATAACAGCAATTTGTATTATATTATTTTTTTAATAATTTATGATTATAAACTCCGGATTTTCCTTAAGACGTGAGCTGTGGGCAGTTTTATCGAAGTCGCTCCGATTTGTGGATAAGGCAAGCGTATTCCAAAGCGGGACGGGTAATGGAACTTAACAGATATCTGACTGGATGCATTTAGGTTCTCGTTTCGGTATTTGATAGAATTGTCAGCAGCCGTAATAGTAAACGTAGTAACGTGCTTTGGCACCGTAAGACCGCGCTTTGACGCACTCATTCCGGAGATAGGACATTTTGGCGGACACGGCCACTGAACACGAAATCAATTTCCATCGACTTTTTTCCTGATTGAGCGCCCCAAATGACATATTGTATGATTTTGATTTCTGACAAGACTTCAATATTGAGCACATACACCAAGGGTCTAAATGTCTTAAAAGCATCTGAAATTCTCACGTGGCTTGGAAAATTATGATAATTAGGATTGATAATAGGAGGTTTTATCAGAGTTTCGTATTATTAGATGGAAAGCTAAAGACAGATGATTATTGTGCTTCAGTGCCCGTTGTGGCCTTGGTGGGGGGCTCGCGCTGACAGACTAAACCACTGTGTTACATGGACCACACATCTTCTACGTAATTCAAATCTATATTTAATCAATTCATATAAATAATTAAATTTTAATGGAATTTCATCCTCGGATCTATTGGGATCTCGGTGGGCGTTAATAAATAGTTTGTACGGAAATAAAAACTATTCTTCTATGCGTATATTTTAGAAAGTTGACTAAAAGGCGACCTAGCGCGCGCTCCTACGCCTCTGTATATAATAAATAAGGAGATTCCAATATGGCAACACAGCTGACCAATAAAGAATTTGTAATCATTTTTTTAAAGGCAATGGCTGTGTGGCCTTTTCGGAAACCCTTTACTTTAGGACGCACTTGTATGTAAATTAGGTAATTATAATAACTATGTGATAGCTGACGACGGATGAACTTTCTGGATGCTTGTGTTTTAAAAATTGTAGACAAAAAAAATTAAAAAGTAGAAAATACCAAAATTTGTAAATAAAGGTTCTACGGAGGTTAATGTTACGCTCCTTAAATATGTAATGTCATTTAGTTTTACGACTGCGTACTTGCGACATTCAGCGATAGGATGTCGCGCGACTTTCTATCGCTGGGTGTGTCAAGTGCCTTGTGCACGCGGCTTACATAAGTGTAAGTTCTTTTTGCTGCTCGTAAAATAATAAAACGAAAAAATAATGTACGTGTATTTGACATGTTGTTGTGAGATGCTGTTCTCGACTGTTGTAAGTGCGTGCGTTGGAGAATACAACGCGAGGAACAATTAAAACCTACAATAGTTTCAGGAAAATAACCATTTCTCTTTTGTTTTAGAATAAAGCAGTCCTTACGCCTATACGTTTTTGCTTCGGCGATGACTGAGCATTACTCACTAGTAGTAATGCTCAGTCATCGCCACATTATATTATCTGTGGCATTACCAAGTCTTCATAGAAACGCATGAAACGCCTGAAAATATGGTATGGACTAGGCCAGGTCTATAATCGGCCATTAAATCCAATTTCAAGTATTACAACAGCTGCGAACAGCTATCTCGGGTGAAGCCTCTTGATCAGAGTTGGAACGGGGGTTCGATATCTTCGGTAGTCTTAATGTAAATCAGTGTTCGAAACATTGTGATCTAAAATGTATGTTCGTATCGTCATTAGCCGTAAATTACGGCGCCACGTGCCGGGACATCGCTCTTATCTTTTGAACTCCGTGATATTGTAGGTGATTTGCTGCTTGTAATGTTGGTGGAGAGGCGTCACTTTGCATTGTCTTATCTATAACCTCTATAATACATAAAAAAAAACTTTTTTTTGTAACGTTATGTATTATCTTTTTTCTGATAATGATAATAATGATCCTCCTTGCAGATATTGGCTACGGCGTTTCAATTCAACACAACATCGTTTCTGGTAGTTTAAATTAAGTTGGTATTAATTCAATTCCTTATAGTGTCCCAGGCAATGCAGCGTCCCGAACAGATGTAGATGTCAAATGCCTAATGCGTCTCTATGGTCTAAGAAATGTCCCACAGACTACAAAGCAATAAGGGACTTAGAGTGATCTCGAGCGCCATCTAGTTGAGAAAAGTGCAAAGTGACGCCTATCTTATAATATCGATCTTCTAATTTTTGTCTGACACTAGTCCCGAGCGCTGCTTTTACAAAATTGTACATAATGAATAAATATTTTTACAAAACGGATTTTTTTGTTGTTTTTATATCCTGAACCTAAGCTAGTAAGCCATTGGTCAAAAGTAGTTTAGGTATAAATGGGTATATAATATGTAGGTATACCTACATTAATTATACCTACATATAACGATAGGAGTCATAGAGGAGTATTGAAGAATAACACGTACCGACTTTGCCTAGGTGTGATAAGGGCAGGATAATGATGATGGGATACATGGATGGGTGAGGGATGGCCCTCAGCAGTGGGACTAACGGCATTATTTTTGAAGGAAAACGTGGAACTATTTTATCAGCTGTGGGCACGACAATCAAAATCAAGTATTTTTGCACAGCGCCGCCACCGCGGGTAACTACTATGGTAAGCACTAAGGAAACGTTGAAGTAAATAAAAGTCATGATTGGTACGAGGTACACTGTATTTTATCAGTTTATATCTCTCATACAACGCTACTAGGTAGCTGAGGAACGGCGACGGATCTCGCGAAAACGAAACACGCAATATAACGCTGTCCAACACTACACTACTGTTTTTCAACATTATCTTCAACGCCGCGTACATTTAGGAGGTATAGTTCTAAATCGCTAACGTAGACAAACAATGTTTAATGATCTTATTCCTTCAAATAAATAATGCTGGACAAATCACACAGCATCATCCAAGCTAAGCAGAGCTTGTGTTATGGGTACTAGATGACTAATATACTTAATACATTATGCTACATAGATAGATATTTTTATTATATATAGAAAAACACCCTGAACAAATATCTGCAGATCGTTCAGACATATGTCCCGAGGCGGGAATCGAACCCGCAACCCCTTGCGTCGCAGGCGGACCTTCGCCCGCTGCGCCACAGAGCTCAATAAATAACTCGATAGTGACAAAAAGACGGGATTGGGATTCGATAACGGTCATACGAATTTAATAATAAATAAGGTAATTTATTTATTTACACATCGCGGGGGTTCAATGGATGCGGACGGCACAAACTTAGGGAGGCCTAAACCCAGCAGTGAGTGAAACAGGCTGTGGATGATGATGAAGGTATTTATTATACGAAAGGGGAAGCTAGGAGCTACCCAAAAAATTTTTTATGCGCACTTATTTTAAAATTGCGAGTACTTGAAGGAAAATCTGCTATTTTAGTAAAGTTTTTGCGTCTAGATACATGCAATAGAAGATAAATCAGAATGGGATTTGACACCGTAGTAAAATTTCTAGGTAAACAGTACTTTTTTAAATATTATATAGTGTTGGACAGTGTGTTCGGACGAGGGAACGTAAATAAACGTACATGGGTCCTTAGGGACTACAAATTATTGCTACTATTGTACATTTGCTGAGACCTCCTATTCCGTTCCGAATATTCAGAAGGATAGGTGATCTCTAACCATAGAGACAGGCCACATTCACAAAAACGCCAGAGTTCAAAGACAATGAGCCGTTTTCAATTAAAAGTATTTTATACTGAACCTCATAGATGGAGCTAGCGCGAGGAGTAAGCGTGGTTACAACAGTCCTGTCAATAAATAAAGCTGGACACTACACATAACATCATCTACTCACAAAATAAGCCAAGCTTGTACAATGGAAACCAGATGATTGATAGAATACTTACATACTTATCATTCATAGAAAAAAACCCAGACCCTGGACACATATCAGCAGAACAAAACATTTATCCCGTGGCGGGAATCGAACCCGCTACCGCCTGCGTATCAGTCGGCTGTTAGACATAACTGAGCCACGGAGGCAGTCAATTGTGTTTACTAACAGAAACAGGGCACTAACGCCATCTATCAGGCCGTAGGGAAAATTTGACTTTTGGCGTTTTTCTTTTTATGAAAACGTCTCATTCTATCTCCGTTCAAATGCGCTCAAAGCAGCATCAACAAGAACCATTATAAATATACATGTAACCGGGTAATCCTCGCGTGAATTACCTTTATTATTTTCTGAAAATCAAGTGTGTGTGTGTGAGAGTAGTTCTACAAAGGCCTAAGACTTGCTGCGGTACCTCCAACACTTAATTCTTTCCGGGACCATGAATAACAAAGGTAATCGCTAGAAATTCCCGGTTGTACGTGTATTTACAATGGGTTATTGTCCGCGAAAGTTTGAAAAAAATATTGTATGGGCCTTAATGACACGAATATGCATGTCTCTTGAATATGGATTGTTCTCCCGGTTTCCCATGTACCAGCAAGCATTAATCTAGAGCAAAACATAAATAACATTCAAATACAAACGAATTTACCTAAAAACAACTGGTGAAATAAAATATACCTCACGAATATAACAGGAGAGGCCCTTCCCCGCAGTGGGACAACACGGGCTAAAAAGAATAATAATACTAACATAGAATTACTCTAGTTTTACCTAGTTTATTTACATTATACACTGTTCGGGCCTCCCATCGAGTGAGAACTTTTGTTTGTATAGTACTTTAGTGACCTCCGTAACATCAATAGTAAATCCTCCCATACACTTACTGAAGACATGAATAAAGTGTTGTCTCGTTGTTGTTGTGTTGCTCCTACGCCACACAGAATACCGGTGGAGACTATAATTACTAGCCTCGAGGAAACGATCACTCGGAATAAGATACCCAAACTGCAAGCTGAGTGCTTACGCCAGGACGTATCTACGTTAGTACGAAAGGCTAGGCTGCCGAAGTCTAATATTTCAACACGTGAGATCCGAGCCCTACAAAGTCTGCGTAAGAATGAAGAGTTGTTAGTGTTACCCGCAGATAAAGGCAATGCGACGGTAGTGATTGATACGGTGGCTTATGAACAGAAAATAACAGCTATGCTAAGTGATACAAACACATACAAACGAGTCACCTATAATCCTACTGCCAGAGTAGTAACGAAGCTGAAGGACTTGCTACTCACCCTGCCTGATGATCTGTACAACAGTCTCCGTCCGATAAATCCAACAGCACCCAAAATCTATGGACTGCCAAAGATACACAGGGAAGAGTGGCCTCTCCGTCCAATCGTAAGTCAAATAGATTCTCCCACGTATAAAACAGCTCGACACATGTCCGAAGTATTACTATCTCTCGTTGGGAAATCGGCTAGTTATGTGAAGAACTCTACCCATTTCACCCAACTACTCGATGACGTGACGGTGGACCACGGAGAACTGATGGTAAGCTTTGATGTCACGTCACTGTTCACCAATGTACCAATAGCGGACACGATTACGATTATACAAGACTTAGTTTTGAACACCAACATACCTATTGAATACATGAAGGTGATCGAGTACATCCTGACGAGTGGCTATTTTGCTTGGCGGGGAGATTACTATTTACAGCTTGAAGGAGTAGCGATGGGCTCGCCAATAGCGCCAGTAATCGCCAATATCTTTATGGAATGGTTCGAGAATGATGCGCTGCAAAGTACGTCCTGCAAACCCAGGCATTGGTGGCGCTACGTGGACGATGTATTTGCAATTGTACAGGAGGAACATATTAATGGTTTATTATTACACCTCAACTCTAGACACCCTAAAATTGCATTTACAGTAGAGCGAGAGCAGGACGGACAGCTACCTTTTCTGGACGTGTTGGTCAAACGAGAACACACCGGTCGCTTGTCACACTCAGTATACCGTAAACCGACACACACAGATAGGTACTTACGCTCCGATTCCCACCACCATCCATCTCACCTAGCGTCCATACCTAGAACTCTCATTAACAGAGCTCTGAAACTGTGCGATCCCCAATACTTAGATACAGAGCTAACACACGTGAAGAGAGTACTAGAAGAAAACGGCTATGGGTGGAGGCAGAGTTTTCGAATAGCCAACTCATCCGCTAGACAACGCCAAGTATCGGTAGAGAGAGCTGCTGCATACCTACCCTTCGTTAAAGGGGTGACGGATAAGATCGGACACTTGTTACACAGAAAATATAGTATCAAGACGATATTCCGGCCCCTGACACTTGTAAGGAATTTTTTACGCTCTCCTAAAGACAAAGATCCCCTAGCCACACCGGGCGTTTACGAAATTCCATGTGACTGCGGTAGTTCGTACGTGGGTGAAACTAAGAGGAATATCTCTACTAGGCTAACGGAACACATACGGGCAATGAAGAATGCAGATGTAGAAAAGTCAGCCATCGCAGAGCACGCGCTGACCGCCGGTGCTTCCCATTACATCCGTTTCGACAAGGCGCGGGTTCTTTCTCGAGAGAAATTTTTTTTGTGCCTCGGAAGATACGTGAAGCCATTGAAATAAACAGAGTCCGCAATTTCAATAGAGACCAAGGTTGGGCACTTCCATCCGCCTGGATTCCCTGCCTTCACAGTACCCGCGCCCCCAACAGAACATTGGAGCCTAGTAGAGATCATACCAGTGTATTTTGTTCTCTTACACAAAACTCCGAAGACAGCAGTAGTGATGAAGAACCGACGCCGACGTCTAAAGCCATACTCATCCCCCCACTACCGCAACCGCCGCTCCCCCCTTCCCGCTCTTGCATGACGAGTCGTGCGCAACGTTACCTGGCGCGCAGTGCAACGCGAGCGCGTGAGAGGGAAGGAGACGGTACCGCGTAAAGAAGCTCCATTCCCTGACGAAAGTTCCCCTGGGAGGAACTGAACACGTTGGATACCTATATTCAACAAATAATTAACGTGAGTAGAAAACCCGTTAACATAACAATCAATAGTAAAGATAGGTAAACGGTAAATATTTTCGTGGTTTTAAATGCCAAATATAAATAATGAAATTCAATTTTGTAATTAGATAAAATAAAACGATCATTATCGATACTTAAGCTCATAACAAAACTATCTATGATTCAGTATCAATATTCGCCGATTTCAATAATTGGTTGTTCATTTACGTGTGAAATCTTATAATGACCTAAAATGCTGCGTACCTCATTAACACTCGACGAGGCAAGCCCCGTATAGCAATGCGGCAGTGACCCAACTATACCTCAAACATGAGCAAATTCAACGGAATCAAAAACGATTTTGAAATGCATCCCACACTAGACGAATGGACCTGACTACTAACATTGGGAGTCAATCTTGCAAACCTCTTGGTATGGGTGTGTTACAAAAAAGGGCATTTTGGCTACTGACTTGACTTGAAACGTCTAAAATTAAACAAAGACAGTGTCACGACATTTTATAGGAAAGCAGTGTAAAATATTTCTAACTGAGAATGCAAGATCACTTCAGTTCCCAATGCTTATTTGAACAATTGAAAGCTTACATTTCTGATGCATTGACTTCAATAGTAATGTTTGAACCAAGACCAGCTCAGTACAAAATTCGTTCTTTCGCAAAAGCCTATCCTTGGTCACCTCGATTCCAACGCCGTGTGAGACGTGTCAACGAGACACTAAAATCATACCGCAAGTATTTCATTATGTATATTTTCAGACTAGGCTGTAAGCGATTCAGTCTGATTTAAACCAGTTAAGTTTACAGCGACACGCACGGGAATTAGCAAGCACCTATGCCTTTTACGAATTCAAATTTTAATGTGTATTTCTTTAGAAACGCGCATACGAAGTACGGTTTAACCTCTTGTGGTTTCTAAGATACTGTGAGACGGGCTGGGCAGGTGTACCGTGTGACAGACGAGCAGTGGGCGGAGATCGCGACTGAATGGCTCCCGCATGCTGACTGCGTATCTCGCGACAGGTTTGCAACAGGCGTATATCTCGCGACAGGTTTGCAACAGGCATATATCTCGCGATGATCGCTGTTAAACGTATTTTTTTTGCTTTATACTACAAAATTGACCATAGACAGTGATGATCGCCTGTTATAAACCTGTTGCGAGATACGCAGTCAACTTGCCGGACAGGCGACGGCTGCGTAAAACCCAGACGTAGATGGCGAGATGAGCTTGAATCTCATAACGAATAATAGGCCCGTA
This sequence comes from Pasiphila rectangulata, assembly GCA_963082625.1. Lineage (NCBI taxonomy): Eukaryota > Metazoa > Arthropoda > Insecta > Lepidoptera > Geometridae > Pasiphila > Pasiphila rectangulata. The sequence goes on along the minus strand of OY720246.1, from coordinate 1,470,217 downwards.
TTGCAGAGAGCCGGACTGACTGGAGGGAAGAAAGGGACGCCTGCGCCCGGCCGCGGCACGCTGCAGGCTTGATACGACCATACGATACTGTTTGATAGCCATTCCTCCAAAATTCTAAGCGGTTTTCTTTGTGAAAACGATTCGATTTGCCAATGGACATTAGGATGACGATATACTTATTTTCTTGTTCCATAGATGCACTTTGCGGACCTCAATCCGAAAAGATATACGCGTCTCTCACAAAGTAAATTGATATATATTTTTGTACCGCAAAACTCGTACTAAAAACGGGTTTTCTTAAACAATACAATTTCCAATTTCGACTTAAAAAACAAATAAGTAAAGTCGTGAACCCACTAATTCCTCTGCGCTGCTCCCGTATAAAAATAAGTTAAGCCTAGTATTCACAGCGGCACAACGTCCTTTGTATAAAATGTGACAGCACACTCCGCCGCGTCCTGTTTACATCTGGCTTGAATTCCTGCAACAATAAAATGTTGTTTTAACAAACAGTGTCAATGCAACTTTTGAAATAACCATAGTTGTGAACACTACAGGGTGAATTATAATATACCACCCCCAAAAGGGGGGTTTCGGCCCATGCAAACAAGTGACTTTGGGTTTACCTGCACGACAACTCTTTACAGAGGACTCGAATATTCAGCAGCTATTTCGACTGTTACTTTTTTGGCAATGGTGTGGGTTTATTCAACCACTTAAGTGTATGGATGGTAGTAGTTACCTATATCATCAGAAGGGTGCCAAATAAAACGCGTGTATTCTGTACGACGAACAGTGTATGACTGCTTTTATTTCAAGACACAAGATCGAGTTGTTTACGTTAACTGCTACGCTTATCGAAACATATTCGCCCTATGCGCCATACTTTGATACTATATAAAGTAACTGTTCAACAGTTTTGGACTTGTACCTGTGTAACGTTACAGTAGTTGTGGCCCGTGCGAAGCGATTTTTTAGTCAACTGAGAAAAAACGTCGTTTGTGTGTAAAATCGTACCGCATTGAGCCGGCGCCGTTTTGTTGTATCTCACGATATGAGTGTGAGCTCGCTCATTTGGAATCAGTGTACCTCTAACAGTGTTAGCCGTACGCGGTGTGTGTTATTTTTCACGAAAGTTCGTGCAATGCAATATGATTGCAGAATAAATGGTAACAATAACAGTTTGATTTATTGACAAAACCAGTGTACGTCTGTCAAACGAGCTTAAAGTTGCCTTTGCCTGGCCTCATAATGTGCCCCGACACCAAGAACTGTGGCATCTTCTTTAAATGTGTGTTAACAATAACGTCGGCATAATTATTAGTTTATTACTTTTGTTTATTATTAGTTTTTGGTGTCGGGCACATTATGAGGCCAGGCAAAGGCAACTTTAAGGTCGTTTGACAGACTTGAGTTTAGTTGCCTTTGATTTAATAGGCCTCAATACAACGACATAAATCTTTGGTAAAACTTGTTTTGGTACTTTACCTGGGCATCGCGCACATCTCGCAGGCGGCGTGCTCGCGCGTGTTGTGGAAGGTGCATATGTACTTTACCTGGGCATCGCGCACATCTCGCAGGCGGCGTGCTCGCGCGTGTTGTGTTGTGGAAGGTGCATATGTACTTTACCTGGGCATCGCGCACATCTCGCAGGCGGCGTGCTCGCGCGTGTTGTGGAAGGTGCATATGTACTTTACCTGGGCATCGCGCACATCTCGCAGGCGGCGTGCTCGCGCGTGTTGTGGAAGGTGCATATGTACTTTACCTGGGCATCGCGCACATCTCGCAGGCGGCGTGCTCGCGCGTGTTGTGGAAGGTGCATATGTACTTTACCTGGGCATCGCGCACATCTCGCAGGCGGCGTGCTCGCGCGTGTTGTGGAAGGTGCATATGTACTTTACCTGGGCATCGCGCACATCTCGCAGGCGGCGTGCTCGCGCGTGTTGTGGAAGGTGCATATGTACTTTACCTGGGCATCGCGCACATCTCGCAGGCGGCGTGCTCGCGCGTGTTGTGGAAGGTGCATATGTACTTTACCTGGGCATCGCGCACATCTCGCAGGCGGCGTGCTCGCGCGTGTTGTGTTGTGGAAGGTGCATATGTACTTTACCTGGGCATCGCGCACATCTCGCAGGCGGCGTGCTCGCGCGTGTTGTGGAAGGTGCATATGTACTTTACCTGGGCATCGCGCACATCTCGCAGGCGGCGTGCTCGCGCGTGTTGTGGAAGGTGCATATGTACTTTACCTGGGCATCGCGCACATCTCGCAGGCGGCGTGCTCGCGCGTGTTGTGGAAGGTGCATATGTACTTTACCTGGGCATCGCGCACATCTCGCAGGCGGCGTGCGCGCGTGTTGTGGAAGGTGCATATGTACTTTACCTGGGCATCGCGCACATCTCGCAGGCGGCGTGCGCGCGTGTTGTGGAAGGTGCATATGTACTTTACCTGGGCATCGCGCACATCTCGCAGGCGGCGTGCTCGCGCGTGTTGTGGAAGGTGCATATGTACTTTACCTGGGCATCGCGCACATCTCGCAGGCGGCGTGCGCGCGTGTTGTGGAAGGTGCATATGTACTTTACCTGGGCATCGCGCACATCTCGCAGGCGGCGTGCGCGCGTGTTGTGGAAGGTGCATATGTACTTTACCTGGGCATCGCGCACATCTCGCAGGCGGCGTGCTCGCGCGTGTTGTGGAAGGTGCATATGTACTTTACCTGGGCATCGCGCACATCTCGCAGGCGGCGTGCTCGCGCGTGTTGTGGAAGGTGCATATGTACTTTACCTGGGCATCGCGCACATCTCGCAGGCGGCGTGCTCGCGCGTGTTGTGGAAGGTGCATATGTACTTTACCTGGGCATCGCGCACATCTCGCAGGCGGCGTGCTCGCGCGTGTTGTGGAAGGTGCATATGTACTTTACCTGGGCATCGCGCACATCTCGCAGGCGGCGTGCGCGCGTGTTGTGGAAGGTGCATATGTACTTTACCTGGGCATCGCGCACATCTCGCAGGCGGCGTGCGCGCGTGTTGTGGAAGGTGCATATGTACTTTACCTGGGCATCGCGCACATCTCGCAGGCGGCGTGCTCGCGCGTGTTGTGGAAGGTGCATATGTACTTTACCTGGGCATCGCGCACATCTCGCAGGCGGCGTGCTCGCGCGTGTTGTGGAAGGTGCATATGTACTTTACCTGGGCATCGCGCACATCTCGCAGGCGGCGTGCTCGCGCGTGTTGTGGAAGGTGCATATGTACTTTACCTGGGCATCGCGCACATCTCGCAGGCGGCGTGCTCGCGCGTGTTGTGGAAGGTGCATATGTACTTTACCTGGGCATCGCGCACATCTCGCAGGCGGCGTGCTCGCGCGTGTTGTGGAAGGTGCATATGCCGCACGTCCACACGCCGGATCCGCTGCAAACACACAACATTCAATGATGATACAATAGGAGTAGGGTAGTACAAATACGCTTTCCGTAGTAAAATGCAAGTGATGGTGAACACCGTATATTCCTTTGAAAAAGAGTCTGAAACACCGGAAAATAAAATATTAAGGGGAGATGGCGCGAGCGACAGGCTCTAGCTTTGAAGATAGTTGCGCCAGTAAATAATCTAAATACTCATATAATCAGCACAGTGGCTGGACTGCTGCCTGAAACATTGATTCCCTCCAGTTAACTGTAACACGCCTCGCAGGCGGCGGGTCCGTCTGTAATGTACTCACGTGTGCGGCGTGGCTTGCGGCGCCTCGGCGGCCACCTGCGCCAGGTGCTCCAGCGTGGCGGCGTGCGGCGCGGCGCGCCACGCCTCGCAGGCGGCGGCGTCACGCGCGCGCACGGCGGCCAGCAGCGGGTCCATCTGCTCGGCCGTCAGCGCCAGCGCCGAGTTCGTCATCAGGTACACCAGCACGTGCAGGTCGGACATCGCCTGCGAACGGGCGGCGCATGTATCAGGTGAGAGCTCGGATTATAATTTTTATACTTAATTTTTGCGGTACATAGTACTTATAGTTTTTTTTTGTCTTATAATGTTGTTGACCGCAGATGGCCACAACAACGTTACCGGACTATGGCGAGCGCAGAGGGTGCCAGCCGCAAAAGTTATAATGGGGCACAAGGGCACCACTTAGGTACGAGCCACGGCTTGTACTGTTGCCGACGGAGTAGTGTATTCTTCGATCCCGCCGGCGGGATCGGTTATCGAACGTGTGTCTACCAGCTAACGTGGGACGGGTCGGCGTCACCTCCAGGTTAGCGGCGGTGAGTTCGCACGGACCGAGCCCGCGCCTCGGCAGACGGAGTACTCACGTGCAGGAAGGAGTCCGCGCCCGCGATGTGGCGGTGCAGCGCCTGCAGGCTCTGCAGGTGGCGCTCGTGCGCGCGGTGCGCGGGCGGCAGCGCGCGCGCGGGCGGCGGCGCCAGCGAGGGCGCGCGCGCGTCCGCCTGCACGCCGCACGGCACGTCCACCAGCAGGTAGGCGTCTCGGCAGACGGAGTACTCACGTGCAGGAAGGAGTCCGCGCCCGCGATGTGGCGGTGCAGCGCCTGCAGGCTCTGCAGGTGGCGCTCGTGCGCGCGGTGCGCGGGCGGCAGCGCGCGCGCGGGCGGCGGCGCCAGCGAGGGCGCGCGCGCGTCCGCCTGCACGCCGCACGGCACGTCCACCAGCAGGTAGGCGTCTCGGCAGACGGAGTACTCACGTGCAGGAAGGAGTCCGCGCCCGCGATGTGGCGGTGCAGCGCCTGCAGGCTCTGCAGGTGGCGCTCGTGCGCGCGGTGCGCGGGCGGCAGCGCGCGCGCGGGCGGCGGCGCCAGCGAGGGCGCGCGCGCGTCCGCCTGCACGCCGCACGGCACGTCCACCAGCAGGTAGGCGTCTCGGCAGACGGAGTACTCACGTGCAGGAAGGAGTCCGCGCCCGCGATGTGGCGGTGCAGCGCCTGCAGGCTCTGCAGGTGGCGCTCGTGCGCGCGGTGCGCGGGCGGCAGCGCGCGCGCGGGCGGCGGCGCCAGCGAGGGCGCGCGCGCGTCCGCCTGCACGCCGCACGGCACGTCCACCAGCAGGTAGGCGTCTCGGCAGACGGAGTACTCACGTGCAGGAAGGAGTCCGCGCCCGCGATGTGGCGGTGCAGCGCCTGCAGGCTCTGCAGGTGGCGCTCGTGCGCGCGGTGCGCGGGCGGCAGCGCGCGCGCGGGCGGCGGCGCCAGCGAGGGCGCGCGCGCGTCCGCCTGCACGCCGCACGGCACGTCCACCAGCAGGTAGGCGTCTCGGCAGACGGAGTACTCACGTGCAGGAAGGAGTCCGCGCCCGCGATGTGGCGGTGCAGCGCCTGCAGGCTCTGCAGGTGGCGCTCGTGCGCGCGGTGCGCGGGCGGCAGCGCGCGCGCGGGCGGCGGCGCCAGCGAGGGCGCGCGCGCGTCCGCCTGCACGCCGCACGGCACGTCCACCAGCAGGTAGGCGACGGGCACGCGCCGCGCCGACACGCCCACCTCGTTGCCGTACGCGTCTTTCTCCTGCAACAACCGCACAGGTTATTCTTTACTAAACTCCTTCTTCATTCCAGCCGTAGAACGTCCACTACTTAACACAGGCCTCCCCCATAGATCTCCATGAGGAGAGGTCGCGCACCATCGCCTGGCACTGGCCACCTGTGACGTCACATTACCTTGTAGTACACATCCGGCACGTACTGCTGCGCGCTCGAGTCCCGCACGTACGCGAGCTCGGGCGCGTCCCTGGTGGGCAGCAGCACGCGGTCGCGCACCATCGCCTGGCACTGGCCACCTGTGACGTCACATTACCTTGTAGTACACATCCGGCACGTACTGCTGCGCGCTCGAGTCCCGCACGTACGCGAGCTCGGGCGCGTCCCTGGTGGGCAGCAGCACGCGGTCGCGCACCATCGCCTGGCACTGGTTGGACACTTGGTAGCCTTCTAGGTGCACTTGGTTCTCTGCGTCGCCTGGTGAACAAATAGAGAAAGGAGGTGATATTAAAAAAAATTAAGTCAAATCCACTTAAAAATGCTGAATGCATCAAGCAAGATGTAGTCAAACGCAAGTCTATTAAAACAAATGTTACTTTGTTATGCGCAAGGATCCATAAATGTATTTAGCAACTAAACACAATAACGACATGTCCTCGTAGGTAATACACGGCATTATGGCAATTAAATTTATCATTAAAATCATACAGCTGACCATGACATTTTTAGGTAACTAATGTCGACGCCAAACAGAAATCGCCATTATATTTTGACCATATATTAAGACACACTTTTATTATATTGAATAAAAAAATGTACTCACCAGAGACACACACGGTGACGAACTTAGATCCGAAGTAGCCAGAGGTGGCGTGCCGACACGCGTTGGGGTGCAGGTTCTGGTAGTGGCCCGCCATGATGCACTCCTGCGCACTCAGGAAGTGGGTGTCGACGCCGCTGAAAGAACAGAACATTGAATAACTTAGAAACATTACGAATAATATAGGGCCGACAATGTAGCCTTGTGGCACCCAAGTAAATGCAGTAATGGAATCAGCTCTAATTACAACTTTTTGGATGCGTCTGAGAGATATGATTAAAAGCAGCTGAGTATTAGGTCATAGATATCTTATGGAAGAAGTTTGTTTATAACTAGAGTATGGTCAATCCTATCGTCCTATCACCTTCAGCGCTACTGAAGTCAGTAAAGAGTACGTGGACTTTTATTACGCTATCAATTGCACGCGTACATGCGAGCTGGAGAAAAACATAACAAATAGAACAAAGATTTCAAGTTTCCGGAGGTGACTAGCCTTCGCTCGCACACCTCAGACTTAGCCTAGTGCTTGCCTTAGTACTAACTCGCACATCTCCAAACGTTATGCGTCACCTCTCGTCCGATCGGTTCTACCCCCGTAAAAGATGTTTTACATCAACAAATATATTAATAATGTGATTAATAAATGTATATGAACTGACCGGGTCTGCTCCACCTGGCCGTCCTTGGGCAGCAGGTCCGTGAAGAGCCAGCCGACGCGGCTGAGGCCGAGGCGCGCCGCCACGTGCCGCAGCGCCGCCTCGGCCGGGTCGGGCTGCAGCGCCACGGCGTCGCGCCCGCCCGCCTGCGCCGGCTCGTAGATGGCGGCCACGCGCGCGCGGATGCCTGGCGCACAACACACACATTACCGACAGCCCCTACTCATCACAGAAAGACTGAACACCAGCGCCGCATAATTCATTATGTCACGGCATACGCTGAATGGTGGCCATTCTTGTTTACCACTAACATGTTCTCAATTTATATGTAACAACTTTTTTGTAGTTACGTACTTGTTAGAGTTCTGGACCAAAATGGTAAAAAGGAACCCTTATGGTGTGACTTTGTCTGTCTGTCTTTCACAATTGGATATCGACTTGAAATTTTAAATGGTATTAGATAACGCTTATTCACTATAATTTTGCATAATGTACAATGTCGAAAAATATTCTTATGATGATTGCAAAGAGGGCGGGAAGGGGGTCTCAAAAATTCTAAATGTTTACTATGTCATGTTGGGTATCATAATAATAGGGCTTCATTTGCTCACTAATAAACAGTTTTGGTTTCCCTTCAACCATATAGTTTTCGACTTATTTACAAAAATGCTGAAAACAATACAATGGGGTCAGACAGTAAACATACCTAAAGGAACATCAGGATGCCTCATGATGTTCCTTTAGGGGTACCATACGGGTAGCCGATTCTTTGGTCGCCAGAGTGGCGCGCCAGTAGGCAAGGAAGCACTCCACGACGGCAAGAGGCTCTATCAGCACGTTTTCCACGTGGCGGTACGGCTGGCGCGTGAGGGTAGCCAAGTTTGCCACGTATTGATACTCGTAGCAGTCCTGAGACGATGCGGCGTCGCGGTAGGCCACGAAGACGATGGCGGGTCGAGCTTGACGTCTTCGATAAAGCGGTGGCGCAAAATCGTGAGTAGCGGCGGGTATGGAGGCCTCTACCCAACAATAGGATATAGACAGGCTGGCTCTCTTTCTCTATTCCATGCTATGCGTCCCACATGGTGATGGGGTCAGTTTTCCGTATTCTGTACCTCTACTTCGCTCTGTCGAAGCTTCGCACTCTCTCATATTCATTAACACTCCATCTCCATCTTTCTTTTGTTTACCTCATCATCCTGCCTTGAGGGGTGTAACTGAGAAGACGTGTATCTAAATTTATTAAAACTTAAAAAAACAGTGAGAACATAAGTAAAACTTATGGTGTTATAATAAAAACAAATTTAGTGCAATTTAGTTCTGTGTGGAATCCGCTTTACTATAAATATATGAATCTGTCCAGCGCAAATTCTTGCGCTCAATGCACCATCGTTGTTACCGTTCGAAGTCCTCCTACGCAGTGCTTCTGAACAAGTACCACCTACCTACGTTAGCAATGAGAAGAATCTTTCTCGATCAACTACTTCTATTCAAGATATGCCATAATTATTTCGATTGCAACAAAATATTAAACCAGACAAGCATTCGTATACCATATCGTTCTTACGCTTTAGGAGAGACTCGCAAACTTCCCCTATTTGTGCCGACTCCTTGCAAAACAAATGCAGGTAAGCGCGCACCGCTACATAGATTACCTAAATTATTTTTTTAATGTATGTATATTTCTCGCACATCGAATTCTTTGCAATCTCCTCCACATGCTTTAAGAAAGCTATCATTCAGACTTTAATGTCTGATTCCATTCGAGGCACATAGTGACGCAATCCTTAATATTTAATTTAATTATAAAAAAAAAACCTGTGTATAACGTACATATAAACATTTCATTTGTATAAATGCACACAATGTATTTGTTAGTTGACACCTTTTATTGCCCCTTTGTGTACATATATCCAACTCGTGGACAACGGGGTTGATTACACTTATAGTTACATAGTTTTTAGGCTAAGATTGTTTTAGATTCATGTGAGTGTAATTGTTTGTTGTCCTAGATAAATAAATTAAATAAAAATACCGGCTAGACCGAGAATGGAGAGTAGTAGTGCTAAATTTCCCACGTATTCCGGCCTCATCTTCACGTGTCCATACCATCGCAGCCTACTCTCCTGTAGCTTATCAGCGATATCGCGTACACTCGGTCTTCCTCGCACGTACTCGTAGACCCTATGTTTCCTCACACTACAGCTATCCTTTGAATGAGGCAGCAATGAAGCAATATTTAAAACATACCTAAAGGAACATCGGGGTGCCTCTCGTAGCTGCCGTACAGGTAGCCGATCCGCTGGTCGCCCGTGGCGCGCCAGTAGGCGAGGAAGCGCTCCACGACGGCGGGGTGCTCGATCAGCACGTTGTCCACGTGGCGGTAGGGCTGGCGCGAGAGCGTCACCGCGCCCGGCTGGCACTTGGAGCAGATGCCGCGCGGCCACGGAGGGTGCTCCGTGCAACCTGGGAAGTTCACAAAGGATGAGGAAATCTCAGGGAATCTGCTACGGGATACCCGCGCGCCCGCCGCGCACGCCAAGCTCACACTGTTTTTTTTTTGTAAAAAAACCCTTGTTATCTTCAAATTCAAAGTAAGCTTGGACCATAGGACCTATTAATTGTTTTTTTATGCCAGCCCAACTCCTTAGAATAACAGAGGTCATTGGCAGTGTTCCATGAGAAGCCCTGCAGGGCATGCAGATGTTGTTGATTTAAAAGGGATTCTATTTTCACTATAATGTATAATTATGGACTAATAATAATTAGTACTATTACAGATGAGCAGCGGCCTTGGTGTTCCCTATGCATGATCCATGACTTTTTGTCCTTTTGACTTTGACTGTATGCTTCTCTGCTAGTTTTTGAAGATCATCGGCGTAGCTTATTGTGAGGATGCCGTCTTTGTTTAGGGAGTCGAGGAGTTCATTGGTTGAGTTGAGTTCTGCATCCACAGTATGGCAGATTGCACACCGCCTTGTTAGCAGCCTGAATATATACCTCGTGTGTTCATAAGTCTTGAGACACAGTAAAACTAAAATATTTTTGGAGCTAAGTTGAGTATTCATTTATTGGATATTAAAATTAAAACTACTGACATCCAGATCTGTATTTAAAAATAAATCATTCAAAATGGCCGCCTTTGCATTCAATGCAGGCCTTCAAACGCGTGCGCCATTCATCTATGGCGGCACGAATCTTTTCAATGGGAATCCGTTTCGATTCTTTAATAAGGGCTCGCTTGAGAGAATCCAGGTTTGGGTGAGACTTTCTGCATGCCCTCAGCTCCAATTCCGTCCATAAAGAATAATCCAAAGGATTCAAGTCAGGGCTTGACGAGGGCCAATCTTCGCTCCGAATGAAGCCTGGCAAATTGGCCTCCAGCCAACGTTGGGTAGTCTTAGCTTTATGGGAGGGAGCAGAGTCCTGTTGGAAAACCCAGTATTTTCCAGCGAATAGCGTATCATTTAATGGTTTAACCACCGCTTCCAATATGTCGGTTTGGTAATTTTGTGCCCTCACCTTGACGCCTTGCTGGCAAAAATGAAGCGAAGTGACCCCCTCGTAGGAAACACCCCACCAAACCATCACACTTGCTGGATGATGAGTGCGCTGGACATTGCGTACAGATGGCTGGACGTCCTTTGAACTTCTGGCGTAAACCTTATTGTTCTGCCAGTTAAACTTTTCTTCCACCGTGAAGATCTTTTCATCGGTAAACAGGATATTTTTTGGATCGTGTCTCTTCAATAGGTTCCGACATCGTTCCAGTCGCAATTTACGAAGACGCTCGTTTAAATAATGCACTTTCCTTCGACTGTAGGCCTTTAGTTTAAGATCATATTTAAGAATCCTGTTCACCGATATTCGCGAAATGTTGGTCTGCAGAGCTAATTTCTTTTGAGTCCGGCAAGGGTTGCGACGGATTCGCTCTCTGATTACTTTGATGTTGGCGGGCGTCCTTACAGACCGCGGGCGGCCACATCTTCCACGGTCTTCTAAAGAGCCGGTCTCCTTGTACCTCTTTATGGTATAATACACAAAGTTCCGACTACATCCCAAACTTTGGATTTCACTAAAAACTTGCATTGGTTTTTTTCCTGCTTGAAACAGTGAAATTACAGTCGCACGCAAATCTTTTGTTGGCGCCATTTTCACGGAGAATGAAACAAATATTCAAATGTATATTTTTTCTGATTCAAAACATTCGAAATTTAAATTTTAAAAGTTTAAAAAAGGTTGCATGAATTACTTTCTTTTTAAATTAATTAAATAAGTTCGTCTCAAAACTTATGAACACACGAGGTAGTTGTCATTTTAAAAATAAATAATTTTACTAATAATAATGGTATGATGGAACTATGGAACCCTTCATGCGCGAGTCTAACTTGCACTCGGCAGATTTTTTTAAATAATTTTGAAATTTTTCGCTGAGGAGGCAGGAACTACTTCTTCTGGAAAACAATGGTCTGTGTGTGTGTGTGTGCGACTCCGTTTTCCGTATTTAGACTCGAAGTTGGTCCACTATGCGCGAGGTGTCTGGCTAGCATAGCCAGCCCAACTCCGACCAGAAGAGCAGAATCTTCCTGGGATCTTCACAGGCTTCACGGAGTGACCTCGGTTGTTTGAGGATTTGTTGTCTTTGTGCTGTTACTCCCTCGCATTCCAGGACTATGTGAGCAGCTGATTCAACCTCCTCCTCCTACTCTGCAGAGGGGGCTGTCTGTGGCTCCGATGTTGAAGAGGTGTTTGTTAAGGGTGCAGTGGCCTGTTAGTGTCCCCACCACTGTCCTTAGGTCCGTTCTTTGTTGTAGTAGGCGTCGTGAGAGCCTTGGTGATAGCGTTGGAAGCGCTGCTCTTGCTTGTCGGCAGTCTGGCATGCCTGTCCAACGTGTGTTGTGTAAGTCTGGATCAGAGTTGTGAAAAGGGTAAAGGGAGGAGCAGTTCAGGGCCTACAGTAACCGTGTCCCATCCCCTCCGAGCCAGTGCGTCCGCGGCGTCATTCCCCAGAGAGTTACTATGTCCTTTGATCGACTGGATGGTCACTTTGTTGTTCATGGCAACCTTTTCCAGGGTCATGTGGCATTCATGTATAAGCTTGGAGCTGCAGCAACTGGCTTTAAGAGCGCGAAAACAATGGTAAAAAGAATAATAGTGTAAGCAAATGTTACCTGGTTTGATTTTGAAGCTGAGTTCATTCAGTGATATAAAGTTCTTGGTTTGGATCTTGCGTAGATAGGAGTGAAAGGACAAGTGCTTGATGTTGTGTTCTTTCAGGTAGTTCTCGTCCCATGGCTCCAGCGGGGAGCAGTGCACACAGCAGCCTTTTAAGTTGTGACGGCATCTGTAAGATAAATTGATATTATAATTGTCTTTTTGGCTGCTATTTTCCCAGAGAGACCACCTGGGAGAATGGCTGGTGTAATTGATTCAAAACATTGGAAAATAATAAAGGTAATGTTGGCAAGAAATATGTAGACGGATATATGTAACCATACATGTTTATAATAATTGATTAGCTAAGGTTGACATGGGAACTAGGCTTTATTTGACAAGGCCACAGAATCAATCTTGAATAATCTAGCCAGAGAATATCTGGCTAAAATATTCAAGATTGATTTTATATATAATAACTTTAATAGACAGCAACATTTGCTGAATCATGCAGCTTATAAACCAAAGCTGTAGTAATCTTATGGTAGAAAGGAGTTATGTGAGCAAATCACTTACAGTTTCTCATCACGCTGCCTCTCAATATTTCCTGATACTTTGTACAATCTGAGGTCCACATCATCCTCTTCAGGGGCTTCAGAGATGGGTTTGGGAGTCTGTGGAGTCGAGAGTGTGGTGTTGGATGTGCTGGGCATTGCAATGTCACCAGATGCTGTGTTGTTTATCTGCATTTTAACAGTCATTATTAGTCTTAACTAAATCTAATTAGATTACATAGCCATTGCTAGAGTCAGTTAAAGGTCATGTAACATATTCCTATAAGTAGCTCAATTATGATATGAATTACTTCACATTCAACACAGAGAAAATTTTATGCAAAATACAGTATGATCAGCTGATTAGAATGACAGAGTAGATTACACATTACAACCTATCACTGACCTCAGCGCTTGTAGTGGCTTGATCAAACAGTATGGCACCATTGACCGGACTCAGGTACAGTATATCCCCGTGCCTGAGGCCGCAGTCTCGCACGGTGCGCGACTTGCTAGAAACAACTTCCTCGCGTTTAGCACGGTCTTTGTGCAGCGCGAAGGCGAAGGAAGTCAGAGCCAGTGCTGAGTGCACGCGCTCATACAACACCGCCGTGCTGTCCGAGCCCTGGGCTTCCACACGCGCCGTGCCCTCCGCTGACTGCACCCGAAGTATCTGCCAACAGACCATCTCTTTATCTACAACGGAAACACTCAAAACTGCACGCTCACACGGAAATCCTTAACGTATGGAAAGTCCAAACATAAATCTACGCTATGAGGAAAGTTCAGCGTCTTGTTAGGCCATAACTGCTTAGTTTTAGAAACAAAGTTTTGAATTTTTGAGGAGTTGACGACGGCAGAGACGCGTTCTTTTGAGCGTGCCTGGTGAAGTATCCTATGCTTTCTTAAAGTTGGAATTTTATTTTATAGGTTTTATAATGGAGAGTAAATTAACGATATTTTTACCATTTTGGTTGAATCCATCTAAAATGTAAATCAAAAATTTGCAAAACACCAACAATGCAATCAGTCGGTCACTGACTGACGTCTGATCAGTCAAAGCTGTCAAAATTTTGTTCCACATTTATGTCTTACATAATTTTATTAGACATGACTTGCAGTTTACTCTACTTTGTACATAGGAATATTTATAATGTTATCCTTTTCTGATGCCTTAGCAACTTGAGTGGAACACAGAGAATGACATGCTACTTCACGGATGACGGAGCAGTGTTCCATGAACTTATGAACTAGAAGCCTACAGATAACATCAAGTACATCATGTCTTAGAATAATTACGTTATTGTTAAATTCTGTAATCCCTTATCTATTTACCATGTACGAAGAATTTATAACAATTAGTCAGTCCAATTTGGATAAGTGATCAATTAATCAAACAATTCCTCAGGGTGATTGATTACGTATCTCGCGACAGGTTTTGCAATAGGCGATCGTTGCTGTCAAATGTCAATTCTCAGCTGTTCTTTAATACAATATTAACGTTTGACAGCAACGATCGCCTGTTGCAAAACCTGTCGCGAGATACGTGATCACCCTGCCGGATTCTTAGACGAGATATAACAAGACAAGGCACGCGCCTATTTCTCAATACAAAAAATTCTGCCATTTTTAGCGGGGGGAGAAGAAACACATACATTGCGTCATCATTATTCACCCGCATATTTTCTTATTTTGCTCAACCGATTTGGGCTTCGTTGTAGAATTACTTATGTAGAAACAATAAACCTATATTATTATGTTGGTGTTTAAAATAAAACAATTTTATATCTTAAAAAGTCGTGATATTGCTACATTTTTATCACTAAATGAATCCATTTACGCGATATTATTGATTATAATATCGCGTACCTAGGTATTCTTATTTGTCAAGTCATAAGACTTGATGAACAAGAATAAGAAAAAGCATTTTTACCGAAGGTATTATTATTGCGGATTACAAAGCTCCGAAAAAATAATAACATGCAACCAATGAGCATTTATTTTTTCAAAATTGTGTAGAAAGTGGGCATGAATTATACTGGTAACATCATTTCTCAAAATTACAGTAGCCATAGGGATTGAAAGTATTGATAATCAAAGGTCGATATTCGGTTTCACAGATTAAAGAATCGATTGTTATTTATTGCGACAAAATAAAATAACCAGAGTTTTTTACGAAAGATTTGTAATCATACTTTTAACATAAACATAACAAACAGTATTATTATTTAAATTAATAGGTACCTACTTGAAATACAAGTAAAAAACATAAATTATTATTACAGAATCTTGAGCGGATCAAGGGATACAACATCCCAGGTGAATATTTGTTCTGTAAATCAAATAATTAAGGCATAACATGTTACCTGCTGTGAGCCTGCTAAGGGATACTTTGGAAGATGCCCATCTTCCGGAGTATCCCTTAGCAGGCTCGTCTGTAGCGTCTTTCCGTGTTGATACACGCAGTACGGGATGTTGATACATCCCGTACTGCGCTCGCCAACCCGCCTGCCAAGTTTGGTGAGTATGGCAATTATATGGAGATTCACGCGGGAGGACTGTGTTCAGTAGTGGACGTTTTACCGCTGAAATGATGATTATCAAATTATATACCCAAAAAACGCAGTAACAGGAAATACTGCTTGAATTTAAATTATTTGAATTCTGCCGCGCGAAGGGTGAAAACCGTATGAAAAACTTTTTTTTCTTTTAATATTATGTTACCTTAGAACTTCGTCTTTTATCAACGTATTTAGAAAATTATATTTGGGTTCAAATAGATAAACTTCTACTATTAATCCCACTTTACAAAATCTCATGTCTGATGAGTTTTTAAAAATAGGATCCACGAGGCAGTTAACTTTAGGGAACTTTCCTAATATTGTAGGTAAAGTTGTACAAACAAATTATTCATGGTCAAACGTCAATATTATCGTGTTTTTTTCATTTCTCTCGTGAACGGTATTTCAATAACAAACATATGTGTCACAAAATTGTAGCTCATATAATAAGGTACACAATATGTAATTATTTCAGAAATATCGCAATTCTAAATGTTGGAGAAAAATAATTCCACATAACAAGAACAAATATGCTCACCACCTCTGAAGTTTTTAGGTGTTTTTTTCGGCAAGTGCAATACATTTCATCTATTTTTAGTATTTCTCTTAGCGGGAAAACCGTTTAGAACATTAATTATTTATTATTTTCTAAGACTCACAATTATATTATTGTACACGAGCTACAGTTTTTAATGGCTTTATTATTCTGATATAAATGATTTTAAACGTTAAAGAGAGATATGCAAAGAACTGACATTAGACCTTATAAAACTATTAGGCACACGTGAGTTTTGATTTTAACGTATTGGTGTTTCTACCCATCTGTACCAATTTACGCGATGAATACCCGATAATCTAATATACATAGTAATAATGTGTTGTGGTCGCGAAAGTTTAAAAAAGACTAACGTATAAAAATTTTGTTTCGTAATTAATACGTAACAAAATTGTTTCATCGATATCAATGGAAAGCATTTCGAAGTGATTAAAGGAAAAATCTCATCCCTCAAACTAGTCTCGATTTTTTTACAATCGAATATTTTTTATTCAATGTTCTCGATTTCAAATAACGAAAACCTTTTGTAAATCTACGAAATTGGTTACTATTTCAACAAAATTATACTCACAGATGAAATCATATTCCATCTTTTTGTAGATTTGGGGTATTGGATCGATTATTGAATTAGTTTTTATAAACCCGTTAGATTTTTGGCGGATTGACAGAGGGGAAGGTCCGTCGGTGACGCGATGTTGTAAAAAATTATGTCAGTGTCAAATAAATCAAGTTGAAAAATGACAATCAAGTTCGCTAACAAAAAAACAAATCAATCATCTCTTCTAGCGGCCGGCCAGAGAAACAGAAATAAAATTCGAGATCTTTACATTAAATTTTTCAGCAACAAAGCTCAACCGTTTCTTAAATGTAAGTTACTTGTAGTTCCTTGCTCTCCGTATATAAATACAAAAACAAATTTTGTTAATAGTAGGAAAATTCAGAATCTTTTAATATAGCCAGCTGGAAAATTCATCATCATCGTGAAACTACCCCAGCTGTAGCGAAGTGGCCACCCCAGACGTGTAGGAAGGTGTGAGAGGCGCGTGCGAGTCGTTTATAAATAGTGCAGGTGGATAGTTTTAGTTTCGCTGTAGATCGAAGCGACGGTCTCGCCTCCCGATAATTCCCGCGCCCACATCTGTCCGTCGCTCAGGTGTAGCGTTGCACCGTTGCACTTACTACTAGTAGTGAAAAGTTTAATAAATCAAAATTTATTAGCTAAGTGAAGTACTGTGTTTTTTGACTTGTTCTTGGGTAAATACAGATATATTTAAATGAGCTGTTATGTGAGTTGTACTAAAATTCCTATCACTGTCCTACAACTCACATGACACAGGTAATAATTTGTGCAATAAATTATCTTTAAGTACCAATTATTGTCATAGGTTCTTGTTTGTCAATATTTAAACATTTATAGCTTATACTTAGAGTTATTAGACTTAGCTATAAGAAATTGTTTTCATTCCTTTAAAAATGTACACTGATTATGCTGGCAATAGCCTAAACAAGATTTTAATAATAGTTTAATTGATCAATGTCTTCTTGAATTATTATTTAAGAAAGTAAGAAAAAATATTTATTAAAATTTGAAAAGAACACATAGTAGGTATGTAATCATGTTACTTATATGTTTTTTTTCTACAAATTATTTAATTTATTTTTCAGTGCCATAATTAAAGTGCAAAATGGCTGAAGAAAAAGGAACACAGGTGGATCTATATATTTATGACTTGACCAATGGATTTGCTTCCTTAATTGGCCCTGCTATCATTGGTAAGCTTTAGTAAATATTTCCATCTATATTTAACATATTATACATATTTTAAATCAAACTGCTATAGTTTTATGCATTCTATCTTGTTTGTACCTAGTTATAAGAAAAGGAAGTTATGATTTCTTCCAGGCAATGGAAGAAATCATAAGTTCTCTAAAAAATCCCGAAACTTATTTTATAGAATATTGCTGATAACTTAGGATCAATTTATGCTCATGGTTTAATTTGGCTATTTTTCACAACAACCATGACATTCTAAATATTAAACTTGGCCTGCAAAACCCAATAGAGGGGTTCAAATCAGGCGATTTTGCAGGCCAAGTTTAATCTTGCTCCCGTCTTCACATTTATGTTTTGCAGGTCAAGTTTAATCTTGCTCCCGTCTTCACATTTATGTTTTTGGTAGGATAGAAAAATACCCAACCCTGGGACAAATATCTGTAGAACATTACAAACATTTATCCTGTGGTAGAAATCAAACCCGCTAACTTCTGCATATCAGTTAGCTACTAGACCAAATGAGCCATGGAGGCACTCAAATACATAAAACGGTAGATAAATACCATTCTTATAATATGTCATATCTTGTTCTATAATTTTTGTGAAGTACCTTCACAAAAAACATGTGTTCCAGCGATCTAGTAAAATCACCTTACGTAAATACGAAAACGTAAATAACATCGCGAATACAAATACTTACAGCGCCGTCTACGCATTAGTGCGTCTTCAAGGACTGCCGTTTGCTTCGCAGACAAATGTATCATTGACCGCAATCGTAATACGCAAACCAAGAGATACCAGATTGAAGCCTATCTCATACAATTGTTGGGCAAAGGCGCATCATTAAAAGGAAGAAAAGACAGCGTGCCCTCATTTCCACTTCAGGAATTCGTGCGATTCGTCAGTCCCTACCAGATTGTAGTTGACATTTTATATGTCAACAATTTTATATGTTTATATGTCTGCCAAATACCAACGCGACACGGGGAAGCACTTAGTTTGGTATAGACTTCTCGTGTTCAGTACGTCGTTACATATGAAATTGCCGTTTGTAGGAGAGGAACATAAAGTCGATTTTTTTATAAATAAAATATTTAATTAATCAAAGTATGTACCATTGCTATCTATGCACTTTTGCCATCTCATAGGTAGTTCATTGATCCCTTTACTAAAAGAACCATTCGGACGGAATCAATAAAATCTTTGAAGGCAGTTTGGACTGCCCCATCGGAGTTGATTTTTTCCCTTGCAAGAAGTTATCCTAATATTGAAAAAAATAGTAATCTGTTGGAGCAAGGTCCGGAGAGTACGGTGGATGTCTTAGACATTCCAATTGAAGCTAATTCTAATTCTAATTCTAGGGGGGGGTTACCAGATCTGCACCGACGTCCCGCATTGGGGTGTATTGTGCATTGTCCCCCGAGGTGCTGCCTCGACCCTAACCTAACCAGCCCAACTCCTTGAAATACCGGAGAAGGACCCGGGGTCGCCGGCAGCATTCCATGAGCATCCCCGAAGGGTATGCAAATGTTGTGGAAGAAGAAGGGCATGACTCCATGAGCTCCTGCAGTCCTGTCTCTATTCTAGTCTGTCTTGTGGCACCACAGTGCAGTAGCACGTGCTCCACGGTTTCTTCCTCTACAAGACACCCGCGACATAGTCCACTGTCTGTGGCACCCGTCTTGAGAAGATGGTGATTGAGATCACAGTGTCCCGTAATGACGCCCACCATCATCCGTAGGTCTTGTCTTGTCATCTTAAGCAAGGTATTGGTTATCTTTCTGTTTTTCCCTGGGAGCATTTGTTTTGTATGCTTGCAGTCTGATCTGCGGTCCCAAATTTTTTGGTGCTCTTTATCAGAGTATGTTTTAAGTCTGGTTTTTATCTCTGCGGTCGGGGGATTGCAGAGGCCGATATCGTCGGATTCAATTGAAGCTCCTCTAACTTGGTAGCCATCTGTAGAGCAGTGTGTGGTCTAGCGTTGTCCTGAAGCAGCAGTGGCCTAGAGCGATTGACCAGCCTCGGTTGTTTAGCAGCTAGCTTTTCCATCGTGGCTGACAATTAGACATCTGCCGTAATCGTCTGGCCAGATTTAAGAAAGCTGTAGTGGACGACACCGGCACTGGTCCACCAAACGCTCACAAGTAACTATTTTTGAGTCAGTTTTCGCTTGGGGCATGATTTGGCGGGTTCGCCAGGGTTCATTCATTGCGATGAGCGCTTCCGATTGTCGTATAGGATCCACATTTCATCACAGGTAAATGTTTCAATTAAAAATCCCTTCATTATTGTGCCGGTTGAGTAATGTAACGCAGCAGTCGACACGCGTTTGTCGATTTGCTTCACTCAGTTCGTGAGGTACCCACCTTTCAAGCTTTTTCACCTTCCCAATTTGCTTCAAGTGGATTAAAATACACTACAACGCAATAAAATACAGAGCAACGCGAGCGCGTGAGAGGGAAGGAGACGTTGCCGCGTAAAAGCTCCATTCCCTGACTAAAGTTCCCCTGGGAGGAACTGAACACGTTGGATACTTATTTTCAACGAATAATTAACGTGAGTAGAAAACCCGTTTAACATAACAATGGATTAAAATAGATTTATCACTAACACCGCAGCCTGCAGCTAACTCGGACGTAGTTTGCGATAGATCCGCTTCCACAATAGCCTTCAATTCTTGATTATCAACTTTGGTCTCCGGCCGTCCACGGGGCTTGTTCTGCAGATCGAAATTTCCAGAACGAAAACCTTGAAACCAAAAACGCACTGTGTTTTCTTTTGCGACACCGCCGCCATACACATTATTAATTCTTCGAGCCGTTTCTGCAGCACTGGTGCTACGGTGGAACTTGTACTCGTAAATAACGCGATATTTCAAGTTTTCCATTTTGTAAACTGAGTGACGCAAAGAAAAAATACAAAAGAGGAAAAATTATGGTTTTTGAAACACAAATGCATGATTAAATAGCTGAAGAAATTTACGAATTCCTAACCAAAGAGGAGTTATTTGAGATCAAAGTGACCAGAACGACAAAACGCCAATTTCATATGTGACGAGCTCTGTGGCGCAGCGGGCGAAGGTCCGCCTGCGACGCAAGAGTTTGCGGGTTCGATTCACGCCTCGGGGCAAATGTCTGTACGATCTGCAGATATTTGATCAGGGTGTTCTGGGTGTTTTTCTATGTATGTATAATAAAAATATCTATGTATGTAGTATAATGTATTAAGTATATCAGTCATCAGTACCCATAACACAAGCTCTGCTTAGCTTGGGGCTAGATGATGCTATGTGATTTGTCCAGCATTATTTATTTATTTATTTATATGTAACGACCTAATATTTATTAAGAAGAGTGTTCCCTTACAATAATAAATTGACCATAGCGCAGCTGCGCTACTAGTAGATTAGATTAATTGCGCATAGTTTTTACGTAACAACTTTCGGCATTTGGTCAGAATTATAGTCTGCTGCATTTGGAAGCAAACATAAATTTTTATTCAACATTTTGAGGCTTAGGTATAACTTAAGCGTAAACAACTTATTGACTGCTTATCGATCGTCTACAATTAGCGCTTTCGCATTACGCTAACGTTCCTAAAGACGTGTCCTCACGACCACTTACCTATCGGTCTATTCATACGAAATGTACAACGTATTTTTAAATAGTCTGGTCTTTCAGCGGAGAAAGCTGAGGGCTAGACATATGTTTTAATGACTTTTTATTACGATGTTATGCGTTTTTGATTTATGTTATGATGACTCAATTTATGTTTTCCCGTCACCAGGGAGTCCATCATAAAATAAAACCGGGCAAGAGCGAGTCGGACTCGCGCACCGAGGGTTCCGTGCCATCATACAATATAATATGATAAAGGCGGTTTATTTGTTGGAGAACTTTGACAGCACCATCTCATGTCTGATAGCGGAACTTATGTAGATTTTTTACACATTAGATAATTTCTAAAAAACTATGCAAATCAGAGGGTTCGTTATAATTTTCCTGTAATCTTTACATACACTCTTATTAGCAATAAAAGTTTCAGGAGTTTATTAATTTTATTTTTAAGGGGGGGGGGAACGGTCGTTTTTCAATATTTTTGTTAGAGATACGGGTTACGGAAAACTGAAAACTGTTTATTATTGTGCAAATGAATACCTTTCATATGATACCCCACATGACCTAGTAACTTAACAAACATTTTTAAAACCCCCTTCCTTACTACTTCTCGATAGCAATTTTGTGCCTCTTTATACCGTATACAATGTATGCTCCAGTTCAGTTTTAAAAAAAAACTAATTTAAACTAATGAAGTAACGGCAGGTCATCTAACAGTGACAACTCATCGTAGACAGACACACTGATCTAAAAATTTTTGTCCGCAACCAGCTGTCAAGTTTGTTTTTAGAATTGTTTGTTGAGGAGCCACTAACAACATCTCCAGACGATTCCAATTAGGGACTACTCGGTTACTGAGGAAATGTTGCGGAATGTTTGTGGTTGATTTGATAGTACACGGGTAATTTTATAGTTATGCGGTTGCAATGACTTGCAATGACTAAGCTTTCACTTCTTAAATATCTTGAAGATCTGATCTGGCAAGTTGTAAATGTAAGTAAATCCAAGGATTTAAATCAAATACCCCCACAGAATTATGGATACGCCGTTACCGTAATGAGACCGCGCCGTTTTGTTTTCACACGAAAGGAAGAAGAGGTGAGAAGCTCGCACATTCGGAATCAGTGTACTTCTAAACACGTGTTAGTTTTGTCACGAGTACAATATGATTGCATTGCACAATAAATGGTGACAATAACAGTTAGGTTTACGGGCAAAACCAGTGTGCGTGCGTGGGGCGTTACTGTTAACACACATTATAAAGATAAAGCCACAGTTTTGGGTGTCAGGGCACATCTATCTCTGAGTAAATCTATATTATCTTTGACTATACCTCTAACTTGACCACTCTTTGTCTCAGGTCGTCCCGTGGAAGGCGTGTGGCACACCTCCATAGTGGTCTACGATCGCGAGTACTTCTATGGCGGCAGTGGCATCTCCAGCTGTCCACCGGTAAGATTCAGCACCTTCTGGAAGAATCAAATAGAACATTAGTTATTTACGTCGCAAAGGTGGCATGTGCATAAAAATATTAAGTAATCCTCGACACATACCTAGTCTTGGAGGTTACCTATTTTTTTGTAATGTGTTTTGCAATACGTCGTGCCCTTTCATTTGTCATGCCCTTTCATTTGATACCACACTTGGGTATATTTGAAAACAACCGACTGTTCACCCCATCTTTCACCTCCCATATCTTGTAAACTTCTTAACTGATTTTGATAAAACATGTTTCACCGCCGGAAAACCTGCTTTTAAATAAAAAAAACTGCATGCAAATCGGTCCACTCGTTTAAGAGCGATGCCACAGACAGACTTAGCCTTAGACTTAGCCTTAATGAGCCTAATTCGTTATTCGTTAGAGCTAAACGGTCATATCCAAATTACCTATTATCCTTAAATGTTGCAGAACTAAGGGCTGTTTTGTCAGTAAATCAGTAATCCATATTTTGACACGGAGTCAGTTCGCATAGGATTTTCGCGCGTCCACCAAGTTTACATCACCTCCGAACCTCCGCCTCTGTCGGGTCCTCACTGCATGATCCTTGAGACCCTCTGAAATTACTTTTTTCATGTTATTTCTATCTCCCTCTGTCTCCTGCTTGGTGAAGTGTGATGCAGCATTCATCGGCATTTCCAGGTTTTCGGAAACTAGGTCTCATCATAGTTTTAGTCATCGTCATCTCAGCCGTAGACGTCCACTGTTGGACATAAGCTTCCCTCATGGATGGATGGATCATGGGGAGGCATGGAATCCTTGAGGAGTTGTTGCCATGCTCACCACGCTTTGCAGATGGGTTGGCAGGCGCAGTACAGGATGTTGATACGCGGATAGACGCTGCTGCCCATCTTCCGGAGGTATCCCTTGGCACATTCTTGCTGCATCCACGGACAAGAGATTAGGGGTAACATTCTACTACCGCCATCTCACGGCAGTTCTAGTTGCTTGTTCGTTTTGGGCGCTTGCTCTCAATTTTGCCCGCCGTAACTGTCTGCTTCGTCTCGGCGTGCGATCCGGCCGAGGTATTGTGGTATACGACACAAACGAGGACGGATGTTTCAGACTTATCAGCTCATCCTTAGCACGGACAAGTTAGTGCGATGTGCATGTGCGGTCCAGGGAATCCTAAGTAGACCACGCCGAACACCACGTTTCGAATGCGTAAATTCTTTGGTACATTTGTACTGTATATAACAAGAAGGATAATATTTATATCTAAGACACTTAACACGTGAGCTAATACCGTGATCTTATCCAAATTACCCATGGTCTTTAATTGGGGTAGAACAAAGGGCTGTATTATCAGATCCATATTTCCACACGGAGTCAGTTGGCACAGTATGCGCGCGCGCCCGCCAAGCTTACATCATGGAGTGCGTGTTAATCCAGACATGGTACTCACACTACGCTGTACTAAATATTATATTTTTTTATAATTTTTATAGTCTTAAACCACACTTTGATAGCACATTAAATAGAAATAAAAAATATTGTAACAATTTTAGAAAAGGTCAAAAGGCAAAAAGAAAGGGTCGATCTTTTTATTTCATATCAAACAGCTGATATTTGAAAAAGTCTGAAATAGGTGACTATTTTGGGAGTGGTCAACAGTCCAAAATGACAAATGAATGAATGAACAAAAATCCAGTACAGAAATCAACAAGAAGAATGTGCATTTTAGTTTAGGTACCTACTGTTTACAATTTATTTTGTTATAATAATTTGGGTATATGTTGAAACATTCGATTCTTCATCCCCACTTTCACCCCCCATATCTTGTAAATGTGTGTTAACCTTTAATTTTCATAAAACATAATTTAAGAACCACCGCTAAAGAAACTTCTTTGAAATAAAAATAAACTCAATTTTAATAGGTTTAAGAGCTAGAGTGCCACAGCAGTCAAACTTATAGCAACCCAATTTGTTTTGTCGGGGGTTAAATACAGGCCGACACCTTGCGTGGCAAAAAGGACAGGAAGATGATGATGATGAAGCCAGAATCATGAATTGTAATAAAATCCAAAAAATCATGTGGTCAAAGTCCTGCTCAGCCTAGCTCATTGTGTTGTAATGCTATATGTAGGTACCTAGGCCTAATTTCACCGTTTCTCTAAACTATAATGTCCCAAAATACCCGGCATAAAACTGCTAAATACTGAACATGGGATATTTAACTGCCATTTCGACAGTACATTAATGTTCCCACGCGAATTCTATTCTCGCGCGAAAAATGTTTTGTCATAAAGTGAAAATAACTCGGACATCTCATTCAAATCAGATGTCGTGACGCTGATAGCAAAAAATATATTGCGCATCAACAAAACATTGTCTTCCTTATTTATTACTCTTCAAAACAATAGTCATAGGCAGTAATTACAATAAAGCCGTTTTGGTCGATTAGGTATGACTTCAATACGAAGGTGGGTTCGATACCGGCCGTGAACCAATGGATTTTTCTAAAATTTTTAGGGATCTCAAAATGAAAATATTTTTTCTTACCTTAAGTTTTGTGCCCTATATTTTCAATCAAGAGAAAATCTGATTTTTGAAAAATTCTGAAATACGTGATTATTTTTATGTCCTAACATTTATCCGAAATTTACAATCAATTAAAAACTATGATTTTCCAACTTTACAAATTTTCATCCTCTAATTTTCCACTCAGTGGTTGATTTTTGAGAAACCCTGAAACACCTATTTAATAATTTTGGTTTCAAGCAAATCAAGTAAAGAAGAATATTACCCAATCAAAATTTCATCTCCTATATTTTCACTTAGGGGATGATTTTTGAGAAATTCTGATACACTTTTTTAAGTTTTAGATCTAATATTTATGCAAAACTTTTAGTACTTTATGTGAAAAATAACGTTTAATGATGACATAGTTTTGAAAGTTCCAAACACACTCTTATTAAAAGAATCCCAGAGACTCAAATAACGATTATAAAGTAAAGCCATAATCATAAGGACATCCTCCCAATAAATTATCGTAGCTCTAATGTCATCGTTCGTAATATTAGCCACTATAAATAAACATCACAACATGCGAATACCGCGCGTGTTTGCGGTATTTTAAGCAGCCTACCACCGCGAAATGACCTGTCCATTCACAACAGACGACAGAATTTGCAGAAGGAAAAATAGGTCTTCTGAAACTGGTCCACTATAGCCGTATTATGTGTAGCTAAATAAGCAGTATCTTTTTCAGTCGAGGCGAGGCGCCAATAACCGAAATGCAATCAAGTTTAGTTATAGGTAACTGTAATAATTCCAAAATCACAGAATCGAGAGTTACTTTATTCAGTCGGAATTCGCACTCAAATTCGCCATAAATTTAACGTAAATCTGGATTCGGAATCGCGTAAATTGGCAACGAAACTTGCAGCGTATTTGCGTAGCAGGTGCAAAAACATCGCCATTTCGGTTGCCTCCACCTGTCGGCGTGCGATTGTTAGGCGTGTGATTTGCAGCTTTGAAAGCTTTACTCGTCGCAGATATAACTTTATCCGCACAATCTATTTTCTCTGCAATTTGGCATTCGACAATAAAGTCACCTTTGCGATTCCCTGCTAAAGAAATTCCCCGCAAGTTAGCTGTCCCTGTCGTGCGCTAATGCGCGAGTGGGACGGACTATGCCTATTTCTATTATGAAATGTGGAGCAGCGGAGATGTCACAGAATGCACGGTGTCGCTGGAGATACTCAAAAGTTCAATGCATTCATTAGGCTGGTGCTACATTATCAGCGAAGTTTTTCTATCTATTGCGCAAAGCTAAATGAGAATCGCGTGTTAACTTGCCGCTAAAAGCGTCAGGGACGCTAGGTCTTTGAAATGTAAGTGTTCTCTGTTTGTTGGTGGACTAAACGGGTTTACTTCAATCGAGGGCTAGAGGCGCTAGTGTAGCTCGAGATTTCTAAAATGACAAATGCATAAAAACCATAGCCATCAATGATTTTATCGGACAACGCGATGTCCCGGTTGACGATAGTAAAGCTTACACACCCTTCTTGAATATTCTTAGAATCAAGAATCAAAAAATACTTTATTCAGTGCGGCCGCATGGACCTTATTGACGCGTCACAAATTACAAAATAAAGCAACACAAATAAATAGAATAAAGCACATAATTGAATCTGTTCACTGACTCCACTATATTGAAACGGTTTATTTGCTAATCAGATTAATAACTCGTAACCTAATACAAACACCGATTAGTCCTAGAAAACTCGAACTAGTTACATATTGCTCCAGAATCATTTGTATTTACATCGTTTCACGTTGCCCTGTGTTTTGTCCTCTATAATTTGCTATTACGATCACGTTCCCAATGTTTGCTCCAATTGGTTGTTTCTCTATTTAAATGCAGTC
Source organism: Pasiphila rectangulata (assembly GCA_963082625.1). NCBI lineage: Eukaryota > Metazoa > Arthropoda > Insecta > Lepidoptera > Geometridae > Pasiphila > Pasiphila rectangulata. The sequence goes on along the minus strand of OY720246.1, from coordinate 1,443,190 downwards.
AGAAGACTCATACTTCTTCTTTTCCGCGTTCTTAGCTTAAATTTGCACCCCGACTCCTCAAACTAATATCTAATAGTGACAGATCTTGTTGGTATCGTTGTCTTTCGAACTAAATGAAATATATTTGAATGTTGTTTTTTTAAGTGTCGGTTGCCATCGTTTTGTTTATTTCTGTCAAATAACAAAAAGAACACAAAATATATTTTGCTATTAGAGCTATTTCATTATTTCATCTGTAATACGTGCGCGCTTTGCACGTATTACGTTATTTATAAACCAATCGCTAGTCGTTAGCTTTGCCAGTCAAGGCTCTGAAAAACTTCAGTTATGACAGGAATACACATAATACTTAACGAGTCCACTCGTTAGCATTTCGCCCGGCCCTTTGATTAGTTAATACGCTTGTTCGTATTAATTAAACATCTAGACATTCGCGTAAACATATCAAAATGCTTTAACACTTTGGCACTTCGCAAGCATATAATGTTTTGTAACAGATCGAGCGATCTGCAGTTTATCATGGTTGATTGTTTATTAACATTGTCATGTGCGGGATGATGGAAGACTGGTAGCTCTATTTGCGATCAGCTACCTGTAACCAGGTACTTCTTACTTTATTTACCTTTGTTCAAGTTTCCGGGCGACTACGATAGAAGGAGGATTGCACCGAAGTATTTAGTAAATTGTAAATAACGTGACAAATACCGGTTATACATGATATTTATAACGTGTCGTAATAGTGAAAGTTTAAAAAATAACAAAAAAAATAATAGTCAAGACTGTATGGGAACAAAGTAAACAATTCATATAAAAAACCATTCCCAAACTAGGATCTTCAATATTCAACGACTCAGTTGGCTATTCCCCTACTGCGCCACAGAGGATGTCACATTGAGAACACAACAATTCTTTGTCTTCATCCAGTCATGTTTGTACTCAGGACGATAACTTCTTCTGTCTGGCGATTCCTATATTTATCTACGTTATTATTTTTCCGATGCATGGGTAAATCAATTTTTTTCAGTGTCACCTAAAGCTGTACAAAATTATATTTTTCTCTGGATGATTAACAGCTCCTATATCCAATAATAACACGTTGTTTACTTATAATTTCATCCGACGATGTGACGTTTTGGTTGGATTGCTACAAACGTTGTCGGAACTCAGGTTAAAAAAATACCAAGCTACAATTTACAATACCGCTCCGATCTCTAATGAAAAACAATTATTTGGTTACGATTCCACTAATCTAACTCCTATGAATGTCTCACCTCCCGCCCTCCCCCTAATGTAAGCCATGCAAAACACACCTGAAAGAAGCACACGTTCCACATAAAAATAATAGAACTCTAATCAGATTTTTAACTGCTCAATTTTAATAAAAAGGCCTGGGTCAGTCACATTTTACATTTTAGCTGTAAGTTATAAACCAGAATTATATAAAACTTTGTTTATCTACGCTTGTGTTATGCTGAAATCTCTAAAACTAGACTATAACTATTTCTTGCAATCGGCGCAAGCGCATCTGTCCGCACCTGGCGACGGCACGCGCGGGTCACTCGCGAAAATAGACGCCGCACGATTTGATGCTTCTTCCGCGAATGCAGCCGCTTGCTTCATGTTCCTGTGTGATGTTATTATATTCCAGCTTCTCTGTGTTTACACGTATTTACAGCTCACCGAACAAATCACACGTGTAAAGGGTTGGTTTTGCCAGTGGAATAGTCAAAATACAAAATAGACAGGAATATCATTCGAAAATTGCAAAAATAAATAAAACAGCTTTAAATAAATATGCAGTATCAAGGAGTGAGTGGGGTGAGGATATTTCGTCCCTTGTTTGAAGTGAATTGTTGCAAAATGATCTTCAGTTCAGAATTTGTTGATTTGGGAATGGGAGAAGAAAACTTATCGATTTCTTCCATCCCCTAAACTTGCGGTAAGGACAGTATAATGATGATTTTTTTTGGCAATTTGATGCATTATTTGTTGCCTTGGTACTCGAAATAACTACAAAGTAGAGTCGAGACTTTACTACCATTTAGTATATTTGCAGCATTCTGTTGAAAACTGACAAAGATCAAAAATTTACAATCCACGTGTCTCTTCGGTTCTGTTGTAATACATAAAGATAGACGTAATGATAACAAGACAATGTAGCCTAGAATCTCAAGCATATCCTTACAAAAAATAACTCTAAGAACACCGAAAGTTTAACTTTCATAGTTATTCTATCACTTTAATTATCTAGCACTGAACGAATACGTTAAATTGATACAGATATCCTTACATTTGTATACGTTCATTTGTAATTTAAGTGTTTCCGAAACTATTGCGATAGCAGACAAGATTCCATATCTGCAGCGAGTCCAGAGTAAGCGAGTCAAGATGGTTGGTTGAAGTTAACATAAGACTAACGATATCGTTTTGTTTCCAGGGCACCCTAGAAATGGGTCAGCCAAAACGCATTGAGCGTCTCGGCGAGACCTTCGTACCCAAAGAGCTGTTGAAGGAGTACTTGCAAGGACTAGCTACTACCACATACGCGTAAGTTTTGATCTTGATTAACAGCCTTTAACAGTCCACTAGCGGAGACGGGTTTCGCCAAGCGTAATTTAGGGCGCCCACACAGGGTGAGGCGATTTCCGAACCACCGCTAGTAGATGCTGGATTCGGCAAGCCAAAGACAGGGTTATATGGCAAAGGGGGGAGGATCAAGGCTTCTGTCCAGCACAGACAAATAATGATGAACTATTTACAGGTAGACATAGCCTCTTTCAAGTCTTCACTATCCCCAAGCTTGGCAGGTTTCCCACCTTTAGTAATTTTGTTCTCCTGCCCTCGTTCCTCCTCATCACGTGGGTGGCACACATTTGCATGTTCCATTATCCACTATCACGTCAAGTTGACACTTATTCCCTAGTCAGGACAGGAGGCCAATTCTCGTGATTTTGCGTGATGCTTCGTCTCATCACACTTCTCAGTGTCTACTATCATCTCGATTGCCGCCCTTTATCAGTCGATGCAACACGATCAGTTTGCAATAGATTTTTGTTTATGGTGAGATCACGAGAATGCAGAAAGTTCGTTTCAACAGTGATTTTGACAGTTTTTAGGGTTTCGCCGTAAGACCCAAAGGGTAAAAACGGGTCCTATTACTAAGACTCCGCTGTCCGTCTGTATGTCTGTCAACAGGCTGTATCTTATGAACCTGGGTGGATTGAAAAGTACTCGGCCTAACACAGATCCATTCAATTCTAAAAATCAAATCTACCCACATTATTAAGTTCAGTTCAGACTAGTTAATTGTGTGGAAGTCGAAAAGTGTGCGATAATTAGTTGTGATTTTATAAATTTATTAACAAAGCAATCGGGCATAATTTCCGCGAATGGAGCATATCGAGCAGCGTGCCGTCATCAAGTACCTTCATAAGAAGGGGCTATCATCAAAAGCCATCCATGATGGTGTGGTCAGTACATTAGGATATTCTGTAGGATAGGGGATTCTGCTCTGTCATATTCATCCGTCAAATAATGGATAGCAGAATTGAAGCGTGGTAGAGAGAGTGTGAAAGATGAACCCCGCTCTGGAAGGCCTTCAACGTCCACTACTGATGAAAATATTGAAAAAGTACTTGATTTAATAATGGGAGACCGCAGATTAAAAATTAGAGAGATAGCCGAGATCATAGGCATCTCTTATGAACGAACTCAAAACATTATAGTCAACGAGTTGGGTTTCCACAAGGTGTCTGCGAGGTGGGTTCCGCGACTGCTTTCAGTTGAACACAAAAGGACGCGATTGACTATTTTACGCGACTGTTTGGAGTTATTAGAAACCGATGCAGACGATTTTTTGAATCTATTTGTTACTATGGACGAAACATTGGTTCATTACTGTGCACCGGAAACAAAATAACAATAAAAACAGTGAAGAAGACCTGGTTCACCACCCCCTAAAAACGCTAAGTCTATTTTGTCGGCAAATAAGGTGATGGTTTCAGTATTCTGGGACTCGAAAGGTGTGATTATGATTGCTTATCTTAAAAGGGGTCAGACTATAAACTCTGATTACTACTGCACCTTACTACGTCGTTTACGAGAGGAAATAAAAGAAAAACGTGGAGGGATGCTCGAAAGAAAAATCCTGTTTCATCAAGATAACGCCCGTGTTCACACGTCTGTGCAGTAATTGTAAAGAGGGTTGTACTGCAGAGCGGCGACGCATTTAACAACAAACCCAAAACAGTTAACACAATGAAATTAATGTCCTTATCAAAAGTTAACAATTCCGGTGGGATTCGAATCGAGCCTACGTCGACGCTTCCTAAAGCCGGAAGTGCTTTAACCACTAAGCTATAGAACCCATGTCGGGTATCGCTGAAATTCCACCGGAATCGTAAATTTTTGATAAGCTTATTCATCTCTCTTTGAAATGTTCTACCTAAGTGTGGTTAAACACTATAAAAATAATAAACTATAGAGGTATAGATGACGCAATGTTGCTATCACGTTTCCCTTCCAGCGGGCAGGCCTACAACCTCCTCGAGCACAACTGCAACCATTTCAGCGAGGAGGTCGCGCAGTTCCTCTGCGGCGCGCACATCCCCAAGGACGTGCTGCACCAGCCGGAGATGCTGCCGCCGGCCTACCGCGCCGCCATCACCTCGCTGATGGGGCAGCTGGCGCCGGGGCAGGTGAGGGCCCTAGACACTTCAGCGAGCCATTTCAGCGAGGAGGTCGCGCAGTTCCTCTGCGGCGCGCACATCCCCAAGGACGTGCTGCACCAGCCGGAGATGCTGCCGCCGGCCTACCGCGCCGCCATCACCTCGCTGATGGGGCAGCTGGCGCCGGGGCAGGTGAGGGCCCTAGACACTTCAGCGAGCCATTTCAGCGAGGAGGTCGCGCAGTTCCTCTGCGGCGCGCACATCCCCAAGGACGTGCTGCACCAGCCGGAGATGCTGCCGCCGGCCTACCGCGCCGCCATCACCTCGCTGATGGGGCAGCTGGCGCCGGGGCAGGTGAGGGCCCTAGACACTTCAGCGAGGAGGTCGCGCAGTTCCTCTGCGGCGCGCACATCCCCAAGGACGTGCTGCACCAGCCGGAGATGCTGCCGCCGGCCTACCGCGCCGCCATCACCTCGCTGATGGGGCAGCTGGCGCCGGGGCAGGTGAGGGCCCTAGACACTGTCTCCTGTTCTTTTAAACCATCATCTTAGCCATAGCACGTCCACTCAAATCAAATCAACTGGACAAAGTCATAGATCTTCAAGTACTGATCATGAGAGGGTATCACCTCGCTGATGGGGCAGTTTGCGCCGGGACAGGTGAGCTCCGTTGAAAAACTGTCTCTTCTTTTCCATCAGCATCGCATCAGCACGTCCACTCAAATCAACTGGACTGGATGGAAAGAGGGGAGGCAGGCCTTTGCCCTGGAGCGGGACACTACAGGCTCTTAATAATAATAATAAGTCTATAAGTGCTATTAATATAATGCAGACTCGATTAGGTTCATGAATAGTATATATTGAATTTACGTTAAAATACGTTGAATTGCCCAAAATTGTTTTATTATATTTTTGCTTGTTTTTATACCTCGGTATATTTTTTGTTACATGTGGTGATCAATAAAGTGTTATCTATCTATCTATCTATCTATCTATATATTTAACAGTTTATTAAAAAACAATAATGTAACTGTGAGTCTTAAAAAATAAATAAAATAACGTAAGGTTGTTTTATGTATATATGTACATTATGCAGGAGAGAAATAAGAAATAAATAATTATTCTATTCTATCAAACATTACATTTTCGACGTTATGAAAATAAATATACCTAGTAAAAGTAAACATAGAGTAGATAATTGATCTACGCGTTACTTACATCATAAAACGGATGTGCTTTTGCAGTCTTATCTGTGCCTTATCCTCGATTTACAAGACCGGCTGCGCCAACAAAAGGACCGGCTACGCCATTAAAAAATATCGAATGGTTACGCTGGGTATATAACCTTTTTTATTATTATCACACAGTCATTAATACGTGCCTTCGATAGTGACAAACCGATAAATTGTTTACAAGGATATTAAACAGAACATATCTAAGGTAAACGGTTATAATTTTTGTCTTGCGTGTGAGGGTTGATACCAGTGTTTGTTAACCTACAGTTTTTATTTTTATTCTAGCTTATTTTAACCTGGTGTGTGTGTAACCTATGTTGTGCTAGTACTTTTATCCAAAAATAACTAACCTAATATATTTCTTTACAGTAACGTAACTTAATACATAGTTCATTTACATCAAGTGTTTTTGTGGCAATTCAAGTAACCTAGTTGTTTTGAAGCGTGAATTGAAATTTAAGTATACAATCAGTCATCTAGTTTCCATCGTACAAGCTTTGCATAGTTTGAGACTAGATGGCGCTGTGTGCAATATCCGGCATTGTTAATTTATGTATGCGTTTTGCTTATTGTTATTTAAAAATCATAATTAACTGCTATACGCTTTTTCAGGGTCCAACTCAAGGACAGGGCTCGTCTAGCGGTGAACCATAATCCCATTCACTTCCGCACGTGGCATCGTCGCCGCTTACCGCACGCACCACTGGAAACTAAGAAACATTAGCAATGCAAGAAGTCTGGTTAACGCACCATTCATTTTGTGACGTACTTCTGCAACCTCCAAAAAGTTCGATTAATCTATGTAAATCTGTCAGGCCTTACCCACGTCAGCACGCGTGCGCCGCGCTGCGTGCGTACGCACGTGACGTGAACAAGGCACGTGTCTGCTGCAGGCACGGCGCACACTGATGGTACGAGCAGTATCATCAATGGGCGTCTGTTACTGTTATATGTTTGTACTGTTGATATTCCATTTATAATATACAATTTTATAACCATTTTAAATTAGTTATTAACCTTTAGATTATGACGATTCTCGAGGACTAAGACGAAATAAATTGTTACATTACGTTTTGGTTTATTGATCTCAACTTTACGATGTGATAATTTATCATTAAGCCTTACCACTATTTAAATGTAATTCAGTTACCATAATTTGTATAAGTTAGTTTTGTAAGAATGTGGCTATACCTCTCCATATTTTTTTTCATATAGGCTTGCGTTTGATTACATTGATGTGGTCTAGGATGGTATTATATTATATGCATTGAATTTTAAATAAAAATATTTTATTTTAGTTCACAATAAATCCTTATTTACACGAGTTACATAATTTTAACTTAAAAAGAAGGGGACTGTGGTGCACCACGGGTGATTAATTAAGGAAAAAGGATCCTTCATTAATTACCCTCTGTATAAGGCACTTCCAAAGTGGGGATGATAGGCACTCTGCTACAACTTGCAGGATGCTGTTGTGACTGTCCCGTATCCTGCGCATCAGGGAAGTCGTTTTTTTGCGTATGATAGCAAAAAAGCCATCAGTGTGGTACTGCGCAAACATTCCTGATGCACTGCAGAAACGCGGCAGTCAATATTATATATATATATTACTTATCCCTTCAACTGTGGCGGCCATTTTGCATAAATTCGCACATCTGTGGAGGCAATTTTGGGTGGTTCCACGCGAGAACGGCGCGTGTGATTAAAATGACAATATCTCTAAAGTTTTGTAGGGAGCTATTATGTAATACTTATATCGTTAAAATCGTTATGAAATAAGCTAATAAATTTAATTTTTTTTAGTCCTGTTTTACCTTGCGATGTATTAATAATATCAACTTGAAATCAGGTTTAGCGAATTTATTCTAGTTTATTGTACAAAAGTCGTGATAATTAATTAAAAAAAACTAATTATTTGTTTAAAAGTTTTTATTTTATTTACAATAATATATAAATATACACGAAAAATATAAATAACACACCTTCTCATACATTTTTATTGTAAAATAAGGCTTACAAATACACGAGTCTATGGTTACGCGAATGAGACCCGACTAATGTAAAATCTAGCAATATTCGATGATGGCGTTTTGAAAAGTAGCAAGTGGCGTTTTGCCATCCTTATCATTTCTCCTACGCATTGTGCAAGTTTGAACAGGAAAGGAATACTTTTAGCAGTCAAGGGGTCAATAAATATCGTCGCATGTATGAATGCATGTGTTCACGGACACGCCGTGTCCGCATAACAGATGGCAGTATATGACAGAGGACACGGCGTGTCCGCGCCACAGACGAAGGGTTATATGGGATGCGTAGGGTGTCCATCGATTTTTTTGGTATGCCTGACCCTCAGACTTCCAGTGTAAAAACTCTGACAAAATGCTTTAAAAAGCGAGATCTTTACTTGGACAGTACAACGAGAAAATCTGCGATCCAACATGTTCCCTCGAACCGACAGAGCCCTACGTTCCCTTTCAACGTCTACATCGTCTTTAAGGTCGCGGTAAGGAAATGTCCAAAGATATTTAAATTTCGACACGCGATTTATGTTCAAGCCATTAGGGCTCATCATCATCATGTCAGCCGTAAAACGTCCACTACTGAACTCAGTCCTCCCTCATAGATCTCCATGAGGGGTAGTTGCCATTAAGGATTATACTAAGATTATTTTCTGGGCATATACCGACGGGCTTAAATGCCATATATTCAGTTTCAGCCATGTATTCAGTCTTAGCCATGTATTCAGTTTTAGCCACATTATAAATAAGCCCATGCTCAGCCGCGTATTCCTCACAGATGCCTAGTAGCCCTCATAGCCCACCCACCGACGGGCTCAGCAGCACCACGTCATCGGCGTAACTGGTGTTATTTATGCTTACGCCATTGATGCGGCAGCCGACACGTTTACTGCTGAGTCTACTAATGAGGTCGTCCACATACAAATTGAAGAGCTTGGGAGAAGTCAGCCCCCCTGTCTCACCCTAGTACCCAATCTATATGCCGCCGAAAGAGAACCAGTCCATCTTACAAAGTTCGTTTGCTTATCATACCAGAACTTAAATATCTTAAGGACTTCAACCGGCACACCCCTGTCCCCAGTTTTCTCCATAGCAAGACTTATGACACAAGGTCAAAGGCTTTACAGAAATCAAGGAAACAGACGTACACCGGCGTCCTACGGTCTGTATAATACTGGATGCTTGAGGCTTATGATTGCGCTTTCTGTAGACAGCCCAGGCCGAAAACCGAACTGACCGTCTTGAAGTCTTAATATGTATCTAGATAAGAATCAAGCAAACCATCTAGCATTTTTGCAATAATGGTAGCCAAAGAAATAGGTCTGTAGTTCTTAGAGTCCGACACATCCCCCGTTCTGTTCTTCACAATGAGAACCACTTTTGTTTTTTTTACTATAGTAACTTTCATGACTTATTACATTCATATTAAATAGCGGGAATGTTCACTTACTTATTATTGTTGGTGGAGGCACCAACTGTTTCGACCCTTATCGAGGGCCTTCGTCAGGGTGAACTCGGCTCGCGACCCGCCACCTCCGCGTCCCGTCGTGCACTATTGTTTTCATTAAATCCAATGGTGATGAATGAATCAATAAGTGAGAGTGGCAAAAGCAACATTGTGAAAAACATAGCGAGAATGTTCGGAAGGTGCGCTCCGGCGGTGCCTTGAATGCTCAACACTGAGTCCGTCATGACCAGCAGACTTCCCACCGCAAAGTCAATAAATTGTGTGTATTAAGTCAACCGCACAATTTATTGTTGTTATTAATAATAAATATTACTGATCTTTAGTTAATAACGTTTATTTTGGATTTCTTCTAATGTCACGACGATGTTTCATGTAAGTATTATTTATGTTTATCCGGAGTAGATTTAAGTTTAGATGCAGTGCTTTATGTTAACAAGTTATATGAGGCATAAAGTCAATTCCAACCCTCTTATAAAAACGGACGTTGCGTAAGCACAACTTATCATTTTAAGAATTAATTCGTTCAAAAAGGCGGTACTTAGCAAAGCTTAAATTTAACTGTGTTTTTGTAGTTAAAATACTTTATCAAGCTTATATTTAGACTTACAATTAACAATCAAGTCATAACCAGCAGTAGGATGGATCGTGGATCGTTGAGTACCGATCACGAGGCGTTGTTTCCATACTTACCACGCTTCACTGGCTGGTTTGCGAGCGCAGTACGGGATACTGATACACGGAAAGATGCTGCTGCCCATCTTCCGAAGGTATCCCTTAGCAGATTTTTACTGCATCCACGGGCAAGAGAAGAAGCGCAACATTCTATTGCCAGGCACCCAACGGTTAACAGCAACCACCACGGCAATAATCAAACACCGTTGTTTAATAACTTTTAAGCATTCTCATTTGATGTTCTACCTACCTAAATGAGCTTAACTTTTAATATATCACAACTAAGTTGCATTTTCGTTGAATCAAAGCCAAAATGAGTTTATTCATTTGGCTCGAAAGACCCCATGGAAATGTCAATTTACAAAAGACAATTTAATAAAGCATAATCGAAATCGCTCGCTTTAGACCACTTTTTATTCTAAGTGAGGGAAAGAAGAAAAGTAAACCTCACTCTTTCCCTCCAAATTAATATCCTATAAAATATATTTCGAATGTGAGTTTGTTTATTTGTAACGCTTTCAAGCGTAAACCACTGAACCAATTTTTATTAAAAATGACTTTTTCAAATGAAAAGCTACATTATCAGCGAGTAACATAGACATATTTTATCCCCGTATTACCACAGGACCGAGAACTACGCGGTTGAAACCTCAGGGCGCTGCTACAGCCATGATAAATACAAAAACTTTTTTCTTTCCTCAGGAGATCTACCAAAATGGCGTGCGAGACAGACGCGACAGCCCCGACTATCTGACTCTCAACACGCAGATAGAAGAAGCAAGGTAAGAAAAATACGTTTATCTTGCAATGTATGTTAGTCAGCTTCAGACGTATTGACCTGTTCTTTCCTCTGAATAATAGCTGCCTAAGCTGAGAGGATGGGATAGGTGCTGGGCAAGCCTAATCCATCTAACAATGTCCCAGGCACTGCAGCGTCCCGGCGCTGTGATTGGCTTTACATTTTCATATCTTCCTATTTTATTGTGCATTGGTGGTGATTCTGTTTATGCACTTACTAGCAAAGGCTAATTAAATTGACGTAAAACGGACGATAATGATATAAATGTATTCGGTTAATGCCGTTTTAAAATTAAAATGGTACAAATATTTATTTACGCTTACAGCTCTCTAATTTAGAAACGTCACAGCTCTAATTATAATAAGTTTTAGGAAGTGTAAATCAGAATCGACACCATGTTCATTTTTCACTCCCTTCTTACTCTGTATAAGGCGCAAAATACGTTTTAAAGTTTTACTATTTAGTTGTGTACTACTATGTTTATTTTTCTACCTTCTTACTCTATATAAGTTTGCCTGAAAGAATCGCTTTAAGCGATAAGGCCGCCTATTGTAAGTCTTTGTGTAGATACAATAAATTTGTGATTTATACTTATCATAGTGAAGAATAGCAGGAAAGAAGGCAGCCCTTGGCCCAACATTGAGATGGTTATAGGCCAACAGTAATATTTTTTCCGATGATCAGCGTGCTAAGCCAATAAGGATTTTTAAGGGGAAATGGAGGAATTTACCCAGCAGTGTGAATGAGCAGCACGACCTGAGGGGCAATTCTGGTGCATGGTGATCCAAGTAATAGGCGTTCAAAATTATGTTACAACATCTGCATATCCTTCGGGGATGCTCATGGAATGCTGCCAGCGGCGCCGAGTCCTCCGGTATTTTAAGGAGTTGAGCTGGCTAGGGCCGAGGTAGAATCACGGGGACAATGCACAATACGACACGGTGCGGCCCATCTTCTGTTCAGCGGTAACCTAGCCATTACAATTGAAATACCGCAGTAAGCACGTCTACTAAGCATGTGACCAACGCTGCATTACGTTGCGCCCGTCACCCTGAGACATAAAGTTGTAAAGTCTCATGTGCCCGTAAATTCCACGGTGTCCTTCCCCTTCAAACAGGAATACAGCAATGCAGACATTACTACTTGGCGGCAGAAATAGATATGGCTTTAGTACTTCCCCGGGTGAATTCATCACAAAAAGTTCTACTACTGCTAATGATACACCCTAAGGCATCGTCCTAATAGAACGCGACTAAGCGATCATCGCAAGATCGCGCGATTTTCAATCGTATGAATTCGAGATATGGAATAGGTGTTTTAACCGGCATTCGCGCGATGCGGACGCGCGACTAGAATGTTTAATCGCGACCACACGATGGTCGCATCGCTTACTCGCGCGGTAATCGCGTAGTCGCGTTCTATTAGGACGATGCCTCACTCCTTTAAAATCCCCCATGCTCCCACTATTCATGCTGAGCCTCCCATACATCCAACATTTCCTAACCCCCACTTCCCCCCCCCCCCCTAGGTCTCCCAACGCCGAACCCAACATTGGACAACGCCTGCGCGGTATAGCCGCACTCATGACGTCATTCAACAAGGCCGTACAACTGTGGAAGGCTTTGCGGCGAAGGCCTACGACGCCGCACTGATACGGCTATTTCAGACCATGCTATACTTGCTATCAACAAAGTATTATATAAAATAATAATATGTGATGTGGAATAATCCCACTAATAAGTATTTTAAAACCGAAAGTGTGTTTGTATAGATGTATGGAAGTTTGTTACCTCTTCACATAACCGGAGGAGCGACAGGTAGAAGCTAGTAATGCAATATTTATTATCAGGCAAGAATAAAACAAAGATTGTATGATTAATACTTCGGCCCACAGAATACCTACCTAAGATATAAAACTAAATCTTAGGCAGAGGGATAATAGCCGACGTGTCGCGGCGCGCGGGTCACGTGACAGGCCCTTGCACCGCCGGAACTGCACCCTTTCGGCCAGAAGTCAGCGCCCATGCCGGGCGCTCCGTGCGTGAGGGCCTTTACCTTTAAATGATCAAATTTTGTTTCTATTTCTCTGGCTGAATAAAGTCATTAAAACGTTGTGTTTTTTTTACAAGTCTTAAATACTTACTTTTTACATTACAAATTGTAATAATAATTAATTAAATGAAACTAGGATAAGTGACCCTAGAAGGAAATAAGCTAACAAGCTAGTAAGTAAATATCCGATTCCTTCCTTATTCCTATCACACACAAAACATACTTACCCCTTTTTGTTGTATATACATTTTTTCTCCACAATCCATTATTTTATACCTGAATTTTGTCCTAAAGATCCATGTTATCCATCCACCGATCCATCAATAAAATACACTTTAGGAGGTCGATGAACATTGTGTGACCAGGGGAGTCCTAAGAATTCGACCGTCACATTTGAAAAATAATTGTAATAGAGATAAAACTAATTTCAGAACTGCTGTTTTTATTTCATGATCGCTAGACGTGAAATTGCAAAATATTTGACGTCACACTAGGGAGGGGAAGTCTCACAAATGTGACCTGTGATATGGGTTAAAAGAATTATAAATAAATAAATAAATAATGCTGGACAGATCACACAGCATCATCTAGCCCCAAGCTAAGCAGAGCTTGTGTTATGGGTACTAGATGACTGATATACTTAATACATTATACTACATAGATAGATATTTTTATTATATATAGAAAAACACCCAGAACACCCTGAACAAATATCTGCAGATCGTACAGACATTTGTCCCGAGGCGGGAATCGAACCCGCAACCCCTTGCGTCGCAGGCGGACCTTCGCCCGCTGCGCCACAGAGCTCGAATTATGAAATTCGTGTGACGTCATTTTTGAATGGCCTATGTGGAAAATATATTTGGAACTAGCTTGACTTGGCTTGCATTACGGTTAGACGGCGCTATGGGTCGACGACATTCGCCAGATCGCGGGGAATCACTGGCACGGCACGGGACCTGCTTATGTGGTTAATTGATTCAGGCGTGACTGCGGAAATCCATTATAATATCTTACACAGAACTCGACACGTTTTTCGCCTCTACACGGCAGCTTCAAGAGATATCGGCTACCCGTTCGTCACGGAACATACTAGAAACAACGAAGACGCCCGATAACGAACAACACCACCGCTCAGAGGAATTCTTTGAGTGTTTTTTCAAGCGCTCATTAGATATAGGTTAGCGGATTGATTACTAAATATTTTGTTGTTCATTTAGATATTACCCCGAAGGCCTACTGGCTGTGGATAATGATGATGATGTAGGCTATATGTCCCAGGGCACAGTCCGCCGAGCTGGAGCAACGCCGCAACACGCTGGCTGACAAGCTGGCTCGCAAGGAGAAACGCAAGGAGAAGAAACGGAAGAAAATGATAAGGGAGAACGGAGGGATACCGGAGGAAAATGGTGAGTGGATGCACACCTTATCAACATTATTCATAAATTGTTAAATATGTATCTATCTTTACTTTTTTACCTGAAAGGCCTTGCTGAGAGTTACTTGAAAAATTATATGACATCACTCTCAATCCAACATGGCGGTCATGAGATGAACAGACAAGAAACCAACTGTAACAACGAAATTTCCAACGAATGGAAATAAATAAATATATTTCTTATAGTTTATATATGTATGTTTGTTATTATTATTTATTTATTTTTTCATAGTAAATTGTAAGGTTTTGAATACTAGTTTTCTAAAACTGTTTTAATACTTATATACTTTTTAACTAGATTTATTTTCACCCTGTATTTTCACCAGTACTTTTATTTTGATTTTTAACATTAAGTTAAGTTTGCTTTAACTGTCTGCTTATTTTTTTCTTATATATAATGTAAATCCGTTATTGTGTAATATATATTATTGTGTATACTGTGGATGTTCATAGGTACTACAGCGACATCTGTCGAGCAATGCAGCAATAACCTCGATTCATACCGCTAGGTCAACGCCGTCTCACTCTACTTCTGTTATTGTTCTGTTCATTCATGTAGTGTTTCTCTATTCGCACAGATGGCGGCACGTGTGTGCATGTTTTTAAATGAAATCGGTGTTATTTTTAGCTCGGAATCTTTGTAGGCGCAGCGTGGGATCGATAACCAAGAGTTTCATTATTGTTGTAGGATTAACTTAGGCCGTAGCTAGACGCGCGTTTTTCGCGTCGCGTTTATTCTAATGCGGTGTATAAATAACATATCAATATTACCAAATTAGTCTTCATATTTTCAGCCGTAAAGCGTCCACTGCGGAACACAGGCCTCCCTCATAGTTATCTATGAGTGTTAGTTACCATACTCACCACGCTTGGCATGCGGGTTGGCGAGCGCAGTATGGAATGTTGATACACAGAAAGACGCTGCTGCCCATCTTCCGGAGGTATCCCTTAGCAGGCTCTTTCTGCATCCACGGGCATGAGAGGAGTGGTAACATTCTACTGCCGGCACCCCACTGCAAAATCTTTAAAGCGGTAGAAATTAGTCTTAGTGTAGGTTTTTTTCGTATAGCGTCTCTGAATTAGCCGAGTAAGTTGCGCCATTTCCATAACGTTTCAGTTGAATAAGCTTGAAATAGGTAATGACGAATTTTTTCGTCAGATCTAAATACAACTAGGAGAGCGGTAAATATGTTCCTTGCTATTGGCAGATAAACAAGGCAATGGAAATCTAAAAAGGAAAATTCATTTTACTCCGTGTCAGCCCGCTTGCGTCTGCGGCTGGGTAAGAACATCTGTGCATTGTTACTATATAATGTTTTAACTACACGCAGAATAAAATGATTTCCCCATGTATGACAACTCCATAAAGATTATACGACTTTACAAAAAAAATGTAATATTCTTTTAACCATCAGGTATCCATAACACAAGCTCTGCCTGCTTTGGGACTTGCTGGTGCTGTGTGAAATATCCAGCATTTGTTATCAATATATATAAAACTCTTCCGTTACTGACTGAGTGACTGACAGACAACGCACAGCCTAAACCACTGGACCTAGAGACTTGAAATTTGGCACACATTTACCTTGAGTATCCTAGAGGTGCACTAAGAAGGGATTTTTCGAAATTCCCACGGGAACGGGAACTACGCGGGTGAAACTGCGGGGTGCGGCTAGTTTATTTATAAAACATCCAGGACTATCTCCTTGTTATGCAGGTAGAACGTACGAAGCCGCAGACAGTAATTTCGATACAATGCATCCAATTATTTACGAAACCGGGCCACGAATCTTTCAAGAATAAGTTCAAATCCCAAACGAATGTGATGCCAATCCACTGACCCATTTGTGCGATCTTTTAAACTTTCGATCGACACTTATAAATAATCTGGCGGCCTGCCAGCTGCCTCCTCCAGCCATTCTTCGCTCCACCACCGCAGGCAACAGATCCTCGATGCAACAGGTTGGTACCCGGTTCACGCCCTGGTCTTCTGAGAAACCTGGTCTTCGGATTCGTGTAGTCTATTTTTGGAAGTGTAAGCGGAGCTCGGTTATATTTATCCAGTGGAGTGATTCGTTGGCGAGTGTTGGACGTTTGTGTGTCGAAGTGTTATTTCAGTGTCGTGTTTTGAGTCAGGTTTGTGAAGAGTGCGTGGTTTTCTGATCTTGCCAGAATGATAGGCTTCTTATATGGATTCGATTTAGAATAAATGCTTGCATCATTTATGTTAAATCATAAGCATGTAGATTTTCTGTTGAAAAATGTAGATTGTTTCGAATATTCTAGAATTTCTGACCTTATTGAGAACTGGGAAACTTTTCAAAACAAACCGAACGTAAACATGCCGAGTTTTTTGTCATTAGTCCAATATTTCTAAGAAATTTTACTATATCAAGCCAGTTGCATTTTTTTTCTATATTTTACATACAATAATGCCGTGGAGTGCCGGCAGTAGGATTTTGCCTCTATTTGTGTATTGTATTTAACCTGGGTCTCTTCAAGTCAAGGGTGATGTAAGTCACCTGAGGGTATGCCACACCGTCGTCGCTCACCATCAGGTGAGATTGTGGTCAAACAAAGGTCTATCTGCAATAAATAAAAGAAAAGACTTTCATGTCTCATATTTTGCCACAGTTTACAAACTCTATTAGTAGTTTAGGCGGCAAATGTGGCCGAGGCTGACTCTTCAGCAATGCGGCTGTGATAGATAATTCTAGTCTGTTTATTTAGCACTCTGATTATCTTGATGTTCTTTCAGTAATTAGACTTGGTGGTACGTTCAGTGGTTTATTTGTAACGGACAGCGCTATAGCTCAAGTAGCAAGGCCAGTAACGCAGTTTTCGTTCTTTGAAAAACGGCATATTTTGCAGAGCTTTGTGTAGCGCTCGACTTTCGATACAGGCTGTGCATTTATGGATTTTACTTACTTTTAATTATGTGCTCATTTAGCACGTCCCGTGATTTATCAACAATGGAGGAAAACATCGTGAGATCCGCGGCTTAGTCAGCTTTAGACAGTTCTAGATACATACAGTATAGACCTGTTCTTTCCTGACTAGTAGCTGACTGCTAGTCGGTATGTAGGTGATGGGCAAGCCTAATCCGTCTTACAATGTCCTATGAACTGCAGCGTCTCATACAGCATGTATACCAGTTGTTGACTATAAAAATCAATCGTATTACCACGTCATAGCATCTTCATTTCACTGTGATTCTGATCCTTTCGTACATGAGCAGGTGAGCGGCGCTCTCAACCCCACGTCATTAGGTTCAGAGTCTCAACCAAATCTCCATGATCATGATTAGTATATCTTTTTTGTTTATTGCATTCTTAACCCTACATCCATAAGAATAAAGCCCTCATCTTGCAGGCACGCTACCATCATTCCATGATCAGGATATTCTAAACAGTATTAGTGTGGTATTAGTCTACATCTTGCAGAGACAGTCTATATATCTCCATAATCAGGATATTCTAAACCCTATACCCATAAGTATAAAGTCCACATCTTGCAGAGACTCAACCTTATCAAATGTTCAGAATATTGTGCTCCAAACCATAAACCCTTATGGTTCCTGAAATATTGTGATAACTAGTTCGGGAGCCTATGAATTCAACTTTTCTACTAAGTAATTGTATGATGTCCTAAAAATGATTAAGAAGTATGATTATGATAAGTCTAAGTGGACTTTATACTTATCATAATCCTGATCATTATTCTCATCTTGCGGAGACGCCACCATATCTCCATGATCAGGATAACGTATTCTAAACCCTACACCCATAAGTATAAAGTCCACACCTTGCAGAGATGGCGGAAGCAGTAGAGACAGTGGCTCACGAGGAGCTCTCGCTCGCCGGGCCCAGCTCGGAGGCGCTGGAGATGGAAGCGGACGAGAAGAGACGCGACGACCAGCTCAAGAAGAGCCGTCATCCGCCCATCGTGTACAAGGATATTGATGTGAGTACTCGGCTGTGGCGTAAGCTGAGAGGATGTTGCCATCGTATCATGTGCCAAAGATTACAATTTTGACGACCTCTGTGGCGCAGCGGGCGAGGGTCCGCCTGCGACGCAAGAGGTTGAGGGTCCGATTCCCGTCCCGGGACAAATGTCTGCAGGTATTTTTTCAGGGTGTTTTTGCATGTTTTTCTATATGAAATAAATTATATCTAACTAGGTATTTAGTATAATATATTGATTATATCAGTCATGTAGTGGGGCTAGATGATGCTGTGTGAATTGTCCAGCATTATTAAAGTATTAAAGTGTCTTGTACGGTATAGCCGGGTTACATAATATAAAGAAAAAAACGTTTGTAAAAACTTTAATAAAAACTCGCAATTTTGAACTCTACGCCTCCGTAACAACAACCGCTGGTAAACAATCATACAATTTTAGCTTCGAATGTAAAACATCAAGCGATTTTCGACTTTATCGCATGCTTTTAT
This sequence comes from Pasiphila rectangulata, assembly GCA_963082625.1. NCBI lineage: Eukaryota > Metazoa > Arthropoda > Insecta > Lepidoptera > Geometridae > Pasiphila > Pasiphila rectangulata. The sequence continues at coordinate 1,424,391 of OY720246.1, read as the reverse complement.
GGTGCAAATTGTTGCTCAAAATTGCTAAAAGTTTCAGCGCGCGAGCTTTCGGTAAAATGCGTGTGGGTGTGGCTCGGTCAGATGCAAATATTTGGTCTGATCCGTCTCATCTGGCTCCTGAGTAGAATGTTATTATTATTATTATTTAATACTTTATTGCGCACGATTTAAATAAAAGTACAATTGGTGGACATAATGCCGAAGGCATTTTCTACCTGTCAACCACTTAAGGTGAAAAACAGTTCAAGGCGTGCTAACTTAGGAACTTAAAACTTAACAAAAACAAAACAATAATCTTTATGAACCTACTTACTAAATGTAAATTACAACAAATGTTATTCTGAACATGCATTATAAATTGGCTAGTTAGTGCCCACGACGGTTTCTCGCGCGTTGTTCATAGACTGATCTATATATTCCTTGATGAATACCACAAAGGGACTTATAAAAAAATAATTACATTAAAAACAGTAAGTAGGCCTTATTGGTGAAAGCCAATCTCGTCCAGCCAACCTAGTGATTATGTTTTTCCTCTTTAAATAATACCTACTAACCGTGTTAAACGTTCTGTAATATTCATTCTTAAATAATATTAACAAGAAAAATCTAAAAAAAAACTTTTTTACTTAGGTATGACAAGCGTAGTAATAAGCACAAGAAAATAAAGCTGCCCGTTTTAGGTATCGATGAAGCAGCACATTCCTATAAAAGGTTTTAGAAATCAGATAACCCTTGGACACTAATGTCCTAAATCTGGGATACACATGTTACAGCACTATTGCTGTACTTTAGTGATTTTGGTTTTGTTCGACGGCCAAAACGGGCGCAAGCGTACGCGCAAAGTTCGAGCAAGCATCATTATAAGTTTGTTTATTTGAAAAGCCATAGTAACTCACCGTTTCTATATTGAACCCTATCGCGTAAACCTGTGTTAGTAAAACCAAAAACCTTTACGATTTTTCTCTTTTAATTATGCGATATATAGCGTTCGAGACATCGTCTAAACATCCTAAATTCCATACAAATATGATTCAGTAAAATATTGGCAGCGAACGCGGAGTTCGTCTGATTCACAAACTGCATCTACTCGCGTAAACAATATTAAATATCGCTTTTGAAGGCGGTCCAGAAAGTTCTTCGATGGACACGTGTAAGCTGCATAGCTAAGAAGTTACAAATGTAACGTAAATAACCCGGAGGTGTCAACCTGGAACGGGGATTACTCACGTAGTATTTTACCGGCAAAGCTTATTCCGACAAGTTTCGACATTACAAGAAAATCATCCTCAACGCGAGTACCGCTAGAGATACCATAGCAAACTTGTCGGACTAGGTTCGACGTTATAATACAGTAGTCCTCGTGTTTTTAGCAATGTTTGATTATACACGAATCTCCCACCTAACTGCCAAGGGTGGATGGAGATTATGGCAAAACCTGGAACTTTTGGAGAGGCACATGAGCCTCTCCAATAGTTCAGGGTAAATCCCATACAATTCCATGATGGTGATTTTCTTGGAATACATAAAAAACATGAAGAGGATAAACAAGTGACCAACATTCCGCATATATTTTATTTGTGTGATATGACGCTAAATATATGATGATTTATTTGCGAAAAACGACGTGCAAGTAAGTTGAAATAATACTCGTAAGTAAGACACTACATGCTTGACCAGTATTACGAGTAGTTTGCAAAACATGTAGAGGAAAAGGACGCATAATTTTCTAGTTAGTAAATTATGCGTCCTACTCTAAAATATATTCTCTGTGGATAATAGTATAATAATACCACAGGTAAATACAGAGAGGTAGGTACAGATAACATTACGGATGAGAATAAAACAAATCATGTGTAGTTTTGATCTATCTGTTCAGTAACAGTTCAACAACCTTTTGAAGCGAGTTCACCTAGTTTCACCTTGTGGTCTAGAACTGTTGCCAACAAACACATTTAGACAAATTTACTATATGAACCCGTGATATGATGTGATAGCCGTGGGGCGCCGGCAGTAGAATGTTGCCCCTCCTCTCTTTCCCATGGACGCAGTAGAAATCTGCTAAGGGATACCTCCGAAAGATGGGCAGCAGCATCTTTTCGTGTTTTCAACACCTTATACTGCGCTCGCCAACCCGCCAAGCATACTCGCCAAGCGTGGCGAGTATGCTCGGGGTTTCTCTACGGAATCGAATCAGAAATGAGGAGATACGTAGGAGAACTCGGGTCACCGACATAGCCAGACGGATTAGCACGTTGAAGTGGCAATGGGCAGGCCATGTAGCTCGCAGAACAGATGCCGATGGGGCCGCAAAGTTCTCGAGTGGAGGCCACGGACCGGCAAGCGAGGTAGCACGTCCACCTACAAGATGGGCAGACGACTTGATAAGAATCGCAGTCGGCGGTGGATGCAGGCCGCTTCCAGCCGCAGTTCCTGGAGATCAATGAGGGAGGCCTTTGTCCAGCAGTGGACGTCCTACGGCTGATATGATGATGATGACTATATGAACATGTCTGTTTATTCCTATCTGCTTTGATTGTACAATAGTTTAGAAAGTAATTAATATTGAAGACCTCTGTGGCGCAGCGGGTTCCGGGTTCAATTCCCACCTTTGGACAAATGCCTGCGCGATCTGCAGATATTTGTTCAGTGTATTCTGGGTTGTTTTCTATATGTTATAAAAATATCTATCTATATAGTACAATGTATTAAGTATTTCAGTCATTTAGTACCCGTAACACATGCTCTACTTAGCTTGGGGCTAGATGATGCTGTGTGAATTGTCTAGCATTATTTATTTATTTAGTACCTACATGAAACAATCTTTGTATGTCGTAGAAGTTCTCAATATCAGGAAAAATTCTGGTCTTTAGTAGTAACCACCAGCAAGAGATACACAATAATGTCATATAAATAAAACAATAGGTACTTATGGCTAGTGTTCCCCCAATTAAAGGCGGCCACAACAATCGCAAAAATACAAATACAACTCAACTAACTAGGCTAGTACCTACCGGAGGGTAGCTAGAATGTTAATATGAAATAATAAAGTTATCTGAAGCAAATGAATTTAATGATGTGCTTTATTCAATTTAAATGTGCCTTGTTCTTCTTTTGTAAATTGTTTCTTTTTCTAATTGTTCTATTATAGGTAGCTATTTTCTCTATTGAATAAACACTTATTGACTTTGAATAATTTTAAGTAAAACGCCTATGTTACATCACATTTCTTATCTTCCTCAGGGTCTTAAAGAGTTCGAGAAGCTGTCGAAAGCCCTGGAAGGCGTGGAGCTGAGTCCCGAGGAGAAACAGAGCCTGGACGAACTGCAGCAGTACCTCCACGGAGAGGGCAGCTGGGTGCTGGGGGACGAGTTCCTGCAGTTCATTGGTGAGTTCTTTAACAGCTGGAGGAACTCTCCAAGAGTTCGTAAAGCTTTACAAAGCCCAGGATGAGCTGCAGTAGTACCTACACGAAGGGCAGGTGGGTGCTGGGACACGACTTTCTGCATTTCATTGGTGAGTTCTCTGACACCTGGAGAAAGTCTCCAAGAGTTTTGGCAGCTGGGTGATGAGTTTCTGCATTTTATTGGTGTTCTCCAAAAGATGGAGTAGGTCGCCAAGAGTGTCAGAAGCTGTCTCAAGGTCTGGAAGGTGTGAAGCAAGATAGTTAGTGATAGTTGGAAATGTTTTGCTCTAGTAGTAATATTATTTACCATGCTGGTGGAAAATGGACAAGAGTGGCAGGAAGTAGTGAGGAATGGTCACGGTTGCAGGAGGCCTTTGTCCAATTGGGCAAACAGACAAACAAGACAACCATAAATAAATGAAAATATGATAATAAACAAAAAAGTCTGAATAAAGGCTGTTTAACAATAATAATATGCATGAACAATTTTTTAAATAAATAAAATCTATCAATGAATTGCCCAGAGAAGTTGTTATGGGAATCTGACGACTGAAAACCCTAGAAATCTTAGTAAGGGGTTGTTATGTCTACCAACTTGGACAACTTTTGTTTTATGACTCAGGAAATCATATTATTTTTTAACTCTTAACAATAGGGCCGCTGATTGGTTCATCCGTACTCCAGTGTTTACAAAACTTCTTGGAATGGAATTTCCTCTAACTCCGAAACAACTAAAAAACCAACTTTTATGACGATTTCTAATTGCATTTTATCACAGTGCTTAAAACAGGGAAGCGAACAGATTTCATGTACCTACCGTATTTCCTATTAACTTAAGATGTAATCTCACTAATATGCTGAAATTTTGCAAACGTATAGATGTTGACTAAGATTAACACATACGCTACTTTTTATCCGGGCACAAGCTAGTATCTCTATATATTAGAGGTATAGTCAGTAATATTAATATACTATATAAATCTCTATATATAGCTATTGTGTGTTGACCTTTCTATGTTTTGTAATTAAAAACTATGGAAATATAGTAAACAAGTTTTGCGTAACCGGCAGGTCGCTAGTAACTTACACAATCGTTTATCTGAGTTTGAGGAATACAAAAGTGCTTTCAGTATTTTCTCCCAATGAGTACAGTTTCGTTCTCGAGAAAATCTTTATAATCCCTGAACTCACGTGCAGTATTTAATAACAGCTCATTAAAAACTGGCGCGCCGCCATAAACATGACTGTACACATATTTATTACGCGGAAACGCGCTCCTGAAGTTTTCTAACCTCTCAGTATTTAGCTCGCGTTGTAGAACTATCTTATTACCCGACTTTAGCAGAAACAGGAGAAGGGTAATGTTTTTACGTTATGATTAAGATTATTTGATCTATCATGATCATAAGTTCTTGATCATAAACTAAATTGATCAATGTATTTCTTTCCGATTTCTTTTGGGATTTTTCGCGAAAAGGTGTTAAGCCTTTAGTGTTGATTTCGTGGTTGATTTCGATGAATATCTACGTTCGATGATGTGAGATTTGAAGATGTTAATCTTCGATAACGCTAATTTTAAGCCTTTAGTGTTGATTTCGATGAATATCTACGTTCGATGATGTGAGATTTCAGACTACAGAACGAGTTAATGTTTAGCAAACTACATATATATAAACTATTGCAACCCCTGTCGCTCTCCGCTTAATAAGAATCATTGCTTAAGGATGACTATTTCTATGGTAATACAAAAAGGAGTTTATATATCTAAATAACATCGGAATGAGCTGAAATTTTGATTACACCTTTAATTCTGGTCACATACCAAATACTTTTCTTTAACAAGTCTATAAAATATATTTTTTAAGTAATAATAAATTCTAAGTACACAATACAAAAAAAGTAATTTGTTTTGCAATTTACACATCATGCCCCTTCGTTTGATACCACACTTGGGTATATTTGAAAACATTCGATTGTTCACCCCTTCTTTCAACCCCCATATCTTATGAATGGCTCGACCGATTTCTACTTAACTTTCAGTTAGGCATTCTACACATCATTTCCTTGTTTTAGTACCAAACTCGGGTATATTTAAAAACTTTCGATTATTCATCCCCTCTTTCACCCCCCATATTTTCTTAACCTATTCTGATAAAACACGTTTAAGAACCACCGCCGGAAAACCTGCTTATAAATAAAAAAACTGCATGCAAATCGGTCCACTCGTTTAAGATCTACGGTGCCACATATAGACACACCGACACACACACATAGCGGTCAAACTTATAATACCCCTCTTTTTTGTCGGGGGTTAAATTTGGCCGATGATGTTTATTTTTCTACCCCCTAATCAACTAAAAGGTTGTTGGTATAAGTATAAGAATAAGAAAAACTTTATTGTTATACATATAAATTTAGTTTGTTTTTTTTTACATCATCATTTTCAGCTCGTATCAACCCACTGCTGGGTATACCTAGCAGTGGGTTGACACGGGCTAGAGGAGGTCTACGGACCTCCTCCATTTTTTGCCACTCCTTTCGTTGTTGTGGCGATCGCATCCAGGACTTATTGGCGATGATGTCATCCACCCATCTAGCAGCTGGTCTGCCAGCATTGCGTTTAAGATTCATAGGATTCCATTCGGTTATAGTCTTGCTCCACCTGCCCTCACCACGTCTCGCCAAATTCCCCGCCTATAATTTTTATACACACACATTTAAAATAACTTTTACCAGCAGGGCTAGCATGGGCTGGGGATAAAACTTTTGTCCACTGGTTATTTCCACTGACAAGGGATAACATTATTTTATCCACCTGCCAAAGCACGGCAACAGGGGGAAAGAGAATTATATCACTTTTTGACATTAGACGTGGATACTTACCCTCCGCCTATAATTTCGGGGACAAGCGTTTCCCCTGGTTTGTCCACCGTGAATAGTTTATCCACCCATGTCGCCATGCTCGGAGGGTGGACAAAATTGACAGAGGGGAATAGTATTTTGTCCTCTCCCCGTGGATAAAATATCTCCGGCCATGCTCTGCTAGCCCTGCTGATTTCAGTTAGCTTTTCTAGGTCTAGTATTATTTTGCCAGTTTCATCTACAAGAAAAGAGTGTGATTGCTTTTTATGAAATTGAGCCATGCTCTTGATCTGCTGGTATGCTTGATTTGTTTATGTAAGTAGAATTTGAGGAACACATTGTGCTTCCCCAGGTCGCCTGCTCACGGACGCGTCGCTGGCGTCGGCCGCGCGCGTGTGCGTGGTGCGCTGCCTGTGCGCGTGCGCGCTGCGCGACGACGTGTCGCTGCTGCTGCACCAGGACCGGCGCCAGCACGCGCTGCTCAACTACGCGCACGACGTGGAGCGCCACCCGCCGGAAGAACAGAGGGCGCTGGCGCTCACGGTGAGTGGAACGCGCGTGTGCGTGGTGCGCTGCCTGTGCGCGTGCGCGCTGCGCGACGACGTGTCGCTGCTGCTGCACCAGGACCGGCGCCAGCACGCGCTGCTCAACTACGCGCACGACGTGGAGCGCCACCCGCCGGAAGAACAGAGGGCGCTGGCGCTCACGGTGAGTGGAACGGTCGCATACCTCCCTAGAGTGTTGCAGGGAAGTATGGATTTAGTGTGGTTCTGGAGGACGTGGCAGATGGTAGAGGTTCATGGTAGTATAGATATATATATGTACATATAGTATGGATGGAGGTGCGATGTGTTCTGTCCGAACGTCTTATGATACATAAGTTTTGCAGTTGTAATAGGTAAAAGTTACCGCTTCACATCAGGTGGGCCTTCGGCTTGACTCGTCATTTAGTCGTATAAAAAAACGCGTGAAATGATTTAACATTATTCAAAGTTGCAGGTAGTTTACTAACAGTGGTGTTCGTTTAAATCTAATCACTCGTGTTTAAATGATTGCGTCGCTGTTTACAGATGTGCAACCTGTTTGAGAACATCTCTTCTTCCGAGTGGCTGCTGTACATCAGCGAGTGGGAGTACAAGGGACAGCCGCTGTCCAACATCCGCGCCACTACCAAGGTGAGCACTGCAGCTACTACTCACCCCGTCTCATGTTTAGTACAAGGGACAGCCGCTGTCCAACATCCGCGCCACTACCAAGGTGAGCACTGCAGCTACTACTCACCCCGTCTCATGTTTAGTACAAGGGACAGCCGCTGTCCAACACCCGCGCCACTACCAAGGTGAGCACTGCAGCTACTACTGACCCCGTCTCATGTTTAGTACAAGGGACAGCCGCTGTCCAACATCCGCGCCACTACCAAGGTGAGCACTGCAGCTACTACTCACCCCGTCTCATGTTTAGTACAAGGGACAGCCGCTGTCCAACACCCGCGCCACTACCAAGGTGAGCACTGCAGCTACTACTCACCCCGTCTCATGTTTAGTACAAGGGACAGCCGCTGTCCAACATCCGCGCCACTACCAAGGTGAGCACTGCAGCTACTACTCACCCCGTCTCATGTTTAGTACAAGGGACAGCCGCTGTCCAACATCCGCGCCACTACCAAGGTGAGCACTGCAGCTACTACTGACCCCGTCTCATGTTTAGTACAAGGGACAGCCGCTGTCCAACATCCGCGCCACTACCAAGGTGAGCACTGCAGCTACTACTCACCCCGTCTCATGTTTAGTACAAGGGACAGCCGCTGTCCAACATCCGCGCCACTACCAAGGTGAGCACTGCAGCTACTACTGACCCCGTCTCATGTTTAGTACAAGGGACAGCCGCTGTCCAACATCCGCGCCACTACCAAGGTGAGCACTGCAGCTACTACTCACCCCGTCTCATGTTTTACGCGTACGATGAGTTTTAACTTAATTTATACAAATCTTGAATTGCTTTAGAAACCCCCTTGTAAGTATAGATATAGATTTATATAATAAAAATATTTTTGTATAATTAATGGAATCAGGCGTTACTTTGCGGAAATCCATGACAATAAAATGCTATAAAAATATCTAGTTTTAATTCCGCTTATGCTGAGATGCAGGAGCACCGCCCTCCCGCCCGCTAATTATGCACATGCAGATAGAACTAGCTTGCATGCATGCATACCCAAACCTATACAACGACACGTGTTTCGGAACCTGGAACGAACGTTCCAGCGGCCGACCAGTCAACAACCTCAGCGTCTCACCTGATGATGCCTCGCGAAGAGGCGAAACACGTGTCGTTGTATAGGTTTGGGTATGCATGCTGCACTGACAAGCTAGTTCTCCCTGCATGTGCATAATTAGCGGGCGGGAGGGCGGAAGCATAAGCGGAATTAAAACTAGATATTTTTATAGCATTTTATTTTAATATTTTTGTGTTAGGGGGTTTACTTTTGCCTTATGGAAAATTATTTATAGACGAGTGGACCGATTTGCGTGAAGTTTTCCGGCGGAGGTTCTACATGTTTTATCAAAATTGGTTAAGAAGTTTACAAGATATGGGTGGTGAAAGAGGGGACGAATAATCGAATGTTAACAAATACATATACCCAAGTATATACATATAACATGAAAAGGCATGATGTGTAGATTGCAATACTGAAAGTTATATAGAAATCGGTTTAGCCATTAATGAGATATAGATTGAAAGTAGAAAATAGGGTTGAACAATCGAATGTTTTCAAATATACCCAAGTGTGGTGTCAAATGAAAGGGAATGATGTGTAGATAGCAAGACTGAGGGAACACATTACAAAAAAATAAGGTAACCTCCGAGACTGGGTGAAGATCAAGGGTTGCATAAAATTTTTATAAACTATTGCAAAACATTTATTGAGTTTGTCTGTTTGTTTGTTTCCCAGGTGTGCGTGCACAGCCTGCTGAGCGAGGACGCGGAGCTGCGCGAGCTGGGCACGGCGCTGCTGCACAACATCGCCGCCAAGGAGGTAAAGACCGTGGTCTGTATCCAACCGCTCCTTACTGTAGCTTAGCTTCACAGCCGCACGGCCTCGCCAGCGCGGGCGGACGTGCGCTCGATTCAACAGCTCGCGAACGTCTGGATCGATCTAGAGCTGTTGAATTGTTGTCGACGTAGGCGATACGGAACGGCACCGGGTTGAGTAGCTCGCTGGATTACGTGACTGGAATAATGCGAACCGGCAGGCTGGTTACGTGTCTCGCGACCGGCTTGCAACAGGCGTATATCTCGCTACCATTGCTTAAATGTACTACAACTACGCTACTTACCTCACTTACATTTTATTGCTCCTTTGTTTTTGTTTATTTCCAATTCGTGGACAACGCGGTTGATTACACTTATAGTTACATAGTTTTTAGGTTAAGATTGAAAATTGACCATTGACAGCGATGATCTCGAAATTCACGCCTGTTGCTGCGATGATCGCCAGATATACCTACGCCTATTGCAAACCTGTCGCGAGATACATAACCAGCCTGCCGGCGGAGTATGCACGTTAAAGTACTAGGCAGGCCATGGCCACAGACGGCCGGCTGGCACGGGACGGCACGCGCCGCGTCCACCTGCGAGCTGGCGGACGAGCCGGTGACTGCGTGCGCCGCCGGCGCGAGGCAGGCCTGTGCCCCGCAGGGGGCGCCCTGCAAGGAGCTGATGATGACAACGGGCATTACATAATATTGCTACTCGGCCGGCGCCGGCGTCCTGTGTGTCTACCATGAGTTGTCACTGTTAGATCGCCTGCCGTTACTACAGTAGTAATAGTACGCTACTATGACATCTGTCAGATTTGTAGCTCACGCTACCAAATTCTAAGCAAATGAAGCCTAAACTACAGTCGCTGTAGTATAGTTTACTGCGTATTTTAGTACCAAACTATCCACTAGAGGCGCTGCACAAGTTTTCATACATTTTTTTAAACAACAGTCGCTAGCGAGTATAGATTGTAAAACTCATGGTAGACCTACTAATCTCATATCTGAAAGAGGAAAGCATGCTTATCATCTTACTGTGCATGATTGAAAGTCTTAGTTTACCTGAATATATAAGCATTCTGTCTGAGTAATGTTTGTGAGTAAGGGGTCTTAAACTTAATTTAATGTTGTTTACAAGGAACACTTTCTCAAATAGCGAGCCACATTTTATAAAACGCTAAACCGTAGCTTTGCCAGGCGTTGTACGGTACAAGACAAAAGTAGCCCTCGAGTTATTTGTAATTAATTTCATAATTAACTTTACCTTAATTGTAAGAAAACAATTAAAACGAACATCTCTTCTAATATACTAGTAATATTCGCTTGCTTATCTATGATATCCTCAATATCACATTTCCTTTAAGACTGTCGACAGAAAAGTCCCTGGAAATTATTTTGCTAAAACACAGCATTTCCGTAGATACGAGACGCTATCTGAAATTCTCCGAAACCAGATATAGCCTCAGAGATGTTTAAAAAATGACGCAGATCAAACAAAAATTTATCTCATTATAGACAAAAGTCACTGTAACAGTGACTGACAAGTTAAGTTCACTAAAATAACTGATTTATGCTTAAAATTTGCATTAGATAAGCGCTATTTCAAGCGACTTCTGATGATTTAACCATAACGGTTTTACTTCACATAATGTGACTGTGTCTTTTTTTTTTTTTTTTTTTTTAATGCTGGACAAATCACACAGCATCATCTAGCCCCAAGCTAAGCAGAGCGTGTGTTATGGGTACTAGATGACTGATATACTTAATACATTATACTACATAGATAGATATTTTTATAATATATAGAAAAACACCCAGAACACCCTGAACAAATATCTGCAGATCGTACAGACATTTGTCCCGAGGCGGGAATCGAACCCGCAACCCCTTGCGTCGCAGGCGGACCTTCGCCCACTGCGCCACAGAGCTCGTCTTCTACATTTATATTGGAGAGACTTTCAACTATGAATAATTGTGTGCCAGTAATATGATGTTTGTATGTTCGCTGCACAGCAGCCAATAGATATAGCCAATAGATAGAACCTTTCAAGAAAATTAAAAACCTTAGAAAATGTACGATTCCTTTCGAACCCACGTCCGTCAAATCGATTCTTGACGCTTCTTAGTGTGGAGTGCTCTCCGCTACGGAACCCGTGTCGGGTTACCGGATTCGTGACTTTACATTTCTAAAAATATTTTTACTGGAGATAAAACTAATTTCAAATCGATAACTTATTTCTAAATGCGAAATTGCAAAATATGTAACGTCACAATAGGGAGAGGGGGTAAAAAAGTCATAAAATTATGTCACACGATAAGTAAAACTTTTTCTGTGTATGTACCTATCATATAAAAGTTCACATACCTTTATGTCGAGATCTAGAAACTTCGCAAACTTTCCAATCTTCTCCAACTGCCTTTATGCTGAGGGGTAGACATTGTTTGTTTTTTTTTTATATCAATAATGTTCCTCCTAACTGTTTTCGGGTACGGTGACCTTATTTCTGCTATACATATACCTTATTACTCTAATTTCTATTTTTTATATATAAGGTCCAAATGTCGCAAATACAGGGTGTTTTACAATATGTGTAGAAACCTGAAAGGGCGTGATTGTGGCCACCCAAGGAACAACTTTTTATTTGCGGCTTCCAGGATTCAAAGTGTTAACATCAAAATATGATTTATGCGGCGTTATAATAATGTTTGTAGCGTTAACATTTCCTCTGCTTGTGCTAACCAATACTGTTCACGTGACCACGTCTTTATGACGAATTAATGATTCCTTCACAATCACTTTATTACGTGAATTCGGACTCAAAATTATGCTTTTATTTACATTTATTTATTCCAAATTATTGCTGCGCATATTTGTATTTCGCAAATACCATAATTCATTCTCAAGCTTATAAAGTTTTTTTATGAACACTTGTGAAAACACAAACAACATAGTAATTTGTAGTTTAAGTGGTTGCATAATAGTTGTGACAAACAAACAGGCCACAAGAAAGAGCAATCATTCGCTCACACTCTTTCCAAATAGAAACTAGACATCTTTAAATATCCTTTTACAACAACCTTTAACAAATTTGAATATCTATAAATATTTTTTTCCAGTTGCCTTTTCTAAATAACGTTTACCCGGTCAAAATATAATAATAAAATAAATAATAAAGAATATTAGAGTAATAATAAAATATTCTCCAAACAGTACCGTTCACAATAATGTTGTCTTAAAACTCTCGATATTTACTATAAATATTGTCCCATACACAGACGTACTTACATTAACCAACTAAAGTAATCAAGTATGTGGAAGTCTATAATTGTGAAACTGCCGTGGGGTACTGGCATTAGAATGTTGCCCCTCCTCTCTTACGCGTGGAAGGAATCTGCCGATACCTCCGAAAGATGGACAGCAGCGTCTTTCCGTGTATCAACGTCCCGTACTGCGCCGCTAACCCGCCTGCCAAGCGAGGTAACTAAGACACCCATCCCCGCATGGTCTTGGATATCCATGAGGGAGCCTATACCCAGCAGTGGACGTCCCACGGCTGAGATGATTGATAATTGCGAAATGCAAATATGCGCTCTACTCCGGCTGCAGAAAGTGTGTTTTCCAGCGGTTCCAAGTCGGCAAGCCGCTGCGAGACCTGCTGCCCAAGCAGGCTAAGTCTAAGGTACCACTAACTCGCCACTAACCACACTGGCTGTCTCGTATACCGCTAGACTCCTTTACTAACCATCTATCCAGCAATCTAGGCCTCTAGACCAGAGGTCTCCAAACTACGGCCCGCAAGTCAAATCTGGCCCGCCACTGCCATCAATCCGGCCCGTTACATGTCACAATACACAATCAATATAGTAATTGAAATGCAATAAAAGCCTATGTTAGCTTAGGTGGGCAGAAAAATTTAAATTGTTATGGGCCTTGCAACATACCGAAAAAAATATCATGGCCCCAAGGCTTCAAAGTTTGGAGACCTCTGCTCTAGAGACACAAGCACACAAGCAAGCTAAGTTTAAGGTACCACTAACTAAAGTAGTTAGTGGTACACTGGCTCTCTCGTATACCGCTACACTAAATACTAACCACCTATCTAGCCATCCAGTCTAGACTAAGCTCTAGCGTCTGAGGACACAAGCAAGCTAAGTCTTAAGTACCAGTATCTTGCTACAAACCTCACTTGATGTCGTATACTGCTACTCTAAATACTAACCATCCAGTCTAGACTAGGCTCTAGCGTCTGAGGACACAAGCAAGCTAAGTTTTAAGGTCCATCTAGTCGCGGAGGCAAAGTCGTCAGTAGGCGCCGCCTAAATGTATGCTATCTCACCTGACATAGTGTGTTTACCCGCGCGCTAGAATGAAATGCACAGTGTTTCATTCCTAAACCGACCGCACAAAAATATGTGAATAGACTTTTAGCACAAGGGTTTTTTTATAAAAACTTGAGTGTAATCTTTTCAAAATAATTTCATGTATTTCAACTTTTCTATAATTAAACTATGTCGGAACGGCGTTTATTTTTGAGTTTTCTTTCTCTTATATTATTTAGTTTCGTCCAAAGTTGGGCTAAAATCAGTGTTGAAATACGCAAGTTTAGAAGCTTGTATTTTTGAAATAAATACTTTTTTTACGGTTTGGGGTGTATACAAACATAGATTATGACGAGATAAATTGACATAATCCTTAGTGTTGGATGGTTAACGTCAAACAGTGGAGTAGTTACCCTTCCACGTTTGTATGGAAAGATGGGCGACTCTTTCATCCTTAAGTACCAGTATCTCGCTACAAACCTCACTGGCTCTCTCGTTTACCGCTTGACTTATTTACTGACCATCTGTTCATCTATCTAGTAATCTAGCTAAGACATTTCCGTCATACTACTAATGTGGCAGACAAGCTTTCGGCCCGCGGCAAGCGGTAGCCGTAGCATGTGCACTCTAGCGATACAGGTGAAGTCTGACCCTTTCTGCGTAATATAATAAGGACATCTCTGTATCCTTTTTTCCATTGTTAACCAATTTCGTCCAACTGCTCGGCAAAGGTCTCCCCCAAGGTCTCTGTATCCTTATGTATTCTAATGCGACTTGGGTTCTCTGCTTCGAAACTACACGGCAAAATTCACACATGATCGAGTAAAAGCAACTAACAGTTAATATAATTAGTCCATCTCAAGCCAAGAAACGAAATCGAAAGCATTAATAAAATACAGCTTGTTAAACTTTGGCGATTTGTTAATGTAAATTATTAGTTTTTAAAATACAGAATGTCGCGTACTTTTTTCTACTTCGGGAAAATAATAAAAAAGGTACGCTATAAAATCTTTTATTTTAAAAACGAATAATAAATTTAAAAATGTATAGACCCCAAAACTTAGCTTGATCGGCTCCCATCAAGTACATACTGAGTTTTGTAACGATTTATATGACATATGGCAACGTCGTGCTTTATGGGTGGGAAAGCACGAATAGTGATGTGCGATTCTGATCATCGTAACCACATTGCCATCATATTTTCAATATCGTTCCAGCCCTATTCGTGTCACTTGGCATGCGTCGCAGCGGTCAAGCTAAGTTTTACAAACTACTTTAAATATTATAAGCAATATTTACGGGATATTTACCTAAGTCAGATATTTACATAAGTCTTTTTGAGTTTGCCGATATTTCGACGCAGTTCCACACGTCATGATTGCGGATAAACTGAAGTCTTTTGCGAGTGGGTAGTCATTGGCAGACAAAACGATATGCCCTCTTTCTAAGTCTCTTAATGTTAACAACCATGATAGTTTCAAAAGTTATATATTTTAAACGTGAAAGTGTTTATTGCCTACACAATTCGCTCTGACTTAGGGCAATTAAGGCTACAGGTTTCCTTACAAAATATTTGTAGAGTCAACATTGTGTCAAAACATGTTTTGAATCGCTTTAACACGATCTCATTGAAAATTAAACACTGAACACTAAGAATTTACCGTGTTTAAATAAATATCAATATTAAAAAGATAATCTCTGTGTAACATTTATGTTTCAAAAATCATAACTAAATCTTCGCATTAGTTAGAGCCTTAGCACACTAGCGGTTTGCGAGCGTCCAGTTATGATAAATTATCACATCTAATATAACTAAAACTACATGCTTGCCGTGGGGTCCCGGCAGTAGAATGTTGCCCCTCCTCTCTTGCCTGTGGATGCCGTAAGATTCTGCCAAGGGATCCATCGGGATGAGCAGTCTCCTTCCGTGAACTTAAGTGAACATTGCGCTCCTAATCTTCTTGTTATCTGAGACGATATCTAATCTTTTCTACATTTGTTCACTAACTTCTCTTCTCAACGCACATCCCATCCATAATGTATGACGTTACAAAATTCGGAACTTGATGGCCGGAATTCTATGACAGCTGTCACAGCGATCAACTAGTCTTACAAGAATTAACTTAGATTACGAAAATGGAGAAAGTTCTTTTCATGAGAGATCTTGACAGTTTTTGTGAAATTTAGCACTTGGATCTAGATGCACGAGAATTGGCCTCCTGGTGCAATCCGGTCGAAACGTCGGAATAAAAATAAAGATAATTACGCGATAAATACCCGATAATCCAATATAGCAATAATAGGACCAGTTGCCTTTTTAATCTCGTCCCATCTAGCATACGAACTATGTCTAGCTATACCTTATGTGCATAATTAGATACATAACCTCAGCAGTTGTCCAAACTGTGTGCTCCCGGCTTATTGGGATCCAACGGCAAACAGCAAGTGTTGACAGTGCCTAAATGTGGCAGGTGAGACACGTCTGTTTATTTGCTTCACAAACAAATGAAAAATTCCTACGATTTTCTGTTGATATGGTGACGAAAGTTATGATAAAAGATGTAATTTTAGTCCTGTCTTTTGGTTTAAAAAAAAGGTTACCTCGAATGTTTTCCAGGAGTTTCAATAATGGGTGATTTTAAAAATTTCAAAGTTCTCCTTCTGAATTTCAACTTTGCCATCTCGTATCTCTTGCAACTCGCGCCGCCATATTGAATAATTGGCGCCTAAAAGTAGTTTTTTGATTAAACTAAGTCCTTTCCGACTTACATTACGATAAAAGCATTAAATATGATACTAGCCGCACCCCGTGCGTTAACCCGCGTAGTTCCCGTTCCCGTATATAAATACGAGGATAAAATATGTTCATCAGAAATAATGTAGGATTCTAATGTTAAAAGAATTTTTCAAATCGGTCCAGTACTTTTGGAGCCTATTCAATGCATACAAAGAAACAAACCAACAATCAAATCTTTTTTATTATTATCTTTATTATATATATACAAAATAACACTAAGGAAATTAACCTGTAAGATTAATTTTAATTTGTTGATTAGATCCGGCGGGTTCATTACAAACATATTTTTAGTCAGGTTTATTGTTGTTTACGGTTACTTACTGTTCGAGTTAATATCGAACACGCAGCAATTGTGCAATATAGCTGCGTTAGCAGCTAAGCGCACCTTTGCTCGCGTTTACCTAAATTCGACAGTTCGCGACTTGACATACCACCGAGAGCGCGGGCTCACCATTACCATTACCATTAACCATTTAGTTTTACCATTAATTCAGTCGGTTTAAGTGATTTCTTAATATATTTCATTTATTCGCGGATTGACTTTTACTTCAACCATAAACTCAAAAGGGTCTTGGATTTGGAGAACCACTCAAGACAAGATCCCTTTACATGGTCCTTCGAGCCGGATAAGTTTGAGAACAAGTGGCAGTTCGAAAACGCATTAAAATCTTTGGAAAGCCGATGGAGTGACATCGACAAGCTACACTGGGAAATAGAAGCTGAGAATGGAGGCGACGAATCCGAATACCAGGTGGAGTTCTGTATACAGGAGGAAAGTTACAACGAGCTGATCGAAAAAATAAACACGAAGATGTGGTCTGTAAAGCACAGAGAAAGCTCAGCTCCTCAGATGAGTATCCCTGTTTTCAACGGTTCTTATAACTGCTGGGTTTCGTTTAAGGATCTATTCACAGAGGCGATCGACAAAAATCCATCACTGTCCAGCGCGCAAAAAATGCAATTTTTAAAAGGCAAAGTGACTGGAGAAGCGGAGCGTCTGATTCACCATCTACAGATAAGCTCAGAGAACTACCAGGTTTGTTGGGAAATCCTAAATCATCGTTATGGGAACAAAAAACTGATTTTCACCACCCATATCAACACGCTTCTTGGAATTCCAAACATGCCACAGCAGTCACTTCCTAGCATCAAGAAGCTGCACGACGTGGCAAAGGAAACGCTACATGCCATTACCAACCTTGGAGTCGATATTACTACGTGGGATCCGCTCTTAGTACACCTACTGGCTCAAAAGTTAGACGATGAAAGCTTCACAGAATATGTAGAGTCCATCAAAAAGCCCAGAGAGCTACCCTCTTTACAGGAGTTCCTGGACTACTTGGAGATGAAATTTACCGCATTGGAGGCTTCCCGTCGTAAACAAGGACTCGCTAACCAAAAACCAACCACATCGAAAAATAATGCAAATGAAAATAAAAAGGGTTTTCATAATCGCAAAGCTAACTCTAATTTTAAAGAGACAACCATATCTAGCGCAAATACTCTCCATGTGTCGCGTTCATCAACCTGCATATTGTGCAACGAAGAACACGGGTTGTGGAAGTGCCCTCAATTTTTAAACATGACTACCAAAGAAAAATTGCAAAAAATTAAACAATTAGACTATTGCGACAATTGCCTATTAGGTCATTCCAAGAAACAATGCCAATCAAAAAAGCGATGTCGCAAATGTTTAAAATCGCACAACACGCTACTTCATGACGCATTGGTAGGCGACCAAAGTACAAGCGCGTCAAATAATTCTGACACAGTTACCCAGAAAGAGAGCGTAGTAACCAAGGAAAGTTCAACGAGGTCATCTAATGCTTCGTGGGATGATGCATCCGAGATACTCCTAGCTACCGCCGTGATCAGGATCACGGGAGCAAATGGGATACAGCATGAGATGAGAGCTCTAGTCGACCAAGGCTCACAGTTGTCATTGATAAATGAAAAGGCAGCTCAAGTACTAGGTTTAAAAAGATCTCAATTCAGTGGTCAGATATTTGGCGTCGGAGAAAAGGAAAACAACGCGAAGGGCTTCATGGACATCACCCTGCAGTCAAACCACAGCGATTTTTCCCTCTGCACTAGTGTAGTTATTATGAATAACTTGATCAAAAAGTTACCTAACAACTCGTTTACCACACCAACATCATGGAATCACATTAAAGGATTACAGTTGGCTGATCCTAAGTATAACGTGAGCCGACCAGTCGATCTACTCCTCGGAGCCGATGTCTACAGCAAGATAATGTTGGGGGGCATTCTGCGGGGAGACAAGGACGCCCAACCATTAGCCCAGCAGACTCAATTAGGATGGCTGCTTTGCGGAACCACTAAACCTCACTACCACTGTAATGTCGTTCTCAACAATACAGAAGATTTATTAAAATTCTGGGAAAATGAGGACATTAGCCAGGACATCGATATGTCAAACGATGATCACGAGTGTCTTCAATATTTTATAAATACCACGAAGAGACGCGCAGATGGAAGATACGAAGTACGTCTACCATTTAAACCAGCACTAAAAGATAAGTTAGGGACTACGCAACCACAGGCCATAGCTCAATTTAGAAACCTGGAAAGAAAATTAGAGAAAAATAAGGATCTCCAGGATGAATATCACAAATTCATGAATGATTATTTAAACCTAAACCACATGAAATTAACAACCAATGACCATAAACCAATGTCCGGGTGCTACTTACCACACCATGCAGTCACTCGGGCTGAATCAACAACCACCAAGGTGAGGGTTGTTTTCAATGCCTCAGCAAGATCATCTACTGGGTACAGCCTAAACGACATTATGTACAAGGGTCCGAACATACAAAAGGACCTTCAGAAGCTTATTTTGAGATGGAGACAATTCAAGTATGCTTTCACGTCTGATGTCGAGAAGATGTACCGAATGATCATGGTACACGAAGACGACCAGAACTACCAAAAAATAATTTGGCGAGATGCTAACCACGATATTAGATCCTTCACGCTAACCACGTTGTCCTACGGGACTAAACCAGCTGGTTTTTTAGCAATGATGTGCTTAAAACAACTAGCGAAAGATGAAAGAAATAACTTCCCGGAGGCAGCAAAAGAATTAGAGGAATGCCTTTACATGGATGACTACTGTGGAGGCCATAATACTATGGAAAAAGCAAACCAGCTGAAATCCGATCTAATAGAATTGTTACACCGGGGGGGCTTCAATCTAAGAAAATGGGCTTCCAACAAACCAGAGCTTTTAGCCGACTTAGATGAAAGTCAAAGCAACCTTTTAACTTACGAGTTCAAGCAAACCGACTCTACGAAAACACTGGGACTTGGTTGGAACCCGAAAAAGGATTGCTTCAGTTTCACATCGAAAATAGCGTCGGAGTCACCAAAAATAGCTACCAAAAGATCTCTCCTATCAGACATTTCCAAGTTATTTGACCCCATAGGGTGGCTTACACCCCTTAGCACAACCATGAAAATCCTATTTCAGAACGTGTGGCTTTTAAATCTAGGCTGGGAAGAAAAATTACCGGAAGAAATCAATTCGGAGTGGGGCATTGTAAAACAAGAACTGGAAATGATAAACCAAATTGAGATAAATAGATGGCTTGAAATAGAAGAAAAGCAAAAAATTGAATTGCATGGGTTCTGTGACGCGTCCAACAAAGCTTACGCATGCGTAATATACTGCAAAATAACCGAACCGGACAAAATATCGGTTAACATAGTAGCAGGAAAAGCCAGGTTAGGGCCGCTAAGCAAAAATCTTTCTATACCAAGGCTAGAGCTAATGGGCGCTCAACTTCTTACGCAACTGATGCATAAAGTTCAAATTTGTCTGGCTGATCACCAAATAGATACGTTTTGCTGGACCGATTCGACCGCGGTGTTGGGCTGGATTCAAGGAGACCCAGCACGATGGAAACCATTTGTGGCGAATCGTGTAACATCGATTACAAACAGAATACCTGGTGAACATTGGCGATACGTTAAAACCAGCGAGAACCCGGCTGATTGCGCAAGCCGCGGGTTAACTGTCACACAACTGAAAAACCATAGCTTGTGGTGGAACGGACCCTCATGGCTACAATCTCAGTACATAGACCAAGAAAACCAAACCAAGCACGAAACCACTTTGGAGCTAAAACCCTCATTTGTTAACAACGCCGTACTGATAAAACATTCTGAAATAATAAATGATTTATTAATAAAGTTTAGCTCAATAACAAAAATAATTCGCATCATTGCATGGATAATGCGAATGGCGAATTGCAAAAATCGAGTTCGCCAACCTTACCTCGAACTACAAGAATTGCGTCACGCAAAAATGCTTATTATGAAAAATGTGCAACAAGAACAATTTGCGGACGACATCAGTTCTATAAACAAACGCGGCAAGGTACATGCAAAGAGCAAAATCCTCAACCTTAACCCTTTCAAGGATATAGAAGGGATAATTCGAGCAGGAGGACGTTTGAGAAACGCAAACGTAAGCTTTGATAAGAAGCATCCTATTATCCTGCCACATAACCATCGGCTAACCACACTGTTGATAGAGCAAGCTCACCAATTAACATTACACGGAGGAGCGCGCCTTACACTCGCAAACCTCAGACAGCAGTACTGGATTATTGGCGGTTACGTTGCTACCAAAATGCACGTAAGAAGATGCGTCATATGTAAAAGGCATAATCCTGTGAGGCATAACCAGTTAATGGGAGACTATCCAGAATCAAGGATCAATCCGGAGAACGCTTTTCATCACTGTGGCTTGGATTACACAGGAACCGTCGAGGTCAAGGCGAATAAGGGTAGAGGAATAAAGACCGCCAAGGGCTACATAGCAGTGTTCATTTGTATGGTCACGAAAGCCGTACATTTAGAAATCGTGTCAGACCTGACCAGCGTAACGTTCCTGGCTGCACTTGCCAGAATGGCATCTCGAAGAGGAGCCCCACGTCATATTTATAGTGATAATGGCACGAACTTTGTGGGAGCGAACAGAATGTTGAAGGAAGAACACGACCAACTCATGCAATCGTTTAACGGAAGTTTTTTAACCGAAGTAGCCGAGATGGGCATTCAATGGCACTTCAACGTCCCGAGCTGGCCAAATGCAGGCGGTTTATGGGAACGAGCAGTACGTAGCCTGAAACACCATTTGAAAAGGGTTATAGGTCAACAAAAGCTAACATACGAAGAATATACCACGTTGTTAGCGAAAATTGAAGCCTGTCTTAACTCTCGTCCTTTATGCGCATTAACAGAGGATCCTGACGATCTCGACTTTCTTACGCCAGCTCATTTCTTGTCTGGCAAACCAGGGACAACCATAATAGAAACGGAAGTAGACGCCAGAACCAGATGGCACTTAACTTCAAAACTATTCGAAGACCTGTGGAAGAAGTGGAAATCGGAATACCTAGTTCAGTTATCCGCCCGAACAAAGTGGACGAAGCCGCAGAAAAATATCGAAGTCGGAGAGCTAGTAGTGATCCACGACGAGAACCTACCACCAGGAAAATGGGCTCTCGGCCGCGTGACGGACACTCACCCAGGGGATGACGGCCTAACCAGGACTGTTTCGCTGAAGACGAAAAATGGGATCATGAAAAGACCCATAGTCAAGCTTTCAGTGTTGCCCGTCCACCAAGACAAACAACCAGATACGAAACCAAAACCAGTAACCAATGTACCACAACCAAAAGGAAGAGCGAGAACCAAAATGGCAACAATAGCTACAGTATTGCTTAGCCTTATGATGTTAGTAACACCTACCTACGGTCTTCACGAATTAAAGGAGTTACCAAACAACCAAACACTGTACTTTGACCCCATATCAAAGATTCAACTCATAAGAGACAAGTGGACTTTAGTCGTTTACTACGATATGGGACCATACTGGACAGGTATAGAAACCTACGCAAAAATATCGAGCTATCTAGATAAATTATGCGCTACCATACAACAGCAATCTCATTGTAAAACGATAGTACAACAAGCCCGACACGACTATCAAGAGTTAGAGTATTACAATGAACTTTTGTTAACACAGCACTTTGACGTCTACGCCAGACACCGACGTTTTGTCACGCAGACAGAGCGGCGCCGGCGCGGCCTTATCGATGGTATCGGATATCTCGCAAACGACTTGTTCGGTGTGTTGGACTCCCGTTTTGCTGATCAGTATGTGAAGGACATTGAGACTATACATCGAAATGAGAAACATCTGGCAAATATGTGGAAAAACCAGACTTCCATAATCGAAGCGGAGTTCAACCTCATAAAGAAAATGGAAAATACCATCGACAGGCAACACAAGCTGGTAAATAAAAAATTAATGGAATTGCAAGACAACACCAGTGTCCTACAGCGTGAAATTCAAAACATCTCATACATCCAGGACTTCACGCTGTCAGCGATGGCCGGAAATAGTTTACTGCATAGTTTAAGACGTCTCCAAGACACACTGCTTGACACAATTACTGACGTTTACCATGGGCAAATAAGCATGCACTTGCTCACACCAAATCAGCTCAAACATGAGTTACAAACCATAAACGGTCAGATGCCTGGCGAACTTAAACTACCAATCAACAACATCGAGACAGAATTTCAGTATATCTATAAACTACTAAAGGTCAAAGCCAGAGCGACACAAAAATACGTCATCATCGAAATCACTTTCCCACTTATTGGAAGAGAAACCTACCAGTTGTACAAATTGATACCAATTCCGCACCAAATAAATACCAGCATGATAGACATAATACCAATATCGGAATACGTGGCAGTTAATCTTGAAAAAGATGCCCACTTCTCCATAACCACAAACGAGTTGTCAGCCTGTCTTCACCATAAAACGGCGTACATGTGCCAAGTGCTCAAACCAATAAGACATATTAAAAAGGACGAAGATTTCTGCGAAATGAACACGTCAACCAATAAATGTAAATATACAAAAAACACCTGCTCGGAGAGATGGGTCGAATTACATTCACCGTCACAACACTTATACTTTTGTTGCGATATTTACACAATAAAAATCATATGTGACGATCGAGTTACGATTCGTCAGCTAAGCCGAGCCGGGGTCATTGGTATGAGCCAAGATTGCATAATTAAGGGCAAGGATTTTGCAGTCTACTCAATACGTCACCAGTCCAACCAAATAAACATTACTCCGGCCATTCACATGCCTGAGTTTGACCAAATCAACCACTTAGTAAACATACAACTGCCCGACGTAGGCTCAACAACATACCACGATGACTACCTTAACGCAAGCTTGACTCGTATAGGAGAGTCCATCCAAAATCTTAAAAACAGCAACGTGGAAATGGATGACTTTTCATATCACGACGTGCACCACTACGCGCTTGGCTACGTGATACTAGTATGCCTAGTGATTGCATCCTTAGTTTGGATGTGGAGGAGCGGACGATGCTGCCGGCGTCAGAAACCTGCTTCGGAGCACCGCAGCGGCCGCTGCTCGCGGGATGCTGAGGCGGCGACCCCGCCACCTCAAACACCTCGGCGTCGACGCGGAAGTCACCAACACCATGAACCAGCTGAAACTTCCGCTCCGCCGAGGCCCACCAGTGCACCACCGCCACCACCGAGCGATGTGATTATTAGTGCTAGTGATCTTTATAAACAGTATAGTGCTAGTGATCAGTGTAAAAAACAACGAATCCGATTTGAGCTCAATGACTATGCCAAGCGTTGGCCTAATAGAGCTGGCGCGGACAATAACGGCGCGATTGACCAGAGCCAAACGGATCGTGGACTTCCGAATGACGGTTTTGAGATGGACGAAACAGTTTTATAAGACTTTATACGTTTTAATGGACCATTTAATTATAATTATCTTTACTTTTAATAATGTGAATGCTTTATTTATAAGTTAGAGATAAGTAACTATTGTGCTTTTCATTTTTTTGCTTTTTTACCAATATTTACATGTTTTACTTATTTTACAGCTATGATGTTTAAAGTGTACCATAATCACTCACTAAGTCACAGCATCTTCATCTTGTTCTCGGGAATATGTTCGAGTTAATATCGAACACGCAGCAATTGTGCAATATAGCTGCGTTAGCAGCTAAGCGCACCTTTGCTCGCGTTTACCTAAATTCGACAGTTCGCGACTTGACATACCACCGAGAGCGCGGGCTCACCATTACCATTACCATTAACCATTTAGTTTTACCATTAATTCAGTCGGTTTAAGTGATTTCTTAATATATTTCATTTATTCGCGGATTGACTTTTACTTCAACCATAAACTCAAAAGGGTCTTGGATTTGGAGAACCACTCAAGACAAGATCCCTTTACACTTACTTTCTTTAACTGGTCTTGCTACCTTTCAACCCTTTCCTTCTTCCTTCTATTTACATTAACTAACCTGGGTGATTAGGCCCAGGTGATGCAGGTGGAACAATCCTAATGCCTCAGCTTCCGCGACCACACTGAGTTTTCGTAGGTGAACCTGGACAGCCTAATTAAATGTGCCCCTTCTTCTTCTTAAAGAAGCTAAGATACTTTCAAAGCACTTAACTTCTCTTACCGACTTAAATTAAATTACTTATTACAAAACAAATTGTTATAAAAGGTATTAAAATAAGAAAACATAGACATAGACACTTAACTTAATTAAATATCCAACTTCATATATTTAGTCTACTGTTATAACGTGTTTAGCTAAAGCTTCGTAAATGGTATACTCGGCTTAGAAACAAAGCCACAGTTCTCGGAATGATTATCTTGTTTATTGTTTTATGACCTAGCCTCCTCGCTTCACGATTAGATAACAAAACCAATTAATACCATCATCATTTATCATCATTTCAGCCGTAAAACGTCCACTACTGAACACAGACCCCCTCATGGAGGGGTAAGTTGCCATACTCACCACGCTTGGCAGGCGGATTGGCGAGCGCAGTACGGGATGTTGATACACAGAATCTGCTGCCCATCTTCCGGAGGTATCCCTTAGTAGTCTCTTACTGCATCCACGGGCATGTGAGGACGGGTAATATTCTACTGCCGGCACCCCACGGCAATACTATACTAATTTGTAATACATGTAATAGATGTTTTACTCCACTTATTCGCTTTATGTTTAATAACATTTTAACCGACTTCAAAAGAAGGAGGTTTTCAAGTCGTTTGTATTTTTTATCATAATTACCTCAGTACCTACTTCAACGTTTATGAAACGCTCCAGATGGTCTCATTTTTTTTATCTCGGTTCCTATTGGGAATATATATAGGATCCATGAGGAATCGATGGAACTCCTCAAATATCAAAATTTCAAATCAGAAAGTATAATTTTATGAACTGAGACTGATGACGAAGACCAGACTACTCATTTGTCTTTTTTAAACTTTCGCGATCACAACACATTATTAACATACATACATATAACCGGGTATTTAAACATTATTCACATTATTAACATACATATAACCCGAAACGTCGGGAAATAATGAAGGTAATTTACGCGATAAATACCCGGTTATATGTCAGACTACTCATATTTTAAGTCGGTTAAAAATAAGAAGAAATATTGCTTAACCGCCAGAGAGGGCACTAACTATTCGTAAAAATTGTCCCTCCGTTACTGCTAGACTAGTACCCAGATATGTGTTCTATTTAGGAATCTCTTGCTGTAAAAAGTTCCTCGGATAATTATTCTTAACCTCATAGGGGCCGTCTCCACGAGCGAGGGAATCGCGGCGATGTTATCGTCGTGCCACGTACATATTTCTATACACTCTTAGAGGCCGTCTCCACGAGCGAGAGAATCGCGGCGAGTCCGCGCTATAGAAATACGTGGCACGACGATAACATCGCCGCGATTCCCTCGCTCGCGTAATGTACTAGTAATTTCTGCTTTTGCCTTTGGAATCTATCTCGAAATTATAATTCCGAGTTGCGCTTCTATTCTGCATCTGTTAACACTCAGGATGATATAACTGTGGTGTGACACTTATTAACAGAAATTATAATTTCGAGTTACACTTCTATTCTGCATCTTTCATATGTTAGCACTCTGTTATGTATGATGAATGATGATGATATAACATAAAATTATATACCTGCTATAAAGAGTTGCTACCGGCTTTGTTATATGGCTATTTGAGCTTGTTAACAATCCTTGATGATCTGTTGTGTTATTTATTATAGAATATTTACGGTTCGTGGTTTTACAATGTAAATATGATCAGGGCGGATGAATCGAATATAGGAAGCCTCACTTATAAACACCACTCAATGGGAAGACGTTAGAGTCTGAATCTGATATATTAAGACAAAAAATGTACATAACACATTTTATACGAAGGTGTAGCTATAAATGAAATATTATTACTAATAGCCATTTTCATCCCACCGCTGGGCAAAGCCTCACTCCCGTTAAATAAATATGTAATCTAAATAATCTCGAGCTAATCTTTACGCAGGCATATTTAGGAAACCCACTTCATACTCGTAGAATGAAAGAAAAAAATAAGAATAAGCATCTCATAATACTTATAAAAAAGAAATAATTACATTTTTTAAATATTTGAGTGCATTTTTAATAGCTGAACAGTCATTTGAATTAATGTTATTGAATACATTAACGAAAGTGATGCTAGTCTGGATGTTTTATATTTATTATAAAGATTTACGTTTAGTAATGTAGTCAAGTTTAAATAAATAAATGAAAGTTGAGTGCGTTTACGGCAAACTGCCGAAAAGCTCAAAGTAAATACTTTCTTTCTAATAAGTTCTTTTAATCAGGCAGTTTTCTATGCTACTTCATTAAACTTGCCATAAATGCCGCGTTGGCCGAGTGGTATGTAACCCCAACTTTCAATCCGCTTGCTTGTCTGGTCGTGGTTCGATACCGGGCGTGCACCAATAGATTTTTCTTTCTTGAAAAACGCGTGCACATTTTACCCTTGCTTTACTTGTAAAGGAAAACATCGTGAGGAAAACCGCGGGTTAGTCAGCTTCAGACGTATTGACCTGTTCTGTCATCTGACTTATAGTTGACTATGCTGAGAGGATCGTATAGGTGCTGGGCAAGCCTATTACATCTAGCAATGTCCTAGGACTGCAGCGTCCCGAATGCGTAAAGCATGAATACCAGTAGGTAACGCGCGCTGTAAAAACAATGGGAAGATTTAATTCCAAGTTAAATTAAAATAAATTAAAAGTAAAAAATATTTTTACCAAACAAGCTTTTATTTAAACGTACTTATTTATTTATTATTTTATTTATAAGCCTGATGTTTCCCACTGCAGGGCAAAGGCCTCCCTTCCCTCCTTCCACTTATCCCTGTCTTGAGCTTGTTGAAGCCAGTCTATGCTAAAGGAGTCAAGCTCATCTCGCCATCGTAAAAAAAAAAAAAAAAAAAAAAAAACGTAAAAAAAAAAACGTACTAAAATAATAAAATAAACATTTTCCATTAAAGTTTAATGTCAACTTAAAACGTCTTTACACAATTTATTGTGATAAAAAAGCTTGTCGCGAGATTCACCTGTGTACCTGTAACTTGATCTAACTGATTTGTACAATGATCTAATTGATTTTAATTATTTTTAAAACAAAGTAGATACGAGTACCTGCTTGAATCTCGCGACAAGCTTTTAAGTCACATAAATTGTGTAAAGACGTTATAAGTTGACATTAAACTTTTATGGAAAATGTTTATTGTAGGTATGTTTAATTATAAGCTTGTTTATTTAAAGTTTGTTTTACTTATAATTTATTAAACCTATTGTATCAGTTTATTGACCCTCAAAGTGAATGAAGATGACTAAAGCGTGTCACAGTTTCTTTCGGTTTCAATAAATATGATTTATTTTCTGAACTACGATTAGTTTAAAGATTAAAATAAGCTAGAACATCTATTTTTCATGGCAAGTTAACTTTTCGAAGCGATTCACTGTACGCCTTAGCAGGGTTCACAGTACATCACTTCGGTAAGGTGAATCAAATATAAATAAAATTCAAAGTGCGCCGTCTCCTTAAACCAAACTATGTATTATTGATTATCGCGTATCTATTTACCCCTATTTTTATCCTGACACTGACAGGATCGCACCTCGACCAGTCTGCCGCGACCGCGATGTGTGGTACGAGGACACAGTCACGTAATTACGCGATACGTACCCGTTAATTGACATCTGTTGGAAAAAAATTGCATTAACTATGTTAGAATCAAATTTGTTTATCGAACAATATTTTTTATACTAGGTGATCTCAGTTTATTAATGGATAAGAGGATTTGTAGCACTTTTGTCAAGAAATCCCCTATGCTTTGAGATCCAGAAGGAGATTCCTGGACACAAATCCCCTTCGCAGAGGAAAGCCATAGTAATAATGTTGTGTTCGCGAAAGTTAAAAGAGACAATAATCAATGTTAGATGAATCTTAAACTTATTCGTTATATAACAAGAACACTGGAATTTATCGCGTAATACCTTTGATTATTCCCGACGCTTCGTCCGTGTTTCAACAGTCGTGGTCCCGGGTAGACTGAGTCCCGTATTTTTGTTATTATATTGAATGTTAGTATAAAAACGTGTCCGCCTCGTTTCTGTGTCTATTCCCGCCTGCAGGTGTTCGACGAGATCTGCGTGGAGCTGTGCATGGCGGCGCTGCAGCTGCTCTCGCTGGCGCCCTCCGAGGAGCACCTGTTCCGCACGCTGGGCGCGCTGGCGCGGCTGGCGGCGCACTCGCAGGACGTGCCGCAGCTCATCGCCATGGTGGGCCCCGACCCGCACGCGTACAGGTATGCACTCAACAAGAAGGTTTTTACCACTAAGCTGTCGGTCCCGTGTCGGGTTACGGCGAAATTCATGATAAAAAAAGACATTTGTTACAAGTAAGAAAAACTTATGTGAGAAATTGGCAAAATAAACTAACAAACTAACTGTAGGTGGACAGATGACGATCACAACAGTGCCCCGTGTAGGTACATATCGGTTGAGGTCCGATAGAGCGCCATCTACTGGTAACTACTAGAGTTCTCCTGTTCATTGTCTGAGTTCATCCAATAGCAATAATTAGTGTTATCCCTGTAGCTTACAGCTCATACGAAATCATTTAAATTTTAAAAGGTTTAAAAAAAATATTAGGTAGGTCTTTCAATTTCCATGAAATGGTTTACCTAACTTAACACTATAAAAATTACAGACTATGCACTGAACTGTGTACAATGAACCATATTAATGGCAGTCTCTTAACTGACCGTGTGGGACCTATAATTCGCTTAGCTATTATTTCATCTAACAATGTCCCAGGCACTGCAGCGTCCTGTACAGCATGATTACCAGTTGTAGACGCATAATCATCTTTCATCATCATCATTACAGCCATAGGACTGCTGTCCACATGCACTGCTAGACATAGATAAGATGTTAAAGACCTTACTTTTAGGTATACAGTGAACCATGGGAGTACTAAGAGCTTTAGGAAGATGTGCCGGAAACAGTTATGTGCTGTTTCTAGCTCTGTCTCAGAAGCATCTTCACCCGATCCCGGTCAAGAGTATGCTCTGCCAGCGCTCTCGCTGAAGACCCCAGCTCAAAGCCATGTCGGGCCTGGTCCACACAGGAACGATCAGAAACCATCTTAAATCACTTTCCGTAACAGCTCTATTGGCTCTGGTAGAAGAACAGCGTTCATCATTTCAGCCGCAAAACGTCTACTACTGAACACAGGTCTCCCTCATGGACTCCATGAGGGGTAGTTGCCATACTCACCACGCTGCAGGCGGGCTGCCGAGCGCTGTACGGGATGCCGATACACGGAAAGACGCTGCTGCCCATCTGCCGGAGGTTTCCCTTACCAGGCTCTTACTGCATCCACGGGCATGAGAGAACAGCGTCAGTTGTGTGTATTTAAGTAACATTTTGGAGGACCATTTTGTGACACTAATTAGTAAGTTCTAGAGCCGTGGGGTGCCGGCAGTAGAATGTTGGCTCTCCTCTCTTGCCCGTTGATGCAGTAAGAATCTACAACGCTATACCTCCAGAAGGGCAGCAGCGTCTTTTCTGGTTTTAACATCCCGTACTGCGCTCGTTAAGCATGGCAACTAATACTCTTGACCCCTCATGACCAAGTACTAAGAGATCCAGGTGGAGGCCTGTGTCCAGCTCTGCCGTCCTTAAGCTATAATGCCGTTACCTACCAAAACCTAATTTCGAGATATGCGCAAAATAGCGGGAAATAATTTAAAATGTATGCTGTTTTGAAACCATCAACAATTTGTTCAATCTGAAGGTATCTAAAAAAAGTACTTCAGAAGTACATTTTAATAGCTTAACTTTCATCTAATAACTATAACAAAAATAATGAAAATATATGTTTTTTGCGTTTTAGTTCAGCTTTTTTTTAATTATCTTTGTACGAATGCACAACTAAAATGCCGCTACGTTAACACTAACGGCATTTTAGTGTTTGATTTTTATTTACTTACATTGAATTTTACTATACTAAATACAAATAAAAAATCCTATGCTTCAATGTTGTTAAAGACCATAAGTGTTATTTAAGCATAGCATTGTGCCTTCTTAAGATAATGATTTACTATACTTAAATGTGGCTAAAATCCCTTAACCGCATTTAAGCTTAGTACATTTATAATTTATTTGAAAGTAGTTTTTACTTATATATTTTTGGACTTATTACAATGTTAAAATGCGGCTAAAAACAAAACATTTAGATATAACGGTGTTTAAGCCTAGGATTTGTTACAACTTAATTTAGAATTTACAAAAATAAGTGAGTTAAATACTAATATTATAGAGAAGAATCAGTATTATAATCAACATTTATTGTCACTATAAAAATACAATAAAAGTTTTATTACTAGGAACATGCACAATCACTTTTAAAATATCAATTTCAGTTTTGAAAACTATTTATCAACTTAAGTTGTACAACATTTTAATAAAATTGCTTGAAAAGAACTATAAAATCGTAATCTAGTTTGAACATTAAAAATCTAGCAAATCTTCTATATTAAAAACCAAGTTATTGAGTAGCTCAGTAAGCTCAGTCATTATTTTAAACTCTTATAGTACTAATTAATAAATCACATTCATATTAAATTACCTAGATACCATAACATGGCAGTACCTAGTACTAAGTTTTAACGTGTTTTGCCTTCAAGCTCTTGGAATGGAAAGGACTAGGCATCAACATTAACGGCGAATACATGACTCACCTTGGGTTTGTCGATGATATTGTGGTCATGGCAAAGTCGATGTTGGAACTCGGCACGATGCTCGAAGGACTCAATCGAGTCTCCCAACGGGTAGGCCTTAAAATGAACATGGACAAGACGAAGGTTATGTCGAATGTCCATGTCGTGCCTGCCCCAGTTATGGTTGAGAACTCGGCTCTCGAAGTTGTCGACGCGTATACCTAGGACAAACTGTCCACTTAGGTAGGTCCAACTTTGAGAATGAGGTCAATCGACGAATCCAACTCGGATGGGCAGCGTTTGGGAAACTACGCAACGTCTTTTCGTCCAAAATTCCTCTGTGCCTTAAGACGAAAGTCAATGTGTGTTACCAGTACATATGGAACCGAAACGTGGTCATTCACGATTGGCCTCATGAATAAGCTCAGAGTCGCTCAACGAGCTATGGAGAGGGCTATGTTCGGGGTTTCTTTACGCGGTCGAAAATGAGGAGATACGTAGAAGAACTCGGGTCACCGACATAGCCAAACGGATTAGCACGTTGAAGTGGCTATGGGCAGGCCATGTAGCTCGCAGAACAGATGGCCGATGGGGCCGAAAAGTTCTCGAGTGGAGGCCACGGACTGGCAAGCGCAGCGTAGGACGCCCACCAACAAGATGGGATGACGACCTGGTGAAGACCGCAGGTCGACGGTGGATGCAGATCGCTTCCAACCATAATAACTGGAAATCCATGAGCGAGGCCTATGTCCAGCAGTGGACGTCGTACGGCTGAAATGAATGAATGATGTGTTTTATGCTTTGGTAATGATCCTGACGATTCGGCCTCCAAACTATGTGTTCCGGTACAATTTTCAGATAAATTGTAATGGGCAACATCAATGGTGTTTCGGCATTTACGAGAGACAGGTAGTTCAAGAGTAACATTTGTATCAATAGATCGCCTACGTTCGGATTGCATGTATTGGTTTCCTGTATTTGAAGTTGTATTGAGTAATCTAGAGTTAGAACTTTGCTTGGCCTTCGTTGATGATACGTGGCGTTTCTTTTGTGGCCCTTTGGGCTTTTGGCTTTTTGATCTAATACCTTGTAAATCATCTTCAGAATCGTCATTTAAATCAGGGGGATAATAATCTTTATCTTGCACAGAATCATCGGAATCAAAATCGCATGGATAGTCTAGCTGCAAGCCATCACATAACGAAGGTTCTTCTAACGGCATCACTTCATGACATGTCAAATCCATGGCTATGTTTTCTGTATTTACCGTAGAATCATAAGCTATATGTTTTGTTAAAGTTTGCTTTGTCACGGTTTGTTTTTCAGGAAAAGCTTCATTTAAAATGTTTGTCATATTCTCTAAATTACTCTACGAGTGATGCGAATTGTATGTTACTTGCGTTTCATAAAAAGAATCAAAAACACTCGTGGTCAGAGAATACGGCCTATTATAAATAGGTACCGGTCACGTAATCGAGCCCAGAAGGCTTTAGATTTTCTAAAACGGTGTCCGATGGTACTTCTTCAGTTTTATAATTTTCTTCCTTACTGGTGATCATTCTTAATATGATTTTAGCTCTATTGGAAGAGTTTCTGTAACAATTGAATTAATAGGTAAGGTAAAGTATGTAGAGGTACCTGATACTCGTAGTCCTTCAGTTGATTTATGCGTGCATCAAGATTATTTATTCACATTAGTGTGTTATTTATTTAATACTAGCAGCGCCTCGTGGTTTCACCCGCGTAGTTCCCGTTCCCGTGAGAATTTCGGGATAAAATATAGCCTATGTGCTTTTCCAGACTATAATCTATCTCTGTGCCTAATTTCATCCAGATCTGTTTAGGCGTTCTGGCGTGAAAGAGTAACAAACATCCATCCCTACAAACTTTTGCGTTTGTAATATTAGTTGGATTAAACAAATAGACTCACCGGTGATTGGCCGCCATCGTGAAAAAAGGCGGGAGGAGAACACGCAGAGCGTTACACGTCCTCTCGCTTCGATGTTTTGCAGCGGGGTGGCACGGCACAAATGGAATGCGAGTGCCAATAACCGCATTTTTGTTTAGTAATGCTGGATAACGGCATTATTGTCTAGACACTAAACGAAACTATTTTTTTTTTCTTTCGAAAATGCCGTTAAAGAGTTATGCAATATTGTATACTCACAATAAAAAGGTATCCAAATACAATGCTACAATGTCGTTATGTATCTTTTATCACATTTAAGTATAGCATTTTAGTTAACGGCAGTGTAGCATTGTACATGTATGCATCAATTTAAAAAAAAATTAAACAACAAAGCTCTTAACATTCTTTAACCGCATTATTGACTTTGAGTTTTAGTTAACGGCATTTTTATCTAGTACTTACATCGTACATTATATTAAAACATTATAGTTTTATGTTCTTAGCCGCATTTTAGATAAGTATTTCTACTTGACGGCATTTATGGATTGTAAACATACAAATAATCATATTTTAACGGCATTTTGTTTTTTTAAATCTTTATAACTAAAAGAGCTAGGAATATACTGATTAGACAGATCGATAGAGATTTGTTTTCTGATTACGATGGCATCTTTAAGTAAAAATCGTCCAAATGTTAGATAACGGCATTATAGCTTAAGGACGGCAGAGCTGTGGACTTCCTACGGCTGAGACAATGGTTTATCAGTGTTGCAAATAAATTTAATTTTACGTGTATTAATATTTCTTCAAAAGAAGTCTACACCAAACATAAATCGAACTCAAATTTGCAGCGCCCTAACAGGGTTCATGTAATTACTTATAATATGTATTGCTTAGACCTAATACAAACCTGTACATGATGCAATAATTAAATACAAATACAAATACCAACATTGCTTGTAAAGTTGTAAATAAAAAAATAAACAACTTAGCCGTGGGGCGCCGGCAGTAGAATGTTACCCCTCCTCTCCTACCCGTGGATGCAGTAAGAGCCTGCTAAGGGACACCTCCGGAAGATGGGCAGCAGTGTCTTTCTGTATAACAACATCCCGTACTGCGCTCACCAACCCGCCTGCCAAGCGTGGTGAGTATGGCAACTACCCCTCACGTAGATCCATGAGGGAGGCCTTAGTTCAGTAGTGGACGTTTTACGGCTGAAATGATGATGATGAAACAACTAGAGATGTTACATGTGGCCACGCAACATGGAAACAAGATTATAAGTTGTTCTCTCCTCCAAACCAGCAGAACTTGTAGTAGATAACTTAGTAAACCATTAATAAACACCTTCATGTGGGTCGCATGCATTAACTTAGGGCCTTTTCATAAGGATATTTCTCGAAAAATGTTTGTTCATATATAACAAGTGCTTAACGGTGAAGGAAAACATCGTGGGGAAACCCGCGGCTTAGTTAGCTTCAGACGTATTGACCTGTTCTTTCCTCTGAGTAATAGACGACTAAGCTGAGAGGATGGTATAGGTGCTGGGCAAGCCTAATCCATCTAACAATGTTCCAGGCACTGCAGCGTCCCGTACAGCATGATTACCAGCTGCTGACACTGTATAAATCATCTATAATAGATGTTAAATACTTACCTTATTATAAGAAGGATTATTAAGCATATACATATAAGACAAGCATATACAGTGTGGAGTTTATCTAAAAAATGTTTTACATGTATGTATTGCTTGTAAAAAGGGACCCCGTCTCAGCGTTAATGCCACGTCAAGCTGATAATTAATGTAATGATAATGATATTTTTTTAAATTATTGTTGGTCAGGATAATTTTTAACTGAAATGTCGCCGCTCTCACAGTTCATAGTCTCGATGTTTTACATCTGGCAGGTGTCTTGGTATTATGTGAAACATCTATTAAACATGAAGTATTTTTTTATCGTGAATAAGAATTGTTATTTCCTTTCCAGGGGCACGAGTCAACGCGTGGACGAGCAAATAGACGCCATAATGAAGAAAGTCAAGTAAATAGTTTCTATGTACAGTGAGATGGGCATTTTACATACCGCTTGTATTATATTAGTGCTCAAACCAATGTGTTTACGTAGGGCTTTTATGTATTTAAGTAATTCATACTTTGAACATGTAGGGGGCGCTGTATGCCTGGGAAAAGGGGTACAGGTGTCGTTAGTTCGACAGGGTTATTGGTGACAATTCCGTTGGCACATTGCCTAACTTACATTGCGTAAAATGGACTGGAATAACATAAACTGTTCAGTTAGTGCCGTTTTAAATTGAAAACAGAAAGATTTTACCATGGCAGCTCTAAATTTCGAAACGTCATTCTCTAATTATAATTAGATTTAGGAAGTGCTGAAACAGAATCGACACCATATTTTATCCATTGTTATTTTTAGCTTTGACATGACAATGAGAGGTTTTTTAGCTTAAAGATCATGGCGTACTAAGTTTTTGAACAGATTTGTCACTGCCTTGCAGTTCAATGAAGTGGCTTATTATTTGTATTTTATATAGTTTTCTTGTTTACTTACTCACCATTTTGAACTCGTTTCGTTTTGAATGTTATTGAGGAAATTAATATAAAAAATGCCTTATAAACACGAACCCTCTTTGTTCTCTGTTTTGCTAAGTCTTTAGTCTTTTAAAATGCCTGTTATATATATTTTTTTAATTAAGATCCATTCGCACCATTCAAAGTTTGTAAACTTTAGGATAAAACATGTATGTATCTTTGTGCATCTTATATCGCTTATCAACATATGTTTGTCATCATATAATTATATCTTGTTTATCTAATACTGGTTTTGTACAGAAAATATTCTGAAATACTTGTTTGGTGCAAATAGAGCCCAAAACTTGTTGGAGCGGTATCCAACATGAATACTGATTTTATTTATTTGTAACCTTTTCATAATTAATGGGACATAAAGTAATATATTTAATTTATATGTGTACATAGTCATTAGTTTCTATTATAAGGTTTCTTAGTGTAAGAAGGTACCTGAGATTAAGGAATTTTATATAAATAATTGTTTATTTAAATTATTTTATTCGTTGGCACTAACTTAACGTGCATTTACACTCTTCTTACACTTTGTATGTGGAGTTTCAAATTTTGTATCAATAAATGATGGTTATTATTATTGTTTATTTATTTATTTTTCGTATTTCCGCTCGCATTGGGGCGGTTATCCGTGAGTTAGGTTTCAAGAATTTTATTTCTCATAAGAACTACAAGGCCCACTTAAAATGAGATTTACAAAAGTTCCGTAGATCATCAATAAATTATAAAACTGTTCATTCTTGTGAAAAAAGTCTTTAATAGATACTCAATATAACTTCGTCAATAAGAAAACCCGTCGTTCTGGGCCTCGGACAAACCACACCCAAGTGCAAATTTAGTAAGTTTTGAATACATAAATGTAAATAATTCTCCACTTGTCATTTTATTTTATTTTAATTGTTTCAATTAATATATTTTTGGTTAGTTCATTTACATGAATATTTTTGAATATATTTTTCTTTATTTTTTATTTATTTATATTTTAATTGGCGTATTGCATTTGTGTTTCGCGGGTAGCCACCAACCGCACACTTTACTACGGCAGACCAGCGCTGTGGTTGACCCGTCCTGCCACAGCATATGCTGAGTAATGACCATTTTTGTCAACATTTTTTTTGTTTGTAAACCTAATTAGTGTGTATTGATTAATTGTAATTTGTGTGACAAAATAAACGTGTCTTTATCAATATAATACAATCATAGGACGTCCACTGTTGGACCTAAATCTAGGGACCTCGTGGAGAAACCCCGATCATAGGTCTCTCCATACCTCGATGCTCGACTCTGAGTTTATTCATATCTATCGGAGGTAAGGTATGGTCTTCATATACTTCCCAAGTAGCACACAAGCGGTAATATGAATAATTTATTTGCTCAATAAAAGAATTTAACAATGCTTATAGTTAAAACATGAATTATTAATTAAAATATTATAGCATCATTTTTTTGAGGTCTCAGATGTCTAAACTACACTGAAAGCCTGTACGATAGACATCTGTGTTCCCCTGAATCTAAATCACATAAATTGAATACACTGTTAATATCAATTTCAAAGTCACAATTATATAAAGTTATTGAATTAGGTAATAAGTTAGTAAGAAGCTCTATAGAGGTAGTAGTTGGTTAGAGGCTGTTGATTACGACATTGGCTCCATAGACAAGTTGTACAGTAGCCGTAATACTGCTACACGTCCTCTTTACCCCAAAATAGGCATTTTATAAAGGTATTAGTTCTAAAATCGCATTACAGCAGCAAAATTATGGGGTTAGGTTTAAAGAATTTTTATTTCTCATAAGAACTACAAGGTCCACTTATAATGAGATTCACAAAAGAAGAAGAGGGTTAGAAGAGCCATGCGCAGGCGCTTCAAGAGAATAGTGCGCTTATTGATCTACAATGACGCTTTAAGAGCTGTTGTACAAATAATAATTTTAGCGCTATTATACAGCTCTCATCGTATTTGGTCGCAACTGTACTTGTAGTCATCATCATCATCATCATCATCATTTCAGCCGTAGGACGTCCACTGCTGGACAAAGGCCTCCCACTTGTAGTATCTTTCCACTTTTGCTACACTTTCTTGACGGCTCGATCTTCACACAAAATGTCACTCATCCTGTCATGCCCTGTGTGGATGCAGCAAGAGCCTGCTAAGGGATACCTCTGGAAGGTAGGCAGCAGCGTCTTTCCGTGTATCAACATCCCGTACTGCCAAGCGTGCTCACCACATATCAAATCAAATATATATGTATAAGGAAACCAGTTTCTGTTACCAGTCGAGCTAGCATGGCCGGAGATATTATCCACGAGGAGAGGACAAAATACTATTCCCCTCGGTCAATTTTGTCCACCCTCCGAGCATGGCGACATGGGTGGATAAACTATTCACGGTGGACAAACCAGGGGAAACGCTTGTCCCCGAAATTATAGGCGGAGGGTCCACGTCTAATCTCAAAAAGTGATATAATTCTCTTTCCCCCTGTTGCCGTGCTTTGGCAGGTGGATAAAATAATTTTATCCCTTGTCAGTGGAAATAACCGGTGGACAAAAGTTTTATCCTCAGCCCATGCAGGAATGACCTATCAAATAAATTATTTAAAACATTAGATTTCAATGGGTCGAATTGACGGCGGATCGGGATGCATGGAGAGGGGAGGCCTTTGCCCAGCAGTGGGACACTTATGGCTAATTGTAATTGTAATTAGATTTCAGCCGTAAAACGTCCACTACTGAACACAGGCCTCCCTCGTCCACGTGGGTTTCCTTATCCATGAGATAAACTAGGAAAATGTGTTAGTCTAATCTGTACAATTGCCTCTGCTTTGTGCTTTAATTGTTGCACTTACAAGTCTACCTTTTATGTCTAACTTGTTAACATGCTATTTATAAAATTGTAATTATAGCGGATACTTGCTATTAATGAAGTAACCGGCGGTGCGGGAGTCCGTGCTACATTTATATTTATAAATAAATATAAATAATGCTGGACAATTCACACAGCATCATCTAGCCCCAAGCTAAGCAGAGCTTGTGTTATGGGTACTAGATGACTGACATACTTAATACATTATACTTCATAGATAGATATTTTTTATTATATATATAGAAAAACACCCAGAACATCCTGAACAAATATCTGCAGATCATACAGACATTTGTTCCGAGGCGGTAATCGAACCCGCAACCTCTTGCGTCGCAGGCAGACCTTCGCCCGCGCCACAGAGGTCATCTGTGAAATGAATAACTTTTACCCTTACCCGTATTCAAAGTCAAATTGTTTGTGGCAATCACGTTAAGGATATGAAGAGATGTATAGGTAGGTACACAGTCATGTTTATAAAATTAAAAAAATGTAGTAACTCTCGACACTACCTAGTCTCTGAGGTTACCTAATTATTTTTTTGTGTACCCTCAGTTTTGCAATCTAACGTCATGCCCTTTAATTTGATACCACATTTGGGTATATTTAGAATTATTCGATTATTCAACCCCTGTTTTACCCCCATATCTTGTAAACTTCTTAACCGAATTGGATAAAACATTGTTAAGAGGGGCCAATCCAACTTACTTTTCATACACCGCTCGTACGTGGGTGTGGCGTCGTAATAGATCTTTCTATGAAACTTTTGATCTAATAGGTAAAAATCAAAATTTGGAGAAAAAAATTCCGTATAAAATTTGTTTCTCCAAATTTTGATTTTTTGTTTGGATATAAACCTAGATATAGTGCACAAGATACCTATTAAATCAAAATTTTCATAGAAAGATTATAATATTACCCCACCACTACTACTCTACTTCTACCCTACTACTACGCTACAACTACTCAACTGCTACCCTCCAACTACTACACTACTACCTAAAGGAATTAAAAAAATATAAGCAGTTTAAGTTTAGGGGAGAAAAACGATTATGCCGGGCTCTTACTGGCTGAATCTAACCACCGTGTTTCCAAAACGAGCAGTCTTGTCGCGACTACAGGTACGCTTGCTCAACCTTCGCAGTCTCGGCCCATAGTAGAAGCCTAGCTTAGTTCAGGGGGCCAATTCTTGTAAATCGTGATCAAAATTATAAACGCTCAAAATCGATGAATTTCAAATAAACTGTCAAAATCACGACCGAAACGAACTTTCTGCATTCTCGTGATCTCACCATCAACAAATTTTAATGTCTATTGCAAACCGATCGTGATGCATCGACTGGCAAAGGGCGGTTATCGGGATGATAGTAGACTTTTACAGTGACAAGTTCCGAGTAGACATTGAGAGGTGTGATGATACGCAAAATCACGATTCACGAGAATTGGCCTCTAGGACTAGATGGTGCTGTGTGTATTGTCCATCATTATTTATTGTTTGAATTCACCACGATCGTGTGTAACAAAGCTCTCAAACGGATTTCATTGTTTTCATAATTTTGGTCCTGTTTAATCATGAGTTTGAGCTCGAGTTCACTTCTCTATCTCTATAAAGTATAAATTGAAGTCGCTTTCCGCGTCTGTCTGTTTGGCTTTCTTCTCTTCCTACACTACGCTACGGATTTTGATGCGGTTTTCACCAAAGGATAGAGTGTTTCAAGAGGAAGGTTTAGAAGTATAATTCATAAAGGTTTGGTATAAGTTCGCTGAACAACGATGACACGTAAGGGTCCGGGTCTCGTCGTGGGATGCCGGCAGAAGAATATTGCCCCTCCTGTCTTTTTCATGGATGCAGTAAGAATCTGGCTAGGGATACCTCTGGAAGACGGGCAGCAGCGTCTTTCCGTGTATTACCATCACGTTCGCCAACCCATTGCCAAGCGTGGTGAGTATGGCAATAACCCCTCATAATCAGTACTCGGCCATGAGGGAGCTTTGTCCAGCAGTGGACGTTCTACGACTGAGATGATGATGATAATTATATTATATAATTATATTTCTTTTGTTTCTCCTTAATAATCCATAAGTCGTCTACCCACGTTTTTTTTTCTTATGTAATATTCTTCTTCCTATAAGTGGAAACTTATAATTGGCCATCAGTGCGCATGTGCTGGTTGTACCGGCTACATGTATTAATTTAACTATTTGTTTTTAAGGCTAGCTGTTAGTTTTCCTAAAATGTGTAAAATAAAATAAATAAATAATGATGAAACCGGGTCCACA
Source organism: Pasiphila rectangulata (assembly GCA_963082625.1). NCBI lineage: Eukaryota > Metazoa > Arthropoda > Insecta > Lepidoptera > Geometridae > Pasiphila > Pasiphila rectangulata. The sequence continues at coordinate 1,383,105 of OY720246.1, read as the reverse complement.
GTTTGGAACTATATATTTTTAACCCCCGACAAAAAAGGGTTGTTATAAGTTTGACCGCTATGTGTGTCTGTGTGTCTGTCTGTGGCACCATAGCTCTTAAACGAGTGGACCGATTTGCATGCAGTTTTTTCTATAAGGTTTTCTGGCGGTGATTCTTTAGAGGGCCCAATCCAACTTACTTTTCATACAACCGCTCGTACGTGGGTGTGGCGTCGTAATATAAGATGTGGTATTAGGGAGTTGATTCTGGGCGGTACAAAGTTCGCCGGGACAGCTAGTTTTTTTATAAATACATACAAAAAACATCAAGACCCAAGTTTTACCAATCTGTAATTTGGTAATATTTTGTATGTGATGCGAAATTGAATAAGGTATTAAGTACTTACAAAATAGATTAAATTTTTCGTATTTTCTTTACAACTTAAAAAGAAATCGATAGCGATCGGAGTCGCGTGGGATCCTTTACTTGATCCGATCAATAAGGCGTTAATGTATTATTGCTAACATCAAATGTTATTTTAAGTCAGTCCCGACCGGTTCATTAATACGCGGTTAGGTATCGAGATAACACCAATGCTCTTAACACTAGAAGTTCTCATTTACGCATCCGCAGCTCCTGCGCACCGCTTGGAAATTAAATGTAAAAAAGTGTAAAATAGTGAAAGTGTTCCATAGTACCTACTTAGTTTGGGACTAGATGGTGTTATGTGTTGTTATTCATTTATGGTTAATGTGTCTAGTGATTTAAAGAAATACGTATAAGACTTCAAATATCTTTAAAGAAGCGTTATGTGTGGATATTCTTCTGGCCTAAACAATATAAAATCCACTAGATAAATATTAATTGGTAACAAACTTTACAGACAATGGCGACCGCTAAACCAAAGACTCAAGGCTGTTTAAGTATTACGTAAAGTGTAAATTTGACAATCTCAGTTCCAATTTGTTCCTGGATCTCTTCTTAACGTTTTATGTCGCAGAAAGTACATGACATGACAAATGATTGAATGGTTAAGATCTGAGGTTAAGATCACAATGCGGAGAATCCTTCTGATAACAGCTGACGTATTGATAATGAGTTTATACAACCAGCTGCTCGCTTATGCTCTCGTCAGTGCTAAAACAAAACAGGACTGTAAAGAACGTTTAAGAGTTAAATTCTCGGGAAAATCAAAATACTGAACAATTGTATTCGTATTCACAACTTTTGAGTTAAGTCAGTATTGTCAAGACAACCAGAAAAAAGGTTAAACGTCTTAAGGATTATAAAAGTAATCAGGACAATCTACTAAAAGAATCAGCTGAGCAATAAGTTGGTAGTTGCGAAGGAATTCGCTTTAATGCTAAAACCAGTCTCCGTTACAAATAGAGAACCAGCGATAACGCCAGATTGGTCAAAACTAAAGCTAAAATAAAAATAAAATATCAAGTCATCTTGCCATATTGGCGGTCAAATTCGACCAAAAACGACTTTGAAAGCCAGATTGTTCATCACTTCTAACTTAATCTCAAATCAAACAACAAGCGATATCTTGCCGAATTAGCGGTTGAAACTCTTCCTAAACCGTAAAACAAGAATCCTTGTAAGACGTCATCGATCATGGACGATGAAGGAATCCCCTTCGAGAAGCCGAAGCGCCGAGACGGTGTGATGGGCCTGGTCCGCAAGCGGCTGCCGATCCTGCAATGGGCGCCGGAGTACGACCGCACCGCCGCCGTGGCCGACCTGGTGGCTGGCGTCACCCTGGGCCTGACCCTGGTGCCTCAGAGCATCGCATATGCCTCGCTGGCGAACTTGCCGGTGCAGTATGGACTGTACTCTGCCTATATCGGTAGGTACTCATCATCCACAGACCGACTTCACCCATTGCTGTGTATATAGGTTTTCCTTAGTTTGTTCCATCCGCCACTATTCTGTGCTAGACTATAATATAAAATTCAAAGTCCTGACTGACTCACTGACTGACTTACTGACTGATACCTATATCAACGCACAGCCTAAACCACTGGACCTTAAAGACTTGAAATTTGGCACACTTTGGCACCTTGAGTATCCTAGAGGTGCACTAAGAGGGGATTTTTCGAAATTCCCACGGGATAGGGAATAAATGGGATTTATGTTTTCGAATCAAAGTGGCTCTGCGTGAAAAAGGGTATTTTGCGTTCTATGACTTCCACGCGGACGAAGTCGCCGGCAAAAGCTAGTCTGATATATATAATAACACTTTTTAACTCATGCGATTTGTAAACAAAAGTTAGGCCTTGGCATCTATTATAGATGATTTATACAGCGTTAGCAACCGGTAATCATGCTGTACGGGACGCTGCAATTCCTGGGATATTGTTCGATGGATTAGGCTTGCCCAGCTATATCATCCGCTCAGCTTAGTCAACTATTAGTCAGAGGAAAGAACAGGTACAATACGTCTGAAGCTAACTAAGCCGCGGGTTTCCTCACGGTGTATGTTTCCTTCACCGATGAAGCACCGTGTTAAGTGCGCACATATATTTTCAAGAAAGAAAAATCCATTGGTGCACGGCCTGTATCGAACCTTCGGATTGAAAGTCCGGGGTACATACCACTTGGCCAACACGGCTTTTTTAAGAACGTGTACATTTTTTGTAAACATATTACCTATAATAACCCTATATTCGGACATAATATTTTTTTTACAAATGAATATAATAATGACTCCAGTGAGTCCACATCGCCAACTGGGTCTTGTTACCCAACTTTGGCAAAGGCGAAAGGCCTTTGCCAAAGTTGTTGACATATTAATTAGTGTGATACAGGATTAACGTGTTCGTATCGTTGAAAAAAAAATAAAAAGGTACGCTATAAAACTCTGTATTTAAAACTAATTCATTAATGTCGTCTGCCTTTAGTTGATACTAAAAAAAATCCACACTAGGTACTTACCACAGAACAGATAACTGTTCTGTGGTACTTACACAAAGGTCTCTTCCAGATATCTCCATATTGCCGTCTTGTTTGTTCCAAGCAGGAAACATAGTATTACAGCACCATTTTTAACAGGTCTTTTTGAGCTTTTGGTTTATGATACCTAAGACATTAAAATTAAATATTGAATCACACCCTGACACTTACTAAAGTTATTTCTCGTTTGCCTGGTTTATGATGCTATGAGTATATCTTTATATGAAAAAGTGAAAGAGTGAGGATTCTCGTTCGCTTCTTTCCCTCACTTGAAAAAAAAAGTTATCTGAAGCGAACGAATTCAATTATGTGCTTTATTCAATTTAACTGTGTCTTGTTTTTCTTGTAAATTGACTATTCTATGCATTGAAGTATTATTACTAGATTCTATGTAGCGTTGACAGAACACTATTATCCTGTAGCGTTATGCTCTATTTAATAAACACTTATTACTATAGCATTAAGGATAAATTGTACAAAGTAAATTTTCGGAGTTTCCTCTGCTATGCCACTCCACGTAGGAAGATTTCGGTGACAGCAGAACAGAGCAGGATAGTTAAAAGAATTATTAAGTGCGAAAGATACTACGCAGTTGTCCCTTTTTCGCTCATTTTTAGAGTTTCGTACCCAAAGGGTAAAAATGGGATCCTAATACTAAGACTCCGCTGTCCGTCTGTCTGTCTGTCTGTCACCAGGCGGTATCGCATGAACCGTGATAGCTAAACAGTTGGAATTTTCACAGATGTTGTACATTTCTGCCGCTATAACAAAAAATACTAGAAACAGAATACAATCAATATTTAAGGGGAACTCCCATACAACAAACGTGATATTTTTGCTCGATATTAATAACGGCAACTGGTAGCCGCTTGGAATTACTCACAGAATATTTAGATGTATATAGTACTAGCTTGTGCCCGCCGCTTCGCATGTGTTGCACCCGGATGAAAAGTAGCCTATGTGTTAATCCTAGTCAACATCTATACGTTTTATTAACACATATTTAAACGGGTATTTATCGCGCTATTTACCTTTATTATACATATATCTATACGTTTGCAAAATCCTCGTTACGTACGCTAGTTTTTGCGTGAAGAGGTAACAAACCTCCATACAAATAAACTTTCGGTGTTGATAAGCTTCAGCTTTTCAGCTTTTTAAGTGAGATAGTAGTTTTTTTGCCAAATACTGGTACGGAACCCTTAGTGCGCGAGTCCGACACGCACTTAGCCAATTTTTAAACTATCCTATCCTGCTTTCAACAAACTCATTCCATGTGGAATGGACAATAGCGAAGAGTGATGACTTCGTAAACGAAGTCATCACTCTTCGCTATTGTCCATATTGAGTTAAAACTCGTTACAGTAACCTGCATTCAAAACCCGCTTCCAAGTCGTCTTTATCTGTAGAAGCGTTTCGCGCTAGCTCGGTTAATAATTGTTATGGCAGTCCTTACCAGTAGGCTGTATAAATCATCTATAATAGATGCAAAGGCCTTACTAGTCCTTGTTATGGGAAATCAACTAGTCCGGCAACCTTGTACCTATGAACATTGATGAACATTTTCATGGATGTCCAAGATCATGAAGGGGGTTGCCATATTCGCCACGCTTGGCAGGCGGGTTGGCGAACGCAGTACGGGATGTTGGTACACGGAAAGACGCTTCTGTCCATCTTCCGGAGGTATCCCTTGGCAGATTTGTACTGCATCCACGGGCAAGAGAGAGAGGATGCTGCACCCCATGCCACTATAAAACCCAGGTTCAATGTGCTATAAACTCTATACATAATGAAATGAATGTTCCAGGCACAATGCTGTACGTCGTGCTAGGCACAGTGAAGGAGGTGTCCATCGGACCCACGAGTCTGATGGCCTTGCTGACTCTGCAGCTGTGCCGCGGGCTGCCGGTGGAGTTTGTGATTCTTCTGACCTTCCTTTCTGGATGTGTGGTGTTCTGCATGGGGCTGCTGCGACTGGGTGAGTTGAACCGTCTTTCCAGCGGTTTTTGCTCGTTAACCTAGCCTTTCATCATCATCATCCACAACACGACTGTACTTATTGCTGGGTAAAGGCCACCCTCAATTTGTGTCATCCGATACGATGATGTGCTAGCCCTATACAAAGAAAATGTGTTTATTCGGAGTAGACGTACATACATATATGTATATTCACAGAACAGAGACATACTTTACCTCGGAATACAATTCTGAGTAGTTTACAGATAAAAACGTAGAACAACAAAGTGACAGATAGGTCTTAAGAAAAAATTTAAGGTCATACAATCACATAAACAAAAAAAAATTCCATGAAAAATAAAAACAGGTCTACACGTAAACCACAAACATTCTATCGAGGATACCACTTATCCTTGAGGCACCTTAGTGTATCTTTTCCTTAGTGGTATCCTTTACTATGAAAGCTTACAGACTTTAGTTGTCTTGAAGTTGTCGGCAGAGGGCTACTAGACGTCTGCGCTGGTGTAAACCAAAAAGGGGCAGTTTCAGATCAATGTTGCCCTACAATTTAATATCTAATAAGAGGTGCAAGCAACATTTGCGATATCCCTAACTAAGGGACGAGGCCATTATAAATTATAACATTTTACGTTATTCTTATCATGCATAATTGCATCATGCATTTTTTTTATTGTTTCGTTACTGGCATAAATAGCCATAGTAAGTACCTTGTTAAGTCACTTATTACTTATTAGTTAAATGTACGTAGAAGTACTGTGTTGTATTTTTTTTAAGTTATTCTTATAGCTAAATTATATTTACGTTGGCGTGCTGAAGAGGAGGCCTATACCCAGCAGTGGGTGTCAACGGGCTGATATGATGATGATGATGATATTCTTATAGCAAGAATTCAAGATGTCGGTTGAAAACAGAGTCGCGTGTCATAAAAACAGACAAATCTTCTAAAAAGTTAAAACATGCCTGTATGTTTTAAGTTGTTTCTCAGCCCTATCCTACGATATGTCCTATCTCTAACTTATGCTATGTTGTTTGAGGATTTGATCTTTAAAATAAGGTTCTCTAGGATCCAGCGCCTGAAGGTGATAAAAATTGCTTAATACCACTACTTGTTAGATTGTAACTAAATTTGTATGCTAAGTAGGACAATCAGAATACCTGTTGGTATTTTATCAGCAGAGCCTATCCGAGCGGTTATACCGGACTGGTGGAAGACGCTTATGTCGTCGACCTCCATGATAATTGGTTTAATAGTCGTTCGATTCCCGTCGCGGGACAAATGTTTTTAGTTTTTTCTGCAGATACCTAGTCGGGTCTGGGTATTTTTTCTATGTATGATTACAATCCGAAGGTCGTTCGGTCGGGGTTCGATACCGGCAATGCCAATGGATTTTTCTTACTTGAAAAATGTATGTGCACAATCTCTTTTTTTTATCTTTAACACGTGCTTGAAGGAAAACTTCGTGACCTGTTCTTTCCTCTGACTAATACCTGACTGCTGAGAAGATGGTCTAAGTGCTGGGCAGATGGTCTAAGTGCTTGGCAAGCCTAATCCATCCAACAATATCCTAGGCACAGCAGCGTCAGTTCAACATCATCATTTCAGCCGTAAAACGTCCACTACTGAACACAGGCCTCCCTCATGGATCTCCATGAGGGGCAGTTGCCATACTCACCACGCTTGACAGGCGGGTTGGCGAGCGCAGTATGGGATGTTGATACACGGAATGACACTGCTGCCCATCTTCCGGAGGTAGCTCTTAGCAGGCTCTTACTGCATCCACGGGCAAGAGAGGAGGGGCAACATTCTACTGCCGGCACCCCACGGCAGCAGTGTCAGTTGCTGACACTTTATAAATCATCGACAGTAGATGCAAAGGCCTTACTATATCTAGAAGTGAACCGTTACAGACTTTTCACGATGACCATTACGCGAGAAATATCAAAAGCATGCAGGTAGAACCTAAGAGGTTCATTTCCATTTGGTCTTATCTCATTGTAAATTGTTCTGGTGATCTTGACTTTATTGGAACGGCAATTAGCCAACATAACAAGGTAGCTCTTTATCTTTGACGTTACAATATAAATTCATATATTGTTATCTTTATGATTCACAACCCTATGCAATACTTAATTGAGGAAAAAAAAGATGGAGGAACTATACAGATATAATTTAAAGTGTGTATTTATAATTGGTTGGTTTTAACTATTCTTAGCCGTGGGGTGCATACGTGCCAGCAGTAGAATGTGACCCCTCCTCTCATGCCCAGGGATGCAGTAAGAGCCTGATAAGGAATACCTCCGGAAGATGGGAAGAAGCGCCTTTCCGTGTATCAACATCGCGTACTGCGCTCGCCTACCCGCCTGCCAAGCGTGGTGAGAATGGCAACTACCCCTCATTGAGATCCATGAGGGAGACCTGTGTTCAGTAGTGGACATTTTATGGCTGAAATGATAAAATTTAAATTTAAATTTCTAAAAAAAAGCCGTGTTGGCTGAGTGGTATGTACCCCCGACTTTCAAACCGAAGGTCGTGAGTTCGATACCGGCCGAGCACCAATGGATTTTTCTTTCTTGAAAAATGTATGTGCACATCACGACACGAGCTTTAACGGTGAAGGAAACATCGTGAGGAAACCCGCGGCTTAGTTAGCTTCAGACGTATTGACCTGTTCTTTCCTCTGAATAATAGCTGACTAAGCTGAGAGGATGGTATAGGTGCTGGGCAAGCCTAATCCATCTAACAATGTCCCAGGCACTGCCGCGTCCCGTACAGCATGATTACCAGTTGCTGACGCTGTATAAATCATCTATAATAGATGCAAAGGCCTTACTTTTTAATAAAATCTATGTAGTATAGTGTGTTAAGCATATCAGTCATCTAGTGCCCATAACAAAGCTCTGCTTAGTTTGGGGCTAGATGGTGCTGTGTGAATTGTCCAGTGTTTATTTACATTTTGTTCCAGGTTTCCTCGTAGACCTGATCTCTCCATCGGTCACGAGCGGGTTCACGTCGGGCACCGCCGTCATCATCGTGGTCTCGCAGCTGAAGGGGCTGCTGGGCCTGCGGTTCTCTGCGGAGAGCGTGGTGGACAACCTGCAGATGATTGCGCAGCAGTGGGGCGAAGTCCGACTGCCGGATGTGCTGCTGGGGACTGCCTGCTGTGCTGTGCTGCTGGCGCTCAGGGTATGTGCCTTTTTACCACATTTTACGCCTTTTTTTACCCGACTGCTAAGAAGGGATATTGTTTTTCGCGCGTGTCTTGTTTGTTTTATCATTTCAGCCATAAAACGTCCACTGATAAACACAGGCCTCCCTCATGGATGTCCATGAGGGGTAGTTGCCATTCTCACCACGCTTGGCAGGCGGGTTGGTGAGCGCAGTATGGGATGTTGATACACGGATAGACGCTGCTGCCCATCTTCCGGAGGTATCCCTTAGCAGGCTCTTACTGCATCCATGGACATGAGAGGAGGGGCATCATTCTACTGCCGGCACCCCACGGCTTGTTTGTTTGTAAATTTCTTTATTGCCACGTATCTTCCAAACGGCTGGGTGGATTTCGATAATTAAGGTATCGTTAGGTTCGTCTCAACAACTCAAATGTCCTTAAATAAGGACACCGGCCTGAAGGTTTATAGTATTAAAAAAAATAAACAAAATGGCGTTTTTTTGGCGACAAATTGTAAGGAGTTGCAATATTTTTAAGATTTTTGCAACGCTTAGCTCATAGCGAGTTATTTTATAGCCTAGCCTTCCTCGATAACTGGGCTATCCAACATCGAAAGTTTTTTTTCAATTCGGACCCGTACCTAGTTTCTGAGATTAGCGCGTTCAACCAAACAAACAAGTAAGGCCTTTGCATCTATTATAGATGATTTATACAGCGTCAGCAACTGGTAATTATGCTGTACGGGACGCTGCAGTGCCTGGGACATTGTAAGATGGATTAGGCTTGCCCAGCACCTATACCATCCTCTCAGCTTAGTCAGCTATTATTCAGAGGAAAGAACAGGTCAATACGTCTGAAGCTAACTAAGCCGCGGGTTTCCTCACGATGTTTCCTTCACCGTTAAAGCTCGTGTTAAGAGTGCACATACATTTTTCAAGAAAGAAAAATCCATTGGTGCACGGCCGGTATCAAACAAACAAACTCTTTAACATTATAATATTATCTAATCTAATCAGCCCGTTGGATCCCACTGCTGGGCAAATGGGAGGCATTTCCTTCTTTTCACACTTTCCGGTCTAAGGCGTTAGTCGACCAGCCACACATTCTAATATTAGTATAATTAAATTTCTTTATTTCAGTCAACAAAGACAGCTTACAAAAAGTAACATAAAATAACATTCCTAATTAACGTCAGCTTTCCTATACAGTATACATATGTATATGTTTGCAACGTATATCTCGCGATCATTGCCTCAAACGTATTTTTTTCGCTTCTATAAACTATCAAATTGACCATTGACAGACGAGATTTACGCCTGTTACAGCGTTGATCGCGAGATAAACGCCAAATAAACCCTGTCGCTGTCCATAAATGTTCGTAGTCCTGATCTCTTAATCAGTCACAAGCGGGTTCACGTCAGGCACCGCCATCTTTATTCACACTATATCTCACACCGAATAGAACTGCTTGGTCTGAGAATCACTGCTGAGAATCTGGTGGACAACGTGCAGGAGGCCAATTCTCGTGAATCGTGATTTTGCGTGATACTTTGTATCATCACACTTCTCAGTGTCTACTCCTAACTTGTCACATCGCTCTAAAAGTCTACTATCATCTCGATTGCCGCCCTTTACCAGTCGATGCATGACGATCGGTTTGCAATAGACATTTGTTTATGCTGAGATTACAAGAATGCAGTTTGTTTCAATAGTTATTTCGACAGTTTTTTTTTTTAATTTATCGATTTTGAGCGTTTATCACTTTGATCACGATTCACGAGAATTGGCCCCCTGTTGATGAAAGTACAAAATAAGTGCTAAATCGACCGTCAACATTTATCTAAATGACGGGAAAATGATAAACATAGTAAACATTGCACACAGTTGATCCCGTGTTTGAAAGAACCGCTTAATAGTAAAATCTTCTTTAAATATTTTCTTAATGATGGCAGATATCAAAAGATGTGCTTAACATGATATCAACCAAGCTGGCACGGTACTTTGGAATTGGAATACCCAAATGTAATTAGTCAGGTCGCAGATAAAATAATAGTACCGTAGTCTGGTAAAACACTGGTGGTGGAACAGTCTAGGAAACGTGAAGTAAACATGGCCTTCCGTGATTTTGCGTTACACTGTTATCATGTTTGCTTCGTAAATAATGTCAATCCATCTTTACTTGTGCCGCGTGGAAAGCAGCTGCAAAACAAACATACCTAGGTACTACTTACTAGAAGAACTAACCTTATCTTAAAGAAACTTTCTAACAGTCTTCAAAATAGGAGGAGGTTCTCAAGTCGTCTGTAATTTTTATTAATCTTTGTGAACCTCAGAGTGTTCCTTAAAACTACGTCGTTTATGAACCAATTTTCAAAACTCAGTTTTGATTATCGGATCCGAGGAATCGAGGGGAATTTCTCAAATGTTGTAGGTAAACATAGAACGATTTGGGCATATTTAGCTAAAGATCAAGCATTTGTATTCAGAAAGCATGATTTGGTGTAGTGGAACTGATGGAAATGACCACAGATGGTTATATAAACTTTTCAATATAAGACAAATTACGGGTGAAAACATCAAGAGATGGCTAAGATAATACAAATATATCCCTATCCACTAAGACTAATCATTATACTCATCATCACCAGAGTCATTGAATGGAATGAAATAATATAATAGTGTCTACTGGAGTCTTTCAAGCTAAACTTTTATGCCCTAAATTTAAACTTGCGGTTGGGGTTTTGTTGCCCTTATTATTTTTTGCTTGCTGATAAACCCAGTTCTGATGATGGACTCCTTGATAAATCATACTCAAATGTAATAAGCATACATACACGAAAGACGCTGCCCATCTTCCGAAGGGATCTCTTCGGCAGATTCTCACTGCATTCACGGGTAAGACAGGAGAACCACCATTCTACTTGCACCCCACACCATTACTAGGATTCATCATCATCCAGCAATGGTTAACCAGCACTGCTGGGTGTAGCCCTTTGCGTACGCCACATAAGCCGGTCTTGTCCTGGCCTCCAGTAGTGGGATTCCTGGTAACAAAAGCTTATGTATTGAATCAGAAACTGAAAGACCTGCCGGTGTCGCCCAAGCGCCAGCAGCTGAAGAAGGCTCTCTGGCTGGTGTCCATCGGCCGCAACGCGCTCGTGGTGCTGGGGGCTTCGCTGCTCGCGTTTCTGCTGCACGACCCTAAGGCGCCGATGTTCAAACTCTCAGGTGAGATACAGCTCTGGAGGCCTATTATAATAGGTAGCCTTATTGTTTCCACTTTTCTATCTTGTAAATATAATACTATTGTTTTTCCGATTCCGATTTTCTAAAATCGTGATTTTGTGAAATACCTACTTCGTCTCATCTTCATCATTTCAGCCGTAAAACGTCCACTACTGAACACAGGCCTCCCTCATAGATCTCTAAGAGGGGAAGTTGCCATACTCACCACGCTTGGCAGGCGGGTTGGCGAGCGCAGTACGGGATGTTATTACACGAAAAGACGCTGCTGCCCATCTTCCCGAAGTATCCCTTAGCAGGCTCTTACTGCATCCACGGGCAGGAGAGGAGGGGTAACATTCTATCGATTGTGAGCGTGTATTACTTGATACTTATATACTTCACGGATTGCAGCACAATTCTCGGAATGGCCCCCTGTGCCTATTGTGTTATATATAACTTATATTAGAGACTAGATTTCAGGCTGACAGGTTCTCGGACTGGTCTTACCTTATGGTAATGGCAGCTGTTTCCTTTTACTATTTTGTCACCTACGAGTACCTTACCATCAATCACTACCATATCGTGGTGTTGTGTTGAAGTGTTGTGTGTGAAAAGACAGAAAAGTAATATCCGTTGTGTCCGAAGAACGCAATATTATCTTCGTACTTACCTACTAGCGGCGATTCCGCTACAAACGTTTTTTTGATAATATCGTATCATCATCATCATCTCAGCCGTAAAATGCTGGACATAGGTTTCCCTTATGGATCTCCAAATACTGGTCATCGATATAGCTGTTTACGCCACCCTCCCCAATTTACGCCATTTACCTGTCTTGTCGCATCCAGCGTCTGCCAGCTAACAACAAACATTTAAAAAGTACCGGGATTACTTACGTAGGTACTAATTTTTAAGTCGGATATCATGCCGGTTAGTTTCGGTTTTCAAGAAAACCGTCTGCATGGCGAGCTGGCACCTCCGCGACCGACCGCGGTAGCCGCTCATTACCGCGCTAGTGTAGCTAACAATTTGTCTCACGTTCGTTTTGAAAGTGAAACAGCGTACTGTTTATTTACTAAAAAGTTAAAATTGTGGCTTATTATGAAAGCGTTTTATAGTGTTAAGGAATTTATGGACATTAAATATGTATTAAATAATTAATTTAATTGACGTATAGAATCATGATCGTTAGCTAGTGACATCTAATAATTTAATTTATTTTGTGTAATTTTGCATAGCATGTATGTACTTTGGTGAAATATGTGAAACCATCCCTAAATTTAAGATCTTATTGTAACCATATTTCTTGCAATAAATGATTTATGTTTAACAATGAACCTTCCTTCCAGGCACGGTGGAGCCCGGCGTGCCGAAGATAGCGTTCCCGCCGTTCAGCGCGGAGCACCGCAACCAGACCCTCGGGCTCACGCAGATGGCGGCCGAGCTGGGCGCGGGGCTTCTCATGTTGCCCGTCGTGATGGTGCTAGCTAACATCGCCATTGCTAAGGCTTTCAGTGAGTATACAATAAAATAAAAATATACACGTCACATCGCACATCTTTTTATAGCTAATAATATGTTATACATGTATGTATATCTACACTAATATTATAAAGAGGAAAGATTTGATTGTTTGTGTGTATGAATTGAATAGTCTCCGAAACAACTAGACCGATTTTAAAAATTATTTCACCACTTGTTTCCCACGGGAACGGGAACTACGCGGGTGAAACTGCGGAGTTCGGCTAGTATTCTATAATGCTTGAATATTATTATAAAGCAGAAGATACATTGGAGCTCGCGGTATCACACTGCAATCTGTATCATCTTTGGGGATGATGCCAAGGGCTAGGAAGGATCAATTATCATTGATGCTATATTGTTAGTTTACTTACATTTTTTTCAAAAACTCAAAAAAATCATTTATTTTTCTTTTTAATAAACCTATTGCTTTCTTAAAACACCATTTTTAACTTTGAAAGAAATAGTAAGGAGCCAGAATTACTTTACTCCCTCCTGTGTTATATAATAAATAATACATAATGCTGGACAATTCACAGTATCATCTAGCGCCAAACTAAGCAGAGCTTGTGTTATGGGTCCTACTAGATGACTGATTTTATACATATTATTAGTTTTAATATACAGGATTTTATCTCGTACCTTTTTATTAAATTCCCGACTTTTCGACCGGATTGCACCTGGCCATGGTCACGGGAAAACTGATCAGTCCTTTATTATGTATGGAAAAACACCCAGAACACCCCGAACAAATATCTGTAGATAGTAGACATTTGTCCCGAGGCAGGAATCGAACCCGCAACCTCTTGCGTCGCAGGCGGACCTTCGCCCGCTGCGCCACAGAGGTCGTCAAAATATAAATACATATATATTTGTTCTCCTTTATCTTTACTCCTTTATATTTTTAGGCATTTCTAAACTATTGTCATAGAATAAAATAGGTCTCAATGTACTGAATTGAAATTATCGTGGCTTGACATTATTTAACAAATATAATACGGCTTGCACCACGTACCTAACTTATTATCATCTTGCTGACGTTTCGTAGACCATTTAGAGGCCCTTCTTCATGAGCACCGTTCGTGGCCGCCTTCGAGGGCCGCGAGGCGGCCTCTAAATGGTCTACGAAACGTCAGCAAGATGATATAAAGTTAGGTACGTGGTGTAAGCCGTATTATATTTATTAATCTCAATGTACGTTGCCACGGCTATTTAGGCACTATAACTGTGCTATAACGCACTAGCCAAAAGCAACGATCTTGACCTATCTGACCGTTTACCAATGTTTAAAAAACAACTTTATTATATTATGATGTCCTTAAAATTATCTTTTGTAATTTATTTCAATATTATCTCATATTATATAATGGATTATAAGTTAGTGTGTCTAAGAATGATTTGATGCGTGATTTGTATTTCAAATGTTTAATTTCTTATTCCTTGTAATTTTTAATTTTCCGTGTTGTTTGTTAGATTTCTGTTCTAAATGCTAGACTTCTTCGTCCTTTATATTGTTTCTCTTGTTATTTTTGGTTCAACTTCTATGTCTATCTTTTATATCTTTTAAATTTTATTTAGATTTAAGTTTGTAAGTGGTAGTAAACTGTTTAGTCCCTAAATTGTGCACGCTGTGGCAACCTGTAATTGAGAAAACACACAGTCAACATTATTTTTAGTACCTATTATTAACTCTTGTTATGTGATTTTCTTCTTGGATGCCCTTTAATAAATAAATAAATGTTATCTGTACTGTGATTTGCTATGAAGTTTGTAAAGGGGCTGGGATTAGTTCACCGATTTCGAACTAGGTGTCGCTGCTAAATTTGTTCAATTCGTAAATCGCGCTAACGAAAACGCAGAGCACGGATCGACCCGAATCACTGATTTCAAAAAAGTTATCGCTTCTCGGCCTTTTGGCTAAGATCAAAGTGTAGTATCTGTTCTTTTCAGCTTAATATCTGAAAGTTCCCTCACTGAGGGACCATTATATTAAACTGATTTTTGTCCTACGACGGGATGTTCGGGGCTCGCTCCACTCCCGTCACCAGTGTTGGATTTTGTAGTATAATTATACTATTTGTACCATTATTTCTTTATGTGTAGTATGTAGTATCTTTAAGCCAGAATACTACGCGAAAATACCATAATTTTACCTTCAAGCCGATTGACAACTTTTATTGGTTGAATCATTTTGCTTTTTATTATTTATCCTACAATTTTGGGAAGTTCTGTACGTATAATAATATCGAATCAGCCAGCGATTAGTGGTGGCTAAAAGAACAAAGTATCCAAAGCCGAAAATAAGCGACAGCGACAATCTTCGGGGAATCCCCGCGTAGTGTATCGGTCGTTCTAACAGATGGGTGTGATGGTCGGTGCTGAGATAAACATCTACTGGCCTCAATTTAATTGATTTGTACATTAACAATTACTAAATAAAGAAAATTTCACTTACATAAATGCATTTTAATATTGAAATCCACGAAAAACGAAACGTAGTATAATTTTCGACAAGTAGTATATTTTTAATTTCCAAAGACAATAATTTTTTGAGGGTCTGAATCCAACCCTGCCCGTCACGGGTCGGCCCGGCATTGCAGTGCCGCCGGGATCGGCCCACAGAATTTATTGATAAATAAGACTATGTTCAGATGAACGCGCGGCAGTGTTGGATTTTGTTGTATAATTATACTATTTGTACCATTATTTCATTATGTGTAGTATCTTTAAGCCAGAATACTACGCGAAAATACCATAATTTTACCTTCAAGCCGATTGATAACTTTTATTGGTTGAATCATTTTGCTTTTTATTATTTATCCTACAATTTCGGGAAGTTCTGTATGTATGGTAATATCGAATCAGCCAGCGGTTAGTGGTGGCTAAAAGGACAAAGTATCCAAAGCCGAAAATAAGCGACAAGCTTCGGGGAATCCCCGCGTAGTGTTTTACTTTATCGGTCGTTCTAACAGATGGGTGTGATGGTCGGTGCTGAGATAAACATCTACTTGCCTCAATTTGATTGATTTGTACATTAACAATTACTAAATAAAGAAAATTTCACTTACAATGCATTTTAATATTGAAATCCACGAAAAACGAAACGTAGTATAATTTTCGACAAGTAGTATATTTTTAATTTCCAAAGGCAATAATTTTTTGGGGGTCTGAATCCAACCCTGACGCGCGGTGCCGCGCGGGTCATCTGAACAGTTCGATACAGGATTGTAGATCTTAAGCCGCGCGTCGCCGCGCGGTGCCGCGCAACAACATTGATTTGTTACAATCTCAAACCGCGCGGTCATCTGAACATAGGCTTAATGCGTGTTCTGTAAGTCCCCCCCTCAAAGTAAGATGTCAGAAATCTCAACTAAATTTGGTCACATTATATTAAGTTTCGCCACAAGGGGCGTAGGGTGAATTTATTCACAGTACAAGGAAGATCAGGACGTTGTTGGGCTTGATAAAACAAGAAGAACCAGCATTAGCTTTGGATCGGCGTGGGAAACAGCGAAAATCAATACAGTCCACATCTTTGCCTCCAATTCAACAAAAGTATAGAATCCAACCCCACCATTGTTCATTACTTTTCTGGTAAACTATAGTTCTTGTGCGCTTCAAACTCTTACATACCATTATCATATTCAAAAGATATGGCTTTTTGCTACCGTCACATGGACGTAAGGTGAAAAATGCACTACCGGCCCCCAGATTATTCCAGTGAGCAATCGAGACTTATAGACTCGAGATAGATTGACAGTTAATTTAACAGATATTTAGTCATTTTTTGTCACATTTGACAGATGCCAAAAAAAACGTTTATGTAGAAATAAATTTAACTCTTAGACAAGATAAATCCTATACTTATCAGAAACAAATTTTCATTACAAGGTTTGACAAGCATTGGTACGGGGGTACCAGAAAAGGGGGCGAAGTCGTCAGAAATGGCATGTTTTGTGTTTTTGGACGTTTTCGGCCATTTGAAGACTTTTATTTTTTTGGTGACCTTTTGAGTTCACAATAACTCCGGTCCCTGTGACCAAAATCAATCAGTGCCCTTCTCTCAAAGACGGTGCTAACAAAAAAGGTTTCATGTAAATCGGTTCAAGCGTCGGTTGTAATAGTCTCATGCACAGACAGACAGCGTTATGCATATTAGGGGGCTTCACCCCCTAAACATGTAATTATTGTACGATATTTTTTATTGTAGGTTTCATTTACACCAAAAATACTTTTTTTCTACAAGCGACCTTAATCACTTGCGCCAAATGAAATGATGATGATTCATCTAGGTGTTTTGGCCCTGGTTTTTTTTGTTTTTTTATCTCAGCCGTAGGACTGGTGTCCACGTCCACTGCGGGACACAGGCCTCCCTCATACATCTCCAAGATTAGAGGGGATTGTTGCCACGCTTGGCAAGGGGTTGGCGAGCGCAGTTCGGGATGTTGATACACGGAAAAATGCTGCTGCTCATCTTCCGGAGCAGAGCAGATTCCTACTGCATCCACGGACAAGAGAGGAGAGGCAACATTCTAATGCTGCTACCTCACGGCAATAGCCTATGGGTATAATCGTATGGGTACTCCCAATACGATTCAGTTCAGCAATGGCTGTCGATTACTGGACTGGAATAATAGCCTAGCTATTGAAAACATTGTTGTTACAATAGCTGGGCTTATTACCGAAGCAGAAGATAGCTTTACTTAAGTCGGCAGACGTCACCCTAAATATTTTTTTTTTCAGCACACGGAGGCAGGGTCGACGCTACACAGGAGATGCTGACCCTAGGGCTTTGCAACATCGTGGGATCCATGCTGCACGCCATGCCCACGTGTGGGGCCTTCACGCGCTCCGCCGTGTCCCACTCCTCGGGCGTGCGGACTCCCGCCGCTGGACTTTATTCTGGTGAGTGGGAAAGATTCGTTCAAGATTAAACTGTGTGTATAGGTGAGTTTTTTGAAAACATACGATTGTTCACCTCTACTTTCAACCGCCATATCTCTTGAATGGTTCGATTAATTTCTATAATAGGTACTCTCAGTTTTGCATTCTACACATCATTTCCTTTCATTTGATACCAAACTTAGGTGTATTTGTAAACATTCGATGATTCATCCCCTCTTTCACCCCCTATATCTTGTTATACATACCGATTTTGATAAAACATGTTTAAGAACCACCGCCGAAATCCAGCTTTTAAATAAAAAAACTGTATGCAAATCGGTCCATCCGTTTATAAGCTACGTCATGTGTGTATCTGTACACACACACATAGCGGTCTAACTTACTTAACAAACTACTTTGTCTTTTTTGTCGGGGGCATAAAACAAACAATACAAATTAATAGAATAAAGCACAAAATTTATCTCTGTCACGTTCACTGTTCACGAAAACTTGATAGTTCCTATGATGCATTAAGGCCAACACTTTGGGCTACCTGCTCATTTCCTTATTAGTATTATATTAGTAATAGTTGTTTTGCAAAAAAACCCGAACACATTTTTTACGGTGGTCACTTTCTTGTGAAACACATTGTGTGTCTAGCAGTACTTATTTATTATTTACTAGTTTGTGCCCGCCGCTTCACATGCGTTGGACCTGTATAAAATGTAGCCTATGTGTTAATCCTGGTGAACATAAGTATGTGTGCAAAATTTCAGCTGCCGTTGGCTAGTTTTAGAACAGTAACATAGTTTTGAAACAGTAACAAACATCCATACATACTCCCCAAACTTTTGCGTTTATAATATTAGTAGGATTTAAGTACCATCAGGTGTGATTGTAGTCAAAAAGAGTGTTATTTACTCTGATTGCTTTGTTCACAGGTATAATAACACTGCTAGCGCTGATGTTCCTGACGCAGTACTTCTACTTCATCCCGAAGGCGTGCCTCTCCTCCGTGCTCATCTGCGCGGTCATATTCATGGTGAGGACAGAAAACATCATTCGATTACTTCGCACGAGTTGACAAGACTTGATCACCCCAACAGTTATAATTTACTCCCTAGTTTGTGCCATCCGCCACGATCCTGCGCCAGTCCTATCCATCATAATTTAGTCATCAAACTTTAATTAAAACGGTAATTACAACTAATAAAATTATTGAAAGAAAATTAAATGAAAATAGGAAATAATGTTGAAAGTTAAAAATAAAACTCACAGATAATTAAAAAATATATTTTACATAATCATAAATTATAATCAAATGTCAAAGAAAAACAATTTTACATAAATTATAAAAATCAATCAATAATAATAATCAAATGCCAAAGAAGAATGTACCTACATATAAAATCTCCAAACATAAAAATAATAAAGATAACAATAAAAATCAGAAACGTAGTCATACATCACACAAAAACTCGCGCATAATTTTCGCCTTGGCCAACTGACTTACGTGGTCGAAGGTCCCTGCTGGCTAATAACTACGTTATTAATTACATAAGCAAAGCTAATTTGGTAAAGTCGAAAGTGGCATCGACTATAAATCATCACGTAATATTTCTCAGCATAGAACTCCATTTTATTTAGGATACTCCAATCATATACAGCGTTGACATTCGACTGCAGCGCCAAACAATCTGCTTCAGACTTTACCTCAAAGTAAATCTTTGAGTCGTCCGCATAAAGTAGGCAACTTGCATGGGATATGGTCGCTGAAGATCGTTAACCATGATAAAAAAGAGGTTCCAGCATGAAGCCCTGACTCGACCCGGACCGCGTGTGATAGGGTCGCGACTCATACATACCAAGTTTAACAAACTGCTGGCGATCTTGAAGCCAATAAGGCAAAGAAGACGGGGAGTAAAGCCTATTGCACTTAATTTTGCCAGTAGTAAGTCGTTGTTGACCCTATCAAACGCCTTCCTGAAATCAAAGTAAAGCACGTCTGGGAACCTCTTTCCATGCAAGCAGAAACATATTCGGTTAGTAATTATGTAGAGGTAGTGTGTAAATCATCATTTCAACCATAAAACATCCACTGATGAACACAGGCCTCCCACATGGATCTCCATGAGGGGTAGTTGCCATTCTCACCACGCTTGGCAGGCGGGTTGGTGAGCGCAGTTTGCGATGTTGATACACGGATAGACGCTGCTGCCCATCTTCCGGAGGTATCCCTTAGCAGGCTCTTACTGCATCCATGGGCATGAGAGGAGGGGTATCATTCTACTGCCGGCACCCCACGGCAGTTTGTAAATATATGTAGTGTATTCAGTATTCAGTTGTTTATTGCTTTCCATTATAAACATAGGTCTTAAATATAGTTAAATAGTACAGAATGGAACCCTGATGGGCACTGCAATCTAAATGTAGGTATAAGAAAGTAGGTGTCATGCAAGATAATGTCAGTTAAATGTTATTGAAATAGAAAGTTAGTCATAAAATGATATAGCATTAATTTTACAATTAAAAATTTGTCATGAAAATAATGATGTACGTCTTATTTACAAGGTACATATATAAATTGGAGTAGGGGCACTGAAATTTCCTTTATAGTTCATCATCATCATCATCATCATCAGCCTATATTAGTCCACTGCTGGACATAGGCCTCCCCAAATCCTTTATAGTTGTTATAACAAAACTGTGTACAAAATATTCTTGCAAATTATAATAGCATTTTTGAACAAGGTGGTGTTTGAGTTTATTTTTAAATGTGTTTTCTGATTCTGAATATTTTATAAATTTTGGTAGATGATTAAAAATATTAATTGCCATGACATGTGGACTAAAATTATGCATTACCAATGTAGGATTTGGAAGCACTAACCGGTTTCTGTATCTTAGATCAATATTTAGATTGTCTTTATACTCGAATGTGTCCTTTGCTGTAATAAAACAGTTTGAATATTTTTCAACAAATTTGTACACTTTTAAGATGTAAATGCATGCAGTTGTTAATATATTTAATTTTATGAAGCGGGGCCTACAAGCTAGGCAAGGCTTCCGTACTTTCGATGTGTGCTAGGATGCATAATGCATCTTTTGTACATAATGTACCTTTGTGTTTAGTGTCAAATAATTATTACGGCTAAGAACTTACATATACGTAATAGAACTTAATGTATTAATCGCGTGCCTGAACTAGGTAATTCTGTTTTTCAGGCACTGATAAATACTTTAGTGACCTGGATGCAACATAGAGTTTTATCAAAATCATCGCAAGAATCAGTCTCATTATATGAATAATATGTTTTTATTAACTCGTTGCATTTAGTTTTAGCAGTTTTATTGCCGTGGGGTGCCGGCAGTAGAATGTTACCCCTCCTCTCATACCCATGGATGCAGTAAGAGCCTGCTAAGGGATACCTCCGGAAGATGGGCAGCAGCGTCTTTCCATGTATTAACATCCCGTACTGCGCTCGCCAACACGCCTGCCAAGCGTGGTGAGTATGGCAACTACCCCTCATGGAGATCCATGAGGGAGGCCTGTGTTCAGTAGTGGACGTTTTACGGCTGGAATGATGATTAACTCGTTAGTTTATGCTGCTGCTGATGTGTTATTACTAGGTACATATATTGGATTATGGGGTATTAGCGTGATTACGTTTATTTTTATCCCGACGTTTCGGCCGGAATGCACCTGGTCGTGGTCGCGGGAAGACTGGCGTGCGTGTGACAGTCTTTTACTTTTTCTTTATACTGCTGTGGACAGAAGCTTCAGTGTGATGGTTTCCAGGTCGACCTCTCCATAATCCGTCGCCTCTGGCGGGCGGACCGCTCGGAGCTGTGCGTGCTGATCCTCACGCTGTCGGCCAGCGTGCTGCTGACCGTGGAGCTGGCGGTCGGCGCGGGCGCCGCGGCCAGTCTGGCGCTGCTGCTGCGCGCCGTCATGCGGCCGCGCGTGCACGTGGCGGCCTTGAAGGTAGGAAGTAGAAACTTGTTTCGTCTTGACGAGAACAAAGCCAGTGGCCCTGACTGTATACCAGTTAGGGCACTAAAGCGCTGTGCACCTGAATTGTCTCCGGTCCTGACTTGCTCGTACCGCCTCTCACTTGTAAAGAGAACCGTACCTAAATCTTGGAAGCAAACCAATGTGCAACCTGTTCCCAAAAAAGGAAACCGTGCTGATCCGACCAATTACAGGCCTATCTCAATCACCTCCATAATCTGCAAGGTTATGGAGAAAGTACTAAACCATAAGCTGCTGACGTACCTTGAAGTCAATGATCTGCTTAGTGTGACGATCACTATATATGGTTTTCGCCGCGGACGACTGGCGATCTTCTCGTATACGTCACGCACAAATGGGGGGAAGCCATCGAAAAACACGGAGAAGCAATAGCCGTTTCTCTTGACGTTTCGAAGGCATTTGATCGGGTTTGGCACGCGAGTTTGCTAAATAAGCTTCCATCGTACGGACTGTCATCTGCATTCTGTGCTTGGATATCTGACTTTTTGAGTGAACGGTCGATCAAAGTGGTCGTTGATGGCTGCTCCTCTGACTACATGGCTATTAATGCCGGAGTTCCTAAAGGGTCTGTTCTCTCTGCGACGCTTTTCTTGCTGCACATTAATGACTTGCTTCAGCTGGGCATTATTGGGTATGCAGATGACAGTACCGTTACAGAGAGATATATATCCAACACACGATCTACCAGTCAGGAGATAGATTATCTGAGACAGGCTATGATTGAACGAACAAATCAGGCTCTTCAAACTGTCTGCCTTTGGGGAGAAAGCAACAGAGTTAGTTTTAACGCTGCTAAAACACAAGCGTGTGTGTTTTCTGCCAAAAAACACGAATTTGACCTAGCACCAGTGTTTTGTGGTACTACTGTAGATGTTACTGGCTACCTTGAACTTCTTGGCATAGGGTTAACAGCTAACCTCAACTTTGGCACTTCCATCGAATCAAAGGCTCAAATAGAGGCTAAAAAGTTGGGCATCTTAAATAAGGTAAAGCGATACTTCACACCGGGACAGCTTCTCGCACTCTACAAAGGTCAAGTCCGATCTTGCATGGAGTATTGCAGCCACCTTTGGGATGGTTCAGCTAAATACCAACTCGCTGCACTCGATTCGGTGGAACGCAGAGCTAGGAGGCCCATTGGTGAGGAATATCTTGTGACGTCAAAGCTTGACAGCCTAAGTCACCGTCGCAAGGTAGCATGTATATCAGTTTTCTACAGATTGTACTACGGAGAGTGCTCGCAGGAACTACATGACTTAATTCCACCATCACCCTTTTTCCATAGAAACTACAGACACACTGAACACTATCATCCTCATTTGGTTGAAATCCCAGGAGAAGGTAAATTCAAGGAGAACTAAACGCTTCCAATCGTCTTTTATAATGCGCACTGCTCTCGAGTGGAACAAACTACCATCGTCTGTGTTTCCAACCTCTTATGACCCGATTACGTTTAAGAAAAGAGTTAATAGGCATTTTCTAGGGAAGCTCGCTCCATCGTCGATCTCATTCTTGCGATAGCAAGGATGAAATCGAGAGCTAACCTATCTAACATAAAAAAAATAGGAGGGGCGGGCGTGCGGCCAGCCTGGCGCTGCTGCTGCGCGCCGTCATGCGGCCACATATAATAAAAATGCCTCATTGTAAAAATGGAACCTCAAAATGTGTTTTCTGTAAAATTTCGGATAATTAGTTTACTATGCTTAAGGTGCGGTGCGTAAATGCATTTTCAATCTTTCATTTGGTAATCTTGATACATGTTGTGTCGGCAGTGGTCCGGCGGCGCAGCGAGCGTGCTGCGGCCGAGTGGCGCCCTCTGCTACGTGAACGCGGGGCGCGTGGCGCGCCGCGTGGGCGCCGCCGCCGCGCAGCAGCGCGCGCCCGCCGTGCTGCTGGACTGCGCGCAGATATCGCTCGTGGACTACTCGGCCGCGCAGGTGTGTATGGCACATCATCATCATCATCATTATCATTTCGGACGTAGCGTGTTTACGTCAGGTTTGCATAAAAAAGTTTTTGTGTAAATTTACCATTTTCTTGCTGACTGTACATTTTTTCCAAAATCTGTGAATGCAGTTCAGAATATCACAAAAAGTTAAGAATGGTTTTCTAGGAACGCTTTCCTGTAACTATAACGGTTAAGGTACCTGCCCTTACTGTCCCTTCTCAAAAATCCACTCTGTAAGTATATGAAAATCATGTATGTGATAATTTCACAACTGAAATGGTTGCTTAAATTTTTACTATCAGCAATCACCAAAGAAAAAAATGTTTTTTTTCTTAGCTCTCAAGAAGCTCAAGCTATCTCAACATAACTAGCCGCACTCCGCAGTTTCAGTCGCGTAGTTCCCGTTCCTGTGAGAGTACGGGGATAAAAAATTGCCTATGTTACTCAGGGATACTGTAGCTTTCATCACATGTACCTTATAGTTTAGTTTCGGTGGTCTTACAGACCACGTAGTAAACCATTAGACCGCCATTTGTAAAATGTGATTTTTTACATTATTACAAAATAGAAAATCCACTTTTGAACCTAGGATATTTTTTACATAACATCAACTAAGTAGTAAAATTGCAAATAAAAATGTTAAAAGAATTCAGCAGCGTCTTTCTGTGTATCAACATCCCGAACTGCGCCTGCCAATCCGCCTGCAAAAACCGCTGATGAGTATGGTGATTAACCTCATGGAGATCCATGAGGCAGGCCGGTGTTCTGTAGAGGACGTTTTACGGCTGAAATGATGATGATGAAAATAATTCCCAATGTTTTTACCTTCCAAAACTACTTGCCTTCATGGACTAAAGCCCCCGTTCGGGTTAGTTCACCTGTTATAATAATACACCCTGTAGAACTTTTTATTTTATTTATATTCCAGGTCTTAGAGCGCCTAGTGAAGAAGCTGAAGCTATCCAATCAGAAGCTTATCCTCTTCCGCGCGCAACCCGACGTCATAGACCGGCTGGAGAGCATCGAGGGTCTGGAGACCAGGGCGCTGCGGGCCGCCAGCCCCGCCACGGCGATCGCGATGGTCGAGGAGGCGAAGGGGGAAGATGAGGCCACTGCCTTGCTGAAAGATGTCGTTTAAGAGAACATAAAGAAAAGAAGATACCATGTGGCTAGGATAGTACATAAACTACAGACAATGAACAGGAGAATTCTTGTAGTTATCTGTAGATGGCGCTACCTTTCGACTCAGATCGTCTAGAGTTCTGTAGCTCAGTTGGTTAAATCACTTCTGGCTTTAGGAATGGTCAAGGATTGATTGGTCCGAACGTGAGTTCAAACCCCCCGGGAATGGAACTTTTTAGATGAGGTTTTTCATTCAATTTTCGTACACTATTTGCTCTGCGAAGACGAGTCAAGCGAAGCGCAAGCCTACCTACCTTTTCTAGAAGTGCTTGTCGTTTTTTGAACCCTCATAAACTTGGGCATTATACCATAGATAAACAAAATTCTCGGGATGTGATTGATGTCCATAGTGAACTTATTACATTTATAAAGATTCAATACAAAAGCTGTTATACCTACATAATTTTTTTCGAGATTTTATTCACATGTCAAAAACCCCGATTTCGTCACTGACTGATGATCATAAAAACTATAGGGTAGGTACATACTCATAGCAGGAAGATAACATAGGGCAGGTACTCATAGTAGGGAGATAACTCATAGGGCAGGTACTCATAGTAGGGAGATAACTCATAGGGCAGGTACTTCCTGAAGTCCTACAAAGCTGACGTTTGATATGTAGCCTTGTATTAGTAGATACACAAAGAACGACAAACATTAGAAAACTTAGAACCTCAATCCCTTAAACTAGGGGTTGGAAGTTTCTAGAGACTTCAGAACATTTTGATGATTACTGCAGATTACTGTTAAACAATGCCAAGTCAAATTTTGACTAAGCTGTAGAGTTTGTAAAGATAGGGCTTGTACGGTTAGAGCATGTAGAGTTAGAAGCTTGGCTCTACATACCATCTGGCAAAGTAGTCTTTGTCACACTTTACATGAGAATGTTTTTGGTGGGATATTAATTACAAAAAATTAAAAAGATAAGAATTTAGCAAACCCGTATTTATTTAATTCTTGCGAACACATGTAAAAAGGATGTAAAGGATGTTTTATTGTAGATTTTAACTAGCTTCAAATATTTATAAAATGTACAAATTATGTTTAATACTAGATTATAAGTACACTAGCAGTATTCTTAGCAGAGACTTCAATTAATATGCCTTTTAGGTGAATAAATATTTTTTATTGTTATTCCGGATTTATATTTTGTTAAACCCTAAACCACGTGCAATTCTGTGTGTTCATTCGTTTGGGCTTCCTATACTATCTATACTTAATATTAAAAGCATTGGTACGGGGGTACCAGTAAAGAGGGGTCACGTCCATACTCTGTAAGACTATGGAACGTGTCCTCAACCACAGGCTCCTTGCGTACCTTGAAGCGAATGACCTTCTCAGTGACCGCCAATACGGCTTTCGCCAAAACCGTTCCACTAGGGATCGGGATCTTCTAGCGTACGCTACTCACATCTGGAGTGAGGCCATCGAGAAATACGGAGAGGCGGTCGCCGTTTCCCTTGACATCTCGAAGGCTTTTGACAGGGTTTGGCATGACAGCCTTATTAGCAAGCTTCCTTCATTCGGCCTGCTTACTGGACCTCAGATTTCGGACTTTCTGCGGGATAGATGCGGGTAGTTGTTGACGGTTGCTCGTCCGATCAAATGGCGATCAATGCCAGTGTTCCCCAGGGGTCAGTGCTCTCTGCAACACTATTCCTGCTACATATCGACAATCTGCTGAAGCCCGGTATCTTTGGGTACGCAGACGACAGCACAGGTGTAGAGAGCTACACATCCAACGCACGAACCAGTGGACCACAGATCCAGTCACTCAGGGAGGCAATGGTAGAACGCTTGAACTTGTCCCTTCTAATTCTAATTCTAGGGGGGGGTTACCAGATCTGCACTGACGTCCCGCATTGGGGTGTATTGTGCATTGACCCCCGAGGTGCTGCCTCGACCCTTAAGGTCGTTTCTGACTGGGGTGATGCCAACCTGGTCAAGTTCAATGCCACTAAGACCCAGGCGTGTCTGTTTTCTGCCAAAAAAAGGCCGCTTGATCTGTCTCCCTCTTTCCAAAATGTGTCTGTACCGATGACTAATCAACTTGAACTCCTTGGCATTACCCTCTCGTCGACTCGGAATTTTGGCTCCTACATTGAGTCAAAAGCGCAAGTTGCCGCTAAAAAACTTGGTATCCTCTCTAAGGTGCGACGGTACTTCGTACTAGAACAACTACTAAGCTTGTACAAAGCGCAGGTTAGATCATGTATGGAGTACTGTTGCCACCTTTGGGATGGCTCTGCCAAGTATCAACTTGAGGCTCCGGAGTCGATAGAAAGGCGTGCAAAAAGAATCATAGGCAATGACACATTACTCGAGTCACGGTTACAAAGCCTAGAACATAGACGTAAGGTGGTATCGGTATTTTATAGGATACATTTTGGAGAATGCGCTTTCGAGTTGCACAATTAAATTCCGCCAGCCCCTTTTTTCTACCGTACATCCAGGGCAACCCGGTCAAGGTGCCATAGATACATGGTTTATATACCATACTTACGCACGAAACGCTTTGATTCCACATTTTTTATGCGTACTGCGAAGATCTGGAATTTTACCGGAGCCGGAGTCAGTATTCCCCGAAAAGTACAATTTGGGTATCTTCAAATCAAGGGTAAACATGTACTTTCTAGGCAGGCGTATCCCATCCTAGACCATATCATAACATCAGGCAAGATGTGGTCAAACGCAAGCATATACGAAATAAAAAAAAGGGCCGAAGGCCTCAAAAGGTAACCAAAGTTCAAAAATGGCATTTTTGGGTTTTTGGACGTTTTCGGCCATTTGAAGATTTATTTTTTTGGTGACCGGTTGAGGTCACAATAACTCCGGTCCCTGTGACCCTAGGGTCTAGGGGCTAGGGAGAAGGGTGCTAACAAAAAAGGTTTCATGTAAATCGGTCAATGCGTTCGGTTGTAGGTAATCGTCTCATGCACAGACAGACAGACAGCGTTATCCATATTAGGGGGGAAAGATTCGTATTTTGTACGTTTTTATAAACTCAAAAACTACTGGACCACTGGATTTTCAAAATTCTTTTACCATTAGAAAGCTACATTGTCCCTTGTATGGTAGGGACAATGGTTACAATGAGCTATATCTTATTCCGTATTAATACCGCTCTCCCCTCCTCACCTCGATGTTTTGTGGAGATAAACACCTTAAACTTTTATAGCTAAAAGAAATGTAACGATTATAGGAAAATTAAAACGAACTCTCTGATTAGCCTAAGTACTTTTTTAGAAAACCGATAGTTTAAAAAATCTACCTACATTAGTTAAGTTTATTTTTTATTATTTTTTTTATGACAAGAGGAGCGCCAACAAATATAAAGGTTATATTTGTTTGATGGCACGGAGTGTCGGCAGTAGTATGTTGCCTCTCCTCTCTTACCCTATGTGCAGCTGTGGACGTGGACAGCAGACCCACGGCTGAGATGACGATGGCACGGAACCCTCGGTGCGCAAGTCTAAAAAATAATCATGTTAATATATAGAGTTTCGCGCCACCACTATAGTCCCATAGACGCTGCATAGAACTAGAACCTAGAACTCAATACAGTTTATTGTAAATTATAGTTCCTTCTTTTGCCGTAACACTTCAGCGGTGGCGCTGTCTTATAGGTACGACATGGCAGAAGACTGCATCACAGAACAATAGGTACACAGAATCTTTATCTATAGGTAGGTGTAGGTCTAGCGAGGCGAGAGGACTGCATTGTATTCAGCTGTTCTGTTCTGTGGCAATGAGACAACCGACAAGAGTTGCTTTTGTTTGGCATGTACATTCTAGACTTGGAATAATGAACGTTATAGAACGAATGTAATATGTATGACAGTTACATTGTTGCCATCTACTTTACAGTCCCTACGCTACGGGGGGCGTCATAAATAACAAACAAAAGTACTTAGCAATTATTTATTTATTTATTTATATATTCTTGGAAAACAAACAGCTTGAGAAACTTAAATCTAGTAGAAGAGTAAACATAGAAAATAACTAGCCTTGAGTAGTTTTCACATATAGCTTGGTTGTATACAGTATACTTGGTTTATACATAACTAGCTTCTGCCCGCCACTTTGCATGCGTTGTACCCAGATAAAAAATAGCCTGTATTAATCCAGGCCTGCATCTATACGTGTGCCAAGTATTAGCTAAATCTGTTGGGTAGTTTTTGCGTGAAAAGGTAACAAACATCCATACATCTAAATAAACAAACTTTCGGCTTTATAATATAAGTGAGATAAAAGAATATCAATAATATTCTAACATTTTGTTTCTTCAAAGACTAATAGTTACTGGAGATACGTAGAAGAAGAGCCTTTCAAAAACAATTATACCTCGTGTGTTCATAAGTCTTGAGACACAGTAAAACTAAAATATTTTTGGAGCTAAGTTGAGTATTCATTTATTGGATATTAAAATTAAAACTACTGACATCTAGATCTGTATTTAAAAATAAATCATTCAAAATGGCCGCCTTTGCATTCAATGCAGGCCTTCAAACGCGTGCGCCATTCATCTATGGCGGCACGAATCTTTTCAATGGGAATCCGTTTCGATTCTTTAATAAGGGCTCGCTTGAGAGAATCCAGGTTTGGGTGAGACTTTCTGCATGCCGTCAGCTCCAATTCCGTCCATAAAGAATAATCCAAAGGATTCAAGTCAGGGCTTGACGAGGGCCAATCTTCGCTCCGAATGAAGCCTGGCAAATTGGCCTCCAGCCAACGTTGGGTAGTCTTAGCTTTATGGGAGGGAGCAGAGTCCTGTTGGAAAACCCAGTATTTTCCAGCGAATAGCGTATCATTTAATGGTTTAACCACCGCTTCCAATATGTCGGTTTGGTAATTTTGTGCCCTCACCTTGACGCCTTGCTGGCAAAAATGAAGCGAAGTGACCCCCTCGTAGGAAACACCCCACCAAACCATCACACTTGCTGGATGATGCTGGCGCTGGACATTGCGTACAGATGGCTGGACGTCCTTTGAACTTCTGGCGTAAACCTTATTGTTCTGCCGGTTAAACTTTTCTTCCACCGTGAAGATCTTTTCATCGGTAAACAGGATATTTTTTGGATCGTGTCTCTTCAATAGGTTCCGACATCGTTCCAGTCGCAATTTACAAAGACGCTCGTTTAAATAATGCACTTTCCTTCGACTGTAGGCCTTTAGTTTAAGATCATATTTAAGTATCCTGTTCACCGATATTCGCGAAATGTTGGTCTGCAGAGCTAATTTCTTTTGAGTCCGGCAAGGGTTGCGATGAATTCGCTCTCTGATTACTTTGATGTTGGCGGGCGTCCTTACAGACCGCGGGCGGCCACATCTTCCACGGTCTTCTAAAGAGCCGGTCTCCTTGTACCTCTTTATGGTATAATACACAAAGTTCCGACTACATCCCAAACTTTGGATTTCACTAAAAACTTGCATTGGTTTTTTTCCTGCTTGAAACAGTGAAATTACAGTCGCACGCAAATCTTTTGTTGGCGCTATTTTCACGGAGAATGAAACAAATATTCAAAAGTATATTTTTTCTGATTCAAAACATTCGAAATTTAAATTTTAAAAGTTTAGAAAAGGTTGCATGAATTACTTTCTTTTTAAATTAATTAAATAAGTTCGTCTGAAAACTTATGAACACACGAGGTAGTAACAAACAATTTATATTATACTTAAGCCGAGAGTCCAGATTGTCGACCCTCAATATTATATCTAACCCTCAAGTCTTTCATCATTCATCATTTCAGCCGTAGGACGCCGCTGGACATAGGCCTCCCTCATGGATATCCAGTTATTGCGGTTGGAAGCAATCTGCATCCACCGTCGACCTGCGGTCTTAGAATAGAATAGAATAGAATAGAATAGAAAATATTTATTGAAAATTGTTGTACATAAAAATCTTAAAATTAGTTTGTACTGTTTTTAACAATTTGTCCTTATCAAGACGTACAATATCAGTAATTTAATTATAACTCTAAAAATATCTACAGAAGAGATGTGCACCTATTTCTAAAATATAAAAAGAGCTTAATCTTAAATAATACTTTGAACTAAGTACTCCCCGAGACTATAGAAGGAACCAGCAATTAACCATTTCCTTAATTGGTTTTTGAATATGTTACCTTCTAATATTTTTAAATCATTGGGTAGGCTATTATAAATTTTATATGCTGTGATATATGTACTTTTATAGTACATCGTATTGTTCACCTGGGGAATACAAATATTATGTTTATGTTTAGTTCGTAAGGAGGAAGAGCGACATGATATTTTTTCAAAGAAATATTTTTTATTGTTTTTTATAAAAATGCAAATTTCTAAAATGTATATACAAGTAAGCGTAAGAATATTCTCAGTTCTAAAGATGTCACGGAGTGAATCTGTACTTTTTAAGTTATATATGCATCTCAATGTTCTTTTTTGCATCAAAAAGGTTGTTTGGACATCTACAGAGTTTCCCCAGAATATGATCCCGTAACTGGATCGTCCGTCGATCTACATCTTCACCAGGTCATCATCCCATCTTGTCCCTCAAGTCTTTATCCTGAGGTAATCCATCATCTCTCCATCATCTCTGCGGTCTTCACGACCAAGTGTACGCGGGACACGTGGATCTGCTTTAAGGGTATCTCCGGCTTGTTGCTCGCAGATTCGACCAAAATCACACTGGTTCGGGCTAGAGAGCTTCCGTGTCCTTACTACATTGGTAAAGCCCTCTGCATCACAGGACTCTTTACTTTACTCTTTACTGCTTTATTGATACGATTACGTGAGTAATGAGTACCTACCTAATGATTAAGTACCTATACGTAACTGTTATAATAACATAATAAATTATTTTAAGTGTTTTAGTTACGGCATAGTTTTTAAGGTGATGATATTTCAGTAATAGCTTTAAAATCATGCTATTATATTGGCTGACCTAGATAGAAACAGTGCTAAGCTAGGTAAGATGTTACTGAATATATTAATTATTCCAAACTTGGGTATTATTTACTTATAGTTGGCATCCCTAAAAATAGAACGAATGGCTGGCAGTTGTGGGGCTCGGTCATTCGTTTCGTTCCCATCTCATTCGCCGCTGTCTTCATCGACCGACTCGTTTCGACGGTCGTGTATTTCTTATTTTGAAGGATTTAGAAGAAAATATGTAAATCCTGACTGAAAACTGGACATTTTTTTTATAAAACCGTGCTAGCATTTTAAGAACGACTCTGAAACAGTGCGTGTGCGTTCTATCAGCGAATAACATCCGACTTTCGCGTGTTTACGTTTCGGGTATCTTGGCGTTTGTTTTGCAAACAGATAGTTTACCCTCCGGTCGAGTTAAAAAGATGCCAATTTCTCAGTGAAAAGTGTCCTTAAAGCCGGCAATATGATGAAGTTATTGTTTTGTGGCCTGCTGTGGGTGGTGAGCGGGGAGATCGATAATAAGATGGTGCAACTGAGCCAGCATTTGCAGGAGGAGATGGCGGAAGTATGGGACATGGCTGTGGTGAATTATTCGGAGCCGGTGGTCAATGCCACCTACAAGGCGAGCGTGGAGTTCGACATGAGAGCCATGGGCCCGCTCTACAACTCTACGCATATGGTCATAGACATGATCGCCGAGAAAGAGGCGTATCCTGAAGGTAAACTTTTGTTTTTTTTTTATAAAACCAACAAACCAATTGTTCGATTAAAATCTTTAGCCGGATTGAGATTCTAACTAGACCAAATTATTCATCATAAGTTATTTATCATATGTTCAAGGTTGTCCAGTTAGCAATATCAGCAATATGTAAAGTTTCCTTTGTTTCAATAGTTGTGCTTATTCATATTTTTAACTACCCAAATTATCTAGATTGTGTAAAAATTTATGATTATTATTATTTATGGTCATAGATCTTAAAATACTACACATTTTTAAACCACAATGTGATGCAAAATCAAAGCCACAGTTTTACCATGTAAATTGTACCTTTTATATTGAAAGTAATTTGTTAGCAAGAGAAGACATTCTGACAATTCTGAGTCACAATTTCATTGTGTGGTTTTTGCTACCACAACTTAGGTCATGAAATACTTTACTATAGTATTATCTTTATTATAATAGTAGCCTCTCCTCTTTGCCTGTGGATGCAGTAAGAATCTGCTAAGGGATACCTCTGGAAGTCGGGCAAAAGCATCTTTCTGAGTGTCAACATCCCATACTGAGCTGGCCAACACACCTGCCAAGAGTGGTGAGTATGGTAACAACGTCAATACTTGGAATTGTAGAAGGAGGCCTATGTCCAGCAGAGAAGTCCTATGGCTGAGATGATGATGATCATAACTGAAGGAATTAGTGCCCACAAAGCTCAAAAGTGTTACCGAAGGTGGTAACATTTTATTTCTTTCAATGCAGGTAAAGGTAACTTTACGGAAATAAAAAACATAATACTTTGTATTTTGATTAGAATTAATTGACCTTTCCTTTGTCCTAAATTGTCAAAATATGTAGTGCTTTTCCTGTTGGGCATCCTTGTAAAACAAAATAAATTGTGGTTATTTTTATGATTATATTAAGTATATTATATTATTTATAAATAAATAATAAAATAATAATAAATTATTTATAAATAAATAATACTGGCACAGCACAATCTAGTTATCAACATAACTAAGCAAAGCTTGATATTATACTATAAAAAACTATCCCATCAAGAACTTTACCAAAGGGAGTCACTGTAGTGCCAAGGTAATTACCACACAATAGCCTCCACAGAATAAACTGCAATTACTCTTAACAATGCCAAGCAAATGGACCTACAGACATTCCTCAAGAACAATATGGCTAAATGCTATCTGAAATCTCTGAGAAGTGTGGTGATCAAGCTTAGTGTACTGTTGATTCTGTCATTGTCAAGTTTTACTTATATTTTTTGTAGACACTTGCCTAATATTACTGTATTCAGGCCCTTTAGTCCATTTTCATAATTACTGGTTCGTAATTGGCTACTAAAGAAGAATTATTTTTCGCTGTTTCATATATAATTATCAAACAAGAATTTATTTGCCGTTTTTGTAATTGAGTATTTTTTCTTTGTTCGAAGTTAATTACAAAACTTATAGCATATGACATACTATTTGCTATGTGGATGAGCAAGTTTGCTCGTATAATAATAATCATCATCATCATTATATCAGCAAGTTTACACCCACTGCTGGGTATAGGCCTCCTCTTCAAGATGCCGATGTAAACAGTCCTGTGCCAGCCTCATCCAATCCTGTGTCCTCATAACGTCCTCCAGCACAGTAGGTATAATAATAATAATAAATTAAATTTTTATAAAATAATTAATGATTTAAATTGTTAGAAACCAAAAAATGTGACATTGTCTTTATAATTATGTGCGTTAACATAACTGCCGATGCACTCACACTGGTTTTGCCAATAAACCAAACAGTTATAGTAACCATTTATCAATCATGTTGCACAAACTTTTGTAAAAATATTTAGTATTATTTTTTATACACCACATCTGGCTAACACTGTATGTAGGTACACTGATTCCAAATGAGTGAACTCACTTATTTCGTGTGGAAACAACGATTTAAACATTTGAAAATAATCAATTATGGGTGAATGAATATTGCAATAAAAATAACTTTCCTTGTTCCTTGATAACTGTTTGATCATGTAGCACGTATTAGATCCACTCCGATTACAACAGGACAACTTTGAAGTTATAACTGGAATTTACTATTGTGACACAAAGACAATGACATTATTGAATAACACATTTTCTATTCTATTACACCAATTCCTAGAAACGAAAACCTAACATTCCTATCATTTGAAAAAAAAATGCCAGCATCAATCAGATCAGTCCTTGGTCTTACGCGATAAATACCCGATAATCCCATATTTTAATAATGTGTTGTGATCGCGAAAGTTTAAAAAAGACTAGTCCTTGGTCTGTAGCAGTGTTTAATCAGATGGAAGGAAAGGGAGGACTTTGCCCTTAGGAAAATAATGGTTGAAAGTAGCAGTGATTGATTTAATGTTCTCTAATTTATGTTTGCGTTTTCATTCAGAAGTGTAAAAAAAAATGCCATTAAGCTATCAGCTGGTTTTCAACAACATGTCTTCTAGAATGTTTGCTGCAAGCTGCACAAACTTCAAAGAACGCAAATGAAAGCTATCTTTCATCTAAAGGGCTAACTATGCTAGAGCTTACAAGGGCTCTTAACATGCCGGTTTCCTTCGCGATGAGAATATGCCGACAGCAGCTCATCACTACGCCTCTGCTTTAAAGCCGACCATATTAAATCGGATGGAAGTGACTGGAAGAGGGGACGCTTTAAATAACAAAGGAATGCGTGCATTCTAATAAGAATACAATAACTCCTAGCGAACAAAGATTGTGATAAAGAACAATTGAATTACTTTTTGTTTGATAGACAGAAGCGCGAACCCGTGCACTTCTGACAGGATATTGTCTTAGCTATCTTTTTGGTATGATATCTAACGAACAACTTTTGCATCTTAATTTATTGTAGGCGATTGTAATGGGCCTTTTGCATCAATTAAGGATGATTTGTGCAAATTTAGCTGTTAATGAATACTGTCAGGGACGCTGCAGTGCCTGGGACATTGTCAGATGCATTAAACTTGCTCAGCACATCTCAGCTTAGTCGACATTAGTGACAAATCACTTTGAGCCTTTGTGCGACATACTCGACAGAGTGGTGTTGCCGACGGATGTACACAAATAGGGTGTTGTCTCGAGCGATGAATAACAAACACGTGCTCACAGTTGCTTGAATTATTGAGACGGGGGCTGGCTTGAGACTAGGCTTTTGAAGTTATTATTTGTTTACATATTCGTATATCCCTAAGTATTATGGCATAAGAGGCCAAAATACTAGGTGTTGGTACTACGAAACTTGGCATACCCTTATCTACTTATTCACATTGTTTCATTCACTCCACATCCACAAAGATAATGTGATGAAAACATGCTGTACGGGACGCTGCAGTACTATTGATGTAACAACTCAAAAAAAAAATTTAAAAAAAGGTTAGGTAAAATTTATGTTACCTCCTATAGGTAGTATTGTTGTAAGTTGGACATGAACTCTTCTGAGAATCTAAGGTTTATGTTCAGAATATGTGGTGGCTGATTCAAAAGACACTCTGGCTGTCAATATAATTAACACATCAATCAAAACTAACGACATTAAATTCCTGTTATGTTTCTGAGGTTTCTTGTTGATCCGTTCTCGGTAGGCGAGACATGGTGATAGGTGCCTACGTGATGCAGTAATGGCTATAAAACCATTGTTGATTGATATTATGATACTCGGCTACTCGCGTCGGATCCCGTTGCTGTTAGGGCAGGCTGTCAAGTTAAAGTAACTTGACAGCTAGTTCGCACTGCATTTGTAAAATAATTCATAGTTCCAACTTCCAATTGGGGATATTTTTTTGAATGCGGTTTTGCACTGACAAGGCGAAAAAGTGGAATTAAACGGTTTGCTTTTTAGTTTATTCACATCTATGGTATTGGCAACCAAACCAATAAGACTAATGAAAAACCGAATTGATGATTTTTTTGTTTGATTGTAAAAATGTGACAAAGTAAACGTTTCTTTATCTTTACATCTGTTTATCGGTAAAATGTTTGCTAAACTGCAGATGGAAGCTAGTTAATAAATAAATAAGGCATGAACGCTGCACCACCTTGGGACTTCTATAAAAATAAGTAACGCAATAAAGTTCCGCTTTATATCCCTCTCCGTTCCGGGTTCGTAGAATTCCCTATCAAATGCTATACATGCATGTACTTACATATCATAAAACATCCAAACTAAAGAAAACGAACTCCTCCACAATCTAGTTCTACATCTAGTACAGTTTTATAGGTTGTGCTAGTGCAAACGAGTTGCACTACTGTGTGCACTACATGTTGCCTGCGCAGGCGCAAGTCGCGTGTCGCGGCCGTCGACCTTGCATCGCATCCCGCCTCTAGCTTTGTCTGGAACGAGAGGCTCGCCTCAACTTGATGAATTCGCTTTAAATGGTCGTAGATTCATTTTAAATGGTAGTTACGTCATCTTAACGCGTGGGGATTAAAAAGTTACATGTGGTATACCAGGTTATTTAACATTACTGTGTTACTGCTACATCTAATCGAGTTTCGGCGTTCAGTGACGGAACAGGGTTTGGGTACAGTTAGCTAAAACTTTCATATTGGCTTGCGTTTGACCACATCTTGATTGATGTTAAGCAATGATGTGGTCTAGGATGGGACACGCTTGCCTAGAAAATACCCTTGATTTGAAGATACCCAAAGAGTACTTTTTGAAACATTTTCGGAATACTGACTCCGGCTACGAATTCCAGATCTTCGCAGTACGCATTAAAAACTTATTGTAGTATTCGTACATGCGGCAGAAACACTGACAGGTACACTCACACACAGGCTCGACAACGACCGATGGACACAAGCGCACGCGTCCACTCCCACCGGCCGGTGGCTACCGCCACGTGCCGCGTCGCCCTGCGTGCACATCGTCGCACGAGACTGTGTTGTATTAGTTGGGTACGAACACAAACACAACACTTATTATTTTTTTCCGTTTTCCTTTTGATAGGATGTAGTTATCGCGGTTATTTTTGCATTACGTTAAAAAAAGGAAAAATACGTGTCAAATCATCCTCATCATTTCAGCCATAAAACGTCCACTACTGAACGCAGGCCTCCCTCATGGATGAGGGGTAGTTGGTCAAATTTTAAATCTAGCTGATTGCTTTTTAATAAGATTAGAGGTAGGTGCTATTGGAGTTAGGTTCTAGTACCTAGGCCTCCTTGAAATTTTTCCATTCGTCCCAATTAGGAGCTACTTCCCACCTTTCTCCTCGGAGGGTATTTAAAGATATGTGTGTAATATTGTAATTGCACAAAGTGCTCTCGTGCCTATTCTCATAATTATGATTGCATACACAAGTCACCTATGACTAAGTCACTTAGAGCACATGGTAAAAAATCAAAACCATCTTATGAGACTTCCGTCCGACCGTCACAGTCGCTACAGTCACCACAGTAACTTGCATATCCCTCACGCGTCACCACTCGTCCGATCGGTTTTACCCCCCGCAAAAAATGTCACACATGAAAATATTTCACATCAAAAAGTTTATTTGGATCGTTAGTTCATTTTGAAAATCTTGATTAGAGTAACCAAGTAAAGTATAAAGTACGCGCAGAAAGTTCATATTGATCGTTATAAAAGTGCCCATTTCAAGACACTCCTCCGACCATCTCATTAGTTAATTAATTTGCCAAGAGCATACCCTCTTTGTGGGATTTTCTAAGTGGGTTACTGATTACCATCTATTCTCTTTATATTGGATTTCCCTTAATTTTTGCACTCATAGACGAAGACAAAGCTTTCAAGTTATCAGATATTTTAATTAATGTTTATTTTATGAGCCTGTTATGCGCAGCGCTAACAACTATAACGGATCATTGAAATGATATCGCTTCCAAGCTGCGAGAAAAAAAGTAATAATAAAATAATACTGGACATTACACATCGTACCATCTAGCCTCAAAGGAAGCAGAGATTGTGTTGTGGGTACCAGATGATTGATGGAATGTTTACTTTTTTAAATTAACGTTAATACATAGGTATTTCTCATACATAAAAACAAGATCTTTAAAAAAACTTTTTATTACTCTAAACTCGAACTAAAAAGTTAAAAGTCTCGTACTGTCAAGACAGATCAAACGAGTCCAAACTGGAAGGGGTTGCGACGTTTAACTACCGAGTTCCTATGGCCACCTTCTGGTTCCATGATCAGATCAGCTCCATGTCATAATAATTTTGCATTGTCATCCGATTTACACATGCATGCAAAATTTCAGCTCAATCAATCAGTAACCGGGAAGTGGATCAATAACTTGCAATATTTGATTGCAGACAGACATCGGGACAGGTGAAACTAAATAAAATAAATAATGCTCGACAAATCACACAGCATCATCTAACCCCAAGCTAAGCAGAGCTTGTGTTATGGGTACTAGATGACTGATATACTTAATACATTATACTACATAGATAGATATTTTTATTATATATAGAAAAACACCCAGAACACCCTGAACAAATATCTGCAGATCGTACAGACATTTGTCCCGAGGCGGGAATCGAACCCGCAACCTCTTGCGTCGCAGGCGGACCTTCGCCCGCTGCGCCACAGAGGTCGTCATCAAAAGCTTGTAAAATACCCAGACTCGGAACAGATACCCGCCAAGAAATTATAAAAAATTGTCTCGCGGCGGGAATCGAACCCCTCCGTCTCGGCCGGCTATTAAACCAATTGCGCCACGAAGGTCGTCCAAACGTTTAAATGGAATCCAAACAGGCAATGTTGAATAGGCCTAAAGTGTTTATTGCACACTTAGCATGCCTACTGTCACTGTCAACGCCTGAACTACTTCGGATTAAAATTGAGAATTGACATAAACGAATTTCATTGTATGGCCGCCAACATGGCCAGACAATTACCTAACATAAGAATTTATTAATTAACTTGACACTGGCGGAATTGTGTAAAACCAAACACAAAAAGCCATAAAATAAAAAGGCAAGACAAAATTGAGAATTGTTATCCTACTTAATTCTCAAGTTAATAATCATGAATAACTTGTTATCCTAGTAAAACGCCTGGTTCCGGGCAGAAGCAAGTTCTCGTAATAAATGAAATTAATACTCGTTAAAAAATTCTAACAGTACTTAGGTATCAGTAAAACCAGCTGAACTCCATACGAATATAGATTTCATCGATCGCTACTAGTCCTAGAGAAGTTCATGAATATTCTCTTCAAGCTCCAGTATCAAGCGCTTGGAAACTGCCTGTAAACTATCAAAATAGGTGCTGAAACAACGGTACCTATATTTTGAACTCGTGAAAGTTTAAACACGGCGCGAACGAATATTTAAAAATTTATTTGTTATTCTGACTACTCTGGCTCTGAAATAGGTCGCATCAAATATGCATTTGAAGCTAAAATTCTTGTTTATGTTGAACTTAAATCCATATCATCATTACGGTCGTAAAACGTCCACTACTGAACACAGGCCTCCCTCATGGAGCTCCATAGTGTAGTTAGAGGGGTAGTTGCCCTACTCACCACGCTTGGCAGGAGGCGGGTTGGCACGCGCAGTACGTGATGGTAAGACACAGAAAGACGCGGCTGCCCTCTTCCGGAGGTTTCACTTAGCAGGCTCTTACTGCATCCACGGGCATGAGAGGAGGGGTAACATTCTACTGCCTGCACCCCACGGCAATATAGTATTCCTAATCCTTATAATAATGTTTCTAATAAATCTTTTTATTTATTTAGTAAAACGACAACATTGGAGTCGATAAGTCATAAAAAATGTCATAAAAAAAATACTCACACTACATCAAATGCCACTTTTTTTGTTGTAAAAATATCAATTTACAAAACACATTTAAAACAGTAATTTAAATTAAATAAAGCACATAATTGAATTGGTTCGTTTCAGAACACTTTTTCCAAGTGAAGAAAAATAAACCTCTTGATTCCATAAAAAAGCTAGACAACAGCCTTACACTACATCCAAATGGGTCAGTCTATTAAATGAATACCATTTAGGTATTCATTTAATAGATTGGCTGAACAACCGTCGTGTTCTATGACTCAAGCCGGGTGGTCTGTCTCCCTTCAAATTAGCCTCCCATCCAGTCGGGGAGAGTAATTGAGGAAACTGTGATCCGAGCAGGCATTAACGTCGCTTAGAGGGCAATCAAGACTGCCAGACGGAAAGTAGCACAAGTAACAGTTTTATTATCTGCAAGTAGCCAATGTTGTGAAGCGATACTACGGGAGATTGGGTTGGATCGGATTCAGTGCAGTAGATAGATTAACTCTTTATTGTACGCACACCATAAACATAAATAACACAAGGAGACAAACAAATAGATTTTACAAGCTTTTATTTAGCTTGCCCTGTGTGTATGTATGAATGAACTATGTTTGTTCGGGTGGAATCTTGCAACTCAATTTTGAAGCAGATATCTTCAACCAATTGAGCTAAAATTTTGTATACATGTTTTCTTTGGATGATAATGCATGGTCAGCTATGTGACGTCACTCTGAATCCAACATGGCGGAACACCCAAGATGGCGAACTACTTATTTTTAATATAAGTAGGTACTCTAATGGGTATCAAGTGAAAAGGCTTGCTGGGAATAACTCAAAAAATAAAATGACGTCACTCTGAATCCAACATGGCGTAATACCCAAGATGGCGGACTAGTTATTTTTAATGGACTTCTACAATATGGGTATCAAATGAAAGGGCTTGCTGAGAATAATTCGAAAATGAAATGACGATACTCTGAATCCAACATGGCGGAACATCCAAGATGGCCGACTAGTTTTTCTTAATGCACTCCTCTAATATGGGTATCAAATGAAAGGCCTTGCTGAGAGTTACTCGAAAAATTAAATGATCGGTACAGGCAATGAATTCATCGGAATTTAGAGATCATAAGAACCTGTTCTCGTCCTTCTTAACCATCTAAAACCTGGCCTAAAGTAATTGGCCTCAAAATCAGTTCACCTGAAAACCATGGTTAATTTGCTAAACGACAAATCATGGCCGAATTCTGGGCAAACTGGGGCATGGTCTACGCTATGGTCGGTCAGAAATTCAAATTAACTAACTGACCACCCTGTCAAAAAACTTTAGTTTAACTACCACATGACAGAATCAACTCGATCAATTTACTCGTCTGTTTATCGAATGTTATAATCAGGATTATCACACGAGAACCATAACATGGTTTCAATAATGTCATTGTATCACTCCCACGTCACCTGTCCGCCTTTCCCACGTAACACGTCTCTACTGGAGCTTGCATCAATATGTCGAACTTCACAAAACGGTTTAATATTAACTCTTTATTTTCTAGGTTCGTGACTTAGGCCCCCAGTGCTTTCACCTTTAAAGCTAGGGCCATATGCTAGCAGGAACTTTATCCTCTATCGGACATAAGCCTATCCACGTCTGGATGTTTCTTTTCTGATTGGTTAGCAAAAATATGTTACTTTCTTCTTTCTTTCAAAAGGTATGCACTCGTAGGTAGGTAGGTGTTCTAAGCGCAAAACTGTTCCATCGACGACATTTTCGGCAGTCAATTATAAATTTACACACACTCCATATAGGAGCCTTTAACAGAAATTCATAAATTATTTAATTTGCAAATAAACTGGCAGTAGATCTGTGGTTGGATCTTCGTTAAACTCGTTGAGCTACGCAGAAGTTTACGAGGCAGGCAAAGTTTATGACGTGTCTGGATAAACTGGAGATACGAGCCTTTGTATTGCTCTCTGCTCTCTTAAACAAGTCTTGTGCGTGGTATGAATCATATATTATTCGAGTACCTAACTGGTTGAAGTTGAGCTATGGCTATAAGGTTCTTGCTTTGCAGGTGTGAAATTGTATTTGAAATAGTGAAATGCACGTTATTTCACTCAAACGTTATTCTTTTCAACGGCAAGCT
Organism: Pasiphila rectangulata; assembly: GCA_963082625.1. Lineage (NCBI taxonomy): Eukaryota > Metazoa > Arthropoda > Insecta > Lepidoptera > Geometridae > Pasiphila > Pasiphila rectangulata. Next base: position 1,340,657 of record OY720246.1, on the reverse strand, counting down.
TCTTCCAAGACTTTGTCTTGGAATCCCGGTATCCAAATAAAACCATAGTCGTATGAATGAATCCCGCAATTGGAAGGTGGTTTGCCCTATTCTGCCATACTGGATACCCGACAACACAATATATAGGGGGCGAAGCCCCCTAATATGCATAGCGATGTCTGTCTGTCTGTGTGTGTATGAGACGATTAAAATTAATGATTACAACCGAACGCGTTCACCGATTTACATGAAATCTTTTTTGTTAGCACCGTCTTAATGAGAGAAGGGTACTGATTGATTTTGGTGACCACAGGAACCGGAGTTAGTGTGACCTCAAAAAGTCACCAAAAAAATTAGTCTTCAAATGGCCGAAAACGTCTAAAAACCCAAAAAAGCTATTTTTGACCTTTGGTGACCTTTTGAGGCCTTCGCCCCCTTTTCTGGTACCCCCGTACCAATGCTTGTTGAAGTTATTGCTGGCCTAAGTAAAGAACAGAAGAAGAATAATTCTTATACCGTTTCGTTTGAGTCCGACACGTTGGGAAGACATTTCAGAAATGTATTCCAACCGTGTAACAGTGTTACACATTTTAAGTGTTACAAGATATTAGACAAGATAAATTCTCGTCTAAGTACAAGATAGAATCCTTTAATATTACTTATGCAAAAAATGACACAGATATTCAAATGAAATATCACGCCAGCGAGACAAAGCTTAATCATTCTTAATCAGTTCAGCTCGAACGCGTATGCAAACGAGTTGATCTGTGAGGCAATGACTGCCGCGGATCAAAATCGGGTCCGGGTCTGGCTGCGAGTCACGCCCGATTGCAACGGCCACTCCTGGGTGATTGCTCGCTTTGTGACGCTGATTGCGTGCCTTTCAATGTTTACATTGACGATTGAGCAACGTCGCTCCCTACGTAGATACGTACGAGATTGAAATTCGGCTTGCATTGATTAAGCGTTACTTGACTCGATTGCTCTGCTGTAATTTTAATGAGTTATAGAAAATGAATAGAAGTGAAAGAGTAAGGTTTCTTCTTCGCTTCTTTCCCTCACTTGGAAAAAAAGTTTTCCGAAGCTATCGTATTCAATTATATGCTTTGTTTAATTTAAATGTGTTTTGTTTTTATTTTGTAAACTGACTATTCTATGTAGTTTTTTGCTAGATAACACTTTTGGTAATGTCTGTAGAGTTAATTAAGAAAAATACCTATTGCATTATGATTTACCAATTCCTCATTATGTATCAGTTTCAGTATATGAACTCAGGTGGCCTTGTGATCTCCATTATTCTCTCCTCGCCTACAGCTATGAACTGTTTCATCACTGCCCCCGGCGATCTGTGACGACTTTCACTAACTGCGATGACGCGCCTGGTTCGCTCCTTGATGCCGTTGCAAAATGTCCTCAAAACGAATACGATACAATGCCCTTATTATCTGTCTTCGTGCAGGCAATAACATGTTGCAAAATCGACAATGGCACTACGAGTGGAATTCTGAAGATGTGCATCATTATGGTATAAATTAACAGTTCCTTTGCGGTACCTCTTCATATAGTAAATCATGTGTTTCTGTCCGTACTGCCAGCATTTTAAGTACGAGCTATCGCCTGCTAATTAAGGTTAATATGAGTATGCTCGCTGGCCAAGGTTGCGCTGCGTTCAGAACTGCATTAGTGGTTTTGTTATGACAAAGCTTATTAGAAATACAGAAGATGAAAATTAAATTGTACCGCGGCATTTAATATTTAATTGATGATATAATTTATGATCGGTTAACGATATGTTGTTTTTTTTTTTTGTAAATTGACTTTTCTGTGTAGGTTTTTGCTGTATTGAGTAAACACTAATTGAGCAGCAGTCCTTCGGCTGACTTTATTTATTCACAGTTTAACCCTAGAGTTAAAAAATATAGGTATTACTTACGCGATGAATTCCCGTGTCGATTTCTACAAAGAGAACAGTAAAATTGCATATTCTAGACAAAAATAACCCAACTGAAAGCTATTTTCAATCTAAAAGCAAGCACTTCGTTTGATAGCTCACTTCCTAAATGCGTGTCTTGACGTAGGCGCACCGACTGACCCCAAAATGAATAAGATAACCGTAGAGTTCCTTTACCGCCGCAACGGACAATAACCAATGTCTGTATCTACACAGAGTTTACTTTTGGTGTAGGCGTTGAAAGCTGCACATCCTCTCGACTAACGAATGTATGTGACGAGTTCTAACGCAAAAGCAATTACTGTGATGATAGCGCATTAAAACAGTTTAATATTTTACCCAGCAACGACGGCACTATGAAATTATTTTCATTGCCGTCTTATTTACTTCGGCATTGCTGTTACTTTCGTCTAACACCATTCACTTGTAACTGCTTAACTGGTTCAGGTGAGCGTGACCTTCAAGCCATTGTTGCTTACCAGAAATAATTATAAATCGTTAATCTAAATCCACAAATAGCTGGAAATTGTTAGTCATTATACCGTTTCAACCTTCACCAGCGTCCAATATTTACAAACAAAGCGTGTAATCTCGTATCTCAACCACACGACCACACATACTACCAGGCTAAACAGACTTCCTTTCAACAACAGATGCACTATTTGTTTAGCCACCTGGTTGGGATGCGCCGAACACACCCTTAGGCTAGGGGCCGTCTCCACGTGCGAGGGAATCGCGGCGATTCTATAGCGCGGACTCGTCGCGATTCTCTCGCTCGTGGAGACGGCCTCTTAAGAAGTCGTTGCCACGTATTTCTATACACTCGTATAGAAATACGTGGCAACGACGATAACATCGCCGCGATTCCCTCGCTCGTGGAGACGGCCCCTAGAGTATTATTATTAGGTGTTGTTAGTTATCCGGTCAATAAGTTATAATCTGTTAGTTCCGTCACTACATATACAACGGTAAAAGTACCCATATTTCCGCCCGATGTTGCTACACATTTAGCTACACATTTAGCTACATCATCTGCTTGATAGCAATCATTTAAGTTACGGTTACGACAAACATTAAAGTTGAAACAGTTACTGGCGGGGTATGCGTTGCTCAGTAAACTCATGCAAGTGTTGACCCCTGTGACCAAAGATCTGCATAGTGCATACTAATCGCGTTCAAATATCCTTTGTTTGCCGCTGTTTGCCGGTTAACTTCGACCTAATCTGCGCTGAAACGCACGTGTGACTCTTGTGAGACATTTTGTCGTTTGAATGTAGAAGGTGTTTGACAGATGTTGATAAAGTTTTGTCGTATTCGTATGTTTTTAGTGTTCAGACCCTCAAGAAGAAAAACCGGATCATTCGTTTGTCAGTCTGTCTGCCAAGGTCCTTTTTCCCCAAAACGGCTGAAGGTATCAACTTGTAATTTATACCAAACATCTGTCCACCAAGTCTGCGGTCATTCAGAAGTTATAGCGAGTGGCAAGCATCAGCCATTAAAAAAATAAGAAGAAGCAACGAGTGTAAAAATTTTGTATGAAAAACAGAAAAGGTCCAGGGCACTTCCAGAAGTCTCTGAAATTTGAGAAGACTGGGAGTTGTCGTGGCACAAGTAAAGGTAAAATTCTGAAATATGTGTATATTGTGTCTGAAATTCGAAAAGGCCTTAATTTATTTAAGAGTATTAATTATTTTAGTTTATAACTGGTAGCGCAATATAACGTCAATCCAATACGAGACAGTAGATTGTTTATTAGTATGGCTTAACAGTTGGAGTCACACTCGCGCTACCGACTCTTTAAATGCTAATCGCCCTTTTTGAAGAACCCTATCTTTGGGAAATACTGCGGCAGGTAAATAATTCCACAACCTAATTGTTCGCGGGTGGATATTCCTCTGAAACCTGTCCCAGACACTGACTCCAGCGTGTGAAGATTGATCACTTGCCGATGGCGAGCAGAGCGATGGTAGAAAGGAACAATTCTTCAGAATATTACCCATTACACGCAGAGGACCCTCACAAGAGTCTGCTGATACCGGGGCCTAAAAAAATTAATCATTCTCGACAGAACGTAGTGTAAGCCGTATTATATTTATTAAAATAACGTAGTGGTGCGTATAGTGAGAGGCAGCACATGGCACTATTCCTTCGCCACAACCTGTTCCCGGTAATTGGTTTCCTTCTGGCGGATGTTTGCTGCTGTCGGCGCAGCGCCGCCGTATGCTATCCTCTGTTTGTTCAGACCTTAGCATTGACACAGTCAAGCTATTGTTTGTTCTTTATTGTTCGCTGACTGCCTTATGTTTTAGGTTAGGCTTCTTGTAAGCCATCGAAAACTAGATTCTAGAGTGTGTATTTGAAAGTACCAGAATTAAACAGCGCAGCGTTTTGTCGTTGTTATTGTGGCATGCTTCCTTCAATGTGTATTTTACGTTGAGTCAATAGTGAAGTTATTAATCACCTAAGTGTTATAATTATGAGATATTTCATGGCGCCCAATTTCACGTTAATTCAACAATATTTGCGTTAATCGTAACGTTTTATTTACTTTATATTTATGAATTATAAATTGTGGTTTCCCTGAAAAACGGAAAATTTTACTACAATTTTGCATGAAGTACCAGGCGGTCATAAGCGTTTAGAAGTTAGATTGATGGTGACAATGATCTTTTGCCCGGCGACCGTAGCTGATAAGATAGCGTTGTGTAACTGTAGTTGGCGCTAAACACAGATGCGGTTGGACGTCACGAAGGCCGCCCCACCTCCCGCCATCGGCGCCGCCCCCTCTGACACCCGCGCTGATAACAATAACTGCTATCGGCCCATGCTCGCCTAGTACTTTTTCAGGAGGAACGCCGTGAAAAGCAGTTTTCTCCGTGATGTCAGAGCGGTTTTTTCAGTATTTTTCTGAAAATAGTAGGCGATGTTTTAGTTTGTGGTTCTTTGACCTCTTTAAGGGGCATTATCACGAAACCCTAAATGCATCGCGTGCCGCGAACACTTGGCGATACTGCGACTGGGCCACTTGCCAAGCTTTATTTCAGAAGTACGCATTCCCTTCCAGCTACCTGGACATGTCTATTCCATGATAATGTTTATTTCAGTTTCAGCTGTAACTTATCATCGTTTTAATGACGTAGTAAAGCAGTCGCAGGCCGCTTCATTGCCTCACGCTGCCAATGCCCTAGTTTACATAACGCTAGCAATAAATACTCGCCGGTCAAGTACCAAACATTACGCGTTTGTGATGTCTAAAATTGCATTTAATTACAAAGTCAGATAATCTCGTAAATCGTTTAGTTCTCATGATGATTATCTCAGCCAATGTATGTTAGTAGGTCAAATAACCTTTGTTGGAAAAAACGCGAAGTACGCCAATATGCGTTGTAATGTGTGTCACATAGTTCAGGGTTGTAGCGGAGCGAGGGATGATGTACGACCGACATCGGTCGGTTTGCCCGGTATCTTATTACTTAACCTTTACTACGGTTAGCAGAAATTCATTCAAATTTTATTCTGACCTTGCCAAAATTTCGTGTACATCTGCAACAATTACGCACTGATCTATCTTAACATTCCGCAACTGCCCACAGCATCCTCAAAACCTTATTTCGAGTAGGCGCAAGACTTCAGGACGTTTGAATTTCCCCCGAAAGTTAAAATTTGGCCCGTGGATGCAGTAAGAACCTGCTGAGAGCTACCTCCGGAAGATGGGCAGCAGCGTCATTCCGTGTATCAACATCCCATACTACGCTCGCCAACTCGTCTGCCAAGCGTGGTGAGTATGCAACTGCCCCTTATGGAGATCCATGAGGGACGCCTGTGTTCAGTAGTGGACGTTTTACGGCTGAAATGATGACACCTGTGATGGAAATGTCGGCAACGTTCAGAAGTAAATTTTCGATCAGACGGTCCTTCTGTCCTTATCGCTCCGTCATGCCTCGTCACATCTCTAGCCCTGGGGTATCAGCCTGTGGATTTGGGTCGCACCTGCACTGCGGTGGCCTGCGCGACCCGCTCTCGACCTCTTTCACAATCGGTGCATTGCGTTTGGCACTTCGCTTGCTAACTCAGCTGGTTGTATATGAGCTCTTATTTGTTATATGCCGACGTTGAGTGGGATGTGATGCAACTGGTTGTCGTTTTATGGTTTAGAATTTTGTTGGTTAGAGTTTTATAATTGTGGTGGCTGGCATGGTATAATAACCGTCGCCAACTTAATCCATGAACGGGTCGCGTTCAATGCGACAAATGTTTTATTTAAAGTCTGACTAGGTACACCAAAAAAAGGTCAACATCCGCTACCGAAAACGGATTGTGAAAATTTTACTCGGTCTACACGACACCCTTCGTTCCTGACCTTATTAATGAGTGAGATAGTGACTCAAGCTATGACGCGGTTCACTTATGTTTATAACAAAACCTAGCAACATCTAGTAATTAAGTCCATCTGCTAGATCACTCTAAACGGCCCTTCATCAATCCTAATTACAAATACCCTTTGTGTGTGAGATACACGATGACAGAAATAGCACTGCGTCGATTGGGCGGCCCTGCTGTGCCATTCTATAATGGGCGCAATTGATTTCACCTTCCCGACTCCCCCTCGGCGTAACGCTGTGAATTCAATTTGTCTACACTAGATATCCTAGAAGCCTGGGGACACAGATTAAATAAGTTTCCTCGTAACGGAGATGGTTTGAGCGCTGGAAACAGTACTGGATGTGATTATCGTTGTATGCTTGAAGATATTATCCTTTGATATGCTCTCGTTCTTAATGACGAACGGCGGCAATTGAATTTTGTTAAAGAACTTCGGTGAAGTACTACCATGTCTATGATAACCACCATGCAGTATGTACATATGTATAATAAATTTAAGCGATAAGACTGCACATTGTGTATTTCTGTTGTTTTTGTAGTTTTAGTTAATTTTAGTATTATATTTCGGTAAAATATATTCGCACAACTGAATATATTTTACCGAAAACTTTAATGAAATAACTCTAAAAACTTTAAATGAAATTACCCCAAAAACTATAAATCAAAATATAAAAAAACACTTCTTAGATGTACTGAACTGAATTAATTATGTTATCGCTTTATAATAACAGTTCGCTTGTTCTCATTCCTGTTTGTTACACCCTGTACGCGCTGTGAATGCGTAGCATTCGTATCCGTAACCAGCCGAATCGAGCCAAAGTGATACTACAAATATACAATATAAGTGTGTGGGTTAGTCATAGAAATATACTACGATGATTGTTATCCTCAATTTGTTTAGTTACTGTTTGTAACATTTAGTTTAACTTTCTAGATTAGTGTAACAGCGGCGACTGCGGGCGCTGAGACAAACCAGTATGTTGGTTTTTACAGTGCTTTGTTTGATAACTTTTTGTTGTAAAGTTTTGTATGAAAAAAAAGATAAAATATATTCTTTATTTATTTTTATTTTTATGTTCTGCATTTTATGTTCTTAGTTTTATGCACTAAAGAGTTTATCTATCTATCTATGTTGTATCTGGAGGGTACGGTTACAGGCACATTACTCTCTTATTTTTGGAGTTTAAGTGATGCATCATTGGTCACAAGGCTGACATGAATGTCCTAGAAAATGATTATTTATTTAAAACAAACACAATTGAACTTACAAACTAAACATTGAAAATTATGTGTTTATTAGGCAAATATGGTAAAAACCTTTAAAGAAAAGGCAACAACTCGTGCAAACCGTAGCAAGCAATATGATAAAATCCATCATGGCAAATTATTACGTTTAAAACTCGTAATATGTTGTTATCAAATATTTATAATACTTGAGAATGAAACAAATAGATACTCGATCCGTTATCAATTGGAAAGTCCTTTAGAGATAAGCATAAAGCCGTTTATGTTCATCAAGTGTCATCAACAATTATTATAATTGTTTCATAGTTTGCCGGTGTGATAGTGACTAATTTTATAACAACCTTCAAATATTTGATGTTTAAAATGATAAGAGGTTGTTCAATATTAAGAGGGGCCAATCCAACTTACTTTTCATACAACCGCTCGTACGTGGGTGTGGCGTCGTAATAGATCTTTCTATGAAACTTTTGATCTAATAGGTATCTTGTGCACTATATCTAGGTTTCTATCCAAACAAAAAATCAAAATTTCAAAAAACTTCAAGATCAAGATTTTTTTAGAAAAGTAAGTTGGATTGGCCCCTCTTAAGGATATTACGTGATAAATTCTCTTTTTTTTATTTTAAAATGTATTGTGGTAGCGAATGTTTAATATAACTATCTATCTTATTATTACTTCATATCGGTGGTGGCGTAAATTCTACTAATAACTGTTGTAATTTAAAATTTATGATTTTTACAACAACGCCTTTGTATTGCACTGACATGTAACCATAGTTCAAACTTTATCACTCATTATTTTTCGTCAATTGACTCTTCAATACTAGCTGTCACGCGCAACTTCGTCTGCGTCACATAAAAGAGAGAGCGGGTTAGTCCGGTAACGTTGTCATGCCCATCTGCGGTCAACAACATTTATATTGTCATTTCGAAAAAAAAAAAGACACCTATAATTATAATGCGCGCGCGGCAAAACAGTGATAATATAATAACAAAAACACGGGAATTTATCGCGTGATACCTTTGATTATTCCCGACGCTTCGACTGTGATTCAACAATCGTGGTCCCGGGTTAACTCCCGACTGTTGAATTGAAACCCGTGATTTTGTTATTATATTAACTTGCTGACACATAACGTAATAATTAAATTCAATAAAGTGCAATACCCATACAATGGGTCGCTGGTTATTCCATTCGATAATTATATAGTGGGTTTTTTTTTGTATAATACCAACTGTTTTAACATTTAAATACAGTTTAATGTAACTTTTTAACTGAGTTTTAAAAAAGGAAGAGGTTCTCAAGTGGTCTGTTTTTTATGCATAAATGCATTACAGGATAGCTGAGGCCACCTCCAGAGACCTTAACTTTGTGTACACAAACGTACCTTTAAGATTTTCGTTGTCTATCCAACAGGCGTCATGTGTTTCTTTTATTATTTTCAAGTTACTTGATATCCGTTGATATTTCACTGTTTTATTAAGGACACTGCGTTTTTACATTTTTGCAGAAACGCGTGCGTTAGTCGCCATGCACAAAAGCAGAATGAGGCATTTCAAATGAGATAAAGGGTAGGACGGTTTTTTTTTAATTTGAGTTCTGAAAATATGCAATAGTTCGCCTGTAAAATGCAGTTACTACCTTGTTAATCTTAACATAGTATAAAACAATGTCGCTTCCCGCTGTCTGTCTGTCCCTATGTATGCTTAAATTTTTAAACTACGCAACGGACTTATGCGGTTTTTTTAATAGATAAGATTAATTCAAGAGGAAGGTTTATATGTATGATACATGCATAATTTCGTAGAGAAACACTGATAATTTTAGAGGTTTCTAATGTGATGTACTTAAATAAACATATTTTTTTGCGCTTACTTTGCAAACGCTGGCTGAACCCTACGAGATAGACATGTGGCCTTTTTCCACCATTTTCTTCTAACCAAAAATACTTACGTACCTAAATATTATCAATATTCCGACACTGGGTATCACAGCTGGATTAACCGTTATTTATCTTGTATAATATATAAATATATATTGGTGGTTTGTGATTTGATTCTGTCTTAAATAATATTTAAAATTGTAATCATACAGACACAATCTGACAAATTATACTGACCGTTTATATGGGCTAAGGTTATCCAGATACATAAATATACTATATATTTGTTGTTCTATAAATAATAATAATAATCTTGCCAAAATAATATTAAGTTATCTTTATCATTTCGTTGACATTAGATATTCTATTTTTCAGTAAGAATATTTATTAATTTCATTAAGAACATCTGACAATATAACAAATAATGTCAAATTATAAATCAATACATCACATATTTCATTAAAAACTAAAAAGAATTAAAGGGAAACAAACCTTCATTCTTTAATATCTACCATGTTAATTGAAGAGTCAATTGACGAAAAATTATATGTTATCAATTCAACCTCTGGTGAGGTTCGATCATTGTTATTTGAGCCAATTGACTCGAATATTATAGTTAGGAACCCTCCCGCCCTAATAAAACATGGCTAGAAACCTACCTGTTTTTGGCCCAATAAAGAAGCTTTGTTTCTAAATACTCTAAAAGAATGAGGCATTTCAAATGATACAGATATAGGGTACGACTCGATTTTTTAGAATTCGCGCTCTGAAAATATGCAATAGTTCGCCTGTAAAATACAGTTACTACCTTGTTAATGTACTATAATATTCGAGTCATTTGACTCAAATAATAATGATCGAACCTCACACGAGGTTCAATTGATCACATATTGTCAACGACACTACTCGTACCAGCGGCGCTACCAGTACCGTTTACAATTAACGACACTACCAAGCCTATCTTGCATTAAATTTTATTGTACAGTGAACACAGCAAAGTTCAAAAATATGATGTACGTAGGTCTATTGTCTCCTCTGATACCTTTATAACTCCCATTGCAATTGTAACGCATGTGCATAAATCAGCTTATGTTCTTATTGTTGGAGTGTATTTCTTCGTTTTGTCTGTACAGTACGAGAACTAATTGGCGTGCATGTGCCAGCTTACGTACTCTTAGCTGGTTTCAAATACACAACGCGAATTCCGCTGTTATTTAGATGTCATTTGATTGGAAATGGACTTGGACTCGGTTTCCATCCACACAGTCAGTACTAGAAAACGGAATTTATTTGCCGGGGTTGTTGTTTATGCAAAATCAATAATATTGTACGCTTATCTCATTCTAATCATAATACTAAAAGATAACCGACGTGACCCACTTTGAGTGTAACCAAATAATGTTTCCAACCATGACAATGGAAAGTTCTGCTGTGCTATGATGCTGTAAAAAATATTTCTAATATCATCTATATTTTCAGTTCACCTTAAACTAATTTGAAAAAATACTTTTTCGAGCAATATGAGACATTCCACCAACTCCTTACACTGCATTACTGCATTAGAATTTCCCAAATGTCCTCGAAGCGTCGTATATTTTTATCGAATTTATTCGTGCACTCTGCCGGTGCTTACAATCGGTATGCGACGACACGTCTCCGTCTCTATCGCTTGTTGACTAATGCTTTTGAACCGGTGGAATCTGGAAGACTCGTAAATCATGGGAACTGTTCATTCTGATAAATGCATTGTAACCGGCATTGACATCCATCCGATGTTATAAACAATCCTTTTTTAGCACTGCCAGCGAGAACTTGCTGCACCAGTTACATAAACTGAATAAACAATTCTCGAATGTAGACAGAGATATTTCTAAGTGAAGCGTCTAACTGGACATCGATTCCTTAAACTGCAGTACTGCATTAGCATTCCTCGAATGTAGACAGAGTATCTTCTACACGTAGCGTCTATCTTTTCACCGAATTTATTCATTCACTCTGCTGGTGGTTATGTTTGGTATGCGGCGTCACGTCTTCGTCTCCATCGCTTGTTGACGAATGCTTTTGAGCCGGTGGTATCCGGAAGACTCGTAAATTGTGGCGATTGAGGGAGGAACATTCAAAATTGCTTAATTGGCCGCAGTTTGCTTAAATCGTTTTTCTTTGGTTATAAGAACCACTGAGTGAAATTTTATAAACGCTTTACGGAGCATTTGCTCCTTGCAATGTTTTTTTATTTCGTATAGTCTTGTGTTTGACCACATCTTGCCTGATGTTAAGTATGATATGGTCTAGGATGGGACACGCTTGCCTAGAAGGTACCTGTTTACCCTTTATCAACGAATTCCAGATCTTCGCAGTACGCATTAAAATGTGGAATCAAAGCGTTTCGTGCATACGTATGGTATTTCTACCTTGTATCTATGGCACTTTGGCCGGGTTTCCCTGGATGTACGGTAGAAAAAGGGGCTGGTGGAATTAAATTGTGCAACTCGAAAGCACATTCTCCAAAATGTATCCTATAAAATACCGATAAGCTGGCCACCTTACGTCTATGTTCTAGGCTTTGTACTGGTGACTCAAGTGTCATGATTCTTTATGCACGCCTTTCTATCGACTCAGAGCCTCAAGTTGATACTTGGCAAAGCCATCCCAAAGGTGACAACAGTACTCCATACATGATCTAACCTGCGCTTTGTACAAGCATAGTAGTTGTTCTGGTACGAAGTACCGTCGCACCTTAGAGAGGATACCAAGTTTTTTAGCGGCAACTTGCGCTTTTGACTCAATGTAGGAGCCAAAATTCAGAGTCGACGAGAGGGTAACGCCAAGGAGTTCAAATTGATTAGTCATCGGTACAGACACATTTTAGAAAGAGGGAGACAGTTCACACGGTCTTTTTTTGGCAGAAAACAGACACGCCTGGGTCTTAGTGGCATTGAACTTGACTAGGTTGGCATCACCCCAGTCAGAAACGACCTTAAGGGACAAGTTCAAGCGTTCTACCATTGCTCTCTGAGTGACTGGATCTGTAGTCCACTGGTTCGTGCGTTGGATGTGTTTGTCAGTGCTTTCTACACCTGTGCTGTCGTCTGCGTACCCAAAGATACCGGGCTTCAGCAGATCGTCGATATGCAGCAGGAATAGTGTTGCAGAGAGCACTGACCCCTGGGGAACACCGGCATTGATTGCCATTTGTAAAATTTGCCAAAATTTTTATTAATTATCAAAAAAAAAAATTATTACGTCTCTCTTAAGTCTGTTGCCCTGTGAGTGATATAATTTGAGCTCTATGAATATTCAACTGATACTTATTATCGCACTAAAACGAAATCGGGTGCCTCCACGACGGGGGCGTCACACACCGGGGGCCTAACCCACGAACCCATATAATAATGTTGTGCTTGCGCAACGTGCGTAGCCGAATTGGGGCATTCGTGCAATTGCTATAGGGGATACATCTTCCTGTAGATATTCGACCCATCTGGATTCTAGAAGATTTAAAATTATTATGATGACAGTTTCTGTAATCTCTACCAATTTGCATTTTTTACAAATGAGGCAAAAAAACTATGGGTGTTAGTTGAACATCTGTAAGTGTATGTTTGTGTGTGTGCTTATGTCTGTGGCATCGTAGCTCCCAAGCGGATAAAGCTGGTTCCATCGTGTGGTAAAATAGGTCCAGTCGTTTGAAGGTTTTACGGTCATCTAGAAAAGAGCTGATATCTTTTCTAGATGAACGTAAATTCCGAAAGACCATAAAATTGTTTAAGGGTATCTCAATTTTACACTGATAATTAGTTGATTATAGTCCGCGCCACCACTGAGGTCCGATAGACCCCCGTCTATGGAACCTCAGTGGTGGCGATGCTATCATTGAACTAAATATAAACGGCAGTCTGTGCTGTAGACTTTAGTCCCCGCTTTTTACTTAAGTGGTGGCTTTGACTCTATAACTAGAGTGACCTAATTTTAACCGAAAACAAAAAGAGGTAGCTCAGCAAGTTCATTAAGCGACGTTATATTTGTTAAATTAGTCTTGCCAACATTGACTCCTAATATTAAAGCAAGCGATGTCTTGGAGGGAGGGAAACCAAGTAAAATTGGACTTAAACAGAAAGACTTTAAATCTTTTTGCTATATTATAAAGTTTAATTTTGTCTAATTCACACCTTTAGGTCTCCAATTATATCTGGCAAGTTCTATTGTAAAGTAAAACACGTTTCATTGAAGTCAATGTAAATGTTGGGTGATCCTAACTTAAGACCGTTGCGATTGTGACAGCTGTTATTGAACTCGAATTTCTCGAAAATGTTAAAAATTAAAAAACTTACAAGAGTCCATAAAGGTATTCTGAAGCAGATCGACCTACATTAAGTTAGACGCCTTTCCGTAATCCAAGTCGTTTATCGATCCATCTTCTGTTTCTGTGACATTTATTTTATACTTTATTACCTTATTCCAGAACTTCCCTTCCGTTTCTCAAATGGGAAGCAAAGGGGGTTACTAGACAACCGTTCCATAAATGTTCCCCTTATCCATTTATGTACTCGTACTTAAATCATCTTAGATAAAAAATATCGTACAAGAAACATTTTCAAGCACGTTTTCAATTCCTGTAATGTAGAAATAAGAGGTGAAAGTTCGTATTTGGTAGTTATTTCAAAAATCAAATGCATCATCTGAGCAGATGCTGACTGTTCTATAAATAATGAGTGTCTTGACTACACCACACTTTCAAGTTCAAAATAGTCAATAATGCGGACTTAGTTAACTTTAGATTAAGTATCCATAGGTGATCATCTTAAAGATATTTTAAACTTAGCTTTCTCAAATCCCAAGGCGAAGATTGCCAGTCAGTTTATACAACTTTTAACTAGAATTAAGTAAACTTCGCCCATTAAACCGAGTAGTGAGACCCTCCTAACGCCCGACATAATTATAAGTCGACCGTTTCTAATAGATTCGATTCATTCAGGAAATTCGAATGAATCAGAATCAGTTAACTCGGTCGGTACGTCTGCCATTTCATATTGGGGTTTTCCGTTATTTCGAATCTATGTGCCAATAACTAGGTAAGGCTGACAGTCACTGACAAAGAGTGTCATGAAATGTACCTATTGTTTATATTTAAAGCAAAACCGATAGCTCTATCCAGCATTATTCAATACACTGAGGCGCTGGAAGCACAATTTGTTTAAAAGGTTAATCATTTGTCAAGTTTGATATGGCTTCACCATATTTGCCTATTCGAAGTAAGCACCTGTCATAGACTCGACTAGATGTGTACCACTTTTCTTTTACCAGTTTATTTATCTGTTTTCATTAAATTGTCTCCTTGTCTTTGGTATTGCGTCTTTTATCATTATTTCAAGGCTTCGATGCAATTGTATCTCACTAAAGAAATTCATGGCAGTCGGCCACTAGACCGGATCACAGTAACTCATTATCGCCTAATGCGGTCCATCTTCTAACCAGCTCATTGGTCACCAACGGTTGTCTGAACACTGTGTTGTGATGACTCACTCCTACCTCGACGGCTCATGGAACGGGGAATTCCGTAATCTCTTGTAATAATGCTTTATGACCCCGTTTATTGTGCGAGGAAAATGCGGATTAGTTTTGCTATGTTGATGATTAGAGTGTGTAATGGCGTAAAGATTACCCCAAGTTAGGTATTTCAATGATAGACCAATAATTCCAGTTAAACTCTTACTTAAAAAATACTCTATTCAGTGCGATCGCATGGACCTTTTTGATGAAGTGTGTAAAGTTACTTAAGCCTCTGTAGCATACGGTAGATGCTGACAACAACATTTTGGGTCGGAAAATTACAATTTTCATATAACCCTGTGTAGCATACAACATTTATAGACTTACAGGTCATCCAAGTGTGATTATTGATTTCCTGTTGTACGAGCGATCTTCTTTTGTTAGGTTTTCCTCCTTCTGTTACTTGAGATGGAACTTACATCATTTTCTGCATTTAAGGTTGTGAGTTCATAAGTCCTGACTCACTAACTTTTAATACAAATGCTGCTCGATGATAGACCATTAATTCACACTAAGTTGCTTACAGATCATCGAAGTGTGCTTAATAATGTCCTGCTTTGCGTGCGATCTTTTTTTGTTAGGTTTTTCCTGCTTTTGTATATCGAATCAGAGCCTTTCTCATTCTTTGCATTTGATGTTCTGAGCTCATAAGTCCTGACTCATCATTTAACTTTTAAAACCAATGCTGCTCGCAGAATACGAAATGTTCTGTCAAACTTTACATTGGTTAATTTATACAAACCTTATGATCTGGAATTAAAGTGTACATTCCCTTGGCTAGCGCTGATTCCGAGTAAGTGGCGGCTGGTAACCAGTTTGGTACAGTCATTCCATAAGTATTGGAAGGCCGTTGTGACCGCGCGGCGGGTCTTGCATTTCTACGAATTTCTTAAACAACGATTTTCATCATCACCATCATTTTCAGCCTGTGTAACTGTATAATAAATAACATAACATTCCGCCGCTGGTTGTATATCTCCATCATTTTTGCCCTTTACTCCTTCTGGTGTTAGGCTGATAGCATCCAGATCCAATGACATAACAAATCGACAATGATTTTATAACATAATTTTCAGGGAAGCTAGAATTATATGAATTATTCGTGAACTAGTTTCAGCGAAAAATTAAAAATTGCGGTCCTCTATCCATTAGTAACTTCTTTTTAAACTTTAGTATTGGAGAACTGTGTGAAATACCTAAACTACATGCGATTCTTTTTAAATGTTTATACGTTATAAAAAATCATAAAAGTTGGTTAGCTTTTGATAAAATAATTCGGCTTGCATTCCATGTCCCGTATGGTCTAGTGGCTAGGATACCTGGCTTTCACCCAGGAGGCTCGGGTTCGATTCCCGGTACGGGAAAGTACCTTTTTGCTTTTTTATTTAATTTTATCTTCTTATGGCATGTTGCCTATCATTATCACATTTTCTGCGGAATCTTGGGTGATAGTGCAATAAAATATTTTACAACTTGATTTTACCGAATAAACATTCGAATGCGCGTAAAATCAACAAGTCAGCGTGTGACGAGTCGCGTGATACACTCATTTACTTTACGAGTATTATGTAAACTTAAAACAATTAAACCAACTCGTAATGTTTGTAATCTTTAAGAAAGGAATGAACCATATTTTACGCCTTGTTGATTGAAGACTTCACTTCATGTTTCATGATTAGGAAGGGTGGGTATTATGAGGTGTTCCCGTTTTCAGCACCTTTGAGTACCCACCTTATTTATTCCCATTTTGAGTTTATTTAAAAGCAGGTTTTCCGGCGGTGGTTCTTAAACATGTTTTATCAAAATCGGTAAACAAGTTTACAAGATATGGGGGATGAAAGAGGGGATGAACGATTCAGTGTTTCCAAATATACCCGCAATATACCCAAATATGCGCTCGTTTGATTTGTTGGCAAGAAGCACTTTGGTCAACTCTGGTGCTACAACGGAATTTTAGAATAAAAGCTTGTTTATAAAAAAATTTAGTGTTAGATATAAATTATTAAGATTAATTGTAAATAGTTAGATGTAAAAAAAAAGCTTAGCAGGTCCTAATACATAAATAATACGATAGAAAGTCTTCAACACTAAAAGTGTCCACCGCGTTATCGTTTCATTGAGAAATGGATGACTAGAGTATTGCTCGTTGTCAGTCTTTGTTTTACTTTTTCAAATATAATGTCTGCTGTTTAAAATGTTTCGCTCGCAGTGCTTTAACGTTCTGGTGTGGGGTTACATGGGCTCCCGCTGTCAGTGGATACCTGAAACAGATTACTCTTAGCTTATTTGAAAATAACATTCTTAACTACTTTTAGAGCACAACTCGTCCTACTCCGTTTCTCATAAACTTGTGTATCTCATTATACAAATAAATAAAATCGTAGTGTTTGTTTGTAATGTCAAGAACGTAAAGTTGTAATTTGTAGTGTAATGTAAAGAACAGGTTTTTAGTAAATGCGTATGAATGTCATAAATACTTTACCTACTTCACCACCATCGTAACTTTTTCATCCATTTCCGTTATGATTTCATTTTCCTCGTTCGCCAGACGTCCCGGGCTAAATATTTGTTGCCCTTTTAACGTAATGGCTATCCGCGGTAAGCGGGCCACGCATGACGGCATCAATAACGTGATAAAGATAATAGAATAACCCTTCGCAGTCGGGCCAAAGATTGCATTGGGTGTCAGACATGAATGCGCGTTGGAAAGTGTTTGGTAAACGATTTCCCTGTGTGTTTGTTGTAGTTTCCGTAATTTATGTACTTAGATTCCCGTCGGGTGGCTCCATGAAGGTACCTCATTAATTGTTAGTGAAATCCTGTATGAAAACTAGAGGCGCAAAACTTATTGAACAGATCGCACGCAGACACTTTGCTGATATAATTAATATAATCAGGCGTTACTTTGCGGAAATCCATATTATTATGGTAAACAAAGAAAAATATCTAGTTTAATTCCGCTAATGCTGAGATGCATATGCACCGCCCTCCCGCCCGCTAATTATGCACATGCAGGGGGAACCAGGCTGTTAGTGCAACATGCATACCCAAACCCACACGACGACACGTGTTTCGCCTCTCCGCGAGGCATCTTCAGGTTAAACGCCGAGATGTTGACTGGTCGGCGGCTGGAACGAAAGTAAATCTTTCGTTCCGGCGGCTGGAACGAAAGTAAATCTTTCGTTCCAGCCGCCGACCAGTCAACATCTCGGCGTTTAACCTGAAGATGCCTCGCGGAGAGGCGAAACACGTGTCGTCGTGTGGGTTTGGGTATGCATGTTGCACTAACAGCCTGGTTCCCCCTGCATGTGCATAATTAGCGGGCGGGAGGGCGGTGCATATGCATCTCAGCATTAGCGGAATTAAACTAGATATTTTTCTTTGTTTACCATAATACTTTGCTGATATTTAACGTCTATATTGTTTTATTAGTAGCACGTATTAAAATGTAAACTATTATTCAATCTGTTTGCAATAAGAGAATCTGTTTAGTGACAATAGATGGTGATAAATTGATAATTTTATCTAAATAGCAAAAAAAATATGACATAACTAGTTGACCAACCCAAATATCCTGTATACTGAGCCACAATCTTAGAAGGTTGTGTAACATGATAACATTATAAAACCTAAGTTTGTTTATCAAACTAGTTAGTTACTGGGAAAATGTATTGTGTTGTATCTTGTGTAAATACCACATAATTAGAGGTACATATCTTTACTCCGGCAGTTTCTTATTCACTAAGGAAGTTAGTAATTATCATATTAAATATCTTTGAACCGTAAAAATACTGATCTAAATAAAAAAAATCCAATTGTTTTGTTGTACTGAATTACTGAACGCCATCACTGTTCTTACATTTAACAAACAACACACAACTTTTTGCGTTGTAGAGCTATATTATAATAATATAGATAATAATAATATAGAAAAACACCCAGAACACCCTGAACAAATATCTGCAGATCATACAGACATATGTCCCGAGGCGGGAATCGAACCAGCAACCCCTGGCGTCGCAGGCGGACCTTCGCCCGCTGCGCCACAGAGCTCGTCGACTATAACTTACTATTTCAGAGAAGCACAAAGATATCTTTCTAATCGAATCACGATCTCTTGACAAGTCTTCAGGTCCCTTCCCGCGCCTTATCCAATCCATTAGGTAGCAGCTCCAATCTCCTTACAAATCGTTTTACAATCTTGTTTTTCTATCGATAAGACGGCCTCATAAACCCATCGATCTCAACCACCCGTAAAGATAACTGTAGATTGTAGAACACGTTTCTTGAATACTTACACATAGATTTAATGCTAGCAGGCTGACAGGCCCCAATCACTTTGGACATGCTATATCAAGACCAGCTGTCGAGCTATCGGCAGTGTGCCTATCAGTACGACATAGTGCTTCTAGGAAAATACTTGTACGCGGCGATTGTAAGAGTATTCACCTATGATATTTAATAATCCTGCCCTGGATCTAGGTAGGAATATGCAACGCAAATTCGGCAAATTCGTGCGGTTAGCAATGCGCACCTTACTCATAATTAAGACCGTTTTCACCACGATGCTTTCACTACAAGTTGAGGCCCATAGCGAAGTATACTGACTGTCAGTAAAATTCAGTCGTGTGTCATTATCACACAATAGAACACTTCCTGCAGGTGAAGCCATAACAAATAACAAGAACTCCTTATTTGACGCACTGTAGAAAAACTTCTTCCGAAAACAGATGTGTGCCTACGTAGGCGTTGTTTCTTAGTAGTGTTTGACCGCAAACAGCTGACCTACTGTACGCAGCGGCTCAGCTGTGTTGACGGGTGCTTATCAGCCTGTCGGTACGTCGACCCCTGGCTTGCGAGCTGCCGTCGGCTAGAAATGACACACTCGTTTGTGATTTCCATCTTTACTTTCCATCCTGTTTGCAGTTCCACCTATTTGGATAATTCCCAAGAATAGTGTATACGACACTACCTATATATTGTTTGACCGCTAAACTTACAATGCAATCGGAGGTAAGTATTCAAGTCAAAATACCTTTCTACGAAGTTGGTTACGAGTGCCTTTGTCAATGCAAGTAAAAGTCCAAAGGTCTTTCTTCGGAAACTCGTCTCCCCGCTTGTATGCCAAACTGGTTATTACTCTTTCCAATGCGAGCTTAAAAGCCATCTCAATTTGTTTTATTTATGTGATTAAATCTATTCCATTAACGGCTGTGTCTTCGAAGACTTTCACGGCAATCATGTCGCGGGAAAGTGGACCGAAGTTGCAGCAATTAAATTTTACGCGTATTTTCTATACAGGCCTGTGCCATACACGTTTTCTTGTGAAGACGGTAAATAATTAAGGCCTAATGGTACACACCCAGTGTGTGTTCCACATTCTAAATACCAAAACCTGCCCCGATTCCTACAAAGAAATGCAGTACACTACAGGAATCAAGGCAGAAGGGTTCAAGCTCATTGCTCCCATAAAGTACAGCTATAAGGTACCGGTATCGATACGGTGACTGACTGTCTGCATTGATATTTTATATTCTCTCACGGTGACTACGGAACCGTGGTCTTCTCCATTCCTTTCCTCCTTGTTATATGTACGCGAGGTTTAAGAAACCTTACCTTGCCGTAACACAGATTTTTATCTAGCACGGGAGGTAACGTTTTGATAATTGCTCTAAATATGTAATATTCTATTAAGGTTTATATTTATGAATAAATTATTAAATGTTGAAAAATTAAAATGTTATGTGATCTCGGCAGACGTTCTGCTCAGCTGATTGGTGAACGCCTGAGAGAGACACTGAGATTTGAAAGAAACGGCAAATAATTGTCCAAAAGTTTGATTAATGAGGTTTACCAATAACTATAAAAATAATAGCTATAATAACTATCTCGGTTTAAACGGGTTGGAGAAACTCATAAAACTATTTAGTAGCCATAAATCTGATATCTTTACGAATTATCAAATATTTAATACGATCCCAGCTTCAATAACAGGTTGATGTAGAGTAAATAAAAAAAAAATTGTTTTACTTAACTGACTAGTAGAGGAATGAAAAGCTTAACTTACATGGATGTTGATACATGTTAATGTACAACTTATCGTTCTCAGTTAAATGAACGGTATAATACTCTTCTGTATGGGCATAGCTGAGCCATAGCTATACTGATGACATAAACTCATGTAAATGTCATCACAGCTGGTCTGCGTAAAAAGGTAACCCACTAAGCTAAATTTGGCTACCTGTGCTTCTACATAATTTTCGTACCCCAAATAGTCTGCTTAAATGTCAACAGTGGGTACTCGGCCCTCGCGAACCATTGACTTGGAAGCACAAGGGTCGGCCCTTGAAATTCCCTTCGCGAGGTTCACCTTCACGCGCACATCATTAAGTTTTTGTACTTTGTGTTTTATTAAAGCTAGCGACTGCGAACCCTTTGGAGTAAAAGTTTGTTTGAAGTGGTTGTGTCCTTGTGTACTAATTGCGGGTTCAGCCGATATTTTATTCCCTTGTTTTCTGGGGAAACAATCGCCTCTCGTTGGTATCTGGGTGGTTTGTTTGTGACCTCAATTAATTTTGGACGTTTTTGTTACAGGTAAGATTCCGATTAGACTTTTGAAGTGGAAGCAAAATCCGAGTAAAGTATAATGTAGATTCTAGACTCGAAGATGAACATTTTGGAATAGTTAAAGATGAGAATTAACATGAAGGAAATGATACGGAATAAAACAATATTTTAGTCATGTAAAACGTGGGCAGACGCTATTCTTTATTCAATTCTTGTTTACAACTCACGATAGCGGCTCTAAAATACTGCGCTACTGCTCTTTTGTCTCCGTCGCCGACAGGCCACTTGTGCCCCAGCACAGCGGCTAACAACGACACCCGATTGTCCTCAGAAGCTCGCGATAGCAATCGGAGCCCCCTTCACCATGCCATCCAGACCTATATACTCCTCCACATTCCCTGTTTGCTGAGACGATTCACAGCTCAGGATACGCTGGCAGCCGTATCAAGTGCAACCAGTTTATCGAGATCTCCATTTCTAATGGTGAACGAAGTTCCGTATCAGCCGGTGCCTGCGAGAATGGTGTTGTGTGACACGAGTCGTCACGCACGTGCTCAACACATTCTGATAATTGGTTTGTTTTACATCATCAATAGCTTGAGTTTGAAAGTTTTACGGCTGACTAAAGTTTATTTTTCTATGACAATAATTTGTGTGATGTTTGTTAGTATATGAGTATTCGACTTTTTAAAGCGCTGTTTGTTATAAACTTTGCTGCAACCGTGGTCCCTGCAATATCCAGCGCTAGTTGATTTACTACGAGTAATAACACTTACACAAGTCCTTTCTAAGTAGCAATTTCAGTTAGAAAATATCGCATATTGACAATAAAGCAAATTTCAAGCTAGCTTCTAAAAATACTTACTAGACAAGGATTCTTTGAAGTTTATAGCTCTTTTGATATTGCTCGGCGTCGAATAAACTTCACAGTTTATAGTTTGTCGTCTGGAAAGAACTGTTTATTTTCTTTTATAGCGTTTATTACTTCTCAAAGTTATCTTGTTATGCGTGGAGTAAGCGTTAGAAGGCAGATCAATACTAATAACGATATTTCTTCGCTTTTATTGATCCTTAAATAAGCTCTTTTGATGGTTTGACCCGTGTTTGTTTATGATTAGACTTCGACTTTAAGTTATCGTTGGTTATCCCGTTGCTAACATTGCAACACTCGAACTGTTTGAATCATTGAACGTCATGGTCGAATGAAACAGGTTGCGCGATAAAGTCCCGCTACCAAAATTTCATCATAGTCATCTTGGGATCTCTTCCTGGTAGACTATTCTGTGGTATCATCCATACTTCTATGCAATCCAATTATGCTCTTAGCGGGATAGATTCAGTTACATCTTACATGTCACATGACACCCGGCTGATATCGCCCACATGACGAGTTCGTTAGTACTCGTAGGCACAGCTGGATGTCCTTTACATTTACTTACCATACAGGTTTAGAGTTACTGTCTGATTAAAATACAAGCTTATTTATCATACCTTAAAAACACTAAAGTGGCTCCTGAAGCTATAGAACCCCTAGAACTTATCATAGCATATATGTAGTTCTATCTCTAAATGAACACAATACTACTTTTAGAAGGAAAACTAAACATATTCGAAACCGCAAACAGAAGCTACTGGTTGTATAGAGCGAGTAACTCCAATACAAAAGGCTTTCGAAACAGGTACAAAGCTTTCGCATTTCCTTTCATCCGACGCGAATCCCGCTAACAATTCCATAGACACGCCGAATCGTCAATAACTTCACATAAATCCAGAGTGTGAATGAATGTATGAACCTATAGCGAACTATTTCACTTCACGGACACGTATAAATTCAACCATATAACCGTTGTAATAAGCCCTATGAGCGCGGACCAATACCCTTGCAGTATCACTTTACACGTCCTGTTCGCCAGGCTAGCGCCCGGTTCTGTGTTTGTGTGCAGATGATACCGGCAATATTGAGTACACTACACACGTGATGTTCACACGTTTGCTGTGCGAGTGTGGGTTGGACATGCTCCGGCTACTGGAAGGACGCAGTTGGTTTACAGTGAAACGATTACACTAATTACATGATGCTGATACTTTTTATCAGAGACATTGCACGCGTTGTACTCTGATAAAAAGAAACGGCTATGTAAATCACTCACGAGTTTTTTTACTTCATATAAGACAAGAATAATCCTAACCCGTTTAGTAGTTACTTACATCGTTCAGTGAAATAAACGTCAGCTATAATCATATTACTAACCTAGTGTATGGGAAACGATGTCGGGTCGAGGCTGGTAGAGTTTCTCACGGTGATAACATAAAGGCATAGAACCTTATAAATAAACAAAGATTTTCGAAGATCTCGCACACGCTCCCTGCCCATATGATTGACCTATGACACATTATCATGATAGCACCATGACCGCTGTTTTTCAGTTTAACCCTTCATCCAGCTGCCAAAATTATGTCAAAAATTTGCACTTTCAACAGAGTTACATTCTATTGTTGGTATCAGCTTCACCCCATTCCCGTTGCTCGTCACGGTTACACTTAGAATAGAATACAATTTTATTTCCGTCACAAACGAGAAATATTAAATAATTTAAAACATAAGATGTATCTTGTAAGAGCAGTGACAAAAATAAGGCAATCCCACATTTGCTATAGCAGCACGAGGCTGGTTTTCAGTGGCGCACGTAATGACTTGCAAAAGTCATCTTACTATTGCACAAAAGCTCTCCCTAGTTCCTATGTCTTAACGATTTCATGGCCAAGTTGTTTTCAAACTCAGGTGTAATAGCTCATCATAAGGCAGTGTTACAGTTTACAGCGTGTCAGGGGTGGCTGTGCGCGTCTGGCCGGGTATCGATCCGGTGCACCGCCGCACAAAGGACGCACCCCCTCGCCTCCGCGCGCCCTCACTCTACAATATACCATGTTTGGGATATTATGTCGTTTAAATTAAATAAAGCTTGCGATGGACAGATAATAACAGGCTTTAATAAATCTGCATATAGCTTAAAATAAGTCTACCGCAAAAAATAATACTATATTCCCATCTAGCTAGCCTCCAAACGCAAATGTGTTTGGAAATAGTTGTAATTGAATATAGCTTGCTATGGTCAGGCACTTTGGGCTCAAATTGAAGTACATAGATAAATCTGGCCAATATATATTTCAGAAGGTCAGATGAAAGTGATAGATTCTACCACCGAGAAGGCCACTAGAAAGATATAATATTCGGCATTTATTTACAATGGTGGTTGATTACTAGGTTTATAAGATAAAAAGTCTTGCAGGTGGTTAAAACAAACATTTAGAAGCTAACATCGGGCTGTGGATGATGTTGTAACAATAAATAGAAGTGAAAGAGTGAGGTTTCCTGTTCGCATTTTCCCTCACTTAGAAAAAAAAGTTATCTGAAGCGAACGAACTAAATTTATATGTGTCTTGTTCTTCTTTTGTAAAGGCGTTTTGCTCTATTGTATAAACACTTATTGACTTCGAATTGACTTTGTTGATGATGATGATGAGACTTAAATAATGCTTGACATTTCTGACGATCCCCAGACTAAACAAAGCTTACGTCTTAATTTATCGATATCATAAAAATATAGTCGTTGCGTGTCTGGCTGACAGATATTAAACTATAAAGGCTAAAAGCCAGGCCTTCGTGTTTTCTGTCAAATAATTATGTTATTTATTTAATTAACTAAGCCTCACCAACGGCAGTTACAAAATACATAACATAACTTAAAGCTTGAATTTAAAGCTAAAACATGATCTATTTTTTATTTTTTTATGTTTGATAGGTTAGCTCTTGATTTCATCCTTGCTATCGCAAGAATGAAATCGACGATGTTTTATTGTTAAGGAAGACCGACAGCTTATATCTAACACAATATTGAGCTTATATATAAATAATATGAAAAGCCAATTATTGGTCCTCACGACTAATTACAATTTAAGGGATTGAGATGAAAACATAAAAAATATATACAAAAAATAGATAGATTGATAGAAGACTTTTACAGGTACGTATATTAATTCGTATATATATAATATATTAGCCGCACTCTGCAGATTCACCCGCCTAGTTCCCGGTCCCGTGGCAATACGGAGATAAAATGGGTACATGTTGCTATGTTTCTATGTTGCTCAGGGAAAATGTTGCATTTACACACAAAATACAAATCTTTCCTTATTAGGATAGTCAAGAATGTAATGTTTTGGGTTCACTTTGTGATTTTATTTACTATGTACTGTTTGAATAATGATGCAATCTACCGCAGCAGCCTCAATTCTAATTCTAAGTTACTCTAAACCTTGGCCGTGTCATGCGGTTTTCACAGCATTATTTTATTTACAGTTTCTCTACCAAAACGAAGGAGTGAACAAAAGTTTCATTACTTTCCTCATTGTCTCTCTTCCAACAATACAACTTGGCATCTTAATTGATTATTTCGTATTGGGGTCAACCCGAGCCTCGGCTCGACTGCTCGTAACCAAGGGTTAATAGATCTATGTATTTTCAAAGCCTGCTTCATATTTTCTACTGGATTGCAACACGGTTTGCTATAAAATTTCCATCGATAAAATCCAATAACAGTAGCTACAAGAGTGTTGTCTGTTTATTGACGTTTTATGAGCACGTTAGCCCCTCGTCCCGCCATTTTGTGAGTAGGGGTGTCAGTGAGTGTCAAAGAGTGGTGCCCACTGACATACTTTTGGAATGACCCATCTACATGGTTCAGAGGAACGCAGCTTATGATGATGATATTATACTAAATTATTCGTAGGGTGAACGCTTGGAATGCCGTGGGGTGCCGGCAGTAGAATTTTACCCGTCCTTTCATGCCCGTGGATGCTGTAAGAGACTGCTAAGAGATACCTCCGGAAGATGGGCAGCAGCGTCTTTCCGTGTATCAACATCCCGTACTGCGCTCGCCAACCCACCTGCCAAGCGTGGTGAGTATGGCAAGAACCCCTCATGGAGAACCATGAGGGAGGCTTGCGTTCAGTAGTGGACGTTTTACGGCCGAAATGACGATTTCAATTCAATTTATTTATTTACACAATCATTATAACATTACAGACAATAATAATCCACTGCGTTATATGAAGTACTTAAATACCTATGCATCTTAACTTAATGCAGTTTATGCAAAAAATAAACAACAATAAAATGTGTTAAAAAACTAAAGTTACTTACTTAACAATAATTAATATAAC
Organism: Pasiphila rectangulata; assembly: GCA_963082625.1. NCBI lineage: Eukaryota > Metazoa > Arthropoda > Insecta > Lepidoptera > Geometridae > Pasiphila > Pasiphila rectangulata. The sequence continues at coordinate 1,313,877 of OY720246.1, read as the reverse complement.
TAACTTAAATATATATATATTTATATAATTTAAACTTTGACAACAGGAAACAAAAAAAACAGCACATAAAAATCAAAATATTTGTGTAAACACCTAAGATACTTATAATTATTATTATAGTGCGACGTACATTAATATTTACAGAGAAATTAACAAAAAATTACTTAACAACATGGCGAGAAAGTTAAAATTCAAATAAGGTTACACAATATATAAAAATAATCTTAAACATGGCAGGACATAGAATATAAAAATAAAGGCACTAAACATTCTCACAGTAACTAAGAAGGGCACGCTCAATCACCATCCATCCATCCACAAACAAGTCAAGCTGAGGAACGATGATCAACGCTTGGAATGGTGATGTCATTTGGTTGCGGTTTTAATTAATTACAAGTACATACATTTTTGTTGCCGGACGACAGTGGATGAGACTTGCACAGGACCGTTTACGTTGGCGTGCTGAAGAGGAGGCCTATACCCAGCAGTGGGTGTCAACGGGCTGATATGATGATGATGATGATGATGACATACATTTTCAAACTGTAAAATTGTCCTCGTATAATAGGTATTATAATAGATATTTCTTGATGTATGTACCTACAACAAGGAATTCAAGCATGCCAAGGAATTAAGGAAAAACGCATTAAGGTTAAATAAAACCCATAAATAATTGAACTTAGAGCTCATTTAAATACTTCTAAAAATTACAAAATAAAATGCAATAATAACCCTAATTAGTTGCATCCGTGTAGAGCCAAGATATAATAATTATGATAAAGTTATAAATAACAAAGCACCATGTCTCCCTTTCTACCTTTCTATTCCAACAATACCCTGCTATGATACTGTGCAGGTAAAGTACCAAATCGTCTGTCATAATCAATTTAGTGTCAGTAACAAAGCCTTTTCATTCCATGTGCTTTCCACACCCTTTTCACTGAAGGTTCTAAAGAAAAATTCCGCAGGGGAATCTTGCAGACATTTTAATTAGCCAGACTAATTCCATTGTGGATATGCACGTAGCGGTAGCCCTAATTATCCGGCCTCCATCCCCGCCCTAGACCATTTACATCGAGCCGAATGGAGGCTCTATCAACAGGCTTGTTCGTGCCCGGTGCAATGACCCGCGTGGAAATACCCCTGTATGTTTACAGTAAGAAAATTTACATATTTGGCGATGTGTTAGAAAAAAGTTGATGAAAATAAAAATACTTTAAAACAACCCTTTCAATAATCCGTTTATGCTCTTCATAAAGTATGTCAAAAAATACAAACCCTATCTTGTGGCGGCTGCGGCCATTGCGAAAATATTGAGTATTGCATATCATAAGCAATTCAGCTTGCATGATTTGACCCGGACAAACATTGCAAGTTAATAAATAGGTTGTAATTAGTTTGGGTTTAGTATAGAGCTTTGAAGAACATACAATCGGGTAGACAAGGGCGCCTACTCTAGAAAATGGCAATCTCAACGTAATCGCCATAAAAGTTAGTTTGGCTTGATTACGATTTCGATTTATCGCAATTTGCAATCAAGAGTAGGCCCTCAGAATCGGAGGCTTACGGCTTTCGGCTTTCGACAATAGTAATAATAATGCTGGATTCATATTAAATAATAGGAATGTTCACATACTTGTTCAATTGGTGGAGGCACCAACTGTTTCGACTAGTTGGTTCAGTTGGTTGGTACATGAACATTCCCGATACCGGTGTTTAATATGAATACTAATATAATAATAATATAACTCACGATAGATACCTATTTTAATGCTGGATATTTCACATGACTCCATCTGTGTTCAAAATAAGCTAAGCTTGTACCCTTGTGGAAATAATGGTAATGCCACGCCAAATGAATACGTTGGTAAAGAATTTTGGTATCGTAGACGGACCAGATGTTCGCAGACTTATACGATAGAACCCAACTGAATAGGATAAGGCGCTAAAATGCATATTAAGTCACAAAGCTATTTTGACTAATGACTATAGATTTTATCTTGTTTATAGAGGTATTGAAAAGTTTTACTCTGGTCGGTCCAACTAATGCATCCTTTTTCTTTTGTCTCTCCAGGGTAGCCTCCTTCTCCTTGTAGCACGACATGACAGCAACCTTCGCCTGGTTCATATATTCCTTGGTCTTTCTCTTCCTCATCTTCCTTCTCCTTTTCCTTCTATTGCATTATTATGTTCTGAAACTATCATATTTAATATCACGTTTAATATGGATGGCCAATCATGTTTCCTCTTCTGTTCTTCACAACTTCCCTTCTCGTTTACCCTGCGCAATACTTCTATGTTCGTCACTCGTCCAGCATATTTTCTCCATTCGTTATGAAGAAGGTTAAAATAATGAGAAGAATCATGACTTCTTATTTAGAATGTAGCTACTGAGGAACAAGTGTTGGTAAAAATTTGCTGAATATCTTATTAATCAAATCAATCGTTTACAACATGGATCAAAAAGATATTGAGTGTTTCTGTATAAACACTCCAGACATGTTTTATTTACCATAGGGCATGCAAATTCATAACTTAGTAGCTACTATCACTTATTTAATTAAATGTAAAGTGCAATTTTTAATGAGTAATTTGTGTTATGTCAAAAATGCAATAAGTTAATACGTAAATTATACAATATCAAAAATCAAAGATAACATTAGTCAATTTGTATGTCCTTAACTAAAAAAAATATTAAGTTTATTTTTAAAAAATTTCAAAGGCAATTTAAGGTTTAGAGCATTTTAAGGTTATTTGGTAAATGATTATAAATTTTTGGTGCTATTCCATAAAAACTTTTTCTAAGCAATGCTGTTCTTGCACATATTTAACACAAGTAATATCGATATGTAATCCATTTATTATTTTTCTTATCAAAAGTATGTATGTATATTAAACATAAGTACATGTATAAGAACTTGCTTCTTATCATTTGATGCAATGTGTAGTATGATTGAATATTTCACGAGTTCTTACATCTCCCGTATGGTCTAGTGGCTAGGATACCTGGCTTTCACCCAGGAGGCTCGGGTTCGATTCCCGGTACGGGAATATCTTTTTGCTTTTTCTGCTGGTCCAAATATACCGTCTTCTTACTTGATTCAAAGCTTCCTGAGTGGATTATCAAGTTTTGTACACAAGTATTCAAGAGCCGTTGAAAAGACTTGACCCCCGGTTTATGAGTGTGCTTCAAGGATCTGGAGCCAGAGTATACTCGTCCACGTACAACTTCGCGGCCGTAATGAGGTATTTCGATGGTCCTTGACTATTGTGTTAGAACCTCCGAAAAATAAGCCGGTCCATGATTCATGATTTTTCAATTGAAAATTCGACGGCGAGAACATATACTGTTTTAAATTTAAACAGCCGTTTGTTTGCCTCTGACATTTTATATTGTTGACCTTTCGCTACATCATAATTAGTTATCTATCAGGTAGGCTTTTAGGTATGTATTTAAAATCTATTTTCGTGATCTAGCATTGCTCGAAAGTTAGAAACTTACATGGTCGGTAATGAGAATTTACGAGCAGACCTTGAATACTATTATTCATATGCTGATTATTTCGTTACTTCGATTATCATCATCAGAACCTTGATGATTCCACCATCATTTACATAGCTAGCCTGCCGTGACCGATGTAGGGCGTAAAACGCATTATGTACGTTAATTATAACTTGGTTTTTGAAAAATGCATGTGCACATTGAACGTGCTGTAAAGGTAGAATTCCACCAGTGTGCGGCACTGTGCGGCGCATGTTTGAATGTCATTTTGGTATTTTCACCTAATAATAAGGTTTCAAATGACATTCAAACATTTGTGCCGCACATGTTTGAATGTCATTTTGGTATTTTCACCTAATAATAAGGTTTCAAATGACATTCAAACATTTGTGCCGCACATGTTTGAATGTCATTTTGGTATTTTCACCTAATAATAAGGTTTCAAATGACATTCAAACATTTGTGCCGCACATGTTTGAATGTCATTTTGGTATTTTCACCTAATAATAAGGTTTCAAATGACATTCAAACATTTGTGCCGCACACTGGTGGAATTCTACCTTTACGGTCGTGAGGAAACTCGCGGCTTAATCAGCTTCAGACGTATTGGCCTGTCCTCTTGACTAATAGGCTGAGAGGGGAATAGGTGTACAGTGTCCTGTACAGCATGAACACCAGTTGCTGACACCGTATAAATCGTCATTATAATAATCGAGCGCCGGCAGTAGAAGGACGTCCCTCCTCTCTCGGTCACTTCTCACCGTGTGCTGCGCTGTAATGTTTTCAAAGCAACAAATAAAATAAAATAAACAATTTTGCGCAATCTATTTTGATTCGTATTTGTCATCATCATCATCAGTATCTTAGCCGTACAACGTTCACCGCTGGACACAGGCCTCCCTCATGCATTTCCAATACTTGCCGATCGTGACGGGGTTGTTGCCATATTATACTCACGGCGCTTGGCAGACAGTTGGGCGAGCGCAGAACGGAATGTGGAAATACTAAAACACGCTGCTGCCCACGGTCCGGGGGTATCCCTAGGCCGATACTGCATCTGCGTTCAAGAGAACAAAGGCAACATTCTACTGCCGCCACCGCGAACGCGTGCAAATCCACGGACGAAAGCTAGTGTCTACAACAATGGTCGTGCGCAGCGGAGCGGTTATGCCCGCGCGCTCGGCCAAGGCCGTCGATTCGTTTCCTGATGCGCGGAAAATGAAATATACGCGTTCCGAAATTACTGTAAAGAAGTATGCACCGGTCGAGCTGTGGCGGTAACTGCTGAAATGTATTTGTCATTTACATATCTGCGGATTTGTCGTGCCGGCAGTAGAATGTTGCTCTCTTGCCCGTGGATCCGCAGTAAGAATCTGCGAAGAGATACCTCCGGAAGAGGGGCAGCAGTGTCTTTCCGTGTATTAAAATCCCGTACTGCGCTCGACAGTACTGGCAGGTGGGTACCTGCCAATCGTGGCGAGTGTGGCAACAACTGCGGATTTTAGTTATTTAAGTAGATTTTTGAAAAAAAATTAAACCGACCGTAACTGAAATCCTTGACTTGTTGCTGAAAAAAACCAAAACGGTACATGTGACCCTATTATATTTGAGTAGCTCCCTCGATTTATCATGGATCCCATCATCAGAATCGGGTGCAAAAACAAGCAAACGTTATAAAGTGAAACAAAAATCGCAACCGCAAGCTTAAATTTAGGGCATGAACTATAAACCTTGAGAGACCCCATTGTCCACTATTACAATTATTTAATTCCTCATGGATGCCACCATCAACATCGAGTTCTGAAACATGACCTATAAAAAGGAATCATCAAAATCCATTCATAATTGGCGGAGTAATCGCGTAACAAACATAAAAAAAAACATATAGTCGGATAGTCGGATTGATAACCTCCTTCTTTTTGAAGTCAGTTAAAAAATTGTGTGAAGTATGACTCGGACGTGGTTATTTAAAGCTATTACGATAACTGCTGGTTTGTTGTTGATAAGCGGTTCGGAAATGTTTTTGTTATTCACATTTCTGCGTATTTGATTGTTTCAGTAAAATACCAAGTAATTAGCAATTACTAGTTTATAAAATTAGAAATTTTAAGTAACGATTCTATATAACTTTCAGTTTTGCATTTTACACATAATTTCCTTTCATTTGATACAGAACTCGGGTATATTTGGAAACATTCGATTATTCATCCCTCTTTCAGCCCCCATATCTTGTAAACTTCTTAACCGATTTTGATAAATGTTTAAGAAACATCGCAGGAAAACCTTTTTTAAATAAAAAAAAATGCATGCAAATCGGTCCACTCGCTTGAGAGCTAACGGCGCACACACAGGCAGACACACAGACACACACACACAGCAGTCAAACTTATAGCACCCACTCGGGGGTTACAAAATAGTAACGCGATAATAAGTTAGATCGTATGACATTATTTTTGTACATGGGGTTTTATGACCCCACGTCGACGAAGCGCTCCTACAGACGCATTCCTAGATAAAATATTAATAAAAATAATCCAAAATTAAATGATGATGGGAAGTGCATTAACCTGTCTCGGTGGATGCTTCTCATCATGAGAACGGAGGTCGCGGCCGATGCCACCAGCCGTGCTATCCGTTATGCCATTGTTCTTGTTTAATTGTCTAAATTATTTTAGATCAAAACAAACCAAACTACACTGTTTGGTGAACACTTTGTACTCATAGCATTCAAAACGTAAAACAATTCCAAAATTAAGGCTCTATGTGTCTCTACTGTTGAAATGTTAAGCAAAAAGTGGAAAAAACCACAAAAAATTGGGCTCGTCCGGGATTTGAACCCGGGACCTCTCGCACCCTAAGCGAAAATCATACCCCTAGACCAACGAGCCGACTGACGATGTGACCGAAATACAAGATTCGGCGCGTCTCGGCCGCACGGGCCGATCGTGTGTCGTGTATGTTTTGACGTCACTGCACTTTCACAAGCTAACAATCAACTAAGCATGCGCACAGACTGGTTTATTAAAACAGTAATATTTCAATTTCTGACCAACATCGACAGATGAACAGCTAATTCAAACTAGGCCACAGTCGAATTACATTAATCATAACATGCAATAAACTCAACTTGATACGTTAGATTGGACTAACTGGTTGCGCAGGCAAACCAATCTGCACCGTACCACAGCGGCTTCAGGCTATACTTTAGGATGGCGATGCCTATTTTGTGCTGTCATGCTAATTCTCACGTTAGTTAGGGTGAAATGGGGATCAAGTTGTTCCATGCTCGTTATTTTTATGCAGATCGGGACTCATTTCAAATTATTTTATTAGGAATATCATGTTCAACACCATGGTGGCCTTTTGGTAATCCAATCTTGGATGTAGGCCTCTTCCCTCTTCTTCCATTCTTCACGGTCTTTTGCCCGACTTATCCAGTCTCGGCCTCATCTCTGTGTCGTCGGATGTCGTCTGTGCAGCGCTGCGGTGGTGTACCGCGCCCTCTGGTGTCCGCTCTGGGTTTCCATTCATGGACTGCCCTGCCCATATCCACATTTATTAGCTATGACGGCCATGATGACGTCTTTAACCAAAAAAAATATTCTATTCTATTTACAAAATCAAAATAATTAAGTTACGAAGCCCTCTGATTATCTCAATTTAACAGTTAGATAGCAATGGTACAATCGTGCAAGTCGATCTGTGAACTTCATTGAAACGGGTAAGCTCCAAGTTATGTGGAACTTAGTCGTCGTTCGTTAAATCCTATTTGCGAGTGCTAAGCTCAGCGCAGGCTAATGGATGCCAAGCGGCTTTCCATCGGGCTTGATCGATGGATCCTCAGATTGGGCAAGAGAACGCAATTTGTCACATAAGTATGTTACAATTTGCGTGCCAGGAGTGAAGGAAAATATCGTAAAACCCGCTCATTGGCCGTAAATCGTTGCTTTCAAATTGGTTTCGCGTAGCAATTACAATAAGCCGTATGTTTCTCGATCCGCCGTGAATTCGAACTCTATCTTCTATGGTCTATCGTCATACTATCACTTCTTCGGCAGAGCAATAGCGCAAGAGGCATGAGCTAAGTTAGATTAGGTTATGCATTAATCCCATTATATCGATTTTTTTTTAAATCGTTACATAGGCTCCTATGTCCTGTACTGCTTAAGTACGATTAACTTTGTTGAGTAAGAAGTTAAGTTAAGGAAAGAAGGTATCCATTCACCACTGTTTGTCACTGTTAAACAGTAACAAGTTCGCCGATAGACCCTTGGTCAATCCTCATGAAATATGAGGATTGACCAAGGGTCTATCGCCAATAGTTATTACGTAAAAGCAAAACCATCTTTTATTTTCCACTTTCGTATTGCTTATATTGGACGGACTATGTAGAAGCGTTACTTACCCCTCGTTAAGCTATTTGATTGAATCTAAACAATTCTTAATTATATAAACTTTCGTCGAAAGTCGTATCAGAAAAATCTTATCTATTTACTCAGCGCGCGTTCTATTCTCCGTGATTTGGTTTATTTCCGGTCCTTAAATAGAGAGATCTTTGATACCTCTAATTGGTCTTAGCTAAACGCTCAGACTAATATTCGGAATAGGATTTAAAGTTGGCAAAAACTTGGTACTGGTGACTCCCGCAGAATGGTGTTTTGAATTTTAGAGTTTGCTAAGATTTTTCGACAGCATAAATCCTATGAAGCACGGTGACAATCAAGCTATGAACAATCTTCTATGATTGTGTTTTTGATTAATTAATTATTTTGCCTGCTAATATATAATATAATGTGGACTACTCTATTGTATTAGGTCATATCTAATGGATGTAAGTGTTTTCAATAAATACAAAATACAAAAAAAAATATCTAAAGTCGCCCAACGCGCCTTTTTGCTAATGGTGTATCTATGTAGTCATCATGAGTACGTAATAAAATATACGACCGACTAAATATGAACCCTGATTGTTCCAGGTATAGTTTCTGTATCCGACGCACACATCGAGCTGGCGTCTCCGCGTGAGGAGTGGAAGCCGCTGTTATCGCACTACAAGGGACCCACCGCTGTTCTGGCCGTCTCCATTTTGCTGGTCGCCATTCTGCCACTTGCCGGGTCAGTATTCTACGGACCTACCTGTTTTTTAAGCTGAGACTTAATGGAAGTGCTCCTAAATCGAAATGACTCGCTATCTTTTGTCGTTGCAGTCTAATTTTCCCGATATACTGCCACTAGCCGGGTCAGTCTGTACTACTCTACATTATCCTGGCGGACTGGTCATGGCCTCCGACAGAATAGAACGCTTCTTTTATCCTGTACGCTCTATAGATCTGTTAATTTTCTAAATTAAACGCAATAAATTGGAAGGCCCGCCAAAAATGCCGCCAAGTCAAAAATTCACTTTACATAAAAACCTTATAGATCCTAATTCCTAACAAATAACTTTGGTAGTACGATAATCATTTCACGATTTCTACTACATTTTAAGAATATCCTAAATCACTGCCCCTAACAGCAAATCCAAGTCATGAATCTATCGATTTCTATTCGACTCTGTTTTATCTCATATTAATATTATAAAGACGACAGTTTGTTTATATAGAGGTTTGCCTCTTCACGCAAAATCTAGCGTACGTATCGAGCTGAAATTTTGCAAACGGATTAACACATAGGCTACTTTTTATCCGGGTACAACGCATGCGAAGCGGCGGGCACAAGCTAGTTAACTATAATGATCACTTTTGTTTCCAGTTTGTTCTGGCAACTCCAAGTATAATTCAATTTATTTCAGACTCTATTTTGTTAAGTTTATTAGTAACATTTATTTCCAGCTTGTTCTGGTGCTGCTGCTACTGGTGCCGCGTCGGCCGCCGGCGCCGGCCGTTCGACCGCAAATACGACGCCTGCCTCAAGGGAATCCTGGCTATTGTGCTCATCTGTTTGCTTACACTGTTCCTGTAAGTACCGCACCTTACACATAATAAGGGTAATAATGTTATTTTAAGGGTTCAACTAATAGTCGCGATTGTACGCCGTGACCAGTTCTCTAGTAGAAATAAGTTTGCAACTGCCTAAATCTACGGTGAACTGACCTGCAAGAACAGCTTTGGCCTTCTTTCCCCTGAATTTAATTTCTTCTATTTGCAGCGGAGTACGAGTATTTAATTACTTGATGTTGTTTATCTGTGAATATTATCTCTACTTATTACAATTATTTTATGTTTCCGTATACTATATTGTGTCCCAAATATTTTACGAGTATGTATCCTTAATAAGTCGTAAATTGTGTAAGGTTCAATGAATATAAGATTACATCGAGATTATTCAAACACTAACGCTAATTTCCCACCGGACACCGAATTATTTAGCCTGGCCTTGATTCGCTCTTACCTGAATTAGAACCTTTTAGACATAAATATTACCCCTACCTCTATTCTACCGAGATCTTAATATATCCGGAGAAAGGATTTTCGAAATTCCCAAGTGACGCTGTGAGCATTTTCCATATACTTAACAAGACAGCTATGCCTATCAGTAGGTTAAATATACGAGAAAGGCATTTTTCCATTAGTTGGGTCCCCCAGCTTCGGCGTAAATGCATGCTTGTTTTCAATGATACTAAACTACAAGTTTAAAGGTGTCTGTCACAGCAGCGCACGTATGTAAGTGACGCTGCGTCCAGCTGTGTGTAAAGATGATGTAAAGACGTGACGTGGCGAGAGTGCCGTACGTAGTGTGGCCGACGTGCGCTGCAGTGGGCAGACGTCCTTACATAGAGAATGAAAGTAATATTCATCCTTTTTCGTCACCCCAGCCTCGGAGTAGTATGCATGGATAGTTGATGGTACTGCTACGGCGTACGGTGATACACAGCTGACCGACGTGCGCTTCTGTAAAGCATAGTCCGTAGAGGATGAAAGTAACGTCCCTTACCGTGACCACAGCTTCGGCGTGGTGTGCCTGTTCGCGACGGACTCGCAGGTGGAGTCCGGCGCGCGCGAGGCGCCCGGCTCGCTGCGCGCCGCCCTCCGCGACACGCGCGAGTTCCTCAACGCGACGCAGGCGCACGCGCGCTGGCTGCTCGTCGTCAACTACCGCGAGCTGGAGCAGCGGCTCAACGAGGTGCTGGCGAGTGAGTACCTGCCCGAGCTCTTGTACCTTGTCTAGTAACATTGCGTGCTCGACTCACTGGATTGTGTGGAACATGATGTGAGCGGTAAAGGAGTGAATATCGAGTTGATGTCTGATAGAGAAGAATGGAAGTTCCACCCCAATTAATGTGGGATAAGGGCAGGGAAATGATGATTACTCGATTCTCCTCAGAGCTCATGAAAGGGTAGAAAATCAGCACCCTCTTATGAGACCTTTTCTTTGAATGCACAGTCGCCATGGCCGAAATCAGCTAGGAAGCGTCATCTCTGTGCCATGATCACCAAGGGTATTAGTAGATAGTGCCTTGGGGTGCTGGCAGTAGATTGTTGCCTCCTCTCTTGGCTGCATGCAAGTAAGAATCTTCTTACTGCATCCACAGGCAAGAGAAGATGCCAACGAATACGTCCGGAAGATGGGCAGCAGCGTCTCCGTGTAACAACATCTCGTACCGCGCTCGCCAACCAATCGTGACGAGAATGGCAGCGATACCCTCGTGGTCTTGGAGATCCATGAGGGAGGCCTGTGTGCGGCAGTGCACGCGGACAGCAGTCCTACGTCTGAGATAATAATAAGACTAATAATAATGTATTTTTTATTAAGACATAATAGTCCAAATTTATATTAGCACAGATAATACACTAGTATAGTATAGATATTAGTAAACTTATACCTTGGTGTTAGTACTTAAATTTTAATACAGATTTGGTCTTCTGAATAAGTTTGAATGTCAGAAGATAATGATGATTGGTAGATAGGTAGTGTTACTTCACTATTCTGTCTCTTCTTATTTAAGAGATTCACTCTTGTCGGTCCAACTGATGCAAACCTTAATTTCTGAATGTGCCAAGCTTGTAAATGTTTTGGTCTTCAAGCTGTTCTTTACGTTTAATAAATACATATATTACGGCTTACACCACGTACCTAACTTATTATCATCTTGCTGACGTTTCGAAGACCATTTAGAGGCCCTTCTTCATGTTCTAACGTGTACATTACAGACAGCGGCATAGTGGTGTCGATGAAGCTGGCGGAGTTCTCTCGCGCGGTCTCCGTGACCTCGCTCAACAAGCTCGTGGTGCGCCTCGACGGCGTGCAGGCGGACCTGCGGACCGTGCAGGAGCTGACGGCCAATCTGAGGTCCAACGCGGAACATCTCAACTCAGGTCAGTGAGATGAGAATCTGTCGTCTTATGTGCAGCAATCCCGCTAAATCATAGGGAATTCTGGTGAAGCCGTGGTAGCAGTAGAATGTAGGAGTTAATGTTGGCAAGAGAGGTGCCTGTGGATGCAGTAATAATCCGCCAAGGGATACTTCCGGGGAGCAGCGCCTTTCCGTGTACGAGGGGTGAGTATGGCAACGATCCTCTCTGATGATCTTGGAGACCCATGAAGGAGGCCTGTGTCCAGCAGCGAACGTGGACAGCAGTCCTTCGGCTGAGACGATGATGATGAAGACGATGATGATGGTAGGTATTTCTAAACAATGCAGAGACGTGTGAACTCTGAATTTAGCAAAACAAACCTAGAAATAGCACATCCAGTCCACGTGAAATCTCACTGAGAGGTTGATACTGTACAGTATTGCGCTCGCCAACCCGCCTGCAAAGCGTGGCAACAGTCATCCTTGTTATCTTGGAGATCCATGAGAGCTTTTAATTTGTCAGTTCATTTGGACAATTCCTCATACTTATCATCATTTCAGCCGTAAAACGTCCACTACTAAACACAGGCCTCATGGATCTCCATGAGGGCCTTACACACCACGCGTGGCAGGAGGGTTGGCGAGTGTAGTACGGGGATGTTAATACACGGAAAGGCGCTGCTGCCCATCTTCCGGGAGTATCCCTTAGCAGGCTCTTACTGCATCCACGAGCATGAGAGGAGAGATAACATTTTACCGCCGTGCTCATTCCTCATATGAGTCTTTGTTGCTTGTGATGATTCTAATTAGATTTATTCGTCACCGTCGCAGGCCTTCGCAAGGTGAAGAACCAGCTGCTCCAGACGCTGCGGAACTGCGACCAGCCCAAGTGCGTCGCGCTGCAGAACAAGTACAAGATAGGCCAGCTCGGCACAGAGATCAACTACAGCCAGGTACATTACATTACAACTACAGCCAGGTACATACATACATTACATTACATTGATTCACGCGTGACTGGTATGATTGAGGATTTGCGGAAATCCATTATTATATCCGAATGAACAACGAATAACACACCGGCGGCAGGGTGAATACGTATCTCGCGACAGGTTTGCAACAGGCTTATATCTCGCGATCATCGCTGTCAAAACGTCCATTTTCTGCTTTTTTATACTACAAAATTGACTATTTAATAATTATTATTATTATTTATTATTATTACTAGCCATTTTCGTCCCACTGCAGGGCAAAGGCCTCCCTATCCCCCTTCCATTTATCCCGATCCTGTGCTATGGAGGACCAACCTTGTAAAAACAAGTCAAGTTCGTCGCGCCATCTCAGTCTGGGTCTGCCGCGTTGCCTCCTTCCAGCGTTGGGGACCCACTCTGTTGTTATGAAAGCCCATAGGTCATTCGTATATCCATAATTCACCCATATCATTTAATAATAATAATAAATAATGCTGAACAAATCACACAGCATCATCTAGCCCCAAGCTAAGCAGAGCTTGTGTTATGGGTACTAGGTGACTGATTACTTAATACATTATACTACATAGATATATTTGATTATATATTATATATTGACAGCGATGATCGCCAGATTTGCATTGTTGATCGCGAGATTTACGCCTGTTGCAAATCTGTCGCGAGATACGTATTCACCTTGCCGCTAGCCTAAAGGTTTTCTTTTAACCCTCTAGGTTACTTAATCCCCTTTAGGTTAGCGGATGTGTTACTATACAGGGTGTTCGGCAGAACGTTGAACATACGAAAACGGCAGATAGTGGGGTCGTCTGCTATCTACCCAGCCCAAATGATTTGACCTAGGGCCCATAGATTTTTTCATTTTGATTTTATTTATAATAACCGATTTTCATGAGTTTGGAAACTTTGAAGTAAGATTACTTTATGTAGGGTAGACGAAACTGGCAACATTTTTTCTTTGTTTTTGTCTTGACTGTTCGTAGATTCCTCTAAAATTATTGTTTGGTGCAGATACCAGCTAGACAAAAAAATAGCCTTCAAACATTACAAAAAGGTGTAAAACATGATTTTAAGCTTTTCTTTACATTGCATAATAAAAACTAAAAGGGATTGAAGACTTAAAATTTCATCGAAACTTTCTTGGTGTATGGCCTTTCGAATGGTATGTAATTTGTTTTGTAATTTAAAAAAAAAACTTAAGACTTTTTTAGCCAATTTTAGTTCAAAACGGAAATTTTGATGCAATTCGATTTTTGTTTTGCAAAATTCATCATGTAATCTTGGTAAAAATTATTAGTAACTATCAATACATAGAGTTAATAGTTATTTATATTGAAGGAAGGGGTTACAAATCCTCAATAATTGAGAAATATGTAATAAAAACCAACAAAAGAAAGTTAATTTATTTGTATTGATAGTTTGTAGAAGAACATTCTACATCAAAAGTGAATGAACATTCTACATAATGGTGATATAAATTAATAATTAGAACTGGCATTATTTCTCGTAATCGTAGCAGTAAGTAGCTGTATGTATGTAACATGTTATTAAAATTATCTGTAAGGCAAATATTTAAAATATGTTTTGTGTCTTTTATCTTAACTTCCATGATGCTTATTTCTGACTAAAATAATTGTGTATTTGCACGCCAACTTGGATTAGATGCTGGATAAATATTTTCCAACGGTAAGTGTAAAAGTATGTAAGAATGTCTGTTTGGCTTGTTACCTGCGTATTTACATATGTTTGTGAATTTATCAGCCTTCGTCACAATTTAGGTGCAATGCAAGTAAAAGAAGTTTTATTAAGAGTGCGATAAGTCGCGTTTATCTAAAGAGGTTTAATAATCACTTGCCTTTATCTAACTAAAAGAAACACATTTCTTGAGTAAACCGAAATAAGCAATTCGTAATTTCGCCTCGTCTCTCACAATCTTCGGTAGTATAGTGGTAAGTATCCCCGCCTGTCACGCGGGAGACCGGGGTTCGATTCCCCGCCGGAGAGATCACTTTTTGCATTTTATTATTTGGAGTTCTCTTTTTTTGTATCGTCGTTTCAGCCGTAAAACGTCCACTACTGAACACAGGCCTCGCTCATGGATCTTCATGAGGGGTAGTTGCCATACTCACCACGCTTGGCAGGCGGGTTGGCGAGTGCAGCACGGGATGTTGGTACACGGAAAGACGCTGCTGCCCATCTTCCGGAGGTATCCCTTAGCAGGCTCTTACTGCATCCATGGGTATGAGAGGAGGGGTAACATTCTACTGCCGGCGCCCTACGGCGCTTTTTTATATATACCATAAAATTGTATAAAAATACAGAATTGTCGATTTATATTTTTTTGGAAATTAACTTAAACTTAACTAAAAATGAATTACATAGTGTGTATAATAAATAACTAATATCACAGGTGGTATTAACAGAGTATAGGTATTATAAAACTTATTTAACAGAAGTACATAAACTACGTAAGTTTGGTGTGACTAATTATGATGTTTGATATTTAAATATTTGACTTACCACGATAAAGGCTTCATTATATTTATTCAAGTAAGATAAACAAAATGTTTCGCAACGCTTTAAATACTTTCATCTATAGATTTTACGTCGGTTATATATAAATTACGAGGTGTTAAGATATAGTTTTGATACATACATTACATACAATAGATACCGAACGCCCTAATCCGTTCGTCCGTATGTTACCAATATTATAAGCGCGTATGTTAGGTGAGGATGCTTTTTTACCGAACACACTATGTGTTCGGTAATGTGTAAACATTGTAAGAATTCCATTACCGTCGTCGTAGTAGCTTAATTCTTGATCTGGAGTGACTTATAAAATTTCTAATTTAAGACATCCGCGAAACTGTCCATTGTCTGTGTCTCCTGCCTCGTCTTATCTTCTCCGGAGATGGTGGCAGAATAATACGAGCTAGCGATTAATTTATTACAATTTGATATAGGCGAATTCGGAAGTCTGGAAGACGTCATCTATTTAATTGTGTTTCACTTTAATTATTAACATTACCCGTCTAAACCGTAGTTTTCTCTGTCGTGAGTCAAGGTAGAAAAGATAACAGATAAAATGTACGTGTAGCCACAGATTTTGGTGAATTCTTCGTCGCCTGTTACGAAGTAGGATTAAAAGTTTTTTCGCAACTGGTTGTCCCAGATGCGAAAACGGCCGGAGCGGAAGTAAAGAGCTCTATGTATTGGTGCCCCCAGATGCCGGACGTGTCGGAGCTCCTCAGCAACGTGACGATGATCCTCAACAGCAACATCAAGGAGGAGGTGGCGGCCGGCCAGCAGGTGTTCCGCGACATCCAGGCCGCCATCCGCCGCTCCGTGCTGGAGCACATCCCCTCCGTGCAGGCCGAGCTGCAGCAGACAGGTCAGTGTGCGCACTGCACAGATGATCCTCAACAGCAACATCAAGGAGGAGGTGGCGGCCGGCCAGCAGGTGTTCCGCGACATCCAGGCCGCCATCCGCCGCTCCGTGCTGGAGCACATCCCCTCCGTGCAGGCCGAGCTGCAGCAGACAGGTCAGTGTGCGCACTGCACAGATGATCCTCAACAGCAACATCAAGGAGGAGGTGGCGGCCGGCCAGCAGGTGTTCCGCGACATCCAGGCCGCCATCCGCCGCTCCGTGCTGGAGCACATCCCCTCCGTGCAGGCCGAGCTGCAGCAGACAGGTCAGTGTGCGCACTGCACAGATGATCCTCAACAGCAACATCAAGGAGGAGGTGGCGGCCGGCCAGCAGGTGTTCCGCGACATCCAGGCCGCCATCCGCCGCTCCGTGCTGGAGCACATCCCCTCCGTGCAGGCCGAGCTGCAGCAGACAGGTCAGTGTGCGCACTGCACAGATGATCCTCAACAGCAACATCAAGGAGGAGGTGGCGGCCGGCCAGCAGGTGTTCCGCGACATCCAGGCCGCCATCCGCCGCTCCGTGCTGGAGCACATCCCCTCCGTGCAGGCCGAGCTGCAGCAGACAGGTCAGTGTGCGCACTGCACAGATGATCCTCAACAGCAACATCAAGGAGGAGGTGGCGGCCGGCCAGCAGGTGTTCCGCGACATCCAGGCCGCCATCCGCCGCTCCGTGCTGGAGCACATCCCCTCCGTGCAGGCCGAGCTGCAGCAGACAGGTCAGTGTGCGCACTGCACAGATGATCCTCAACAGCAACATCAAGGAGGAGGTGGCGGCCGGCCAGCAGGTGTTCCGCGACATCCAGGCCGCCATCCGCCGCTCCGTGCTGGAGCACATCCCCTCCGTGCAGGCCGAGCTGCAGCAGACAGGTCAGTGTGCGCACTGCACAGATGATCCTCAACAGCAACATCAAGGAGGAGGTGGCGGCCGGCCAGCAGGTGTTCCGCGACATCCAGGCCGCCATCCGCCGCTCCGTGCTGGAGCACATCCCCTCCGTGCAGGCCGAGCTGCAGCAGACAGGTCAGTGTGCGCACTGCACAGATGATCCTCAACAGCAACATCAAGGAGGAGGTGGCGGCCGGCCAGCAGGTGTTCCGCGACATCCAGGCCGCCATCCGCCGCTCCGTGCTGGAGCACATCCCCTCCGTGCAGGCCGAGCTGCAGCAGACAGGTCAGTGTGCGCACTGCACAGATGATCCTCAACAGCAACATCAAGGAGGAGGTGGCGGCCGGCCAGCAGGTGTTCCGCGACATCCAGGCCGCCATCCGCCGCTCCGTGCTGGAGCACATCCCCTCCGTGCAGGCCGAGCTGCAGCAGACAGGTCAGTGCGCAGCACAGACGTGCGCTGGAGTAGGCTGGAGGAGCAGAAGGGCAGCAGACGTGTTGTTTGCTAGACCGGAGGAGTAGACAGGGCGGGAGGTGGAGTAGGCAGGTGATAGCTGGAGGAGTAAACAAAGCAGAAGGTTGTTGGATACAGATTCAGCTTCGCTGGACCAGTCTCTTTCGCAAACGTTCTGGAATGGTCATCATAGGTTTTGCCTTGACAGTAATTACATTCCTAATTCCTAGATTTTGTGAGGCTCAGGTCCCATATTTCAAGATGTGTTTGTTGAGCTTTAATAGTTTTACCATTTCAAACCCGTTTTGACTTCAAATTACAGTTTAAATTAGGAAAATGGTCCACTTAGTGGTCCATGATAAACTTTTTACTCATCACACCTTCCGATCTTCCAGGCAAGAAGCTAGAAGCGGTGGCTAACGAGATCACCTGGCTCGCCGGCAACGCGAGCCGCCAGCTCGACGAGCAGCAAGGCATCGCCGACACGCTGCAGGCCTACCACGCGCAGTACGGGCCCTACCGCCGCTACCTGGGCCTGGGCGCCGCCACGGCGCCGCTGCTGGTAACTACGTAGTTCATATGGTTGAAACTAGATGGCGCTAGTTGAAACGTTACCCAGCTCGCCGAGTAGCAGAGGGTAGTCGACACGCTGCAGGCCTACCACGCGCAGTACAGAGTACATAAAAAATAGCTCGTTCATTTGGAATCAGTGTACCTCTAAACACAGTGTTAGCCGGACGCACACTGGTTTCACCTATAAACCAAACTGTTATATTACCAAGTATATCTTCGGTATACTTTTACTTTAGTTTGAAGTGTATTTTATTTTATAATAAGTAAGTAGAAGAAATAAAGGCTTTTTTGTTTTATTTTTATTTTATTAACTAGTTATGGTTGTTTGTTGACGACAGATCTGCGCGCTGATGTCGTGGGGGCTGGTGTGCGGCGTGTGCGGCAAGCGGCCCGACGTGTACGGCGCCAACGACTGCTGCAACAAGGGCGCCGGCGCCTCCTGCCTCACCTGGTACGTTATGTCGCGGGGGCTGGTGTGCGGCGTGTGCGGCAAGCGGCCCGACGTGTACGGCGCCAACGACTGCTGCAACAAGGGCGCCGGCGCCTCCTGCCTCACCTGGTACGTTATGTCGCGGGGGCTGGTGTGCGGCGTGTGCGGCAAGCGGCCCGACGTGTACGGCGCCAACGACTGCTGCAACAAGGGCGCCGGCGCCTCCTGCCTCACCTGGTACGTTATGTCGCGGGGGCTGGTGTGCGGCGTGTGCGGCAAGCGGCCCGACGTGTACGGCGCCAACGACTGCTGCAACAAGGGCGCCGGCGCCTCCTGCCTCACCTGGTACGTTATGTCGCGGGGGCTGGTGTGCGGCGTGTGCGGCAAGCGGCCCGACGTGTACGGCGCCAACGACTGCTGCAACAAGGGCGCCGGCGCCTCCTGCCTCACCTGGTACGTTATGTCGCGGGGGCTGGTGTGCGGCGTGTGCGGCAAGCGGCCCGACGTGTACGGCGCCAACGACTGCTGCAACAAGGGCGCCGGCGCCTCCTGCCTCACCTGGTACGTTATGTCGCGGGGGCTGGTGTGCGGCGTGTGCGGCAAGCGGCCCGACGTGTACGGCGCCAACGACTGCTGCAACAAGGGCGCCGGCGCCTCCTGCCTCACCTGGTACGTTATGTCGCGGGGGCTGGTGTGCGGCGTGTGCGGCAAGCGGCCCGACGTGTACGGCGCCAACGACTGCTGCAACAAGGGCGCCGGCGCCTCCTGCCTCACCTGGTACGTTATGTCGCGGGGGCTGGTGTGCGGCGTGTGCGGCAAGCGGCCCGACGTGTACGGCGCCAACGACTGCTGCAACAAGGGCGCCGGCGCCTCCTGCCTCACCTGGTACGTTATGTCGCGGGGGCTGGTGTGCGGCGTGTGCGGCAAGCGGCCCGACGTGTACGGCGCCAACGACTGCTGCAACAAGGGCGCCGGCGCCTCCTGCCTCACCTGGTACGTTATGTCGCGGGGGCTGGTGTGCGGCGTGTGCGGCAAGCGGCCCGACGTGTACGGCGCCAACGACTGCTGCAACAAGGGCGCCGGCGCCTCCTGCCTCACCTGGTACGTTATGTCGCGGGGGCTGGTGTGCGGCGTGTGCGGCAAGCGGCCCGACGTGTACGGCGCCAACGACTGCTGCAACAAGGGCGCCGGCGCCTCCTGCCTCACCTGGTACGTTATGTCGCGGGGGCTGGTGTGCGGCGTGTGCGGCAAGCGGCCCGACGTGTACGGCGCCAACGACTGCTGCAACAAGGGCGCCGGCGCCTCCTGCCTCACCTGGTACGTTATGTCGCGGGGGCTGGTGTGCGGCGTGTGCGGCAAGCGGCCCGACGTGTACGGCGCCAACGACTGCTGCAACAAGGGCGCCGGCGCCTCCTGCCTCACCTGGTACGTTATCATTTTAATCCACGCGACGGATTTTGATCATTTTCACCGATGGATGGATTGTTTCCAGAGTAAGGTTTAGAAGTAAAATCTTCCTCATGGCCCTCCAGGTATCTTTTAGCCCCATCGGCCTTCTGTTCTTCGAGCTAAATGGCCTGCCCATTGCCATTTAAGCGTGCTAATACGTTTGGGCAATGTCGGTGACCCGAGTTCATCTACGTATCTCTAATTTCTGATA
Source organism: Pasiphila rectangulata (assembly GCA_963082625.1). NCBI lineage: Eukaryota > Metazoa > Arthropoda > Insecta > Lepidoptera > Geometridae > Pasiphila > Pasiphila rectangulata. The sequence goes on along the minus strand of OY720246.1, from coordinate 1,293,659 downwards.
CGCGCCCTCTTGTATAGCTCGTTGAGCGACTCTGAGCCAATTCATGAAGCTTTGTTATGCTACTAAATGACGAGACAAGCCGAAGGCCCTCCTGATGTTAAGCGGTAACCTCTACCTATAACAGCTGCAATGCCGCGGTGATCACGTTCACTAAGCACGTGACCATTGCATTGCGCCCGTCAACCTGAGACAGAGTTGTAAGGTCTCATGTGCCCGTAATTTCCCGGGCCCTTTTATCCTTCAAACCGGCAGGCTGATTACGTATCTCGCGATAGGTTTGCAACAGGCGTATATCTCGCGACCATCGCTGTCAATGGTCAATTTTGTAGTCTATAAAAGCAATAAAATGACGTTTGACAGCGGTACATATTCAGCCTGCGGAACACAGAAATGCAGACATTGCGCGGCGGCAGAAGTAGGTATGGCGTTAGTACTTCGACGGATGAACTCTTCACAAAAAGTTGAAGAAGAAAGAAGAAGAAGAAATACATTTATTGGACACACACAGTAAACTTAAAAATAACTATAGTAAAAACACTGACTTATTTCTAATTTTAATCTAGGAGTACCTACCCAGTTAAATATTCTGCAACATAGGTAGTGACAAATAGATGGTAAGCAGCTCACTCAGCGGGTCAAAGCAGAATTAATACTATTTCAAGTAGGTACCTAATGAACAAACCAGTTCACAAAGTTGTGTGAGACCAAAGGGGCCTGACTCAGCATTATGCTCCCACACATAAGGAATGCTAGGAAGCGCTGGTTTTCAGTCAGTTGTACTATAACTGGAAGCTTACACGTGTGTTGTAATTCCCCAGCGGCATCGGCGTGATCTTCGTGGTGGGCGGCGCCATCTCGCTGGTGCTGGCCGTCTACTTCCTGGTGGGAGTGGCGGCGCAGAGATTCGTGTGCGACCCTCTCACGTGAGTCTATTCATTGATTAATGGTCATTTTCTTGAATTAGGTGGTAATATAAACCCTTACTGTAATTGCCAACTGTGTTTTCTGTCAATAGATGTGTCATATTACTTGGTGTAAACTGAATCATTAAGTAATATGAAAACTCGATGACCCCTCACAAAAAACTGGGTTAGTAGGCGGTAGTTGTGTTGTGACCGCGCGCAAGCCGAGCGCGCTCGCCGGCGGCGCCATACTACCAGCTCCGAGTTCTACTTGGTGATACGATATATTTACTGTATCTATTTCTGTCTACAATTTGTACTTGTGATAAACATATTTATTAGATAGTTGAAAATTTAGGTCTCAAATCGACTATTTTAGGAACTATGTATGTATAGTTTTCTTATTTTTTATAGTGTTTAACCACACTTAGGTAGAACATTTTCAAAGAAATGAATAACCTCATCAAAACTTTTATGGTTCCGGTGGGATTCGAACCCACGTTCGTCAAATCGATACTTAATGCTTCCTTAAGCCGGAAGTGCTTTGACCGCTAAGCTACAGAACCCATGTTTGGTGATATCGGTTTGAACAACCGATTAGAGCGTCCTTGTAATTTAATGCCAAATCAAAAACAAATCCTTTGTAATATTTGTGTGTGATTTGCATTGACCCCCTTACTTATAAACGCTGCTTAAACTAATCAGCACTTAATCGACGTTCAATCGGTAAATGTCAAAGGTTATAATTAAGGTGCAATTCCAAAACGGACCGCACGCAGGTCGCAAACTTCAGCTTATTTTTATCTTTGGTGAAGACTATTTTCAGCAATTAGTTAAACCTTAGTGGTTTTAGATGCTGTTTAATAAAATTGTAACTTATTGTAACTATAAATAAATTAAAAAAAAAAAAAAAAAGCTGCTGGCTGCAAGCGACGAATCAATTTCATAGAGATGCATAGAAACCAGTAACAATAACATAGCCCGCAGCTGCAGTCTCCTGCGGTCCGTCTTGGAATTGCACCTTTACGTTTAATTGTTCGTTCGGCAGCGAGCCGCGCGACAACCGCCTGTTCGCCGACGTGGAGAAGTTCGTGGACCTGGAGAAGGCGATCTTCAACGAGCGCAGCGACCCCTCCTTCAACCTCGCCTACGTGCTGGTCAACTGCCACGCCAACCGCACCCTGTACAAGGTACCCACAACTTGCCATAGTCAGAGTCGGACTGAACGTCTGGCGATTATCATGACCCCCGACTTTGGCAGAAAGGCGTTGGGGATGGAGTTCAGGCTGGTCATAGGCCGCCTAGCACGGTACCACCAGCTCTGCAACACGTCGGTGACACCACGTGCGCCCTAGTTATAAGTTTTAAAATATGTTTTGTAGAGGGTCACTTCCTGGACAGTCCAAAGGTAGCGAAGATCACATCAACTCTCAAAAGCGGTTTTAAACACGAACCTGGAAACAACAGGCCGATTTCTGTACTGCCAATAGCTTCTAAAATATTTGAAAGAATAATTTACAAACGCCTTACTGATTATTTAATAACAAACAATTATTTAACCGACAGACAATATGGATTCCAGTCAAAGTCTAAATACACTCTCAGCAACAATAGATATAATTACTGAAATAAAAAATTATATTGACAAAAAACAACTAGCTCTAGGTATATTCATAGATTTACAAAAGACGTTTGATACTATAAGTCATAACATCTTTCTCAAAAAACTGACTGAATTAGGAATCGCAGGCAGTGCTCACCAACTATTAAAGTCATATCTAACAGGTCATTCCCAGATGTTAAAGATTAATGAAAACATGAGTAACCCGAAATCCATTAAATGCGGAGTCCCACAGGGATCTATCTGAGGACCCGTGCTTTTCTTAATATATATAAATAGCATACATAACATTGGCTTAAAGGGACATGTAACTCTATGCAGATGATGCATGCCTATTTTACTTTGGCAAAGACATTATCTGCTTACCTTGGGGCTAGATGATGCTGTGTGATTTGTCCATCATTATTTATTATTATTGGAGATGATGCCCAGAACGAATCTTCTCCAGAAGTTGTTTTCATACAATTTGTTGACTATAAATAAGACAAAAACAAAATATAGTATACATAAGTATTTTTTTCAGCCAAAAATAAAAAAAAACAACTTTTCAGCCATTACTTATTAACGGAGTTGAAATTATAAAAGAAAACAAAGAAAAATACCTTGGACTTATTCTTGTCAGTGGGATGTCATGGAAGTCGCATCTGGTTAAGATAAATCTGAAATTAAAATCGCTTTTGGGATGTCTAAAAGGAATAGTTAGATGTCTTCCGATACACCATAATATATAATAGCCTTGTAAAATCACACTTGGATTACCTTGTTGAAGTTTGGGGTACAGCAGCAAAAACTAATCGGCAAACACTCCGACGAGTCCAAGTGACACAATAGTAGATTGTATCATAAGAGAGCAAAATAATATTTTTACGGCGAGGGCGCTTTTTTGAATCCAGAGCGAAGTGAGGGATTCTAGGGTAGAATCCTGAACGTAGCGAGGGATTCAAAGCACGTCGCCCTAACCAAAAATATATTTTGCGCCCGAGTGATACACTCTACTTTTCTTCACCCTCTATGAGAAAATAAAAGATTAGAACTGACTGTTGATTTTAGCATTGAGTAGGTCCTCTAAAGAGTGGAAGGTTGTTTAGTTTTGGCTAAGTGCTAGAAGTAGGCCAAAAACACAGATTCTGAAAAATTCTAGGCGCCTCTTGCATTTCTCCATTCAATAAAATTACCATAGGCTTTTATATTATTTCTTCCGGGATTTTGCAGGTAATGGATTATCCATCACATTTCTTGCGTCAGTTCTAATACTTTCAGGAGTTAATTCTATACTTTCACTGTCACTTGACGAACTCATTTTTCGAAAGAAAACCATGAATTTCTAACAATCCGTGAAAATTGACGAAAACGCGGGCTGTAAGTTCGCGCGGTTTTAATTTGATTTCTTTGTTTTTTATTCAGCCGGCGGCGCGACTATGGGCGTCGTACCAGCCAGTCTTTATTCAAACAATATTTGCGTTCGATTTCTTTGGCGCTGAACACTAAGACGTTCCAAATTCAAATACTGCGCGGCAAAGATAATTGCGGCGCACATAAAAGAGGATTAAAAACTCTTTACTGCCCGCTAAAAGTTTCTTATAGAAAACACCACCTTTGGGTGCACTCAAAGGCGAACCAAATCGTCCTTTTCGAATAGATGGGATGAAAAACAAACTTCTAAAAACGGTCCTACGGGTGTGACGATGGTGTAAGGCCATCAGGATCCCCTTACCCGATCCCCCAGGGGATCCCAGTCGTCATCGATTCACCAGAATCCCCTTGACATGATGATGAGTACCTGGTACCTTCGAATAGACGCGCTTAGCTCCCCTTTGTAACAATCTCTTTATAAATGTGTGTTCATTCCACAGAGTCTCCAGCTGCACCGCCTCTACGACCTGGAGTCCATCCGCGCGGACGTGTCCAGGACCGTGGCGAGCCGCGTGCGCGCGCTGCGGCCGGCCTTCCCGCGCGCCGCGCCCGCCATCCTGCCGGCCTCGGCGCGCGACAAGCTGGCGCGGCTCGCCGACACCGGCCTGTCGGAGTTCGACTTCGAGAGGATACTGCATGCTGTGAGTGTGTACTTACCTTCCCGCGCGCCGCGCCCGCCATCCTGCCGGCCTCGGCGCGCGACAAGCTGGCGCGGCTCGCCGACACCGGCCTGTCGGAGTTCGACTTCGAGAGGATACTGCATGCTGTGAGTGTGTACTTACCTTCCCGCGCGCCGCGCCCGCCATCCTGCCGGCCTCGGCGCGCGACAAGCTGGCGCGGCTCGCCGACACCGGCCTGTCGGAGTTCGACTTCGAGAGGATACTGCATGCTGTGAGTGTGTACTTACCTTCCCGCGCGCCGCGCCCGCCATCCTGCCGGCCTCGGCGCGCGACAAGCTGGCGCGGCTCGCCGACACCGGCCTGTCGGAGTTCGACTTCGAGAGGATACTGCATGCTGTGAGTGTGTACTTACCTTCCCGCGCGCCGCGCCCGCCATCCTGCCGGCCTCGGCGCGCGACAAGCTGGCGCGGCTCGCCGACACCGGCCTGTCGGAGTTCGACTTCGAGAGGATACTGCATGCTGTGAGTGTGTACTTACCTTCCCGCGCGCCGCGCCCGCCATCCTGCCGGCCTCGGCGCGCGACAAGCTGGCGCGGCTCGCCGACACCGGCCTGTCGGAGTTCGACTTCGAGAGGATACTGCATGCTGTGAGTGTGTACTTACCTTCCCGCGCGCCGCGCCCGCCATCCTGCCGGCCTCGGCGCGCGACAAGCTGGCGCGGCTCGCCGACACCGGCCTGTCGGAGTTCGACTTCGAGAGGATACTGCATGCTGTGAGTGTGTACTTACCTTCCCGCGCGCCGCGCCCGCCATCCTGCCGGCCTCGGCGCGCGACAAGCTGGCGCGGCTCGCCGACACCGGCCTGTCGGAGTTCGACTTCGAGAGGATACTGCATGCTGTGAGTGTGTACTTACCTTCCCGCGCGCCGCGCCCGCCATCCTGCCGGCCTCGGCGCGCGACAAGCTGGCGCGGCTCGCCGACACCGGCCTGTCGGAGTTCGACTTCGAGAGGATACTGCATGCTGTGAGTGTGTACTTACCTTCCCGCGCGCCGCGCCCGCCATCCTGCCGGCCTCGGCGCGCGACAAGCTGGCGCGGCTCGCCGACACCGGCCTGTCGGAGTTCGACTTCGAGAGGATACTGCATGCTGTGAGTGTGTACTTACCTTCCCGCGCGCCGCGCCCGCCATCCTGCCGGCCTCGGCGCGCGACAAGCTGGCGCGGCTCGCCGACACCGGCCTGTCGGAGTTCGACTTCGAGAGGATACTGCATGCTGTGAGTGTGTACTTACCTTCCCGCGCGCCGCGCCCGCCATCCTGCCGGCCTCGGCGCGCGACAAGCTGGCGCGGCTCGCCGACACCGGCCTGTCGGAGTTCGACTTCGAGAGGATACTGCATGCTGTGAGTCGTTGACTTAACTTCGCCGCCTCTACGGCTGGTCACGGCTACAGCCGGGTGCCGATGGTCGGGCGCTACATACATAGTTTTGTGCGTTTTCGATGATAACTTCCAAATAGCTTGCTTTGTTTTAACATATTAAGCAATCATCTTCATATTTTAACCAATTTTCACAAAACATTTTTTTATTACTAACTAGCTGTCCAGCGCAGCTTCGTCTCATCGTCGTGCGCTACATAAGAGAGAGAGAGAGTCGTCAGCATCTTTAATTAAAATGCGCGCGGTAATACTGTGAAGATATTCCTTGGATTCAAATGGTGTAAAGGGCAAGTCCTTTCATAATTTAATACTTATAATGAATAACGTGATACTAATTTGCTTAAGGATTGATATCATGTTTATAAAAATACCTTCGGAAATATCGCATTTTTAGAACAAATTTAATTACCATAAAAAGGTAATAGAAAGTCAACCTTAAAAGATAAACATATGCTATCGTTGACATTTTTTTAGAACTTTTTAAGAGAAACAGTTCCGCCATGCATGATTGATGCGTACCGTTTACGCAGCGTACGCAGTGGAAGCTCTCGAAAGGAATAAGAAGTTATAAGTGTCGCCGGACGTCACGCGTCAATCTCGTGCAATCGGTTCAAACCTCCGCTAAAGGCGTTCCAAATGAACAACCAGTGCATATCCTTCCAGCTGGAGACGAATATGACTTCGCTCGCGCTGGACTCGCTGGCGCGCCAGCTGAACAGCACGGCGCACTCGCTGGCGCAGCCCGCCTTCTCCGCCGAGCGCGCGGCGCTGCTGCACGCGTCGGCCGACCTCAGCGCGCTGCTGTCCACCACGCTGCAGCCCATGCTGCGCTACACGGACCAACTCAACGTGAGTACTGTGCTCGCTAGAACAGCACACACTCGCTGGCGCAGCCCGCCTTCTCCGCCGAGTCTACTACCAGATAGACTATGCCCGCTAACTTAATACTACAGGATACTCGCTTATTCTCTAACGAGCTCCAGCATAAATTGCTCATACGGTATACTTAGTATCTTAATGTAAGTCTCTTAAAAGGTCTCCCTCCCATCATGGATTTTCAAGTAATTCGGTTGTAAGTGGCCTGCATCCACCGAGTGCCGACCCTACCAGTTCGTCCGCTCATCTAGTTGGCGGACGTCCCATGCTGCGCTTGCCGCAAAACGTCCGCGCAGCGCGTGACGCACTGCGTACGTGTTTTGGAACAGCTCATTAACAGCGAGTTGTTCATTATCCCTGAATACCATAGGCTATATTTTATCCCGGTATATCACGGGAACGCGAACTTCGCGGGCGAAACTGCGGAGTAACTGATAAAACGCCTTATATTGTACATTACAGGAAACCGCGTTACGACTTCGAGACGAGCTCCGCTTCAACCACACGTCTCTGAAGACCGCCATCGAGTACCTGATGCACGAGGCCAGCCAGGCCGACCACTTCCTCAGCAAGGAGGGGCCCGAGCGGCTGCAGAACGTGAGCAAACATCTCATCTATTTAGATAACCAACAGCTGTATGGATCGTCATCAGCCCGTGACGGCGCTCTGCTGAATTGTCCGCCATAGCTGTATGGATTAAAGTAAGAAATAGTTACGATAGTAAATAAACACAGCAAGCACGAAACAAGGAGGGAAATAAAGAAACAGCTGCTGTGATTAAAATAAAATAATAACTCAGCTTAGTTGTCAATATTTTATTTTATTATATTTTTTATTTAGACTAACATCAAAATTACTACTGAGCTCTATTCTTATCGTATTCGTCTCTTATTGCTATTTACTACCACGAAGGTCAGCTTAGTTTGCGTATGTTTTAGTGTTATATGTATGATATTTACAATTAAAAAAGTTTAGCATTAGATGGTGGTAGTGTCCAGCTACATTTATTCGCAGTCGTCCCTTACGAAATCCATCCATAGTTTACTTGACCACTTATTGTTTGCCATCAACATTCGTATTCTTACATTCTTCCCTTTACCGGGTGCGGCGATTGAACTGTCCGTCTCTATCTAACTGTTTTAAAATTCGAACCACTGAATCGAACGCCGCCAAAATTTCAAATGTTGGTCTTTGACATATTCTTTATCGTCATTTGAAGTGATTTTGTTGTGAGAGAAACACATTCAAATTTAGAATGAAAATTATAATGGATTTGAAACGAAATTCAGTGAATGCTCTTCATTTGGAGGGAAAATCGAATATTGAAATACGTCGAGCGCTACCAAATCTTCAATTGAACGAGAAATTTTGTGCATCGCACTATTCAACGTTATAATGAGACTGGTAGCGTTAAGAAACGCTACGGTGGCGGGCGACGCTGTACTTAGTTTCTGTAATCTGTGGCTGTACTGCAACGGCGCCAGCAGTTGTCGAAAAGGTGCGTCATCGATTAGACAGAAATCCAGCGCGCTCAGCAAACCAGCTCGCGAAGGATCTCAAGGTGAGCGATGGCAGCGTTCGTCGCATATTAAAGGAAAAGCTTAAAGTCAAACCATTAAAAAAAACCTTTCTCAGGAACTCACTGCTTTACAGCGTAGCAAACGGTTGGATCAATCGAAAGAGCTGATTCGCTTGCTCGACTCTGGCGAGCTTCCCAACTTGGTGTTTTCAGATGAGAAAACTTTTTGCGTTGAACAGTTTTTAAACAAACAAAATAACCGTGCTTGGTTGAAGGGACGTGTTAGCGACCATCCAGACGAATTGCAAGTCACTCGACGCCAACGAGCCGACCAAATCATGGTCTGGGCGGCGGTGTCTGAAAAAGACCGTTCTCCGCTCGTTTTTCTTCCAATAAGTCGCAACCAAGTCAAAATAAATCAACAAATCCATCGAGATAAAGTCTTGCGACCAGGGCTGATGCCGTGGGCACGCAACACATTCGGTTCTGAGCGCTGGACTTTCCAGCAAGACTCGCACAGAGCTATTGGAACGCAAAATTGATTGAAAGTAAACGTTCCAGTGCTGATCGACCGAGATATGTGGCCGTCGTCATCGCCCGACTTGAATCCGTTGTATTTAGGGTGTTTTACAGGCCAGGGCCTGTGCTAAAAAACACACTTCGCTGGAAGCGCTCAAAGTTACTCTTACGTGAGAATGGAATTGTTTGAGTGACGATGTCATTCCAGCAGCCTGCGCTTCTTTCAGAAAGAGACTTCAGCTTGTAGTAAAGGCTAAAGGCGGTTTTATTCCTTCGGAATAAGTTATAATAAAACTTTGAACTTTCTATTTTCACATGGCAAAAGTGTATAAATAAATATTGAAAATTAACAGAAATATTTCATTTTCACATACGGACAGTTCAATCGCCGCACCCGGTATATATATGTACGTTTTTTTACAGTTATAGTTTATATTTTTTGAACAAAATCAACTTGTCTTGTCCGGGAGCCGATTTGGCTGATATGGAATTGCAGCAATCAAACAACCTGGACAGTAAAGATGTGTATTAAAACAAATCATATTTTAATAAAGCGTGTCGCACGCCGTGCGGCCTTTGTAGCTCTCTGGCGCCTCGTTCCCGGCGCCGCGCCGCCCGCGCCCCGCAGCCCGCGCCCCGCCATCGCTGGTGCATATCACGTGCCGTGCGCGTGAACATGTCTTTTGTTTACCAGAATCGGGCAAACATGGGTATGTTTGCCCGATTCTAGTGAAGCGGCGCGGTGCTTACCAGTGTATTGTATGCATTCCCAGATGACCCGCGAGTACGCCTCAGTGATCGAGGTCCGCCTCAACGAGTACCTGGCCCGCGTCGTGCACGCCGCCGAGCAGGACGTGGGCCGCTGCGGCCCGCTGTCCCAGGCCTTCAACGCCACCCGCGACGCCGCCTGCAACAAGATACTGATGCCCACGGTACCATACCCATGTCCTAGGTCGGAGTCAACAAGACCAGGACTCCGTGGTCGAGGTCCGCCTCAACGAGTACCTGGCCCGCGTCGTGCACGCCGCCGAGCAGGACGTGGGCCGCTGCGGCCCGCTGTCCCAGGCCTTCAACGCCACCCGCGACGCCGCCTGCAACAAGATACTGATGCCCACGGTACCATACCCATGTCCTAGGTCGGAGTCAACAAGACCAGGACTCCGTGGTCGAGGTCCGCCTCAACGAGTACCTGGCCCGCGTCGTGCACGCCGCCGAGCAGGACGTGGGCCGCTGCGGCCCGCTGTCCCAGGCCTTCAACGCCACCCGCGACGCCGCCTGCAACAAGATACTGATGCCCACGGTACCATACCCATGTCCTAGGTCGGAGTCAACAAGACCAGGACTCCGTGGTCGAGGTCCGCCTCAACGAGTACCTACAATGTTATCCCTCATGCCCGTGGGTGCAGTATGAGGGATACCTCCGTAAGATGGGCAGCAACGTCTTTCTGTGTATCAACATCCCGCACTGCGCTCGCCAACCCGCCTGCCATGCGTGGTCAGTATTTATTTATTTATTTATTTATTTATTTATTTATTTGAGCCACCAACAGAAGATACACAAGTAAAAAATTACAAAAGTAAAAGCAATAAAAATCATGAGCTAGTGTTCTCCCAATTACAGGTAGCTACATCTTACAAATTAAGTTATCATAGCAAAAGTTAATATATTATGAATTAGAATTTTTAAACATAGGTAACAATTATATTAAATTATATTTAAGAATGTTTGAACAAAACAAATATCTACGTTCTACATAAGGTTGAATAAAATAAATAAAATAAAAAGAAACTAGTGAAAGTAAACTAGTAAAGAAACTATGACTTAGTGTCAGAAGACTATGCACAGAGAGATGCAAGGCTTTTTTATATTTAAGTAGAGGTTCTCCTAAATCTAGGTCGCTTATTTTCGATAAAGTGTTATAAGCTTTACAAATCCTGGACAAAATATATAATAATATATAATATCAGTATGGCAACTACCCCTCAAGGCTATCCATGAGAGAGGCCTGTGTTCAGTAGTGGACGTTTTACGGCTGAAATTATGATGCGTTTGTTAATTGTATACAATGTCTGCAATAAACTTCCAATTTGTTTACGTTAAACTCACTCTCTGTACAAACATATGCGCACATTCCAGAACGGCTACTGGATGTCCCTCGCGTGGTGCGTGCTGCTGTTCCTGCCGCTGCTGCTGGTGGCGCAGCGGCTGGCGCGCCTGTACCTGCAGCTCGACCCCTACCCCGGCCCGCTGGTGGAGGCGTACGTATTACAACTTGCTGTACTGTTGCCAATGTCTATGTTAGTAAGCGTTGTCGGAAACCTCCCTTTTTGAACAATACTTATCCTGAAACCTGCGCTATTGTTTTTATAACGTAAACAATACACTAAATGACATCTTTAACATTCTCTTAAGGGTTTCGTGACCAATTCTTGATGAAATTGATTGAATTTCAGATGTGTACTAGGTACCCGTTTTGAAATAAAAATCGATTCTCGTGGTGGAAAATATTGCTGAACATAAAAAATACTCGTTAAACCCTCCTAAATATTCAAAGTTATTCGGGATATGGATTTTAACTTGAAAAGGGGGAATTGTCTGCCGATGACGCTAGCGCTATCCTAGCGCGATCTCTTAAATTGATAAACGAAGAGAAACTAACTAATGTAAGTATGAATAAATTCAATTGTTTCCTAAATATTTTGTCCCTAAGATCTGCAGTTTTGTTCAAAGTCACCAAAGATCGCGGCAGGATACCAGATTTAAATGTTTAGGATGCAAATTGTAGCTCAATTCCAAAACCAAACATTCCTGTAAACAGATATTTAATGTATCAACAAAATTTGTATCATTTGGAATTCAGTGCTTAAATTTGCATCTCTCTTGTCTTACTCAGTCCAATGAAGCTATCTATTGTGAATTAATTTTACATAGAATTTTATAACTGTTGAATACCTATTTTTAGCTTGATTTGACTGAGTTGCATTTAAAAATATTGAATCTGACTTCAGTTCCCTGAGATTCAATTACTTTTATGTGGCAACTTAATAACTTTAATGTATTCCTTTTAATGTGGTCAAGATCTGATCATCGGATCATCTCATCGCTCATCTCCATTTTGAGAACTTTTTGCAGTGTTATTATAATATATTACTATTTTTGTATCTTTACTGTCTATAAATACTATTACATGATAAACTCGGAAAATTAAAGACCGCTGCATTGTAGTAACAGTTCAGCCATGTTTCTTTTCCGCGTTGATTTTTAATTAAAATTTAACACTAGTACAGCGCCATCTACAGATCGCAACTTCAACTCTCACTAGCTGCAATCAGTTCGCTTTAATTTACTTTCGTTTGTTTCGTTCTTATCATTTGTTGACTAATTTTGATAATTATTTGGTCGTTGATTTGAGTATGTTTTAACATTATGTTCGTGTCTGAGTTTGGGTTTTTTGTGCACCCCTCATATCCCTCCCTCCCGTATGTAGAACCTTGTCGAAGCAACGCCGCGTCAGACCGGACCTCTATCCCAGTGTGACGTCAATGTTCTTTAACGATTTTGGATCGTGAAACACGTGCCGACATAAGCGCGACGAAATTGGCATAAAAGTGACTCAAAATTCTCTAATCATGATCCGATTTCAACTGGAATGATTTTAAATTATTTCTTACGAGTTGAAGTGAATTTGTTCGTTGTAAGTGGCAAGTAGAAGAAGAGCTAGCGCTGCGCTTTTGTACATTATATCGATTATTTTACACTTACAAGCTATTTATGTGACCAACGAAGACTACCCATAGATCATTTCCTTTTTTTATTTAAATATTGGTTCCATCACGCCATCGCCATATCGCGTTTTGTTTTATTCAAAATTCATGGATCCCCGAGGGCGTTTACTGTGTAGTTGTAAGCGCGGGTCGTTAATTAGCGTCGCGGGTAATTTGTGTTGTAACGTTGTTTGGCAGCGAGTATGAGCCGATGCGCCCGAGGCGCGGCTGGTGGCGGTGACGCAACGCCTCGTCCGGTAACGCACGCACGCACAGAGCGCACTGCGCGTACCGATATTATTACAACAATCTTCCCAGCATCGCTCAAAGCTAATATCAAACTTTCATTATCAAATCGTTGCATTTAAAGCAGAATATAAATATAGGGATTGCAATAATTATCGGTACAGCAGTTCTAAATTCGGTGTAGTTCGTGGCGTGAGCTCTTCGACTATAGCGGCTTGCACGACATCTTATTGTAGTAAATGTCTATTTTGTTTATTGGACGATACATAAAAGTGTTTTTTAATTAATATATATTTTCCGTCACAAATGAGTTCCAATGAACAGGATGGATAGAGCTCGGTGTTTCCAGTATCGTCAACAGAGTCTAGGTGTAAGGGCATGCATCGCTACACATTGCTTGCGGCCCGGTTCGTTCCACAATACTCGTAGAACGCAACCAGCAGTGTACTACAAATAGTTTACCTTTTTATTTGCCGACTCCCCGATATCTAGTCCCTATGAGTTTGTTTTGATTTTTGGTTCTTCATCATCACTCGCCATCTCGATAGATGTAATATGTATTTAAGAATTTGATTCTAAGAGAAGCGTTGTAGAGTTGTGACGTTTTCCGTCTTTCTTTATAGAATGTTATCAATTAGATTATTCACTGAATTTCAACCTGGTCTTCAATAAAGTTTCAATTGTCCGAAATTTGGAATCGCAAAATTTCAATCTATTTGTTTTGGAAACGGTTGCCTTGCAATGTCTATGTACTTCCCGAATGCCGGCTTGTTACCCGCAGTACACATTGCAACATTATACTCTAGCACAACATTATATTATATTACTGTTATAAAGTACAAATTAGCACTTAGAATCTGTTGCTCTGTGTACGGACACAATACAAACATCAAGCAGTAAAGATACAAAACCGAAATAGTCGACGGAAATGTGTAAAATGAAGACAGTATAACATAGCCTGCGTGCAAGACCAACTTGCTTGAGTGTCGGTACACAGTATGCACATATTTCGTATAATAAGTCGCAATAACGTACGTGACGTAAAACAAAATGGTCCAAATAACTCGTCTAGGATTCTCGTAATTGTGTAAGCTATAGTGTCTCGAGACATTTCAGTAATGTGAACTCGAGTTTATATAAATTTTCGTATTCTGTGCATTATTCGATCAACGGCTGTTCTGTCTTAAAAATAATACAAATTTGTAATTAATAACGTCATAAAATGACTCTTAATAAACCTAATTAATTTTTTTGAGAAATTGGTTTGAAATTCAATGTATGTAGCATGTATACTGTTCGATGGTTGTATCGTGTCGTGGTAAGCCCCTGTGTCGCGACGATGACTGACGTCGCGTCTGTTGTCTGTTGCAGCGAGTATTTGTATGACGCGTACGCGGACCGCGATAACGTACCCCTTGCCAAGTAAGTGCCCCCCTAGCCTCTCTAAGCAACGCATGGCTTAACGAACAAGTGAGCGCGTACCTTTACAACGCTCTCCGCCAATGAGAGCGCGAGGCTCGCTGAGATAGTTGTAAAGGTAGGCGCACGTTGATGGAATTAACGGATGCGTTTTTAAAATGTTGGTTTTTTTTTACTTTCCATGAATGGCCTGGTTCTGCATGATATTATAGCTTTTTACCATAGTTAAGAGAGTCTTTTGTAATCTATAATCTATATTAAATGCGCATGATTGTAAAATGAAATCTGCTCTGTTCTAATTGTAAGCATGTCTGTGTAACTCCCGCATGGAATTGTAACTTTTATTTCGTTTCTTTTCTTTCTTTCTGTTTGTTAACAACGGGTAGGGACCACATTCCATTGGATAGGCGTAATTATGTTTTGGTGAAGGTTTGATATGTAAAAAGGATATCTACAAAGATTTATTGACAGTAGTAGGTTGTTTTCTGAAAACTAAGATACAAATTAACTTTAAACCTCATTTCTTAAATTAAAATTCGGGTTCTAGCAGTCGATACATCGATTACACCAAATGTTAGTCAAATAAATTGTAGCGCTATAGATAGACTTAAGTTGCTAGATTAGACTGCTAACTAACTTCTAAAACTATGGTAGCTTAACACAGAAATAACGATATAAATTAATCGCAAATAATAAATAATAAATAATGCAAATAAAAACTTTTAAGTTAGCTTAATCTAAGACTATTAGATGACGTTACCAACAGAATTTAAACAGAAAGATTCAGTTAAATAACAAATTAAACAGCAATAAAATTTTAAACAAAAACAACGATTCAGTTAAACCGCAATAAAATCTTCTCAAGAACCCACCGCGAACTGTCAATAAATCTACCGTACAATCACCGTACAATTACTGTGTCTACCATGAGTTGTCACTGTTAGATCGCCTGCCGTTACTACAGTAGTAATAGTACGTTACTATGACATCTGCCAGATTTGTAGCTCACGCTACCAAATTCTAAGCAAATGAAGCCCAAACTACAGTCGCTGCTGTAGTGTGGTTTACTTCGTATTTTAGTACCAAACTATCCGCTAGAGGCGCTGTACAAGTCTTCATACATTTATTTAACCGCAGTCGCTAGCGAGTGTAGATTGTGACAACTCACGGTAGACCTACTGTACAACCGTAGCGGCTCCAAACGCTCCACCCTGGACATCGAAGGCAAGATAGCGGAGTGGCGCGAGCGCAACCCGCCGCTGCCGTCCGCGCCGCCCGCCGACGCCGCGCCGCCCGCCGCGTCGCGCCTGCTGCTCGCCGGCGACGACGTCGTGTGCCGGCTCGTGCCGCCCGCGCTGCTCGACGACCTCAGGACGCGCCTCGACGCCAAGGACGAGGACTGCGAGTCCGGCATACACGAGTCCGAGTAACGAGCGCGCAGCGACCGAGGCGGCGCTGCTACTTGTAAACATACATCGAGCGCATGTCCAATAGAGGGGAAATAAGAACTCCGAAACACTAAGTGCTTTGCACCAATGCAATGACAACTCTCTCTCGCCTTTGACAGGACAGCGCCAACAGCCGACCTGTGCACTTTTCCGTACAATTTTATGAAATATTTTTGGCGGAATTGTTGTTTAGACAAAATAAATGACATTTCCTCTCTATTGGGTATGGCTTCGATGTTAACATATTATTAGTTAATTTTCAAAGAAATTAATAACCTTATCGAAAGTTTTTACGATTATGGTGGGATTCGCACCCACGTCCGTCGAATCGATACTGGACGCTTCCTAAAGCCGGAAGTGCCTTGACCACTAAGCAACGGAACTCATGTCGGGTACCGCTGAAATTCTTGATAAGATGATGTCGGTTTGAGCACCGATTAGTTCATTTTGTAAAGTACGGGGATTACTCACGCAGTATTATAACGTAGAAGCTTATTCCGACAAGTTTCGATTTTTCAAAAAAATCATCTTCATAGGATTGAATGCGCAGCGAGTGATCCGCGTATTTTACTAAATGAATAGTTCACCTCTCGTTAATTTCGAAAGTGAAATATTATTCCTATTTTAAAATACAGGATTTTATCGCGTGCCTTTTTTATTATTTTCCAGACGTTTCGACCGGATAATAAAATAGGTACGCGATAAAATCGTATATTTTAAAAACTGATAGATGGCGCTAGTTGTTTGATTGTACATAACAATTTTACCTTTTCTGTTTCTGATTGAGGTGTGCCTGAAATCTATTTTAATGTCGTCTAATGAGTGGCAGTTATTTAGTAACAATTCCGCTAACCTTACTCCCTATTTTTTTTGCATTGTTTAGCTGTCGCAAAAGAGTGGCGGAATTGTTAACTAATAATGGTCACGTCAATTATTCTCTGTCAGTGTTCAGTTAAATCTTAATACTAGTAGATTAAACAACTGTACGGAGTTATTCAGCAGCTTACCGTAATAAATAAATAAATGATTAGACAACTCAAGAGGGAATTTGTTTTAAGTTTGTATCAAACACTTATTTATTAAAAATCGTTGCTATCATCAAATCAATCAATCAGGATGACGTCATCTTTCGGTAACATCTAGTACTAATCTAATTTTCAACGATATGGTAGCATTTTGTATCTTAAGTTACGCGCAAAGAATTGCTTTTAGCTAAAAAAAAATGTAGTTAAGACCTGGGAAATCCAGAACGAAACGTTTTTGAATCGTCCTTTGTGTCGTTTTTGAACGATTTTTGGAACATTTTTTATCGAAATTAAACGTCGAATTGGCTGTTTGTAAAGATTTAGATATCACTTTTATTTGACTAGTTATGAAACTAAGCGTTTCTTGTAAGGAGAAGAAAAGACCACGCGTGTCTTGAAGTTTTGAACGACCAATTTTGACTAGGTGGATTGTTATTTAGGTGGGAGGAAACTAGTTTGGTTCGCATGTCTTCCAGCGTTGCTTGCGGCGGTGGGCCAACGAACATTGCGAGTGCCCGCTGTTCGTCACTGGAACAACAAAACTAAAGGGAATTCTAATCAATATTTGTTTATATGCTACTCGTTGTACTGTGCGTGACAACAACACACACTCCAATCAGAGAGCTTCCGGTAAAAAATAAAACAAGTATTTACTGCTGAACCTAACAGATTGAGTGAGCGAAGATAGCAAGATGACATAAGACCTGTCATTGTAAATTGTGTTTCTTAACTGTAAAAGAACGCTTACGCCATCTATAAGGTTCGAGGGAACTATTTTAGAAGTTTATTCTTTTTAATAAAAACGCCTCATTACTTCCTGAGAATTGCGTCGAAGTTGATCCTAGTGCTCCAGTGTTCGCTGGCCAAAGCCCCGAAGGACACTGTCCATTGTAAAATAGTCATATCACTAATGTATCGTTAGCTAGGGAATTAATTGCTTGCTTTTATGTGAAACTAAATCGTCCATTCGCTTTTAAAAGTAACCATTTGACCTCGCGCTCTCTAATTAGCTTGCAATAAGATTATTTGATTCCGTTCCTAAAGCGCCCTCACTATCAAATTATGTTTCATCAGATTTTGCTGTTTATGCTCTTAGGGCGTGGCAAGTTAGACTAGAGAGATTTTACAAATGATAGAAATCGCTGTACACCAACCTTGCTTAAGGGTGATGTGCGTTTGCATTGACGCGGAGGCTTAACGGTGCATAAATTGACCAGTCATAGCGCTCGCCTTGCTCCGCTAATCCCCGCTCAGTTCCACGTCAGTACAAACGCGCCCTTATCACGCCCTTAAAATATATGATCTGAGATATTTCGTATTTCGATGGCGCCGAGTGGAATGTAAAGCCACTTGAATCTCAACACTCGTACAAGCTTTTGATCTCATACGTAACAAATAAGTCACTACTATTATAAACGATGATGTAATTTATTCATACTGTAGATTTGGTATAATAAGCATTTTGACGCATTTTCACATAGTATAAGTTAGTTTATTACATTTGTACGAAATTTACGGATGCAAAATGTAAATTTGCTTATTTTTGACGTATATTATAGGTATTATGTATTACCGTACGAAACGTAATACCTAAATTTCGTAAATTGTTCTCAAATTTTGAATCTGTTTTACATTTTAAAACTTTGATAGCGTTTTTAAAGTAACATTGCATATCAAATCATTTCCGGTATCTTTATAATCTGTGCTTCCTGAAGAATCTCGTAAACTATTAAACTTATCATAATCTTAAGAGTGTAATCCTTGCATATTAACTATTGTAATATTTGAAATTAAGAAATGGTCACTGTTCTAGACGAAATTTATCTGTTTAAATCGGACAGACTTATAAAAATATAACATATCTTAAAAACTACTAAAAAACTAGAGAATTCACAAAAATCATCGAATAACATGGATTCTTTTACAACAAACCTCGTTTAGTGATTGTATGATGATTTGTAAATAATCGAACGATATTGATTCAAATTACTCTTTGTTTGTTCTACAAAGTTCTTTATTTATCATAACAAGTGCCAAAAGTACGTTACGCTCAGTTCAGGATGTACACACTGTATGAAACCGGAACCTGAGATCAGCACTCACTACTGATCATCACAGTTCAAATAACAATGACTAGGCTGGCTACAAAAATAATAATATTTTAGGTAACTTATGGTACTATACAGATTACTGTAGAATTTTAATTCTACATGTTTTGCTAAGTGATTGTATGATTTAAATGTAAAATTTCGTCGTAAAGCGTGACGGGCACTGAAGTGAATTGATCTGAATGTATCCTAAATGTGTACTCATTAACTTTAACTAATTATCTTATTCTCACATGAAAGCGTTATTATGTGTAGTTTGCTACTGGTACTGAACTAGTAAATTTACTTGGGTATTTCTATACTATCTTATGTGCGGACGGTACCATAAGGCCGGTAAAAGCTAGTAAATAATTAAATTAAGTCATATAACTATGTGTATTTAGTAGTTTTTATCTTAATACAATTCAGTGAAATTTCGATGTTTGCATTTATACCTACAATTTGGGTTATTCTATTCTAACAACTCAGATATACCGTTAGCTGTTTTGTAACATCAGCCAAAAAATCCAAGCTATTGTGTATCTGTGGTTGCTGGAAAGTACTCTTAAGTTTAGTCTGAAATAAAATGTCATGTAATCACAGAGTTTTTGTGACAAGTTACTCGGACTCCAAAGATCGCCTTCTCGTCTACTTGCGGTAAAGCCTCTCATACTTTTGCCTGCGTTTTCAGCTTGATATTGGGTGATCCATCCTGTACTATACTTCAGACACATAATATGTGTACGAAATGTAAACAAACTGCCAGTACCTAATAATTATTACTATCTTGGACTATCGGGTATTTATCTCGAAATTACCTTTATATTTATCCCGACGTTTCGACCGGCCACCTATCGTAGGCGCTGGCAGACTCAAGTTAGCCAGCAGGTACTTAACCAGAAATCAAGTTTCAACAACTTTCCTCTTGTTTTACAGAACTTTTATTCATTGTATGTAAATGTTGACCACTCCCATCAATTCAATACTGTCAAAGAAAATATGTTGTTAATGTTTAAATAAATAAATGATTGATTGATTGAATTTCTGCATTGAACCAAAGTGATTCAATTTGGTTGAATCGTGTAGTATTTGGGAGCTAGGTAGGCTGAAGTGAAAGTGACTATACTACAACATTGATCACAATTATCTACATAAACAATGTTATAATAGTTAGGTCACCTACATAATATTACCCTTAGGGTTAGCGCAGATAGAACGGAGCGCAACGGAGAGGATTTTATTGACGCACTTGAAAATAAACTTTAAAATAATTAAAATAAAGTGCAAAACGCCGCGCGGGGATTGTTGATTTTCAAGCATTTATGCACTTTATCGTAATAATTTTAAAGTTTATTTTAAAGTGCGTTAGTAAAATCCTCTCCGCTGTGCTCCGTTCTGTCTGCGCTGAGCCTTAAGTGAACAAGCAAATTTAAGGTAGGTAGCAGTTTTCTTGCATTTCGTATACATCTCGTTTGGCTGTCGTTTAAAGTATCTACCTCTTTATTAATTTTACATAGAATTATTAATGTATTGTCGTTGTTACTCCTCCGTTGTGTTGGCTTACAGTGTGGTGTTCCTTGGTTTTTCTAGTAAACTAATATTGTTTATTTCAACATGATTCCATTATGTATTGAATTTACTTGCTGTAGATTTATTTATGCTTATTAATTTCGCATGTTTATTTACAGAGCTTACAGTTTGAAATGGTGAATTTTATTGTACAATCTTTATTTATTTACATTAGATATCCCAAATTTCGTTACTAATATAAATTTTGTGATATTCATAACTGGGAATTTATAAAGTGATTAGTCTCCTATATGTCTTGCTGTAAAGTTCAGAAAACCCATGGTAAATTCACCAAATACCTTTAAATTGCTTCCTTTTATTGATTTCTTATACATTTACTTGAGGTTTACGGTGCTGATTTGAAAAATGTGTTATTTTATTTTTTTTAGGAGAAATATCCCAACATCAAAATATATATTTAAAATTACATTATTTTGTAGAATCTTATGAATTTTACCCAAAATATTTAAATTTAAAGAACACTTCATCAGTATTTAGAACTAATAATTAAGTACAGTCACTTGTGACAGTTCGTACAACGTTATATTTATTTATTCTTTCTATAAGTGTATTGGTCCTAAACCGAAAATTTGACTTGAGTTTTAAAATATCAATGTCACTGAAATAAAATGAAGGACAAGGCATACATTAAATGATCCGGCTCGAAAGGCCATTCCTGAAAAAGAAAATGTTTGTTTTGAATACTGCACAGCTTTATTGCAATACTTAAATTTGTTAATAATAGAAACATGAGAGAACAAAGTGGTTAGGTTTGGCCGGTAAGATATCTGCATAACCATCCTTTCTTCTGGTGGTATCCATAAATAATTCCTCCAGTAAAAAAAGGATTGTACAGCCCAGACCACTCTCTTAGCTAAATCATACTCAAAAAAAATATTTATTCAGTGCGGTCGCATGGATCTTCTGAATTCGTCAAATTACAAAATGAACAAAGACCGTGCAACTTTGTCTATAGCATGCCTATTGAGTGTTCAAATCAGCACCGTGACTTCCATAGCCTACACTGACGTAGTGTGTCTTCCAGCGCCTACAAGGCCGAGAAGCGCAGCGGACGAGGCCGCGCGCGCGCGGGGGAGGGCGCGGCGCGGCGGGGGGGCAGCGCCGAGCGCGCCGCCGCCGCGCCCGCGCCCGCGCCGCCTGTCGACGCACACCACGCGCGCAGATATAATGATATGGCGCCAAAGTGAGTACAAGCTACACTAAAATTGTGCGGTCTTTGTAGAACGGATGGAAAAGTGATGGTGCGCTTATGAAAACTGAAACTGTTATTATAATGAAATGGCGCCAAAGTGAGTATAAATTAGACAAACTGTGGGGTCAATGCACGAGTATAACGTACAGAAAAAATATTGTGCGCTTATAAAAGGAGCTGAAACTGTTCATCATCGTCATTTCAGCCGTTAAATGTCCACTACTGAACACAGGCCTCCCTCATGATTCCATGAAGTTGCCATCATCACGCTTAGCAGGAGGGTTGGCGAGCGCAGTATGGGATGTTGATACATGGAAAGACGCTGCTGCCCATCTTCTGGAGGTATCCTTAGCAGGCTCTTACTGCCTCCACGGCCATGAGAAGAGGCAAGTGAGTACGCTAGACTTATTGTGGGGTCATTGTAGAACGGACTGAAAAACGCGTGGTAAAATTAACGAGATTTTTCAATAAATTCATATAGATTTAGAACAATTTCAGTACTCCTTTATTTTTTTATTGTGCGACTATTTTCCGTTTGTTCTACGCTGACCCACGCAAGACTGGGGACGAACTGATACGCTTACACACATCACCTTGCGCATCTTCGATCGACGTTCTAATGCAATGTGCCACTATACTTCAGCCCCATTCGATGTAGAATGTTTGAAAACAAATTGTCACACTACAAATTGAATTGCTTCCTAAGGGTTGGTTTTTTGACCGATTTAATAGTAATTTATACTGCAGGGAGTGGTCAGGTCACAGATTCCCAATCATTTAGAAATATTTATAAAACCGACAGAAAGTAAGTTACTTTTAGCGTTTAGGTTAAGTAATGACAGTTTGTTAACAAACGTTCTACATCGAATTGGCTGAAGTATAGTTTAGCACCTTTCCGAGTATCAATAAAGGATACAGGTAAGTCAAATTGAATCAAGCTTTACCATAGTTTTTGAAAATGCACCTCTTCCATCTGTACGCCGACCACTATCACTTCTTATATTCCTCTCCTATCTAATATGAAGTATTTCATAAAACTGTACTCCTTGAATGCTACCAAAATGTATTTATTAAACATCAAATAATCCTCAATTCTAAATGTCTATTATGAATCCTATACCTAACGTTTAAAATTGAAGCGATTGTCATCCTTATCCCCATGTCACTAAGCACCTGGTACCTCCACTACGAAAATATACTTTCTCTGAATTTAAAATTGGAAGCATGTTCGCCAGCTCGTGTTGCGCGATTGTCGACCTTACCCCGTGTCCTTAGCACCTGGTGACGGAACACGCGTGTTGCAGGCACTGGGAGGAAGGACCCCCTCGCTACCACGGACCCACTGAGTACGAGCGCCCGCCTCCGTACTACTATCCCGGACCGACGTGAGTACGATGCAGTGCGATCGGTGCCTGGGGCTTCTTTTTAACAAGTTTTTATTATAATTGTATAATAGACTAACAGGATATGACGTATTTTTTGGTTCTTTAGCCTCTGCCAAATCGCGGGTTAAAAAACTGTTTCAAAATCAGTTATCATAAATTCGTCGTGTTATATTTTATTGTTTATTTTTTTATGTTTTGTTCAATTTAGTCTTTATATTTAGTATATTTTTTTGTTGTAATATAAAAAAAAATGTTTGTAAAATGCATGCTGTGTTGTATTAAAAGCAATAATCTCAAAGATATGAGAAACTTTATCATGAAGAACTTTATTATACTTTCTGTACTTTTAACACTTTACATTTAAACTTGCTCTTTGCCTTAATTCTTATGCTTCAACTTTGGTACCTTACTGCTCACTACCTGTCCTGCGGATATCATGGCTTCTTCCCAAAAAAACGTTGGGTTACCACGCCGCCATAAAATACCAGCGTCTTATTGGCGGAGAATGCGAGCCTCTCATTGGTCGGATATCTCTGGATTGGTATCTACCAATCCAGTGACATCGGAAGTAATATTTTGTTTATTAGAACTTATTATATACGAAGGTGGATTTTAATCATTGTACCGTTATTAATAGTAATAATTCAATACTCGATTATTACAACAGTTATACACATTGTTTGGCAATTCCTTGTCAATTCACGGCAAACGGAAATACAATGTATTCACCTAAAACTTGTCTTTTATGTAAGTTGCCAAACAGCATACCTTTAACTTTACCTAATAACTTTAATATTCAATTAGTGATTATACAAATGGTTATATAAACTGTAACAGTTGGATAGATAGATAGATAACTCTTTATTGTGTTCACTGTTTGTTAGAAATAACACCGGGAATGTCATACCCGGGAAAGTATACATAGAGTTTTGAAATAGTACAGTGACAATCTTACAGCCCTTATAGGTCTATCTAAGTAGAATAGGTAGTTAATTAGCTATAATAAATTCAACAAAATTAGTGCAACATAAAAACAGTAATAACAAACAGAGATAACCCACTGTCAGTGGCAAATTCTATAAGAACCATAATACGAACTAGACGTTCTGACAAATATACTTAAATATATAAGATATATATGAAAAACACTAAGAAGTAACGAATCTGAAGAACGTAATACATAACCTACTGATATTTACTTATTAATATATTACTTACACATTTTCGAAATAGCTGTCTGGTAGAATTAAAAAAATAATTATAAATTGAATTAAGTTTATAACGAAAACGTGGTAATACGTAGCGTTAGAACTTTTTAACATGTTTGATAACGGGTGCGGTCTTATTAATTACGTAGTAAATATACATATATTTGTTTATTTATTTATTTATTAGGACAACCAACAGCTATAATTCACTAATATACAACAGTGTGAAAACATAAAGCAAGTAATAGGTTATCACGAATAGATATAAGAAAGTAAAAGAGAAAAAATTATTAACAGTACGCTTCGGACACAAAAACAAGGTGGAGAATAAATACTATCTATTATAGCATAAACTACCATCTAATAATTAGTCACCTATATTTAGGCTATTATCGAAATAGTTCACGCTCAACCGCTGTCTGGCTGAATTAACGCTTGAGCAGAATAGATCCAAGTCATGTTGCCTACAAATTTTGTTGAAGTGATCGCTAGCTCGCCATATAAAGGAATTTTGTCTGTAGTTAGTTCCTACAGTGGGAGTGGAAATAATAGAAGTAAATCGGGTTAATTTAGAAGGGGTATTGATAGAGATTTTACCAAGCAATTCAGGACAATCAATTGTATTAGAAGTTATTTTGAGCAGAAAAGATAGATCGGCAATTTCACGTCTCATAGAAAGAGGGAGAAAATGAAACTTTCTACAAAGTTCATTATAGGTGAAAGATTTATTAGGAATTTTTAAGCGGAAACAAAGATACTTAATGAATTTAATTTGGATTCGTTCAATCCTATCAATATAAATACCGTACCGGGGATTCCAGACCTGCGATGAGTATTCAAGAATGCTTCGAACAAAAGTACAATACAGTACTTTGAATGTTTTGGCTTTACTGAAACTAACCGAACTCCTCATAATAAAACCTAACATTCTTGAGGCCTTGGTTACGATGGCATCAACATGTTTATCAAAGATAAGTTTCGAGTCATGCATGACACCCAAATCCTTTACAGTGGTATACCTTTGTAGTGTTTCGTTTTTGAGAATATAAGTTGATGGCGTGGTATTCCTTTTTCGGGTAAAAGTAACAAGAGAACATTTTGAGGGATTAAGATCTAGTTTGTTAACCAAGCAAAATCTGTCCAGCCTGGTAAGATCAGCTTGAAGTTAAGTTGCTTGTTCCTAAAATAGTATCTGTCACATAAATTTAAGTAGAATTCGTTTCTGACACTTCGCCGGCGGGTGCCGCGGCACTCGCGCTATGCTCGCTCGGCTCCTGCGTTGCTGTTGCAACACAACCAAAACATAACATAGTTTTTTCGAGGGGTTACAAGTTATGATGTTACTTGGTGCTTCAATTTAGGTGACAGATCTACTATTTTAGGAACAAACTTAGTTGTAAGAAAATAAAGTTGCCATCAAGATTATATCAATTACTATTAATGTGTAAATATACCGAACCAATGCAACATACATATACTCGTAGAACCATCGTTGGAGTATAAATTACGTTGGAGTATAGATACGTGGAGTTATAAATTTATTCTTAACACGTTTGATAACGAGGGAGGCACTGTAAAGTACAAATAATAATTTAATTTTATATTGGGATCAGCATGAGTACCTTCATTACATGGGGAGCTTTAAAGCTTTATTTTAACGTTGGATTTGTTTATTTCACAACTAGCTGTCCCGGCGAACTTCGTATCGCACCTACTACCACTACTTAGGTACAACTTACCCTCCAACTACCCTACAACTACTAATTTACGCAACGAAAAGTAGCCTATGTCCGTCTCCATGGTCTAATCTACTCCTATACTAAAATTCATCCAAATCGATTGAGCGGTTTTGACGTGAAAAGAGAACAACATACATAATTCTTACTTTCACTTATATATTAGTAGGATACAATAAATCAAAATAAACTAATTAAATGTTCCTAAAAAATACTCGGAATATTATGGCAGAACGGGTCGCATGGTAAAACAGTAAAGTATGACTAAAAATGTGATGTATTGTTATTGAATTATTGTAAAAAAAAAATAGTAATTAAATTCTAATAAACAAATAGAAACTTTGCTTAACGGATCGTACGGTTAAATACTAACGTGTAAAAATATGTGGTAATAGATTCTGATAACATTTTCGTATCATTTCGGAAAGTAATTAATGTAAATCTAATAACAGGAACTTTGCTTAGAAATAACAAATTTTCAACTAACTTTCATTATTTATGGCTTTTCTGGTCCTGCTAAATCTAACTTTAACCTCAAACGCTGAAAGAGATACCGCTTATTCCAAATAACTTAAATTCTAAGCACAATTCTTCATGGTAGCAGTGCTAACTCACAAAGCATCGTGCCTCGCGCACAGCTGGGCGCCGAGCGGTCGCGCCGGCGCAGGGAACAACTCTACCGGGGCTACTGCGACTAGTAACCTGAATGGGGGTAACTACAGGGTCTTCAGGGGGCCAATTCTCGTGCATCGTGATCCAAGTGATAATAAACGCTCAAAATCGATAAATTTCGCAAGAAATTGTCAAAATCTCTATTGAAACGAACTTTCTGCAGCTCTAATTCTCGTTATTACTATATTGGATTATCGCGTATTTACCTTTATTAATACTCGATAATCCAATATAGTAATAATGTGTTGTGATCGCGGAAGCTTAAAAAATACTATTTTTGCATTTTCGTCCTCTCACAATAGGCAAATGTCTATTGCAAACCGATTGTGATGCATTGGTAAAGAGATGAGACTTTTACAGTGATGTGACACGTTCGTTGTCGACACTGAGAAGTGAGATATGAAGTATCACGCAAAATCACGATGTACGAGAAACGGCCTCCTGGTCTCAGCTCATTAAAACCACCCGGCACCCGCATTTCGTCTTTCGGCGTCTCCACGTTGGCGGTGGTCCACGGGTAGACGTTGTCACCAGCGAACGTCGCGTGGTTACACTTTCACGTAACGCTATTCAAAGCGCATAGCTATAGAAGTCAAAGTAAAGCGAACTCGATACAATTATGCGCTTTCTTTCATTATTAATTTGTGTTGTTTTATTTTCTGTATTGACGCGTCAAAAAGGCCTTTGCGGCCGCACTGAATCAAGTATTTTTTGAGTCGAGTTCGAGTTTGAATATGAAGAATACTACCCGCAAAAAGCGAGGCGGTGTCGGGTGCCGGGTAGCTCTAATGAGCTGTGACCTTTAGTCTGCTATTGCAATGGGGAATCGAGCACTGGCTTGGTTGGGACAGTATTTATACGGTACAAGGGAAAAGTTTCCATTAACTTAATTGTATCGTACGTCCGTGTTGGTTGCTGGTTATGGGTATTGCAGATTTTGTTTTATATTTTGGTTATGGCGCCAGGAGAACTAGGTATGCTAGTTTATTACAGATCAATAATACCAAAAAACCAATACACTCAGTGTGGATTTTTGTACCATTTTGTATGTTTATTCAATCATCATCATTAGCCGTAGGACTGCTCGCCACGTCCACTGCTGGACACAGGCCTCCTCATGGATCTCCAAGAACATGAGGGGGTCGTTGCCATACTCGCCACGCTTGGCAGGCGGGTTGGTGAGCGCAGTACGGGATGTTGATACACGGAAAGACGTTGCTTCCCATCTTCCGGTGGTACCTTGGCAGATTCCTAGTGCATCCACGGGCAAGAGAAGAGGTAACACTCCTGGCACCCCACGACAGTATGTTTCATCGCCGTTAAAGCTTAAAAATACGTTATCGTCCGTTTTCATGTGACAGCTCTCAACTTTCTATGACTCAACCAGGTTCTTCTCTTCTTCCAGTGATAGACAGTAAACCACCGCTCACCGAACTGGACGAGGACATGCAGAAGTATTGAGGATGTACCGGAGACTTCCGTAGGCCGTAACTCGTGCAAGGCGGCCGTGTTTGCAAGGACTGGTCGAGCCGAGCGAACATGAATCGATCGGAAAACATGGATGAAGGCACTAAGCGACAGAAAATGTATCGATTCAGGGCACCTACTCTAGAAAACAATTATATTATCTTCAGAATGGTAATCCTACCAATGGCCATAAGAGTTAGTTTGGCTTGAATACGATTTCGATTCATCGCAATTTGCGTTTAAGAGTTGGCCAACTGCATTCTAAAATTATCGATTGTATCGATTATTTAACATTTGGCATTTTTTTCATTATCCATCGTGTAAGGAAGTTGATTCATGTTCGCATTGCTAAATAGATTTCCATAAGGAGTAAGAAAATGCTAGGAAGTGATTCAGTACTTTGTTCAAGTTAACCGTAAACATAGTTGGTCGTTCTTTTTGAAGTGAAATGAAATGAAAATGAAATGAAATTGTTTATTTGTCAAAGTTACAACGCGTTACTTGAACAGAGTGTTAGAAAATGATGAAAAAAAATAGAAATAGAACATATTTCCGCTCAATTCATAGATTGAAACAACTTTAAGTCGAATTCTATATACTAACGGTTTTAAATCCGCCTTACAAAGTAAATTTTTCCGTAGTTTTCATTTTAACGATTTAGTCAGTCATTGCGTTTGATATGTACAATAAGTCATGTTTTTAAAGTTGCGCAGTGTAGGTCGATTGTTATAGGAAATAGGTATAGTGCTATCCGGCCTGAAGTTAGCTATATAACTTAAAATGTAGTGGACTTCAGGCGTTTCCAGCAAACGGTGAATTATTAGCACATATGCTATGTAATTCAACTTGTAGGTATATGTGACGAACGTCCTGTTAGTTTTAAAGACAGTAAATAGTAATAACAAAAACAATTTAGGATATTTCACCGTAAGAAATATTTTCTTAATAAAAATTAAAAATTCAAAAAGACAGGCTTACCTTCTCCTTAATGTTTGTCTACCGTTGAAACGTTATAGAAATCGGTCTAGCAATCGCGTCGCTGAAGTGAGTCTCAGAAACTGCCACAAAAACTAATGTGTAATTTTCGATTCTATTTTAGAAATTTTCTATTACTTCGGCTCAATAAAACTTAGATTTATATTGACCCTTGGTCCGTTGGCTTTAAATGATTTACACTATTGTACACCTTATTCATAATCGCTGGTCGCTTTGAAAATCTGATCAAAATATGCATCAAATGTCGTCAATATATACACAGAACACCACAGCGTTTACGAATAAGGTAGATGTTTGAAGGAATGTGATTCGCACAAAACCTGTTTGATTTCTAAATTATCATTAAGTTGAATCTGAGAGATTGTTTAGTTGTATTTGTATAAATCAGCTGTAAGTTAGCGTAGGCACTCGCTCTTTCATACAGACGTTTATATTAAAAATACAGTATGAAAAGGCGACTGGAATACTGGATTGAAGTCTGCACACTGCACATGATCTAGGAATTGGTTGAATATTAGTAAGGATTCTGAGGCAAAAGGTGGCCCCTTGCAAAATCGTAAAGAATGTTGGAAGGTCTTTGCCCAACAATACACTACAGGCGTACAGTAATCTAAATTAAAATATATTTACATAAAAATAGAGAAATAGAGTACAATCTGAAATTATGTACTAACTCCACTGAATTATTGTTCTTTTTTTAATTTCAATAAGTCTTAGACCGCCTAGGAGTCACAAATCGAGTTTCAAATATTAAGAAAATTCTTAATTTAAATTTATTTCCTATTAACCTAGGTTTCCAAAGATGGTTAAACTAATTTAAAGAAGTGTAACGTGATCCTGCTGATGTGCATACAAGCAGTTATAGTTTGATCGTGCAGTTTATGTTCATCATCATCATCATCATCGTTTCAGCCGTAAAACGTCTACTAATAAACACAGGCCTCCATCATGTTAATATTTTTTGATTATTTTAATAATTCAGACGTATTGACCTGTTCTTTCCTCTGAATAATAGCTGACTAAGCTGAGAGGATGGTATAGGTGCTGGGCAAGCCTAATCCATCTAACAATGTTCCAGGCACTGCAGCGTCCCGTACAGCATGATTACCAGTTGCTGACGCTGTATAAATCATCTATAATAGATGCAAAGGCCTTACATTTTTTTTAATAACAAACAATCATTATTATTTAAGTAGACACAAATTAAATTAAAATGTCAAGTTAAAATGTCTTGACTGAATTGGGTTCGCTTTTGGTCTGGAATATTTGTTTAGTTTGTTATTTTCTATAGTGTTTAACAACACTTAGGTAGAACATTTACAAAGAAATGAATAACCTTCAGCGGGTCCCGACTTGGGTGCTGTAGCTTAGCGGTCAAACCACTTCCGGCTTAAGGAAGCGTCATGTATCGATTTGACGGATGTGGGTTCGAATCCTGCCGGAACCGTAAAATTTTTGATAAGGTTTTTCATTTCTTTGAAAGATTTCGTAGTTTTTTCTAGATTGTGTGTGTCTAGACTTCAATGCCAGTCGGTACTACTAGTTGTAAGGTCCCTCGGCTACGTACACATCACGTCACGAGATTCTGCATTTATAATATAATCTAAAACTAACATAGAATTTACAATTAACAACTGACCGGCATTCCCAACGGCACTAAAAATGTCTTATTTTATCTAAGTAATAAAAACTGATCTTTCAACGCCGCAAAGTGACAGTTTATCGGTATATTTTCATTTGAATCTGTCAAAAGCTTTTAGTAGGTTAATCGGTGTTTATAAGTAAGGTACTAATTAAACGAGGTGTTCTCGCCAAAGGAATGCCTGGTTCAGTGGTAGCACTAAGGGATGATGTGAACGACTGCCAAACTCTTATACATACGTTGCTTTTTTAAAAGTGAATTATACATATTTCTAATACTCTTATGTGCTTTAGGTTTCAAACTTTATATTTGAATTAAAATTGTAATGTTTCTTCGGTTAGTGCTAGTCTATTCACACTAATCGCATTATAATCGTATTTTAGTTTAATATTGTGATTATTCAAATTATTATAATTATATTTTTAATTGTTGACTCGTGCGAGCGAAGTGCAAATTTTTATTTAGAAAATTAATGTGTCATATCGTTTAGTGTAAGATGTTACGCTATGCCAAATAATGTAATGTCAGTGTGTTCATTCTCCTAGCTGTCTGTGGATCGACTTGCGGAACAAAAGCTATTAGATTGAGATAAGGTAATATTAATTTGACACTGGCGGAATTGTGTAAAACCAAACACAAAGAGCCATATAATAAAAATACAAGATTGAGATAATAGATAAAAATAAGTTTATTTCGTGAACATCATTAATGACCAATAGTGCTTGACTTTTCGGTGAAAGTACCCAAACCGCTATGACGTAGGTACCCATGCCAGTTGCATACCTACACACTTGAGTACCTAGTTCCCTTGATTTCTTATGGATCCCATCATCGGAACTGGGTTTTGAAATCTTGAAATAACCTAGACTTGTTTTACTAATGTTTGAAACAATAAAACATTAACGGGTGTCGATTCTGTTTTATACTTCCTAAAACTAATTATAGTAAGAGATATGACGTTTCTGAATTTAGAGCTGCCAACGTAAAATTGGCTCTATTTGTTTGGTTTCTATTTTAGAAAGGCACTTACGGAATAGCTATATGTCCGTTTTACGTCAATTTAATTAGCTTTAAGTTTAGTGCAACAACAGAATCGGCACCATTGTAAGGGTAAAAACAAACAAAATGTATATAATGAATTAATGACACGAAAATGGCCACCACTCAGCGTAAGCTGAGGCAGAATACATCTTGCCACAGCGCTGGTCTTCCGTGGTTACACTTTTTAGCAAGCGCTAGGCGCATTATTACTAGCAATGCTAATGCTACCTTAACAACTAGCGACGCTTTCGTCGAGAGCATCGCTAGCGGTCATTATAAGGCTATATTTGTAGTAGGAAGCATTAAGGCCGGTGTTGAAAAAGCACAAATTTGACCATCGGAACAGATACGTTGTCTACGCAAAAGATTTAAATCGTTATAGAGCCCTTGGCATTGTCTTTATATGTGTGTTAATAATAATCCCGACCACGCACACTGGTTTCGTCATTAAACCAAACTGTTATTGTTACCATTTACACAAAGAAACTTTCGTGAATAAAAACACCACGTCCGGTTAACACGAGTGTCCGCCTAATAATAATTTCGCGTGGAAACAAAACGGCGGCGCGGTCTCGTTACGATTAGGGCGTATCTAACGATTTAAATCTTTGGTCTACGCAATTGGGACTTAGGATTTTATATTCTTATTTGTAATCTACGTGTTAAATTCAGCAGTCGTCCACAGACATGCGCAAGGGACGCCGGGCTGGATACTTTACAATTGTAGCCATGGACTTTTAGAAAGACATCTTTTGATGCCGCTCCCAGTACACGCGTCGTAGGTTTTCTGATCTCTGTATGTTGTCTGTCTTCCTGGACGCTGGTTAGGCATTTTTTTGGTATATTTTCTAACATGTAGGCTTGTTGGCGATATTTCGACCCTTAAGGATCGGTCAAACCTGCGCGACCAAAGCGACTGCGAAGCGGGAGCGTCTGCCGCGCGGCGGACGCTACCCATACTTTATCTATGGCTCTGCACACCACGCGACCACAAAGCGGCAGGGCCGCGTCGGCAGAGCGGGATCCAGCGGGACGCACGCGTCTAGTGGTCAGACGTGTGTACGTGCGAGAAAGCTGTCTTCCATAATATTGTTAGCTTGTTTAAAAATTATTACTATTATTATTTATAAGAAATGATAGTAAAGTTGTTAAAATTTTGATAATCCATTTAACGTAAAATTGTCGTGATTTTCCTATTTAAATCAAATTAATGTTATGGCGGAAGTTCGTGATAAATATAGATTAAATTATTGTTAATGTTTCTACAGGATAAGTAACTTGTATTTTACGAATAAGTTTTGTACTTGTTTTGAGTGATTACATTATAAAACTACTTGGTAGCTCATTAACGGAAGTAATAAAAGGTCTTCCTCATCGGAGTCAGATTCCCATGTTAAGTACGAGGATGTCATCACCACAACAATTAAGTAGTTATACCAAATAAAGACGTGCAGCTTTAGTGGACTGTTCACTAGCAAATGAAGTTTGCGGTTCGCGCCGGAGTCGCGCAGGTGTGCGCGTTAAGTTTCGCGTTGCAGACGCTCCCGCACAGCGTCCCGCTTCCCGCTTTACTGACGCGCAGGTTTGGCCGATCCTTTACACTTGTCACTCGACTGAATTTTCAATCTTAACCGTGATAAGTAAAATTTTGCCACATGCCAACAATCTCAAGCCAATGGGAATATTTTTTCTATTCCTGCTCAGTTTACCTACTAGCCTCGTGTGGAATGTAGTTATGTTATCCCGCTGCTCAAGGAGTGTTCGGTGCTAACGCATCTTCGTAGGTATTTAGTTAGCACGTTCCGGGCAACTTTAGAGTAACTTACGGGGACTATTTGCCCAATAGTCACCTAGACGACATGACTTGGAAATTTCAAAGGGATGACCTATCTAGTCGCGCTGCTCTCATAGAACGCTTTTACCGTGACTTCAGCGGTGGCACCACATGATTTTTTTTAACGTTTTGTTTCTCTAAAGTTGCGCCGAGCTAATATTAATCGATTTTATAATTTATGGCGCGATGGTGCGAGTTGGAACGTACGGAATAGTGAATGTTAGAGTACGTAGGATAATTGTATTGTATCGTATCGAGTAGTGTAACCAAAGTTTTGTAAGGCGTGGGGCTGTGGCGATGGATGGCGTTCGGAATGTAATATAAATACATTTGATTAATCTCCATTTTGTTTTCTTATTTAATATCCCTAAACATACCTACATTATTTTTTTTATCAAATTCTCAGTAGATCCGATTTATAAATTCACAAAAAAATTGTGCAGGTCCCCCTATCTAATCCCGCAACCTGTCTCAGCCGGCGTTATTTCCCGCGTATCTGAATAATGTCCGTAAGGATTGAGGAGCCACGTCAGATTTTTAAAATCTGATCTCGCCATTATTTAGCAGCAATGTAGCTGATTTTGCAGCACGAATTCTAGATTTAGCAGCAAAATTATATCCAATAGAAATTCACCTCTCGAGTGTAGATTGAGGAGCCATACTAAAAGTATTGTATTTTCTTTCATTGTTGCACTACAAAAGCTAAATTTTTAGACGGTAATATCACAGAATAGTAATGTATACCTACAGAATTTTAACTCTGCCGTATTTTTGAAATAAATACCTACAGCCGCGCGGTACGTAAACATGCGATAGGGCTGCCCACCTCCAGCATTTTAATTAAATTTGCCTACTTTGTGTTTCCATTTAGTTTTGTGATTGTCAATAAGCTTTTTTTTATATAAACAAATATAATACTTTGCGAGTTGAATAGATAATTTGAAAATATAGTGTACGCAGAAGTACTATAAAATAACATAGCTATGAATTATTAGAATAACCTACAATCTAAATGATATAAGTTAATAAGACCCAGTACTTTTACCTAACGTTTTAAAGTTCCACTCTTACTGATGAAAGCGTGATGTAGGTACCTACCTAAAATTACGCTTAACGTAGGTATACCTAGGTAGTGATATATTTTGCTGCAAAATCAGCTACATTGCTGCTAAATAATGGTGAGAGTCAGATTTAAAAAATCTGATGTGGCTCCTCAACCCTTACGAACATTCTGAATAGACTTGGATTGATTCATCAAGTCTACGAAGAATTGAAATCTTTGGTCTCTATAGTAATATTTTTTATTTTCCATTCTACCTATTCATGAAAACCTATCTAAAATGTGTCTACATTTACCTACATAGATCAGTTCATAATCTAGTAAAGAAAAAACCATTTTTATCTTAATTATTTTTATTTAATTTTCAATAATTTTAAACTACAATTAATTCGTTAACTCAAATCAGTCTTAAAGTATATACGAGTATCACAACTTAACTTTATGAACAAATTCTAAGAGATCTAATCAACTTCTTCTACTGTAGGTCCATTGTTGCTTTGGTATCCTGGCATCCCGCCCATTCCTCCGGGCATCCCGCCCATTCCTCCGGGCATCCCGCCCATTCCTCCGGGCATCCCGCCCATTCCACCGGGCATCCCGCCCATTCCACCGGGCATGCTGTCTCCTGTACCCGCGCCATGCATCTTGCTCATCACCGGCGAGCAGACCCTCTGGACATCCTTCAGTTTGTCGTCATATTCCTCCTTCTCCGCCAGGCTGTTGTTGTCGAGCCATTTGAGAGCGTCATCGCAGACGTTCCTCGCTGTTGACTTGTCTTGCTCGTTTAGTTTGTCCCCGGCATCGTCGAGAGCTTGCCTCACGCTGAAGATGTAGGATTCTAGCGCGTTGCGGGAAGATATGCGCTGTCTTTGTTTCTCGTCTTCCTCCTTGTAGCGCTCGGCTTCAGATAACATCCTGTCGATCTCGGCTTGCGACAAGCGGCCGCGGTCGTTCTTGATGACGATGTTCTTGCTGCGACCCGTGCTGTTCTCTTTGGCGGCCACGTTGAGGATGCCGTTCGCGTCCATGTCGAAAGTCACGTCAATCTTCGGAACACCTCTCGGCGCCGGCGGGATGCCAGTCAGGTCGAAGGTGCCGAGCAAGTTGTTGTCTTTCGTCATCGCTCTCTCGCCTTCGTACACTTGGATGGTGACCGCGGGCTGGTTGTCGGAGTAGGTGGTGAAGGTCTGAGACTGCTGGCAGGGGATCTTGGAGTTGCGTTCAACTATTTTCGTCATCACTCCGCCGGCGGTTTCGATACCGAGGGATAGAGGCG
The DNA here is from genome assembly GCA_963082625.1 of Pasiphila rectangulata. Lineage (NCBI taxonomy): Eukaryota > Metazoa > Arthropoda > Insecta > Lepidoptera > Geometridae > Pasiphila > Pasiphila rectangulata. Next base: position 1,257,668 of record OY720246.1, on the reverse strand, counting down.
CCACGTCGACGAGTAAGACATCCTGGATTTTTGAGTGCGTTTCGCCGCTGAGGATAGCCGCCTGGACGGCCGCTCCGTAGGCGACGGCCTCGTCCGGGTTGATGGAAAGGTTCAACGACTTCCCGCAGAAAAAGGTCTGGAGCAAATTTTGGACCTTAGGGATGCGGGTGGAACCTCCGACAAGAACTACGTCATGGATCTGGCTCTTGTCCATCTTCGCGTCTTTAAGGGCCTTCTCCACCGGATCGAGGGTGCCTCTGAAGAGGTCGGAGCATAGTTCTTCGAATCGGGCGCGGGATATTTTCGTGTAGAAGTCCACGCCTTCGCAGAGCGCATCGACTTCAATGGTGGCTTCAGTGCTGGAGGAGAGGGTGCGCTTGGCGCGCTCGGCGGCGGTCCGCAGGCGGCGCAGGGCGCGGGGGTTCGACCGCATATCTTTCTTGTACTTTCTCTTGAACTCGTCTGCTAGGTGGTTCACTAGGCGGTTGTCAAAGTCTTCACCACCCAGATGCGTGTCTCCCGCAGTAGCTTTCACTTCGAACAGGGATCCCTCGTCGATAGAAAGGATAGACACGTCGAATGTTCCACCGCCGAGATCGAAGATTAAAACGTTCCGTTCACCTTTGAGGTTCTTGTCGAGGCCGTAGGCGAGCGCCGCCGCGGTGGGCTCGTTGATGATGCGGAGCACGTTGAGCCCGGCGATGGCGCCGGCGTCCTTCGTGGCCTGGCGCTGGGAGTCGTTGAAATAAGCCGGCACCGTGATGACGGCGTCTCGCACCGATGATCCGAGGTAAGCTTCGGCGGTTTCCTTCATTTTGGTCAAAACCATGCTGCTGATTTCTTCCGGGGCGAACGTCTTCGTCTGTCCTTTAAATTCGACCTGGATCTTTGGTTTGCCGCAGTCGCTTATGACTTTGAAGGGCCAGTGTTTCATGTCCGCTTGGATTTTCGGGTCGTCATACTTCCTTCCGATGAGTCGTTTCGCATCGAAGACAGTGTTGTTAGGGTTGAGGGCGACCTGGTTCTTAGCGGCGTCTCCGATCAGTCGCTCGGTGTCGGTGAAGGCGACGTAGGATGGCGTGGTGCGGTTGCCCTGGTCGTTGGCGATGATCTCCACGTTCCCGTGCTGCCACACTCCGACACAGGAGTAGGTGGTTCCAAGATCAATTCCGATAGCTGGCATTTTCTCTCCTTGTATTATTCACTCGTTGATAAATCACAATGCTTGAATGTTTGTAAATAAGTCGCTTGTAAATCGCTTCGAAAATTCAGTAGGTATGCACCAAACTTGCTTGTTTTGCTTCGCGTTTCAAAATGAATGCTTTGCTTGCCGCCTAACGGGGCACGTATATATACCGGACAAATTGAATTCGAGAAAGCTCTGTACAGTTCTTGACTTCGACCAATAAAAGCGCGCGGTTCCTCGAACATTCTAGAGTTAAGGCCTGGCCAGCCAATGGCAATGCAGAGAGCGTGAAAGAGAAAGACAATGTACTATATCCCGCTCATGCAACTTGTGCGACCACTTCTAGATATTTACCAATTTTTGGGGAGAATCCTCGCGAGACTGACTGCGCTTATTTATATGGTAAATACATAATTTAATTACCTAAGTCTTACGTATTATATTAGTAAAGTATGAGAGTTAACATTGACAACTACAAAAATTAAATAATACCTACTTGGACAGTTTTATAACGAGACGTTCTACGAGTGGTTATATTTTTTTATTTTTGATAACAACATTATAAGGTAGACAAGAAAATCACAAAATATAACACGATTATGACTATCAATTTGAATGTACAGTCCATGCTATACCATGTTAATCATCATCACAGCCGTAGGTCATAGTCTTTCCCACATGGATCACCAAGATCGATCATGAAGGGTTGCTTCCATACGCACCGCGCTTGGCAGGCGGGTTGGCGAACGCAGTAAGAGATGTTAATAAGTGCACGGAAAGACGCTGCTGCCCATCTTTCAGAGGTATCGCTTGGCAGATTCTTAATGCGTCCTCGGGCAAGAAATAAGAGGCAAAATTCTACTGCCAGCATCTAATGTCAATACCAATAATATGACCGTATGAAAAGAAAACCTTCTTTAACATTAAAAAGGTTTTCTTTTATGCATGTCATGATTGCCGTGCCTTTAACATATTTTTTTTAAATAGGTTCTATAAGGACTCAGATAATCTATAAAAGTTTAAAAATTTAAATACAACAATTATTATAATAATTTTATTATGCAAACAATCCTGGAATATATTCCTGGAATATATAGAAACGGTAGGAAATTAGCAGATTTCCTACGCATACATTTTGGGGTAATTTGTTCACCCCAGTGTGGTATCACTGGTAGAAATGTCTGGAAGTTTCGAGCAACTTCGGGGTTCTACGAGAGTGCTCGATAAGAAAGAGAGAGCTAAACGCTCACGCAATGAGTGAGACTGAGATGGAGCTCTGTTTATTTACAATAGCTGTTTCGAGTAGTGTTGTATGGCTGTCGATATTAAATATCGACTGCTATTATAATAATTATAATTGAAATTATCGTACTAGAGGATTTTAGGTGCTTACATTTCTAAAATATCGAAAGTTATTCATATTATCATGATAATTATCATAATTATGAAGGGATTCTGTATAAAGACAAAAAAAAGTGTGAAATCGTAATGAAGATCTTTTATATTATCTCGTTTGTTTGTTTGTTACGAGTATGTATTAAAATGCATATTAGTAATTGATTTAGTTGCGTGTATAATATACAAAGCCTGTATTTAGTGAAAAGCTTCCATGTCTTCGAAGGTGTTCAAGGATCATTTCGGCCGTAATACGTCCACTACTGAACACAGGCCTCCCTCATGTATGAGGGGTAGGTAGTTGCAATACTCACCACGCTTGGCAGGCGGGTTAGCGAGCGCAGTACGGATGTTAATACACGGGAAGACGCTGCTGCCCATCTTCCGGAGGTATCCCTAAACAGGCTCTTACTGCATCCACGGGCATGAAAGGAGGGGTAACATTCTACTGCCGGCACCCCACGGCAGAAGGTGTTGGATGAATGTAGTTAATTTATTTATATTTATTATTCTCCTGAATGGTAACTCATAATAATATAGCTAATTAATATTGCAGTTTAACCGACTATTAAAAATATTAATATTAAATAGATTGATCTGATAGTTTTTCATTAAAGTTGGACTAAAATGTAATCGATACTTTTAATATTGGTCGCATCACTAGTTTTAAGGGATATAACAATGAGCATTAACCGAAAAAGTTCCACCCTTCGATTGGCACTTTGGCCGAGGGGTGAGCCTAGAATGTTAAGAAATGTCTTAGAGAAATGTATTTGTATTTTTATTAAGTGTATGCTAGTGTATGTCATTTTTACTGCCTACTAACGGTAGACTAGGGTAGAGGGTAGACTACCTATTTATTAACTAATGCCCGGTTCCTATAAAAATAAAACGGTTCGTTTTACCTACGGACAGTAAAATATGATACCAGGCGTAAGTGTAAACCATTTCTATAACAAACGTCTCGTAGTATAAACTACCAACAGTTTGTTACTAACGGATGGGAGGGATACCTTCAACGCTCCGTAACTGCTTTGTATGGAAATAGCACTCTGTGGTGTTTCTATAACCATTTTCATACGTCAGTTTATCTGTCAAACTTACTATCCGTACGAAAATTGTTTACCGGTCGGACTTTTTGATTTGGAGGAATAATCATGTAAGCGGGTATTTGAGCCTTAAAAAAATATTTTTAGGTGTGAAAACATCCGATATCAAGTTGATTATTTTTAATTAGAGGTTGTGGATTAGTTTGTGTTTATAGGTAAGTACTTTAGTTTATGTTTTAGCATAGTTTTTCCCTCTTTAATCTAACTTTATTTCAAACTCCGCGGCGGCGGGAAAAATGGAAATGGACGTAGCTAGTTCGCCGGTTATGGCAGTAGCTATTCCACCTGAGCCGGATCCTCCTGATCCGCATGATTTGTCCGAATCGGCGAATATTCACGAACCTGCGCGTCATGGTTCTAAACGTCGACTTTTGTCAACTGATGACACCGCCTCCACTTCAGGCAAAAAAACAATTATTTCACCTGACTTGGCCTCTGCCTCCATCCAGTCCATTTATCACCATCCAATAATGGTTATAGGGATTAAGGAATATACAAACCAAGATAAAGGCCCATTTATTGTGCACGTATCACGAACAGAACCTGACCCGTCGGCAGGAACAACCATTCGTCCAATAAGATTCGGTCAATTTCTATCGACCCATAAAGTACAAAATATTTGCTGTGATGGTATTAAATCAGTAGGACGCAATCGGATTTCGGTAGAATTTAAAACAGCTACAGATGCAAACAAATTTCTTGATAACCCAATCCTTCCCCTTTGTAAATACTCTGTCAATATCCCAACATTCAACATTACCCGCATGGGATTAGTTCGTAATGTTCCCGTGGATTTATCTCTTGATGAATTCGCTGAATCCTTACAGATACCTGGTGATTGTGGCTTTGTTTTAAAAGCACGACGTTTAAACCGAAAAACCGTTGACGAGGGAAAGGTTTCCTGGATTCCTACACAGACAGTTGTCTTGACCTTCAGAGGACAATTCCTTCCTGAACGTGTATTTTCATATCACACTTCACTCCGAGTTGAGCTTTACCAACTACCTACAATTCAATGTCTTAGCTGCTGTCGTTTCGGTCATGTAAAAGCCCAATGCCGCTCTAAACCAAGATGCTTTAGATGCTCTAAGGATCACACCGGGGAAACTTGTGATGTTGAAGAGCCAAAAGCCACCTGCTTGCATTGTTCTGGAAGCCATTTTGCCTCTAACCGAATCTGTCCTGAACACGAGAGACAAAAGAACATAAAGAGTTTTATGACTCAACAGGGTGTTTCCTATGAAGAAGCATCGTTAAGTTTTCCTAGGATAGGAAGATCATTCTCAGAAATTTCCCAAAAACTTACATCTCCTTCAACATCATCTCAAAGAATGCCTCCAAACAACTCTTTTAACACCAGGTCGTATGTTAAAACTGTTTTTGCATCTCCTCATCCCAAAGCACCATTGGGAAAATCCTATGACAAATCTGCCCACAATTCTATTATCTCCAACCCTGCCTCATCTCTCCCAAATGGTCATGCCTTTCCTCAACCTGTAATTTCAGAGTCTGAGAATCGTCAGAGTTTCTTGATAGAAACTCTCCTATCAATTATCCTAGAATTATTTTCAACATCTAGTTCCCCTTTACCGTCCAACGTTGCCCAAAAACTGTCCCAGGTCATCTCATTCGCATCAGGTAATAATGGATCAAGTGTCCGTTATCCAGTGGAACACGAAAAGTCTACGCTTGCGGAAACCTGAGCTTCTTTATTTAATTAACAAATTTCGCCCATCAGTCATTGCCGTCTCGGAGACATGGCTTGTCCCTGGTTCCCAGTTTAGGGTATCAGGTTACGCCTGTCTCAGAGACGACAGGGCTGATGGGTATGCCGGAAGTGCCCTACTCGTCAGGCGCTCTCTTCCCTTCTCTCAAATTTCCCTTCCTTCCTTCCCTCTTGAAATTAATGTTGTAGCTGTTAGAGCATTTAATATTTCCTTTGTATCAATATATATCCCTCGCCCTAATTCTGTTTTAATTCCGGTTATCCTTTTAATTATCTCTGCTGTTCCTTCTCCTATTGTATTGTTAGGAGATTTTAATGCCCATCACACTTCCTGGGGCTCTGGCCACTGTGATGTGTTTGGACGTTTACTAGTAGAATTGTTTGATGAGGCCAACCTGTGCGTCATCAATGATGGCTCTATCACACGTAGAGCTCTTCCATCGCAGGACCCTAGGAGTGTTGTAGATTTGACTGTCTGTTCGCCTTCACTTTCATCTATTCTTACTTGGGAAACTCTGTCTACTACATTTGGAAGTGATCATTTTCCAATTATAATATCTATACCTAATCGTGTTACCCCACATTATAATTTTAATCCTAGTTTAAAATATAGACTTTCCGCAGCTAACTGGACTTCATTTACATTGCAATTAGAAAATTCTACAAGTGACCTTCCAATTATACAATCTAACGAAACTGAAAATTCTCTTTTGGCATATTCTAAATTAATTGATATGATAATTTCAAGTGCTGAGCAACATATTCCACTTAAAAAGCAATCAACATCTTGGACCAAAATTTCCCCTCCATGGTGGGACTCAGACTGCACATCAGCAATTAAAGAGAGGAAAAGAGCTGAACTTGTCTATAATGGTTCAATGAATGATACAAATTTCATAGAATATAAACGAACTGCGGCAAGGGCTAGAAGAGTTCTTTCAAAGAAAAAGAAAGAGGGTTGGAAAAACTTTTGTGAGAGTTTGTCTCCTAGAGCTCCACCTTCCTTTGTCTGGCGACAAATAAAACTGTACAGAGGTTCTTTCAACAATAATAATATCACTTCAAACGATCCGTCTTCTTGGATGGAATTGTTCTCCGACAAACTATCTCCTCAATTTGTCCCATCTAACGACTCAATCCCTTCGCCCCCGTCTTTTATTCCTTCTGTCTCTGATATGGACAGTAATTTCTCATTGAATGAGCTCAACCAAGCTTTATACGGCTTAAAAGATTCATCTCCAGGATTTGATGGCATTCCTTACTCCTTCATTTTGAAATCTCCTAACATCACAAAAGTATATTTCTTAAATTTAATCAATATATTTTTCCAGTATGGGGTCGCTCCATTAGATTGGAAGACTCAAGTAATTATCCCTATCCTTAAACCAGGAAAACAATCTTCTGATCCTAACAGCTACAGACCCATTGCTCTATCTTCTGTTCTAGCCAAGATCATGGAGCACTTAATAAAGTTCCGCCTTGAGTGGATAGTCGAAAATAAAAATACACTCTCAAAATCCCAATATGGATTTCGTAAAGGTTTGAGCACTACCGACAGCCTAAGTATTTTGACAACTGATATCCGCACAGCTTTTATCAAAAAAGAGTCCTTGTTCGCAGTTTTTCTCGACATTACAGCTGCTTACGACAATGTTATACTCCCGGTGCTCAGGAAGAAACTTCAACATCTGACCGTCCCTGAAAGAATTGTTCGTTATATATGTAATCTGTTTATGGAAAGAAAAATTCTCATTAAGAACCAGGGTACATTATCACCTCCCCGTTTCGTGTGGAAAGGGCTACCACAAGGTTCAGTACTAAGCCCCTTACTTTATAGCATTTATACTGCTGATCTAGACCACTCTATTTCTACCTTTTGTGAAGTCCTACAATATGCAGATGATTTGGCTTTGTATATTCGATCAAACTGTCTGGAAGATACTCAAAATGAATTGAACACAGCTCTCAAATTTCTTGATGAATGGTTAAATGATCATGGTCTAACCCTCTCACCATCAAAAAGCAAATGCATCGTATTTACAAGGAAACGATCCATTCCTTCTCTCAGCGTGTTGGTTAATGGACAGTCAATTAAACAGGTAAACAATGTTACATTTTTAGGTTTACAGTTAGATTCTAGACTGACAGGCGTCTCTCATTGTAATTACATTGTAGGTAAATGTGAGAATAATATTAACATTTTACGTTCTTTGTCCGGCGTATGGTGGGGCTCTCACCCATATTGTCAAAAGCTTTTATACAATGCGATTGTGCGTAGTCATCTTGATTATAATTCTTTCCTTTTGGATCCATGCAACAAAAGTGGATTGGATAAATTAGATAAGGTTCAATCCAAATGCTTGAGAATTATAATTGGTGCAATGAAAAGTTCTCCTATTAATGCAATGCAGGTGGAATGCGTAGAACCCCCACTATCTCTAAGGAGGCAATACTTATCGGATCGCTTTGTTTTCAAATTAGTTCAAAATTCACAACATTCCCTCTTAGCTAAACTTAATGCTTTGTTTATTCTTCTTGAACCGATTATTAACCAAAACCAAAACAAAATTCCATGCATCATTCGCAGCTTTATGAAATATACCCATCTGCCATTCCCTGTCATTCAGTATGAAATTAACCCCCTCTTTTCAACCCCCTACGAAGCCTTAGTATTCGATCCAGATGTAATATTAGATTTCGGACTGGTAAAAGATGCCATTTGTTCTCGAAACATATTTAATGAGATCATTCATAACATGTTTAGTGGATGGCTACCTTTATTTACAGATGGCTCAAAGTTAAATGACACTAGCTCCGTAGGTTCAGCTGTATGGATTCCGTCATCTAAAATTATATTAAGTTTCAAAAGCCCTTCGATTTCCTCTGTTTTCACTGCTGAATGTATAGCTTTACTAGAAGGCATTATTTATGTTGAATCACATAATCTTAATAAATCAATAATATTCTCAGATTCTAAAAGCTCTCTACAAGCCATTCTCTCCAGTCCCTTCCGGTCCAAATCCAGATTTCCTATTATATTTAAGATTCGCGAAGCTCTTTATAGGTGTAAGCAACGTGGCATTAGTGTTGTTTTGGCATGGATCCCTGGTCATTCCGGTATCCCGGGTAATGAAACAGCGGATTTCTGTGCTAAGCAAGCAATCCAGACAGGGACTGATGAACATCTCCGAATATATTCCCACGACCTCTGCTTGGTTCCAAGAGTTCATCTTAAGACTTCATGGTCCCGCATGTGGCTTTCATCTAGATCAATCAAGGGTAAATACTACGGCGAAATACAGCCTGAAATCCCACCTAAGCCCTGGTTTTGTAAGTTTCGCAAAGCTAATAAAACCACATCGTCTGTTATATGCCGTCTCCGATTGGGTCATACCTGTACGCCAGTTTTTCTTACCAAAATAAGGGTCAGGGATCACTCCTTGTGTGAATGTGGTTTGGATGAAGGTAATGTTGACCATATCCTTTTCTGTTGTCCTAAACTGATTGTATCCCTCCATGATATTACCCCTCCAGAAATCCCACGTCCCCTTTCTTTGAAAACTCTTCTTCCACTAGTATTTTCCCCTTTTATATCCAAATTTTGTAAATTTATATCTGTAAATAATATAAAGTTGTAATAAATTGTTTATGTATCGTATGTATCTTATATCTTATTAACGTATGTTTATAGATTTCAATTTGTGTTTCTATAAGTAATGTTGTATTAATAGCATAGATTAGTTTGCTTCACTTTTTAAAAATCAATCAACTTGTGTGTCTTGTGTGAACTTTAACCTTTTTTTGTACTATTTTTCTTTATGCTCAACCCCATTGCTTTATTGTTAAAAATCTTGTCGAATAAACAGACGTTGGCAAAGTGGTGGAATATCTTTCCTGTCACACACGCCATTAAATAAAGAAGAAGAAGAATGTTTACCGGTCGATTTTGGTCGGTAGGTAGGTAGGTAATCGGTTTCGGTTTCTTTATATTAGGATAAACAACAATGTCTAGTTCAGAAAGTGATCAAGAAATGATGCAAATAATATCAGATTGGAGTGACACCGATTCGGAAGAAAATAATACACATCGTGATAGAGTTTACAAGCAAAGAGTGAACTATTTATCTAAGTTGGATGATGTTGAATTTCAAGTGAGATTTCGGCTCGATAAATGTTCTGTGCAAGAGCTGCTGCTGGAAATATATCCATTTATAAGAATAAAAGGTGCCAGGTAAGTACCTACTAACTTTAAACTACGAAGTTTAATCAACGTCAATTTATAGGTAGGTCTAAAGGTTGGTTCTACCTAAATATGGTAACTTCTTTCTTTACAGAAATCATGGAATATCCCCGTTACACCAGTTGCTGTTAACATTAAGATTCTATGCATTAGGAACAATGCTTTTATCAGTGGCAGATTTTATAGGTGTGTCAAAAGCATCAGCTTGTCGTATTGTACGTGATGTCAGTTGTGCAATAGCACAGCTGTATGGCAAATATATATACATGCAGACCAATACAGAACAAGACTTTTATGGCATAGCTCGATTTCCTCGGGTACTTGGTGCACTGGATGGCACACATATTAGAATACAATCACCATGTTAGTACACTTTATTGGGCTGTTATCTTCTTCAATAAAATAATATGTTTTATAATTTTCCTTTCATACAACTATTTCAGGTGCTCAGACTGGAGAAGAATTTAGAAACCGTAAAGGGTACTTCTCTTTAAATGTGCAAGCGGTGTGCAACACAAACCTGCAGTTCATGAATGTTGTCGCTCGGTGGCCAGGTTCTGCTCACGACGCCACAATATTTAACTCATCAGAACTGAGAGGTACAGCACTGATCCAGAATTAAATAATCTTTTATAAAAAGTAAATTTAAATAGGGTAGTAGGTACTCACGTTTCTCTGTCTAACAAAATTATCTTTTTTTTCAGCACAATGTGAGAGTGGTCTTTTTCAAAATAGGTGGTTGTTAGGGGATAGTGCATACCCTCTGAAGCCTTACCTCTTAACTCCATTGTTAAACCCTCAGTCAAGAGGTGAGCAACTTTATAATGAAGCCCACATCCGAACTAGAAACACCATTGAAAGGTTTATTTTTCATTACATACAACATTATATTTACTAGTATTCCAGATAGACATCTTATTATTGCTTATTTTGTTGTAGGTGTTTTGGAGTTTGGAAACGGAGATTCCCAGTAGTGGCTCTAACATTGCGTCTGAGCCTTCAAAGAGCCAATGCAGTAATTATTGCAACATCGATACTCCACAATATTTGTCGACTGAAATGCTTGGATGATATTCCACCAGAAGTTGAAATCCCAGACATAGGTGCAGTGCCCACACCAAATAATACAGAAGCAAGTAATCAAACAGAAAGAGAAACCCTAATTGCTGAATATTTCAATAAGTGAGGATCGCCTATGAATTATTTACCTAAAACTATCTCATTTATTAACTTTTGTCCAAGCGATTTGTTACTATTTCTTTACTATCAGTCAAAAAACTATATACCTACCTTTTCTTTTCAGTTTGGGGTGAAGAAGGCTGTCTACATTAATCAATACAAATTACTTTGTACAATATAGGCAATGAATATAAACTGACTTATGAAAATATTTAACATGTTTTATTATCTTAAAATGTATAATTCTAATCTTCATATTCTTCCCCTTTCTAAACGACGTGAAATTACTGACGTATCGTTCTTGCTCAAAATTACAGGTAAGTAATGTTAACTGTCCCGATCTGCTTCAGAGAATGAATTTCAATATTCCTGTCTTGTTGCTTGTTAAAATAGAGTGGTTTTGGATGAGATCCACAAAGTAAGCCACTTCATCTTTGCTCATTGGCTTTTTGCTCTTCTGTAACAGAAAATAACTCTTGTAAAATTGTTTAAAAATTCACATGGTAGTAATTATTGACGAAATAAAGATATTTTGTTATAAAAGCGTTAGGCATGTTATTATTACCAATAAGCTATAATAATGATAAATCTTTACCGGGGTATTATCCATGTCTATTTTTAAGATTTTACTCAAAGAATCTCAGATTCTTCTTTACTTTTCTTTCACACAACACAAACGCCTCAGACAAACACAAACAATGTTGACAGCTGAAATGAAGCGCGATATTACGCTGACGTTCCGTTTTACTATAGCAAATTATTATTTGCTATAGTAAAACGATGCTATTGCAGTATCTAAAAAAAACGTAAAAATGTCTCTAAATTAATTAGTTCATAACGTAGTTACAGCAAAAATTAATTTGACTCTGTTTTATATTTATTTTACATAGTTATCATATTATTATTTTGTAAAAAACATCATATTCTTTATACCACGAAACGCATGTTTGTTGTATGAACGAAACGTAAAGAGGACCGTCGGTTAGGCGATAACGGACGGTTGTTCGTCGCTGGCAGGAGAGCTGTGAACGTTGTGGAACACAACGTAACGACTCGTTAATGGTTAGGTGGAAACTATTCGTAGCTTTTATACTACGACTGTCCGTTGAATATAGAAACCGGGCATAAGTAAACGTTGTTTATAACCGACTTATGCCCGGTTTCTATATTCAACGGACAGTCATAGTATAAAAGCTACGAATAGTTTCCACCTAACCATTAACGAGTCGTTACGTTGTGTTCCACAACGTTCACAGCTCTCCTGCCAGCGACGAACAACCGTCCGTTATCGCCTAACCGACGGTCCTCTTTACGTTTCGTTCTTACAACAAACATGCGTTTCGTGGTATAAAGAATATGATGTTTTTTACAAAATAATAATATGATAACTATGTAAAATATATATAAAACAGAGTCAAATTAATTTTTGCTGTAACTACGTTATGAACTAATTAATTTAGAGACATTTTTACGTTTTTTTTAGATACTGCTATTATTTGCTATAGTAAAACGAAACGTCAGCGTAATATCGCGCTTCATTTCAGCTGTCATGTCAACATTGTTTGTGTTTGTCTGAGGTGTTTGTGTTGTGTGAAAGAAAAGTAAAGAAGAATCTGAGATTCTTTGTGTAAAATCTTAAAAATAGACATGGATAATACCCCGGTAAGTTTTTATCATTATTATAGCTTATTGGTAATAATAACATGCCTAACGCTTTTGTTATAAAAGATCTTTATTTCGTCAATAATTACTATCATGCGAATTTTTAAACAATTTTACAAGAGTTATTTTCTGTTACAGAAGAGCAAAAAGCCAATGAGCAAAGATGAAGTGGCTTACTTTGTGGATCTCATCCAAAACCACTCTATTTTAACAAGCAACAAGACGGGAATATTGAAATTCATTCTCTGAAGCAGATCGGGACAGTTAACATTACCTGTAATTTTGAGCAGGAACGATACGTCAGCAATTTCACGTCGTTTAGAAAGGGGAAGAATATGAAGATTAGAGTTATACATTTTAAGATAATAAAACATGTTAAATATTTTCTTAAGTCAGTTTATATTCATTGCCTATATTGTACAAAGTAATTTGTATTGATTAATGTAGACAGCCTTCTTCACCCCAAACTGAAAAGAAAAGGTAGGTATATAGTTTTTATGACTGATAGTAAAGAAATAGTAACAAATCGCTTGGACAAAAGTCAATAAATGAGATAGTTTTAGGTAAATAATTCATAGGCGATCCTCACTTATTGAAATATTCAGCAATTAGGGTTTCTCTTTCTGTTTGATTACTTGCTTCTGTATTATTTGGTGTGGGCACTGCACCTACATATGTCTGGGATTTCAACTTCTGGTGGAATATCATCCAAGCATTTCAGTCGACAAATATTGTGGAGTATCGATGTTGCAATGATTACTGCATTGGCTCAGACGCAATGTTAGAGCCACTACTGGGAATCTCCGTTTCCAAACTCCAAAACACCTACAACAAAATAAGCAATAATAAGATATCTATCTGGAATACTAGTAAATATAATGTTGTATGTAATGAAAAATAAACCTTTCAATGGTGTTTCTAGTTCGGATGTGGGCTTCATTATAAAGTTGCTCACCTCTTGACTGAGGGTTTAACAATGGAGTTAAGAGGTAAGGCTTCAGAGGGTATGCACTATCCCCTAACAACCACCTATTTTAAAAAAGACCACTCTCACATTGTGCTGAAAAAAAAGATAATTTTGTTAGACAAAGAAATGTGAGTACCTACTACCCTATTTAAACTTACTTTTTATAAAAGATTATTTAATTCTGGATCAGTAATGTACCTCTCAGTTCTGAGTTGTTAAATATTGTGGCGTCCTGAGCAGAGCCTGGCCAGCGAGCGCCAACATGCCTGAGCTGCAGGCTTGTGCACACCGCTTGCACATTTAAAGAGAAGTACCCTTTACGGTTTCTAAATTCTTCTCCAGTCTGAGCAGCTGAAATAGTTGTATGAAAGGAAAATTATAAAACATATTATTTTATTGAAGAAGATAACAGCCCAATAAAGTGTACTAACATGGTGATTGTATTCTAATATGTGTACCATCCAGTGCACCAAGTACCCGAGGAAATCGAGCTATGCCATAAAAGTCTTGTTCTGTATTGGTCTGCATGTATATATATTTGCCATACAGCTGTGCTATTGCACAACTGACATCACGTACAATACGACAAGCTGATGCTTTTGACACACCTATAAAATCTGCCACTGATAAAAGCATTGTTCCTAATGCATAGAATCTTAATGTTAACAGCAACTGGTGTAACGGGGATATTCCATGATTTCTGTAAAGAAAGAAGTTACCATATTTAGGTAGAACCAACCTTTAGACCTACCTATAAATTGATGTTGATTAAACTTCGTAGTTTAAAGTTAGCAGGTACTTACCTGGCACCTTTTATTCTTATAAATGGATATATTTCCAGCAGCAGCTCTTGCACAGAACATTTATCGAGCCAAAATCTCACTTGAAATTCAACATCATCCAACTTAGATAAATAGTTCACTCTTTGCTTGTAAACTCTATCACGATGTGTATTATTTTCTTCCGAATCGGTGTCACTCCAATCTGATATTATTTGCATCATTTCTTGATCACTTTCTGAACTAGACATTGTTGTTTATTCTAATATAAAGAAACCGTAACCTATTACTTACCTACCTACCGACCAAAATCGACCGGTAAACAATTTTCGTACGGATGGTAAGTTTGACAGATAAACTGACGTTTGAAAATGGTTATAGAAACACCACAGAGTGCTATTTCCATACAAAGCAGTTACGGAGCGTTGAAGGTATCCCTCCCATCCGTTAGTAACAAACTGTTGGTAGTTTATACTACGAGACGTTTGTTATAGAAATGGTTTACACTTACGCCTGGTATCATATTTTACTGTCCGTAGGTAAAACGAACCGTTTTATTTTTATAGGAACCGGGCATTAGAAAACTTTGTTACCTACCTCAGAACTCTTGTCGCGAAAATTGTTGTAGGTGCGAATTTACATCTTTAGTCGTGAACGAATTCAAAAAAATATTTTTTGCTCCATAATCTCATGCAAAGATTTTTAAATTTTTGTATAGGTACCTAAGTATAGTAAGTAGTAAGTATACTTCCAGAATGGTCAAAACTCGGTTCTATCAAATTAAACCAAATATTTTTATTCATTCAAGCCTATATAGTCAATAAGCAATATTATAAGTATAAAGGTCTTCATCTTCATCATAAAAAAAACGAGATGTTGACACACAGAAAGATGCTGCTACCCATCTTTCAGAGGTATCCCTAGGCAGATTCTTACTGCGTCCACGGGCAAGAGAGGAGAGGCAACATTCTACTGCCTAAACCCCCCGGCAAGGTGCGTATGGCATAAAATACAAATCTAAGATAGGTACAAATGTACATTCATCATTTCAGCCGAAAAACGTCGACTACTGAACACAGGCCTCCCTCATGGATCTCCATGAGGGGTAGTTGCCATACTCACCACGCTTGGCGAGCGGGTTGGCGAGCGCAGTAGGTACGGGATATTGATACACGGAAAGATGCTGCTGCCCATCTTCCGGTGACAATACAATACGGCTTTCGCCACGTACCTAACTTATTAATTATTATCATCTTGCTGACGTTTCGTAGATTATTCTAAACTCTTTATTCTAGTGTCATAAAGGTCTTATTATTATTAAATCTTTATCTTTTTCTACAGATATCTGTCTCGGATCTGTATGTTTTCTATGTATGACAAATAAGTAGGTATCTACCTATGAATTTAAAAAAAAATAAGTATCCGTTAGGCCGCGGGCAGGGATTGGAGGTGGAAAGCTGAAGCTCAGTGGCGTGTCAGGAGAGCCATGTCCAGCTGTGGACTGACACGGACTGATGATGAAGTATTTTTATTTATTTTATTTACCTGTGTGAAATGTCCAGTATTATTTATCAGTTATCTAATATACTTAACTGTTTCATTCACCGTGAACATCGTGAGGAAACCCGCGGTTTAGTTAGCTTCAGACGTACCTATTGACCTGTTCTTTCCTCTGACTAATAGCACAGTGTAAATAGCTGAGAGGATGGTATAGGTGCTGGGCAAGCCTAATCCATCTAACAATGTCCCAGGCACTGCAGCGTCCCGTACAGCATGATTACCAGTTGCTGATGCTGTATAAATCATCTATAATAGATACAAAGGCCTAACTAATGAAACTGTTACATAAATACATTAGTACTTATTTGTATTTATTTATTGCATCATGTACCTACAGGTTTGTATTAGGTCTAAGCAATTACATATTATAGGTAATTACATGAACCCTGTTAGGGCGCTGCAAATTTGAGTTCGATTTATGTTTTCATGCAATTTAATTAAGAATAATTATTAGAAAAAGGAAAATTACATTATAGTATTTAAGGGATGCCGTGGGGTGCCGGCAGTAGAATGCTACCCCTCCTCTCCTACCCGTGGATGCAGTAAGAGCCTGCTAAGGGACACCTCCGGAAGATGGGCAGCAGCGTCTTTCCGTATATCAACATCCCGTACTGCGCTCACCAACCCGCCTGCCAAGCGTGGTGAGTATGGCAACTACCCCTCCTGGAGTTCCATGAGGGAGGCCTTAGTTCAGTAGTGGACGTTTTACGGCTGAAATGATGATGATTTAAGGGATAGTTGAAAATTCAATTTATTTGCTGTTACCATTTTAATTAATAGTCGAGGAAAGCTTTTGTGCAAGCACCTTGTAATTGGGAGAGAGCATTTTTCAAATCAAACCAAATAAAAAAATCTTTACTCTGTACGACCACATGGACCTTATTGATACGTCATAATTCATAATCTTATGATTAAGTATAATATGTAGTAAGTATTAATAGATTATAGCACATTTATGTAAGTGAAATTGTCATATGTTCATTCTGTTCATTCCTATAATAAACAGACGCAGGCCAGTCGCCTGAACGTTTTAATAGCAACCTGCATAAGTGTATGAATTCGTACTCTGATTGCTATAAAAAAGATTGTTGAGTTACTACCTCTAGTTTTCACAGCATTTCATTTGATAACGTAGGATATGAGTATTAAAAATAAATTTCATTAAAACCGTAATAATGCATTTCAATCAAAGAGCTGAGACACCATCTAATATTAATTTGACATAATAATAATAATTTGATAAAACAGGTTGATTTCGCACGATTTTTAGGACTGCATATTGACAAAAAGCTTAATTGGAAAAAACACATAGAAATAAATAAAAGAATAAGCAGTTTCGGCTTGGCCCTTCAAAAACTGTCAAAAATTGTTAATAAAGGTGCTTTACTTACTGCTTATTATGCCTTAGTAGAATCTGTTCTCAGATATGGTATTATTTTTTGGGGTAGGTAATTACAGACCAGTAGAGAAACTATTTTTAAAATGCAAAAACGCTGTTTAAGAGCTATATTCAGAATTTTAAACTATTGAAAGTTGCAAGCCATTGTTTGTAGAAAATAAAGTGCTTACACTTCCGTCTCTTTGTATTTTAGCAGTAGCCTCAGGCAGTAGCATTATTTGTAAGGAGTAATCCACACCTGTTTCCACGTACCTTTGTGTGATAAAATAGTCCGCAACAGACGCAATAATACTATGTTATGTAGATTCCCAATAATTCCCATCTAAAACTGCAAGCAAAAGTGTTAGGTGCATGGCTCCTATTATTTACGACAAAATTCCTAATATATACATATGTATATAATAAGGAACATAATGATAGCTTAATATTTTTTTTTTAAATTAAAAATTATTTATTTATTTTAATTAAATTTACAAAACCGATAGAATTTTAAATTACAAATTGTTATCTATACAATAATACATATAATAAAATCGCAAACCTGTCGCGTCTGTACATTTAATATTTTTGCAAATAAATAGGTGCGTTGCATGAGGACAAGGTAATAAAACGTAAAAAAACATTTTTTGAAATTTTTGTCTGTTTGTCGGTTTGTTTGTTTGTTTGTGTGAGTATCACGCCAAAACTACTTATTTTAATAAATATAGAATTACTGAGAAATGTCAAGCATTATTCTCAGTAAAATTTAGTGTTTATTTCATCAAAATCAACTCACAAAATCCTTATTATTGAGCTTTTAAGTTTAGTTGGAAATCTCTTATCACTTTAGCTTATCACTATACCGCCGTGAAGCCTGTGCCTCGCGTCACTTCACGGGTTCAGGCGGGCGGTGTGTCATGTCGGGGCGGAGAACAACAAGGTCCTTTGACGGTAGAAGACGAGGTACAGTGTATATAGATAGAGCCTGGTATTTTAACCGACTTTAAAAAAGGAGAATTTTTGATCAACTTGAGTCTTTTTTTAGGGTTCCGTACCCAAAGGGTAAAAACGGGACCCTAAAAAAGACTGTCTCCTTTGGTCCATTTTCATAACTATTTTTAATAACTAACTAGCTACGAAAAAGGCAATTTCCTTCACTGCTTCATAACTAGTTACTAAAATAGACCTTTTGTTCCCTTTTAATAACTGTTTTTCATAACTAGCTACGAAAAAGGCAATTTCCTTCACTGTTTCACAGTGAGTTGTAAATAGTTAGAGTAGCTATACCAAACAAAAAACGTGTCGCAACTTGATGTTAGCGGGGGGTGCCTGCGCGGGGCGCGCTCGCCCCCGCACACAAGTATTCGCTGCAGCGCTACACGATTAGAATGTCGTCTATCCATACCATCAATACATGCAGCGCTAGATCGCTAATAGAGAATAGTTTTCTCGCGACCAAAACGTCGTAAGCGCCGTGAATTCGTGGCGCTTACACGTTTCGTTCAACATAGTGTAACAACATGTCGCTCTAATAGATTTTTTTCACCGCAGAAGGGACACTTCAGACAGCTATTAATGCAGTAATGTTAATGCAGTAGGTACCTATGAATATTATATTTCAAAACGTAAAAATATTTAAGTACATTAAATTAAAACGAATCGTTAAGCGTTTAAAGTCATTTTTTTTAAATAAATTGGTATTTTATCCAACAAGTACGTACATGGGTAGGTACTTAGACTAACTAGACCCCACACTTTATTTCACTCTGCCCCTCCTCTCATGCCCGTGGATGCAGTAAGAGCCTGCTAAGGGATACCTCCGAAAGATGGGCAGCAGCGTCTTTTCATATACCAACATCCCGTACTGCGCTCGCCAACCCGCCTGCCAAGCGTGGTGAGTATGGCAACTACCCCTCATGGAGACCCATGAGGGAGGCCTTTATTCATTAGTGGACGTTTTTTGGCTGAAATGATGATGATTATCTAGCCCAAAACTAAGCAGAGCTCTTGTTATGGCTACTAGATAACTGATATAATAAATACAATACAATACATAAATACCTATTTATTTATTATTATACGTAGAAAATGACCTTAACACCCAGAACAAATATCTGCAGCGATCACTAAACATTTGTCCCAAGGCGGGAATCGAACCCACCTCCTGCATCGCAGGCGAACCTTCGCCCACCACGCCACAGAGGTCGTCAATCTATTACATTAAGAATTTGTTCAGACAACAATATAGGTATAATACAGCTTCAGTTTATAAGTAATGACGATTGCAAAAGATACCTACAGTAGGTACCTAGAGTACCTACTGTTACTGATCAGACAGACGGCATAGAGCGAGTAATATGAGTTAAAAATAATCAGTTAAACCTTTGTCGCCAACCCTTAGTAGGTACCTACACATCCCATCTGTACGAATCACTTTTCATAATCTATGATTTTCAAACAAAATGTCAGTACAATAGAAAATAATGTACAAAAATTAATTTTAGTTGGTTTTAGTTGATATTCTGTTTACTTTCCGATGATAAGTCACGCCACTATCTTTTTTCTTCGCAGTTGATTGATTAATTACACGTTTTTAACACGCAAGACGGCATTTTTAATTTGGGTTTATTCGCATGCGGCCGCGATGGGCGTCGACGAACGACTAAATGAGTTGTTGCCGGCCGGCAACAACTCATGGCGCAAACTTGTTGTTCGCGGGTGTCAATTCTATACGCTAGTAATAATACTTCAATGCTGTTTCATAACAAGTTATTAAAAAACGTATCGAGTAGTGAACCAAAGTTCTGTAGGGCGCGGGGCTGTGGATGGCTGTGAGGAGTTCGGAATGCTAAAGGATACATACATTTGATTAATCTCCATGTTGTTGTCTTAAGCCTGTATTACATTACACGGTATTCAGGGACCCTTACCCTAACTAAGAGTGGTGTAATAAGAGTTAGAGCGTAAGGGACCCTAACTAGCGCGACCGCGGCAAGCCTTGCTCCCGAATCGCCCTAACTACCGGGCCCTGAATACCGTGTAGTGTAATACAGCTTTTATTTACTATCCTAACCTCCCTAACTTGACCTCCGTGGCGCAGTTGGTTCAACACGTCAGGGTTCGATTCTCGCCGCGGTACACAAATACATCTTAATGGTAACATTCTATTAGACTAAATCAATGCTAACTAGAACAGAAGTTTGATGTTGCATACGAAATTAAAGATGCCGCATCTATACGTTTGCCTATCCTTAGACAGCGATCTAGCTAGAACGTGCTAAAGCTCATCTAAGTCAATTATTAAGTGTCTCTATACTTAGGACTTAACCTAAAGGGTTTAAAATAAAGAAAACCACAATTGTTAACTTGAATTAATTTTATTTAGTTTCTTATTTTTATAAGCCATGATTCATGGCAGTCAACACATCACTAATAACTAAATCAGTCTTGAACTAATATTATATCACAAATCAACTACTTTCTTTGAAACGAAATCTAGAGGAACTATTATGGCAGAGACCTAATAAACTTCTTCTACTGTAGGTCCATTGTTGGTTTGGTATCCTGGCATGCCGCCGCCGTAGCCGCCCATACCTGGCATCCCGCCCCTTCCACCAGGCATTCCGCTTATGCCACCGGGCATCCCGCCCATTCCACCAGGCATTCCGCCCATGCCACCGGGCATCCCGCCCATGCCACCAGGCATCCCGCCCATGCCACCAGGCATCCCGCCCATGCCACCAGGCATCCCGCCCATTCCACCGGGCATCCCACCCATTATACACAGAATAGCGGTGAAAAGTGGTGAGTGTTTCCACTGAAGCAGGGAGGAACGGAGCGGAGCTAACTTTGGAATTGCGCAATTTTGAGCTCAGTTTGATATCTTTCAGAAAAAGCATTGTCATGTTGTCGCTTAAAAAGAAAAAAGCAATCCTTTTATATCTTTCCTTACTTGAAGACGAAGATAACGAATCAGATGAAGTAGGTAGCATTAACTGTAGCAACTTTTTTGGATATGAAGAGAAAACATAGATTCTCCTAGCTACCCTCCGCAACGCACCGCCCCGCTGTCCTCCGCTCCGCATCACCTCGCTTTATATCGCTCGCATTATATGAATATCCGTTCAGCTCTGCCCCGCTCCGCTCGTGCTGTTTCCATTGAAGCGGAGCAGAGATTTCGAGCATAGTGATTGGTCAATTCATGCACCGCTAAGCACCGCTCCGCCCAACTCCGCGTCAATGGAAACGCAGCCTTACGTACAACCACCCGCATCATGCAAACGATCAGATTACTATACGTACATTATTAAAAATACGTAGGACATGATGTTATCAATATCTGAAGCGCTCGAGTATGTCCATGCAACAGTATTTTTTTACATATTTAAAAATCTATGCATGTTCCAACCCACGCGCGCAGGGAGGCTAAGCGTTCTTTTAATCTATGGCTGCTAATGGCAAACCCGTCGCTTATTATCCTAGCCCGTAACACGGTAACACTCGACCGTCGGCATAAACATACGAAATCCGTTCTTTTGTTTGCTCTTTTTCCGAAATCCGTTATTTTACTTGTTAACACTTATGGCAGATTTATACAGGGTCAGTAACTGACGTCAGTGCTGGCGCCGAAAACTGACTCGTGTTATTTAGACGCAGTCAGTATTTCGTCAGTAGTCGAGGATATTTCTTTCAGTGTACACACGTTTGTAAAGTCAGTGCGGACAAAAAAATTCTCGAAAACAGCAAAAAATAAAACTAAATAATTTGTTGAGAAAATTTACGTTTGTCATGATGCAAGAAGTAACTAGTATGTTAGGAGAAGAATTATCCAAACAGAAAGAATTTGGGTGAGAGCCTTTTTATAAAAACAAGTAAACAACTACCACATTGTCGAGTCGAACAACTTGTTATCTAGTTGTAATTTTACAAAAATACTACAAAGTATATGTTTAACATAATAAATACAATGAAAATATGTATATAACAAGTTCGATATACATTAATTACTTGTGTAAAACAGAGAACTAACCTTAAATGTAAAACCAGCCTTACTCGTAAAAATATTACATTATTCAAGTGTTAAACCATAGATTTCAGAAGCTTATGCATAAGTTTATGATTTCTTTTATCAAAATTATCCATAAATCTATCACGTGCGACGCAGCGTGGTCACCGTACAACACAGTGGCAGCGACTGACCTCGACAATTTACACGGCGTCAGTTGCGCTGGCGCGGGTGGCGGGGGGAGCGGACTGACGCCGAAAATATGAAGCGGGAATATTGAAGTCAGTGCTGACGCGTCAGTACTGTACTGACTTGAAATCAATTTATACGATGGCAGTGCCAGGTCAGCACTGACTCGGCAGTCGACTGACGTCAGTTACTGACCCTGTGTAAATCTGCCTTTATGGATCTCGTTGTCTGAAATAAAAACATTTCATTTATTTACAAATTTTGGGATTGCTTACACGTGTAGACTGTTGTTAGTAGGAGTCATGGATTATCTATAACTTTATTTATCATATTCTTAGTTGCTCACAAACTCAAACTGATAACATGGCAAGTAAGAGAAAATCACTGTGTATTGTATTGACCAAAATGTTTAGCAAAAGACGTCAGACGAAAATAACAGACTATACGCAATAGCGTTCAAACAAGGATTAGTTTTTATGTAATTTAATTACCAACACTAGTCTGAAATAACCTTTTTAATTTTCTAATACAGATTTTTCTTCTCTCCATTTAACGACAACTCTCTATAACGTCAAAATATGCACAGTCCCTTGAGTGTCGTTATCGTTATTGTTTACACTGTAGAGGTAATGTATTTTTTGTCACTCTGGACATTTCCTTCATATCGTTCGGTGAATCGATTGTGGGAATTTCTAGTGAAATACCATCTTTGATTTTACTGTTAAAAATGTTGTGTATGAATATATTGGTAGTCTTCGTGCTGTATCACACAATCCTGACCTAGGGCAAGCAATCCCTCGCCGCGGCCGTCGCGTAAACATCGTTGTTGTTACTTGATTCTCGCATACTATTCGGGTCGGGCAGTCTGTTACGCAGTTATAGTTAGTTTCTGTAATCTGTTGTTATAGAGCCATAATATGTTAGGTCGTAGTAATTTGGTCCAAATCCGGCTCGAAGGACCAAACCGATGTTGGGGTTTTCTCCTTGTTGAGGGATACTCCAGTAATAGTTATCGGTAATACAGTTACACTAAACCTTTGTAAAAGTTATAGATATATAGCCTACATCGATGTGTTGGCTATTTACGTACTGCGCGTGGCAAAGCTTTCGTTACAACGGTTTTAGACTAAGTAGGTAGTAAAAATGACATGCATCTATTTAAAAAAAATACAAAAACATTCCATAACATTCTAGGTCTCGGCTCGCCTAGTCTGCCATGAATCTGCCAATCGAAGGGTGGAACTTTCTCGGTCAACGCTCATTGTTACCGATCCCTTGAAACTAGTGATGCGACCAATACTAAAAGTATCGATTCTGTAATTCGTAATTTAATGACAAACTATCAGCCCAATATATAATATTTATATTATCGACTAGTTTCTGCCTTCCTACTTGGAGCCGGATAAAAAGCCTATGTGTTAAACTTGGTCAACATGTAAACAACGTGTGCAAAGTTTCAACTCAATCCGTAGAATAGTTTTTGCGTGATGAGGTAATAAACATCTATACAAACAAACCTTCGGCTTTATAATATTAGTGGAATAGTCGGATAGTTTGTTAAAGTGGGAAGTATAATTTCAAGATGTACAAAAAAGTGGCGGGAAAAGTGGTGGTTATGGTTAAACCGTCTTTCGCGAGGATTCATCATGCATACAGGGGCTAGACAATTAAAATGTGTATTATAATTTTAATATTGATAAATTTACAGAATCCCTACTTCTTCTCTACTACTGACTACAAATTTCGGTATTTTAGAAATGTACCTAATTACCAGGGTTCCAAAAGTATCCGATTTTTATAATAAATATCAAAAATCAGATTTTTTTATATATATCCGATATATCGGCGTTCGTTGTAGCCGTAAAACGTCCACTACTGAACACAGGCCTCGCTCATGGATCTACATGAGGGGTAGTTGCCATACTCACCACGCTTGGTAGGCGGGTTGGCGAGCGCAGTACGGGATGTTGGTACACGGAAAGACGCTGCTGCCCATCTTCCGGGGGTATCCCTTAGCAGGCTCTTACTGCATCCATAGTTACGAGCGGAGGGGTAACATTCTACTGCCGGCACCCCATGGTGCACTGCCGGCACCCCACGGCGCGATATCCGATATATATATCGGATATAATATCTAGCCTAAGAAATGTAAGCGAATTTCATTCTGTTAGTTCGTTTGTCACGCTTGCTGGGATTCCCTAGAAAGTGAAAATTATTAACGCTAGGCGCACCAGGTAATCCCCATTTTTTGATTACCTCGTAAAGTAAACCTTAATGAATGAAGCTAAAGTTTGAATTTCAATAAAAAGCTAGCCGTACTGGTAAGTTAAAGGGGATCTTCCCAACTTTCAATGAGGTTGCCAGTTTGGGAAACAATCTAAATTATTCTGTATTGTAGTTTTTCGCTACGTGTTGCCAGGGTAAACATTAATCTCCATATTTTTTAGTTCAGAAGACAGAAAAAAATCAATTGATATATATAAAGATAACAATCAATTGATATCTATATATCTTGATATATATCATAATATATATCCGCTGATATATATCGGCGAACCCTGCCAATTACTTAGTCCTCTGGTACGATTGTTTCTATTGAATCGATGGAACCTGTCGTTTTGGGCCTATCATTGAAGTATTTTTTTTTGTTTTAAAAGTTCTTTATTTACCATAGGTACATTACATAAAATAAACAGAACACGGTTCAGTATAATTACAACTTAATCTAAAAAATAACTTAGCAGGCTATAGCACCTATAAAAGCTTTTTAACGAAAAGCTTTTATAGGTGCTATAGCCATATAAGTCATATAATATCGGATATATATATAAAAAAATCTGATTTTTGATATTTATTATAAAAATCGGATACTTTTGGAACCCTGGTAATTAGGTACATTTCTAAAATACCGAAATTTGTAGTCAGTAGTAGAGAAGAAGTAGGGATTCTGTAAATTTATCAATATTAAAATTATAATACACATTTTAATTGTCTAGCCCCTGTATGCATGATGAATCCTCGCGAAAGACGGTTTAACCATAACCACCACTTTTCCCGCCACTTTTTTGTACATCTTGAAATTATACTTCCCACTTTAACAAACTATCCGACTATTCCACTAATATTATAAAGCCGAAGGTTTGTTTGTATAGATGTTTATTACCTCATCACGCAAAAACTATTCTACGGATTGAGTTGAAACTTTGCACACGTTGTTTACATGTTGACCAAGTTTAACACATAGGCTTTTTATCCGGCTTCAAGTAGGAAGGCAGAAACTAGTCGATAATATAAATATTATATATTGGGCTGATAGTTTGTCATTAAATTACGAATTACAGAATCGATACTTTTAGTATTGGTCGCATCACTAGTTTCAAGGGATCGGTAACAATGAGCGTTGACCGAGAAAGTTCCACCCTTCGATTGGCAGATTCATGGCAGACTAGGCGAGCCGAGACCTAGAATGTTATGGAATGTTTTTGTATTTTTTTTAAATAGATGCATGTCATTTTTACTACCTACTTAGTCTAAAACCGTTGTAACGAAAGCTTTGCCACGCGCAGTACGTAAATAGCCAACACATCGATGTAGGCTATATATCTATAACTTTTACAAAGGTTTAGTGTAACTGTATTACCGATAACTATTACTGGAGTATCCCTCAACAAGGAGAAAACCCCAACATCGGTTTGGTCCTTCGAGCCGGATTTGGACCAAATTACTACGACCTAACATATTATGGCTCTATAACAACAGATTACAGAAACTAACTATAACTGCGTAACAGACTGCCCGACCCGAATAGTATGCGAGAATCAAGTAACAACAACGATGTTTACGCGACGGCCGCGGCGAGGGATTGCTTGCCCTAGGTCAGGATTGTGTGATACAGCACGAAGACTACCAATATATTCATACACAACATTTTTAACAGTAAAATCAAAGATGGTATTTCACTAGAAATTCCCACAATCGATTCACCGAACGATATGAAGGGAATGTCCAGAGTGACAAAAAATACATTACCTCTACAGTGTAAACAATAACGATAACGACACTCAAGGGACTGTGCATATTTTGACGTTATAGAGAGTTGTCGTTAAATGGAGAGAAGAAAAATCTGTATTAGAAAATTAAAAAGGTTATTTCAGACTAGTGTTGGTAATTAAATTACATAAAAACTAATCCTTGTTTGAACGCTATTGCGTATAGTCTGTTATTTTCGTCTGACGTCTTTTGCTAAACATTTTGGTCAATACAATACACAGTGATTTTCTCTTACTTGCCATGTTATCAGTTTGAGTTTGTGAGCAACTAAGAATATGATAAATAAAGTTATAGATAATCCATGACTCCTACTAACAACAGTCTACACGTGTAAGCAATCCCAAAATTTGTAAATAAATGAAATGTTTTTATTTCAGACAACGAGATCCATAAAGGCAGATTTACACAGGGTCAGTAACTGACGTCAGTCGACTGCCGAGTCAGTGCTGACCTGGCACTGCCATCGTATAAATTGATTTCAAGTCAGTACAGTACTGACGCGTCAGCACTGACTTCAATATTCCCGCTTCATATTTTCGGCGTCAGTCCGCTCCCCCCGCCACCCGCGCCAGCGCAACTGACGCCGTGTAAATTGTCGAGGTCAGTCGCTGCCACTGTGTTGTACGGTGACCACGCTGCGTCGCACGTGATAGATTTATGGATAATTTTGATAAAAGAAATCATAAACTTATGCATAAGCTTCTGAAATCTATGGTTTAACACTTGAATAATGTAATATTTTTACGAGTAAGGCTGGTTTTACATTTAAGGTTAGTTCTCTGTTTTACACAAGTAATTAATGTATATCGAACTTGTTATATACATATTTTCATTGTATTTATTATGTTAAACATATACTTTGTAGTATTTTTGTAAAATTACAACTAGATAACAAGTTGTTCGACTCGACAATGTGGTAGTTGTTTACTTGTTTTTATAAAAAGGCTCTCACCCAAATTCTTTCTGTTTGGATAATTCTTCTCCTAACATACTAGTTACTTCTTGCATCATGACAAACGTAAATTTTCTCAACAAATTATTTAGTTTTATTTTTTGCTGTTTTCGAGAATTTTTTTGTCCGCACTGACTTTACAAACGTGTGTACACTGAAAGAAATATCCTCGACTACTGACGAAATACTGACTGCGTCTAAATAACACGAGTCAGTTTTCGGCGCCAGCACTGACGTCAGTTACTGACCCTGTATAAATCTGCCATAAGTGTTAACAAGTAAAATAACGGATTTCGGAAAAAGAGCAAACAAAAGAACGGATTTCGTATGTTTATGCCGACGGTCGAGTGTTACCGTGTTACGGGCTAGGATAATAAGCGACGGGTTTGCCATTAGCAGCCATAGATTAAAAGAACGCTTAGCCTCCCTGCGCGCGTGGGTTGGAACATGCATAGATTTTTAAATATGTAAAAAAATACTGTTGCATGGACATACTCGAGCGCTTCAGATATTGATAACATCATGTCCTACGTATTTTTAATAATGTACGTATAGTAATCTGATCGTTTGCATGATGCGGGTGGTTGTACGTAAGGCTGCGTTTCCATTGACGCGGAGTTGGGCGGAGCGGTGCTTAGCGGTGCATGAATTGACCAATCACTATGCTCGAAATCTCTGCTCCGCTTCAATGGAAACAGCACGAGCGGAGCGGGGCAGAGCTGAACGGATATTCATATAATGCGAGCGATATAAAGCGAGGTGATGCGGAGCGGAGGACAGCGGGGCGGTGCGTTGCGGAGGGTAGCTAGGAGAATCTATGTTTTCTCTTCATATCCAAAAAAGTTGCTACAGTTAATGCTACCTACTTCATCTGATTCGTTATCTTCGTCTTCAAGTAAGGAAAGATATAAAAGGATTGCTTTTTTCTTTTTAAGCGACAACATGACAATGCTTTTTCTGAAAGATATCAAACTGAGCTCAAAATTGCGCAATTCCAAAGTTAGCTCCGCTCCGTTCCTCCCTGCTTCAGTGGAAACACTCACCACTTTTCACCGCTATTCTCCACACAGCTCCGCGTCAATGGAAACGCAGCCTAGGGCTTATACGCACTAGCGATTGACCGCCTAGGCGGTTCGTTTGAGCGGTCCAACCGCTTAACGCGGTTTCATCGCGGTTGACCGCTATGGCGGCCAATCGCGAAGAAACCGCGATGATACCGCGTTAAGCGGTTGGACCTGAGCGGTCCGCTTACCCCATAAACAAAATGGACGCCGTCGAGATAGGTTGTGTTATTTATTATTACTCCCGAAAACAACGAAAGAAAAATAAAAAAAGATACTGGATTCATCCTTTACTAGAAACACGTAATGAATTTGGCCAGTTCGCAAGTTGTTTTCAAGAACTGAAGAAGCACCAAGATAAATTCTTTGGCTATGTTAGAATGAGGGTTTCGTCATTTGAAGAATTACTAACCGTTTTATATGGCACCATCAAAGGACAAGATACTAAATTTCGTGACTGTATCCAACCCGAAGAGAAATTAGTTATAACGTTAAGGTATGTATTTTAAATAAAAAATGTTTTTGCTAGCTATTATGTTTTAATTTTAATCGCAATGTGTATTCATAACAACAAAGAACAAAAAAAGTAGTAAACTATAACTATTACTGAGAATTATTATCATTAAAAAGATCCTGTGTTGTTTTTTACATTATTTCTAAATTGTTTATGTTCTTTTAATGTGGTGTGCAATAAAGAGTTTTCTATCTATCTATCTATCTAAATAATCAGATTCTTGAGACATATGTGTATTCTGTGAATATGTTGATTCAGGAGAAGTTACAGATTCTCCTTCATTCCATGTTCCACGATATGTAGGTGGAACTGAGGGCGGTGTTGGTGGTGGGTTATTATTTCTAGCAAATGATGGTGTCTGATATCCTTGAGATGGCCCTGTTGTAGTTAAATGGTCGCACGTAATCCCAAGTAGAGTTACAGTAGTTGTATCCAGACGTTTGGGCTTCAGTAATGACATGCATTATTTTAGCTTTTGTACGTAGGCGTAAATAAATGTTCAGGCACTTTTTTTATTTCACTAACCAACGACAAAAAGAACAGTCTATCTTCATCTTCTTCGGCCTTTCTAAACTCGACATTCTTATTTAAGACGTTAATCAATTCAACTCCTATATCATCTTTATTTTTCTTTTTGTTTCGTTTTGGCGGTGGTGGTATGACTGGGTCAGTGACATTTTCTGTTTCATTTCCATCATTTTCTTGCCTTGGCATATTTGAATCAGTTTCATTGATAGATACTGTGTCTTTCAAAAACATTAAATTATTGTTAAATATATATTGAGTCTTTTTCTTAGCTGCTGACCCACTCCTGCTAACATTGTCATTTAGAGCTTTCACAAAATTATCCCTGATGTTTTTCCATTTTTTTTGAAATTCTTTTCCTAGAAAAAACAAAAATACAACAAACAAGTTAATGATATAGTCATAAAGTAATAGATATGTTGTAATTATTTTTATTTACATAAGTATTCGTGTGACATGTGCATACCTACATATCTAAATTGAATTCAATAATGCATGTAGTAATCATAAAATTTTTGTTTCAGATATTTTGCAACAGGTTGTACATTTGCGGAACTACATTATACATTCAAAATTGGAGTAAGCTCTATAGCAGAACTCGTACGAGAAGTTTGTTTTGCAATTTGGTTTTGTCTGAAAGATATTTGTTTGCCTCAACCAAACAAAGACGCTTGGAAAAAAATTGCGAATGATTTTTTTCAAAGAGCAAATTTTCCTAATTGCTTAGGTGCTGTCGATGGCAAGCACATACGATGTATAGCACCTAATAACAGTGGCTCGATGTGCTTTAATTATAAAAGTTTTTTCTCTTTGGTTTTATTAGCAGTATGCGACAGTAATTTCAAATTTGTTATGGTTGATATTGGAGCTTTTGGTAAATTCAGTGACTCGTCAATATTTCAAAATTCGGTTTTCTACGAAAGAATGCAAAAAAAACAATTGGATATTCCAGAGCCACAGCCTATTTCACAAAACAGCGAGACATGTATGCCATACGTTTTTGTAGGCGACGAGGCATTTGCGTTATCTACAAATTTGATGCGCCCATACGCAAAAAAGATTTGGATGAAACCAAAGGAACGTTCAATTACAGGCTTTCTAGAGCAAGAAGATATGTAGAATGCAGTTTTGGAATTTATGCAAACAAGTGGCGTATATTTCATAGACCTCTAAATGTTCACTTTGATCTAGCAAAAGATATTATAAAAGCTACTTGTGTACTACATAATTTTGTAAGAGAGAGATGGTTAATGTTACGACGACTCACTCAGTTGCCCTTTGACAGAAAACTTAATACAGGAAGGGTTAAGAAGGAACGCTAAAACTGCGTTGAGATACAGAGAATTGTTTGCCGAATATTTTATGACTAATGGGAAATTAGAATGGCAAAGAAATATGATTTAACTGAAAATAGACGTATTTATTATGTTTTAAGATGTTGAAACTATGTGTAGTTTCGTTTATATATACATATAATAATAATTATTATATTAAATACTTACCAAGACTTTTTTTTTCCTCTGTTGTCATCTCTTCTTTTCCAAAAATATCTACTAATTCTTCCCATTGTTTCCGTTTTAAATCTCTATTCCTATACATATATTGCTCCTTGACAATTCCAAATAGCTTCTCGTTGTTGAATTTCAACAATGAATTTCTCTGTGTCGAAGTTCATGGCTGCGACTCACGTACAAACTCATCGGCGGCTCGCCGCACGCAAACTAAAATCGCCAGTGCGTACAAGCAAGAGCCCGCAAACTAAAATCGCCAGTGCGTACAAGCAAGATGGCGGCCAGCCGCGGGGCGGGCCGCAGCTCTTCATTCAACCGCCGCGGTTGAAACTTTGCGGCGGTCAAGTGCGTACAATCACAGGCGGTTGCATAAACTGGGAAAGCGGCAGACCGCGCGGTTAGCCGCCCCCGCGGTTGACCGCTAGTGCGCAAGGGCCTTTAGGGTTGAAAATTAAAAAAATAATAATTCCTCAATCGACACTCGAGAGGTGAATTTCTATTGGATGTGAATGGAGCCATACTAAGGGTCAATTCACACGTACCACAACCACACCACAGCCACAACCACACCACAACGACGCCATGTGGTCGGGCGTATATTTTGTATTGAAAATGAATATTACAATTTACACGTAGGTACCACATTTTGACGTTGTTATCGACCACCTGTGTAATACAAACACATCGCAATCACATCGCGACGGCAACGCCGCCACGCGGCGGCGGCACCGCGGCCACATCGCCACGACATGACGTCATCAACAGCGCGCGCCTAGCTGGCGCTGATTTCGTCGTCTTCTTCTTATTAATAAAAGCCATAACAAGGATAGCAACAACAATCTTTCCTCCATGACTACGTTCAGTCAAGCCGTGTTACCTCTACTAAAGCTGGAGTATAACTGCACATGACCACGTGTGGTTACCACGTCGCAACAACAGCGACAACGCAACCACATCGACATTTTGTCGGTACCACAACGCAACTGCAAAAAGCCGCTGCGGCACTATTCACACGTAACCACAGCTTGACCACATTATGTCGCTGCGACGGACGTGGTGTGGTCTGGTTGTGGTACGTGTGAATTGACCCTAAAAGTATCGTATTTTCTTTCATTTTAGCGCCACAACAGAAGCTAAATTTTTAGACGGTAATATACAGGGTTATTGGTTAAACGACCTATTCCTTTTAGGAGGTTGTAGGGGAGGGTATTTCTGATGAATTAGACTATACATTATACTAAGCAAAAGTTACTCATTTCTGAGAAAAAAAAAATAAGTTTTTTTTTAATTTTATCGAGATTAGGGGGTTAAAAAAATATTTAGAAAAAAAGTACTGATTGTAATCAAATGTTAATTCTTGTTTTATTTAGAGGACATAATAAGCATTCGTTAACAATACAAGAACTACAAATTTAGGTCCACATTAGAAAATACAAGACGAAAACATTATAAATTTTAATTTTTTTTCTTAATTGAGACACAAACGAATGAAAATTAAAAAAAAAGTGCCAATACATTTGGCGTGTAGATTATTTTAAAAACATTACGTATATTTAGCTTACTAACAAGATTTTTAAAATAAATATTGGTTACAAGAATACAGAGAAATCAACATTATACTATAAGACAGTCGAAAAAAGTTAAATTTAAAAATCAACAAAAACATCGAAATAAGTATCTAAATTTTACTTAAACTATTACTAGGTAACTAATAACCGCACTTATCATCATTTTTATAGTTCATGCTCAATATAACCTCCTCGGTTTCGCACACAAACACGCATTCTTCTTCGCAACTCCGTCTTTACAACTTTATTAGTTAATTAATTAATTTCAAAGATTCTTTATTGTGAACATGTAAGGTAACAAAGTTACTTAATATATATCTACAATATAACTAGTGTACATTTGAGTCCTAGTTTTTGCAGCCCGGGTTGGTTACATGTTATTTTACAAGCAAGAATTAGCTTTACGAAAACTTATTACAGGATAATTTTATGTGAGATAGACTTGAGAAAGTTTCTCATTCCAAAACAATGTTGGGATTTGAAAATTTAAAAACGTTAACTTTAGTGTAGCTTAACGTTAGTTAAAGAACTTAAACTTTAAACGTTAAACTTTATTAGTTAAAGTTGTTTTTATTTCGTTTATAAACCTACAGAAGTCTAACCTTCTAAAGCGGCCTATACATGCTGGCCGAGCTAAGACCAACGCGAGCGTAGGCAAATCGTTACAAGGCAAGTGC
The DNA here is from genome assembly GCA_963082625.1 of Pasiphila rectangulata. Lineage (NCBI taxonomy): Eukaryota > Metazoa > Arthropoda > Insecta > Lepidoptera > Geometridae > Pasiphila > Pasiphila rectangulata. The sequence goes on along the minus strand of OY720246.1, from coordinate 1,224,435 downwards.
TACCGTCTACACGTTTGGCAAGTCTACGCAAACTATTGCAAGCGGCCAATGTAGACGAGTTTTGCGTGAAGCTGCCCACACGTTGGGCGCTGTCAGTTCTTGTTGTGCATTCGAACTACGTGGTCGTGGTTATTTGATTTAATATAATATAATAATGCTGGACAAATCACACAGCATCATCTAGCCCCAAGCTAAGCAGAGCTTGTGTTATGGGTACTAGATGACTGATATACTTAATACATTATATTACATAGATAGATATTTTTATTATATATAGAAAAACACCCAGAACAAATATCTGCAGATCGTACAGACATTTGTCCCGAGGCGGGAATCGAACCCGCAACCCCTTGTGGCGCAGGTGGACCTTCGCCCGCTGCGCCACAGAGCTCGTCTTATGATTTGAACAATATGGACGTAGAAGTTGTTGCAGCTGCTGCTATTTATTTGATGAGCACGTATAATTATTACGTCAGTGTTAGTAGATAGATAGATAACTCTTTATTGTACCCAGCTTAATTCTAACACAAACAATATAATAAAGGAAATAAAGTATGATTAACTTAAAGCTAATGCTGCAAAATGCACAATGGGCGGCCTTATCACTATAAGCGATCTCTTACAGGCAACCTTTGGATGGACAAAAACAACAAGAAAGTAAAAGCGCGGTTTCGTCATAGTATAATTAAACTAGAGTACCTATGTAATAGCTATAAATATATACTTAGCTAGTATAATTACATATTTGATAATAATAAACAAATAAATAATCGAATATTTATAAACTACATAAATAAATAATAGTAAGTAGGTAGGTAGGTAACTACCTAGTAATTTTGTTTGTTTATTCAGTCTACGAAGTCGAAGTCCTATATAACATACTTAATTTCTTTTTATCTTTATGCTTTACGTCTTTTGGGTTCCAAATTACCGGTTCGTTCTGGTAATACTCCAAAAACTTGATAATATCATCATTTGTATCGAACGACATTACCACAGACAGATACGTGCGACGGTGACCAACGCCAAGCGCGTAATGACGGGCAGACAAACATGTGGACACGGTTGGTCCAACGCAGGCAAGCGCCTTTGATTTGTGCAGAAAAACCGACACGGCTCCGAAGTGAGGCGAGTCAGCGCAAGCGATCGCGAGCGGTGACAAGTCACTGCAAATGTGCTCTATACACGTTGGCGCTTGTAATAACTCGGCCAGCTAGGCGAGCGACACCGAGCGATGACAAGGCAAGGCAAACATGCCGTCTACACGTTGGGGCTGGCGTTCACTCGGCAACGTTGGCCCAACATGTATAGGCCGCTTAATAGGATCTCCTTCTTCTATTACTTGCACGGGAGTATAATGATACGGGTAAAGTCCCGCGTTATGCACCGTACTACAAACTTTCCACTGTGTCATTCCTAATTCTAATGCAACAGCATTTGTGGACAGGGTTGGATCCTCCGCAAAATGTTAGAGAGTTTGTTTCTCGTTTTCTACATCACAGAGCCATAGTTCGTTAGCCAAGTCACAAGATCAAAGACAAGATGATCAATCACAGAGTTCACAGTCTAAGCCAAGTTGTTATAAGGATCCGAAGTGTACACCTGAAATAGTGTCTTAACGATACAAACAGTATGAAATGACTAACGCTATCATTCATGGCAGGCCTATGCTTACATGCATATGCTTAGTGAACAATTCCGAGAATTCATTGTTTGTGACGCCCCAAAAGCAGCAGACCGAAATATGAACGTAAAGAACACTGAAATAAAGTTAATAATTCAGCGTTTATCAACCGCTCGAACCATGGGTTGAAGCAGGTAAAAAACTTGCTTTCGAGAAATTCGTTACCCAAACTATTTGTTAAGCATTGTTCTATCAGGGTGCGTCCACATCTGGCGAATGTGCAGCTCGCGAGCCGTTAGCGAGTTGCGCGCGTGCATTTTTGTTCGTGCGCCGCTCCTGCGCCGCCCGCGCGCAGTTCGCGCGCAACCTAAGCGCCGTACGCGATCAGCGCGCGGGCAGCGCGCCAGTGTCGTCAGTAAACGGAACTGTAAGCACGAGAATTGAGTGCGGGCAGATCGCGCGCCGCGCGCACGCTTTTTACGAGCCTTGCATGAGTTGCGCTAAAGAGGCGCACCAAACCATTGCCGTGACTGCACGCACGCAGCTTGCGGGCAGCTCGCAAACGGCTCGCGAGCTGCACATTCGCCAGATGTGGACGCACCCTTAAACTTTACAACAAATCCTAAGTTTACATACCTTTTTAGAAAGCTAAATATACGTAGATGTTTTTAAAATAATCTGCACGCCAAATGTATTGGCACTTTTTTTTTTTAATTTTCATTCGTTTGTGTCTCGATTAAGAAAAAAAATTAAAATTTATTATGTTTTCGTCTTGTATTTTCTAATGTGGACCTAAATTTGTAGTTCTTGTATTGTTAACGAATGCTTATTATGTCCTCTAAATAAAACAAGAATTAACGTTTGATTACAATCAGTAGTTTTTTTTCTAAATATTTTTTTAACCCCCTAATCTCGATAAAATTAAAAAAAAACTTAATGTTTTTTTTCTCAGAAATGAGTAACTTTTGCTTTGTATAATGTATAGTCTAATTCATCAGAAATACCCTCCCCTACAACCTCCTAAAAGGAATAGGTCGTTTAACCAATAACCCTGTATATATCACTTGTATATCACAGAACATTTATCTATAAATGTTGTGTGGTAATATGCACAATTGCTTCTAAAAGTAACTATACTATTTACCTACCTACATAGATCATTACTTATCATAAAGGGATTAAAATAAAGAAAAAAAGCAATAGTTAACTTATTTTTATTTAGTTTACAATAAAAGTCAGTCTTAAAATATATATCACAAATCAACTATCTAAATAACTTCTAAGTTAAGAAGACCTAATCAACTTCTTCTATTGTAGGTCCATTGTTGCTTTGGTATCCTGGCATTCCGCCCATGCCACCTGGCATTCCGCCCATGCCACCGGGCATCCCGCCCATTCCACCGGGCATACCTCCAGGTCCGCCCGGCATGCTGTCTCCTGTCCCCGCGCCATGCATCTTGCTCATCACCGGCGAGCAGACCCTCTGGACATCCTTCAGTTTGTCGTCATATTCCTCCTTCTCCGCCAGGCTGTTGTTGTCGAGCCATTTGAGAGCGTCATCGCAGACGTTCCTCGCTGTTGACTTGTCTTGCTCGTTCAGTTTGTCCCCGGCATCGTCGAGAGCTTGCCTCACGCTGAAGATGTAGGATTCTAGCGCGTTTCGGGAAGATATGCGCTGTCTTTGTTTCTCGTCTTCCTCCTTGTAGCGCTCGGCTTCAGATAACATCCTGTCGATCTCGGCTTGCGAGAGGCGGCCGCGGTCGTTCTTGATGACGATGTTCTTGCTGCGACCCGTGCTGTTCTCTTTGGCGGCCACGTTGAGGATGCCGTTCGCGTCCATGTCGAAAGTCACGTCAATCTTCGGAACACCTCTCGGCGCCGGCGGGATGCCAGTCAGGTCGAAGGTGCCGAGCAAGTTGTTGTCTTTCGTCATCGCTCTCTCGCCTTCGTACACTTGGATGGTGACCGCGGGCTGGTTGTCGGAGTAGGTGGTGAAGGTCTGAGACTGCTGGCAGGGGATCTTGGAGTTGCGTTCAACTATTTTTGTCATCACTCCGCCGGCGGTTTCGATACCGAGGGATAGAGGCGCCACGTCGACGAGTAAGACATCCTGGATTTTGGAGTGCGTTTCGCCGCTGAGGATAGCCGCCTGGACGGCCGCTCCGTAGGCGACGGCCTCGTCCGGGTTGATGGAAAGGTTCAACGACTTCCCGCAGAAAAAGGTCTGGAGCAAATTCTGAACTTTAGGAATGCGGGTGGAACCGCCGACAAGAACTACGTCATGGATCTGGCTCTTGTCCATCTTCGCGTCTTTAAGGGCCTTCTCCACCGGATCGAGGGTGCCTCTGAAGAGGTCGGAGCATAGTTCTTCGAATCGGGCGCGGGATATTTTCGTGTAGAAGTCCACGCCTTCGCAGAGCGCATCGACTTCAATGGTGGCTTCAGTGCTGGAGGAGAGGGTGCGCTTGGCGCGCTCGGCGGCGGTCCGCAGGCGGCGCAGGGCGCGGGGGTTCGACCGCATATCTTTCTTGTACTTTCTCTTGAACTCGTCTGCTAGGTGGTTCACTAGGCGGTTGTCAAAGTCTTCACCACCCAGATGCGTGTCTCCCGCAGTTGCTTTCACTTCGAACAGGGATCCCTCGTCGATAGAAAGGATAGACACGTCGAATGTTCCACCGCCGAGATCGAAGATTAAAACGTTCCGTTCACCTTTGAGGTTCTTGTCGAGGCCGTAGGCGAGCGCCGCCGCGGTGGGCTCGTTGATGATGCGGAGCACGTTGAGCCCGGCGATGGCGCCGGCGTCCTTCGTGGCCTGGCGCTGGGAGTCGTTGAAATAAGCCGGCACTGTGATGACGGCGTCTCGCACCGATGTTCCGAGGTAAGCTTCGGCGATTTCCTTCATTTTGGTCAAAACCATGCTGCTGATTTCTTCCGGGGCGAACCTCTTCGTCTGTCCTTTAAATTCGACCTGGATCTTCGGTTTGCCGCAGTCGCTTATGACTTTGAAGGGCCAGTGTTTCATGTCCGCTTGGATTTTCGGGTCGTCATACTTCCTTCCGATGAGTCGTTTCGCATCGAAGACAGTGTTGTTAGGGTTGAGGGCGACCTGGTTCTTAGCGGCGTCTCCGATCAGGCGCTCGGTGTCGGTGAAGGCGACGTAGGATGGCGTGGTGCGGTTGCCCTGGTCGTTGGCGATGATCTCCACGTTCCCGTGCTGCCACACTCCGACACAGGAGTAGGTGGTTCCAAGATCAATTCCGATAGCTGGCATTTTCTCTCCTTGTATTTTCACTCGTTTGAGAAATCACAATGCTTGAATGTTTGTAAATAAATTTCTTGTAATTTGCGTCGAAAATTCAGTAGGTGTGCTGTGCACCGAACTTGCTTATTCAGCTTCGCGTTTCAAAATGAATGCTTTGCTTGCCGCCTAACGTGACGCGTATATATACCGAACAAATTGAATTCGAGAAAGCTCTGTACAGTTCTTGACTTCGACCAATAAGAGCGCGCGGTTCCTCGAACATTCTAGAGTTAAGGTCTGGCCAGCCAATGGCAATGCAGAGCGCGTGAAAGAGAAAGACAATGTTATATATCCCGTTCATGCAACTTGTGCGACCACTTCTAGATATTTACCAATTTTTAGGGAGAATCATCGCGAGACGGACTGCGGTTATTTATTTATTATTATTATTATCGGGACATTTGTTTTTCTCAGTCGTCTGACTGGTATAAACTGCATTACGGGTTACAAAAACCAAGTAAATGCAGCCGTATATTTGGGTGTTTCAATATAATTGGTGTGGATGATGGGTCTATCTCCATGAATTTTCTGACTATTCTACACGTATTGAGAATGGCTGCTTTTTGTAGAGTTGTGTATATGAATGCGTTTAATCCTAATATCTCTATACTACGATGTAACTGTTTTGGTATCACTCCTGTGGAAGAGAGCACTATAGATACAATATATACTTTATTTTGTCTCCATATTCTGATTATTTCGTCTGTCAGGTCTACGTATTTTGTAATTTTTTCTGTAATTATATTATGTTAATATAATATATATATTATATTAACATAATTATAATTAACATAACATATTATTATACTATTAATTATATTATTATTATATTATATATTAGTACGGTATGAGGAATTTTTTTAATGTTTGCCTTGACAAGGAAATATCAACAAAACTAAAAAAAAAACAAACCAGTTGTTCGCTACGAGCTTGAGAGGAGCGAGCGATTTCTTTCAATGAAGTCCCACTGCATTTATGCTTTCAAATTCAAATTTATTTATTTATCACAAGTAACATTACAGATAAGTTTAAGGCGTTACATGGTCATAATGGTACACAAATTAAAAAACAAAGACGAATATTATTAAACTATGTACAAAACAAAAAGCAAGACAAGACAAATAAAATTACAACACTTAAATTATATAAAAACAAATAATAATTAATATAGTATTATTTTGGTAAAATCTAAAAGCTTATTTATATGGCATATCAAAATAAAATAACAATCAGTTGAGATAGATAGATAAACTCTTTATTGTGTAAATCATACAGAAAATAAAAATAAATAACTTAAATTAACTTAAACTACAAAAACGGCCGAAATACACAATGCCGTCTTACCGCTTAGAGCGATTTCTTCCAGACAATATTTGAATAAAGAGGATTTGAATGGAAGAATAGGGTGTAGTGGTTAATATCCTAATATAATAATAATAATATATAATATATTTAGGTCCTTAAAGTCCTTCAGAAGCTATTTAATTCCGCCTTGCTTGAAGGTACGACGCCAAAAGCATGGAACAAGGGCGTGGTGGTTCTGTTCTTCAAGAAAGGTGACAAAACCTTACTTAAGAATTACAGACCCATCTCGCTGTTGAGCCATGTTTATAAGCTGTTTTCAAGGGTCATCGCAAACCGTCTCGAACGCAGGTTTGATGACTTCCAGCCTCCCGAACAAGCCGGTTTCCGAAAAGGCTACAGTACCATAGACCACATACATACGCTGCGGCAAGTCATACAGAAGACCGAAGAGTATAACTTGCCGCTATGTCTCGCGTTTGTGGACTATGAGAAAGCCTTCGATTCGATCGAAACATGGGCGGTGCTTGAGTCTCTCCAACGATGCCGAATTGACTATCGGTACATCGAAGTGTTGAAGTGTTTGTATACAAACGCCACTATGTCAGTCCGAGTACAAGAACAGAGCTCGAAGGCGATTCCCTTAAAAAGAGGCGTAAGACAGGGAGACGTAATCTCTCCGAAACTGTTTACGACCGCTTTGGAAGATGCCTTCAAGCTCCTGGAATGGAAAGGGCTGGGCATCAATATTAACGGCGAATACATCACTCACCTTCGATTTGCCGACGATATTGTGGTCATGGCAAAGTCGATGGAAGAGCTCAGCACGATGCTCGAAGGCCTCAATCGAGTCTCCCAGCGGGTAGGCCTAAAAATGAACATGGACAAGACGAAAATCATGTCAAATGTCCATGTCGTGCCTGCCCCAGTTATGGTTGAGAACTCGGCTCTTGAAGTTGTCGACGCGTACGTATACCTAGGACAAACAGTCCAATTAGGTAGGTCCAACTTCGAGAAAGAGGTCAATCGTCGAATCCAACTCGGATGGGCAGCGTTTGGGAAACTTCGCAACGTCTTTTCGTCCAACATACCTCAGTGCCTTAAGACGAAAGTCTACAACCAGTGTGTGTTACCAGTGATGACATATGGAACCGAGACGTGGTCCTTCACTATTGGCCTTCTGAACAAGCTCAGAGTCGCTCAACGAGCTATGGAGAGGGCTATGCTCGGGGTTTCACTACGGGATCGAATCAGAAATGAGGAGATACGTAGAAGAACTCGGGTCACCGACATAGCCAAACGGATTAGCACGTTGAAGTGGCAATGGGCAGGCCATATAGCGCGCAGAACAGATGGCCGATGGGGCCGCAAAGTTCTCGAATGGAGGCCACGGATCGGCAAGCGCAGCGTAGGACGTCCACCTACAAGATGGGCAGACGACTTGGTGAGAACTGCTGGTCGGCGGTGGATGCAGACGGCTTCCAACCGCAGTACTTGGAGATCAATGAGGGAGGCCTTTGTCCAGCAGTGGACGTCCTACGGCTGAAATGATGAATATATTTAGGTAGGTATAACATAATTTCCACCAATTCTTCGTATATAAGTTTTAAAAATTAGTGTAACCTTATTGGATTGTGTATTACTTTATATTTAAGATTTAGATTGTATTATTGTTCTGTGTGTTTTCCCAAATAAACTTAAATAAATAAATAAATATAAATCGTAACATATTATTATATTATGTATGAATTATATTGTATATATTATATAAATAAATATACTTACACAAATACTAAATACTAATACGATACCAAAAACATACATGAATGGATACAACAAAAAATATATTAAAAAGACATAATATACTCATAAAATAAAATATAGGTAACCCTAAAAATAATAATAATAATAAAGCACAGACACTAAAGTCAGGCGGAAGATTGATCCAGATAAAATCGCTTAACTTGCTCTTTGAAAGAGTTCAATGATGGAGCACGACGAATCGATAGCGGCAATGAATTCCACAAACGAACAGCTTCCACCGTAAAAGATTTCGTATAGGAAGAGCTGCTGTGTTCGGGAGTGCTCAACGCAAGATTCTCTGATAATCGAAGTGGACGAGCATGAGAACAATGGATGCACTGTAAGCGATCCTTCAGATACAAAGGAACAGAAGGATTAAACAATTATATTATGAAGTAAACAGAGAATATGATGTATTGCGACGTAAGCGAATCGGAAGCCACTTGAGCTTGGTGCGGAAATGGGAAACATGGTCGTACTTACGTAGACCGAAAATAAACCTAATGGAAAAAAATTGCAAACGCTCAAGCTTGTTGTTAAATTAGTCCACTGTGAGGTCCAAGTAAAAGTTATCGGCATAATCGAGAATGGGAAGTAAAAGAGATTGAGCTAGCGCGGTTTTTGTGGCAGTCGGTAAAAAAATACGGAGCCTTCTAAGAGACGCCGCAGATGCAAACATTTTGCGACTAACTGATTGCAGCCGAGGACCCCAAGACAAATTTTTATAAAAGATAACACCCAAATTTTTGACAGTTTTGCTATATGGTATAATAATTCCATTAAAATACACTGAAGGAATAGTATTCATATCTATTTTGGATGTCATGCGGTTTAGGTTGGACCTATTACGAAAACAAACTACAAAATGCAAAACAGAAAATAGGTAGCTACCACGGCAGAAGGCAACTTGGTTGTTCAGAGTATTGCAAACAAAACCGTACTATTAATGGCCATCTGTCAGCGAAAATATCAAAATCTAAGTTGCAGTTATTCAGCGCGTTGAGGTGACGTTGAGCTCTGACGATTGGGCATTCTTGGCGTGCCTTAGTACGTGCTGGTCTCGGTGCAAATAATGGCACACGGCCAGGGTGAAATCTATTTCTATGTTCGGGAACATAGAACCAGTGAGTTGTAAATAGTTAGAGTAGCTATACCAAACAAAAAACGTGTCGCAACTTGATGACAGCGGGGGTGCCTGCGCGGGGCGCGCTCGACCCCGCACACAAGTATTCGCTGCAGCGCTACACGATTAGAATGTCGTCTATCCATACCATCAATACATGCAGCGCTAGATCGCTAATAGAGAATAGTTTTCTCGCGACCAAAACGTCGTAAGCGCCCCGTGAATTTCGTGGCGCTTACACGTTTCGTTCAACATAGTGTAACAACATGTCGCTCTAATAGATTTTTTTCACCGCAGAAAGGACACTTCAGACAGCTATTAATGCAGTAATGTTAATGCAGTAGGTACCTATGAATATTATATTTCAAAACGTAAAAATATTTAAGTACATTAAATTAAAACGAATCGTTAAGCGTTTAGTCATTTTTTTTTAAATAAATTGGTATTTTATCCAACAAGTACGTACATAGGTAGGTAGGTACTTAGACTAACTAGACCCCACACTTTATTTCACTCTGCCCCTCCTCTCATGCCCGTGGATGCAGTAAGAGCCTGCTAAGGGATACCTCCGAAAGATGGGCAGCAGCGTCTTTTCATATACCAACATCCCGTACTGCGCTCGCCAACCCGCCTGCCAAGCGTGGTGAGTATGGCAACTACCCCTCATGGAGACCCCATGAGGGAGGCCTTTGTTCATTAGTGGACGTTTTTTGGCTGAAATGATGATGATTATCTAGCCCAAAACTAAGCAGAGCTCTTGTTATGGCTACTAGATAACTGATATAATAAATACAATACAATACATAAATACCTATTTATTTATTATTATACGTAGAAAATGACCTGAACACCCAGAACAAATATCTGCAGCGATCACTAAACATTTGTCCCAAGGCGGGAATCGAACCCACCTCCTGCATCGCAGGCGAACCTTCGCCCACCACGCCACAGAGGTCGTCAATCTATTACATTAAGAATTTGTTCAGACAACAATATAGGTATAATACAGCTTCAGTTTATAAGTAATGACGATTGCAAAAGATACCTACAGTAGGTACCTAGAGTACCTACTGTTACTGATCAGACAGACGGCGTAGGGCGAGTAATATGAGTTAAAAATAATCAGTTAAACCTTTGTCGCCAACCCTTAGTAGGTACCTACACATCCCATCTGTACGAATCACTTTTCATAATCTATGATTTTCAAACAAAATGTCAGTACAATAGAAAATAATGTACAAAAATTAATTTTAGTTGATATTCTGTTTACTTTCCGATGATAAGTCACGCCACTATCTTTTTTCTTCGCAGTTGATTGATTAATTACACGTTTCTAACACGCAAGACGGCATTTTTAATTTGGGTTTATTCGCATGCGGCCGCGATGGGCGTCGACGAACGACTAAATGAGTTGTTGCCGGCCGGCAACAACTCATGGCGCAAACTTGTTGTTCGCGGGTGTCAATTCTATACGCTAGTAATAATACTTCAATGCATAGAACCTACTTACCTCAGCCAAAAGTTCAGGGCACTGGAGAAGAGAGAACTTGAATATCAACTATGAAAGATTAAAAATTTATATTACAAGAATGACATTAATTAAGTTATAATTATTCCTGGAAATGCTTTGTTAATATGGATACGGTAGGTGAATTAGCAGTATTTTCTACGCATATATTTTGGGGTAATTTATTCTCCCCAGTGTGGTATCACTGGGAGAAATGTCTGGAAGTTTCGTGCAACTTCGGGGTTCTACGAGTGCGCGATATGAAAGAGACAGAGCTAAACGTAATACAATGAGTGAGAAAGAGATGGGGATCTGTTTATTTACAACATCTGTTTCGAGTAGTGTTGTATAGCTGTCGATATTTCAAATCGATAATTATCCCTAAAAATCTGTAACAAGTATTCTCGTTAGGTTTTATTTATTTATTTGAGCCACCAACAGAAGATACACAAAGAAAAATTACAAAAGTAAAAACAATAAAAATCATGAGCTAGTGTTCTCCCAATTACAGGCAGCTGCATCTAGGTATTTAAACAACAGGTGATTCAATTGAAACTATCGTACTAGAAAAGTACTTTCATTTCTAAAATATCGAAAGTTCTTGATAGGAGCTTACTATTATCATAATATTGATAATGCTTATGTAGGGATTCTGTAATAATATCAATATTTAATTATCATGCACAAAAAAGTGGCAGGAAAAATGGTGATTAAAACCGACTTTCGCAAGGATTCATAATGTATTTAGCAGCTAAAGACAATTAAAAAGTTTGAAATCGTAATGGAGATATTTTATTTTGGTTGTTTGTTATTAAAATGTAGTATAGAAATTGATTATATTGTGCCGTGCTTTAGTTTAATGCTATACCTATTAAAATAAAAGAGTAAGAGTCCAGAAATGCACTGGGTGTACCTTTATTATTATGTTTACAAACCCTGTAGGTATTTAGGTATTTAGTGTGAAGCTTATATTTCTTCGAGGGTTTTGGATGAATGTAGTTAAATTTATTTCTCTCCTGAATTCATGGTAATAGGTAAATTACTATTGCATTTTAACAAACTATCGACATTTATATAAAACGATTTATATCAATGACTATCGATAAAAAATCTACATCTACACTAATAATATACAGGAAAGATTTGATGGTTTGTTTGTTTGTATGCATTTAATAGGCTCCGTAACTACTGGACCGATTTGAAAAATTATTTTCCCTAATAATTTTGAAGAATTTATCAAATCGGTAAAATCGGAATGATTCAATATCACTGAGTAACATAGGCTATATTTTATTTCCGTATTGCCACGGGAACGGTACTACACGGGTGAAACCGTGGAGTGCGGCTAGTATAAAATATGGTCTGATCTTATTTTACTAAGGTACCAGAATCGTAGTAACAATATCGATACTTTTAGTATTGGTTGCATCACTAGTTTCAAGGGATCATAACAATGAAGTTTGTCGAACGTTGACCGAGAAAGTTCCACCCTCAGATTCCACCCTTCGATTGGCAGACTAGTGGAGCTGAGGGGTGCCTGGAATGTTAGGGAGTTTGTGTGCATGTAATTTTTACTACCTACTAAACGGCAAATTATTACCTGAGTGAACGTTGTTTTTTAACTGACTTCCTCCGACTTCTTAAAACTTCGTTACCATCCTGAGAACTCTGTCGTGAACAAAGATATGATCTTAGAACTTCTTAGAATAATTAGTGTATTTATTCTACGGATACGATATTCCTGTTACATTTGGTCATTAACATTTTTACTAAATATCTTATCTTTGTAAATATGTTAAAACCCTGTTCTGATGATAGAATCCTTAAATCTAATCAAAATATTTTTATTAATTCAACAAAGGATTATCAATTTATCACATCTATATTACCTATATAAAATTCAAAGTCCTGTCTGACTCACCGACTGACTGATATATCAACGCGCAGCCTAAACCACTGGACATAGAGACTTGTAGCACACATATACCTTAAGTATCCTAGAGGTGCACTAAGAAGGGATTTTTCGAAATTCCCACGGGATAGGGAATAAATAGGATTTATATTATCGAATCAAAGTGGCTCTGCGTGAAAAAGGGGATTTTATGACTTCCACGCGGACGAAGTCGCGGGCAAATGCTAGTTATATATACCTCAAATTACCTATTGGCACTTATAAATAAAATTACACTAAAAACACTCAAAATTATAAAAATAAAAGATATGTATTGAGTCATTACATTAAGTAAGGAACTTAGCTAATTTTGTTTATGGTTTTCTGTCTGTGCTATTTCTGCTGAGTCAAATAAATTATATTCAATTATTCATTCATTTATTCAATGCAAGGCAAGGCCCTTATTCTAAACCCGAAGTTGGGTATTTTGTTTAGCATTATTGTTTAAAATTTTAAACACTAATAAGCAACAAAAATGTTTTTCAAGAAATGAATAGGTAACCTTATCAAAAAAATTTACGGTTCCGGTGGGATTCGAACCCACGTCCGTCAAATCGATACTTGAGGCTTCCTTAACCCCCGACGCGCCATAATATGCACCGACGGGTGTGCATAAGGTATATTGAAGCCCGAAGTGCCTTGACCGCAGCTGCAGAACCCATGTCGGGACTCGGGACCCGCTGAAATTCTTGATAAGGTGATGTCGGTTTGATCAACCGAAGAGCGCCATCTATAGGTAACTACTAGAGTCCTCCTGTTCAGTATCTGAAGTTGCATTCAGTTGCAATGACTAGAGATGTCGCTATGGCTTACACATTTTTCAAAGATATAAATAACCTAACCTTATAATTTTTTTTTATTAAAATGTTCTACCGAACTGTGGTTAAACACTATAAAAATAACAAACAACAAAAATGTATTCCTGAACTACAGAAAATGTCTCAACACAACACCAAAGCACAACACAACGATACTTGGATAACGAGTTAAAAACGCGATTGGTGAATTTTTGTGAGAGTCAGGATAGCGGGTGTACTTTTTCAAAAATCAACATGTATGTTAATGTTATACTTAAAAGGAATGTAAAAGCAGTGTACTTGAATGTTCTTTAGTGAATTGCAACGTACCTCCATGGAACTAGAATAATTTCAATAATAATATGAGCCGCGATCCTGCCTGACGACGGTCAGAACCACGGATGTACTCTGATAATGATGGTTATAGATATCTCATGGTTACCTGATATTTACCGGAGGAATGTACGATCAATATGCCTCATAAAAAATATAATCAGAAATAAAATGCGTCCAGAAGATAAGGAAAAAATCTGAAAACAAATTTTAACGCCTATTATTTTTCCATGGCAATATTACTGATGGTTTTCGTCAGGCGTTTGGCGGTAGCGTTGATTCCCTTAGATATAAATTGTAATATCTCGGAATCTAGATAAGTTAAAAAATACCTATGTAGGAATTATGTAATTTCTACATAGGTAGAAATTATATAATTTCTTACATTGGTATTTTTTGTATTTTTATTGTGTTTAGCCGCTAAACGCATTTAGGAATCCTTGCGAAAGTCTGTGGCGAAAGTCACTTTAAATAGGCTACACAGTAAGTTATTTAGTGTACATGTATTGGCTGTTTATAAATGAGTACTCAATTCAAAATTAACCAACACTTTATTCATCTCATAGAGCGATACAGTACGACATACAAATGCTTATAAATACGATGTGTAGGGAAGTAATACCAGTAATACTGTGTATCTGTCACGGGGAAGGAATGGAGATCTCTGGTACGCCATCATTGCAAATCATTGTGCTCTGAGGACAAAAGAAAATAGCATGAGTACTGAGGTTAAAAATTAAAAAAATATACAGATGACTTGAGAACATCCCTCTCTCGTTTGGAATCTAGGGAGCTATCTCATTTCGTGTGGAAACAAAACGGTGCAGCCGGTCTCATTACGGCAAGGTTGTATCTAACGATTTGGGCATGCCGTGGGGTTCCGGCACTAGAATGTTGCCTCTCTCTTGCCCGTGGACGCAGTAAGAATCTGCCAAGGGATACCTCCGGATGATGGGCAGGAGCGTCTTTCCACATCAACATCCTGTAGGTACCTACCTACTGCGCTCGCTAACCCGCCTGCCAAGCGTGGTGAATATGGCAACAACCGAGGGGTTGATGATCAGTACTTAGTGACCATGGCCTTTGCCCAGTAGTGATCGAGAGTATGTAATGTCATCATCATCACCATTTCGCCGCAAAACGTCCACTACTGAACACAGGCCTCCCTAATGGATCTCCATGAGGGGTACTTGCCTCACTCACCATGCTTGGCAGGCGGGTTAGCGAGCGCAGTTCGGGATGTTGATACACGGAAAGTCACTGCTGCCCATCTTCCGGAGGTATCCCTTAGCAGGCTCTTACTGCATCCACGGGCATGAGAGGAGGGGTAACAATCTACTGCCGGCATCTCACGGCAGATCAATTGATCAATCTTTGTTAATAACGTGGGGACCAGCTCGGCGCGGCCGGCGGCGTGCTGCAAGGATACTCACACGCCGCGTGGTGGGTGCGCGTGGCGCGCAGCATGCGGTCCAGCTCGGCGCGCCCGGCGGCGTGCTGCAAGGATACTCACACGCCGCGTGGTGGGTGCGCGTGGCGCGCAGCATGCGGTCCAGCTCGGCGCGCCCGGCGGCGTGCTGCAAGGATACTCACACGCCGCGTGGTGGGTGCGCGTGGCGCGCAGCATGCGGTCCAGCTCGGCGCGCCCGGCGGCGTGCTGCAAGGATACTCACACGCCGCGTGGTGGGTGCGCGTGGCGCGCAGCATGCGGTCCAGCTCGGCGCGGCCGGCGGCGTGCTGCAAGGATACTCACACGCCGCGTGGTGGGTGCGCGTGGCGCGCAGCATGCGGTCCAGCTCGGCGCGGCCGGCGGCGTGCTGCAAGGATACTCACACGCCGCGTGGTGGGTGCGCGTGGCGCGCAGCATGCGGTCCAGCTCGGCGCGGCCGGCGGCGTGCTGCAAGGATACTCACACGCCGCGTGGTGGGTGCGCGTGGCGCGCAGCATGCGGTCCAGCTCGGCGCGGCCGGCGGCGTGCTGCAAGGATACTCACACGCCGCGTGGTGGGTGCGCGTGGCGCGCAGCATGCGGTCCAGCTCGGCGCGCCCGGCGGCGTGCTGCAAGGATACTCACACGCCGCGTGGTGGGTGCGCGTGGCGCGCAGCATGCGGTCCAGCTCGGCGCGCCCGGCGGCGTGCTGCAAGGATACTCACACGCCGCGTGGTGGGTGCGCGTGGCGCGCAGCATGCGGTCCAGCTCGGCGCGGCCGGCGGCGTGCTGCAAGGATACTCACACGCCGCGTGGTGGGTGCGCGTGGCGCGCAGCATGCGGTCCAGCTCGGCGCGGCCGGCGGCGTGCTGCAAGGATACTCACACGCCGCGTGGTGGGTGCGCGTGGCGCGCAGCATGCGGTCCAGCTCGGCGCGGCCGGCGGCGTGCTGCAAGGATACTCACACGCCGCGTGGTGGGTGCGCGTGGCGCGCAGCATGCGGTCCAGCTCGGCGCGGCCGGCGGCGTGCTGCAAGGATACTCACACGCCGCGTGGTGGGTGCGCGTGGCGCGCAGCATGCGGTCCAGCTCGGCGCGGCCGGCGGCGTGCTGCAAGGATACTCACACGCCGCGTGGTGGGTGCGCGTGGCGCGCAGCATGCGGTCCAGCTCGGCGCGCCCGGCGGCGTGCTGCAAGGATACTCACACGCCGCGTGGTGGGTGCGCGTGGCGCGCAGCATGCGGTCCAGCTCGGCGCGGCCGGCGGCGTGCTGCAAGGATACTCACACGCCGCGTGGTGGGTGCGCGTGGCGCGCAGCATGCGGTCCAGCTCGGCGCGCCCGGCGGCGTGCTGCAAGGATACTCACACGCCGCGTGGTGGGTGCGCGTGGCGCGCAGCATGCGGTCCAGCTCGGCGCGGCCGGCGGCGTGCTGCAAGGATACTCACACGCCGCGTGGTGGGTGCGCGTGGCGCGCAGCATGCGGTCCAGCTCGGCGCGCCCGGCGGCGTGCTGGAAGGAGCGCGCGCGCACGCCGCGCAGCACGCCCGCCAGCGACGCCGGCACGTTGTAGAAGATGATGCTCTGGCCGCGGGAGTGGAAGTCCTCGATGAGAGACTTTATGCCCTGGGGATAGGAGATATACATACAAGTTAGACTCCTTATCTGATTATCTCATATTAAGTCGCAGTCCGCAGTTTCACCCGCGTAGTTCCCGCTCCCGTGGGAATATGGGGATAAAATATAGCCGATGTTACTAAGGGATAATGTAGCATTCTAAGGGTGAAAGAATTTTGAAAATAGGTTTAGTAGTTTTTGAGTTTATTCGTTACAAACATACCAAATACAAATCTATTCTCGTAATTGTACATGTAATATTATAGAAAGAGACTAGTCAGGAGGAACAATCAGAAACCTCGATTTAAGACTATTTAGAGATATGCACGTGATAGATTATCTAGAAACTTAAAGGCACACGAACATCTGCCATGTCTTGAGCATAGAATTTGATCATTTTCTTTTTTGGGCAAGATTTTTTTTCAAAGCTCGTATGCATTTGTGCCAAGACGGGAAGAGTGTCTCCCCATCTAGCCTTGCCACAAATTCATACGACTAGGCTTTGAGCGGTTACCAGCTTCCTACTGTTAGAGGAACAGCAAATAAAGTTTATCTGTTGACTATGGGCATGTAATATGTGTTAACTTTTAAAGATGAACGCAGCCGTAAACTTGGTGATTAGCGTTGACTTAATGCATGTGTATAGCTAAAATTGGTTTCCCCAGTCATCTTAAGGCAACGTAATGTAAACTAGCTGAATCGATGTCGCCGTAGCAGAAATTGTCATGTAGGAACATCACCTTAGCAGCTGAGAAGTTTGCGGCGTGAATAGGTCCTCCAGTACGCCTGTAATCAGATTTGGGATATGACATCCCTCTGTTTTACTCCTCGGCGCAGCTGGATGGACTGTGACTGCTGGTTCATCATAACAGCCGTAGCTGTCCACTTCCACTGCACAAAGGCCATCTCCCAAGATCATAAAGGGGATTGTCGCCACGCTTGGCAGGCGGGTTGGCGAGCGGGCTGCCTGTTTCGAAGGTATCCCTAGCAGGGTAACATTCTACTGGCTGCACCGCACGGCCTCATACCTTAGCAGCTGTGAAGTCCGCGGCGTGGACGTGCGTGGCGTCGATGACGAGCGGGGCGCCGCCGGCCGCCGCCTTCCTCAGCGCGCGGCGCACGTACTCCGCCGCCGGGAAGGCATCCCTAGCAGGGTAACATTCTACTGGCTGCACCGCACGGCCTCATACCTTAGCAGCTGTGAAGTCCGCGGCGTGGACGTGCGTGGCGTCGATGACGAGCGGGGCGCCGCCGGCCGCCGCCTTCCTCAGCGCGCGGCGCACGTACTCCGCCGCCGGGAAGGCATCCCTAGCAGGGTAACATTCTACTGGCTGCACCGCACGGCCTCATACCTTAGCAGCTGTGAAGTCCGCGGCGTGGACGTGCGTGGCGTCGATGACGAGCGGGGCGCCGCCGGCCGCCGCCTTCCTCAGCGCGCGGCGCACGTACTCCGCCGCCGGGAAGGTATCCCTAGCAGGGTAACATTCTACTGGCTGCACCGCACGGCCTCATACCTTAGCAGCTGTGAAGTCCGCGGCGTGGACGTGCGTGGCGTCGATGACGAGCGGGGCGCCGCCGGCCGCCGCCTTCCTCAGCGCGCGGCGCACGTACTCCGCCGCCGGGAAGGCATCCCTAGCAGGGTAACATTCTACTGGCTGCACCGCACGGCCTCATACCTTAGCAGCTGTGAAGTCCGCGGCGTGGACGTGCGTGGCGTCGATGACGAGCGGGGCGCCGCCGGCCGCCGCCTTCCTCAGCGCGCGGCGCACGTACTCCGCCGCCGGGAAGGCATCCCTAGCAGGGTAACATTCTACTGGCTGCACCGCACGGCCTCATACCTTAGCAGCTGTGAAGTCCGCGGCGTGGACGTGCGTGGCGTCGATGACGAGCGGGGCGCCGCCGGCCGCCGCCTTCCTCAGCGCGCGGCGCACGTACTCCGCCGCCGGGAAGGCATCCCTAGCAGGGTAACATTCTACTGGCTGCACCGCACGGCCTCATACCTTAGCAGCTGTGAAGTCCGCGGCGTGGACGTGCGTGGCGTCGATGACGAGCGGGGCGCCGCCGGCCGCCGCCTTCCTCAGCGCGCGGCGCACGTACTCCGCCGCCGGGAAGGTATCCCTAGCAGGGTAACATTCTACTGGCTGCACCGCACGGCCTCATACCTTAGCAGCTGTGAAGTCCGCGGCGTGGACGTGCGTGGCGTCGATGACGAGCGGGGCGCCGCCGGCCGCCGCCTTCCTCAGCGCGCGGCGCACGTACTCCGCCGCCGGGAAGGCATCCCTAGCAGGGTAACATTCTACTGGCTGCACCGCACGGCCTCATACCTTAGCAGCTGTGAAGTCCGCGGCGTGGACGTGCGTGGCGTCGATGACGAGCGGGGCGCCGCCGGCCGCCGCCTTCCTCAGCGCGCGGCGCACGTACTCCGCCGCCGGGAAGGCATCCCTAGCAGGGTAACATTCTACTGGCTGCACCGCACGGCCTCATACCTTAGCAGCTGTGAAGTCCGCGGCGTGGACGTGCGTGGCGTCGATGACGAGCGGGGCGCCGCCGGCCGCCGCCTTCCTCAGCGCGCGGCGCACGTACTCCGCCGCCGGGAAGGCATCCCTAGCAGGGTAACATTCTACTGGCTGCACCGCACGGCCTCATACCTTAGCAGCTGTGAAGTCCGCGGCGTGGACGTGCGTGGCGTCGATGACGAGCGGGGCGCCGCCGGCCGCCGCCTTCCTCAGCGCGCGGCGCACGTACTCCGCCGCCGGGAAGGCATCCCTAGCAGGGTAACATTCTACTGGCTGCACCGCACGGCCTCATACCTTAGCAGCTGTGAAGTCCGCGGCGTGGACGTGCGTGGCGTCGATGACGAGCGGGGCGCCGCCGGCCGCCGCCTTCCTCAGCGCGCGGCGCACGTACTCCGCCGCCGGGAAGGCATCCCTAGCAGGGTAACATTCTACTGGCTGCACCGCACGGCCTCATACCTTAGCAGCTGTGAAGTCCGCGGCGTGGACGTGCGTGGCGTCGATGACGAGCGGGGCGCCGCCGGCCGCCGCCTTCCTCAGCGCGCGGCGCACGTACTCCGCTGCCGGGAAGGCATCCCTAGCAGGGTAACATTCTACTGGCTGCACCGCACGGCCTCATACCTTAGCAGCTGTGAAGTCCGCGGCGTGGACGTGCGTGGCGTCGATGACAAGCGGGGCGCCGCCGGCCGCCGCCTTCCTCAGCGCGCGGCGCACGTACTCCGCCGCCGGGAAGGCATCCCTAGCAGGGTAACATTCTACTGGCTGCACCGCACGGCCTCATACCTTAGCAGCTGTGAAGTCCGCGGCGTGGACGTGCGTGGCGTCGATGACGAGCGGGGCGCCGCCGGCCGCCGCCTTCCTCAGCGCGCGGCGCACGTACTCCGCCGCCGGGAAGGCATCCCTAGCAGGGTAACATTCTACTGGCTGCACCGCACGGCCTCATACCTTAGCAGCTGTGAAGTCCGCGGCGTGGACGTGCGTGGCGTCGATGACGAGCGGGGCGCCGCCGGCCGCCGCCTTCCTCAGCGCGCGGCGCACGTACTCCGCCGCCGGGAAGGCATCCCTAGCAGGGTAACATTCTACTGGCTGCACCGCACGGCCTCATACCTTAGCAGCTGTGAAGTCCGCGGCGTGGACGTGCGTGGCGTCGATGACGAGCGGGGCGCCGCCGGCCGCCGCCTTCCTCAGCGCGCGGCGCACGTACTCCGCCGCCGGGAAGGCATCCCTAGCAGGGTAACATTCTACTGGCTGCACCGCACGGCCTCATACCTTAGCAGCTGTGAAGTCCGCGGCGTGGACGTGCGTGGCGTCGATGACGAGCGGGGCGCCGCCGGCCGCCGCCTTCCTCAGCGCGCGGCGCACGTACTCCGCCGCCGGGAAGGCATCCCTAGCAGGGTAACATTCTACTGGCTGCACCGCACGGCCTCATACCTTAGCAGCTGTGAAGTCCGCGGCGTGGACGTGCGTGGCGTCGATGACGAGCGGGGCGCCGCCGGCCGCCGCCTTCCTCAGCGCGCGGCGCACGTACTCCGCCGCCGGGAAGGCATCCCTAGCAGGGTAACATTCTACTGGCTGCACCGCACGGCCTCATACCTTAGCAGCTGTGAAGTCCGCGGCGTGGACGTGCGTGGCGTCGATGACGAGCGGGGCGCCGCCGGCCGCCGCCTTCCTCAGCGCGCGGCGCACGTACTCCGCCGCCGGGAAGGCATCCCTAGCAGGGTAACATTCTACTGGCTGCACCGCACGGCCTCATACCTTAGCAGCTGTGAAGTCCGCGGCGTGGACGTGCGTGGCGTCGATGACGAGCGGGGCGCCGCCGGCCGCCGCCTTCCTCAGCGCGCGGCGCACGTACTCCGCCGCCGGGAAGGCATCCCTAGCAGGGTAACATTCTACTGGCTGCACCGCACGGCCTCATACCTTAGCAGCTGTGAAGTCCGCGGCGTGGACGTGCGTGGCGTCGATGACGAGCGGGGCGCCGCCGGCCGCCGCCTTCCTCAGCGCGCGGCGCACGTACTCCGCCGCCGGGAAGGCATCCCTAGCAGGGTAACATTCTACTGGCTGCACCGCACGGCCTCATACCTTAGCAGCTGTGAAGTCCGCGGCGTGGACGTGCGTGGCGTCGATGACGAGCGGGGCGCCGCCGGCCGCCGCCTTCCTCAGCGCGCGGCGCACGTACTCCGCCGCCGGGAAGGCATCCCTAGCAGGGTAACATTCTACTGGCTGCACCGCACGGCCTCATACCTTAGCAGCTGTGAAGTCCGCGGCGTGGACGTGCGTGGCGTCGATGACGAGCGGGGCGCCGCCGGCCGCCGCCTTCCTCAGCGCGCGGCGCACGTACTCCGCCGCCGGGAAGGCATCCCTAGCAGGGTAACATTCTACTGGCTGCACCGCACGGCCTCATACCTTAGCAGCTGTGAAGTCCGCGGCGTGGACGTGCGTGGCGTCGATGACGAGCGGGGCGCCGCCGGCCGCCGCCTTCCTCAGCGCGCGGCGCACGTACTCCGCCGCCGGGAAGGCATCCCTAGCAGGGTAACATTCTACTGGCTGCACCGCACGGCCTCATACCTTAGCAGCTGTGAAGTCCGCGGCGTGGACGTGCGTGGCGTCGATGACGAGCGGGGCGCCGCCGGCCGCCGCCTTCCTCAGCGCGCGGCGCACGTACTCCGCCGCCGGGAAGGCATCCCTAGCAGGGTAACATTCTACTGGCTGCACCGCACGGCCTCATACCTTAGCAGCTGTGAAGTCCGCGGCGTGGACGTGCGTGGCGTCGATGACGAGCGGGGCGCCGCCGGCCGCCGCCTTCCTCAGCGCGCGGCGCACGTACTCCGCCGCCGGGAAGGCATCCCTAGCAGGGTAACATTCTACTGGCTGCACCGCACGGCCTCATACCTTAGCAGCTGTGAAGTCCGCGGCGTGGACGTGCGTGGCGTCGATGACGAGCGGGGCGCCGCCGGCCGCCGCCTTCCTCAGCGCGCGGCGCACGTACTCCGCCGCCGGGAAGGCATCCCTAGCAGGGTAACATTCTACTGGCTGCACCGCACGGCCTCATACCTTAGCAGCTGTGAAGTCCGCGGCGTGGACGTGCGTGGCGTCGATGACGAGCGGGGCGCCGCCGGCCGCCGCCTTCCTCAGCGCGCGGCGCACGTACTCCGCCGCCGGGAAGGCATCCCTAGCAGGGTAACATTCTACTGGCTGCACCGCACGGCCTCATACCTTAGCAGCTGTGAAGTCCGCGGCGTGGACGTGCGTGGCGTCGATGACGAGCGGGGCGCCGCCGGCCGCCGCCTTCCTCAGCGCGCGGCGCACGTACTCCGCCGCCGGGAAGGCATCCCTAGCAGGGTAACATTCTACTGGCTGCACCGCACGGCCTCATACCTTAGCAGCTGTGAAGTCCGCGGCGTGGACGTGCGTGGCGTCGATGACGAGCGGGGCGCCGCCGGCCGCCGCCTTCCTCAGCGCGCGGCGCACGTACTCCGCCGCCGGGAAGGCATCCCTAGCAGGGTAACATTCTACTGGCTGCACCGCACGGCCTCATACCTTAGCAGCTGTGAAGTCCGCGGCGTGGACGTGCGTGGCGTCGATGACGAGCGGGGCGCCGCCGGCCGCCGCCTTCCTCAGCGCGCGGCGCACGTACTCCGCCGCCGGGAAGGCATCCCTAGCAGGGTAACATTCTACTGGCTGCACCGCACGGCCTCATACCTTAGCAGCTGTGAAGTCCGCGGCGTGGACGTGCGTGGCGTCGATGACGAGCGGGGCGCCGCCGGCCGCCGCCTTCCTCAGCGCGCGGCGCACGTACTCCGCCGCCGGGAAGGCATCCCTAGCAGGGTAACATTCTACTGGCTGCACCGCACGGCCTCATACCTTAGCAGCTGTGAAGTCCGCGGCGTGGACGTGCGTGGCGTCGATGACGAGCGGGGCGCCGCCGGCCGCCGCCTTCCTCAGCGCGCGGCGCACGTACTCCGCCGCCGGGAAGGCATCCCTAGCAGGGTAACATTCTACTGGCTGCACCGCACGGCCTCATACCTTAGCAGCTGTGAAGTCCGCGGCGTGGACGTGCGTGGCGTCGATGACGAGCGGGGCGCCGCCGGCCGCCGCCTTCCTCAGCGCGCGGCGCACGTACTCCGCCGCCGGGAAGGCATCCCTAGCAGGGTAACATTCTACTGGCTGCACCGCACGGCCTCATACCTTAGCAGCTGTGAAGTCCGCGGCGTGGACGTGCGTGGCGTCGATGACGAGCGGGGCGCCGCCGGCCGCCGCCTTCCTCAGCGCGCGGCGCACGTACTCCGCCGCCGGGAAGGCGAGCGCGCGGTCCACGCGCGCCACCACGTGCTCCACGCCGTCGCTGGACTGTGGGTGGACAAACAAGAAAATAATAACGTTTATTAGACACATACAAAAAAAAACTATAGCACATTATGCTTGATAAGCTTGAGCGGCTCCAAAACTTTAGCATACGCTTCATCTTGGGTCTACGTAAGTATGGCCACGTCACTGAGTACCGCAATTAGCTTAAATGGTTGCCTATCCGCCTTCGCCGGGATGCACACGTTCTCTCCCTTCTTTATACTATCCTTTTCAGTCCTACTACTCCCGAGTATCTCAAAGTAAGATTCGAATTCCTACACGAATCCCACTCTTGATCCTTACGCTCATCTGATACTCTCCAGTTAAAAAGTCCTATCCATACTTCTCATTCCTACAGCCTTACCTTTACCGTACGTGCTACTAAGCTATGGAATGCACTGCCTTCAAAAATTAGACAATGTTGATTTGTTCATGGCGAGAAATAATGTATTTAAAATAACTATACGATAAATTATCGTTAAAAAAACCTTTCATTAACGAATGTGGCTTACAAACTTTAGTTAGATTAGTGTAATTCTGTCATTAATTTAAGTGTTTTTAATTCTATGTTAGTGTAAAACTGGACTGTATACAACCAAGCTATAAGTGAAAACTACTCAAGGCTAGTTATTTTATATGTTTACTCTTCTACTAGATTTAAGTTTCTCAAGCTGTTGTTTTCCAAGAATAAATAAATAAAAAAAAATAATAAATAAATTATTAACATACATAAAACCGGGTATTTATCGCGTAAATTATCTTTATTATTGTCCGACGTTTCGCTTGGATTGCAAGCGTGGTCCCGGGAAGACTGACTCAGTCTTCCAGGTGTGATCGCAAAAGTTAAATAAAACCGGGCAAGAGCGAGTCGGACTCGCGCACCGAGGGTTCCGTGCCATCATACAATATAATTTATGACAAAGGCGGTTTTATATTTGTTGGAGAACCTTGACAGCGCCATCTCTTGTCTGATAGCGAAACTTATGTAGACTTTTTAGACTTTCGATGATTTCTAAAAAAGTATGCTATGTAGAGAGATTAAAATAAATTTCCTCTAATCTTTACATACACTTCTAATAGTAATAAAAGTTTCAAAGGTTTATCTCCGCAAACTTCGGAGATAAGGGGGGGGGAACGCTATTTTTTTCAACATTTTTGTAAATAACTCAAAAACTATACGACTAAAAGGAAAACTAAAAATTGTTTATTAATGTGCTAAAGAATACCTTTCATATGATACCCCACATAACCTAGTAACTTTCCAAAAATTTTGAAAACACCCCTTCCACCCCCCTTGTCTAAAAGACTATGCAAATTAGAGAGTTCGCTATAATTTTCCTATAAAGTTTACATACACTTCTATAAGCTATAAAAGTATCACGGGTTTATCTCTGCAAACTTCGGAGATAAGGGGGGGGGAACGGTCGTTTTTTCAACATTTTTGTAAATAACTCAAAAACAATACGGCTTAAAGGAAAACTAAAAACTGTTTATTAATGTGCAAATGAATACCTTTCATATGATGCCCCACATAACCTATTTACTTTACAAAATTTTTGAAAACCCCCCTTCAACCCCCCTTATCTAAAAAACTATGCATATTAGAGAGTATGCTACAATTTTCCTATTAAGTTTACATACACTTCTATGAGCTATAAAAGTATCACGGGTTTATCTCTGCAAACTTCGGAGATAAGGGGGGGGGAACGGTCGGTTTTTCGACCTTTTTGTAAATAATTCAAAAACAATACGGCTTAAAGAAAAACTAAAAACTGTTTATTAATGTGCAAATGAATACCTTTCATATGATACCCCACACGGCCTAGTAACTTTACTTAAAATTTTTGAGATCCCCTATCCGCCCCCCTGCAATCAAAATAAGAAATTTTTTGAAAATTTTTATATATGCTATATAAGTAAAAAAACTGTTGTCTTTTACCATTTTAAATTGCAAGTCGATAGCATCAGTAGTTCTCGAGATATCCATCTGTGACAGACAGACAGACAGACAGACAGACAGACAGAGTGATTCTATAAGGGTTCCTTTTTACCATTTTGGTCCGGAACCCTAAAAAAGACAATTATAGTACAAGTATAATTTTTAACAAAAAAAAACCGACTTCAAAATGGAAACTCAAAAGTTCTCATCAGTATAAATGAATTAAGTCCAAACACAAGGTAGCTACTGCAGGTCTACTGTTGTCTAAACCGTTGAGGAGTTCCCTTAACTGTCCTTCGTCTTCATCATCAGACCCCTAGTGACAGTCACAATGTAGGTGTTAAGTTCTCATCTATACACATTAATCAAGCCCAAACACAATACGTAACTGCTGTGAATCGTCGAGGAGTTCCCTCGACTGTCTTTTAGCTCCATCATCAGACCGACTCCAAACCATCATTAAATCGTAGTGCTTTAAAATACCTACTTAATAAAAAAAAACTAGTCGACCCTACGATTCATACACGACGAAGTTGTCCGTGAACACACATAAAAATATGCGACTGTCTCTAAGCTCCATCATCAGACCGACTCCAGACCTTCATTATTATTATTACTTTATTATTCAAAAAAACAAGATACAGTTTACTAATTTAAACACTCTGTAAACCCTAGTGGGTTTGTTTCGAGTGCTAAGTACATTCCTCGTTAACATACAACAAATAGCTTACTGAGGTATAAAATAAATGCGTAGGTAAATGCAGGTACGTACATATCCAGTTGCTAAAAAAGGCATGTACGTACTGTACCCACTTCATTCATTAAATTTTCACTCATTAAATTGTATTGCTTTAAAATACCTAATGAAAAAATTAACAAACGCAAACTAGTCGCCCCTACGATTTATACACGACGAAGTTGTCCGTGAACATACATAAAAATATGATGATGATGATGATTATGTCTTCCAGACCGATTACGGCCACGGCGACTTAACTTTTATTTGCGTTTTAAACGGATGAGCTTCAATCGTGTGCTCTGATGTGGCTAATGTACCCTATTTTGGCTTTAAAAGTGCGTTTGCAGTAATTGCACGTCAGGGTATTATTTTCGTAGTTTAGAGGATGTTATAAGGCGGTCTGCTTTTAAGGTATAAAAATATATATGTATTAATAAAAAAAATACTTTTATATTAAAATTAAAATAATTAATATAACATAATTTTATTTAAATTTATATTTAAATATATATATTTTTTATTTTCATTTATGTACACATAAAAAAAATATATATGTATATAGTCGAATTGAGAAACAACCTCCTTTTTTCGAAGTCGGTTAAAAAAAAATAACATGTATTAGACATACACAGAACATTTAAATAACTATAGTAAAAGTACAGATAATAGCACCTACAAGAAGATTCTTGTCACATGCTACCATCATTCGTACCGCTAAGGTCTGGAACTCGCTGCCAGTTTCCGTTTTCCCTGAATACTATAACCTGGGTCTCTTCAAGTCATGAGTGAATAGGTGTCTTCTAGACCTTTGTGATCCATGGTCGGTCACATCATGTTTGAAAACAGAGTATAAGAAAGCGTATTGGCCGTGGCAGTGCCAAATAATTCCAATAGTGGCAACTATCCCGTAGACGCATGGTGGTGTTCTTACCTATCCTGCCTGCCGTGCTAGCATAGAGAGTTAAAATCCAATATGCTTAAAACTTATTGTTCCTTCTATTGATCAACTCTTCCATTTTTTGAATGAACTAGTTGACATATACATAATGATGAAATAAAGGCAAAAGTCACTCACCACAGCCTTGGTGACGTGCACGGCGGGGCGCGCAGACGCGTACAGGAGGAACGCGAGGTTCACGGCGATGCCCAGGACTATGCCGAGTTCCAGCCGCAGCAGCAGGCAGGAGGAAAACGTCACTAATGCGGGCAGGATGTCTATCTCTGAAAAAAGGGAAGACTCAATCAGTAGGCAATCGGAACTTAACGCAAGTGGAGATCATCGCGTGCTTAATGTCCAAGCTCTGCTGAGAAAGAGAGCGAGTCTTGCAATTACTTAGGTAGCTCACGATTCTCATTAGTTTTCGTTGGAACTCATGCCATTTCAGTCATCTGGTTTCCAAAAGGTGGGCGGTAAGAAATAAACGCAGAGTACCTAGTTAATTACTCGCATTTCTTTCAAACCTAAGGTGTACTTACAGTCACTCCTCTTGAACGTAGGTACTCAGAGAGACAGATGAAATATATCGCACCTCCAGTCGTAGACTGACTCAAATCAAAATTTGGGTGAATTAAGTTAAGTATACAGAACGACTCAAAAAAGTGCGCTCTATCGCCTAGTAAATCAGAAACTGTAATAAATAAAATGTAATAGCTCTCTGTTTCATAAAGTTATAGGTTATAGTATGATTTATCAAAACCTGTCAAGGACCGAAACATGTTTTCTTCAGTTCCCAAAAAACATGAATTATGGATTGAGTCAGTCTACGACTGGAGGTGCGATATGGCTCAGTGGCATCAAGTACCATATTAAATTGTAAACGTAGAATTAAGGCTACATGCAATGTATTCCTTCGCTGTTAAAGTTAGAAATAATCGATTGGTACCACACCCTTCAGATCGAAAGTCGGGGGTACACTACACATATCACTAAGTGGCATCAAGATTATTCTTCTACTGATTCTGCGCTTCTGGTCGGAGTTGAGCTGGCTATGCTAGCCAGACACTTCATGCATAATGGACCACCTTAGAGTATACATGCGGAAAATGGAGTCACTAACGAAAGGGCCAATTATTGATTGTAGAAAGCCTAGGGAGCTAATATTTGAGCTCGTTACTCTTGGTCCTCCAGATGGGCTTGAAGACGTGCAGCTCCATCATGAAGACCACGGCGGCGATGATGACGGCCGCCAGCGACGCCTTGGGGATGAAGTAGAAGTACGGCGTGAAGTACTGGAAAAGGATATTCCTGGTTAGTGGTAATGTATGACGAGCTCTGGCGCAGCGGGCGGAGGCCCGCCTGCGACGCAAGAGGTTGCGAGTTCGATTCCCGCCTCGGGACAAATGTCTGTATGGTCTGCAGATACCTATTTTTTCAGGGTGTCCTGGGTGTTTTTATTTAATAGAAAATATATATGTAAATGAAATGATATATTATCACAGATTACAGAAACTAACAGATACATCACTCCAATACAAAAGCGAAAATACCTACGCTATAATAGCACAGAATAGTAATGTATACAGTAGTTTGACTCGGCCGTATTTTTGAAATAAATACCTACAGCCGCGCGGTACGTAAACATGCGATAGGGCTGCCCGCCTCCAGCATTTTAATTAAATTTGCCTACTTTGTGTTTCCATTTAGTTTTGTGATTGTAAATATACCTACTTTTTTATATAAACAAATATAATACTTTGTGAATTGAATAGATAAATTGAAAATATAGTGTACGCAGAAGTACTATAAAATAAAATAGTTATGAATTATTAGAATAACCTACAATCTAAATGATATAAGATTATAAGACCCAGTACTTTTACCTAATGTTTTAAAGTTCCACTCTTACTGATGAAAGCGTGATGTAGGTACCTACCTACCTAAAATTACGCTTAACGTAGGAATTATTTAAAAATATTATATTTTCACCTTCTACGAAGTCGTGGGTAAGAGTTAGCGTTAGCCCAAAGAAACTATTCCACGCGGACGAAGTCGCGGGCAGAAGCTAGTTAATAATAAATAAAATACCACGTCTTTACTTTGAATTATACAAACTAACAAAACGAAACACACATGCCCCGAGGTTTTTACACAAGCGTACCTACCGTATCATGAACCGCATATAACTACCTATTTTACTCGTGTCAATCACTTTCCATTACTCTATTCACTATAATTAAGAATCCAGACATCTTTTTTTTCGGGAGATAAAAGGAAATACTTGTCCATTAAAAAGACACACATTACGTACCTACCTACTAGGTAGTAAGTAAAATTATTTTATAGTCTTACTTTTCAGAGTTTCCAGGTAATCTAAAAAAGTTATCTCTGGATGCATTCTTGAAGATTTCATGCAACCAAAAACAGCACAATATATCCTACTCGACATATAAAATAAATACGTAGGAAGGTACTTGAACTTATTTTTTGAGAAAAAATCGCGCAGTTATTGTTAAAAAAACAACACACCTCCGTTCGTCAATGTGGCACAGTCGCGACTGTTTAGATCCCGAGAAAGGACCGAGATCAAGGCGCGTAGGTATAGCTCGCGCTTCGTCCGTTTGTATGAAGTCGGAACACTGTATACACTGTGATAATAGCCTACAAAATCGTTGAGATTGCTTTGCTCACCCGCCTCACCTACTTGCAAGTAATCTGTGACGCGGCATCGCTAGGGCTAGGGTTGCGCTTCTACGATAAGATTTTTATAATAAAACGAATGTGGTGAAATAAAACAACTATTTTTATTCGTTGCTCAAATATGATTTAGTTTTTTAAAATGATGGATACCTTTCGATGTTCGAAACGTCAGGATAATAATAAAGGTAATTACGCGATAAATACCCGTTAATCCAACATAGTAATAATCAGATATATATTATTACTATAAACGATAGAGTTCTCAAACAAATAAAAAGACGGTTGTCATATGTACGTTAGTAATAATAAAAAAGAAAAACTATTTTTTCATTATTCCTATAAAAAAATACCAAAACCTATCGTTATACTTTATGGTTACTTATATGAGTAGTATCGTAAAACGATATGAGTACTACTGATATGAGTAGGTATCGATACTTTGATGGTATCGGAACATCCCTACTTGCAACTCCTGCGATGTACAGAGCGGTAGGCATTTAACGCGTGGCCTTGAGCGAGTGACGGACGCCTGATATTATTGCATAAAACACGGTATTTAAGGTGAATAACAATATGTGATGAGCTCATGTTTATATATTTAATTATTTATCTATAGCATGCAATTAATTAACTTATGTCTTTTGCTTAAAATTAATAAAATTATTAATGTCTCAAAATTAATTAGGTCATCAAAATTATGTTCATTTAGCCAATTAAATAGTTTATGTTTAAATAATTAGTCATTCAATAATTTAAATTCATTAGGTACCTACCCAATTATATTTTTTTATACTCCATAGTCAAGCAGCTTTTTTGATATCTCGCTGATTTTGTAGTATAATGTATTAATTATCCCCCAGATCTCAAACGCCCCCTATTTTATTAAAATTCCTGAACAAATATCGATTTGTATTGATGTTATCTCGTTATCGCCGTGGGGTGCCGGCAGTAGAATGATACCCCTCCTCTCATGCCCATGGATGCAGTAAGAGCCTGCTAAGGGATCCCTCCGGAAGATGGGCAGCAGCGTCTATCCGTGTATCAACATCCCATACTGCGCTCACCAACCCGCCTGCCAAGCGTGGTGAGAATGGCAACTACCCCTTATGGAGATCCATGAGGGAGGCCTGTGTTCATCAGTGGACGTTTTATGGCTAAAATGATGAATCTCGTTATGTTTTAAATTTCATCAAAATAAGATCGTCTGCTTATGAGTTATCCTCGGATAAAAATGTCCCGTTAACCCTAATAAACTACCACATTTATAGAAAAACCTTTATAAGACTTGGTCTAAATTCATCTAATCTCCTTAAGTTATCAACACTCCACGGACAAAAATTGCGGACATACATACAAACATTTATCCGAAACGCCTAGTTGCCATTAAGAACATTGTTCGCTTTTTTTAACCTACATTGTCCCACTGCGCTGCAAAGGTCTCCCCCAAGTCCTTCCACGAATCACGTTCTCTAGCCAAGTCCCACCAATCAATCCTAAATGTATCCAAATCATCACGCCAGCGTCTCCTAGGCCTGCCTCGGCGTTACTCACTTCGTCACTCGTTCGAATATTAAATTAAAATCGATTAACAGAATCGAATAAGATTTAAATGAATAGGGTAAAAATATGTTTCTTTTGACACCACAAAAAAGTTGTTATTTACAAAGTGATTACAAACATGTTGAAGGTAAACAAAAACGGTCACCAATCAGCGTATACAGATAAGCTTAAGTCATATTTTCCAATAGGTCATAATAACTTATGAATGACCCATTGAATCATATCTACGGGATATAAACGTTGCTTTTAGTCACGTCCGATATTTCGTCTTATTAGTTAAACACAATGTAGAGATAAAGCTAATATATTTTATACATAGGTAACAAAGTGCTTACAAAGTTAACAGTTAGGAGACCTTTCGTACCAGTTATGAAACTGTGATACGTAAAAGCAATGTTGATCACATTGCATTGTCACAGATCAACAGTTAAAGAAATCATGGTAAATGTCCCGTAGATACTATGTTTTGTTCTTTCGCCGTTCATATTTTGTTATTGTTATGCATCATGATAGTTTTAAAAGTTATACCCGACTCGACTTAAAGCAAGAAAGAAAATTCATCTAGTTTTGACACACACACACACATATACACACACACATACACACACACACACACACACAACAACTTCTAGCTGATCTTCAGGCAGGTCCGTGTGACCGCCTTGTCTGCCAGTGCAGTGCAAAGCGTAGGCGACAAAATAAATAAATACAATTTAAACAGAATTAATATTACATATTTATTTTTTAATACACATTGTTATAACTTAGTTGCTACAATATCTTGTAAAATATTATCATGGCGTACCGTTCCTTTGCAAATATTTTGCAAAAGGTACGGAACGTAACATTTCTATCTTCTTCTTCTTATCGTATGGCTTTTGGATTTGGCTTTTTCACAATTCTGCCAGTGTCAAGTTTGTAATCTTTAGAAAGTTCAAATTATTGGATTAAAATTAACAAAAAAGGAAACAGTTCTTTTAACAATTTTAAGAGGAAATCTATTCTAGGTCACAGATAATTTAGTACATTAGTTGGTATATTTTTCTACGTTCCGCTTTACATTTTACGTTCCATTGCTTTAGCATGCTTTATTCCTTTAAATTTTATTTTTGTTTTAATAAGTATTTGTTATTGCTTGATTAGTTATGTTTTATTTTTTTCGATTAGTTACAAAACCGCTGGCTACTGCTCGTGGCATCACTTACATTTTAGGAGGGGTCTGAAAATCAGCGTTCCTTCGTGTTATGGTGCGAAGGAACACAAGCTGAGATCCATCCCTTTTGGTTTTACTGCAGCACATCTTTTTTATATAAGGTTCTTTATTTGTTTGTATATTTTTAATGTGGTGTACAATAAAGAGTTATCTATCTATCTATCTATCTATCTTTCACTACTTACTCTTACTTAGATAAATATATTTCTTGTTGTGGTTGGGGCATACGGCAGCATACTGCCTACAATGGTTTTTTTTGTTTTAACTTTGTATAAATGTTCGATTTATTGTTATTATTATTATTTTTTTCATTGTTATCCTTTGCCGTATGTACCTAGAATTACCCAATCTGTTTAATATTAATTGGTACTTGCAATGTTATTGTTTTTGGTGCTAGGTACTATGTTATTTATTATTATTTTTCTTTTTTGCCTGTTGTTCTATGCTTGTGCTGTTTTGTAAACCAAATAAATATATTTCTATTCTATTCTTTTCTACATACATACACATAGGAAGTATCATCAATGTCCCACCTGCAGACATACACACTGCAGAGCTAACAGCACTAGTACGCCGCAATACAGCCGCATACTATCAAATTCAATTCAAATTCAAATTTGTGCTATGCAGATGTTGTAGAAGAAGAAGAGCATGACCCTATGAGGTCCTATAGTCCCGTTTTTGATCTAGCGTCCTTTGTGGCACAGAGCACGTGTTCCATTGTCTCCTCAAGACACCCGCGACATAGTCCACTGAATGTGGCCCCTGTCTTTAGGAGATGGTTGGTTGAGATCACAGTGTCCAGCGCTATCAGGCTATAAGGAACCCACCTGCAGAGCTAGCAGCACCAGTGCGCCTGTGTACAGGCCGCCGGCGGTGGAGGCGACGCCCGAGGCGTGGTTGACGGCGCCGCGCGACAGGGCGCCCGACACCGGCATGGAGTCCACCAGGGAAGACGCCAGGTTGCACACGCCCAGGGCTATCAGGCGTACTAAGGAACCCACCTGCAGAGCTAGCAGCACCAGTGCGCCTGTGTACAGGCCGCCGGCGGTGGAGGCGACGCCCGAGGCGTGGTTGACGGCGCCGCGCGACAGGGCGCCCGACACCGGCATGGAGTCCACCAGGGAAGACGCCAGGTTGCACACGCCCAGGGCTATCAGGCGTACTAAGGAACCCACCTGCAGAGCTAGCAGCACCAGTGCGCCTGTGTACAGG
Source organism: Pasiphila rectangulata (assembly GCA_963082625.1). Taxonomy (NCBI): domain Eukaryota; kingdom Metazoa; phylum Arthropoda; class Insecta; order Lepidoptera; family Geometridae; genus Pasiphila; species Pasiphila rectangulata. The sequence continues at coordinate 1,190,492 of OY720246.1, read as the reverse complement.
CCGCCGGCGGTGGAGGCGACGCCCGAGGCGTGGTTGACGGCGCCGCGCGACAGGGCGCCCGACACCGGCATGGAGTCCACCAGGGAAGACGCCAGGTTGCACACGCCCAGGGCTATCATCTCCTGGCTCGCGTCCACGTATTTACCCTCCGCTGGAAGTGACAACATAGAATGAGATTGAGGCCTGTTAGCTCAGTTTTTTTATAATACTAAATGACGAGATAAGTCGAAGGCCCATCTGATGTTTAGCGGTAACCTCTACTAAGGAGGAAAGGAGGGGAGTTCGTAGCTACTACGTAAGGTGGTTTTGGTTAGGAGCCGCTTTAATTCCTTACCATCAGATATGTTGAAGCGAGAAACAATCATATTATGGTTATAAATATATAGGTAAATAAAGATAATGATAACAACTGAAATACCGCGGTGTTCACTAAGCACGTGACCAACGATGCTTTGCATTGCGCCCGTCACCCTGAGGCAAAGAGTTGTAAGGTCTTATGTGCCCGTAATATCCCCGGTCTTCCCCTTCAAACCGGAACACAGCAATGCAGACTGCTTGGAGGCAGAAATAGGTATGGTGGTAGTACCAGGCGTCCGTCACTCGCTCAAGGGCACGCGTTAAATGCCTACCGCTTTGCGCGCAGTCCGCGATACGCCAGTAGTTAAGGCTGCCACACGCCCGCTTGAGCGCACGCACGTTAAATGTTAAAACGTTTCTTTAGATGCTGAGACCGCGTAACTATTGTGCAGTGGATGGATGCCAAAGTAAAAAAACGAATGAAAAATTGTCATTTTTTTCTTTATTATCAAAGATATTGTAAGATAATAAGAGAGTTTTTAGAATCATTTTTTCTCTTTCCTCTAAAAATGGTCAGAACGTAGGAAGGTACTATGTAAATATTCGTAAATAAAGGAGTTCAGCTATTAAAACAGTATTGTTTGTATAAAAAATAGCTACCTATCACACACAAAATATGCCTGTAAAACTGTGGCTTTAAAAACAACAGTCCTAAAATCAAGCCAAAAAGCAGTAGGTACCCACCGGAGAACAAAGATTCAAATCTTTGCTGGCGAAGTATTTGAATACCTAGGTTATAGAGGTAGATAAAGTGTGGTGTTATGTCCTAGTTCGTTATGTCAAAGAATATAACTACTACCATAGTACACCTATTACTAAACTGCGTACGGAGAGTAGGTAAGTCCTTACCTCCCTATACAAAGGTCGCTGCTTTTCTAAACCGACTTAAAAAAGAGGAGGTTGTAAAAATAACTGCTTTTTTCACAACATTCGTTCTATTATAAAAATTATCGTAGAAGCAACCCTAGCCACTGATTCGATGCCGCGTCACAGATTACTTGCAAGTAATTGAGGCGGGTACACTCTTTCGCTCTGTGAACTGTTGGTATTATTAATACAATTTTGTAGGCTATTATAGCGTAGGTATTTTCGCTTTTGTATTGAAGTGATGTGTCTGTTAGTTTCTGTAATCTGTGGTAGTACTTCCACTGATGAACTCTTCACAAAAATTCTACTCCTACGAAAACCTAGCTAAACATCTCAAAATACTTCCAAAGTACGTACTTACTCCAAACTTAAGCAGTGCTGTAATATGCTGTCTCGCAGGTTTGCACGGTGTACACGACCAGTGAAGGTAAGTTTGTTCAAGGCATACTGCCAGACCTTCTACACGTGCAGCCTGTGGACTAGCTTCACGCAGCGGGCGTACGGCGCACTGCGTGTCCAGTACAACAATGCGTTTAGGATATTGTTGGGATTGCCACGCTACTGTAGTGCGTCAGCCATGTTTGCTGAGGCACATACGGATGATTTTCCATCAATCATTCGAAAAAGATGTGCCTCGCTTTTAAGACGCGTGCGTGGCAGCCCTAACGGTATCCTGGACGTGTTGTCCGAGCGGTGGGACTCGCCGTTGCTAAAAAGGTGGACGCGGCTGCATGCTAGCGGTCCATCTTATATATAATTAATTTAATTTAAATAAGTTTCTATTAATTTTTGTGTGTGTAATATTTTAAGTACCTATGGATTATTATCTGAAATAAATGAGTATTATTATTATTATTAGTGCGCAAAGATGGAATTGCGCCTGACTAGAAGAGTTGACCGACCATCCAAAAATATAATTTCCTATTGTGTTTACACAAACTATTACATTACACAACCACAAAATATACAATTTAACAGCATTTTTTTCTGCGTGTCATTCAACACACTAAAATACTAATAAACTCAAAACTCCAGTTAACTCCGATCTCTTTTAAAACTTTACTGTTATACAAAAAAAAAATGCCTGACAATTCACACAGCATCATCTAGTCTAGACCCAAGCTAAGCAGAGCTGGTGTTATGGGTACTAGAAGACTGATATACTTAATACATACTACATAGATAGATATTTTTTTATTATATACAGAAAAACTTTCAGAACACCTTGAACAAATATCTGCAGATCGTACACGCATTTGTGACGAGACGGGAATCGAACCCGCAACCTCTTGCGTTGCAGACGGACATTTGCCCGCTGCGCCACAAAGGTCGTCTAATTGTTCATTAGTTAGTACGATTTCATCTTCGAAAAACTCAAAACTCCAGTTAACTTAGTTCTTTTCTATAACCTCACTCTGTTATTATACTCACAGAAGACCTTGGCGAGCGCGATGTTCTCCAGGATGGAGAGCAGAGGCACCACGAAGATGGCCGAGCCCAGCGTGGACGTCATCTCCACGAAGGTGTACGTGTGGTTGCCCACGGTGGCGGAGAAGGGAGGCGCCGATATGGAGGGGAGGCCTGGCTTCACTTCACCTGGGGGACAAAAAGCTTATTTTTTAAAGGGACTCAGTAAAGAAATAAGAATAATGTTTTTGTGCTTGTCGTCTTTTTATATCGGAGGCAAAGACCCACTTCAAGTCATTGCGGTTACTGATGATTTGATTAGATAGAGACATCCCCCACTCACCAGTAAGCACAAACAGCATCTGCTGAATAGGACCATCCGCGTAGTGGTGGTACCACTACATGGATGTTTCTTGTGGTTGACAGGAACCAGAGAGCTTGCGACAGGAAGCCACGCGACTTAGAGTTGTTCGTCGTCAGAGGACACCTTGATGAGTTTCCTAAACTACCATCTCCAAGACATGACTGTCTGGGTCCACAGAAACTCAGGAGACCTTGGCGTCTTTTACTTTCTTCATCCACAGAAACCAGGACCCATGAGACCTTGATGTCTTTCACTTCCTGCCGTCACAGAAACCAGGAGAGGTACCCAGGATACCTTCATATCTTTCGCTTTCTGCTTTCACAGTAATCAGGATCGGAACCAGCAGGCTTACGTATCTCGCGATAGGTTTGCCACAGGCGTAAATCTTGCGAACATGGCTGTCAAAAATCAATTAGTGAATTAACTTTGTGACGAATACACAACATCACCTGTTAACTAAATCAAAATTGACGTTTGATAGCGGTGATCACGAGATTTGCGCCTGTTGCAAACTCTTGTCGCTAGATACTTAATCAGCCTGCCGGTGTCCCTGATGTTTCTCATGTCCACTCACCAGTAAGTACAAACGGCGCCTGCTGCTTGGTGTGGAAGTAGTATGCCAGTCCGGAACAGACCACGACCACAAGGATGTTCCTGGTGGTGGACAGGAACCAGAGAGCCTGCGACAGGAAGCCGCGCGACTTGGAGTTGGGATTTTCGGCGTCGGAGGACACCTTGATGTCTTTAACTTTCTGTGGACAGGTGGATGTTTTATAATTCTGTGGATCTGGAGCAATTGATTGAGGCAAACGGACTTAAATAATTTATTAAGAGGAACGCCAACAGTATTATATAAAAAAGTAAGGCATTTAAGATGATTTATACAGCGTCAGCAACTGGTAATAATGATGTACGGAACGCTGCAGTGCCTGGGACATTGGTAGATGGATCAGGCTTGCCCAGCACTAGGATGGTATACCATCCTTGTCGGCTATTAGTCAGAAGAATGAACAGGTAACGTCTGAACACAATACAAGCCACCGGTTGCTCACGATGTTTTCCTTCACCGTTCACCACGTGTTAAAAATGTGAACATACATTATTCTAGAAAGAAAAATCCATTGGGTCATTAAGCAAAATATCGTGAGGAGACCCGCGGCTTAGTTAGCTTCAGACGTATTGATCTGTTCTTTCCTCAGACTAAGAGCTGACTTAACGGAGAGGACGGTATAGGTGCTGACTAAGCCTAATCCATCTAATAACGACTCAGGCACTGCAGCTTCCGTAGCGTGAATGCCAGTTGATGACGCTGTATAAATCCTTCAAAGGCCTTCCTTTCTAAGTCTAGCCTACTCTAGATAAAAGATTACCATATTATCGTCAGAATGGCAATCTTTGCGTAAAGGCCATAAAAGTTTTTATTAAAAGTATTAAAAAGTCATTAATTAACACATTAAAAAAGAGGGTAATAAATCTGATACAACTGAGTTAGTAATTGAGTTCATCATCATCATTACAGCCGTAAGACATCCACTGCTGGACACGAACACTTGGCTTGATCACGATTTCGATTCATAGCAATTTGCATTCAAGAGTACCACGATGGGGTGTTAACACGGAAGGCCCCCTTTTTGGAACTTGGCCTTGGACCACGATGGGTGCAATCCTGTCGAAACGTCGGGAATAATAAAGGAAAATAACGCGATAAATACCCGGTTAAATGAAAATGAAAAAAAAAAATGAAAAAATATATTTATTGCTACTTCATCGCTTACATCTAATATTGATACATTTATTTCACATTTGACAAAGTAGAGAGGTTCTACAGAATAAAACATTATCAATGATTCCCACACTAGGCAGTGCCTGTATCGTGGGAATCAAATTGAACTTCCCAGATCGATTAACATTTTGACTCATTCCTCAAAATGTATTAATAATGTGTTCGCGAAAGCTTAAAAAGGATTAGTAGGCCCCTTGTCTTTTTGAAACTTTCGCGATCACAACACATTATTAACGTACATATAACCGGGTATTTGTCGCGTAAATTACCTTTATTATTTACAGGCGTTTCGCTTGGATTGCACCAAGCATGGTCCCGGGGAGAAGTCTTCCCGTAATAAAGGTAATTTACGCGATAAATACCTGGTTATATGTATGTTAATAAGTAGTAGGCCTCTGTTTAAAAGGCTACAGGCGAGGACAGTACCCACCCGCAGCAGCAGCAACACCACTATGCAGGAGACGCCGAGCACGGAGTCCCAGAGCCGCGTCTCGCCGATGTGTTCGTAGATGCCGCGCCAGACCTGGGGACACCATGGACTGTTTAACACCATACACACATACCGTCATCATCATTTCAGCCGTAAAACGTCCACTACTGAACACATACCTCCAACATGGCTCTCCATGAGTGTTCGGGTAAAACCGAACACGCAGCAGATTTGCACTTTTGCGCGCTTGCAATTTAGTGCACATTTGCTCGCGGGTTGCATCCGAAACTAAACCAATTCGCGTTCGACCGCCTTCGTCGCGAGTTCATACCAATTAATTAAAATAAAAACCATACCATTAGTTCTCACCATTAGAATTACCATTAGTAATACCGTTAATATAAGAAGAATAATGTGTGTTTTGTGAATATATAATAATAAGCACCAAACCAGTGACATTCACTTAACCACATAACCATAACCAACCATTATCGCAAAAGGTAGTTTGGGGAAACACCAAATAACCACCCCTTTTCAATGAGGGTTAGTACCCATACTCATCACGCTTGGCAGGCGGGTTGGCGAGCGCAGTACGGTATCACTACACGGAAAGACGCTGCTGCTCATTTTCCGGAGGTATCCCTGAGCAGTCTCTTACTGCATCCACGGGTATGAGAGGAGGGGTAACATTCTACTAGCGGCACCCCACGGCAATTTTATAACTTAGAACTAAAACAATGATGTGAGAGCGCGAGTTAAATCCCCAAGGTCGTTGGCGCATACACCTTCAGCTGTGGGCTGCCAGCAGTAGAATGCATCTCTCATGCCCGTGGATGCAATAAGAGCATGCTAAGGGATACCTCCGGAAGATGGGCTGCAGCGTCTTACCGTGTATCAACATCCCGAACTGCGCTCGCCAACACGCCTGCCAAGCGTGGTGAGTATGGCAACTACCCCTCATGGAGATCCATTGGGTAGGCCTGTATTCAGTAGTGGATGTTTGACGGCTGAAATGATGATGAATGCTGGACAATTCACACAGCATCATCTAGCCCCAAGCTAAGCAGAGCTTGTATAGGTAATACTAAAGTTACTTAAGTTATGTTTGTAAATAGATATAGCCAATTGGTTAAGTCTGTTATGTTATATCTAAATGTATTTATAATAAACGAATTGAATTGAATATGCATAATATTATAAACGCAAAAGTCTGTATATATGAATGTATGGATGTTTGTTACTCTTTCACGCAAAATTTGCACTCGTATAGATTGGGCTGAAATTTTGCACTCGTATAGATTTATTTATTTATTTTAGTTTACCAGAATTAACACATAGGCTACATTTTATCCGGGTATAACGCATCCAAAGCGGCGGGCGTAACTAGTTAATAATAAAATGTGTCGGTAAAGTTACTTTGCCTATAATTAAATTATGTTTTTTATTCAAATAGACGAGGGGTAACTTTATACTGCCGGCACCCCACGGCGCGTGTCCAGTATTATTTATTTATTATTATTTAAAATAGTAGAATGAAGATTCTCTGAAAGAGTAAAACAAGACTTGTCCTGTTGTCTTGTTTATGATTGTATCTAGCCGTTGCGTCTGTGGAAGGTCATTGGAAAGTTTAAGCATCTCAGCTGGAGCAAAAAGATAGATTATCTGAACAAAAAACACGCAAAAACTGTTGAATTTAAATTGAATCATGATTGAATTCTGCTTGTATTATTGATCTGGTGTTATACATAGATGAGCAGGAGTAGAACTTTTTGTGAACAGCTGATCCGGGGAAGTGCTACCACCATACCTATTTCTGCCGCCAAGCAGTAATGTCTACAATGAGTTCCGGCTTGAAGGCAAAGGGGGCGGTGAAATTACGGACACGTGAGACCTTACAACTCGATTCGATGACGAGCGAAATGCAGTGCAGCGTTGGTCACGTGCTTAGTGAACGTGATCACCGCGTTATTGTAGGTAGTGGTTACCGCCGTGGGGTGCCGGCAGTAGAATGATACCCCTCCTCTCATGAGAGGAGGGACATCATGGGCATGCCCATGGATGCAGTAAGAGCCTGCTAAGGGATACCTCCGGAAGATGGGCAGCAGCGTCTACCCGTGTATCAACATCCCATACTGCGCTCACCAACCCGCCTGCCAAGCGTGGTGAGAATGGCAACTACCCCTCATGGAGATCCATGAGAGAGGCCTATGTTCATCAGTGGACGTTTTATGGCTGAAATGATGACTGCTCAACATGAGGTGTGCCTTCGGCTTGTCACGTCATTTAGTCGTATTTAAAAAAAATATGTAATTATTTTTAAGCTCGAGCTCAAGCTATATAGCCTGCCCATTGCCATTGCGTTGAATTCACCGTGCTAATCCTATGCTATTATAATCCGTGCTAAGGCTATGTCGGTGAACCCAGTTCTTCTACATATCTCCTCATTTCTGATTCGATCCCGTAGAGAAACCTCGAGCATAGCCCTCTCCATAGCTCGTTAAGCGACTCTACTTTTTAAACCCTGAACCAAACATAGGTGCTGAACATGTAAGTAAGTAAGAATGTAAACACGGGAGGTAAGGTTTTGATGATTGCGTTAAGTCTATCTATTTGGTTAAGGTCTAAATTTATGAATAAACTAGCTGTCCCAGCGAACTTTGTATCGCACCTACCACTGCAACTTCTTACTACAACTACTTACCCTACAACTACTAATTTACACAACAAAAAGTAGCCTATGTCCGTCTCCATGGTCTAATCTACTACTATTCTAAAATTCATCCAAATCGGTTTAGCGGTTTTGACGTGAAATAGGAACATACATACATCATCATCATCATCATTTCGGCCGTAATACGTCCACTACTAAACACAGGCCTCCCTCATGGATCTCCATGAGGGGTGGTTGCCATACTCACCACGCTTGGCAGGCGTGTTGGCGAGCGCAGTTTGGGATGTTGATACACGGAAAGACGCTGCTGCCCATTTATCCCTTAACAGGCTCTTACTGCATCCACGGGCATGAGAGGAGGGGTAACATTCTAGTGCCGGCACCCCACGGCAACATTCATACATACATTCATATAATCATGTTCTTAGCTTTGGATTAGATTTTTATGTAACATAAAAAACACAGAATCGAACAAATATTTTGAGAGACTTGTAGGAGAAGTCTCCTGTCCACTTCCACTGCTTACTGACATAGGCATCCTTCATGGATCTCCAATATTATGAGGAGGTTGTTGCGATACTCGCCACGCAGGCAGGCGGGTTGGCGAGCGCAGTACGGGATGTTGACCCTAAAAGACGCTGCTGCCCATATTCCGGAAGGAACCCCTTGGCAGATTCTTATTGCACCCACGGGTGTGAAAGGAGAGGCTACATACACCCACGACAAGCTCTGAGCGATATATAAGGGAAATAAGATAAGTTACCTGAAGGAACTTGCCCCCCGGAAAGCTGAGTCCCAGAATGTCCTTGACCTGCGTGGTGGCGATGATGATGGCGGCGGCGGAGGTGAACCCCACGGACACCGGCCCGCTGATGAAGTCTATCAGGAACCCTGAGGAAGATCACCTGCAGGTTTAGCGGGGGTGCAATGTCAAAGTCAATAAATGTTTATTCAATAGAACAAAAATATACATAGAATAGAAAACTTACTAAAGAAGAACAAGACATATTTAGATTGAATAAAGCACATAATTGAATTCGTTCGCTTCAGATAACAAATAAGCGAACAAGAAACTTGATGAAATGAATATTCGGACTGCCGACTTAAAGAGGCCAAGACTAGAAACAATTGGACATCAACTTAGGGCATAAAATTATACCTTGAGAGACAATAAACAGGGGGTCAATTCTCGAGCATCGTGATCCAAATTCTAGTGATAAACGCTCAAAGTCGATCATCATTTTTTTCATTTCAGCTGTAAAACGTCCAGTACTGAACAAAGGCCTCCCACGTGGATCTCAAAGTACAGTCGAGTTCATAGAAAAGTATATCACTAAGGTACCATCATGACTTAGTGGTATCCTCTACTATGAACGCGACTGTACCTACTGACCATGATGTCTTGTTGCCTTACTCACCACGCTTGGCACGCAGTACAGGATGTTGATACATAGAAAGACGCTGCTGCCCATCTTCCGGAGGTATCCCCTGGCAGAATTTTACTGCAGCCACGGGCAACATTCTACTGCCGGCACCCCACGGCACCCCCCGAACAACGAGCTGCTTTTCAACTCTTGTGATAGATTCACGCTAAAGCGAACTGTCCACTGCGAGCGGTCTTATTAGTGGGACCACCTTATAAAAAAGAAAAAGATCAAAATCCATTCATAATTGGCTGAGTAATAGCGTAGCAAACATACAAAAAAATACAGTCGAATTGTAAACCTCCTTCTTTATGAAGTCGGTTAAAAACGACAATCATCTAGTGAAATTCTAATTAACCAAGGCAAATTATACCCACTTTTGATTAACAAGGTTTTTCTAAGAGTTAATATTTCCCACCATTATTTGTAATCCTTTTGATTTCTCAAGAAATAATTTTCAATCAATAAGAAATGTCCCTTTCCATATTCAATAGGAAATAAATTAATTATTTAGTTCGTCGAACGGTCCTTCCCCTTTCTTACTCAACAATTCATGAAAATTGTATCCTAGAAAAAACATAAATGTGAAAACGGGAGCCCCTCTAGGCTTAGTACACATGTTATAATACACCCTGTATTATGTCAATCCCAGTAATCGCTGAGGGTCATCTAACAGTTTTTTTTACACTTCACTTAATAAAGTTTCGTAGTACAACAAGGAACGTTTATAGTAAGTATCACATTGTCTGTCTATCTGCCTGTCTTCGGCTTTACGAAGATACCTACTATTAGTGCAAGAAAGCTATAATTTTGCATGGACATTATAAAATAATCACGCCGAGATAAAGCTCCAAAAAAATACAGAAAAAACAGTTAATTCGGGCTACCTCTCTTCTTCGTAAGATGGGCATAAACATTATTTGTCTTTATTTTCCCATTGTGTGTTGAATAGGGATATTTAAACCATTTAGGGTTCACGAAGGCAATGTTTGCGAAATATTCAAAATATTTCGCAAAATTGCCTTAAACTTTTTTCGAGGTTCATGTCATCTTAACTCCTAGCTTTAGAAAGCTGAAAAATAAGTTTCATGGTTAAAATGCAGTTTTAACCATGAACCATCTAGTTTAAATAAATAAAATAAAAATAAAGTTGGGTATTTAGAGTATTTACGTAAAAAGTGGGGTGTTATTATAAGTTTCACAGTTATGTGTGTGTCTGTTTGTTTAAAGGAAATGATGTGTAGGATGCAAAAATAAAATAGGTAACCTTAAAAGACTAGGTAGTGTCGGGGGTAACTAATTTTTTTATTTTATAAACTTGTCCCGACGACACGTTTCGACAGGATTGCACCATCGTGGTGGCGGGAAGACTTAATATAGGTGAATACGCGATAAATTTCGGATAATCCAATATACGAGTAGTAATAGAGTAACTTAATATACGACTGCCGTGGGATGCCGGCAGTAGAATGTTACCCCTCCTGTCATGCCCGTGGATGCAGTAAGAGCCTGTTAAGGGATACCTCCGGAAGATGGGCAGCAGCGTCTTTCCGTGTATCAGCATCCCGTACTGCACTCACCAACCCGCCTGCCAAGCGTGGGGAGCATGGCATCATAGGCCTCCCTCATGGAGGTCCATGAGGTAGGCCTATGATGCAGACAAAGATGTTTTAAATCTCTAACAGCTGCAGCTATCCTTGACTTTGTCCGCTTGGTCTTAAGGTTTAGTTTCGGGTATTAAGTGACTCTAGTTCATGGCCGTGGGGTGCCGGCAGTAGAATGTTACCCCTCCTCTCATGCTCGTGGATGCAGTAACAGCCTGCTAGGGGATACCTACATGGACATCAGCGTCTTTCAGTGCATCAGCATCCCGTACTGCGTTCGCTAACCCGCCAGCCAAGCGTGGTAGGTCAACCACCCCTCATGGAGATCCATGAGGCCTGTGTACGTTTGACGTTTTACGGCTGATCTGATCGCAAAACAAACTCACCCAGCTGCAGTATCCCCATGACGAGCTCCACGCAGCCCGACAGGAAAGCCAGCAGCACCGCGAACTCCGGGCCGAGCCCGTGCAGGTTCTCCCGCGTGAGGATGGCCGCTATGGCCGTGGGGCCTATGGCGGAGTCCTTGACGCTTCCGAACACGGTGTACACGAAGCACGCCATGAAGGAGGAGTAGAGGCCGTACTGGGGGGGGAGGCCTGCGACGCCCGCGTAGGCGATCGCCTGCGGGATCACCGTGAGGCCCACTGTTATACCTGGAAGGATGAAGTTGATATTATAACCTCCGACTAAAAAGAAAGAAAATACATTTATTTTTGACACATGCAACACATACTAATAGAAAAAAAAAATAACAATAAAGTGGACAGTTCAAGAGTTCTAAATTAACAAGGAAGGGATAGACTCCAGAGATAACTGAGGACGACACAAGTAAGTAGGTTAGCGTGTTGCGTGGGGTCAAAAAAATGGATACTGACTGAGTATTACCGCCACATAATATGATTAAGAGTAAGAATAAGGAATGAAAGCGTTTATTTTGAGTCACAATAGTTATACACAACAGGAACATACAATCTAAATTTATGACAATAAAATGGGTCTCCACTCAGCATTCCAATAGTAGTACTGTGGTAGTACTGGGTACTACCTCGTGTGTTCATAAGTCTTGAGACACAGTAAAACTAAAATATTTTTGGAGCTAAGTTGAGTATTCATTTATTGGATATTAAAATTAAAACTACTGACATCTAGATCTGTATTTAAAAATAAATCATTCAAAATGGCCATTTCAATCATTTAAATCATTTAAAACTACTGACATCTAGATCTGTATTTAAAAATAAATCATTCAAAATGGCCGCCTTTGCATTCAATGCAGGCCTTCAAACGCGTGCGCCATTCATCTATGGCGGCACGAATCTTTTCAATGGGAATCCGTTTCGATTCTTTAATAAGGGCTCGCTTGAGAGAATCCAGGTTTGGGTGAGACTTTCTGCATGCCCTCAGCTCCAATTCCGTCCATAAAGAATAATCCAAAGGATTCAAGTCAGGGCTTGACGAGGGCCAATCTTCGCTCCGAATGAAGCCTGGCAAATTGGCCTCCAGCCAACGTTGGGTAGTCTTAGCTTTATGGGAGGGAGCAGAGTCCTGTTGGAAAACCCAGTATTTTCAAGCGAATAGCGTATCATTTAATGGTTCAACCACCGCTTCCAATATGTCGGTTTGGTAATTTTGTGCCCTCACCTTGACGCCTTGCTGGCAAAAATGAAGCGAAGTGACCCCCTCGTAGGAAACACCCCACCAAATCATCACACTTGCTGGATGATGAGTGCGCTGGACATTGCGTACAGATGGCTGGACGTCCTTTGAACTTCTGGCGTAAACCTTATTGTTCTGCCGGTTAAACTTTTCTTCCACCGTGAAGATCTTTTCATCGGTAAACAGGATATTTTTTGGATCGTGTCTCTTCAATATGTTCCGACATCGTTCCAGTCGCAATTTACGAAGACGCTCGTTTAAATAATCCACTTTCCTTCGACTGTAGGCCTTTAGTTTAAGATAATATTTAAGTATCCTGTTCACCGATATTCGCGAAATGTTGGTCTGCAGAGCTAATTTCTTTTGAGTCCGGCAAGGGTTGCGACGAATTCGCTCTCTGATTACTTTGATGTTGGCGGGCGTCCTTACAGACCGCGGGCGGCCACATCTTCCACGGTCTTCTAAAGAGCCGGTCTCCTTGTACCTCTTTATGGTATAATACACAAAGTTCCGACTACATCCCAAACTTTGGATTTCACTAAAAACTTGCATTGGTTTTTTTCCTGCTTGAAACAGTGAAATTACAGTCGCACGCAAATCTTTTGTTGGCGCCATTTTCACGGAGAATGAAACAAATATTCAAATGTATATTTTTTCTGATTCAAAACATTCGAAATTTAAATTTTAAAAGTTTAAAAAAGGTTGCATGAATTATTTTCTTTTTAAATTAATTAAATAAGTTTGTCTCAAAACTTATGAACACACGAGGTATATAATATAATATAAGTTTGACCGCTATGTGTGTGTCTGTCAGTGAGTCCGTAGCTGTTAAACGAGTGGACCGATTTGAATGCAGTTTTATTTATTTAAAAGCAGGTTTTTTAACGGTGGTTCTTAAACCAGCTTATTCCTAGATTATCTGTTGGCAGTAAAATAAATATAAATTAATCTTGAAAACTTTTTATTTTAATCTAATGCTAATCTAATTTGAAGATTAAATAAAATGATTCTGATAAAAAATTAGGAAAAAAAGGTAGTCGCTCAGCATTTGCAAAATAGCGACAACGCTATCGTGCGCTGGTTTTCTGCGACACCCTGAGTGTGAGGTAGCAGTGTTACAGGCGCTACAACAGCTGACATAATTATCAGATAATAAGTAAGGCCTTTGCATCTATTATAGATGATTTATACAGCGTCAGCAACTGGTAATCATGCTGTACGGGACGCTGCAGTGCCTGGGACATTGTAAGTTGGATTAGGCTTGCCCAGCAACTATACCATCCTCTCAGCTTAGTCAGACGTATTTATGTATCAAATAATAGAATGACAAATATCAAATATTAGTTTTATAGGTTTGGTATAAAACTGTAACTGTACTTTGCTAAACATAAAGATCAACAAGAAATGTGAAATATGAACATAAAACATAAAATAGCATTAACATAGACATTGAAAATAAAATAACAAAAGAAATATAAAATAAAATTTCTTTTGTTATTATAATAGAATATTGTATAGTATACACGGCTCAGAATGTCTGCTTGATGTTGGTACTTTCTGTGAGATTAAAAGATGTTCCTTCAGGGTTTTTTAAAAGTTTCAATTGACATCTGACAGATTTGTAACTTATGCTACCAAATTCTAAGCAAATGAAGCTCAAACTCAGTGTAGTTTTTCGCGTATTTTAGTACCAGACTATCTGCTAGAGGCGCTGCACAAGTTTTCGTACATTTTTTGAACTACAGTCGCCAGTAGTATATTGTGAAAACTCAAGGTAGACCTACTGATTATTCGGGCAAACTATGATTAAGAATTTTTTTTTATGGATTACTAGATTAGGGATGGATCACTTTGGAGACAAAATTGTGAAACCTTACTTAACATATGCGGTCCGCAGGCTGATTGCCTACCTCGTGACAGGTTTACAACAGGCGTAAATGTCGCGATCATCGCTGTAAATGGCCAATTTAAATTTTGTAGTTTATAAAATTGACGTTTGCCAGCGATGATCGCGAGATATACGCCGGTTGCAAACCTGTCGCGAGATACGTAATCAGTCTGCGGAACAGCCACTTTACAAGCATGTTGAAACAGCATCACCCATTGTCTTTGTAATTGCTCAGTGTAATAGACACTTACAGAGTGCCATTGTCACGGCCGCCACGCATGGCTGGCCGTACGTGGACCGTGAACTTGTTTGTATGACTGAACGGATGCCGGTTCCCGGAAGATCGGTGCTTTACCTACTAAACCGGATAATCGTTCTTACTCAAATGTCAGGTATTAAGTATTTACATGGGCGTAAGCGTCGCGGCCGGTGCCGGCAGAAGCATGTTACCACTCCTCTCATGCCCGTGGATGCAGTAAGAGCCTGCTAAGGGATACCACCGGATTTTGGGAAGCGGCGTGTTTCCGTACATCAACATCCCGTACTGCGCTCGCCAACCCGCCTGCTAAGCGTGGTGAGTATGGCAACTAGCGGCTGTGAAATGATGATAAAACATCGCTGCGTCGCAGGTGTTGTTTTTCTGATCTGGGTGTTTTTCTATGCTGGTGCTACAATAAATCATCATAACCGTAACAGCCGTAGGATTGCTTCTGTAGGAAATTAGGATTATGGTATAAGAGAAACGACTCGGATGGCTTTTCAAACACAAGTACATCATTTATTTTAGCCACCCATTAAGGTTATGCGTCTGCAGCCTAGCACAGTTTTCATACAGTATTGATAGATGGCGCGCATTTAAGTTTTAACAAATCAAATAACATTCCTCCTAAGATTGATTTTTGCTCATACAAGTATTAAAGAAATCATCAGCTTCTGCGTCAGCGTCTTTCCGTGTATCAATATCCCGTACTGCGTTCGCCAACCCGCCTGTCACGCGGAGTATGGTAACAACCCTCTCATGTTCTTGGAGATCCATGTGGGAGGCTTATGTCCAGCCGTGGATGTGGACAGTAGTCCTAAGGCTGACTGAGATGATGATTGAATCATCATTTCAGCCGTAAAACGTCCACTACTGAACACAAGCCCCCCTCATGGATCTCCATGAGGAGTAGTTGCCATACTCACCACGCTTGGCAGGCGGGTTGGTGAGCGCAGTTCGGGATGTTGATATACGGAAAGACGCTGCTGCCCATCTTCCGAAGGTGTCCCTTAGCAGACTCTTACTGCATCCACGGGTAGGAGAGGAGGGGTAACATTCTACTGCCGGCACCCCACGGTAACGTATATGATTGAATGACGTAAGTAAAAAACTTTTTTTTACTCTCTAATAAAATCCAACCAAAACACGACCCTAAAGAAAAGAAACAGTGTATTTTTAAATAAAGTGTTGCAAGAAAAAAAGTAGTTGATAATGTTATATAAAAATACTAGCTTCTGCCCGCCGCTTTGCATGCGTTTTACCTAGAGAAATGTAGGCTATGTATGTTAATCGTGGTCAGCATTTATACATGTGAAATATTTCAGCTCATCCGGTGGCTAGTTTTTGCGTGAAGAGGTAACAAACATTCATACATCTATACAAACAAACCTTCGGCTTTATAATATTAGTGAGATAATATTATATTTTATGTTAGTGTTGCTTTCACACCTCATTTAAAACGCGGACTGAAATATATGTATATTATTAATTAAACGCGCCTGCATTCAATCCGACTCGAAAAGCGCTAAAACAATAATTCTCTTTTATAATAAAAATTATTGATAATTATGTAAAATCCCACGACCATTTTGAAAAGGGTTTATAGACTTACACAAAATTTAGAGGCACTAATCGATTTCGGATCTATTAAATCAAGTGTTTTGTGAACGAAATCGATTATTAAAATCTATGTTTTTATACATCAGTTTTGAATCTCAAAAACTGCTCCATAAAAATATTTTTTTTTCTGTTGTAATAGATAACCAATCGTGTAAACCAACTTACCTAGTCAAAAGTAAACGATGAAGTATTCAAAACATAAAATATCAATTCCGATAGTTTTGGCTTGCTGCACGAAGTTGAAATCGGCAATTTTGCCAAGGCGCTGTCTTATATTAATAATTATGATAGGAATAGGTAGCATGTGGGGTGCCGGCAGAAGAATATTACCCCTCCTCTCATGCCCGTGGATGTAATAAGACCCTGCTTAGGGATACTTCCAGAAGATGGGCAGCATCAAATAAAATAATCAATTAAAATCTACCCCTCATGGAGATTCATGAGGGCGGCCTGTGTTCAGTAGAGGCGTTTTGGAATGAGGGGTAGCATACTACAATTACTCTGAATTGTCATTTTCCCTATTATTGTTCAGTTTACTTTCTCTGATTTCAGCTAATTACATCAAGGCTTGCTTCTAAACTTAACGCTACCAATTATCTAGGAAATCTGGACCTAGATCAACAAAATGCTTTTATTATAAAAACAGCGAGCTGTGAATCGCTAGGTTTGCCTGCAAGTAGTTGTGAAACTGACCCGTCCATTGACAATGGTCCATACCACAATGGTCGCTTCACGGCTCAGTGGTCGCTTTTAATATCTCCGTAGCTCTGGGTTCTGAGGTCGTAGGCCTTTACGAGTATCCTGTTAGCCAGAGATTTGTTTGTTGCAAAGATAATAGGTTCCTATTGTAGTCAAGTGCACAATTAAGTGATTGTCAATTTAACACAACATATTTAGATTAGTAAGAAATAATGGCCCTGCCAGTCTACAAAGAGGTTGCAGCCCTCGAATACGTCGGGGAATAGTCATTTCAGCCATAAAACGTCCACTACTGAACACAGGCCTCCCTCATGGATCTCCATGAGGCGTAGTTCCCATACTCACCACGCTTGGCAGGCGGGTTGGCGAGCGCAGTACGGGATGTTGATACACGGAAAGACGCTGCTGCCGATCTTCTGGAGGTAACCCTTAGCTGGCTCTTACTACATCCACGGGCATGAAAGGAGGGGTAAGATTCTTCTGCCGGCACCCCACGATCAAACATTCTTCTGCCGGCACCACATTCTTCTGCCGGGGAATAGTAAAACAAGGTAATTAAAAAAACCTTGGTTACAATAATGACCCTTCAATTACTTTATATATCTTTGATTAAAACTAAAAAGTCAAATTTCTTGCAGCCAACGTCCTCGTTCTCTTCAGCCTGGGGACAAGCCCTCCAATCCTAGAGAAGTTTTTCAGCAGCCATTCCGCGATGGACAGACGCCGCATCAGCGACGCTTTATTTTTTCTTTTTTTTCTGTCGCCTTGGCGGAGCGACAGACGTCTTGTCAACCCTGGGTGTCCAGCCGTCAGTGTGTACCTACCAGCGATGATATCCGCCAGTCCACTCCTGAAGGAGTACTTGGGCAGCCATTCCACGATGGGTAGACGCCGCAGCAGCGCCTTGGCGGAGCAGCATCCACGCGCGCGGCGCAGCACCCGCCGCCGCCACCGGCCGCCCGCCTTCTCGGCCTTGGGGGCAAAGCCGTTGGCGTAACCGTTTGAATCTGTAAACAAATATTCATTGAATACGGAATTTTAGCCCACTGCCTTCCTTGCCTTATGCTCTTTCTCCTTTCTTACAGGTCGCTTAGAAGAGAGTACACCAAGTAGGGGTATCATTTGCAGACATAAACTTAGAAAGAAGGTAGACCGTTTCGTTCGCCAATGACATCCACTCGCAAAAGACATAGTATTCTAAATATATTATGTAGTTCTTATTATCTAGTTTCTGCCCGCCGCTTCGCATGCGTTGTACTCGAATAAAAAGTAGCCTATGTGTTAATCCTGGTCAACATCAATACGTGTGCAAAGTTTCAGCTTAGGTAGGTTAGGTTAGCCTAGTTTTTGCGTCAAGAGGTAACAAACCTCCATCCAAACAAACTTTCGGCTTCTTTTTTTAGTGGGATCTTATTTTACGTATGTATCTACGATCTTGTGATGTATTTTTGTGCACGTAGTTTGATCGACCTTTCCTTGCCGTAGGTAACACAGTTTTTAACTAGCACGGGAGGTTAGGTCTTGAAAGTTGCGGTAAATATGTAATATGTTGTAAAGGTTTTGAGAAATAAATGATTTGATATGATTTGAAGATCATCCGTGACCGAGACTGCGTCGAAATATCGGAAAACTGAAAAAACTTAAATAAATAAATCTCTTCATGAGTCATTCTATCTATGTACAAATCGTTTAACATCGATACATTTATACATCTAGGTTTAATGGGGCTTTACCAGATTCTGAAGATAAAATTAGGGTTTATGCATGGTCATAGGCAAAAACGATATGACTTCACGTCAAAAGTTCCGGTGCGCTTTTCAGTCTTCCTGGACTATTACAACACAGCCGAATATCGGGATTTTAATTCAATGTAAATGACGTGATACATTCCGAGTCGCATAATTTTCAACAACGTGCAACGCAGCAGATGTTTTAATATCAATAACTGTGGAGTATCAAGTTCAAAAGCAAAAGAACGCACAATATAGAGAATAGATATCTTTAGCATTTATAGAAGACAAAAACCATTAGGTACCTTACACAATAGATAGAACACAAGTTTAACAGTTGGTAATTTTAAAAATAAACTAAAATAGACTTTGCTAGAATCACAGTCAAATTCGACTAGTATGACAGCCCGCTGTTCTAGGCCTCGGACCATCCATAAATAATGGCTTTTATATTATTATTATATTTTTTATAACCTACATATTGTTAGAATTTGGAGAAAAAACATTTAAATTTATATTTTAGTATAGTTTACTTTTCACTATAATATAATGTTCATTTATTAGATATGTCATTTTATGTTAAGTAGTGTGCTGCGGTTGCCACCAATCGCAAACGATAGTAACTACGGAAGACCAGCGCTGTGGTACGACCTGCTCTGCCACAGCAAATGCTGAGTAGTGGCCTTTTTTGTCACGGTATTATTCTATCTAAACCTTATTAGTTTTAAAAATATAATATAGTGTTATTTCTGTGACAAAATAAACCATTTTTTATCTTTTATCTTTATCTATGTAAGTAAAACACAGCATTTGCTGTGCCACGATGGTGCACAGCGCTGGATTTCAGTGACACATACCATCTACTACAATTGTAAAATTGCAGATAGCCTCTTTAGACAACTGAACGGATCGGGGCCGTTCAGTACCTAGTTTAAAGGGGGCTATATCATTGATTCAGAGCTTACTAACCACTTATAGTAACGGCAGTGTTATAATTTTTGGAATAAATAACCTAATCTCAAGCAAATCAGGCCACCCTCGCACAAAGTCAAGGTCAATAGGTGTTTAGGGAATAGAGAAAAAAGCTTCAAAGAATCAGAGAATAAAAGTGTATTTACACATTAATAAATTCGTTCGCTTCAGAAACGTAAAATAAACTTCACTCTTTCACTTTTATTCATTGTAGCATTTTTTTGAAATATATTTAAATAAATAATTACAATATAACCAACTGGAGGCGCACGCAAGATCGTCCCAAATTGAAATCTGAAAGCCCTATGGCTCTCCTTAACAGGAATAACAGGACACATCATCGTCATCATGAGCCGTCATTGCCGCGGGGTGCCGTCAGTAGAATGATACCCCTCCTCTCAAGCCCGTGGATGCAGTAAGAGCCTCTCAAGATGTAGTAATACCTCCGGAAAATGGGCTGCAGCGTCTTTCCGTGTATGAACATCCCATACTGCGCTCACCAACCCGTCTGCCAATCGTAGTGAGTATGGCAACTATCCCTCATGGAGATCCATGAGGGAGGCCTGTGTTCAGTAGTTTTACGGCTGAAATGATGCACATCATCATGACCAATCTCAAGAAAATACCTAAGGTATTTTCCCACTGTGCGGTGAACAGAGGAACAAGTTTACAATACGTTGGTGTTGCTACATTCCCAGGCTGATCGCAGGCCGGTGTAGCCATGTAGCCAAAACAAATACAAAGATTGAAAGTAAACTACGAAATCTTCGGTTACGGAGCACGTCACTGTGAATATTTGAAGCACCTGATCACACACGAAATGTGACACTATTCTGGTAATGGGGCCAGTTCCGCTAATAGGTAATCTCAAGACTTTTAATTTGAACAAATGTTTATTTAACTGCGTAATTTTACTGCGTTATATTCGATTCGACGATGCCGTGGGATGCCGGCAATAGAATGTTACCCGTTCACTCATGCCCATGCGTGCAGTAAGAGCCTGCTAAGGGATACCTCCGGAAGATGGGCCGCAGCGCCTTTCCGTGTATCAACATCCCCAACTGCGTACGCCAACCCGCCCGCCAAGCGTGGTGAGTATGGCAACTACTCCTCATAGAGATCATGAGGGAGGCCTGTTCAGTAGTGGACGTTTTACGACTGAAATGATGATGATGACGATTGTATATCGGGGATACCTATCATACCACCCAATACCCTGCATACCGTCAACTATGACTCACGTCATATGTCGTTATATTAAAAGTACCTAGGCGCATAGGAATGCACCGTGCACTATAAGAATCAACGAACGATAAGAAAGAAAATAGCTGGTCAGTGAAGAATATGACTAGACGTGGTCCTTTACTACAAGGCCTCATGAATAAGCTCAGAGTCGCTCAACAAGCTATGGAGAGGGCTATGCTCGGGGTTTCTCTACGGGATCGAAGTAAGGAGATACCTAGAATAACTCTACAACTATGCAAAATTTTAAGTTTTTAAAGTGAAAAATAACGATTTTTCCATACAAATTTTCATCCCCTATTTTAACCCCTTCTGATCTAATTTTCGCAACGAAAAGTAGCCTATGTCCGTCTCCATGGTCTAATCTACTCCTATACTAAAAGTCATCCAAATTGGTTAAGCGGTTTTGACGTGAAAAGGGAACATACATACATACATTATTACTTTCACTTTTATTATATTAGTATAGGATAGGATTATATTTGTCTGAGGTCCATGTGTTTTCTACAATAAGTATGCAAATCTAACGAAAAAATGTAATTAAAAAGCGTTCAATTATTGGAAAATTAGTTTGTGTGAATGAGTTAATTCGGTCACATTTGTTCTATTTATTGCTTTTCTCTAAAATAAATATTTCCCGCCAATTTTTTCTAGCGTTATTGTCATTCAAAGAGGTGGTATATCATTCTACCAATAAGGTTTAATGACAAAAATATCAATATACAATTTGAATTTAGAACAAATTACTTTCCGTGTTCGAATAGTAAGCATGACTTTGTTATGGCGAATGGCGCTTCTTACAAAAATGTATGGGAATTGTTTTTTTTTAATTATTGCCAAAACTTACGATTTGATTTGGTATATTACTTTGTGAAAAGTGTTCCTGGTTGGAAATAGAGTCGATTAAGACAAACTTCCTTTTTTTGACATTATGTAATTCTTTAGGTGAACCGTACTTTTTTTCAAAAATCTAAAAACGGCAATATTTTTTTCTTCAAAATAAAACAGAAAGTTTCTAAGAACAAAACCATCTTCGCCTTGCTCAAACATTTGAACGTTAATCTAACACGTGAGCCGTTCTTCCTTATTGTCTCAAGTTAAAGGTTATCGCCGCTTTTTAGGCGACTTGGGTAACTATGTTTTTATGGCCAATAAATATGATTTATATTTTAGTTTATTAATTGTTTCACATGGACCCCCGACATGGTAAGCCGCCGCGGCGCAGACCGAAGAAGCGATGGCGTGACCAACATGGGCATGGGTCGACATAATAGCGCATGGGTCGAATTGACAGCAGATCGAGAAACGTGTTAGACCAACATAATAGCGCATGGGTCGAATTGACAGCAGATCGAGAAACGTGTTAGACCAACATAATAGCGCATGGGTCGAATTGACAGCAGATCGAGAAACGAGTTAGACCAACATAATAGCGCATGGCTCTAATCGACAGCAGATCGAGAAACGAGTTAGACCAACATAATAGCGCATGGGTCGAATCGACAGCAGATCGAGAAACGAGTTAGACCAACATAATAGCGCATGGGTCGAATTGACAGCAGATCGAGAAATGTGTTAGACCAACATAATAGCGCATGGGTCGAATTGACAGCAGATCGAGAAACGTGTTAGACCAACATAATAGCGCATGGGTCGAATTGACAGCAGTTCGAGAAACATGTTAGACCAACATGATAGCGCATGGGTCGAATTGACAGCAGATCGAGAAACGTGTTAGACCAACATAATAGCGCATGGGTCGAATTGACAGCAGATCGAGAAACGTGTTAGACCAACATAATAGCGCATGGGTCGAATCGACAGCAGATCGAGAAACGAGTTAGACCAACATAATAGCGCATGGGTCGAATTGACAGCAGATCGAGAAATGTGTTAGACCAACATAATAGCGCATGGGTCGAATTGACAGCAGATCGAGAAACGTGTTAGACCAACATAATAGCGCATGGGTCGAATTGACAGCAGTTCGAGAAACATGTTAGACCAACATGATAGCGCATGGGTCGAATTGACAGCAGATCGAGAAACGTGTTAGACCAACATAATAGCGCATGGGTCGAATTGACAGCAGATCGAGAAACGTGTTAGACTAACATAATAGCGCATGGGTCAAATTGACAGCAGATCGAGAAACGTGTTAGACCAACATAATAGCGCATGGGTCGAATCGACAGCAGATCGAGAAACGAGTTAGACCAACATAATAGCGCATGGGTCGAATCGACGGCAGATCGAGAAACGAGTTAGACCAACATAATAGCGCATGGGTCGAAACGACAGCAGATCGAGAAACAAGTCAGACCAACATAATAGCGCATGGGTCGAATCGACAGCAGATCGAGAAGCATAGAGAGATGGAGGGGAGGCTTTTGCCCAGCAGCAGTGGGACACTTACGGCTAATTGTAATTGTATTGTTTATAGTTAAGTATGATTTCCGATGGGTTGATGATGTTCAGAAGAAGTGGGTTGCACCTAGCTAAGAATAGCTTACGACAGAGGCGAATGGCAAAATCAAAGGGCCCATGCCCAGCAGTGGGTCGATAAAGGCTGATGATGGTGATGAAGTGTGATTTCCGTCAATAATAAAAACTCAACTCAAACCTTCTTTAATTTGCCAACTTGGTTTACAGAGATGGTTAGAGCTAGGCATGATCAGCTTTTCAGCGACATCATCATTTCAGCCTAAAACGTCCACTACTGAACACAGGTCATTTTAGATTCTGGTCTATTAAATATTGTCAGACTTTGTATCGGATTTGCCCTAAATCCTGTCCAAAGTTGAGGGTACTTTCATGGAATGGCATTTTTATCTTATGTATGAACAACAGTTTTTCATGTATCTTCTTACTTCTAACACATATATTTCCATATCGTACGTATACGTATGCAACAGGAATGCATTTAAAAAGCAATTGTTCAAGAATTACAAATTGTTTTAGTTAAACCACGTTCTGAACGTAATTATAACTAATACACAGATAACCTAACTAACACAAAGTAGAACAAAAGATAAAAAATCGGCCAATTGCGAGTCGGACTCGCGCACTAAGGGTTCCGTACCATTATTCAATCAAAATCACGTTGTTTGTATGGGGCTCCCATACAAAACACGTACCCCTTAAATATTGATTTTATTCTGTTTTTAGTATTTTTTGATAGAGCGGTAACAGAAATAAATCATCTTTGAAAATTTCAACCGTCGAACTGAGACATAGACATTCATTTATTTACTAAAGAGCACGAAATACATTTTAAAACACAAAGAAAACATCTACATTTAACATAATCATAGTTTATACATAAAAAGAAAAACAGCAAGTAATAAAATAAATAGGACCAATAGAATAAAAATTACATAATGTGTGACATTATGCCCCAGTGGGCATAATGCTGAGCCGGGACCAATTTGCTCAGCGTCCGCTGCTAACACAGTTGTTAGCAGCGGACGCTGGTATTCTTCCGAAACCACCTCTTCCTAGATGGAAAGACCTTGTAAGAAAAAAAAATGTTTAGCTGATATTTATTATTATAGGTACTGTAATATAATACAATATAACGTAATACATACGAGCATATTGTCTCCTAAGGACACCAGCTCTTAAGAGCTCGGGCAATAGAAGACATGACACACAAAGAATGTGATAAGAAAATAAAATTATTAATCCAATTAACAGCCAAATATCCAATTAATATATGCGAAATTGGGTTACTTTAACATTACAAATAAATAAAGTAAAATAAAAAATTGGTAAGTCTAATGAAATCACCATATATTTCAATTGAAATAAATAAATAGGTATAAAACACAATAATGAAATACAGTTGATCAAAAAAATATTCATAAAATTGAGTGTTTTGTAAAACATAATAATTTAAAAATTAAAAAATTTGTAAAATTTGAAAATGAGTAAAACTGAATAATTTGTAAAATTGAATAATTTGTAAAATATAATGATTTGTAAAATTTAATAATTTATATAAATTAATAATTTGTAAAATTTTATAATTTGTAAATGTTAATTACATAATGGACTAACAATTGAAAGGAGCTTTAATACGAGGCAGCCTAAATATTTGTCTATTTATCAATAGTTCTTTGTATTTTTGTCTAAAATCAGGATTGAATTTCAGAAGACGAAGTGGTGGTGGTAGGTTATTCCAGTACTTGGTTGCCTGGTACCGAAAGCTTCCCCTAAACGCTACAGTCTTGAATTTTGAATAATGCAAGATATCTCTTTGTGGCCCTAAACTATACTTGTTTCGAGGTCTATCTAGTTTTAAATAAAGATATTCCGGTGTCTCGAAAATCATAATACTGTGAACTAGGGTGGCTCTCTCCGTGAAGCCATAATATGGCTTCACGGAGAGAGCTACACTTGGCTACCGCTAAATCACTGGTCAGTTTACTTACCAAAACCAAACAACGGCTAAAAAATCTTGGTAAGTAAACTGACCAAAACCAAACAAGCGGATAGTCACTTGTGGTTTTAAGACCATGTCCTTAATTTGGTGAAGTCATGTTTCTTCCGTCTTATAACATTGTAAAGAGTGAGGATTTTTTTGAAAGAAGAAATACGTGTAAAACTTTGCGATGGGGGACTTCACTAGGATTTAGGAACAAATATAGTTGTACGTCATCCGCATACAAGACACATACAATGTTTGATGCTCCAACAGAGATCAGCGCTATAAATAATAAAAAGCAGTGGGCCATGAATGGATCCTTGGGGTACACCACGATTTACTTGCTTTATAGATGACTTGCTTTGAAAACCAAACTCACGATTAACCTGCACAAACTGTGATCGGTTACTTAAATAGCTCCGGAACCATTGTAACGATGTGTGTGTGTGTGTGGATGCAGTAAGTATCTGCCAAGGGATACCTCTGGAAGATGGGCGGCAGCGTCTTTCCATGTATTAACATCCCGTACTGCGCTCGCCAACCCGCCTGCCAAGCGAGGCAATTACCTCTCATAAAGATCCTTGAGTCGAGAGAGCCTGTGTTCAGTAGTGGACGTTTTACGGCTGAAATGATGATGACGTCAACAGAAGAATTTGAATAATTTCTAAACAATGTCCTAAGGAGAAACTATGCGATAGGGCTACTCGTAGCTCATTGCGATTCGACACACGCGCGCCGATCGTGGACGTAACTCGAACAACGCTTTCTATTTACGACAATACAATAATTAATGAGAATTAATGCATTAGAAACTGGGTAATGGACATGTTTTTAGGTTTAGTGGATTTGTTATTAAATAGTAGAGGTAATAATGACAATTGACGAGCTCTGTGGCGCAGCGGACGAAGGTCCGCCTGCGACGCAAGGGGTTGCGGGTTCGATTCCCGCCTCGGGACAAATGTCTGTACGATCTGCAGATATTTGTTCAGGGTGTTCTGGGTGTTTTTCTATATATAATAAAAATATTTATCTATGTAGTATAATGTATTAAGTATATCAGTCATCTAGTACGCATAACACAAGCTCTGCTTAGCTTGGGGCTAGATGATGCTGTGTGATTTGTCCAGCATTATTTATTTATTTATTAATTTATAATTGTTGTCGTGGGCTGCCGACAGTAGAATGTTACCCCTCCTCTCATGCCCGTGGATGCAGTGCCTGCTAAGGGATACCTCCGGAAAATGGGCAGCAGCGTCTATCATCAACATCCCGTACTGCGATCGCCAACCCGCCTGCCAAGCGTGGTGAGTATGGCACCTACCCGTCATGGAGTTACATGAGGGAGGCCTCAATACACAGGCGTGTATTGGACGATTTACGGCTGAAATGATGATGATAAAAGAACACAGCACCTGCTATGATTATGGTCTCTCGCATAAGGCCAAATAGCCTGTTATATCTGCTTAATACGAAGCATTAACAATTTCGTTAATTGTACAAAATACAAACATAGAAACATTTCATTAATTAACGCATTATCAACATTGATAACGTTTAACCCTTAAGATTGTCGCCTCGCAAGTTTTTTCAACTACTCGTATTTCAACGTGGGCGATCTCTTTTTGCCGTGGGGAGCCGGCAGTAGAATGTTACACCACCTCTCTTACCCGTAGATGCAGTAAGAACCTGCCAAGGGATACCTCCGGAAGATAGACAGCAGCGTCTGTCCATGTATCGACATCCCGTACTGCGCTCGCCAACCCGCCTGCCAAGTGTGGTGAGTATGTCAACAAGCCCTCATGATCAGTACTTAACTTACATTACACGATATTCAGGGACCCTTACCCTAACTAAGAGTGGTGTAATAAGAGTTAGAGCGTAAGGGACCCTAACTAGAGCGACCGGTCGGACCCGGCAAGCCTTGCTTGGTAGTTAGGGCGATTAGGGCGCCCTAACTACCGGGCCCTGAATACCGTGTAGCTACAATATAAAGAATACAGGCTTTATTGATCATTGGGGAGACCTTTGCCCAGCAGTGGTCTGCTACGTCTGGAAGAGATCTCTCTTTGTTGTTTTCGCTTGAACAGAGTTCGTTTGCGTTTCATTGCAGGACGCCTGCGTTAGTATTTGAAGGAAAACAAGTATTGTTTTCCTAACCCAAGTAGGAAAATGTCAACTTCTGTATCAAAATAACACGAGAATTTATAGCGTAGTACAGGAATGCGTAGCTATAGTCTTTTTTAAACTTTCGCGATCACAACACTTTATTAAAATATGGGATTATCTGGTATTATTTATCTCGTAATTACGTCTGTAATTACGTATTAACGTCGGGAATAAAATAAAGGTAATTACGCGATAAATACCCGATAATCTCATATTTTTATAATGCGTAGCTATAGTTGCACAACCACTATAGTTTCTTAACGGACACTCCGATGTCTACCTGGGACCACGGCTGTTGTAACACACCATTATCCCAGCCCTAGGACGTCAGCTGGACAAAGATCTTCCTCATGGATCTCCAAGTAGAGATTTTGAGGGCCATTCTCACCACGCTCGCCAAGCCCCGGAAACAAATATATAAGGGGTACACAATGGAACAATATCAAATTTTTGTTTGCGATACGTTAGTGACAGTGAGAGGTTGCTAGTCATTTGTTTATCTTTCAATCGAGTAAAAAAATAATGGAAAATCTTTACTACCTAGATCTGCACCTGTATTTACAATTTAAAGTAAAACTGGAAAATCCTTGAACACGTCATTGTTTATTATGACGAGTCTACATTCCAAATTTCATGCGTCTACCATGCACGGTTTTCGAGATATGGCACATTCGTAAATACGACTTTGAATTTTTGAACCCCTTAGAGTGTGAATTTTTAAAATTCTTTATTCATAATCATCATCATTTTAGCCGATCATTTTAGCAAAACATCCACTACTGAACACAGGCCTCCTTCATAGATCTCCATGTGGGGTAGTTGCCATACTCACCACGCTTGGCAGGCGGGTTGGCGAGCGCAGTTCGGGATGTTGATACACGGAAAGACGCTGCTGCCCATCTTCCGGAGGTATCCCTTAGCAGGCTCTTACTGCATCCACGGGCATGAGAGGAGTCCTTTATTGTTGAACCATTTTTGAAACTAGCTGAAAGTATGAACCAAATAGATAGGTAATCTTAAGTTATCCATTCTGTGATTAGATTATAAGTTATAATTAAGATTTGTAAAAATCTTTACAAATTCATTTTACAAGTATCGATAAAGTTTACAAGTATTTGAGACAAAGGAGGTTTTCCTTTGTATAATAATAATAATAAAAGGTTAATATGTTTATATGTACAGTTTGTTGTTCTTTATAATGAAATTAACTGAGTATGTTATATACACCTAAGTAAATAACAGAACCTTTATCTTATTAAAAATAAAATCATTTTTTCATAGAAATATTCTGTAGGGAACTAACTGCCCTACCAGTAATGTTAGTATTTTCCGACATTAGTTTTTAATTTATTTTAATGCAACCCAGCGGGTTGGCTACCTCAATCGAATGAACATGGACAAGACGCGTACGTATACCCAGGACAAACAGTCCAATTAGGTAGGTCCAACTTCGAGAAAGAGGTCAATCGTCGAATCCAACTCGGATGGGCAGCGTTTGGGAAACTTCGCAACGTCTTTTCGTCCAACATATGTACCTCAGTGCCTTACGACGAAAGTCTACAATCAGTGTGTGTTACCAGTGATTACATATGGATCCGAGACGTGGTCCTTCAAATTTAGCCTTATGAATAAGCTCAAAGTCGCTCAACGAGCTATGGAGAGGGCTATGCTCGGGGTTTCTCTACGGGATCGAATCAGAAATGAGGAGATACGTAGGATAACTCGGGTCACCGATATAGCCAAACGGATTAGCACGTTGAAGTGGCAATGGGCAGGCCATATAGCGCGCAGAACAGATGGCCAATGGGGCCGGTCCGTGGCCTCTATTAGAGAACTTTACGTTCTTTAATGGAGGCCACGGACCGGCAAGCGCAGCGTAGGACATCCACCTACAAGATGGTTAGACGACTTGGTAAAAACCGCAGGTCGGCGTTGGATGTAGGCTGCTACCAACCGCAGTTCGTGGAGATCAATGAGGGAGGCCTTTGTCCAGCAGTGGACGTCCTACGACTGATATGATGATGATGAATGCCTTTTGCAGTGCTCAGTGTGTCTACCATGAGTTGTCACTGTTAGATCGCCTGCCGTTACTACAGTAGTAATAGTACGATACTATGACATCTTTCAGATTTGTAACTCATGCTACCAAATTCTAAGCCAATGAAGCCCAAACTACAGTCGCTGTAGTATAGTTTACTGCGTATTTTAGTACCAAACTATCCGCTAGAGCCGCTGTACAAGTTTTCATATATTTTTTAACTATAGTCGCTAGCGAGTGTAGATTGTGAAAAATCATGGTAGACCTACTGGTTAGAAAGAGAATTGTAAAGTGTTTTATTTTTATTTTGATAAGCACATCCATCGTCTATTATTATTATAGCAATTACATCGATAAAACTAGCTATGTGGCGCTCGACCTGTGCGTTTCGTTACCGAACTATTCTGAACTTGACAATTAAAAATATCGCTATGTGCAGCAGAACACATATCTTGCGCATTTTTTTTTCTGCTGTTGTAAACTTATATTAGCTATGTGAAATAAAACAGTGTAAATTTAAGGAACTTTCTATGTATGAATGTCACATAGCTACATTCCGTAACTTTTGAAATATTGTGTTTCTCACATAGCTGTTTTTACAGTGTGCGTGTATTAAAATTTGGATTAACACTGCATAAAAAACGAAAATGGCTAAAAACACGATTTTGACACGCGCAACGACGCCATTCTATAATTATAATATTCTAATTTTTTTTTCTCTGTTACTGTTTCTACCAAGCTAGTGACGTGACGTGTACCTAAAAACTATTCATAAAAAGTGTCGATAGTAAAGGAAGCTGCACTCGGTTGCCTGCCTTGAGCCAGCAATTACGTGAAAAAGCTAATTACTCTTACCAATTACGGCCAGGAAATTTGATTTGATGAAAAAACAGCAATAATTTTATGTATCCTTTAGCTTAGAGATAGGTGCTGAGCAAGTTATCATCTTAAAAAGTCGCAGACACTGTAGAATCCCATACATCAGTTCAGACTAAGATGGGTTGGGTGGATTGCACTAAGATTAATTTTAAACTGATTAACGGGACTTTGTCGCGTAATTACCTCATTTTATTATTTCCCGACGTTTCGAGTGCCCTGCTGCACTCGTGGTCACGGGTAGAGATCACGATCACGGGTAGACAACGTCGCGAAATAATAAAATAAGGTAATTACGCGATAAAGTCCTATAAATCAGTTTAAAATGATGTCTACAGATCGCGAAAGTTTATACAGACTGTCCAAAACTGGACATAAAGTAGAACGATGTAAATATATTTAATTTATTATAGGCATAGGGACCTTAAAAACAGGAGAACCTATGAGATAGGGAAGTACGGAAGGTGCGGGTTTTGCAGACAGCACCTTTCGTCGTTTGTCTCGGAAACAGGCTGGATCGTAGTTTTTCACCGTTACGGAAAGACGCTGCTGCCCATCATCATAATTCCAGCCGTAAAACGTCCACTACTGAATACAGGCCTCCCTCATGGATCTCCATGAGGGGTAGTTGCCATACTCACCACGCTTGGCAGGCGGGTTGGCGAGCGCAGTACGGGATGTTAATACATGGAAAGACGCTGCTACCCATCTTCCGAAGGTATCCCTTAGCAGGCTCTTACTGCATCCAAAGGTATGAGAGGAGGGGTAACATTTTACTGCCGGCACCCCACGGCAACGCTGCACGGCACTGCTGCCCATCTACCGGAGTAATCCCTTAGCAGGCCCTTACTGCATCGATGGGTTTGAGAGGACATTCGAATTTTTTTGCGTAATAGACTTCTATATAAGGTTGTAATAGTATTATTTTCCCGCGTCTTTTGATCTGGGTATCATGGATTTACGATAGATTTTTTGTCGATTACGCAGAAAATAACAAGTTTTTGACCTTATTTTTGGTAAAACGCGACAAAGTTTTCAAAATATTTTATTACTTTGGTAGTCAGTTGTAAGAAGTTTTTGGAAATTGAGACTTACGTAATTTGCGCTTTTTCGATTATTTTGTCAGCTGGACGTTATGGTATTGTAACTAAAATTGTTTTTGTAGAAATACACACTTATCCTATGTTGCCGGTTTCGATGAAAATAGATGATTAAAACAATTTAGATGACATTCCCAATACATTTTTTGGCGCTTGACCTAACAATGAATCGATAAACTTAGTTACCCAGTATATAATAACTTATTTCCATATTTCTTTTCGCTATTTAATTTTTGCTGTTATTAGTTGAGTTTAACTAAACTAAACAAAGTTTGAACTAATGAGTCACGTTTTATTACGTAGGCCCTATGTGTTTATCATAGTATTCATAAGTTAGGTTTATACTGTTTCCACATTTTCAAAATTGCTTAATCTTTATTTTTATAGTAGTAGAATTCCGAAACCGCTTATAACATATTTCCCTTACTCCATGAAATAGTGTTTAACAGTTCCGCTATTTTTCCTTAACTTATATAAAATATAAATGGCAGTTATACAATTAAGGCGTTCAGTGATTCTGAGAAGGCTGTCACTTATGACATTCTTCCTGTTCGTAAAAAGAGGACCTTTGGGGTTAAACGACTGTAAATCGTGTAAAACAGGTGAATCGATAACTAATACTATTTTAAAGAATAATAATTGAAAGTGGCTTAATTTTCAAGCAATCACTGATTTTTTATGATTTTTTTTAACTTCTTTTCAATTTTAAACCTCTCTTGTAAACTTTGGAAAATGGCGGTTATCCCGTTTTGGCTGTTAATCATGGATTATATTTCATTAGATGCGATTTTTTTAGTTGGATTTGTTAAATGAATGGCTGATTTCAACCGCATGGTTCCCGTTCCCGTGGGAATACAGGGATAAAATATAGCTCGGATAATGTAACAGTCTAATGGTGAAAGAATTTTGAAACGTGGTCCAGTACCTAGTTTTTGAGTTTATTCGTTACAAACATACAACATACAATCTTTCTTCTTTATAATATTGTTGAGAGATTTGCTAAAAAGCACAAATATTTTTATTTCATCATATCAGCCGTATGACGTCCACTGCTGGACAAAGTCCTCCCTCATGGATGTCAGTGATCATGTTGCCATACTCACCTCGCTTGGTAGGCGAGTTGGATGGATTGGAGTTGGCAGGGGAGTATGGAATGTATAAACACTGAAAGGCGTTGCTGCCCATCTTTCGGAGGTATGTATCCCTTAGCAGATTTTTAATGCATCCACGGCAAAAGAAGCCGCTTAGAGGGTAAATTACGAAACGTTCCATGCAAAACAAAACACTTGCGTAATAGTGTTTTCTGTATGGCACCAACAATTTTCAACAGAATTCCTAAATCTGTTCGCGAGCTTTCCGATAACCAATTTTATTTAGGGTCAGATTAAAGTAGTTATTAGTAGAAAAAGCGTACTATGCTATTAATGATTTTTTGATGGATCAGACTATTAAATAACTTTGTAACTACATATGTATATTAGAGGAATTTATTTAATTATAATTTTATTGACATTGTTTATTCAAACTGACATTTATATCTTTTGTTATTAAAATTAAATTAAATTTTAAGTTTTTTTTTTATAATATCACATTTTAATAATATTTATTGTATAGTTAAATGATTGATGCATGCTGGTTCTAATAATTTAAGTATCTTATGAATTGTGTTTGTTAATGTTTGTATGCCCTAGTGGCAGAATCTGGAGAACGAAATGTATGGTCACCTACCACCGAACTATTTGTACCTGATTCACAAACAATAAATGAATTATGAATTATAAGAGGAGGGGCAACAGTCTTCTGCCGGCACCCTACAGCACGAAGTAGATTTAAATAATGTGTTATAAAAAGGTTTGTTTTTAAAATTCTTGTTTGATTTTTAGCAAGACAGATGCAAGGGCACGGTTAGAGCAGTGAAGCCAGCTGTGCAAACATATCGATACTGCATGTTACAACACTAGGCGCGGTCAGCTGCGCACGCGCCTCTAAACGTGCCGAATAAATTACAACTTGTGATAAACTAGCTTCTTTTAGTGGTTCATCATCATCATCAATTTAGCTGTAAAACGTCCACTACTGAACACAGGCCTCCCTCATGGATCTCCATGAGGGGTAGTTGGCATACTCACGCTTGGCAGGCGGGTTGGCGAGCGAAGTACGAGATGTTGATACGCGGAAATACGCTGCTGCCTATCTTCCGGAGGTATCCTTAGGCTGGTAACATACGTCAGATTTTTTCATACGACAGTCCGACCCGATTGTCTGATCAGACTGTCAGAAGACACTCGTGCCATACATTTGTTTGATCGTTTAATACACATCCGATCCGAGTCGGATCGGACGTCCGAGTCGGAAACAGCGCCAGGGCGTTTACGATTCTATTTCCGGTCCGATTGTCTGAAGGTGCGTTTGCATACTTTTGTACAGATACCAAAAAGACGTCTGATTCCTCATTAGACGGGATACATGTATGCATACATGTACGCAGTCTACGAGTAAGATTAGTAGAACTGTGTCAATGGTATGTGGTATGCAAGGCTGTTTCTGTGCGCCTAACGAAACTTATAAACAATAACTCGAACAATGCCTCAATGACAAGAAAACAATACGGTGCTCACAACAACAGAGCAACAAACGGCGGAGACATTGTATTTGCCTGTACCGGAGTTCAAAGGGGTTGGCTCAGGGTCGTATCAATAGGGTGAACGCACACCTGTTTTTGAGGGGTTCGTCTTAGGGTCAGCGCAGACAGAACGGAGCGCAGCGGAGAGGATTTTATTAACGCACTTGAAAATAAACTTTAAAATTATTACAATAAAGTGCATAAATGCTTGAACCTGACAAAAAATGCTCGCGCGTCCTCGAAGATACGCGGGAATTCCCGCGCGGCGTTTTGCACTTTATTGTAATAATTTTAAAGTTTATTTTCAAGTGCGTCAATAAAATCCTCTCCGTTGCGCTCCGTTCCGTCTGCGCTGACCCTTACCACGTGCTTTAGCGGTAAAGGTAAGAGAGCCCACGGCATAGTCAGCTTTGGACCGTCGAGCCTATTGACCTGTCCTTTACTATTGACGACCTCTGTGGCGCAGCGGGCGAAGTACCGCCTTCGACGCAAGAGGTTGCGGGTTCGATTCCCGCCACAGGATAAATGTCTGTACGATCTGCAGATATTTGTTAGGGTGTTCTGGATGTTTTTCTTTATATAATAAAACATATCTATCTATGTAGTATAATGTATTAAGTATATCAGTCATCTAGTCCCCATAACACAAGCTCTGTTAGTTTAGGGCTAGATGACGCTTTGTGATTGTCCAGCATTATTTATTTATATATTTTTACTATGAGTAATAGCCGACAAGAGAAGAGGGAGAGGCATCTATGAAATGTCCCAGGCACCGCAGCGACCCGCGGGCTGATTTGCGACATATCTACGTATCTGCGACAGCGACAGCGACAGGTTTGCAACAGGCGCAACAGAATGCGTTTGACGGCTTATGAAAATTAAAAATAGAATTTATTGATTAGTTTTGACATTGACTTTAGCGGTCGTTATTAGAATAGGTTGAATTAATATTCATAAA
Organism: Pasiphila rectangulata; assembly: GCA_963082625.1. Classification (NCBI taxonomy): domain Eukaryota; kingdom Metazoa; phylum Arthropoda; class Insecta; order Lepidoptera; family Geometridae; genus Pasiphila; species Pasiphila rectangulata. The sequence continues at coordinate 1,155,332 of OY720246.1, read as the reverse complement.
AATAAATAACTTTGTTGATACTGTATCACCCTTAAAAGCTGATCTAGCTTTCCAAAAAGAGTAATTTAACTGTTATTTTTTTTTATTTACACGTATTCTAAAATTACTAGTTTCCGCCATTTTCACAAAGTACCTATTTTGGTCTTCATTATATTTTGGCACAGGTCTACCAACTTAAATATTCCTTCTTTTACTACGTACCTAAGTACAAAAAAACTAGATCCGTATTCTAGTGCGAACTAGTAGTACTAGTTTTATTAGAATCGTCTAGTGTTTTTTAGAATCATTTCAAGAATCCTCATGCAAAACTTGAAAGAAAAACATATCGACAGAGTTTCAGTCTTCCCGGGACCATGCCTGGTTCAATCCAGTGCAGTGGTAACGTTCGGGATTTAATAATGGTAATTTACGCGATAAATACCCGGTTATCTATACTAATATTATAAAGATTATATTATTAAGTTTGTGAGGTTGTAGGGGGTAATCTCTGCCCCGATTTTCAAAATTATTTTACTAATAGAAAGCCACAGTATTTGTGAGTGTCATAGTCATAGGCTATATCAACTTTCGGCACCGTGTCAGCTATGTTATATAATATGTTAATAAGGAATTCAGAAACTCACTAATTTACTTCCATAGTTTTCAAATACAAAACATCGACAATAAACAAAAACTCATAAGTTAACAGGATACAGGACATAGGTAATGTGTAGTGATCGCCAAAATTAAAAAAAAAAAAACAGAGCTATACTCTGTTATTTTTCAAACCGTCGAGTCTAGTTCTCTACACACCTACCATTTTGTGCAATAAGCTGGCTTATTTTGCGATGGAGATTATTTTTATTGCCGTTGTAAAATTCTCACAAGCAGCGTCACCACCACGGTTTCAATGTTCAATAAATTAATATTGCATCACCGTTCAATGTATTTTTAATAAAACTTTAAAAGAGCAATGTCTTTTTTTTCCTATAACTACCGCTTTTCTTTCCTCTGACTAATATTGGTATAGGCTGGGCAAGCCTGCGTCTAACAATGTCCGAGGCACTGCAGCGTCCCGTTCAGCATGAATACCAGCTGCTGACCTATCCACGCTTTTGTTATAATTAGAATAATTTAGTGTAAAAAATACTGTCAATTTGTTAAGAGAAAATACCCAATTTGTATGTTTCCTTCTAGGTGTAATATTTAAATGTTTTGCTTTATTATAGTTAAGTTTTATTATATAAATTTAGCTTTATTTTAACTTTCAAAATTAAGTTGAGAATTGATATTTAAAATGCTAGTGTGTAAAAAAAAAACAAATGTAGGCCAGATGCTTATAATAATTTAATAAATATATAATAATTTAAATTAGTAATAATTATCATTTATTTATTTATTTACTTTAATTATAACGGTACAACACCAATTACAATAATTAAAGAAAAAACAAAATTGAACACAATTAAAAGTAAAATAATAATCATAATTTTCATAATGATAATATCAATAAAATATATATATATAATAATTGAAAAAAAAATAAACATATTTTTTCTTAATTTTTTGAATTGTATATTCGTAGTTACGTTCGTAGATACATTCGTAGTGACGTTTATTGGACAATAGTTTGAAATACCTAAAACAACGGTTTTGAGCCACGCGGGAATGTCGGCAGCAGCGCCAACGGACAAAAAAGGTGTATTACGCGGGAAAAAAGGATGGTCGGGCTCCGACAGGAGGGAAGACCTCAATTGCCGTCGAACTAGCAAACGAAGAAGTTAAGTCCCCAGCTATTATTTTAAATACTCAAATCAATAAAGTGTAAAGCTACCTTAAACTTAAGTTAGAAGATTCTAGACAAAACTCTCTTTATGTTTTGTTGAATTATTATGTGGTGATAGAATAGGAACTAGAATAAAATAGTGATATTGGTTATTATAAGGTTTAATTATAAATCTGTAAGTATTATGAGTACATATGAAATTAATGAATGAATGGGCTAATTTGATATTTTAATTAATACTTACCACCTGGCATTCATAGATATAGGGTTGGATTATTAATTTAACTTCACCTTACGAAAGATTACTTATTCTACATTGAGAATTTATGTTAGCTAATTAATATTCACTTCAAATAGTTTTATAGATCTTCATATATCACCAATATATCTCACAGCTATTTTATACGGACATTAACATCATAGTTATATCACTTTATCACACAAACAGGTAGAGTTTCCCTTTTTTATCGTTTGTCTACGGAACTCTGAGAAGTCATTAAAATGCAAATGTATCTGTTTCAATCTTTTAACTTTTAAATTACGTGCATAATTTAAATAAGTTGCAGGTCAGGTTTTGGTTTTGACGGTTTAGAAAATATCCTAGAGAATTCGATCAAGAGGTCAAAGTAAGTTATACTATTGTCGCAATAATTAATGTAACATTTCCATTGACAATGACAAACGTCAAGTTCAAGATAAACGTCCAGGCAAGAAGGTTCTGTAATCTGTGGTCCAGGCTTTATAATACTAATTAATATTTGAATTGCACTTACTAGGAAGATTAGTCGAGCATGTACACCTATTACATGAGTCACAGGGTTCCTTAGGTTCCTTCCCCTCGTTGACGGCCAGTGTCGGCGTCAGGCTAGGGCGGGGGCACAGCTTACAACCCCCGTTGTACTTCTCACAGAGGCACACGTCCAGTCCGTCCACCTTTAGCTCATTCAGCCCAAACCCGACTGGCTCCTGCTTCGCCAGCGACGCTGCTATCTTGTCGGATTCCTTCAGAAAGTCGCACGGTTTAACGCAAGTCTGACAAGCATTCAGTTCCAAGTTCCTATTAGTTTCTCTGTCATTCTCATTCTGATTTGTATCCAACTCTGTCGGCACATTCCTATCCGTCCCCATGTATGCTGTCAGAGTCACCGTTGCTGGTGCTCGCAGAGTATTATTCAACTTGTATTTCGTCATTTTAAAATACTGTTTTGAAATCGGACGCGCGGGACATTTTTGTTCATTAACTCAGTAGAAATAATCACAGCACTGTATTTACCTAGTTCATCACAGCTGATTTACCACAAGCGGTTAGTAACTTTAGCGATGTTTTTACGGTGAAATAGCGTGCGTGGTTGCGTGCGCACTCGCGGACGGCGCGGGATTAAATGGCGCGAATGTGATATCGATGGCGAATACTTCATGCTGAAAACACACCTCGAAGCCGTGAAATTTATCTGTTCGGTGTAGATCTGAGTGCTGTAAGTAAGAAAACGATAAACTTGGCTAACGTGTTCGTGCACTTGCCTGCTTATTAAAATCAGTCGGGCAACTTAGTAGGCCGGTCACGTTTTTCAGTTGGTACACTAAACAATGCTGGTTCTACGCTTAGATAAAAACAAAATCTAAGGTTCTACGGTGAATTAGAATAGTCGCTATTTGCCTACAGCCAGAATACCAGCTCACGCTGTATGAATCATCTACAATAGATGCAATAGAGGTCTTACTTTTTTACTTTTATTTCCTTACTCAGAAAAATTAAAAATTAGTGATTTTAGAAAACTTGTGTAGGGTCAAGGAATCTGATAAGGGACCCTCCCTGTACCAAATATAACAGGTTCATTTATAAGTATTCTTAGAATAAAAACACTGATATATTTGGAACAGGGAGGGTCCCTTATCAGATTCCTTGACCCTACTCAAGTTTTCTATAACACAATTTTTTTCTATTACAAATAGTTCTTAACATTTTTAGAGGTTTCGACAAAGTAACAATAATTTAATAACACCTACATTGAATAAGTTCAAATAACACACAGTGACTAATCAATAATCATATAGATACTTATTTTTTTTCATATTTAATTTTTATGCATAGGTACATATTATAAAAAATAAACTTATGCATAAAAATTAATTAAAAATATGATAAAACTTGATAAAAGGAAAATGTCACTATTAAAAAATTCCTATTAAAAATTATAATTGTTATTAAATTGTTCGAAATAAATTTGTTTCACTGAATGAAAAAAAAACAACATGCTTCTGCGATGACCATAAAATCCGACAGCATAAATAAAGAGCAAAAAGTACCGCCCGAACAGGGACTTGAACCCTGGACCCTTGGATTAAAAGTCCAATGCTCTACCGACTGAGCTATCCGGGCTTCGAGTACCGAGGTTGAAATTACAGTACAAAACAGTAGAAGAATGTAGTTTCGTTTCAAGCGTTCTAATTCGAAAATGGGAGATCCAATAAATTAGTTTTTTTTTCCCAAAGGGTATTTCTTAAAAATGGGAATCTATTACTGTGACTCAGCTGTCCGTCTGTCTGTCTATCTGTCTATCTATCACCAGGCTGTATCTCATATAAGTTATACATTATAGATATGATAGATAGTTGAAATTTTCCAGTGATGTATTTCTGTTGCTGCTATACAAACAGAATAAAATTAATATTTAAGGGGGGCTTCCACACAACAAACGTGATTTTTTTGCCGTTTTTTGCTCGATGTTTAATACCGACAACCAGGTAGACGCTTGAAATACGGAATACCTAATAAATGTATATTCACCTTAAATATTAACAATACCTAACATTAAAAAAATACAAATATTTGAGGAGGGCTCCCATACAACAGACGTGTTTTAACACGATTTATATCAATGGTTTTAACATGTTGTGGTATTTTGTATATTCTGGTATTTTTTTATATATTCTGGTACTTTGCTTTCTCTGGTTTTGTTTTGTATGTATGTACATTACATTAAAATTAAATTACTTAAAGTTAGCAGGTAAGCGCACCAATGCGTAGACTTTTACAAGTTAAAAAACTTTAAATGTTCTCAACCAAGTGAATATTATTGTTCTTATTGAGAAATAAAGATTCTTTAAGCCGATGTTGTGCCAAATAATTGTACGGAACCTTCGTGCGCGAGTCGGACTCGCACTTAGCCAAAGTTTTACACCAATTATTGTGTGGTGTGACTCTCACAGAATAACCCCTTATGGTTCATTTATGTAATACACGTAAACCTTGAATTTGTTTTCGTCAGTACTTTTTCAAACCGAAACGTTTTTTTAGACAAGCGTTTGCCCGCCATTTAGCTTAGAGACAAGTAAAGATGTGGCCTTAGTAAAGATGAGCACGCTTGTCTAAAACGAACCTATGCAGTCGGGCCTTGAAGACTCCAAAGTAATACCGATCTGGGAAAACACGCCGGCAGCCAGGTCCACTCATCACCAGTCATCACAGCCGTGGGACTGGTGTCCACGTCCACAGCTGGACATGCCTCCCTCATACATCTCCAAGATCATGAGCCATATATTGCCATACTCGCCACGCTTCGCAGGCGGGTTGGCGAGCGCAGTATGGGATGTTGATACACGGAAAGACGCTGCGGCCCATCTTCCGAAGCAGAGATAGCAGATTATTACTGCATCCACGGGCAAGAGAGGAGAGGCAACATTCTAATGCCGGCACCTCACGGCTACTACTATTCTTTATCAGTACCTACTAATGATGAGGGAGGATGTGTGTCGCTTTATTTGGTCCATGGTACGACAAAATAGGATATCTTCTAGAGATTGCCATGAGGTGCTGTCAGTAGAATTTTGCCCCTTCTTTCTTGCCCGTGGATACACTAAGAATCTGCTAAGGGATACCTCCGGAAGATGGGCGGCTGCGTCTTTACGTGTAAGACAACCCTTACTGCGCTCGCTAACCCTGCCCTCTGATAGCGGAAATTATGTAGATTTTTTACACTTTCGATGATTTTTAAAAAAGTATGCTAATTGGAGAGTTCGTTATAATTTTCCCGTAATCTTTACATACACTTCTAATAGTGATAAAAGTTTCACAGGTTTATCTCCGCAAACTTCGGAGATAAGGGGGATGCAATTTTTTTCAACATTTTTATTAATAACTCAAAAACGATACAGTTTAAAGGGAAACTAAAAACTGTTTATTAATGTGCAAATGAATACCTTTCATATGATACCCCACACAACCTAGTAACCTAACCTAAACATTTTGAGATCCTCTATCCCTGCAGTCATAATATGAATATTTTTTAGCATTTTCATATAATGCTATATTAGTAAAAAAGTGTTATCTTTAACCATTTCAAATTTCAAGTCATTAGCATCAGTAGTTCTCGAGATATCCACTTGTGACAGACAGACAGACAGACAGAGTGATTCCATAACGGTTTCTTTTTATCATTTTGGTCCGGAATCCTAATAAGCCATGACAAGTAGCAGAATTTTCAAAGTTTGTTAGCCGTGAACAGTTTTCGAAAAAGTAGCTTAACAGTCTTATTACTATTTGGTAAAATTATTAAAAATATCTCCAAAAACGTGCATGGGTAGACACCTAAAATTCGAAATTGTAAACTTCTCATTCAAAATAGGCAAATATATTTCAGTATTCTTGGCGATTGTAAATTCAAAAGATGCCTAACCTATGAATGCATTTTTGATAACTTTGCTATAATGTTATTATGGTTTTATTTTTATTTATTTTTTAACACTACGCGGACGAAGTCGCGGGCAAAAGCTAGTGTTTCATAAAGAGGTAAGTGTCTTGTGGGTTGCCTAATTTCAATTCCGGGTTACAGTAACCTTATCAATAAGGGATTGGCTATTACGACGCAGAAATAGTCGGCTCATAAACTACCCAAGATGACGGACGGGACGGGACATATTCATGTTATTATAAAAGCCGGAGTTATTCTAAGAGTTGCGAATCCAAAGGTAGTGGCTTCGATACTCTTCCAATATCCTTGCGGACTAAACTATATTAAGCATAATATTAAATAAAACATATAAGTATTGTAAGAATGAATAAAAGTGAGAGAGTGGGGTTTCTTATTGCCGTTCGGTGTCGGCAGTAGAATGTTGCCACTAATTTCTTGCCCGTGAATGCAGTAAGAATCTGCCATGGGATACTTCAGGAAGATGGCAGTGGTATCTTTCCGTGTACCTACTGTACAGTGGACGTCTTACGACAGAGAGAGGTGTTTCTCTTTCGCTTATTTCCCTCAATCGAAAAAAAGTTTTCTTAACCGAATTTAATATGTACTTTATTCAATTTAAATGTGTTTTGTTTCTCTTTTGTAAATTGTCTGGATAAGATTTTTTTTATTCTAATGAATAAACAAACAATACACCAATGTATATTTCTTTCTCTATTGTACACTTTACACAATTAAAGTTTAATGTCAACTTAAAACGTCTTTACACAATTTATGCGATAAAAAAGCTTGTCGCGAGATTAAAGCAGGTACTCATATTTTTATTGTTTTTAAAAAAAATAAGTCAATTAGATTAAGAGACAGGTACACATGTTACAATATTTCTTTGTCAATAATTTACAGCACATATAACAACTAACATATAACAAAAACATCAACGAGGATAGAAGGAGAAAGGGAAAAGTTTGTCCTACCCTTAAACTGCGCACGCAGCAGGCCCATAACTTTTTTATCTTTCTTGGCCCTTTCACATACAATCTCGCCAATACTGCTCTTACCATTTTGCTGTTAAAGAGGACTAGCTGTAAGAAAGTTGTGACAAACTGGCTCTTGTCGCTTAATTATGAGGAGACTGAAAAGCTACTCTGTCCTTCCCACTAAATGATATAGCTACTCTGTAATAAATACCTATCACAAACACCAACACATTGCCCTGGATTGCCCAGAGTCTCAAGAGACTGGAGCCTTCCGGGGATTCAGACTAAGAGTGTTCCAAATAACATTTCTTCTCCCTGATCAATTATTTAATTCCTATTTTTGGTTTTCCATTTTTATTTCTATTTTTATTTTTCCGTTTTTATATTTTATTTTTTATCATTATATTTTTTTACTTACATTTATTTACTTTAGATCTTTTCTATTATGTACTTTTAATAAACTAGTCTTAATGTGACTCTTTTTATTCGATTTCAACAACCAGCGGAGTCGGGGGCTCTAGTGACTTGTACTACAGGTTTATTTGTAACCTATTTCAGGCACCAGACCCTCACAAAACTAGGTAAAAATAAAATGACTTGTCATTTTTTTTTAGTTGATAAGAACCTATTTTTGTGAGTGTTGATTGATGATAAATAAATGTCTTTTTTTTACTTTACAGTAGACCGCAATAGAAAAAGGACATTGAATCACGAGAAATAACATAAAAATGCAGTACGTCTAAAATTTTAAGCTAATGCGTCCGATCTTAGGCGACCCAACCTTATTTTACAGTACTGTTACAGAGATAACTTTATTTCGTTTAAAACAAACATAACATATAACTTACGGTCGAATTGAGAACCTCCTTCATTTTCAAGTCAGTTATAATTATAAATCAACAATTAGCCGGACAAAGGAAAGGCCGGACGGTTGCAAGCATAAGGCATCGTCCTAATAGAACGCGACTAAGCGATCATCGCAAGATCGCGCGATTTTCAATCGTACGAATCCGCGATCAAACATACTATGGAATAGACATAGACATAGACATATTATTTATTTGCTACTTAGCACACAAAAAAAACACAATCAAACACAAGACAAAATAAAATTGCAAAAGGTACAAAACTTAATCTATAAAAAAACGTTAGGAACAACATTAGGTAAAACAAACAGTGCTGAATTGCGTATGTGCTACAGTAGCAAAATGGCCACGACTCAGCATTGATGCCCAGTGTTTGAGACAGAGGGCGCTGTTATTCTGCCGTAGCCACAATATTATAGTCAGAGGACCCTGAGAGAACAATAAATATATACCTATATAAAATAATAATAAAGAAAAACATGATTATAATAAAAAATAAAATATAGTACCTAGGTGTTAGTTGGCGTCTACAATTTACGTGTCCTAACCGGCATTCGCGCGATGCGGACGCGCGACTAGAATGTTTGATCGCGACCACACGATGGTCGCATCGCTTACTCGCGCGGTAACCGCGTAGTCGCGTTCTATTAGGACGATGCCTTAGACTCCTCATTGCCAATTTATCATCCATCCCCAAGAACAGGGGTGGTTCAAGGGCATCGTGCGAACTGCGCTGGGTACATAGGTTAGGCACATTGCCTGGGTGTACTCGCCGTGGGGTGCCGGCAGTAGAATGTTACCCATCCTCTCATGCAGTAAGAGCCAGTTGAGGGATATCTCCGGAAGATGGGCAGCAGCGTTTTTCCGTATATCAACATCGCGTACTGCACTCGCCAACCCGCCTGCCAAGCGTGGTGAGTATGGCAACTACCCTTCATGGAGATCCATGAGGGAGGCCTGTGTTCAGTAGTGGACGTTTTACGGCTCTGCCGCACTGATTAAAGTATTGACGCGTCACAAATTACAAAATAAAACAACACAGTTTAATATAATAAAGTACATACATAATTGAATCTGTTCACTTCTGATGACACGCAAGTTTTGGAAAAGAAGCGAACATCGTTTAACAATTTTATTTTGTGTTAAGTATGTTACGTTTGACGGAGTTGAAGCAGATTCCGTCCCAAGAAACTATTACAAGAATATACCTAGATGTTATTAATGAATCGAAATCTTTTGCGTTACTCTGTCCGTCATTATGTCAAGATACGTTCTAGTCTTCAGACGGTACATTCTGTTTTCATCACTTCCTGCCATCACCCCGTCATCAGATGAGAATGCAGACGTGGTACCTCGTGAAACAGCCCGCCCCGGTGCATGTCTCGATTGGCTAATAGCTCGCTTCCGCAGCGCCAAGGTGCCTTGACTCATCATCATCGGAAGCATCATCAGCACTCGTTAGTCCACATAAGGCATTTTCTTGTAAGTCAAACTTAAACTCAAATTATCATCATCATTTCAGCCGTAAAACGTCCGATACTGAACACGGGCCTCCCTCATGGATCTTCATGAGGGGTAGCGCAGTTCGGGATGTTGATACACGGAAAGACGCCGCTGCCCATCTTCCGGAGGTATCCCTTAGCAGGCTCTTTCTGCATCCACGGGCATGAGAGGAGGGGCAACATTCTACTGCCGGCACCCCACGGCTACACTAAACTCATCATCATCATTTCAGCCGGAAAACGTCCACTACTGAACACAGGCCTCTCTCATGGATCTCCATGAGGGGTAGTTGCCATACTCGCCTGCCAAGCGTGGTGAGTATTCACCACGCTTACGTTTTACGTTTATCGAAACATATTAACGAGTATTTATTGAGTATTCGTCTTGTATTCGTGTAAATCTTTTTGAGCAACAATTTCTAAGGGAAAAAGACTAGCTTAACTGTCATAGTTTTCTAAGGAGTTCAAAATTATATTTCTCCAACGGAACCTTTAAGAAAAAAATTCTTGAAACTCCTTAAGGTTTGGAAGCGTTGAATAGGTAGTGTGAAATGCCTTTTTAACGCCATACTCATAAGATAAACAAGAAAAATAAAACATCACCATTTTCGTACATGAGACCTCAAAACAGTTATTTTTTAAGACTTGGGTTCTGTAGTCTGCGCTTTCGTATACACGTAATGTTCATTAAAACTGTCTGCATTAAGCCGGGTCCGCAGCGCCGTGTTTTCGTGTTTTCTAACATCATAACATGTTTACAAAACAGAATAGGGGCGTGGCTTAACAGTTTTGTTAGCAAAAACATGTTTGCCGAGACAAATGGATAACATCACCCGCGTTCGCCTGCGGGGAGGGGAAGCGTCGCATTTTATGTTCGCGCTCATTGAAGCAAGACGTCATTCGTTCGTTCACTCGTTGAGGTTATGTTTTGAATAATTTTGAGTATTTAAATCTTTTGGTATGTGATAAGTTACTAAATAAAATCTATAGATAAAAACTAACTAAATCTACTATAGCTATTACAGCTTCTACGTCCTCTTCGTCGGAACTCATTTTTGAAATGAATTGGAATGAAACAAAAACAATAAACAAAACAAAACACACCAGACGGGCTGTTTTAAAAACATGTTTTGCTTAACATGTTATGTTAACATGTTTTGTTAGAAAATTGGCGCTGCGGACCCGGCTTTATTGAGTACAAAAGCTTTAGAATATAATTTGTTCTGTCAGACATCAGATGAAAACTGATGACGTAGTGTGCCTTAGCATAGTTTTATCTGCCTATACTTGTATTTTTTTTTTTTACTTTACTTTAGATACTAATTTTAGACATAGACATAGACATTCGTTTATTTGCTACAGAGCACGTTTTAAGTTATCTTGTGTTTTTGTATTTTTTTCTTTCTTGTATAATTTTTTTTAAATTTTACCTAACGCACAAATGGTACATGCTATGTACACCCCAAATTGTCAATTGTATCAGATTTAATACCCATTTTAAATGAAATGTGTTAATTAATAACTTTTTAATACTTTTGATGTATGTGTACTTTTAATAAATAAATAAATAAATTGTATCATTAAGTATGGTTCGATTATAATAAACAAGTACTTTCGGATTGCTCCTATTTTTTTCAAAACTTTGTTCCGGTGTTGGCAAATCTGACAAAAAAGAGTTATTGATCGGCTGTTTGCAAGCAGGCTACTCTTTTGCTACTAAAGGTCATGATTATAAAGCTGATGTTAGCAGCAAACATGGTACTTTATGCCGTGGGGTGCCGACAGTAGAATGTTGCCGCTCCTATCTTGCCCGTGGATGCAGTAAGAATCTGCCAATCTAACCCTCTCACGATCTTGGAAATCCATGAGGGAGGCCTGTGTCGTGTCGTGGGGTGCCGGCAGTAGATAGTTGCCTCTCTTCTCTTGCCCGTGGATGCAGTAAGAATCTGCCAAGGGATGCCTTCGGAAGATGGGCAGCAGCGTCTTTCTGCGTACTAACATTTCTAACTGCGCTCGCCAACACGCCTGCTAAGCGTGGTGAGTATGGCAACTACCCCTCATGGAGATGCATGAGGGAGGTCTGTGTTCAGTAGTGGACGATTTACGTCTGTGATGATGATAATGATGATGAATACAACGTAGATAGTTCTGATTTATAACGACACCTGTAAACATGAATAATTACTCAAAAAACTACCTAGATATTTACTTCAAACGGGATCTAGATAAGGTTTTTACGATTTGCGGAAGCGTCAAGGTCGCCATGTTTCCGCGTTTCCCGCCAATTATCCGTGAAATGGCGGCACCGTGACGGTGACGGTGCGTGCCATTGTGTGACGGCGGCCGGACTATTTCGGTGCCATGGGAAAATTTTATTTTATTTTATTTTTAAATTACACGGAAAACAAACAGCTGCTTACAAAGTAACAAAACAAATGATGGAAACAAAGAAAGCCTTAAATAGTTTTCACTTATGGATAAGTACATAAAACTTATGGTAAATAGAAAAAAAAGAGTGTCGTGCCTACATACAAATAAAATAACAAACAAACATTAGCTATGACAAAATTAAAAGGTATAAATGTATATTAAAAAAAAACAACTCTAGTTAACTACTTTAATAAACCTATGTCACACATAAACCTTATCTACATAGTTACTTTATCAGTAATTAGACCTATTCAATATAATATAAGATATAATTAATATAAATAACAACTAAATACCATAAACCTGTTAATAATAGAACTAATTTTATTAGATTGGTATATACATATAAATAAAAAACCATTACATATTCATACATAAATAACATGTTAAATTAATATTAATTATAGTCTAATTGAAAGAAATTATTAATTAAAATGATTTTAAAAGCATTTTTCCTCATAACAAAGAGATCAACAAAATCAGAATACTGTGAGTTATAGAGATTGACAGTACGAATGAGGAACGTGTTTTGACGGTAATTTGAAACACATGGAGGAGTATATAGTTTCAAATTATTTCTGCGACAGATCGATCGAGACGGTGCTACAAGTTTGATAGCGGATAATAAGGATGGGGAGTTGATAACATTTAATAAAATATTATGTAAAAGAGTTAAATCCGCAGCTTCTCTTCTTTTATTGAGTGGCAAAAAGTGATGGTGCTTGCAACTCTCTGTATAGTCCGGAATTATAATTTTATGTTTGAAATTTAAATGACGCAAAAACTAAAAAATTGGGCGACTTACATAATATTGGAAGTCAAAATTACTGTTCAATTGGCGTGAATGCGTACGTTTGGCATTTGTTGTTTTTTAGGGTTCCGGAGCACAACAACGAACGCTTTTAAAATAAAATAAGTAATGCTGGACACACCCATACCACAACACCATCTAGTCCCAAACCAAGCAAAGCTAGAACTATGGAAACCAGATGATTGAATAAATATAATAATTGAATGAAGAATTATATATATATTTTTTTGTAAATGCTTATTATTTCCTATGTACTTATTGTACATAGAAAAATACTTAGGCCCGGGACCAATATCCGCAGAACTATTACAAACTTTTGTCCCGTGGCGGGAATCGAACCCAGACTTTCGCTCGCTGCGCCAGAGGTCGTCAATTGTTATTGGATTATGTTTGCCCAGCACCATACTAACCATACTGATATCTTCTCAACTTAGTCGGCCATATTTAGAGAAAATAAATGGTCAATTTACAAAGTGACTCACTTAAATGTCACTAAACGTAAAATGATTAACCTTTGCTACGTGCATAATCTTTTTTTAATAAAAGTTATGTAGGACCAATTTTAGTTTCGTGAGCCAAGTGTCCACATAAGTGTGTTTAATAACTTATGCGTGAATATATTGTTTGCAAAGTTAGAAAAAACGTTAACGCACTCGCCATACTGCCGTAGTTTTAAAACTTAAAATTTGCCTCAGGAAATGAATGTTATTGTTTCAGCGCCACCTAGCGGCAAGTAGTAGAGTCGTAATAGTTTCGAATAACTTACAACAACGCTACCTAGCGACAAATAGCTTAAATAAAAGAACTTAAAGTTCACTCACTCGCTATAATGCTCAATTGGTTCTTAGCGTTATCGCTAGATGGCGGTATTCTCAACTAAGTGTTGAATTGTTAACCTAGTACGAAATAACGGTGCTCAGTAAATTAAATAAATAGAATCGAGAATGCTTCAGAAGCTACAAGGAAAAAAGTTATAAATATTTATATCTTTCTTCGTTATTAATTTGTTCAATAGAACCGTAAACTTTCCATGAAACTGCCCTTCGATCCACACTTTATAATGAGTAGGCATTTATTCCACGCAATCAAAACAAGTCGGGCCTTGTTGCAACCTCAGCCGCACTTACTCATCGGCCATTACCATTCAGGTCGTAATTTCAGCTCCATTTAGCTGAACGCCTTGCGGTGACACTCAGGGTCTCAGGGACCCTGGCCCCGGAGCCTCTACCTACAGAGTTTACTCGAAAAGCTAGACAGCTAAGCTAGGTTTTTTTTATATGGGAGACTAGGAACGGTCTATGTTATGTGATGGTGATATAATGTGATAATAGAATGCATTGGACTAATAATGGCCACATGTCAATAAAGTCAAGTCAATCAGTGTTTATTCTTTTAAGAGCGTTTTGCTCTATAGCAAAACGCAAAAGAAGAACAAGACACATTTAAATTGAATACCTACCTAATGAATTCGTTCGCTTCAGATAACATGCGAGTAATTATAAATCCGAAAGTGTATGGTTTCATTCCCTTCATATATAACAATAATTGTTTCGTGTATTCCTAGACTTTAAAGTAACGTATCTTTGGTCATTCCATAGACTACTTCAATTCCTAGTAGATCCGAGCATAAGCTTATAATAATGCACATAATACTACTTAGTTTGGAGGTTGTTAATTTTTAAAAACAAATGTTTAATGTATGTATATCAAAAGTTTCCATTATTGAATAAGAGTAAACAAAACGAAAAATATTCAAAATTGATGATTCCGGTAATATGCACAATTGCTGCTAAATGATACAAAATTTTCAAAAATATTTATCTATTAATTAACGAGTTCCAGGTGGCTCCTCAATTCAGACGTTTAGATTGAGGAGCCACTTTTGCATTAAATATAACTAGTGATATATTTTGCTGCTAAATCTAGAATTCGTGCTGAAAAATCAGCTACATTGCTGCTAAATAATGGTGAGATCAGATTTTAAAAATCTGATGTGGCTTCTCAATCCTTACCGACATTTCCGGCAAGTCACAAAAAAACACAACGTCCCTTGACCTACGTGCGGTTTCCCATAATTACATAATTTCAGCCGTGCAACGTCGACTACTGAACACAGGCCTCCTTCATGGATCTCCATAAGGGGAAGCTGCCATACTCACCACGCTTGGCAGGCGGGTTGGCGAGCGCAGTACGGGATGTTGATACACGGAAAGACACTGCTGCCCATCTTTCGAAGGTATCCCTTAGCAGGCTCTTACTACATCCACTGGCATGAGAGGAGGGGTACCTTTCTTCTGCCGGCACGCCACGGCTTAATTTAGCTTACCTTAATTTACTTTACCTTTAAAGGCTTTATCACCATCCAGCTGACCAGTGATAAAAGCTAAAATAGCGTCACGAGAGAGCTGAAGCAACTATAACCGTTCACGCCGCGCACGCAACGCAAGGAATACATTTTCCCCGTGTTCGCAACATTTCCTTTGAAGCTCTGATCCTATGTTATATAGCCTATTTTCAACACTCATATAATTTGGCAATTTGAGCCGTTTCCGTTCTCCTAATGACTGATTCGTCATTGGACTGTTCGTCGACAGGATCTTTCACTTATGTCCGTTTCCCCAGCAGTCTACATTCACCTACTTTCTCTTACTGCATCCACAGCAGTAAGAGAGAAGGGGCAACATTCTACTGTATTCAAATCGCTGACGATCGCTATGGCGTAGTGTTTTATTAAGTATGACACACAATACAGAACACATTCATTAAGTAAAATATTACAAGCATTGGTACGGGGGTACCAGAACAGGGGGCGAAGGCCTCAAATGGTCAGCAAAGGTCAAAAATGGCATTTTTGGGTTTTTGGAAGTTTTCGGCCATTTGACGACTTTTCGTCAAATGGCTCTTTTGCCCAGGCGCAGATGGCGGGGTGAGCTGGACATGTACTGTGCTGACTGGTCGACCAACGCCTGGGACCGGGAAGTAGGGAAGGGAGGCCTTTGCCCAGCAGTGGGATCCTATAGGCTAATTAGATTTTAGAATTAAGAAAATAAACAAACTCAGAGTAAAACTCATAATTAAAAGAAGTATGTATGTATCTACAAATAAAAATATAAAAATAACATACATAATTTAGGCGTATTAGAGAAGTATTATATATTAAATCTATTATATATTAAATCTATTCGGTCACTATTTTTAATTTAGTTACGTTGTAGTTGGTTTGTTAGCCGGCTCATACGCAGGTGGATGCGGGTTCCATCCCGGGGGACGAGCTGCCTGCATATAAAGCAAGAAACTCAAAACCGAGATTCTGGGTATTTATTTATCTATCCATGATAGCGATAAGTAACTTATTCACAAAATAAAATGTTTGTAAGTTATCAATAACTTCGACCCGACTCTATAAGAAAAACATTGTCCTTGCCAGTATTCAAACCTAGCGTGAGGAATTTCTTTTTCTCAGATAATTTATTATAGGTATATATACAGGGTGAATTTTTGAGACGGGACAGTAAGGGCAGGTATGTACCTTAACTGTTATAGTTACAGGAAAACGTTTTTAGAATACTATCCATAATGTTTTAAGATATTCTGAACTGCATTTACAGATTTTGGAAAAAATGTACAGTCAGCAAGAAAATGGTCATTTTACACAAAAACTTTTTTTGATGCCAATCGATCCTCTTTCTTATAAGGATCAAAAGTCTCTACCGGACCGACTGAGGTTTGAGTACTAGAAATGTCAGAAATTGCGAAAAACTTTTCCAATACTTACATTTGTACGGAAATACAGGGGGTATAAGTTAATTACAGTTTTTGTCAAGCTGGCCTCGTGGCTTACTGTACCTAGAAGCAAAAGCGCCTACCTAAGTAGAAAATCATCATAGGTGCATCGATAATCCTCTGTAATAGAACCAAAAGAAATAATAACAAAATAAATAATTTTAATGCGTATTTTAGACACATACAAAAATAACTTACATTAATTATGATCTACCAAATAAATGGCTCAAAATGACCGCCGTTTTCACGAGTACATAAGTTCACTCAAAAGGTTTTTAATTACCTTTCTTGATGGTACTTGTCGCAATGGGTACTAATTCGTGTAGCACACCAATGCAGACTCCGTGTTCCTATTATTTACAAAATACGCTTCAATTAAGTCCAAACGTTTGCGATTTAAAAACATTTTTTATCAAGAAGTCTAATCTAGAATTTTCTCAGCACAAACATTAACACGATCTGAAATAACCCAAGAATTCGAATCGAATTCGAAGTTTGAAATTTAAAACTTTTTTTTTACTTAGGTACCTACTTTCTTCAGCCAGTCTTCTTTATAGCGGATTATAGCGGATCTACCCATAACAAAAAGTTTGGCTAATTTAGAAGTTTGACTCTTTTACCGAAATATATGGAAAAAGTTTTTCGCAATTTATGACGTTTCTAGTACTCAAACCTCAGTCGGTCCAGTAGATACTTTTGATCCTAATAAGAAAGAGGATCGATTGGCATCAAAAAAAGTTTTTGTGTAAAATGACCATTTTCTTGCTGACTGTAAATTTTTTCCAAAATCTGTAAATGCAGTTCAGAATATCTTAAAAAAATATGGATAGTCTTCTAAAAACGTTTTCCTGTAACTATAACGGTTAAGGTACCTGCCCTTACTGTCCCGTCTCAAAAATTCACCCTGTATAATATCACAGAAATATTTATTTTATTGGTTTATATTTTTTCGTAGGTTTATGTATTTATTGTATGTACAGGTACACCCCTGCCTCTCTTGCTTCCATATTTCTCTCCATCCAAAGGTTGTCTGGAAGAAATCGCTTCTAAACGATAAGACCACCCATTGTATCAAATTTTTATTGTAAGTTTTTTCTGTAATTTCTTAACGTGTGCAATAAAGTATTTTGTATTGTATTGTATTGTTTGTAGACTAACATTCTACATCGTAAGAGGCTGGAGTATAGCCGCTGGCCCTAACCTCAACGCAAGTTCTAGGCCCGGCATTACAATGCAAGTCATAGTACACTATAGGCCATATTACACTGCAGGCCATATTAGCCCGCTGGTCACTCGCGTTGATCCTCGACGGCCGCGGCTGTCTTTGACGCATCTCAAACAGACATCTTGCATTCATGGCACGAGCTAAGGCGCTACGACTTGTTTGAAATGAAACTGTTTCAATAACGAAACGTGTGTGAAAATAAAAGGAGTGTGTTGAACGTATCAAAGATACGTATCTTTATCGTTTATCTTTTAACACGATGATATATGGTATTAAATCTAAAAATATATTAAAAGCAAAAAAACTTTTTAACAAACAAGCATTTATTTAAACGTACTAAAAAATAAAATAAACATTTTCCATTAAAGTTTAATGTCAACTTAAATCGTCTTTACACAATTTATGTGATAAAAAAAAAGCTTGTCGCGAGATTAACCTGTGTACCTGTAACTTGATCTAATTGATTTAATTTTTTTTCAAACAATGTAAATACGAGTACCTGCTTAAATCTCGCGCCAAGCTTTTTTATCATATAAATTGTGTAAAGACGTTTTAAGTTGAAATTAAACTTTAATGGAAAATGTTTATTTTATTATTTTTAGACGCTTAAATAAAAGCTTGTTTGTTAAAATGTTTTTTTACTTTTAATTTATTGCCAAGCGTGGCGAGTATGGCAACCCCTCATGATCTGTACGTAGTGATCCCAGAGGGAGGCCTTTGTCCAGCCAGTGGACGACCTAGGCTGAGATGATGATGATGATGATTATTATGCTCCCTTGCTGACACATATCGTAATAATTAAATTGAATAAAGTGCGATACCCATACAATGGGTCGCTGGTTATTCCACTTGATAATGATATTGTGGGTTTTTGTATAATACCTACTGTTTTAACATTTAAATGTTTAACTAAAGTAATATTTTGATATTGTTTCTCGAGAAAAGGGCATTTGGTTTAAAACCATTCAAAGCGAGCCGCCAGTTATTCCCTGGTTTAGCAACCTACCTCGGAAGTTCAGTAGGAAATTAATTGTTACTGCACACAGGCTACGCTCCGGGCACATGCCACTGAATAAATTTAAGTTCCTTATGAAGAAAATAGAAAGCCCTATGTGTGAAACATGCGGTGTTGTTGAGGACTCATATCACTTTTTATTTGAGTGTTCCCGGAGCAGACCTATGAGACAGGAGCTGATTACTAAATTTGGTTTTAATGTCCTTGATGTGGGCTTATTTCAGAGCATGCTGGCTGCACCTATATCTGATGCAGCAGTCATGCTTTATAAGTCCACATTCAAAATTCTTCATGATAGATAGATAGATAGATAGATAGATAAACTCTTTATTGTGTAAATCATACAGAAAAAAATAAAAACAAAAATAACTAAAAAATTTTTTCATGATGTATAAATAACGTATAGTTTTCCCTATGGGACTGACACAGCCTTGCAAGACTCAAAGTCCCTAAATAAAAACAGAAAAAAAAACTAATGTAACTTTTAAACTGACTTCAAAAAAACGAGGGGGTTCTGTGTTTTAAATCTTTGTGTCAGAATACATTTTCCCATTATTTTCAAAATTCGATTCTGTTGATGGGATTCGTGAGGAATTAAATAATTGTACGTGTCTACTAGAACCCCTTATGGCATAGTTACATTAAGACATGCGGTTATGTTAATTGTTATATTTATGTGTATTATGTATTTGCCTGAGCATTTGACGACTTCTGTGGTGAAGCGGGGGAAGGTCCGCCTGCGACGCAAGAGTTCTCGGGTTCGATTCCCGCCTCAGGACAAATATCTGTGTGATCTGCAGATATTTATTTTTTATGCAATAAAAAAATAAAAATATCATGCATTATGTTGTATTAAGTATATCAGTCATCTAGTACCCATAACACAAGCTCTGCTTAGCTTGGGGCTGGATGATGCTGTGTGAATTGTCCAGCATTATTTATTTATTTATTGATATAAATGCTAAGCATGTTCATTAGGAACTTCTGTGCAAGTGAAACAGAGTGGGTTAGCTAGCGTATTAATAAAATGGTTAATTTTGTGTTGTATTAATCTAAATTATCTCGAAAATTTATTTCCAACTGCGCACGCGGCGCAAACACGCTTATTATTAGTTATTTTTACCTCTTCCTGACCACTAACTAATTAGTATTATCTGTGGAGCATGGCTGCCATGACGCAAGTCTGATAACACAGCTTTAGGTACTACTTTATGTACACAGAAAATACTTTTTAACCCCTGACAAAACAGAACAGTGGATTTCTTCTCGAAGCCCGCTTGGGGAGGAAGTTTCGGGCGTAAACCCCTTACAGTGCGGACGCCCTTAGTCACAACTAAGGGGTCTTTGGCTGGGCCGGTGTCCGTGTAGTTGCTGTGCTCTTCGTTGTGCAGCTCCCGGCAGGCTGATTACGTATCTAGCGACAGGTTTGCAACAGGCGCAAATCTCGTAATCGTCGCTATCAAACGTCACTTTTGGTTTAGGTAACAGATGTTGTTGTATATTCGTCACAAAGTTAATTCACGATACGTATCCAGCCTGCGGGCGTATGGTCTGCTATGTGGCAGGCGGTCGTACCTTGGCGCTAGGTCTTGTAGGTTGAGGCGTCGCTTCGCCGGAACGTAGTTCCGTAGTTCTCCGCTAGGCGGCTGATGAAGGCGTCTAGGGCCTCTATCTTGAGGACTTATTTTGACTCTCAAAATCAATAAGTGTTTATTCAATAACGCAAAAAGCCGATTAGTTAGTTTTCAAACTAAGAATATTACAAATTTAAATGAATCAGGCATATATTTGAATTCGTTCGCTTCAGATAACTTTTTTTCCAAGGGTAAGAAGCGAACAAGAAATCTTACTGTGGCGACCATCTTACTAATGGCGACCTCTGTGGCGCAGCGGGCGATGGTCCGCCTGCGACGCAAGAGGGTTCGATTCCCGCCTCGGGACAAAGGTCAACCGCTGATACTTCACAGTATTGTTCGACAGATAGATTCGTTAGCTCGACATTTTCAATACACTTGTGATCGTTGTTGACATAGATACAAGAGCCGCCACGATTTATAACTTTCCTACAGAACGATGACACCATTCTGTAGCCGTCAATGAGCACACTTTTCACATCATGGGCCTTCAAAATTATCTCCAAAAGTAAGTGCTCCGCAAAAACATCACATTTTATACAGCGCAGCGTTCGCTTGCGAAGGTGTACGCTGGGGCGCACACGACCTCCATGGGCGGATGTACGGGGCAAGCCTCATCCGTACAGGAATCTGTGGAACGAATATGAACCAAAATATTTTGTAGAATTTAACATTTTTTACAGTGTCTTTGAAAGAAAGAAAGAAAAAACATTTATTTCTGACGCAATACGAAAATACAGCTAATTGTGAAAACAATATAAGTAAAACATTTATATTATGCCACAAATAGGCGCCCAATGCAGCAGTGTTGTCTTGTCCTGCACAAGACAAGACAACGCTGATCTTCCGTTGGAACCTTTTTGAGTCACAGATGTCCCTTTACACGCTATAATATAATAATAACTACGTTACAAAATGAAGATAACTTTGATAAGGAATAACTGATTTCAGAACGGTGTATAATTATGATGTGTCCTGTGCGTCACTAATTCTCACTAGGTTTCACCGCTGGTTTTGCTCGTGTCATTCATTTACTGTATGAAAACTGGGCAATTCTCGTGAAGATAATAAAATATGACAATAGATAAATAGAAAGGGTAATAACTGTCAAAATAACGTTGGATTCTTTAATTTACATAAATTTGACAGTTTTTGTGATATTTATTTATTGTGATATTTTATCATCTTCTCGAGAATTAGGCCTCTGTGTATACAGACGAGGAGTAGACTTGTATAAAAATGTATATCTTAGGAAACTACTAATGTGAATGAATGAATGATTATAACTTTATTGTACAATATAAAATAAAAGAAATAACAGTAGAGGATAAGACACTTAACTAAATGCACAATGGGCGGCCTTATCGCTAAAAGCGATTTCTTCCAGACAACCTTAGGTTTAGTTTAAACATCCGACTCAGCCCACAGGAGGAGTACTGTGTACGTCCACTGCTGGACATAGGCCTCCCTCATGGATCTCTAATATCATGAGGAGAATGTCGCCATACTCACCACGCTAGATAGACTGGTTGGCGAGCGATACGGGATATTGATACACGGAAAGAGGCTGCTGCCCATCTTCCGGGCAAGGGCAACATTCTACTGCCGGCACTCCACGGCAATGTACATTACCTAAGTGATGGTGTCGTTTCTGTTGTTGTACAAACTAGCTAAAGCTAATTAAATTGCCGTAAAACTGGCTAAAATGACATAAATCTATTCGGTTAGTGCCGTTCTAAAATTAAAACGGTACAAAATGCACCCAATTTTACCCTGACAGCTCTAAATTTGGAAACGTAATACCTCTTATTATAATTAGCTTTAGGAGTAAACAGAATCGACACCAATGTGTGGTAAGTTTAATAATAATTTATTTATTTACCACAAAAAGAAAGATACAATTTAGGATCATACGATAATGACTTAAGAATAAGAACTAGTAGTAACACAGATAATAAGTATACGCAGAAAAACTACACTAAGATTAAAAATCTTGTGCTGTAGTTCCTCTGCCCTTCCTAATAGGAGTTTAAAAATACTATAATAGTTATTTATGCAATACGCAGACAGACAGACCAGCCAACTCTTTAAGTTGGTAGCATAGGTTCTTCCTTATTATTTCCTCCTATATTACAATCACCACGGGATTCCTATTTATACATGTATTGTAAATTATATTTTATCATCGCTTTAACTTTGCTCGAGTACCCTTTACTTGCGTTGCATTATATGCGTTGGTTAAATTATAATTAATGATAATAATAATAATAATTAATCATCAGTTACTTCACGGCTATTTCGGCAGTTTTGTATGAAAATATGTGAAAACTAGGTATATATAAAAATATGTGAAGCGCTGTGGGGTACCGGCAGTAGAATGTTACCCCTCCTCTCATACCCATGGATGCAGTAAGAGCCTGCTAAGGGATACCTCCGGAAGATGGGCAGCAGAGTCTTTCCGTGTACCAACATCCCGAACTGCGCTCGCCAACCCGCCTGCCAGGCGTGGTGAGTATGGCAACTACCCCTCATGGAGATCCATGAGCGAGGCCTGTGTTCAGTAGTGGACTTTTTACGGCTGAAACGAACGATGTGAAAACTGTGATTCAACAATCGTCGTCCCGTCTGACAGGAGATGTCACTGGAGTGTCCAATAGGGTCAGCGCAGGCAGAACGGAGAGGATTTTATTGACGCACTTGAAAATAAACTTTAAAATTATTACAATAAAGTGCTAAACGCCGCGCGGGGATTCTTGCATATCGTCGAGGACGCGCGAGCATTTTCTTGTCAGGTTCAAGCATTTATGCACTTTATTGTAATAATATTAATAAATAATAATAAATAAAAATAAATAATGCTGGACAGATCACACAGCATCATCTAGCCCCAAGCTAAGCAGAGCTTGTGTTATGGGTACTAGATGACTGATATACTTAATACATTATACTACATAGATAGATATTTTTATTATATATAGAAAAACACCCAGAACACCCTGAACAAATATCTGCAGATCGTACAGACATTTGTCCCGGGGCGGGAATCGAACCCGCAACCCCTTGCGTCGCAGGCGGACCTTCACCCGCTGCGCCACAGAGCTCGTCAAAATTTAAAAAAAAATTAAAGTTTATTTTCAAGTCCGTTAATAAAATCCTTTCCGCTGCGCTCCGTTCTGTCTGCCCTGAGCCTTAAGATGCGATGGTGGTGGTTTGAATTCCCCTGTTTTTGTTATTATACTATAAATAATTGTGATCGCGAAAGTTGACGACAAACTAATCTGTAAAAATCGCTGTGGGGGCAGTAGAATGTTGCCCCTCTCATGCCCGTGGATGCAGTAAGAGCCTAAGGGATACCTCTGGAAGACGGGCAGCAGCGTCTTTCCGTGTAAAAACATCCCGCACTACGCTCATACGCTTAGCAGCCGGTTGGCGTGTGCAGCACAGGATCTTGATGTACGGAAAAACGCTGCTGCCCATATTCCGGAGGGGTTGGCAGTTTCTTACTGCATCCAAGAGCAAGAAAACTGGCAACATTTTACTGCCGGCACAACATGGCAATTCTTATGGAGTCTGTCTTATTGACGTAAGCAAAAACTCGGCTTGAAGCCGGTTTTCCCACACCGGCCCAGTGAGGTGACTTTTATAGCATGCTTAGTGAATAAACTGACTCGGGGTTTGCCCAAGCGAAAGTTCGCCAAACATCTCAACTTGAGAGGAATATTAAATGGAAAGAATCATAAGATACACTCATCATCATCATATCAGTCGTGGGACGTCCACTGCTGGACGGGTCTCCAAATACTCGATCATAATAAATTTCAAGTAAAAAAACTTTTTAACAAACAAGCTTTTATTTAAACGTAGGTACTAAAAAAATAAAATAAACATTTTCCATTAAAGTTTAATGTCAACTTTAAACGTCTTTACACAATTTATGTGATAAAAAAGCTTGTTGCTTATTGTTTTCACTTTTGTAGATTTTTGCCGTGGGGTGCCGGCAGTAGAATGTTACTCCTCCTCTCATGCTCGTGGCTGAGTTAAGAGCCTGCTAATGGGAGATGGGCAGCAGCGTCTTTCCGTGTATCAACCTCACGTACTGCGCTCGTCAACCCGTCTGCCAAGCGTGGCGAGTATGGCAACAACCCCTTATGACATAAACGTCAACTACTAAACACAGACCTTCCTCATGGATCACCATGAGGGGCAGTAGCCATACTCGCCACGCTTGGCAGGCGGGTTGGCGAGCGCAGTACGAAATGTTGATACACGAAAAGACGCTGCTGCCCATCTTCCGGAGGTATCCCTTAGCAGGCTCTTACTGCACCAACATGCAGGAGATTACTCTTACTTGTCCAATAATTACGTACATTTACTCCAGCGGCGGTTTATGCCTTACTAGAGAAACTGCTTAATTTTTTTATATATCCGATTTCTAACAAACAGATAACACTCTTAAATCAAGTCACCTTTCGAATAAAAAAGCTACATTCAAATCGGTTCATCCGTTCGGGAGCTATGATGCCACGATTCCAAACGTGTATAATAACACCCTTATTCCCTTATCTACCTGTGTGATTAAACACTATAGAAATTTTAAACCCCTATTATTGGTCGGTGGTTAATTCACAAGTAAAAACTTTAAAAACAGTCCCTCGAGTAAATAGTTGCCATAAAGATGGCGTTAGTTTTCCTCTACAGAACAGTGTAGGAAACACAATTTGACAGTGACAGCAATTGTGATTACTCACCAACGTGCTTTCTCAGCTTGCCAGCTCCAACTGGATCGGGAAAAAAATGGCCGCCAACATGGCTATCCAAATAACTTACGAATTTATAAAATAACTTGACACTGGCGGAGTTGTGTAAAACAAAACACAAAAAGCCATAGAATAAAAAGACAAGACAAGACAAGCTCCACCTGTTAGGTTTTAGTACTTAAAAAAGCTTGTCAGAACACCTCCGTTTGATGACTATAACGACTGAGTTAGGTTCTTCTGTTCACTTCTTTTCCTAACTCGCGTGTCATCTGAAGTGAACAGATTCAATTATGTGCTTTATTCTATTTATTTGTGTTGTTTTATTTTGTAATTTGTGACGCGTCAATAAGGTCCATGCGGCCGCACTGAATAAAGTATTTTTTGATTCTTGATTCTTGATTCCTCATTCTTTTTTAATGAAAACGGCTTATTTTATCTAATAATGGGTTCCCAAAATGTAAAAACCAATGTAATAATACTGATGAAACAATGTGGCGTAAAGCCCCCGCGGCTTCACGCCACATTGTATGATTTTATAATCATAAAACTTATAATTCTCCTAGGAATTACAACGTTCATAATTATAACCTTCCTTTATCGATAAAGCGCCCCATGGTAGAGATACGAGTACCGATAAAGCTATCGGGACAGACCATTGTTAAGGACTTGTCGAAACCCAATTAATAGAGAAGTCATCATCATTTCAGCCGTAGGTCCACTGCTCCATGCTCATGGGTTTCCAGTTATTGCGGTTGGAAGTGACCTGGATCCACCGTCGACCATTCTACAAATTTGAAGAATTTGTAGCTAAAATTTGTTGACTTTAAGTAATTTATTGATTGGCATTATAGTGTTTCATCATTTCAGCCGTAAAACGTTCACTACTGAACACAGCCCTCCCTGATGGATCTCTATGAGAGGCAGTTGCCATACTCACCACGCTTGGTAGGCGGGTTGGCGAGCGCAGTTTGGGATGTTGATACACGGAAAGACGGTGCTGCCCATCTTCCAGAGGTATCCCTTAGCAGACTCTTACTGCATCCACGGGCATGAGTAAGAGGAGGGGTAACATCTGTGGTGCATGGGGCGACTGTAGTAACTATAGCAACTGTGGCGGCTAAGGCGACTGAAGCGAAGGAAAGCCTGAAGTTATAGCAAAATTAAAAATATTTCACATCTGCCAGGCGTCCGGTGACGACTTGATTTTTTCACTTGATGGTAATGTTGCTCGCCACGCTTAGCAGGCGGGTTTGCGAGCGTAGTACAGGATGTTGATACACGGAAAGACGCTGCTGCTCATCTTCAATTTGGATTTTCAAAATTCTTTCACCATTTGAATGCTACATTATCCCTGAGTAACATAGGCTATTTTATTCCCATATTCCCACGTGAACGGGAACTACGCGGATGGAACTACGGAGTGTGGCTAGCATTCCATTCATTCATTCAGATTCATACTGCCCGTGACACGCTCCGTTCAATGCAATCTCAAAGACAAGCATCTTGCAAAAAGCGTGAAGTCTTTTGCAAGACTTGACACTCTGCCAAGAAGGAATTGCCGATGGTCCATGGTATAGTCGTGTAGTTACACCTTATAAGTTATTTCAAAATTAAATCAAGTAAATAGGCCATTGAAGAAGTTATTTTAACAAGCTTTTGTTTAGTTTTACCTGTCCCGATGTGTATGTAATCAAATCTTGCAAGTTAAATTGGAACCTCTTCCCGGTTAAGCTGAAATTTTGCAAGCAAGCCTAAATCAGATGACAATGCAAAGTTAGCATGAGAATGCAGACATGGAGCTGATCTGATGATGGAACCGGAAGGTGGCCCCCTTGTAGTAAAAGAACGGCATTAAATGTTTTAAGAGTTTTTTTATTATTCTCACCTAGTTTGCTTGTATAAGAAAAACATTCATGATAAGAGATCGTTGTCCTAACGCTTATTTTAAATTAGCAGACTGATAACTATAACATATATTTGACAGTATCATTTTAGGAAAACTAAATCCTTGCAGGTAACCAGTGGCCTGGGAGGAACTGTTTTTCTTTACAGACAACTATCGAAAATATCAGTTTACTACAAGGAAAATTTAATCCTTGCAGGTAACCAGAGGCCTGGGTGGAAAAAAAATCTTCACAGGTCACTGGTTACCTAATCCCGGTTACCTAGACGGAACAAGGAAGGTAGCCATAGGAACTCGGTAGTTAAACGACACAACCCCATCGAGTTTGGACTCGTTTGATCCGTCTTGACGAGTACTTTGGTGCTAGATGGTAACCAGAGTCTGATGATGGATCATAGTAAATAAATAAATAAATAAATAAATAATGCTCGACAAATCACACAGCATCATCTAGCCCCAAGCTAAGCAGAGCTTGTGTTATGGGTACTAGATGACTGATATACTTAATACATTATACTACATAGATAGATATTTTTTATTATATATAGAAAAACACCCAGAACACCCTGAACAAATATCTGCAGATCGTACAGACATTTGTCCCGAGGCGAGAATCGAACCCGCAACCTCTTGCGTCGCAGTATTCATATATACCATTCATTCATACCAGATTTTTTACTTTTTAGTTATTTTTCATTCTCATTTCAGTCGTAAAACGTCTACAACTGAACACAGGCCTCCCTCATGGATCTCCATGAGGAGATTTTTAATAACAAGTAATAAAAGCTTGTTTTATAAACTTTTTTTTTAATTAAGTCCTTGTTGATGACCCTCAAAAGTTTTCTGAATAGAACAAATTCATTTTATTTATTTATTAAGTTGCCCCTCCTCTTTTTTATTGAGAATAGAAAAGCGTTTGGCCACCATCTAACTTAGAGACAAGTAAAGACATCTTTACTCGTCTCTAAGTTATATGTGGCCTAAGATGAACTACGCTTGTCTAATAAGAACCTATGTACTCTGTTTTTTAGTTTTAAAATTACAGGATTTTACCGCGTACCTTTTTTATTATTTTCCCGACGTTTCGAACACATTTCAGCGTTCTTGGTCGCGGGAGGACTCATTACTATGTACTCTGGCCTTTAATACTCCAAGGTTTTAGCGTCTGTGAAAACAACGGCGGGCAGCAAGTTCTACTCCTTCCCGTGGCAGTAAGAATCTGCCAAGGAAAGACGCTGCTGCCCGTCTTTCCGTGTATCAACATCCCGTACTGCGCTCAACCCACCTGCCATGTGATCTTGGGGGTCCATAAGGGCTTATATCCAGCAGCGGACGTGGAAAGCAGTTCTACAGCTGAGATTGTGATGATCACTGATCCGTAAGACATGGTTGGAAAACAAAAAAAGTACTTCCCCAGACTGCCAAGTATATGACCTGAATTTTAAGTATGTATTGCCACGGTAGGTACCTACTCTGCCTTATGTAACCTTGGGTAACTCCAAGGAAAATACATGACGACAATCATTGTATTTACGAAACCGTTTTTAGGGTTCCGCACTCAAAGGGTAAAAACGGAATCCTATTACGAAGACTTCGCTGTCCAACTGTCTGTCAGGCTGTATCTCAAGAACCGTGATAGCTAGACAGTTGACATTTTTTTATAACAACAAATGCTAAAAACAAATATAGTGACAATTTAAGGCTTCCATACAAAAAACCTAATTTTAATGCCGTTTCACATTAACAACGGGAACAGGTAGACGCTTGAAATATTCACAGAATATTTACACACGATGGTACGGAACCCTTCGTGCGCGGTTCTGACTCGCAACTTGCCATTTTTTTTAATGGTTTTATTTCTTTCTTATCTAAGACTAGGTAACGATTTTTGGACAAAAAGTAGTCTATGTGTTATTCCTGGTCAACATCTATGCGTGGGCAGATCAGGCTAATCTGTAGGGTAGTTTTTGCTTTAAGAGGTATCAAACATACGTACAAACAAACTTTCGGATTTGTAATATTAGTGAGATGAGATGAGATGGTCAGAAGTATTAGACATATTAGACTTTCGAAATGGACGTAGGCAGGCTTTTAATTTTATTGAACACCAGCCGCACTCCGCTGTTTCACCGGCCTAGTTCCCGTTCCCGTGGGAATACGGGGATAAAATATAGTTTATATTACTCAAGAATAATGTAGAATTCTAATGGTGAAAGAATTTGATAATATGCTTTTTACCACAATACCTACTTATTCCCATTCCTTATTCAAATCAACATATATTAAATATATTTTGATTGTTAAAGTTAAAAACATTTGATAATACCAAGTTTATATAACTACTTTTTTCATTACTACTGTCATCCAGATTTTTACTTGCTACTTTTTAACATAATTATTGTTACAACTTACTATATTACATTAATACTACCTACATATCTATTTTACATTATTACTGAGATAATTATGTAATTATTAGGTTGTTACCTGTTGTTACTCAATATAACTTCAATACTTACTAGATACTACCTTTAGTGCCTATTTTTGTTGAGTTGCGCTCAATTGTGTGCATGCTGTGGCCGCCTTTAATTGGGGGAGCACAAGGCCCTTAGTCCCTAAGTTTTAAATTGTGTTGAATCTGTGTATCTCTTGTTGGTGGTCCTAATAAATAAATAAATAAATGTCCAGTAGTTTTTGAGTTTATTCGTTACAAACATATAAAATACAAATCTTTTCTTTATATGATACTAGCCGCACTCAGCGGTTTCACCCGCGTAGTTCCTGTTCCTGCGGGAATACAGGGGTAAAATATAGCCTTTGTTACTCAGTGATAATTTAGCTTTCTAATGGTGAAAGAATTTTGAAAATCGGTTTTGTAGTTTTTGAGTTTATTCATTCGTTTCAGCCGTAAAACGTACTGAACACAGGCCTTGCTCATGGATCTCCATGAGGGGTAGTTGCCATACTCACCACGCTTGGCAGGCGGGTTGGTGAGCGCAGTACGGGATGTTAGTACACGGAAAGACACTGCTGCCCATCTTCCGGAGATATCCCTTAGCAGGCTCTTACTGCATCCACGGGTAGGAGAGGAGGGGTAACATTCTACTGCCGGCACCCCACGGCTTTATAATATTAGTATAGACGAAAAAGCTTCTAAGCATACGATACGTTTCCAAAACGCAAATACGAGTACCTAATACCCACCTACCAAACATGTATTTTTGAAAATGCAATATCTCGATCTCAGGTAGCGACGGCAACGACCTTGCTTTGAAACTGGTACCTCCCAGACAGGTAGGTACATATATCACATTGTTTTTGATCAGAATCGCTAAGCTTTTTGTACCACGCAGTTACTACAAGGTCGGCGTTGTTGTGTTACAAGTGTAGCCACATGAGCTTGACCTGTCTGAGTCTATGTGTTCATCTTCATCATTTCTAACATGTCAGTCTTCCCGGGACCACGATGGGTGCAATCCTGTCGAAACGTCTGGCAATAATCTAGGTAAATAACGCGATAAATACCCGGTTAAATATGTGTTAATAATCAGCCGTTAAACGTCCACTACTGAACACAGGCCTTATGGATCTCCATGTGGGGTAGTTGCCATACTCACCACGGGTTGGTGAGCGCAGTTCGATGTTGATACATGGAAAGACGCTGCTCATCTTCCGGAGGTATCCCTTAGCAGGCTCTTACTGCATCCACGGGCGTGAGAGGAGGGGTAACATTCTCCTGTCGGCAGTCTATCTGTTATGACATGACATTTCCCCGATCCTAATGTTCACATTAAGGTTTCTATTCCATGTAACATTCTCTGCTGGACCAAGGACTTCCTCATTGTGCACTTAGTCCTAGCTATGAGAGGTTGTTGCGATACTCACCACGCTTAGCAGGCGGTTTGGCGAGTCATTAGGGTTGAGAAAAAATAAATTAGCCTAGGTGCGTCGGGCTTCCGTTGTTACTCGTAGACATGTCGTTAGAGTTAAATTTACCTTTTAGGTAATCCTAAGGTCTTACCCAACATTTAACCTAGAATGTTAAAATTTCTAAAACAAAAGGATGTAAGGATATCCTCGGCGAAGGCAAACGTGTTACGTTTACGTGTTTACGTCCCAAATCACGTAGCACCCCGTAGATCGTATCTCGGCGACCTCCTAGTTTTGCTAACTGCCCATTACGGCGCGGTACAAAAAGTTATGTGTAAACAAAAACATGTTGACAGTGAGGATTTTAAGTTCTTTTATAAGGTCAGCGGACAATGCATGCTCGGGCTAAGTAGGTTAGGATGTTGTTTAGTAATGCACAACATAGTTCTGGTGTTAAGGCTGCGATACAGTTGTGGAAAAAGATTGAAATCGTTCGATGTGCTCTGACACCAAAAACTGGTATTGTCTTTAAATGTGTGTTAACAACATCGAGCAAATGTCCAATTGAGGAGAAATAAGGTCATAAAAATTCCGAAACATTTTAGTACTTTGCACTAATGCAATGACAACTGTCTCTCGCCTTTGACAGGACAGCGCCAACAGCCGACCTGTGTACTTTTCCGTACAATTATGAAATATTTTGGCGGAATTGTTGTTTAGAAAAAATAAATTATACATTTCCTCTCTACTGGGTATGTATATCTTTGATACAATAACGCCGACGCACGCACACTGGTTTTAGTGTGCGTGCGTGCGTCCGCATTTTTGTTAACACAATATAAAGTCACAATGCCAAAGTTTTTGGTGTCAGGGCACATTTTAAGTATTAAAATGTTTGCCGAGCGCCACCTACCAAGTCACAAATGCTTCAAAACTCTTTTTAACTGACTAAAAAAACATAGGTCATAGGGGTTCATAGGTCGTCCGCATGCCACGCAGACCACTTTTAGCGCAAGTCAGAGGGCCCACTCTTGAATGCAAATTGCGTTGAAATCGAAAATCGAAATCGTAATCAAGCCAAACTCTTAAGGCCATTACGTATGGTCATTCTGACGATAATATCGTAATCGTTTTCTAGAGTTGGTACCCTGGATAGCGCTCACCGACAACGTGTAGACACGTGTCTCCATCGTCACCGGTCCACGTCACGGGCGGAGAAGGAAAATCACTTCGGGGTTATCCCGAGCTGACAAGGACAGCGCTTGTCAGTGTTTCCTTGAGCTTTTGGAATTTCATTGACAATTTCTGTACAGTTCCACCGTACATTTGTGAATCAGCGCATGTGGCGTTTCCTTCATATCGCTCGCGCTGCATTTTTGTTGTAAAACATATTTTGCGGGTATAAAACCGGCAGGGTGATTACGTATGTACATATCTCGCGACAGGTTTTGCAACAGGCAATTGACAGAAATATTGCTGTCAAATGTCAATTCCTTGCTGTTCTCTAATACAAGTTTTGACATCTGACAGAAATATTGCTGTCAATTGCCTGTTGCAAAACCTGTCGCGAGATACGTAATCACCCTGCCGGTCGGACGAGAGGTGACGCGGATGCTTAGATATGTGCGAGTTAGTACTGGGGCGACTGCCCTAGTAAAATATATAATGCGTTAAATATATAAAAAAGTCGTTTAACAATCAAATTGTTACGTCATTTTACTAAGAAATATCTGCGGAAATGATGAAAAGCACGCAGGCCGCTATTAAATTGAGTCACTTTAGTTAAAAGAATCAGAAATGAATGGACATAAATTAAACATTTGACATTGACTGATTGATTATCATTTTCACCTCTGATAACATGTTTCATATTGTCTGCTTCGTCTGAATCAAAAGGTAAAATAAGTTACCAGTAGACCTGTTATTAGAAGTTGGTGTATTGTGTTCACTAAATGATATTAACATGTATTAATCGAGTTATCGGTATAAAGTACGAGTATTTTACGTTTGGAAAACCGTATTCGACACGAATTCGAACGACAATTTCTCCTAAACTAAACAAGCGAGCTTAATCGCTATGGTATAATAGAAAGTTCATGGGTAAAACTACATCCATGATTTTTTTTTTATGTTTGTAAAGTTAGCTGTTTAAATTTTAAATACTATTGAATCATCATTTCATCATCATTTCAGCCGTTAAACGTCCACTACTGAACACAGGCCTCCCTCATGGATTTTCATGAGGGGTAGTTGCCATACTCACCACGCTTGGCAGGCGGGTTGGCGAGCGCAGTTCTGGATGTTGATATATAGGAAGACGCTGCTGCCCATCTTTCGGAGGTATCCCTTAGCAGGCTCCTTATTGAATACTTAAATTTTTTGCAAACGAATCTCCTAATCGAAATGTCTTCGCAACCCCTTATTGGTATTCAGAAATACCTTACACGAAACTATAAGGGTCCCTGGTGTTGTTCCAAACTCTAAAATACAAATACTGATTTCTTACCCCCATTTTAAACTAGTACATATGTTACAATGCACCTTAAATTCTCAAAACATTTTTAAAGTCCCAATTCAAATTCAACATAAGGTCACGAATTGGTGTTTCGAGTTTCTTGCTCTATCGCAAACTGGTCCTGCTTACAAAAATAAAACAAGCATTTGTTTGTTTATGCATGACTGTCATACGTAGACCGACTTGCGAAAGAATCCCTAAATTAATTTTGCGGTTAAAAACAATTATTACGAAGGGACGCATCGGATAATTTGCTGTGAATTACCAGCAGTAGAAGGTTGCCCCTACTCTTTGTTGCCTCTACTCTTACCCGTGGATGCAATAGACAGTACAGTATCTTCGAAAGATGGGCAGCAGCGACTTTTCGTGTATTTACATCCTATACTGTGCTTGCTAACCCGCATAAGACCTTTGCATATATTATAGACGATTTATACAGCGTCAGCAACTGGTAATCATGCTGTACGGGACGCTGCAGTGCCTGGGACATAGTTAGATGGATTAGGCTTGCCCAGCACCTATACCATCCTCTCAGCTTAGTCAGCTATTATTCAGAGGAAAGAACAGGTCAATAAATCAACCCGCATACGCGCCTGCCAAGCTTTCTGAATATGGCAACAAGCCCTCTTGGTCAGTACAAATATTCATAAGGGAGGCCTATGTCCAGTAGTAGACGTCCTACAGCTGAGGTGATGATGATGATGAAATCAGATAAAGAAACTATTAGCTCCCTCCGTGATTTAGGTGGTCTCAAAGACTGACACATGTATCAAATTGTATCGACTGAATACTGCACATATCCAACGTACACAACACACTTTCTCAGACACAAACATACTAACATACATTATTTTAATTGTAATAATTGCCGTGCGGTGCCGGCAGTAGAATGTTACCCCTCCTCTCATGCCCGTGGATGCAGTATAAGCCTGCTAAGGGATACCTCCGGAAGATGGGCAGCAGCTTCTTTCCGTGTATCAGCATCTGTACTGCGCTCACCAACCCGCCTGCCAAGCGTGGTGAGTATGGCAACTACCCATCATGGAGATCCATGAGGGAGGCCTGTGTTCAGTACTGGACGTTTCACGGCTGGAATGATGATGATTTTTATTTATAAATTAAATAAATATAAGTTTAAATACACCAGAAATCTTGTCCACAAAATTGAAAGGTGTATGCCTCAATCTTGCTTTTATCTATATATAAGTTTTATTGTTCATTTCTGGGTGCGACAATATAATGCACTTGTGTTTTTTTATACAGCTTAATGATGAGATAAGCCGAAGGTCAACCTGATGTCAAGCGGTAACCTCTACCTATTACCGCGGTGATCACGTTCACTAAGCACGTGATCAACGCTGCATTGCATTGAGCCCGTCACCCTGAGACATAGAGTTGTAAGGTCTCATGTGCCCGTAATTTCATGTTTATAATATTGATACCTACTAAGGAGATCCTGGTGTCATTATATTACCTTGTTCATACTCATATACCAATATTATATTAAAGAGGAAAGATTTGTATTTTTTGTGTTGTATTTTGCATGTTTGTAACGAATAAATGTATTTAGGAGAAAATTAAATAGTTGGTTGGCTGAAAATTGTTTTTATAATGTAAATGAATATATAAATTTAATTTAATATAAAACTTGACTAATATTATTATTATATGACTCTTAAATATTTGCACGCCTGCTTGCAGGCTGACTACTGTAACTATCCTAGCTTAAAGATCTTTTTATGTACATGTATTATCGCAAATAAATGATTGATTGATTGATTGAGTAGATAAACTCAAAAACTAATAGACCGAATTTCAAAATTCTTTCACCATTAGAATGCTACATTTTCCCTAGGCTATATTTTATTCGTATTCCCACGGGAACGGGAACAACGCAGGTGAAACTGCGGAGTGCAGTCTGTTATAATTCTTAAGTTGTTAAATTACTTTCTGTACCTTCTGTCTTTCTGTGTGAGAAAAAAAATTACATTATATTTATTACTAGCCGCACCCCGCAGTTTCACCCGCGTAGTTACCGTTCTCGTTGGAATTTCTAAAAATCCCTTAGTGCACCTCTGGGATACTCAAGGTATAATGTGTGGCAAATTTCAAGTCTCTAGGTCCAGTGGTTTTGGCTGTGCGTTGTCTCTCAGTCACTCAGTCTGTAACGGAAGAGTTTTATATACCTCTATATTGATTAATTTATATTCAAAACCTGTGAAATAAGTTAAACATGGTGTTATATTTAGCCGGTAAGAAAGAAAGTGCTTAGAAATGTGATATCCATCAAGGATTCCCCTACCATAAAAAAGGCTATTTTATGCCAATTGTCACGGTGATGATGATGATAATGATGATGACACCTGGCAGTAGAATGTTGCCCCTCCTCTCTTGTGACGCGTCAATAAGGTCCATGCGGCCGCACTGAATAAAGTATTTTTTGATTCTTGATTCTTCTTGATTCTTGATTCTTGCCCGTGAATGCAATAAGAATCTGCCAAGAAATACTTCCGGAGGATGGGCAGCAGCGTCTTTCCGTGTATCAACATCCTCGCTCGCCAACCCGCCTGCCAAGCGTGGTGAGTATGGCAAGAACCACTCATGATTAGTACTAAGTGGTCAACGAGGCAGGCCTAAACTTTTACCAGCAGGGGACGTTCAACGGCTGAAATAAAAAAAATAATATTATAATAGAGACATAAACTTTCTCTAGATACGAGACATAACTGATAGGATAGTACAAACACACGTCAAACCGTGCCATACACATTACATACATCCTAGTAGGATTACTAGTTAGGACTAGTAATCCTACTCCTATATAATTATAATTATTTATATATAATATATAAAAGTGAAAGAAAGAATGTATGTATGTTCCCTTTTCACGTCCAAACCGCTGAACTGATTTGGATGAATTTTAGTATAGGAGTAGATTAGACCATGGAGACGGACATAGGCATACTTTTCGTTGCGTATAATAAATCAGAAGGGGTTAAAATAGGGGGTGAAAATTTGTATGGAAAAAATATTAAACACATGTTTCAGAGTTAGTTGTAGCGTAGTAGTAGGTTAGTTGTAGGGTAGTAATAGTGGTAGTAGGATGGTAGTAATAGGGTAGTAGTAGGGTAGTAGGATGGTAGTAGTAGGGTAGTAGTAGGGTAGAGCAGGGTAGTAGTAGGGTAGCACACTGGTCTAGTTAGTTCACACTGGTCGATAAACCAAACTGTAATTTTCTTCTTCTTCTTCTTCTTCTAATTTTACTTTCAAATTTAACGTGACATATACTATTACTATTAAACCCCTCCTCTCATGCACGTGGATGCAGAAAGGATGCCTACTAAGGAATAACTCCGGATGATGTGCAGCAGCGTCTTTCCGTGTATCAACATCCCGACTGCGCTCGCCAACCCGCCTGCCAAGCGTGGTGAGTATGGCAACTACCCCTCATGGAGATCCATCAGGGAGACCTGTGTTCAGTTCAGGCCCTACGCGCGGACGGGCATTCAATCCCATAATGATTTTCTTAAAAAATCTAAACATGTCAGAACAATCTTCAACGTTACAAACTGTAATTGTTACCATTTATTGTGCAATCACGAACTTTCGTAAAAAAAAATAATACACACCAGGTTCGGCTAAAATTGTTTTAGAGGGTACACTGATTCCAAGTGAGCGTGCTCACTCATTTCGTCTGGCAACAAAACGGCGCGGTCTCATTACGGTAAGGGCGTATCTAACGATTTAAATCTTTGCATGTAAGTTAATTTAAATACCAGTAGAACGAGGAAAACCTAGGACATTGATCATTCACGGGGATGTGAGTTATATTTTTTCTTAGCAATCTGTAAATACCTACTTGATCTAGATGAAATACCTACGGATCAGGTTACATTGTTTTATAGAATTTCTGCGCGGTTATTTCCTTGTAAGCATTCATTATAAATATTACTTAAGGTATGAAATATGTTGTATTTATTTATTTATTATTTATTTGTTGTAACGAAGCCGAAGCGTGAGGTGCACGCAGTAGAATGTTGCATCTCTTACTCATGGATATAAAAGAATCTGCCAAGGGTTCTCTCCGGTAGATGGGCGGTGGAAAGCCGTTCAACATTCCGTATGGCGGCGCTCACCAACCCGCCTTAAAAAAAATCCGAATTCGTTCATTAACGACGGAATACTGAGATAACAGAGATTTAATAAAGCTTATATATAACTTACTTTATTTACATTTTTACAAGTTGATGTAGATGTGAAAATGATCCTGAGTTTATAATTGTATTTTAACCTATAGTTTTGAGAAAAAAACCCCTATTTTTTTTTCTCAGAGCTCATCTTGTATCAGCTGGAATTTTGGTTGCCGTTATCGTATAATCAACTGATAAAGTTAAACCTTCGTAAACTTTTCTTGAATGAAATCTCCGAATTCTGGAAAGTCGTAAAACTAAAGTTGTTCCTTGGGACGGTCAGGATCACCCCTTGTTGGGTTAATACACATATTATAATATTTTCTTAGTACCTTCTACCCTTATACCTTTACTCTACAGATTTATTCTAACAATACTTCAAACTACAACTCTGTCGTCAGAATGTGTCGCTTGTTCAATGAACTTGTTGATCAACAAATTGTTCTGATACATTGGATATATTCACCAGTAGCTTACCTAAATTCCTAAAAGTAGCTCTAGCCTCTCTAGCCGTGATTGATTAAATATCTGTGTATTTTATTTTAATATTTTTATTGTTTTCTTTGTTTTAATTTTATTATTATTATAAATTTAATGATTATGTAATTGTAATACTATATTTTAAGCTCATACTGCTTTAATCTGTAATCATGTTGTGTATGCATGTTTTGGACTACAATCTAGACTATCATCATCATCATCATTTCAGCCATAAAACGTCCACTACTGAACACAGGCCTCCCTCATAGATCTCCATGAGGGGTAGTTGCCATACTCACCACGCTTGGCAGGCGGGTTGGCGAGCGCAGTATGGGGTGTTGATACACGGAATGACGCTGCTGCCCATCTTTCGGAGGTAGCTCTTAGCAGGCTCTTACTGCATCCACGAGCAAGAGAGGAAGGGCAACATTCTACTGCTGGCACCCCACGGCAGTCTAGTCTATAAAATGTCATAACTTTTTTCTCTGTCATGTATTGATTGTTTCTGTTATGTATGGCTAATAAATAAATAAATAATACACCTTATATTAATATAACGTCAATGGAGTGTAGTGCAACGCGAGCGCGCGAGAGGGAAGGAGAGGGTGCCGCGTGGTCTCCATTCCCTGATGAAAGTTCCCTGGGAGGAACTGAACACGTTCGAAACCTATTCTCGACGTATAATTAACGTGAGTAGAAAGCCTGTATAACATTACCATGAATAGTGTAACTCACGAGTGTTTCGAAAGTGACATGGTGTGAAGATTTAGAGAACAGCGCGTTGAGATCTTTTGCTCCGGCGAAGTGTACTGTTACTACGACACGATGTTAAGCATACTCAATTAATTAAGATTGTCAAACCAAAGCAAAAATATGCAAGGCGTTACCAGGATTCATCATAATCATCATCATTTCAGCCGTAAAACGTCCACTACTGAACACAAGCCTCCTTCGTGGATAACCATGAATGACATTATTTAAAGTTACAACCGAATAACATGCCGCCTATGTTTCATTTTAAGTACTAGCCTGTGTTATTCAAATTCTACGTACCTATTTATATTACCTTATATTTTTATTGTCATAGCTTTAGTTGTTTTTGGTAATGTTTGTCATATTTTCAATTGATCTTTATGTTGACATGTTTCTTCTTCTTTTATCTCTTCTTTTTCTCGTAACGCACAAATTAGAGTAAGCTATGTACACTTCAGTTGTCGCCTATATCAGATCAATACCTATATGCATGTGTTTTTTTTATAATTTTTAAATACTTTCGATGTCAGTGTACTTTTAATAATTAAATAAATAACCATGAGGGGTAGTTGCCATACTCACCTCGCTTGGCAGG
Organism: Pasiphila rectangulata; assembly: GCA_963082625.1. Classification (NCBI taxonomy): domain Eukaryota; kingdom Metazoa; phylum Arthropoda; class Insecta; order Lepidoptera; family Geometridae; genus Pasiphila; species Pasiphila rectangulata. The sequence continues at coordinate 1,115,573 of OY720246.1, read as the reverse complement.
CGGGTTGGCGAGCGCAGTATAGGATGTTGATACACTGAAAGACGCTGCTGCCCATCTTCCGGAGGTATCCCTTAGCAGGCTTATCCTTTAGCTGGGCATGCTGCTTACACGGGCAAGAGAGGAGGGGTAACATTCTACTGCCGGCACCCCACGGCTTAGGCACATTATTATCCTACTACTATTTTATATAATTTTAATAGTATTAAATATATTTACGACCTCTGTGGCGCAGCGGGAGCAAGAGATTGCGGGTTCGATTCCCGCCTCGGAACAAATGGACAATTAAGTCTGTATGATCTGCAGATATTTGTTCCGGGTGTTCTGGATGTGTTTCTATATTACTAAAAAATATCTATCTAAGTAGTATCATTATACTATGTTTTAAGTATGTATATCAGTCATAAGTCATCATAACTCATAACTTAAGTCATAACTCATACATAAAACAAGCGTTAGATACAAATGACTTTTATTCTAACGAAATCAGCTGTTATAACTTAATTGAAAATCGGGTGCCTTCACGACGGGGGCGTCACACACCGGGGGCCTACCCCACTAACCCTACTGAGCTTGGGGCTAGATGATGCTGTGTGAATGGTCCAGCATCATTTGTTTATTAATCTAACTACTGATATGCCTACGATTTAAGTAGGCAGCCTGCGGGTCGGATTAGCATAGTATGACGATAGTCGCGTGCCACGTGGGGCTAAAATGATGCTTTTTTATCTTCGTAATTTATGGTGTAGAATAGATAATGGCGCCGCCGTGGGGTGCCGGCAGTAAAGATAAAGATAAAGAAACGTTTATTTTGTCACATTTTTACAATCAAATAAAAAAAATCATCAATTCGGTTTTAAAACTAGTGACAAACATGGTCACTACTCAGCATGTACTGTGGCAGAATGAGTCGTACCACAGCGCTGGTCTGCCGTAGTAACCATGATATGCGGTTGGTGCTACCGCAATGCACGGTAATTGTATATTTATTAGTTACACATTAAAATGGAATGAAAAAGAAATACAAAATAAATAAATGTAACATTTTCACAAAAAGGAATATAAAATTATATGGATAATGTAAGACACAAAAGAATTAAACAAGAACAATTTACATGCAATATAATATACAAAAAAAAAATATCACGGATCTATACTAAATCAAAATCAAAGTAAAGGTAAGGCACAAAACGACTACTTATTTTGTTCTATTATATATTTTTTGAGTATGTAAAAGATACTTCTTTAATGAATTTCTAAAAGACCAAATTGAAGAATGTTGCCCCTCCTGTCTTGACCGTGGATGCAGTCAATCTGCTTAGGGATACCTCAAGAAGATGAGCAGCAGCGTCTTACCGTGTATCCCTCATGATTCTTCATAAGAAGTTGTTGCCATACTTACCACGCTTGGAATTAGGGTCGGCGAGCGCAGTATGGGATGTTGATACACGGAAAGACGCTACTGCCACTCATCTAGAGGTATCCCTTGGCAGATTCTCACTGCTCCCCACGGCAAGGTTAGTTTAAGTTAGGTATAATATTAGGCTGTGCTAGCAGTAGAAAAACCCTTATGATCAGTACTCGCAGATTCATTAGGGTGGTCTATGCCCAACAGTGGACGCGTCACGGCTGAGATGATGATGATAATAGATTATGTGAAAGACGTGATGAGTATGGCAACAACCTTTTCATGACCTGGGAGATCCATGAGGGAGGCCTATGTCCAGCAGTGGACGCGTCACGAATGAGATGATGATTATAATAGATTATATAAAAGGCCAATAGATAAGTGTGCGTCATTTTAGCGCTCCAAGTACGACTGATGGTAATTCCCCGACTGAGTGGTTCCCTTGTACGCGTGTTTCCCGATTGCACCATCAGCACCAGTTAAACGAACTGTTTCATAGATACGCTTTTATGAGTAACATCTATTATTTAATAAATATACTACAGCTTTCACCACGTACCAAACATAAATATACATATATATACAAGGTGTCCTAAGAAATAGTGATATAATCAAGCTGGGAGATAAAGGACCTCGCGTGCTATCCGAATAACCCCTAGGTATGTTCCGCGATTTTTCGTATTTTCGTTTTTTTTTACCTAACACCGAGTACTATGAGATTTTTATTTATGGTATGGTATGTATTATTGTGATAGATGCTTGATTTTTTTTTCTGCTTATCTGATAGATAGGCCAATTCAGGCCAACGGCAACATTTACTATAGTTAGATTTTTGAAAATGGTCGAAAAAAAATCTAATTGACAAAAGATATAAAATGACCCAGTATTTCACAAGTTCAAGGACCTTTTAGAAATAAAAGTTACATAAATAAAATTGACTCATCAACAAAATTACCACCATCGACAGTGTGTCGAGCAGGGTCGCATACCTAACACTCAGAATATCTAAAGGATATATAACGCTGAAGGTCGTTCAAGTATGTGCTCCGACCTCGACACTCAGATGAAGAAGTGGAGTCTATGTATGAGGACATCAGCTAAGCCATACAGACGAAAAACACTCACTTTACTGTTGTTATGGGGGACTTCAATGCAAAACTAGGAAAGAGAAGCGATGATGAGTTGAGAGTGCGGTAATTTGGATATGGGCAACGGAACCCCAGGGGACAGAGACTGGCCGATTTTCTGGAAAAAAGGACTCGTTATGATGAATTCTTTTTTCCACAAGCCGCCTCACAGGAAATGGGCCCCGATTAGTCCCGACGGTTCCACGAGAAATGAGAATGATTTCATCTTGACCAACAAGAAACGGATATTTAATGATGTCTCTGTGATTCACATGGTGACTACCCCGTACAAATATAAATCAGAAACTTTCTGAAGACACCCTTAACCTCATGGCTGAACGACGCTCGTTATGACTGCAGTCTCCCGAAGATGCTACGGCACATAGGCAGCTCAATAGACAAATTAAGAAATCCTGGCGGCACGATATTTGTACCTTTAATACAGCTCGTATTAAGGATACGATAGAGCGGAACAAAGGCTCCAAAGTGTTTGCGAGAGATATATCTATTGGGCAAAGCCAGATGGCAAAGCTGAAGCGGGAAGATGGCAGTATAGCATCAAGTAAAGTAGAAGTGTTAAGGGAAGTCGAAATATTCTATGGACAGCTCTACTATTCGGTCACTAAACCTGTTGGCAGTGCGGCCAAAGACCCTAGAGCCAAACTGACCCGACATTATACCGAAGATATCCCGGACATCAGCCTGTACGAGATCAAGATGGCCTGAAAACAGCTTAAGAACAACAAGGCGCCGGATGAGGACGGAATCACGTCGGAGCTTCTGAAAGCGGGTGGATTACCGGTACTTAAAGTCCTTCAGAAGCTCTTTAATTCCGTCTTGCTCGAAGGTACAACGCCAAAAGCATAGAACGAAAGCGTGGTGATACTGTTCTTTAAGAAAGGTGACAACACCTTGTTTTAGAACTACAGACCGATCTCGCTTTTGAGCCATGTTTACAAGGATCATCGCGAATCGTCTCGATCGCAGGTTTGATGACTTCATAAATCACATTCATACGCTGCGGCAAGTGATACAGAAGACCGAAGAGTATAACTTGCCACTATGTCTCTCGTTTGTGGACTATGAGAAAGCCTTCGATTCGGTCGAGAAAAGGGCGGGGTTAACGGCTCCAGCGACACCGTATTGACCATCGGTATATCGAAGTGTTGAAATCTTTGTATCGCCACTGTGTCAGTTCGAGTACAGGAACAGAGTTCGAAAGCCCCTGAAAAAGAGGCGTAAGACAGGGAGACGTAATCTCCCGAAACTGTTTACGACCGCTTTGGAAGATGCCTTCAAGCTCTTGGAATGGAAAGGACTGGGCATCAATATTAACTGCGAATTATTGGATATATTCCCTATCCCGTGGGAATTTCGAAAAATCCCTTCTTAGTGCACCTCTAGGATACTCAAGGTATATGTATGCCAAATTTCAAGTCTTTAGGTCCGGTGGCTTAGGCTGTGCGTTGATATATCAGTCAGTCAGTCAGTGAGTCAGTCAGGACTTTGAATTATATATATATGTATATATATACATACCTCTAGATAACATGGCGGCTACTGTTTTATGGTTAAAAAACTAAAAAAATTGTCAACCTTGAAATTAATTTTAAAATGTATTATTTAAGAACTAAAACTTATATTATCCGACTGCTCCGAAGGCATAAGCCTTACAATTACAATTAGCCATAAGTGTCCCACTGCTGGGCAAAGGAATCCCCTCCAACTCTCCATGCATAAGCCTTAAGCCTTAGAAAGATAATTAGGGTTCTGCGCAAAAAATAAAATCAGTAAAAGCGGGCAAAGCGCGGCTGGTTAATAATTATATTGTTCATGGATATTTTACCAATAATCGGCAGCTGATTAACATCGTACAGGAAAATTAGTTAAAATGTTGTAATTATAATGGACCGTTAAATAACATTTATATTGTATTTTTAGCTATTTTTCCTTCCTGCTAGTAGCCTGATAGCTAATATTTTGTGGTAATTTTCCAATGGCTGATAAGCTACCTTGATAATTTTTTAAGGATATTTCATATGAAAATAAAGCTATTCCTATTTAAAAAAAAAACTCCACACCCTTTATGATGATTAAGACTTATTTTAAGTTTTTATGTGAGTTTTATAATACTAAAATAAATCATCACCATAATTTCAGCCGTAAAACTAATTAATCAACATCCCGTACTGCGCTCGCCAACCCGCCTGGTAAGCGTGGTGAGTATGGAAAGACAGCGCCATCTCTTGTGAACTTATAGACATTTTACACTTTCGATGATTTCTAAAAGACCTTTCCAACCCCTTGTCTAAAAAACAATGCAAATTAGAATGTTCGCTATAACTTTCCTGTAATCTTGACATACACTTCTATTAGCAATAAAAGTTTCAGGTGTTCATCTCTGCAAACTTCGGAGATGGAGAGAGATAAGAGGGGAGGGGGGAACGGTATTTTTTTCAACATTTTTGTAAGTACGTAAAACGATACGGCTTAAATGAAAACTAAAATCTGTTAATTAATGTGCAACTGAAAACCTTTCATATATTACCCCACCTGACCTATTAACTTCACCTAAAATTTTTAGGACCCCCTTTCGGCCCCCTTTGCAATCATAATAAGAATATTTTTAAATTTTTATATATTCCGCATTAGTGAAAAAACGTTGTATATACATTTCAAATTTCAATTCGATAGCATCAGTAGTTCTGAAGATATATTCCATTTAAAATTTCAAGTCGATAGCATCAGTACCTAGTTCTCAAGATATCAATTTGTCATCACACAGAAATACAGACAAAGTGATACCATAAGGGTTCTATTTTACCATTTTGGTCCGACTCTAAAAAACAATGCGGGCCATGTCATTAGAGCGAGGCATTAATGATCCCAAAGAAGAATAATGATCCATCCCGTTTTAGTCGAGTGCCAACCCATTTTAGTAGACTTTTAGTGTTCCGTACCCAAAGGGTAAAAACGGGTCCCTATTATGAAGAGCCGTGGGGTGCCGGCAGTAGAATGTTACCTCTCCTCTCCTACCCATAGATGCAGTAAGAGCCTTCTAAGGGACAACTCCGGAAGATGGGCAGCAGCGTCTTTCCGTGTAGCAACATCCCGTACTGCGCTCACCAACCCGCCTGCCAAGCGTGGTGAGTATGGCAACTACTCCTCATCACACGTTTTACGGCTGAAATGATTACAAAGACTCTGCTGTCCGTCTGTCTGTGTGTATCTCATGAACCGTGATAGCTAGACAGTGAACATTTTCACAGATGATTTCTGTTGGCGCTTTAACAACAAATACTAAAATCACTATAAAATACATATTTAAGGGGGCTTCCATACAACAAACGTGATTTTGATAGAATAATGGTACGCCGTGGGGCGCCGACAGTAGAATGTTTTTGACGAGCTCTGTGGCGCAGCGGGCGAAGGTCCGCCTGCGACGCAAGGGGTTGCGGGTTCGATTCCCGCCTCGGGACAAATGTCTGTAAGATCTGCAGTTATTTGTTCAAGGTGTTCTGGGTGTTTTTCTATATAATAATAAAAATATCTATCTATGTAGTATAATGTATTAAGTATATCAGTCATCTAGTACCCATAACACAAGCTCTGCTTAGCTTGGGCCTAGATGATGCTGTGTGATTTGTCCAGCATTATTTATTTATTTATTTAATGTTGCCCCTCCTTTCTTGCCCATGGATGCAGTATGAGCCTGCTAAGGGATACCTCCGTAATTAGGGTGGCAGCGTTTTTCCGTGTATCATCATCCCGAACCGCGCTCGCCAACCCGCCTGCCAAGCGTGGTGAGTGTGACAACTACCCCTCATGTAGACCCATGAGTGAGGTCTTAGTTCATTAGTGGACGTTTTATGGCTGAAATGAATGAATGGTACGGAACCCATCGTACGCGAGTCTTACTCGCACTTGGCCGATTTTTTGTTCCTATTTAGTACCACTTATATCTAACTAAGACTTAAATGTAGACGCGGCATAAGAAATTATGTGGACGTCCTATGACTGAGATTGTAGTAGTTTTTGTAGGTTGTTTACGTCACAGGCAGCCATTAAGTCTAGGTACACTGAACTTGGAAAACCACTTTGATTAATTTCCAAGTATTAGCGACTAAGTGACCACAGAATGTGGTTTATTGTGTGGTTAGAGTTGTATTAGTAGCTTAGGGTAAAAATTAATGAAACGTCTGTTTGTCTGCGGTTGATATGATATGCCTGCCGTGTGCCGGCATTAGAATGTTACTCCTCAGCTGCAGTAAGAGCCTGCTAAGGGATACCGGAAGATGGGCAGCAGTGTCTCTCCGTGTATGAAAATCCCATACTGCGCCCACCCGCCTGCCAAGCGTGGCGAGTATGGCAACAAACATGATCTTGGAGATGCATGAGGGAGGCCTATGTCCAGCAGTGGACGTAGACAGCCAGTCCTACGGCTGTAATGATGATGATGATTTATCAAATCAGACAACATAATAAGTTCATTCTTTTGTTGGTATGTTGTCTTCAAATCCGTGTTAAAATACAAGGAATACAGGAAATTATGTAGATATAATTTTTTTATGCAAAATATACATAAATACATTGAAGCCGTGTTGGCCGAGCGGTATGTACCCCCGACTTTCAATCCGAAGGTCGTGGGTTCGATACCGGCCGTGCATCAATGGATTTATGTACCCCCGACTTTCAATCCGAAGGTCGTGGGTTCGATACCGGCCGTGCATCAATGGATTTTAAAAAATGTATGTGCACACTTAACACGTGCTTTAACGGTGAAGGAAACATCGTGAGGAAACCCGCGGCTTAGTTAGCTTCAGACCTGTTCTTTCCTCTGACAAATAGCTAACTAAGCTGAGAGGATGGTATAGGTGCTGGGCAAGCCTAATCCATCTAACAATGTCCCAGGCACTGCAGCGTCCCGTACAGCATGATTACCAGTTGCTGACGCTGTATAAATAATCTATAATAGATGCAAATGGCTTTACTTACTTACATTGAAAACATCCAAACCCGAGAAAGATATCTGTGGATAAAACAAATATTTTGTCCCCCGTCGGGAATGGAACCCGCAACCTCCTTTGCCTCAGCAGCTATTAGACTAACCGACCCACGCAGCTCGTCTAAAGTGTAAAACTCTACCACCGGAATATCATCATCAACATCATCTCAGCCGTAGGACTTCTTTCCCTCACTTGGAAAAAAAGTTTTTTTTTGTCCACTTTTACTTTGTCCACTGCTGGACGTGCCTCACTCATGGATCTCCAAGTGGTTGTTGGATTGTTGCCATACTCACTACGCTTGGCAGGCGGGTTGGCGAGCGCAGAACGTGATGTTGCTACACAGAAAGACGCTGCTCGTCTTTCGCGTTGTTCCCGTTCCCGTAGGAATACGGGTAAAATTTATATCCTTGGGTAACATAGGTATGTTACCCAAGGATAATCATCATCATCATCATTACAGCTGTAAGATATCCACTGCTGGACATAGGCCTCCCTCATTGATTTAGAGATCCAAGTGCATGAGGGGTTGTTGCCATACTCACCACGCTTGGCAGGCGGGTTGGTGAGCGCAGTTCGGGATGTTCTTACACGGAAAGACGCTGCTGCCCATCTTCCGGAGATATCCCTTAGCAGATTCTTACTGCATCCACGGGCAGGAGAGGAGGAAGGATAATGTAGCATTCTAATGGTGAAAGAATTTTGAAAATTGGTCCATTAGTTTTTGAGTTTATTCGTTACAAACATACAAATAACAACATACTTACAACAAACAAAATACATAATGTTTCCTCTTTATAATTTAAGCAGGCATATAAAGATTAGTTTTGGCCACGTTTTTGCAGTTTCATCCAAATCTATTCAGCAATCATGACCTTCCTTCATAAACATAATTTATCATTCTTGTAAGAAAAGATAAGATATATAAGTAGGTAGCTACATGTAGTTCTTATCTATACCACAGATTATATAAACTCTATACTTTCATCATCATCATCATTCTCGCCGTAAAACGTCCACTACTGAACACAGGCCTCCCTCATGGATCTCCTTGAGGGGTAGTTACCATACTCACCACGCTTGGCAGGCGGGTTGGCGAGCGCAGTTTGCGATGTGGATACACGGAAAGACATTGCTGCCCGTCTTCCGAAAGTATCCCTTAGCAGGCTCTTACTGCATCCACGGGCATGAGAGGTGGCGTAACACTCAACTGCCGGCACCCCACGGCACTATACTTTACGTTGAAACAATTTTGTTGTACTTACTACCTTTTTTATTTTCAGTATTTTTATTAAGTTTAGAGGTCGTGAGCAATTTCTTTGTTTTCCATAATAATTACCGATGATTATTTTTGTACTTAAGTAATAAATAATTAAAACGTATCTGACGGAGTACCTGAAATTAATTACGTTGAGGCATTTTAGTCGAGTTTGAAAAAGCAGAGCCTCTACCTGCAGCAATTATGTCAAGGCTAGTCATGTTTAAAACTGTTAGGTAACGTGCGCTCCTTGAGAACTTTTCACGTGCAAATTAATATTCAGCGCGACAACGCACCGCTGCCCGGTCTCCTTGATCCCGCCGCGCGACTATTATGTAAATACAGCCTAATAAATCGCAATGAAAAAAAATTGCATATCTCTACAATCTCAAGATATGCGCGGCCCACGCTCCGCGCGCATCATGTAAACACACCAGCGCGCCCGAGGGCGGCGCGGCGGCCGGCGAGCGCGCCATTCCGTCGCGAGACGCCGGCCGCGTCGCACGCCCGCCATGATCGACTACGCGCGTCCCTACGAGCAGAACATGTGCGACGTATACTTCGTGCCCGCCCCGCACACCCCGCAGGCGCCCGCGCGCCTCGACGACTTCCAAGTCTTCAGGAAAGGAACTCACGCATCCCACATCTATGGAAACTACTACTCCGCCCCGACCTACGATGCCTACGCAGATCCGGACGTCGACAGCACGGTCAGCGTGTACCACAACATGGTGACCTGCCGGGACTACTACCGCGACGACTGGAAGAAGAAGTTCGTGGTCGAGTGGACTGAGGACGACACCGTGGCCTGGATCGTGGACACCGTGGAGTGCATGGGCATAAGCGGGTTCGACGTCCCTTACCACAACTTCAGGATCCCCGGCCACGAGCTGCGAAGCCTCAAGCGCGAGGACGTGCAGCAGAGGATGGCGCACCTGAGCATAGACCCGTCCTCGTCCCGTCGAATAGCCGACAACATATTTGAAAAGCTTCACGTCAGACTCAGCGACGACATGATGCCGAGCGCAAGCTACGACAGAAGCATGTACCGATACCCGGAGACTTCGGACCCGTACCAGCAGGAGCACGTCCAGACCATGCTGGACTTGGACTCGCTGGACCACAAGAACCACTCATACATGTCGGATTACAGGCCCAATGATAGCCGGCTGCTGCCTTGCGACTCCAGTGACGATCAGGAGGATGTGTTCCGCTCGTCGGAGAATGCTTCGCCGGAATGCTCTTACGGCAGTGACGGTAGCAAGTCGGGCGATGAGGACGACAAGCGGAAGATGGCCAAGCGGCCGCCGGGCAGGCCGAAAGGCAGCGGACGGAAGATGATCAAGCGACCGCGCAGCGTGTCCGTCCCAGAGTTCCTAAGGAACCTCCTCCTGGATCCCAAATTCTGTCCCACCATCATCAAGTGGGAAGACCATTCGCTCGGAAAGTTCAGGTGAGTAACTTTCATTTAATAAATGGTTCGCAAAAAGCAAATGAGATGCAGTCGTGATGTGTTTGTTGAATCTCGTTGCATTATTCATCTGTCACGTGGTCAGCCACTCACCGCTGCAGTTTTATGGACGGGCCATTGATGTTTCTATGGTTATTGTCAATTACTTGTCTGTTCACGACTTAGGTTTGCTTTAGAACTTGTTTGAGATTGCGTTTGAACAAAATATTTACATTATGGTAGAGTAATTGGAAACACGCATCATTCAGTATTTGTTTGGATTTTACATTATCAGGTCAATATCGAATTTATTTAGGTCATGCTGAAACTTTGCATATAGATGAAGAGCTGGATTGATTGAGGCTACTTTTATCCCGGTTCTACGCAAAAAAAAAAATATTTATTTTAGGAAGGCCATCGACCTATTATATCAGTAACGCTTAAATAGTAACAAGACAAACCGTTTATGAAGCCAAAAGGTCTCCACAGCTAGAATATATTTGCCTAAGTCATTTAATGTACCATCATTACAAAACAGTTCTGGTAATTGTTAACACATTAAAGAAGATGAAGATGATAAGTGTAAAAAGGTGCGTCAAAAGATAACCTACTCTATCTTTTGACGCAACTTTATACATTTATCATCGTGCAATACGATATTGTTGTTTGTAGCACTTGAGTTTGCTATAAAATCAACAACACTATCTATTTCATCGATTTACGAGTAGTAGTGGGATGCCTTCTATCGAACTAAGTTATATTTTTAACTCCCTTTATTAGCTTCACCTGTATCTATGTAAGGTGTGTAACGGAATCTGCAAACGTTGTTTTAACCCACTTTAAGACATCAGATTTAAATAAAACTGCATACTCATGAAGAACCGATGACAATACAATTCGTCTTGTTCTTTAGTTTTAAAAACATTTTTATTTTACGAGTATTTTATGTTTTACTTGCGGTATGAAGACACAGTTCATTGCTAAAAGCTCTGCTTAGTTTCGGGCTCGGCTCTGTGTAGTGTCCAGAATTATTTATGTATTTCAATTTGATGAACATTTAAAAACTGCATTCCAAATATGAAACATCTTTTATTTAATTTTTAACATCAATTTGACGGACATTAAAAAACTGAATTCCTCGTAACGTATTTATTTTAAATCAGCTCTCCTTCTACCTCCATCTATTTGAAATTCATATATTAATTCAGCAACTTATTTTTCTTGTATGACTAAACTTTGATGAGTATTGTTATACTCATATAGCAAGAACTGGAGGTCGATTCTCGTATGTTGTGGTTTTGCATGATTCTTCGTCTCATCTCACTTCTCAGTGTCTGCTCCGAACTTGTCACATCTCTGTAAAAGTCTATTAGTATATTTTTACCAGTGGATTCCACTCGATCGGTTGGCAATAGACTTTGGTGAGATGACGAGAATGCAGAAAGATCGTTTCAATCCTACTATATGCGAAGGTCCGCCTGCGACGCAAGGGGTTGCGGGTTCGATTCCCGCCTTGGGACAAATGTCTGTACGTCTGTAGAAATTTGTTCAGGGTGATCTGGGCGTTTTTCTATATATAATAAAGATATCTATCTATGTAGTCTAATGTATTAAGTATATCAGTCATCTAGTATAATAGTCGATACTCGAAGACAACTTTAATGATTTAACCATTCATACTGCCTAAATTGAATGAAATATAAATACTTCATATAAAATAAACAACTAAGACAGGTTTTTTGTACGAATACAAAGCAATGCAAGAGATCTGCGCCGGGTATAGATCATGCGAAGGTTATCGATGATTATAAAGTAAAGTGATATTTTTTCTAACAGTAGATTAAGAAGAGCTATATTCACAGCTACAGGTAGAAAATATTAATAATGAACAAGGCATTACTAGGCACTTTGTATATAACACTAGAGGATAGGCACAACTGATAAAAGATTTCTAAATTTCTGTAGCCAAGGCTAGGAACGATTATAAAAGTTATGGGAGTCTTAATCCTACATTAGATTTAGAAAAGTTATATTCTCAGCTGCAAGATAAATATATATATTATTATTATTATATATTTTACACGTCATGATCACGGATAAACTGAAGTCTCTAGCGAGTGGGTAGTCTTTAGCAAACGAAACGGTCTCTCTTTCTAAACCTCTGCGAATGATGGCCCTATTCAAATAAGGGTAAAAAACACGTAAATATTGAATAATAATCAAGAATAATACATTTATTGATAACTTAAATTATTATAGGTTAATTATTTCAAATTAAAAAATAATAATAATACTACTTATAGCTAACAACAATATTAGCAATTATATAAATTATATTATGTCAACCAAATCAGCGAAAGTAAAATAAAATTAGATAAAATACTCCATTATATGGAAGTAGAAGATACTACGAGGTATCACCAAGCACTTTGTATACAACACAAAGGTCAGGCAGACACAAGAGCACCGCCGACACGCGACATCAATGACAATGTCTACGTTTTTGTTGGACCTAGCAGCATGCTCTTTAATTATACCATTGAATGCCTATTGCGATAAAAAACACATTGTATAACTCTGCCCTCATTATCGACGGCAACAAACCAACAGTAACTGGCGTTAACTTATATACTACAGCGCACACTGGCGCCACTGAAAACCAGCGCAACAGTAGCATCGAGTAGGTACTACTATTGAAATGCTGAGTGGAGACCCATTTTGTTGTCATAAATATTGATTGTATGTTCCTGTTATGTGTTTAACTATTGTGCCTCAAAATAAACGTTTCAATTCTTATTCTTATATTATGGTTATGAACATCATATTTTATGTAACATTTAAAGAACATTTTTTGAGTTCTACTCAAATTCAATAAGTGTTTGGTCATTTGAACCAAAGGCCACGTAGCAATGTCAATTAATAAGAGAAAAACAAAACACATTCAAATGAAATAAAGCTATTTAAATTTGTTCGCTTCACAAAATGATCACGGATAAACAAAAAGATCTCGATCTCTAAGATCGCGTGGTCAGCTCCCACCCTATCACACAGAGATTCTTAGGACGACCCTAGTGTTTTAATTTCAAGACTATTAGGTTACAAAGATAGCTCATACTTTTAAAATAATAAATCTATGGTTTACGATAACCATAAATATAAGTTTATCGCGTGTAAACCAATAAGCGTACATTAATTGCATTGAGGCCGTCCAGTTGAAGCATCATTAGCTGGACCGGTCTGATGTTGCTAGGCTATGAATATGGCATTAAACTAGCCACAAGACTTAGTATCAAGTCTCTACTATGAATGTGGCTAATACCACAGATTAAAGAAACTAACTAATACGAAGGTTCTATACCTACATTTTTTGTTGAACAAAATTTTATGAACGCGGATCAAATCCCTCAATAATACATATAAAGAGGAAACATTTGTATTTTGTATGTTTGTAACGAATAAACCCAAAAACTACTAGACCGATTTTCAAAATTCACCATTTTTTTTTTTTTTTTAATTTATTTTAAAAGGGACTTTGTCGCTTAGCGACCACACCGTCCCATAAAATCTCTATAAACAAACAAATCTCAATACATACTAGGATAACATAAACTATGATATAACACAAATAAACAAAAAAAATGTAAATAACTTGAAAAACTAATAACTTAAGCCTAAGACTGCTAACTTATATAGCATTTCAGCTTCCTTTGATAAAGGGTCAGCTAAAATGCCGTTAGTGAGGCCAATGTGAATGGTCTCATGCCTACCAAAGCACGCTGCTCTGAACGACTCGTTCCGAACACACTCCATCAAAATGTGCTGTACATCTTCAATCACACCGCAATCTACACAATTAGGAGAAGGGACTTTTTTCATTAAAAAAATTCACCATTAGAATGCGACATTATCCCTGAGTAACAAAGGCTATTTTATCTTCGTATTCCCACGGGAACGGGAACTACGCGGGTGAAACCGCGAGTACTTTGAATGCAATTTTAGTATTATTTAGAAGATAAAGAGATAAACAAGTTATTATACATTATAAAGTGAAATAAAAAACACAACTTAAAGTTAATATAGAGGTACGATCATTTAAATGCACTGATTACAAATTTATTCGAATTATCAAGCTAAAAAATTAAAAGTAAATAGTGCTATGTGTAAAATGTGTCTCAGTCAGTTCTATTAAAATAGATATAATATAGAACCTATACTATTTAATCTTAAAGTTAATAATTGCGGCGCATAATACCAAAAGATACAGGTAAAAAATAACTCTCGCTTTATCAACTAATGGTATAAAATATCGAAAGCTGGGAGGATGTAATAGATGCTGGGCAAGCCTAATGTAACTTTAATGGCCCAGGCACTGTCCCTAGTACAGCATTAGTACCATATGCTGACGCCTGTGTAGGTAAATCATCCTTTATACAAAGTGAAATACAGAGTTCAGTAAGTAGCATATATATAGTACCTTTGAGTATTTTACGTTGTTTCAGCTACTTCTATATGCTGAGTTGCATATACCATAACTTTTTCTTTTCCTAAAGGATACTTTATAACCAGTTGATGATGCAATAAGATCAAAAAAGTGTTCTGACACTGAGCAATACTTGTAACATCCAAGGTGATTTTTTCAAGTTCACCAAGTAGCATCCTACGAAGAAACAAGCAAGCCTGCAATTAAAATTGAAGCTAATTGCCATAATAATAAAGATCACAACAACATAACTACTGGTGTAACTACTGCAGTATTAAATAATCTGCGTAGCTGCAAATGACGGTTGCAGCCGAGGATAATTTAGACCTTATAGTGAGGTAGTTAAGGTGTAAACTGGTCTGTTGTGATGCGAGGCCAGTGTCGATACAAGGTTATGGGAGATAAAAACAAACAGACGCGAATAAGTTATGATTCTCAAAAAGAAGACATTTATATCTTGCAGGCAATTGCCGATACAGGTGGGGGGCGATTCTGGATACTAACACGAGTAAACGTCGAAAATCTAATTGAGAGATGACAATAGTGCTTTTCAAGCTTTTCAAACGGTCGCCTTTGGTCTGTTTTCTATGTGTCCCCACATAAGTATTTATTTACAAAAAAAGTGTATGTTTAAGTAGTCTGTCAATAGGGAGGAAGAAGGAGCGTAAGCAGGGAAGGGAGGCCTCCGAAATATTATCTCGTGGAAATAACATATTGTGCTGGTAAATAGCACGCACAAGATCTACTTTGAAAGGGCAACCCTAACGGACAAAACAATACATTAAAGTACACAAAACCTGACAGAACACTTAGTAAAAAAACCGCACTTTTATCATTAGCATCATTAGATTTACAAAAAATACTTATATACAATCATTACGTAATGGCCATAAGAGTATTTGGCTTGGATACGATTTCGATTCATCGCGATTTGCTGAAAATTAGGCCTCCAGTTGTGGCATCGACTCTAGAGAAACATTCGACACGAATAACCTCGAGGTTTGCTCCTCAGAATAGGGGCCCAAGGACCATTGACTTGACGTTTTGGGGGTATCGAACTCCGCACAAAGATTTTGGGTCCCTTATTTTGAATGATTGCATGATTTGCGAGTTTAAAAGGCAAAATGAGCTTTAGGTCGACTTTTCGCATATACATGCACATGCATCCTTGGGACCTACTTGGGTCAGACCTTTGTGATTTCGTTTTTTTAATATTTAATTTGGAAACCTTCACAAAACAGCGATTTAACCTTTTTAGAGACTGTTTACGATATTTTGTGGACAAGTATATATTTATATGGCGTGACGTGACATGCCTTTCCAAGGGCTTGTCTGTGACAGTGTTAAGGTGCGAAGAAAGGAAGGAGATAAGAGAGGTATTTGTCTTGACAGTGGCAGAATGATGGCTGAAAAGAACTCTCTATACCAATAAATAAAATTAAAGAGTCTGATTGTCACATCAAAATAACAGAATTTTACTCAATGCCATATGAAAGTTCATACGATACACGTACTAACGTAAAAACATTGTTTTGTTATTTGGCCTGTCCGTCTGTTTGTTACGGCAAATCTCCGTAATGGATTGGTTTGGATGGGACTAATAGGCGTCTACACTAATATACAATAATATGTTATATTAATAAAATTATAAAGACGAAAGGTTTTATTGATTGTTTGTTTGCATGCATTGAATAGACTCCAAAACTACTGGAGCGATTTTCAAAATTCTTTCACCATTAAAATGATCCCTGAGTAACATAGGCTAAATTTTATTCCCGTATCCCCACGGAAACGGGAACTGCGCAGGTGAAACTGCGGCTAGTTAAAAACAATTGGGGTTCCGCAAAAAAGAAATTAAATGTAGCGATTCTAACATAA
The DNA here is from genome assembly GCA_963082625.1 of Pasiphila rectangulata. Taxonomy (NCBI): domain Eukaryota; kingdom Metazoa; phylum Arthropoda; class Insecta; order Lepidoptera; family Geometridae; genus Pasiphila; species Pasiphila rectangulata. Next base: position 1,098,972 of record OY720246.1, on the reverse strand, counting down.
AACCTTGTAATAACTCTTATAGGTGAATATTTTGCAGCCCCTCTTATTACGACAATTAATAACCAGTTTGTAATTATTAAACCCAACTATTTTGTGTTTAAATATGATTCTAGAAATCCATATAAAATTAGCTGATAACCATACTGTACGATACATTGAATCGGCGGAGGTCAAAACATGTGCGCAAAGGTCAGAATTTTATGTAGGTACTCATCTGAGTGCTTTATACACACGTTCCAGATGACCTTCGTAACTACTACTCAAAACCATTAAGGTCAATTGTGCATCTTTTTAAGGTAGGTATCAGTGATTTCTACGGTCACTGTTATCGTATACTGAGGAATATAAGGACCTTATATTATTATGTATTGCCGCGGGGTGCCGGCAGTATGTCCGCGGATGCAATAAGAGCCTGCTAAGGGATACCTCCGGAAGATGGGCAGCAGCGTCTCCGTGTATCAACATCCCGTACTGCGCTCGCCAACCCGCCAGCAAAGCGTGGCGAGTATGACAAAACCCTTCGTGCGCGAGTCCGACTCGCACTTAGCCGATTTTTTTTATTATATTTATATATACCTACATTGACTCTACTCTTTTGTGTACCTTATATATTACTATCATTATCTTAGGTGGTAAATACGGCTACCATAATTAACCCCCAGTTATCACTACAATATCTACCGTGGGGGAATACCTGCGATAATTGCATGCAGTTAGAAAATATCCATTTGAGCAGTGTACTTTACATTTTAACACGGGCGTTAAAGGAAACTATCGTAAGAAAACTAGAAAAACCACGGCTTTCATCAGATTCAGACGTATTGACCAGCTGGCTACCCAGTGCACGGGCATCGGGAACCAAGTGATAACGCTTAAAATCGATAACCTTCGAAAAAAACTGACGAAAATCATATTGAAACTTTCTGCGTTCTCATGACAGACAAATGTTAACGTGAAAGAAAATGATAACGCTCAAAATCGATGAATTTGAAAAAAAACGACGAAATTCCTGTTACTTACTAACTTTCTGCGTGTTATTAGTATACAAAATAAAGGATTTTATCGCGTACCTTTTTTCAGTCCTCCCGCGACCATGACCAGGTGCAAGCCTGTCGAAACGTCGGGAAAATAATTAAAAAAGTTATTCCTGTATTTTTAAATCTAATAATATTTTAACAAATCGCGAAAGTTTAACAAGTTTAACTTTCTGCGTTCTCACGATAGACAAATTGTAACGTGAAACAAAATGATAACGCTCAAAATCTATAAATTTCGGCAAAACCGACGTAATTCCTGTTGATATTAACTTTCTGCGTTCTCATGATAAACAAATGTTTTATGCAAAACGTTCGTGATGCATCGACGGCTAAAGAGCGAATTCGAGATGATAGACTTCAATACTGATATGACAAGTTCCGAGCAGACACTGAGGAGTGAGATGTGACGAAATATCACGCAAAATATCACTTTTTACGAGAATTAGCCCCCTGTCCTTTCTTCTGACTAATAGCCTAGCCTAGCTGGGAGGATGGTTTAGGCGCTAGGCCATCTTATATTGTCCCAGGCACTGCAGCATCCCTTACAGCATGAATACTAGTAGTATGAATCATCTTTAATGGATATGATGTGAAAGACCTCACTTACTATTCCGTTTTTCTAAAGATATTACTTTGCTATGCTCTACGCATTAAGTAATTTCTTTATTTTTAAAGTATAATTTAAAGTATAATAATGCATCCTTAATGCCAGCTGATTTTTGACAAGGTCATTGCCCTCTACAAAGAGTTACCACACAAATAAACTAACTACAAAATATTAAAATGTAAAAAAATAATCATACCAACTCCCGATTTTTTTCCCTTTCAAAACTATACTTGTATTTATAGGCTGAAACCCCCCATTTCGGGCTAGCACACATATCGCACCTCCAGTCGTAGACTGACTCAATTCAAAATTTGGGTGAATTAAGTTAAGTATACAGAACGACTCAAAAAAGTGCGCTCTGTCGCCTAGTAAATCAGAAACCGTAATAAATGAACTGTAATAGCTCTCTGTTTCATTTATAGTCAAGTTTTAGTGTGATTTATCAAAAACTGTCAAGGACCGAAACACGTTTTCTTCATTTCCCAAAAAACATGAATTTTGGATTGAGTCAGTCTACGACAGGAGGTGCGATATGTACACCCTGTATATCTGCGCTTTCGTTTAGTTACTAGGTATATTGATAACCAGGAGTTGATCTCCAAGCACTGATCGTGTGGTTGTTGCCATACTCACCACGCTTGGCAGGCGGGTTGGCGAGCGCAGTACAAGAATGCTTGTACACGTAACGACGCTGCTGCCCATCTTCCGGAGGTATCTCTCAGCAGGCTCTTGCATCCACGGGTAAGATAGGGGCAACATTCTACTGCCGGCACCGCACAGCACATTTTATTAAGGAGTAGGTACCTACTCACACTGGTAATAACAATAGATCGAGCTCTTTCAGCATCAGAACAAGTGCTATATTTCATATAATTAGCGCGAAAGCATTAATTGTTAACTATAAAGTTAATGCATTTCCATGCTTTGAAAGGCTTTTAAGATCTATTGTAACTCAGTGTTTTAAAAAAGTTTTATGTTCGTTTTAATGTTTGATTGTTTACATTACCTTGGTTTTTAATGGACTATACATTATACATTAATAATTTTATATAAAACTAGCTATTACTACAAGTAACAACAACTTATTACTCAACAATTACTCTACTTCTATTACTACTACTCAACTACTACTACAACTACTCTACTACTACAAACAACTCTACTTCTATTACAACAACCCAACATAGCCAAGAACATAAACAATTTGATTTAGATTATTACATAATAAACTTTCTGAACGCACATTTAAATATTTGACCACAAAAAAAATGCCATCACATCATCTGGGTCTTGGTATATTTCTGTGTATGATAGGTATAGTCTTTTTGAGGGTTCCATACCCAAAGGGTAACCGTCCGTCCGTCTGTCTGTCTCTCTTTTTGTCACCAGGCTGTATATCATGAACCGTGATAGCTAGACAGTTCAAATTTTCACAGATGATGTAGTTCTGTTTCTGTCTGTCTGTCATAATTCTGTTAATCAAATAAATATTTAAGGAGGGCTCTCATACAACAAACGTGATTTTAATGCCGTTTTTTGCTCGATATTAATAACGGCAACAGATAGACGCTTGAAATATTCACATAATATTTACATAAGATGGTACGGAACTCTTCGTGCACGAGTCCAACTCGCACTTAGCCAATTTTTAAACTGTCGCGATCACGACACATTATTAACACATAAATATTAATAACGCGATAAATACCTGGTTAAATATGTGTTAATGTGTTAATAATTAAAAATAACTAGTCCGATATCTTGGGTGTTCCGCCATGTTGGATTCAGAGTGACGTCATTACATTTTTGAGTTATTCTCAGCAAGCCTTTTAATTTGATACCCATATTATAGGAGTACATTAAAAATAACTAGTCCGCCATGTTGGATTTAGAGTGATGTCATTTCATTTTTTGAGTTATTCTCAGCAAGCCCTTTCATTTGATACTCATATTGTAAAAGTACATTAAAAATAAGTACCTAGTCCGCCATCTTGGGTGTTCCGCCATGTTGGATTCAGATTGACGTCATTTAGTCATTTTTTTTGAGTTGTTCTCAGCAAGCCCTTTCATTTGATACCCATATTATACGAGTACATTAAAGATAAGTAGTCCGCCATCTTGGATGTTCCGCCATGTTGGATTCAGAGTGACGTCACATAGCTGACCATGCATTGTCATCCAAAGAAAACATGTATACAAAATTTCAGCTCAATTGGTTGAAGATATCTGCTTCAAAATTGAGTTGCAAGATTCCGCGAACATAGTTGCATACATACATACATACATACAGGGCAAGCTAAATAAAAGCTTGTAAAAATCAGTTTCCATCCGCAAAACTATAAAAAACTCCTAAACTAGATTGCAATTACGCCGAAAATAATCCCCAAAAACAAGCAAACACTTCCGAGGCTGAGCCGGTCACATACCACCCGGGGGTGGCGCCCCCTGCATCTCCTACTATTATAGATTTTTTTTCTTCCGAGGTTGCCAGGGAGCCAAGGACGGCGCTTCCGGTTCCGCCGCCGTACACGTGGAGGGCGGAACTGATATTTTGTATTTACTATCGCCACGTAGTATTTCATCGTGCCATTTACAAAATAAAACATCGCGCCTCGCTTAGAGAACGATTTCAGGACATTAACATCTGATCTGTTATATCAATATATTTATGAAAACTAAGGTTATATGAAAATCATGGATTTAAAATTTAAACAAATTTTATCAAGGGATAATTAAAAAAATTGTCATCATTTCAGCCGAACGTCCACTACTGAACACAAAGTCAAAGTCAATAAGTGTTTATTCAGTAGAGCAAAAAGCCACAGAACAGTCAATTCAGAAAAGAAGAACAAAACATATTTAAATTGAATAAAGCACATAATTGAATTCGTTCGCTTCAGATATTTTTTTTTCCAAGTGAGGGAAAGAAGCGAACAAGAAACCTCACTCGTTGTTACAACATTTGTCATAATAAAATATTATGCTTAATTTAATGTCCGCAAGGATATTTGATAGTTTGGATATTGCAAGATGACTTTCTTATCGTGGCTGAACCGAGCAACACTCGGCCAAGAGACAATATCATTCAACTAATCATGATATGTGATGTTGATATACGGAAAGACTCTGCTGCCTTTGCAGGCGTTTACGGCATCCATGTACATGAGAGGAGGGGTAACATTCTACTGCCGGCACCCCACGGCCTGTTATATCGCAATATATTAATGAAAACTTACTGTATGGATTCAAAATGAAGACTAACTTTATCAAGATATAATTGGTAAAAGGAATATCGTAATAAATTATGCCGGACACTACACAAAAAATCATCTAGTCCCAAACTTAGGAAAGCTAGAGAACAGTTTCTCTAGCTTTTCTCTATATAAATACTAAATACATATTATTTTGTAGGCTTATTTGGCAGTAGAATGTTGCCCTGTTTTGCGCGTGGATGCAGATAAAATCTTCCAAGGGATACCTCCCGCATATGGGCAGCAGCGTCCTTCCGTGTATCAACATCCTGTACTGCGCTCGCCAACAAGCGAGCCAAGTATGGCAAATACCTCCTCATGGTGATGAGGGAGGCCTATGTCCAGCAGTGGACGTCCTACGACTGAGATGGTGATGATGATGATAGTAGTATCGTAATTCCAGGACGAATGATCTGTATATAATAAAATATTTTGTTGTCACAAACATTCAAAATCTGTATCGATTAAGTTTAGCACTTAGATTTCCTACAACGACTGCACTGATTTTTTTTAAATTGGGCCAAACCCGAATTAAAAACAAACAAAAAATTAAACCTTATCCCAAAAAAAAATACAGTCTACCAAACACAGCTGAAACACATTACATCCTTAAACCTAAATTACCTTGACGAATACAAACAAATCGCGTCTATCCTTACTAATCTGCCACAGCCCATAACGCCACAGTGAATCCCAAACAGCAGATCCACTTTATATCCATCACTAGCTTTTGCCCGCGACTTCGTCCGCGTGGAAGTCATAAAACGTAAAATCCCCATTTTCACGCAGAGCCACTTTGATTCGAAAATATAAATCCCATTTATTCCCTATCCCGTGGGAATTTCGAAAAATCCCTTCTTAGTGCACCTCTAGGATACTCAAGGTATCCAGGGTGTGCCTTTCAAGTCTTTAGGTCCAGTGGTTTAGGCTGTCCGTTGATATATCAGTCAGTCAGTCAGTGAGTCAGTCAGGACTTTGAATTTTATATTATATAGATTATCATCTCAGCCGTAAAACGTCCACTACTGAACACAGGCCTCCCTCATGAATCTCCATGAGATACATTGATACACGGAAAGACGCTGCCGCCCATCTTCCGGAGGTATCCCTTAGCAGGCTCTTAAAGCATCCACGGGCATGAGAGGAGGGGCAACATTCTACTGCCGGCAACCCACGGCACTGCACTTTATACTGAGCTATCACAACCGGAGTGGGTCGTAAAAGCTGACCTTGTCGTGTTTATTTTACGACCGCGTCAATACAAATCGCCGACTAATAGAGTGGTGATGCTTCAGAGGCAAAGCTTGCAACAAGTTTTCAAATTAATAAAAATGATATTAAAATGCTGAGTGCGGGATCACGGTACCGTGCCATATCAAATCATTTTTTACCCCCGACAGATAAGAGGATTGTTATAAGTTTGACCGCTATGTGTGTGTCTGTGGCACCGTGGCTCTTAAACGAGTGGACCGATTTGCATGCTGTGTTCTTTATTTGAAAGAGGTTTTCTGGCGGTGGTTCTTAAAGATGTTTTACCAAAATCGCTAAAGAAGTTAACAAGATATGGGGGTAAAAGAGGGGATGAATAATCAAATGTTTCCAAATATACCCGAGTTTGGTATCAAATGACAGTAAATGGTGAGTAAAATGCAGAACTGAAAGTTATGTTGAAATCGGTTGATCCATTCAGTTATGGGGGGGTGAAAGAAGGGGTGAACACTCGAATGTTTTCAAATATACCCAAGTGTGGTATCAAATGAAAGGGCATAATGGTGTAGATTGCAAAAGTGAGGAAACACATTACAAAAAAAAATTAAGTTACCTCCGATACTAGGCAAAGTGTCGGAGGTTACATAAAATTTTAATATATAGGTATGTATTGTAGATGATTTTATACACGTTTTGAGAGTCTTTCGAAATTTTCGATCTGTGCTATATAGTAAATTATATATGATATATATACACACTACTACACAGCACATATATAATCTATCTATATAAATATAAATAAATCGCCGAAATGTATGTATGCGCATAACTTTGGATCTACTGCATCAAATTGGATAATTATTTGTTTGCTGTGTTCGTCATTGTCAGGACTAGGTCTGTAGTAAAGTAAGTTGTAGACTTGTAGTTATAGTAGTAGTAGTAAAGTTGCAGTAGTAGTATAATAGTAGTAGTGGAGTAGTAGTTGTAAAGTAGTAGTAGTAGTAGGGCGGTGCGAAGTTCGCTGAGACAGCTAGTATGTAATATTATATGGGCTGTGTAATAAATTAAAAAACATTTTCGAAAGTGAGCTGTGTGGTGTCACACTGCTCACTTTCGGTTTAAAAACAATTTTCGAAAGTGAGAAGTGTGATACCCGGTTAGAGGAAACAAGAACCTTTAGGCTAAGAGTGATTTCAGGTCAATCGCCCCAGACTAGATTTGTTTTTGATTTTCGTGGGAGTTTTCCTTGTACGATAAAAATAGGTCTAGATGAATACTAACATGATTTACAGACGGACAGAACTGACAACAGCTAGCATACATGAATATTATTACGAAGTATATCAGCGGGCGAAGGTCCACCTGCGACGCAAGCGGTTGCGGGTTCGATTACCGCCTCGGAAAAAATGTCTGTACGATCTGCATATTTTTTCAGGGTGCTCTGGATGTTTCTCTATATATTATAAAAATATCTATCTATGTGGTTTAATTTGTTTAACCTAATGTTTAACTTAATCCTTCTTATTACATAGATCTAGGATTAATAGGTGAAATAACTCTATTCTCATATAAACACGTGGTTAAGTTACAATTAATTAAATAATTAATCTAAGTTTAACGGAATTTTACCAAACCTTTGGTACCTACCTAAAGTAAACTAATAACTTACTAAGTATTATTAAAATTAACTAGTTTAAACTTTTTGTATATCTCTATATCTTTATTCACAACACGAGCTCTACTTAGCTAGGGGCTAGATGATGCTGTGTGAATTGTCCATCTAGTCGCGAACTAAGTAAATCTTGTTCTATGGTAACCAAAATAAAATCGGCCAAGGGCGAGTCGGACTCGCGTACGAAGGGTTCCGTATCATTATTCAATCAAAATCACGTTTGTTGTATGGGAACCCCTCTTAAATATTATTTTATTCTGTTTTTAGTGTTTGTTGTTATAGCGGCACCAGAAATACATACATCATCTGTGAAAATGACAACTGTCTAGCCAGACAGACGGTTAGCGGTGTCTTAGTAATCATCATCATTTCAGCCGTAAAACGTCCACTACTGAACTAAGGCCTCCCTCATGGATCTCCATGAGGGGTAGTTGCCATACTCACCACGCTTGGCAGGCGGGTTGGTGAGCGCGGTACGGGATGTTGATATACGGAAAGACGCTGCTGCCCATCTTCTGAAGGTGTCCCTTAGCAGGCTCTTACTGCATCCACGGGTAGGAGAGGAGGGGTAACATTCTACTGCCGGCACCCCACGGCTAACGTCTTAGTAATAGGGTCCCGTTTTTACCCTTTGGATACGGAACCCTCAAACATACAGTCGAATTGAGAACCTCCTTTTTGAAGTCAGTAAAACACCCTGAGACTATTTGTTTTTTTTATATACACTATTTTATATATACTATTTGTCTGAGGTCTGCGTGCTATCTGCAGATAATACATACGTCTTGTCCCTCGACGGGGATCGAACCCGAGTACAGTTATTTTGTCTCCCAAGCCAATTCGAAAGTTTCAAACGTATATTGTTTGTTGAAACTTTCGAATCGGCTTGAGATTGGCAGCCGGCGGTAGAATATTACCCCTCCTCTCATGCCCATGGATGCAGTAAGAGCCTGCTAAGGGATACCTCCGGAAGATTGGCGTCTTTCCCTATATCAACATCCCGTACTGCGCTCACCGACCCGCCTGCCAAGCGTGGTGAGTATGGCAACTACCCCTCATGGAGATCCATGAGGGAGGCCTGTGTTCAGTAGTGGACGTTTACGGCTGAAATGATGATGTTTTTTCAACTTTTTTGCAACATTTAAACAAGTTGGCATTAACTTTTATGACGTCACGAGAACAAAGGGCCTTGACACAATTTTGCGGAAGCGTTGGAGATGAAACGAAACAACAGACAACGAAAACAAGCGTTCTATGGCCGAAGATATTTTTCCCAAAAGAATTACAAGAAGAAACTTAAGTTTAGGTAAAAATAGTGTGCCTTTGTCCAGCAGTGGACGTCCTATGGCTAAAATGAGTGTGCCTTTATAAACGAAATAGTTAAGTTGTAGTAAGTGTCATGTCAGCCCCACGCGCGGACGGGCATTCAATCCCATGAAGATGATTTTCTTGAAAAATCGAAACGTGTCGGAATAATCTTCGACGTTACAATCATCATCATTTCACCCGTAAGACGTCCACTACTAAACACAGGCCTCCCTAATGGATCTTCGTGAGGGGTAGTTGCCATACTCACCACGCTTGGCAGGCGGGTTGGCGAGCGCAGTACGATGTTGATACACGGCAAGACGCTGATGCCCATCTTTCGGAGGTATCCCTTAGCAGGCTCTTACTGCTTACACGGGCATGAGAGGAGGGGTAACATTCTACTGCCGGTACCCCACGGCCTGACGTTACAATACTACGTGAGTAATCCCTGATTTTACAAAATGAGTACTCTCTGTGAAGAGTTCATCCGGGGAGGTACCTACTACCACCAAACCTATTTCTGCCGCCAAGCAGTAATGTCTGCATTGCTGTGTTCCGGTTTGAAGGGTAACACCGGGGAAATTACGGGCACATGAGACCTTGCAACTCTGTCTCAGGTGACGGGCGCAATGCAATGCAGCGTTGGTCCGTTACGTTCCGGGTAATACACAGGAATCGAATATTACATACATAAATATTGTTAATTCTATCCAACCACAGGTTGCCTGGAAGAGATCGTTGTTAGCGATAAGGCCATTGCGCCTTTGTTTTGTAATAACTCTATACTTCCTGTTAGTTTCTTGATTTTGGGGTACAATACCTTCAATCACTTTAAATGAACATAACTTTCATCATCATCATCATTTATTAAAATACCTGCTTGAATTGCAGGGTATCATAATATGTGCGTAAGAATAAGAAGTGAACTGAAGAAGTCGGTCGTTATAGTCATCACATCATTTAACAATTTAATTTTAATTCAAGTCTTACTTGACGGAGTTAGAGCAGATTCCGTGCCAAGTGGTCTTGTCCTAGGTAATCTGATATTTTGTAATAAGCTTCATTGAAAAGATTGCGTTTGAACGTTTTTGAATTAATTTAATGATACCTTTTGCAACTCACTTGGGAGAATGTTAAATTATGAAGTCAATTTATAAAAAAAATCTATCTATCTCATCATCATCATCATTTCAGCCGTAAAACGTCCACTACTAAACACAGGCCTCCCTCATGGTCATACTCACCTCGCTCTGCAGGCGGGTTGGCGAGCGCAGTACGGGTTGTTGACACTGAAAGGCGCTGCTGCCCATGATCTTCTGGAGGTAACACTTAGCAGGCTCTTACTGCATCCACGGGCATAAGAGGAGGGATAAAATTTCTACTATATACAAGTGAGCATAATTCATAGTTTTTCGTAAACTTTCGCGATCACAGTTAACTATAACATAATAAAAAAACACGGGAATTTATCGCGTAGTACCCGATTTGAATTCTGATTTTCATTTGATTATTCCCGACGTTTCGACTATGTTTCAAAAATCGTGGTGCCGGTTGACTGTTATCAAAGGTATAAAGCGATAAATTATTATGTTATAAAGCAAATTAATTTCAAAACGTTCTAATTGGTTCTAAATCCAACACCCTAAACGCATCAAAACCCCATCTACCGTCTAACAAAACTTCCATTTAATTCAGACATTATGTAGATTCGCAAAAAAATGCAGAGCTGTTATTCTGGGCTTCGGTTGCCATGGCGACGAGCCCGGGAAGCATCCAGTCACGTGTCGTAGGAACTTGTTTCCGCGTTTCTTTTTCTCCCGTTTTTTTCCCTGCCCGCGCCCCCCGCATCCTCCGTCTAGTTGGGGGGTGCACCCCCTAACAGCTCGTGTACGAGGCTTAATTGCGTCTGTGAGTGTGGTCCAGAGAAATTAGAGCGAGGTTAGTTATAGGACAGAGTAACCAATTTCTTTTGGATGATTTTTTGCTTAGACATGTTTTTGTTTTTAAGACAGAGGAAAATATGTATTAGAATCACCAAACATAAAAAAAACTCTAAAACGTACGTAAATGTAAAATCATTTAACGTAAGATAAGGAAGAGTGAGGCCTCCTAATACAGGTGTTATTACTTAAAAGGAGGCGTCGATTACTGCTATGATCAATGTACTTTTGTGAATAATATTAAATAGAATAGAAATATATTTATTTGGTTTACAAAACAGCACAAATAGTTTGAATTTAATGAAAAAAACTATAAAAACCTTTCCGTTTCTTATGTTAATCTATTTAATCATAGAGTACAGTTAAAGATTATAAAAATATGTGACAAAAATATGGAAAGCAGCTCACTCAGCAAAGAAATACAAAAGTTATTATTGAAATATATTATGTTTATAATTAATGTTATTAATCTACTTAATCCACAAAATAAATTATAAAAATAAATTATTTATATTCATATTATTCTGGCTTTTCTGACGGTTCACTGATGTAATTTTTGTGAGGAAAATATCAATTCTGGTATGAGGCAGAAAATAATTCACTTGGAATAACCCAATCTTTTTCCTCGTCAACTCTCGACATTTTATAAAAACTCAATATAAAATAATGCCGGACATTTTACCAGCCAATTAGTTCCAAATTTAGCAAAGCTTATATATTTTTAAATACTTTTATATTTTTTTTAGTTTTTTTTATTAAATTTATATGATACTTTACCTTTGTGCGATCCTAAAACCTTTGTACCATACTTCTGGCAAATAAACAATTTCATTTAATTTCTAAGCAATTTAAATTTTCTTTTGAAAGGATTTTTTTTAATCTTAATAGAAATAAATTTATCCTAAAACTAAAACAAAATCACACATAAAAACTCAAAATAAGAACGTCAATGAGTCTACCCGCAGGCCATTTCAAATCAAACAAATTTTATTCAATAAGACGACATTTATATGTATTTTTCGATAAGGCCCTGTTGTAGTTGGCCTTGTTCCCAAACTGTTTACGAGGTGCTACTAATTGGTTATTGTTCAAGTTAATTAATAACTAAAATGATATTACAATACAATAATAGTCTCGGTAGCCACTGGGTGCTGTGTGCCATACAATAATCAATTATGTACAAGTAATTTTTATTGATATCCTTGTTTTTATTCAGTGCAATGACGTCTGTAAAAGGTGCCTCGGTATTTAGGTATAAATAAAGTTATAATTTTATTAAAACATTTTACTAGGTATTCATTACTTCCTTGGCAACCCATCATGAATCATTTATAAACAATACATCTATCAGGTAAACATTGGAAAAAATATGAAAACACTGATTATTATCCTATAATAATAATAATAATAAGCCTTTATTTACAAACTACAAAGAATATTACATAAAACATTAAATAACTATTTTGCACTTCGGTTTTTAACCTTAATTCTAGTAATTAGCGCATCCTTGCGACGCATAGGCCTCCTCCAGCTCTTTCCACGTCTTCCTATCCTGTGTTAGTCTTGTCCATAGGGGTCCTGCTACTTTCGCTATGTCGTCGACCCATCTTTTACGTTGTCTTCCTCTTTTTCTTCTCGAACCATCGCGTGGTACCCATTCCGTTAGTAGTTTGGTCCATTTTTCACCTGTTTCGCGTATCATATGTCCTGCCCATTTCCATTTTAATGTTTTTATTTTTACTGTTACATCTTTAAGTTTTGTGATTCTTCTAAGGTCTTTGCATTTCTTTTTATCCATTCTTGTAAATCCTAGCATGCTCCTTTCCATGCTTCTTTGGCAGGTGATGAGTCTTTGCTGGTTTTTTTGGGTCAACGCCCACGTTTGGCATCCGTAAGTTAAAATAGGGAGAATACAGATGTTAAAAAGTTTCCTTTTAGCGGTGATAGGGTAGTCTTTGTTTTTGACAATTTCTTTTAGAGACCAATATCTCTTCCAAGAGTTTGTTATTCTTCTGTCGATTTCTTGTGTCATTTGATTCTTGAATGATATGAGTTGGCCAAGATAGATGTAGGTATCGACGAATTCTATGTTCTCACCTTCTACGATGATATTTGTTATTTCTTTATTGGTCATAACTTTCGTCTTGTTTTTATTCAAAGTTAGACCAACCGTTTTACTCTTTTCCGCTAGTTCTTGTAGCATTTTTTCAAGAGTGCTACTGTTATCAGCTATCAGCACAAGGTCATCAGCGAACCGAAGGTGGTTTAGTAATGTTCCATTAATATTGACTCCGTGGCCTTGCCAATTCAAGTTCCTGAATACCTCCTCGAGTACCGCTGAAAATATTTTCGGTGATAAAGGGTCTCCCTGTCTTACACCACGTTTAACGGGAAACACATCGCCAACAGTCTCTAGTTTCACCTGCGCTGAACAGTTTGTGTAAACATTTTTTAAGATTCTTATGTATTTGCTTTCTATGCCTTGGTTTTTCAGTGCCTGCCAAATTATACTGTGTTCCAGAGAATCGAACGCTTTATTGTAGTCCACAAATGCTAAGTAAAGTGGTTTTGAGTATTCTTGGCTTTTTTCCAATAGTTGTTTTAGTGCGTGCATATGATCGGTCGTTGAGAATCCAGCTCGAAACCCTGCTTGCTCTCTAGGTTGTTGTTCGTCCAGTTTATTTGTTAGTCTTTTAAGTATAACCTTTGAAAAGATCTTGTATACATTAGACATAAGACTTATTGGCCTGTAGTTCTCTATATTGTTTTTGTCTCCTTTCTTATGTATAAGTATTATAGTGCTTGTTGTCCATTGCGTTGGAATTACTTCCGATGTAAGGATTTCATTGAACAGTTTGACAAGCGTATCTATGTTTTCTGTTGGGATCATTTTAATCTGTTCGTTTGTTATATTGTCAGGGCCTGGTGACTTGGAATTTTTTTGTGTTTTAATGGCTAGTTCAACTTCGTCTTTCAGGATGTAGGGTATGTTTTCTTCTTCCCCTGAGTCAGTAAGAGTATCAATAGAATTTTGGTTCGCTACTGAGTATAGATTTCTAAAGAACTGAGTTGCTATATTTAAAATAGATGTTCTTGAAGTTTCCTGTTTTCCCGTTCTACTAGTCATGCATGGAACCCATTCTTTTTTGTTTCTAAGTTCTTTTAGAGCTTTTTTTACTCCTCCTGTTTTGACAATGTGGTCGATTATGCATGCCATTCTTCTTTTTGTTCTGTCTTTTTTTAAATTGTGACTAATTTTTTTACTGATCTCTGTGATAGCTTTCCTTGTCCTTTTATCTTTCTTATTACTGAACATGACTTTTCTTTGTTCTAGAAGCTGTTTAGAGTCTTCGCTGATATGTTCTTTCTTTTTCCTTTTTGTTTTAATTATGGGGCATAGCTTGGGTATTTCAGTGTCATACATTCTCTGTACATAATTTTCTCCATGCACGATTATGTTCGACGTGTCTCGCCAGGTGACTTTTTGGGTAGACAATGAGTTATGATAGGCTCCAAGATGCTTTCTTGACTTTCTAGGTTGTTGTGACAGGAGTGTAGCTCTTACCATCCTGTGATTAGTATTAAAGTTAAAGCTCTTCACTATACTGACATCTTGTATGGCTTTTGGGTTATTCGTGGCTATATAGTCTATCTCGTTTTTGAAATTTCCGTCTGGTGAAGTCCACGTCCATCTGGTCTTAGGGTTTTTCTTAAAGAATGTATTCATAAAAGCAAGATTATTCTCCATTGCCATATCGATCATGCGTTGCCCATTGTTGTTTCTTATTCCAATGCCGTATTTGCCTATTACTTTTTCCTCGCTTGATTTTTGTGTTCCTATTTTCCCATTAAAATCTCCCATTACTATAGTATTTGCATGCGTGGATTCAAGTGCTTTTGCCAGTTCTACGTAAAAATTGTCTTTTAAGCTTCTATCGGATGTCTCGGTGGGTGCATATACTTGTAGGATAGTCCATTTTTGTTTGTATCCAGGTATACTAATATTGAGGATAGCAATACGTTCGGATATTCCTTTTATCTCTTCGATATACTTCTTTAGATACTTCTTTATCAAAAATCCCACTCCATACTTTCCTTTTGTCTCTCCTATATAGTAAAGAATGTAATCATCATGTTCTTCGATATTGTTTCCCATTCGTCTAACCTCGCTCAATCCTAGTATATCCCATTTGATGTTCTTAAGTGCCATGTCTAGTTCCATTAATTTTTCTGTCGTTCGTAAAGTTAGAGTATTAAGAGTTGCTATGTATATTTTATTTTTGTTTGCATGCTTTTCTAGAGTTTTGGTGTCTGAAGGGTGTCGGTCGTAAATCCCCACGGGGACCAGCCGGCTTGGGGGTATTTCATTAAAGTTTTTATAATTTGTTGGTTTTATGTGTTTGTTAGTGTTCCGGTAACCAAAGTGCGCTAATTGCTAGTTTTTATGTGGTCCAGAAAGATTATTATCCTAACGTACGAGTAACATTTTTCCTGTGCAGAGCTTCCGAAATGAAAAACCTTATAATTTTTTTTGATAAGGTTTTTTAGACCTTTTCCTTGTAGGGGGAATTTTTCCACTAGGCAAGGCCCTTATATGATATGAAGTTAAGGTTTGAATTTCAATAAAATGCTAGCCGTAATGGTAAGTTAAAGGGGATTGGGGAAATCCCAACTTTAAATGAGGTTGCCATTTTGGGAAACAATCTAAATTATTCTGAATTGTAGTTTTTCGCTACTTGTTTCAAGGGTAAACAATAATCACCAAAATTTTTAGTTCAGGAGACAGGAAAAAATCAATTGATACATATCGTGATATATACTTATCATGATATATATCCGCTGATATACTACATACATATATCGGCGAACCCTGCGAAAAACCCTAAAGGTACAGGCTAATAATAATAATTTTCATATATTCCGGTGGGGTTTGAACTTACGTCAGTCAAATCGATTCTTGACGAAACGTGACGACTTTAGCTGTTTGTGTAAATTTTACAAACCATATTTATCAACTCGAAAAAGCCATCATTATAACGCAGGCAATCTACAAAAACAAAACAAACTCAACGGCATACAATATTCAAGTCGCGTTTTCTCTGTCACGATCATTACACTACGCGGGGCCTTGCACCAAATTCTCTGTAACATTTCTTTTTCGTGAAAATCTATTTATAACTAGGGCAGCTCCACGACCCCACCTTCCAAACTCGGCTATATTCGTAAGCAGATAAAGTTGCTTTTCGGATGGTCGTTGCTGGAGCGTGGGTACGTATATTTTTTCCCGTAGTGGCTCTATTATATTGATTAGTAAGGCTCCCTCCTTCCGGGTGGCGTCTTTGTGAAGATTTTTCTTATTTTTTCTTTGTTTTCGTAGTTCTAGTTGGTTCTTGTAATTAGGCCGGTCTCTTGATGTCTGCCGTGTTCTGTCGGCTTGAACGCTTGAAATACCCTGAAGCTTTTTCGTAGTTGAGAGTTTTAAGAATTTCCAGTAGAAAAGACGGAAAATGTAATGAAAGTTTCAATCGTGACCTATTTTTCGGTTCCATACTATAAATAAGTCTTAGAATAAAAAATAAGTCTTAATTTTACTATGTTTTTCATTGATGGAAATCCTTCACATTGACTGAAATAAAATGTGATTCGTGAGTGAATCAAGATGCCGTTATCATAGCGTTATCTTTCAAGTTTATTTACTAAACATCAAAGCATTAATAATAGACAAGATAACCCCGATAGTAATATAATCACCAAAACAAGTTCCGAACCTATTTACTGAGTTCATCGAAAAATACGTTCGATTTAAACGAATAAAAAACCAAAACATGCACGTCGGGAATCCCCGCGACCACTTCGCGTATGTGTGTGTACGCGCTTATTGACGCCCACACATTCAAACCACGTCGCAGACAGTTATGCTAATCAGACATAATGAAAACGTCTAGTTTTAATAACGGTATTCGTGACGCAGATAGCCGGAAAACTTGCATTGACAGTCGACCTTGACATTCGGGGAACGTGTCAAATATTGGAATTAATTAAATTATAATATTTCTGCAATGACTTGTTTATCATGTTTGATAAAACTAATTTAAAATATATAGCGACATTACAATTAATCATTTATTTATCCCATAGCACGTACAATTTAAGTTATTTAATAATGCTGAAAATATATTCAACATGTGTGAGTCAGCCTAATTTTGTATAAATAATGTCCAGGCGTAAGTTTGTGTTTATGACCACATTTTGGTTAAAGTTGCTTTATAAGGCTTATGACGATGAATAAAATTAGAAAAATGAATAACAAGAGCACGGATACAGATATTTCAATAATAGTCAAGATTTCATATGTACATGCAGCGCGTTGACGTAATTGGTAGTAGTCACAAGCGCGTGCGCATACTCTATGAGTGTAAAGCCGAATCCACTTTGTGACTGTAGGTAGAGTACTTATTGGTGTCGACTGTGACACCATTGTCACAGGTTGACAAACTATACGTTTATTACTCGCCACGCTTGGAAGGCGGGTTCGCGAGCGCAGTATAGGAAGTTTATACACATAATGACGCTGCTGCCCGGGTATCCCTTAGCAGATTCTTAGGTACTGCATCCATGCGCAATAGAGGAGGGGCAACATTCTACTGTCACCACCTTACGGCAATAAAGCAGTTTATTATTATAATTAAAAAAGCACATAAACATGGATATTATTGTAATCAAAATATCATATTTTTTATGGTTATCTAGATATAATCTGACGTTTGAATAGTGCCGTGACAGAAGAAAAAGCGGAACTATAGACCAATCTGAAAACCATAAACAATGACTTTTTTTAAACGACCTTACTTTTGTTTGCTTACACCTTGGTATAGATGTTCTAGGACAAAAACAATGTTATCCGTTCAATGTCTAATGAATAGTCTGTTTTAAACTCTCGCGATCATAATACTATTATAATGAACGGCAGGCTGATTACGTATCTCGCGACAGGTTTGCAACAGACGTAAATCTCGCAATCATCGCTGTCTAACGTCAACTCCTTGAAGAATCACGTAAATCTTATCTAGGTATTTGTTACTTAATTATTAGTTATTACATCACACATGTGAATCATAAAATTCACAAACTTTATCGGCAGAAGATAATGTATAAAATGGGGTCTTAAGAATTCTAGGAATCAATATTTTATACCACTAATTTTAATTTTACACATAATTTTAATTTTAAAATAAAAAATATTATAAAATGAAACATTGTTGATAGCAAAAGCCAGTGTTTAATGAATTAACACTTTATTATACGCAACAGTGGTTGTGACCTATATTATGAAATACTAGCTGTTGCGGCGAACTTCGTATAGCACCTACTACTACAACTATCTACTGCTACTATACTAGAACTACTAACTACTACTACATAATATTTCTACTACTCTACTATTACTCTACAATAGGTCTTGATAATTACAGCATAATGTAATATTTTGTAAAGATTTTAATAAATAAATCAATGATTGATTGAACTACTACTAATACTTCTACTACTACTCTTGTATTAATCTACAACTACTATACTACTTCTAAAAAATAAACATTTTGAGTTTAAATTTATGTTACATAAAATACTATATTAAAGTGTGAGTAATAGTTTTCCTTTTGTGAAATAACTACGATATGTTTTTTGACAAGAAACAACACTGACCTAGTTTTATTGCAAAATTATTGTCAATCAATAATCAAGTCAATGTTATTGTAGTGTTTGACATACAAAAATAAGTAGAAGACATAGTTTATATATTATGTCACAATCTATATAAATAAAACATAGTCGTGTTAGTTACACTACATATACAATTCGTAAACGGCTAAACCGATTTCAATGATGTTAGATAATTTTGATTTATCTGAGCCCTGGCTATTTAAACATCGTAAAAATTCACAGGAAAAAATAATTATAAGGTAAATTAATTTTCCCATTCATTTTATACGGACGGTGTTATGACATTTTTTGGTCGTCAAATATTTAAAAGTTCGTTCAGAAAGTTTCTATTATGATTAAACTCAAAATGTTTATATTTTAGCAGTAGTATGTATAGTAGTTGTAGATAATCATCATTTCTGAACGAGTTTACTTTACCGTAACACAGTTTTTAACTAGCACGGGAGGTAAGGTCTTGAAAATTCGGCATTAGACAAAACATTTTAAATAAATAAATGAAATGAGTTAGTTCCTTGTTAAAGCAAGTGCTACGTGTTAAAACAGTTTATATATTAAAACATTTCTAGTTAAACTCGTATAGGTAAAAAGTCATATTTATACTCGATAGCGCTAGGTGAAATGAAAATCTAGTAAGATCCTTATGAGAATTATATATTTTTATTATCATCATCTCAGTCTACGTCCACAGCTGGACATAGGCCTTCCTCATGGATCTTAAAGATCATGGGGGGTTGGTGCCATACTCGCCACGCTTGGCAGGCGGTTTGCCGAGCGCAGTACAGAATGTTAATACACGGATAGATGCTGCTGCCCGTCTTAGGTATCCCTTAGCAGATTATTACTGAAACAAACAAACATATTCAGAGCCGGCCGTAGAATGTTACCCCTCCTCTCATGCTCGTGGATGCAGTATGAGCCTGCTAAGGGATACCTCCGGAAGATGGGCAACAGCGTCTTTCCGTGTATCAACACCGTACTGCGCTCGCCAACCCGCCTGCCAAGCATCCACCAGGGAGGCTTGTGTTCAGTAGTGGACGTTTTTCTCACCAACATTTATGATTATTTACAATCATTCGAGATTCGCACGTGCTGATGTAAACACGCCTCTACCACTACAAAGATACGGGCCAAGATATAAATACAGTTTCACCAATTATGTATAGTGGTATAACTCGGCAGCAGGTGTGAGAAGGACAACATGAGGAAAACGTGAAATAGAATAGTAAAAATCGCGATAGCGCGAACTTTTTTCATCAATGATTCGAGATATCTATCAAATCTGTGCTGATAAAAATATGTAAGGTTAATTCTCTATTTTTAAACCACAGTTTGGATATTTACGTTTGAGCAAGTTATTTTTGTTCCTCGGTGACTTTGATATTTTCTTTGTGGGTTATATTTTCTTCATCATACGTCATACATAATACACCGTGAGGTTCCGGCAGTATAATTGCCGTCCACTTTTACCCGTGCGTGCAGTAAGAGTCTGCCTAGGGATACCACCGGAAAATGGGCAGCAGCATCTTTCCGTGTATCAACATGCTGCGCTTGCCAACCCACCTGCCAAGCATGGTGAGTATGGTAACAACCCCCTCATGATAAGTACTTGGAAATTTATGGGGGAGGCCTGTGCCCAGCAGTGGACCTCCATCACACGGCTGAGATGATGATAATAACATCATAATAACATGGCTTTAACTCAGAAATGGAAGATATATACAAAAACCGGTCGACATATTATATATATATGTATATATATAATTAATTACATACAGTAGCGTTGGGCTTAATCGTTTTGATGATGCAACATGCAATATTATTGCTAATATTATGTATATAAAACAATACAGCTAACATTTTTGATTTGAACCTTTTTTTAAGAAAATGTGTATATACTAAAAGTAGTTTAGAGTAACTAATTATTGTACTATTCGATTACGTATACATTATAAAACTAATTAAATTTTAATACAGTTTAGGTAGCATAACACGGTCATCATATTACGAGACGGAATTGCCAAAATAAATAAAAAAAATTGGCTTTCGGTTAAATATAAACCAGAATAATAGTGATATTTAATGTTTCTTTTTTAAAAATTAGATGAAATATAATGTTGTATTATAAATTACTAGCTTATGCCCGCCACTTCCAATGCATTGTACCTACATAAAATATAGGCAAGTTTTTACGTGAAAGAGTAACTAACATCCATACCTACATACATACATACTCACATACTTTCGCATTTATAATATTAGTAAGATTTTTTATATGTTTTGGTTAATAACATGTACCAAAATCCATCTAAATATTAATATTTGGGCTTTCTCAGAAGCTTGGTAAAACAGTATGCTCTGTTTTAGCAAGCTTCTCTCTGTCATAATTTATTTATTAAAACCTAAAAATAAATTAATTTTAGTAATATTATTAATTTATATTTGCGAATTGGATACATAAATATTGACATAAATCATTACAAAATCGTTCCGGCATTTTCACACAATACCGAGAACGCTTTAATTCAGACGACATGTGAATTGGAAATGACGTGTCTGAGTCCTACACTCTGTTAACAACTCTATTTCTTTATGAATAGAGCACATATTGTACTGATGTTAGGTGACCTCGTTGACTTCAGAGAATTCTGTCAATTGGTTTCTTAGAAAATCTCTTTGTCAAAAACTAAAACAAACAGTCATATATATATGTATATTATATATATATACATATAACAACCCCTTTCACATTGCATTTAATAATATATATTGCATACCTAAAATTATATAATTTTAGGTAAATGCAATGTGACAAGGGGTTGTCTCAGGGTGACGGGCGAATGCAATGCAGTGCTGGTCACAGTTTAGGTAATTTTTTTTATATAATCATATAACCTATAGTGTGTCACACTGTTGGGCAAAGGTATATCTTATTATTACAGGGACATTAAAACGAACTCTCTAATTACCATAGTTTTTGAAATCATCTACATTTTAAGAAATCCTCTGATGCCCGTGGATGCAGTAAGAGCCTGTTAAGGGATACCTCCGGAAGATGGGCAGCAGAGACTTTCCGTGTATCAACATCCCGAACTGCGCTCGCCAACCCGCCTGCCAAGCGTGGTGAGTATGGCAACTACCCCTCATGGAGATCCATGAGTGCCCTGTGGCCTGTGTTCAGTAGTGGACGTTTTACGGCTAAAATGATGATGATGATGATATTTTATGATGGCACGGAAGACTCGGTGCGCGAGTCTGACTCGCACTTAGCCGATTTAATTTTATTGTTTCGACCTTCTTAACCACAAATGGGCTTGTTAGGCTAACAGTGCTATTACGACTATGATTTTTTACGAGTCGTGAGATTTTGTTGACGAAAGATGGCTGTTCTGATATTTTAGACTTTTAACCGACTTCAAAAAATAAGGAGGTTCGACTGTATATTTTTTATGTACTTATGTTCACCGATTTCTTCGTCAATAGTGGACCGATTTTAAAAATTATTTTTTATTCGAAAGAGTGCACTTCCGTGTGGATCCATTTCGATTTGGTCCAGTTCTGACAACAGGATCCATGAGAAAACCATGAGAATCTATGTAAGTCTTAATTTCATCAAGTATTTTAAAGCAATACATTATTTATCTTATTGAAGTCGGTTTTCGTTTTGTGGACAATTTAAAGGATTATTATTTCTTGACAAAAAAGGGGTGTTATAAGTTTGGCGAGTGCCGCGGGTGCCGGCAGTAGAATGCTACTCCTCTCTTGCCCGTGAATGCAGTAAGAATCTGCCAAGGAAGCCTCCGGAAAATAGGCAGCAGCGTCTTTCCGTGCATCAACATCCCGTACTGCGCTCGCCAACCCGCCTGCCAAGCGTGGCGAGTATGGCAACACCATGATCAGAACTTGGATCTCCAAGTCCATGAGGGAGGCCTATGTCCAGCAGTGGACGTGCTACAGCTGTGATGATGATGATGATGATGACTTATTGTCGGGGGTTACTTTAAATGTATAATTTTAACGTGCTTTTTATCGTTTATACTTTTGTAATTTTTCTTTGTGTATCTGCTGTAGTGGCGCAAATAAATAAATAAAATACACACGCCGGCAAAATTAAGGCAACAAAGGTAAAAATTGAATTTTAAATTTTATATTAATTTCAGTTTTGTTTGTTTTTAGGGTTCCGGACCAAAATGGTAAAAAGGAACCCTTATAGAATCACTCTGTCTGTCTGTCACAGATGGATATCTCGAGAACTACTGATGCTATCGACTTGCAATTTAAAATGGTAAAAGACAACAGTTTTTTACTAATATAGCATATATAAAAATGTTAAAAAATATTCTTATTTTGATTGCAGGGGGGCGGATAGGGGATCTCAAAAATTTTAAGTGAAGTTACTAGGCCGTGTGGGGTATCATATGAAAAGTATTCATTTGAACATTAATAAACAGTTTTAAGTTAGTTTTCCTTTAAACCGCATCGTTTTTGAGTAATTTACAAAAATGTTGAAAAAACGACCATTCCCCCCCCCTTATCTCCGAAGTTTGCAAAGATAAACCCGTGATACTTTTTTAGCTAATAGAAGTGTATGTAAACTTTATAGGAAAATTATAGCGAACTCTCTAATTTGCATAGTTTTTTAGACAAGGGGGGTGGAAGGGGGGTTTTCAAAATGTTTGTGAAGTTAATAGGTGATGTGGGGTATCATATGAAAGGTATTCATTTGCACATTAATAAACAGTTTTTAGTTTTCCTTTAAGCCGTATTGTTTTTGAATTATTCACAAAAATGTCGAAAAAACGACCGTTCCCCCCCCCTTATCTCCGAAGTTTGCAGAGATAAACCCGTGATACTTTTACAGCTCATAGAAGTGTATGTAAACTTAATAGAAAAATTGTAGCATACTCTTTAATTTGCATAGTTTTTTAGACAAGGGGGGTTGAAGGGGGGTTTTCAAAAATTTTGTAAAGTAAATAGGTAATGTGGGGTATCATATGAAAGGTATTCATTTGCACATTAATAAGCCGTTTTTAGTTTTCCTTTAAGCCGTATTGTTTTTGAGTTATTTACAAAAATGTTGAAAAAACGACCGTTCCCCCCCCTTATCTCCGAAGTTTGCAGAGATAAACCCGTGATACTTTTAAAGCTAATAGAAGTGTATGTAAACTTCATAGGAAAATTATAGCGTACTCTCTAATTTGCATAGTTTTTTAGACAAGGGGGGTGGAAGGGGTGTTTTCAAAATTTTTGGAAAGTTACTAGGTTATGTGGGGTATCATATGAAAGGTATTCTTTTGCACATTAATAAACAGTTTTTAGTTTTCCTTTAAGTCGTATAGTTTTTGAGTTATTTACAAAAATGTTGAAAAAAATAGTGTTCCCCCCCCTTATCTCCGAAGTTTGCAGAGATAAACCTATGAAACTTTTATTACTATTAGGAGTGTATGTAAAGAATAGAGGAAATTTATTATAATCTCTCTACATAGCATACTTTTTTAGAAATCATCGAAAGTGTAAAAAATCTACATAAGTTCCGCTATCAGACAAGAGATGGCGCTGTCAAGGTTCTCCAACAAATATTAAACCGCCTTTGTCATAAATTATATTGTATGATGGCACGGAACCCTCGGTGCGCGAGTCCGACTCGCTCTTGCCCGGTTTTTTTTTATTAAAATTATGTTAATGTAAATTATGAACAGTTTGACGACGATTTCTCAGAGTTTGCACTCTTATAAAACGTCAGTTGCCCGATTCCTTCCTTGTCCTCGCCGACGCACGTAAGACCCCGTTTGTCTGTACCGTTCAACATTGCGATAGACCACAGATACCGACCCACCCAACACTGTACTCACTGAACGGTAAGAGAGACTTGCCTCGATCATTGTTACGGCTCTGGCAACTTCAGGTGTAGGTAATATGAGTGATTTTGTATTCAATACAATGTATTCTCTTCAAAGATTAACAGTAGAATGAACTAAAGTCAGCTTAAAACACGTTAGCATTTTGTTAATGAATAACACTGACCGTAAAATTGTCAACAAACACTCAAGTGGGTATAATTTAATGTTTAAACATCGAAGAACAAAAACTTTTTTTGGACATCATGCCAAAGAGGTTAGAGATTCAAAAAAATATTCCACTTACAAAAACTACCCAACAAGTTGAAAAACAAACGAGGTTTCTTGCCTGTTCCCCTAATTTTGCCGGTGTGTGTAAATAAACTAACACTCTCTGAAACGTATGTTCGTAATCAATATAATATAAAACTCTTCCGTTACTGACTGAGTGACTAACAGACAACGCACAGCCTAAACCACTGGACCTAGAGACTTGAAATTTGGCACACATATACCTTGAGAATCCTAGAGGTGCACTAAGGAGGGATTTTTCGAAATTCCCACGGGAACGGGAACTACGCGGGTGAAACTGCGGGGTGCGGCTAGTCTTCTATATAGGGTCAGCACAAGCTTATCGAAAATAATCGGCCGGCCAATAGTTTGGATTAAAATAACCAAAATAATTAAAATAAAAAAAAAAAATCGTAAAAAAATCTAAGAAAATCGACTAAGTCAATGTTGGCCGGCCGATTATTTACGGTAAGCTTGTGCTGACCCTATATAGTTTTTGTTACAAGATATTCGATAAGCCTAATTATCCAAATCATTAGGGCTGGCTGATAAGCTTATCAGTAGCAGGAACGATAAGGGTTACTTTAATTAAGTCAAAATATTAAGGAGCTAAAACAATTTCCTGGTTATTTAATATTATCTGTTATTTTTTTCTAGTTACCAATAAGTTTCCAAGTAATTACAATATATACGCCAAAATATTTTGCGAAAACTATTTCCTTTATTTAATACTAGCCGCACTCCGCGGTTTCACCCGCGTAGTTCCCGTTCCCGTGGGAATACGGGAATAAAGTATAGCCTATGTTACTCAGGGATAATGTAGCATTCTAACGGTGAAAGAATTTTTCACATCAGTTCAGTAGTTTCGGTGTCTAATCAATGCATACAAACAAGCAAACAATCAAATCCTTCCACTTTATTCTTAGTGCAGATTCATCATAATTTCAGCCGTAAAACGTCCACTACCGAAAACAGGCCTCCCTCATGGATCTCTATGAGGGGTAGTTGCCCTACGCACCACGCTTGGCAGGCGGGTTGGCGAGCTAATTTTAACTCAAAATTACACAATAATGACTATGATAATGATGAATAAATAAATACACTTGCGAGCTTGACCCTTAAAAGAGTACTCTTAGAGTACACCTTTGTCTTTCCTCCGTCGACCGAGACACGTTCTTGGCTTGCCCGTTGACGAGCTCACCGCCGCTAACCCAGAGGTGACGTCAACCCGTCCCACATTAGCTGCTAGGCACACATTCAATAACCGGTCCCGCCGGCGGGGCCGAAGAATACACTCTTCTGTCTTAAGGTGCAGTTTTGCATCTGGACGCTAACCATCACTACACACAAAAATCTGGCAACAGTCCAAGCCGTGGTTCGAACCTAAGTGGTGCCCTTGAGCTTGTTGCCCCAACCCAACTTTTGCGGCTGGGCGCCTTCTGCGCTCGCCATAGTCCGGTAACGTTGTCATGGCCATCTGCGGTCAACAACATATGATGTCATTTCGAAAAAAAAGCAGGAGGCTATTCTTACTCTATCGCTTGAAACAGAATGAAACCCTTTAGTGACCTTCGCAAACGGAAGCCCAAATCGAAAAATTGACTTGCAACCCTAAAATGGTTTTTAAATACCTATACAACGATAGAATAATCAAGAAAATAAGTGTAAACCTTCGTAAAGAAAGCCGAAGACAGACAGACCGACAAAGCGAAACCTTAAGGGTTTATTTTACTACGGAACCCTAAAAATACAATTCAACAGATCATTTCAACGATGATCTGAATTGAAATTTGATTTTAGCAGAGCCATCTAAGACATGAGATGTTTCTTCAACAGTTAGTTTTAATCACGTGAAATACCGGTTCTTTTCACGTGATTATAAGTTGACTTTAAATTCCGGACTGTCACGTTTCGAAAAAGGAAGAAAAGTTTCAAGAAAGTCCGCACAGAGCAGGCACGTGGTACAATGGTTATGTTAATTGTACTTCTTTGTGGCAGAAGCTGAAGCCGTGTTGGCGGAGTGGTATTATTTATTATTATTATTATTTGTTTAATTTACTTTAACTAGAACGATACACGTACCAATGGTAACGGTGGGCCAATAAAGTGGTCTACCAGTTTTGACAAAAGTATATGTGAGATATAATTATCGCTAAGGTTGAATTTTCTGAGTGTAAGAGATGCAAAGGAAAACCGACCTTGTTGTTCGTCGTTCAAATTAATTTCCGCTGTGGCCGTAAAGGTGGTAAACGACATTTTTGTCCGACTGTACGTCGACTGTCGATCCGAAGGTCGTGAACCAATGGATTCTTCTTTCTTCAAAAATATATGTTCACATCTAACAATGCTTTGACGGCGAAGGAAAACATCGTGACGAAGCCCGCGCCTTAGTCAGCTTCAGACGTACTGACCTGTTCTTTCCCCTGACTTATCCGACCGGGAGGACGGTATAGGTGCTGGGCAAGCCTAATCCATCTAATATGTCCCAGGCAATGCACTTGCTGTTAGTGATATTGGCGTTTGACAGCGATGACCGCGAGATTTACGCCTGTTGCAAACCTGTCGCGAGATACGTAATCAGCCTGCCTAGTCGTGGCCATAAGTGTCGAAACAAACTTCTCTATAATAAGTGAGTAATCGAATACAAAATGTATGGTAACTTATGACGTTGGGTGCCGGCAATAGAATGCTCCTCTCATGCAGTAAGAGTCTGCTAAGTGATACCTCCGGCAGATGGGCAGCATCGTCTTTTTGTGTATCAACATCCCGTGCTGCGCTCGTCAACCCGCCTGCCAAGAATCAAGAATCAAAAAATACTTAATTCAGTGCGGCCGCATGGACCTTATTGACGCGTCACAAATCACAAAATAAAACAACACAAACTAATAGAATATAGCACATAATTGAATCTGTTCACTTCAGATGACACGCGAGTTAGGAAAAGAAGCGAACAGAACTCGGTTGTTGTAGTCATCATTTAACAATTTTATTTTGTCATAAGTTACATTTGACGGAGTTGAAGCAGATTCCGTCCCAAGCGTGGTGAGTATGGCAATAACCTCTCATGATCAGCACTCGGCCATGAGGGAGGCCTTTGTCCAGCGGTGGGCGTCCTACAGCTCAGATGATGATGATGGTGACTTACATGAGGATATTATTAAGGTTACCAGTTGCAACACCAAAGTTTACCTGACGTCAATAAAAAACAGAAATAAGTATTTTACGAAAGTCCCAAGTCAAGTATTTCAAGTTTGCGCGTCGAACAGGCTCTTGCCGCGTAGTAAATAACAAGATTCGTCATTTTGAGGGCCAAACGAGTTCTGCACGTGATTTTGGGATGATACTTAATGTTTTTTGCTCAATTTTCTGAAGATTACCCTTACATATACGAACTTAGTACGTAAACACTATATGGCATGTTGAGCTGCTTGTGGCAGAAGCTGTATTGACCAAAGGTACCTGTGATTTCCTTGACCGATGTTATACATTCTTGATTTTGATAAAAAATTACCAAAAAATAAAAACAATGTTTGAGTGGTGGTCAAGAGAAGGTTACAGAGTTAGTGTAAGGTGTAAATGTCCTACAGTCAATAATATATTTATTTCACTTTCAAAACACTCGTGCGTGAGTGTGTAACTGTGGTGTAACTCACAAGTGTTTTGTAGGTTTCCAACGTGTTCTGTTCCAACACTCCATTCCCTGATGAAAGTTCACTAGGAGGAACTATTTTACAAGCTTTTATTTAGTTTCACCTGTTCCGATGTCTGTAATCAAATCTACCGTTACCGATTGAGCTGAAATTTTTCATGCCTGTGTAAATCGGATGACAATGAAAAATTATTATGACGTGGAGCTGATCTGATGATGGAACTGGAAGGTGGCCATCGGAACTCGGTAGTTAAACGACTCAACCCTATCGCGTTGGGACTCGTTTGATTCGTCTTGACGAGTACTTTAGTGCTGGATTGTAACCATAAACAAAAAAAGAAAATAAGCTTTTATTGAAAATTTTTTTTTAAACTTTCGAAAAGTACAGTTAATAATATAATTTTATATTTATTATAGAAAAAAAGTTACTAATCATCATCATTATCATCATCTCAGCCGTATGGAAACAACCCCATGACCAGTACATGGTTCGATGAGGGAGGCCTATGTCAGGATCAGAATCCAGAATCACATTAAGGCCGGGTAAGACCCGTCTTTATGATAGTGTTAATTATTAATTGCTCATTTAACGACAATCTAATATTAATGATCAAAGTAGTTAAGCTGTGTGTCTGTTAGTTGCTATATATTTTGGTTCAAGTTTATGAATTTCATACTATTTAACGGGACTTTATCGCTCAATTACCTTGTTTATTATTTTCCGATGTTTAGAGTGCCCTGCTGCCCTCGTAGTCAAGGGTGGACAAGTTTATTTAGATTTAGATTTATTTATTTAACAAAGAGTTTACATTATAATATGGTTAGTAGCATCCTTAAGCCTGTATTAGGTTTTATATATGAAGTTTATGAAGCTGATAGTATGACGCTATAGCCTGATGGATGAGTTGTAATTTACTCAACCATGTTCAGTATATTTTGTGTATAATATAATATGTGACTAAATAAAACATTACAATACGGACAGGAAGAAGAGGACGTGGCGCGGGTAAATGAGTCCCCAACTCAGCATTGTATAGCACCTGGACAGGCTCAGATGCTACGCTGGTTTTCAGTTGGGGCCCCGGGTGATTTCACGACCACGGAGAGAAGGAGACAGGAAAGGAATAGAATAAACAGACGGACGGCAAAACAAAATCAAACTCAAACAAACAATAAAACCGTATACAAAATAAAAAGGTTCAAAAAAAAGATTAAGGTAACAAATTACAGTATTTTACATTTAAGAAAAAGAAAACACTGCTGGGCATAGGCCTCCCTCATGGACAAAGAGGTCCAAGTACTGATCATGAGGGGTTGTTGCCATACTCACCACGCTTAACAGGCGGGTTGGCGAGCGCCCATCTTACGGAGATATGCCTCAGCAGATTGGCAAGAGAGGAGGGGTGAAATTCTACTGCCGGCACCCCACGGCGTCGGTCTTATATCCTATCTCATGTTATCATATTGTATATGCATACAGCAAATATCTAACGCTTTTTTTTAATAGTTGCCGATGATTATAATCAGTAGATCTGCCATGAGTTTTCACTATCTATACAAGTTAGCGACTGTAGTTAAAAAAATATGAAAATCTGTACAGCGCCTCTAGCGGATAGTTCGGTACTAAAATACGCATTAAACTATACTACAGCGACTGTCGTTTGGGCTTAATTTGCTTAGAATTTGGTAGCATGAGTTACACATCTAACAGATGTCATAGTAACGTACTATTACTATTACGGCAGGCGATCTAACAGTGACAGCTCATGGTAGACACACTGGTACGCGAACGGCAGGTTTCGTCTCCAAGTGCTTATAATTGTTGACACGGTATCCAAGGACACCATTGCATTTTCCGGTTCATGTGAACTTGTGCAACATAACTGTTATTGAGATAGGCCGAGATACCATTAAACTACAAAGGCACTTGCTACTTTTTCCCTTAGTCGTATGCGGAAAACAGAGACATTTCTAGTGCACGGAAAAACCTAGGAATTAGATCTACTTGTTAATAATATAAGTTTTAGCCGCACTCCGCTGTTTCACCCGCGTTGTTCCCGTTCCCATGGGAATACGGGGATAAAATATAGTCTATGTTACTCAGGGATAATGTAGCATTCTAATGGGGAAGGTTTTTGAAAACCGGTCCAGTAGTTTTTGAGTTTATTCGTTAAAAACATACAACAAACAAATCTTTCCTCTTTATAATATATGTATATATATACCTCTAGATTAGGTTCTCGCTAAGCTTGTGCCGTACGCCAATATTCTGCTCTTGTTAGAAAACTTCTTTTGTTTTATGGCATTCATCTTTTTGCGTTTAGCTTTAAGGATCGGCCAAACCTGCGCGTCAGTAAATACAACTCTACCAACTGTAACATTCACTAATACGATACGATACAAAAAATAGTGATCCTTAAAAACGCCTAAACAAACAAGAAAAAGAAAAATGCGCACATAAACAATAAAAATAACAAATAAAATTATGACTATAATTTATTAGAGGGTTCTAGTTAAGCTTAAACAAAAGTGATCAGAATCTATGACCGTAACTAAAATCTAAATCTCGCGGTGAGTACGGCAACAATCCCCTCATAATCTCGGAGATCCATGAGGGAGGCCTGTGACCAGCTGTGTACGTGGAAAGCAGTCACATTGAGAGATAAACTAAAATCTAGAATAAAAAAATCCAATAATATTAAAATCGGCAAAATCAAATACAACAAGTTTAACTTAACTTTAAATTTATTTATCATCATCAAATGATTTGGCTGAAATCAGCCGTAAAACGTCCACAACTGAATGAATGGTAGTTACCATACTCACTTGGCAGGTGGGTTGGCGATCGCAGTACGGGATGTTGATACACGGAAGGACGCTGCTGCCCGTCTTCCGGAGATATCTTTTAGCAGGCTCTTACTGCATCCACGGGCATGAAAGGAGGGTACACATTCTAGTGCCGGCACCCCACGGTATGTTACATGTCTGTACGGAAAGACATCTTGCGGAGTAACATTTTACTGCTGGGTCACGACTGGGGGGCAAACCTATTTTAATCTGGTTACGACGCGAGCGAAGCGGCGGGCAGTAGCTAGTTGGTTATAATTACCGTCTCGATTGTTCCCTTCGATCTTCAATTATTTTACCATTTAAAGGCGTTACAGGTATTAATTATCTGTTCTAGCATTGAGCCTAGGTCGCATGCTAATTCTCAAACAGTTTACTTACTACACAGGATACCTAGGTTATAAGAAACGTATAGTCAGGCAAAATAAACGTTCTAAACTAAAACCATGTCCATTGATAGGTGAATAAGGATAAAAGTGTATTGCATATTAAAACAAAATAACAGTAAAAAAAAGGCCAAATACGTGTCGGGCCACGCTCTATGTATATATGTATGTATATATCCGATATATATTGGATAATATGTAAAAAAATATTATCCAATATCAAAAAAACGATTTTGATATTTATTATAAAAATCGGATTTTTACGAACCCTGCCCCCTATAGTAAAAATGTATTTTACGTGTTTACAAATAAATGATGTGGAATAATGATAATGCTACACAATGCTGAGTTGGGGACCCATTTGCCCGCACCCCACCCGCTTCTTCCTGTCCGCAATGTGTTATATTATTTATTATTATCAACTTTTTTTTTTACCTATTTTTGTTTATTTAACATATTTTTTTGTGGATGTTATGTTTTGTGATTTGTGCTTGTGGTAAATTAATGTTTTTCTTCATCTTCTTCAATCTC
Organism: Pasiphila rectangulata; assembly: GCA_963082625.1. Lineage (NCBI taxonomy): Eukaryota > Metazoa > Arthropoda > Insecta > Lepidoptera > Geometridae > Pasiphila > Pasiphila rectangulata. Next base: position 1,066,688 of record OY720246.1, on the reverse strand, counting down.
GTGGACCAAATCAAGTAAAGGTGTAATTTCTAACCCATCTAGCTCAAAAGTAAGCAGAGGTTTTGTTATGGTTACCAGATGATTGAATACGAGTATTATGATCACACACGTTTTTAAGTCTTACTATTGACGTAATTCTAATCAAGTAGATTTCCCCAAACTGAAACTTATCACCTCATTATCTACTTTGCAAAATTATATAAAAAAACAATATAAAACAAAATAGAGGAAGAAGTGTTGCCAAATAAAATGGCTTGTTGTGAAAGAAAAAGTTCCAACAACTTTATATTTCTTCCGCAAACAAAGACCAACTATGTTTCCAATAAAAACTTTCTGATTCCAACTTTCATTATACAAGTTTGTTCTTTTAGTAATTTGACAGACAGTGTTGAAAACATAATTAAAATAAATGTTAGACCTAAGTGTGGTTAAACAATATAAAAATAACAAACTATATAATTTAAATAATAACATATTTTAAAACTTAACCTATAAAATACTAAATGCTTATAAAGTTGTCCTTCCTAGCTATTTTAAAGTGATAACTCTATTACTTAAATTTCCCTGGGACATAGCGGGCGTTATTAAACCATGGTGGCAGGTATTACATAAAATATACATATATTGACGAGCTCTGTGGCGCAGCGGGCGCAGATCCGCCTGCGACGCCAGGGGTTGCAGGTTCGATTCCCGCCTCGGGACAAATGTCTGTATGATCTCCAGATATTTGTTCAGGGTGTTCTGGGTGTTTTTCTATATTATAATGAAAATATCTATCTATGTAGTATAATGTATTAAGTATATCAGTCATCTAGTACACAAGCTCTGCTTAGCTTGGGGCTAGATGATGCTGTGTGATTTGTCCAGCATTATTTACTTACTTTACTTATATTTCTATATACATATTTATACTCCATTCCACGTAGGGTGACTTCAGTGACAGCAGAATAGAGGACAGGATAGAAGAATTAAGTAAGTAGTGCAAAAGAGACAAAGTCGACGGGTAGGTACTCATACTCATACACAAGACATCTCAAATAGTCAAGTTACAAAAAAGAAACAAAACATATAAATTGTAACTCATATTTTTTTACTACCTATAAATGACGAGATAAGACACACCTTAAGTAAAGTGGTAATCTCTACCTTAATAGGTTGTAATCAACTGCAATACCGCAGTGATTACTTCACTAAGCACGTCACCAACGCTGCATTGAATTGCGCCCGTCACCCTGAGACATTGCGTTGTAAGGTCTCATGTGCCCGTAATTTCTCCGGCCTACTTACCCTTCAAAACGAAACAACAATGCAGACAGTAATGTCTGCATTAATGCAGCAGTAATGCTTGGCAATGACAGAAATAGGTGTGGTGGTGGTACTTCTCCGGATGAACTATTCACAAAAAGTTTTGCTACAAGGACGTTAATCCGCAACAAACAATTTTTATTTATTTATAAAACACTAGCCGCGCTCCGCAGTTTCACCCGCGTAGTTCCCGTTCCCGTGAGAATATGGGGATAAAATATAACCTATCTTTTTCAGGGATAATGTAGAATTCTAGTGGTGAAAGAATTTTGAAAATCGGTTCAGTATTTTTTGAGCTTATTCGTTACAAACATACAACACACAAAATACAAATCTTTCCTTTTAATAATATTAGTATCATTATTTCGGCCGTAAAACGTCGTACTGAACACAGGCCTCCCTCATGGATCTCCATGAGGGGTAGTTGCCATACTCACCACGCTTGGCAGGCGGGTTGGCGAGCGCAGTACGGGATCTTCATACACTGCTTCTGGAGGCATCCCTTGGCTCTTACTGCATCCACGGGCATGAAAGGAGACATTCTACTGCCGGCACCCCACGGCACTATATTAGTATACATAGTATACATAAAGATATTAGATACGCGCCTCCTTAACGTCGTAACCATTAAAAACACGTCTACATTTTAGAAACTGTAGCTAAACGAGGGGGGACTAATAGAGGGGAAATAAGGTCATAAGAATTCCGAAACAGTAAGTGATTTGCACTAATGCAATGACAACTATCTCTCGCCTTTGACAGGACAGCGCCAACAGCCGACCTGTGTACTTTTCCGTACAATTATGAAATATTTTTGGGGGAATTTTTGCTTAGACGAAATAAATGACATTTCCTCTCTATTGGGTATGTCCTCGATGATCATATCTAACCTTAACCGGTGCCTTCGAAATAGTTATCTGAGACATTAACCTTGCGAGCTGTGGATCATCGAATTGGGATGCTTGTTGCGTGCGGGCGAGGCCGCAGCCTTCGGTGCAGGCCAAGGGGGCAGCCCTACGTGACAGGCCTCCTGTGACAGTTAAGAACGATCCTGCTTTTAGTATCTTTTAAACTTTCGCAATCACAACACATTATTACTATATTGGATTATCGGGTATTTATCGCATAATTTACCTTTATTGTAATCCCGACGTTTCGACAAAATACGCGATAAATACCCGATAATCCAATATGGTAATAACCCTGCTTTTAAAATGCCTTTGGTTTAACATGTGTACTAACTCGAAACAAACATCTGCAGATCGTAGAGACGTTTGTCCCGAAGCGGGAATCGAACTACCGGAGGGCGCTGTCACTACGAAGCAGTTTTTAACTTTTTTAGTGGCAACGTTCACATCAGTTTTTGTAACCACTTAAATGTTCTAAATAAAGATTTTTTACTTGTTTTTAAATTAATTTTTAACCCGCAACCTATTGCGTCGCAGGCGGACCTTCGCCCGCTGCGCCACAGAGGTCGTCACACTTATAGAAACCATCTTTATTTTTGAAAAAAAAAAACACGTTCTACGACTTATTTTTTGTAAATACATACTTCAAATACATAGAAAAACCCAGACCTATTTTATGTGAGATATTTTTATTATCATGTTTTATCCTATTCTGATTAAATAATGCTAGAGTGACTTATCGTCTGTTCTATATTTCTCATACATTCCATCTGACTCATATGTCAGTGCTACGTTATTATTTACCTCCGACATACTATGCCTCTACTCTTATCACTATGTACTCGCATGTACAATTCGTATGCCGAGGGGTGCCGTCAGTAGAAGGTTGTCGCTCCTCTCTTGCAGTAAAAATCTGCCAAGGGATACCTCTGGAAGATGGGCAGCAGCGTCTTTCCGCTTTCTTTCAGCGTATCAATATCTCGTTCTACGCTTGCCGAGGAAGTTTTAAAACTATTCATTCCTTCATCTTAATCGATTTAAAAAAATCTCACGTTGACAATTAATAGCCTAGTGTTGCCTCAAAACAAAAGATACATCAAAAATAAATTATTTATTTCTCGATATTCTCCAAACACTGATCATTTTAACAGGAATCTTCAAAATTAATATTTTAACTTATTTCAGGATAACCATTCTATTAGTGATATTTTAGAATGTCTTGATTATTAATCCCTCTTTCTGTAAACTCTTTTCTTATGACTGGATGAACGAATTTTTTGCCATGGGGTAATAGGCTACTCGACAGGCTATGAACATTCAATTTCTATTTGGTCTGTCAGTTTGATAATACAAAAATAATAGACAGGTTTTTTTTTGCATTTTCAAAGAAGACCCGTGTCCTGAATATATGTATAATATAAATGCGCTTTATTGTTTAACTAGTTTGAAAATGCAAAAAATACGTGCCTTTTATTTTTGTATTATCTAATTGACTGACAAGAGTTGTTTTCAAAATACTTATAACAATAATACTTATAATGAAGAATTTTAATTAAAATTGCATACATCTGCACATCTAGATACTATCTATCGGCCGTCACAGAGTTATTCCAACGATCAATAACTGGAAGTCCTTGACTTGACTCCGAACAATTTACCTAAGCTGCATCTACTGTGCCACAATTATCTGGACATTGCAACTAGTGTTGACTTCAGACTTTGATAACGAAAAAGCCGTAAAAAGCGCACACCTTACTCTTAAAGAATAGTTTCTTCAACTTAAAACTCAATATTTAACGTGTATTTATCGCGTTATTTACCTTTATAATCGGGGTTTCTCTACGGGATCCAATCAGAAATGAGGAGCTCGTAGAAGAACGTAGAAGAACTCGGGTCAGCGACATAGTTAAACAGATTAGAACGTTAAAGCAGCAATGGGCAGGCCAAATAGCTCAAAGAACAGATGACAGATTGCCGAAATGTTCTCGAATGGAGGCCACGGACCGGCAAGCGCAGCGTAGGACGTCCACCAACTGGATAGGCGGACGACCTAATAAGATCTGCAGGTGGATGCAGCCCGCTTCCAGCCGCAATACCTGGAGGTCCATGAGGGAGGCCTATGTTCAGCAGTGGACGTCCTACGGCTGAAATGATGATGAATGATGATGTAACCGATTCTCGCAATAAATGTAACATAGTCGGTTCAGTTTGTTTTAGTGTTGTAACTCTAGCTTTGTGCACTCGCTCTGTAGCTCTATAAGAGCAATAGAGGCTGAGAATCTGTATAACGACCATTCAATTATACGCTAGATGTGTTATTAACTTCACAGGTTGAACTTGACTGCCTTGCGGTTGTTATTCATTCTTATTTATATAACTTGTCATATCTATACTTCAAATTTATTATTTCTTCAAATGTGACTTAATAATTCAAATTTAAAAATGACTTTATTTATGTTGTTTCCTTATATTATTTATATACTGCGGTTTTCCGTTTATATCAGCTCATATATCGTCTATATGGACAAAGGTAATATTTAGAAACATGTTATTACATTATAAAATAAAACAAAAAATCCAACTGCGAGTTCCAACACACACTGCTCCATTTAAATGCATTGATTACAAATTTGTTCGAATTGAATTAAAATGGTTGTAATACAGTTGTAAAATAACTGTAATTATTTCAGATTAAATTTAAATACATGTATATTTTTGTCATCTCCTTTTAATTCCCTTTATCTTGATAACCTATCAGATAGGTTTGGTTAAAAAAAAATCAACTATCTACCTACAATTTGGTGCCAAAAACCTTCCTTGTGTTATTTCTGTTTATGGTGTACGTACAATAAAGAGTTAATCATCTAGAACAAATTCAAATAAAAAAAAAACTTTTTTCAGTGCGGCCGCATGGGCCATATTGACGCGTCACAAATTATAAAATAAAACAACACAATTAGTAGAATAAAACACGTAATTGAACCTTTCTAGTTAGGAAAAGAAGTGAAGAGAAGAACCTACATCGGTCGTTATAGTCGTCATTTAACAATTTTCATTTGTCTTATGTTACGTTTGACGGAGTTGGAGCAAATTCCGTCCCACGTTCAGTAATGACAATTTTCTAACAAAAGCATTTCCATCTTTCCAGATTTGTGAAACCAGACGACGTAGCCAAACTCTGGGGGAAGATGAAACAGAACGATAACATGACCTTCGAGAAATTCAGTCGCGCCATGAGGTACCACTACCGAGGGGGCGTGCTGGTGTCGGTGCCTACCGCCAGGCTGGTCTACCAGTTCGGCCACAAGGGACCGGAGTACAAAACAGACAACCCCAACTTCGTGAAGGTCAAAACAGAGATGGACATGTCAGATATGTATTCGTAGTCGAAATAGTTACTGGTGATGCTCATTTTTTATTAAAGGATGTAACAGAGAAAGCGGACGGAACGTTGAGATGTGCTCATGAATTCGATTCTAAAATTACAATGACAATTTCTGTAATTTCAATTGCGTTTTAGATAGACAAATACAGAACTTTAGCAAAAATGTCAATTGTTAGCAAATTATTGTTTGGCAACGTTACAAGTTACTTGCATTTTGTTGTAGTTTAAGAGATTGTAAATTAATATTTGAAGAGAGTTCATGTCTCAGAAGGTTTGTCCTATGCTCAGGATGGTCTGGATAGGTATTCGATGTGAATGGTAAAGTTAGCTCAATGTGTCGGCCACTGCGCCGGCGTTGTTCTGGATGTTGTAATGTTGGATCGGTCCGTCGGTTTGTCCCGTCAATTATGATATAACTGTTGGCGTGCCCGTATTACTTTACATATACATATATGTTGTCGTTATAACTCCTGACTGTGTGGTCGATTTTGAAGGTTGTTTAGATCTACGAATTTTTGATATAATGTTTTTTAACGTTGTTACCATTATTGAGTATAGTTAGTAATTTAGATAAAATTTGATACATTCCGATTTTATTTATAAATTTATGTTGATAAGTGTTAGTATAATTAACTTTAAGAGGATTTCGAGTTGCCATACGTATAAATTAAACTGTTAAATGTACTTAAAGTTCACCTCACATTCATCGTTCACAAATCGTGTTTAAGCTTAATGTAACTTAATTTAAAATACTTTACCAGTCTCAGTGTTAGTTTTATTGTAGTTTTAAGGTTTAAATACGTAATTGGCGCGCTTGGTGCAATATTACAGAAGTTGACAATTATAAAAGATCTGCAGGCCAAAGATTAGTATCAACTTTCGATATTTTTTCATCAAATGTAATAAGAGGCCATACATTATTTACGTCACACGAATTTTATGATTTTTTAACCCCTTCTTCCTCCTTGTCTCAGTGTCTGGAGGGGTCCTTAGTGCGACGTGACTTTTTCCAATTTAACCTATATAAATTATAAAATGAATACAGCAGTTTCAAATTAGAATTATTTTTATTTATATAAAATATTTCTAATTTGTTAAATGTGATATCTCGAGAATTAGGATCCGTCTCTGGTCAATGTTGACCTCTCCCTCCCCCTTCACGTCAAAGGCTATAAGTTTTATTCAAAAGAGCTAAAAGATAAAAAGCCAATTTACAAAAGAAAAACAAAACATATGAATTTGTTTGCTTCATAAAGCTTTTTGTGAGGGAAAGAAGCGAAGGAGAAACCTCACTCTTTCGTGTGACGTAAATGCATGGCCTCTAATAAGATGAACAAAATTAAAGAAATGAAATATTTTTGACAATATTATTAGTTTTAAGTTTATAACTCTCAGGCGTTTGCTGTGATGTAAGATATTGAATATATTTTTCTGTTAGTAGTTCCTTCTACGTTTTTTTCTTGACATCTACATTGTTGCATAATAATTTAAGTCTGAAATACACATCGAGCGCGGTTCGAACTAGATGGCGCTAGAAGTTGTTAAACATTCGCGATTTGTTAACATATGTACATAGATCACATGTCCAATAGAGGGGAAATAAGGTGATAAGAATTCCGAAACATATTAGTGCTTTGCACTAATGCAATGACAACTGTCTCTGTCTCTCGCCTTTGACAGGACAGCGCCAACAGCCGACCTATGCACTTTTCCGTACAATTATGAAATATTTTTGGCGGAATTGTTGTTTAGACAATATAAATGACATTTCCTGTCTATTGAGTATGTCCTCGATGGAATTACATAACATGTATTACATAGATTATGTATCATATAAATTACTTACTTAATTAATTTTTTTACCATTTTACAAAATGTTTCCTTTTCTGTGCATTCAAGAATTTAAATTATAGCAGTATTAAAGTAAGTAGGTAAATTTTGAACATGACAAAAATTCTCTAAATTTTTTTAAGTATATTACCTAACCTATTGAATATTATTTTTATTTCTAATAAAATTATTACACATAACTTCAGTACAAATATCGTGTCTTTATACAACGAGTGATTCGAGTCCACTAGAATAGTAAAAAAATATATCCAGAATTATATAGTCCAGAATTGTATTCTATAATTATCATTAGCGAAGATGACACTCTAATCCAGAATGTTGTGTATATATAAAATATTAAATAAAAAAAATCCTGTTAATCAACAATTTGAGATATATTTTGGAATATGAATTATTAGTAACAATTTTACTAGCTTATGACCTAAAAACCTAAGTCACAAAATAATTATATACTTACATAGATTTCACCAGTTTTTGTTTTAAACGTTCTCACTCACAACCGTAGTTATATTGTATTTTATTTATCGGACTATATACACAAATAATTCCAAAATATAGTATTTTAGATAAATTAAACATTCTTTTACGAATTTTTCATAAAGTAATTTAAATTATTAGATTTAGTACCTCGTCGATCTGTTGTTGTGTGTTGTGCAATTGAAAGACAATGTTTATGTATTATTTCATAATTTGTGAATCTGAAGAGAATTATACGATTTATGAATGTGGATGGGCATTTTTTTTAACGTGCCCCTACGGTTATTATTTATTATTAAAACACATTTATCCGGGTATTCCGGAGGTATCCCTTAGCAGATTCTTACGGCATCCACGGGCAGGAGAGGAGGGGTGACTTTCTACTGCCGGCACCCCACGGCACAATGATGGGCAGCAGCGTCTTTCCGTGTAAGAACATCCCGAACTGCGCTCACCAACCCGCCTGCCAAGCGTGGTGAGTATGGCAACAACCCCTCATGCACTTGGATCTCTAAGTCAATGAGGGAGGCCTATGTCCAGCAGTGGATATCTTACGGCTGTAATGATGATGATGATCCGGGTATTCATGGTAGTATCGTGTGGAAACCCGCGGCTTAGTTAGCTTCAGACGTGTTGACCTGTTCTTTCCTCTGACTACTAAATGACTAAGCTGAGAGGATGGTATAGGTGCTGGGCAAGCCTAATTCTACAATGTCCCAGGCACTACAGCGTCCCGCACAGCATGATTACCAGTTGCTGACGCTGTATAAATCATCTATAATAGATGCAAAGGCCTTACTATGGCATATATAGTTATTATTTATATACATTTTATAGACAATGGAGGCGCCTCGATGCCGTGGGGTGCCGTAAAAATTTGCCAAGGGATACATCCCAAAGATGGGCAGCAGCGTCTTTCCGTTTATCAACATACCGCGCTGCGCTCGCCAACCAGCCTGCCAAGCGTGTTGAGTATCGCAAAAACCCCTCGTGTTCCTGGTGATGCACGACGGAGGCCTAAGTCCAGTAGTGGACGTGAACAGCAGCCCTAAGGCTGACACGATGATATGATGACCTACATTTAATGTTTTAAACGTGCTAACGAACACAGTCACACTGAAATAATCAATAAACTACAAGCATAGCGAATCATAGCTTATAGCGATAAGGCCGCCCTTTGTATTTTTGTATTATTTAAATCCTTTATTTCAATGTTCTATTTTTATGTGGTGTGCGATAAAGAGTTTTCTATTCTATTCCATTCCTAATGCAAAAGTGGCTCCTCAATCTAAACGTCTGAATTGAGGAGCCACTTTTGCATTAAATGTATTTTGCTGCTAAATCTAGAATTCGTGCTGTAAAATCAGCTACATTGCTGCTAAATGATGATACAAAATTTTCAAAAATATTCATCTATTACTTAACGAATTCCAGGTGGCTCCTCAATTCAGACGTTTAGATTGAGGAGCCACTTTGCATTAAATATAACTAGTGATATATTTTGCTGCTAAATCTAGAATTCGTGCTGCAAAATCAGCTACATCGCTGCTAAATAATGGTGAGATCAGATTTAAAAAATCTGATGTGGCTCCTCAATCCTTACGGACATATTACTTTAGTTCTAGAAATCACCAGATAAAATGACGATTCGAAAACTTACAAATTTTACTGTTCCTACACTGAAACCAACCAGGCTTTCGCTATCCTGTTTACAAAGGAGTCTACTCAGTAATTATTATTTTATACCGATAAATAATTGTAAAACCCGTTAGAAAACCCATATAATGTAATAAAATGAATGATGTAATTTACCTACTTATTTCAGCTTTCGGAAAATCCATATTCCAATAGTTATAAATGGTTGACAGTACCTATGGGCATTGGATGACGGAGTTAGTCCTGTTTTACTAAACACTAAGCAAGTCTGAAGGCACCTAAAAGTTTTGTATTGATAACCTAGTTATGTGCGATGAATCATCATTATCAGCGAAATATTATAAGTAAAATATACCAGAATACTGCCGTGGGGTGCCGACAGGAGAATGTTACCCCTCCTCTCATGCCCGTGGATGCAGTGAGAGCCTGCTAAGGGATACCTCCGAGAGATGGGCAGCAGCGTCTTTCCAGGTATCAACATCCCAACCCGCTTGCCAAGCGTGGTGAGTATGGCAACTGCCCCTCATGGAGATCCGTGATAGAGGCCTGTGTTAATGGTACCAAAATATACTGGATTGCATTTACCAGCTTATACTATAACTTTTTAACCAAATAATTATTAGCTCAAAGCACAAAGTGAAGAAAAGTTAATGACTTAGGGGCCGTCTCCACGAGCGAGGGAATCGCGGCGATATTATCGTCGTGCCACGTATTTCTATACATTCTCTTAGAGCCTATATTTATCGCCGCGATTTCCTCGCTCGTGGAGACGGCCCCTTAATTTTATTTGCGGCATTCAATCTTCTTTTCTTTATTTCTAAGTTCGCGCCAAATACGGGCCAGGCGCACCGCTCTCACACCACCAGGCTGATTACGTACCTACCTCGCGACAGGCTAGCAAGAGGCGTAAATCTCGCATTGCACGTTATTGTCACCATTTATTGCACGAATTTTCATAAAAAAACATAACACACCACGTCCAGCTAACACTGTGTTTAGGGGTCCGCTAATTCCAAATGAGCGAGCTACCTAATTTCGTGAAACAACAAAACGGCGGCGCGGCGCGGCGCGGTCTAATGACGGTAAGGGCGTATCTAACTTTTTAAATCTTAGATTGCCACTGCAATGTCTATCAGACTAGCCGCTGTAGATAATATTTTTTTTGACTATTGTGTAACATCACAGTTCGTAATAACTTTGCTAGTAACAAACACTTCATATTGTAAAATCGATATTAACATTCTAAGAAAGACGCAAATAAACCAGTTTTTACCTACTTTTCCTACAATATTATAGCAAAGCAGTTACAATACTGCACTCACGTGCACAATTATCCGCTCATCTTGATTTTTCAAGTTTTTGATAAAAAAAAAATTGTGGCAACTTTTGCATTTTTTTTTATTACGCAGGTTATGTTGAACGAAATATAACAAAACCACCCACTTAACTTTATTTTTTCATGCGCATGAGTTGTAAATTAGGGTAAAAATTGCCGTGGGGTGCCGGCAGTAGCATGTTGCCCCTCCTCTCTTGCCCTTGGATGCAGTAAGAGCCTGCTAAGAGCTACCTCCGGAAGATGGGCAGCAGCGTCATTCCGTGTATCAACATCCCATACTGCGCTCGCCAACCCGTTGGCGGCGCCAAGCGTGGTAAGTATGGCAACTGCCCCTTATGGAGATCCATGAGGGAGGCCTGTGTTCAGTAGTGGACGTTTTACGGCTGAAATGAATGAATGAGGGTAAAAATCAAATTTCATCTCATTGGCGTTATCGTTACCATACAGCTAACATTGCTTCATTAGCTTTTAAAGTACACAACTTGAGTTTGTTTTGTTTTCGTAAGTTAAAGCTAATGCTTGGACATCATAAACATGCCATTTGATGCTACCTCAGTGGCGAGAGCTGTCGCTCTTATCGACGAAGGGTTTAGTCAGCGTTACGTGGCGCGGACGCTTGGTGTGGCACGTACTACCTTAAGGGATGTAGTGAAACGGTTTCGGGACTCTGGCTCTTCTGAGCGAAGACCAGGATAAGGCCGAAAAAGATGCACGTTCACTCGCGATGATCGGTTTCTTGTGACCAATGTGTTCTCAGAAATCGGTTCACCACAGCTGTTGAGGCACGAAACTGACTTCGTGAGGTTCGCAATGTCCAAGAACAGTGAGAAGAAGGTTAGGAGAGAAGGCCCTTGTAGCTTTTCGACCATCTCGAGTGCCACAACTGCTCGTAGGCCACAGGAGAGAGACTTCGTTTTTCCCGAGAGCACGCCGAATGGAATATGAAGTAATGGAAGAATGATATGTTTTCTGACGAGACAAGAATATGCTTGCACGGTCCTGACGGTCGCCAGCGTGTATACAGACGAAAGAATGAAAGGTTTGCACCATGTACTGTTGTGGAAACAGTAGGCTACCAAGGTGGCTCTATCATGATATGGGGCGGCATAACTTACGAAGCACGCACTGACTTGGCGATCTTCGAAAGAGGTGGAATAAATGCTCAGAGGTATGTAACAGAAGTGTTAGAACCTCATGTTATGCCATTTGCTCCATTTATTGACGAACATTTTTTATTAATGCAGGATAACGCTCGCCCCCACGTTGCTAGAGTTGTTACCGAGTAGGTACCTGGATACCGTCGGCATTCGAAAATTACCATGGCCATCCCGGAGTCCAGATTTAAATCCCATTCAACACGTATGGGACAATTTAAAATGACGTGTTTGAAGCCGTATCGAAGGCTCCAACCACCATAGATGAATTAAAACAGTCCGTGATTGAGGAGTGGCAGAATATTCCACAGCAACAGATTAAAGACGTCATCGACAGCATGCCAAACCGTTTGATGGAAGTTATCAGGGCTATAGGTGGAAATACGCATTATTAGACATCATTGTTTCATGACTTTCTTTTTCACTTTATTTCATCACATTTCCCAATTAGCAGTAATTACTGGTCAAAGTGTTTTTAAGAATGTTTTATTAAAAAGAAAATCATCTTTTATTTTAGTTCAAAATCCCGACTACGCATGCAAAAGTATAGCCACAATTTTTTTTTCGCCGAAAACATGAAATGTCGAGGTGGGCGGTTAATTGTGCCTGTGAGTTTATTTATTATTAGTACCTACCTACCTACTACTGCCATTTTGCAATCAGGAACCAATCAATCATAAAAGGGTACAAAGGCTTTTTGTGTTTATTATTCTCTAAATTAATATATTTTTGTAGTTACATTGTAAATATTTTGAGAACTGCCTTTAATGGCAATTATTATTATTTATTTATGGACACCCAACAAAAGAATCACAATAATAAATGTATAAATAAACTTATAACTAATTTAACTTATGCCAATGCGTTCCTCAATATTATAGGTAGGTACATAGCAAGATAATTTTACGTATAGGTATTCACATTGTTTAAACTAAGTACCTATATTATTAAATATATCTTGTGTCCGCCTGCTAAGGGACACCTCCGGAAGATGAGCAGCAGCGTCTTTCCGTGTATCAACATCCCGTACTGCGCGCGCCAACTCGCCTGCCAAGCGTGGTGAGTAAGCCAGCTACCTTCATGGAGATCCATGAGGGAGGCCTGTGTACGGTGGTGGACGTTTTACGGCTGAAATGATGATGACGATGATACCTTGTGCACCAGTATGACCATGTAACGTCTTGGATTTACTTATCTGTAATGTTACTTGAGTTAATTAAAGAAATTGAAATTATCAATTTTCATTTGAAGCGAAAACCTTCAATTTGTTAAGAAATTAAGACAAATAATAATTGGTAGCAGCCTACGAAAATTATTAGAGAACAACAGAAAGTAACGGTTGCTTTGGAAAGCGCCATCTAGCGGAAGAGCACATTACTACGATCAAGTTCTCATTTCACTACCCAGTGAATCTTATGGTAAAATTCGTCGTGAGGTTCTGACTTTTTCACTAGTAGTTCTGCTACTCGAAGCTAGATGGCGTTACACCCTAAGTTAAACCGTCGAGTTAACCAAGTACAGCCGTATGGCGCTAGATGGTATTTTTATTTATTTACGCACAGACATGTAACATACCATGGGGTGCCGAGACTAGAATGTGTACCCTCCTTTCATGCCCGTGGATGCAGTAAGAGCCTGCTAAAGATATCTCCGGAAGACGGGCAGCAGCGTCCTTCCGTGTATCAACATCCCGTACTGCGCTCGCCAACCCGCCTGCCAAGTAAGGCAGGGGAGGGTTTCCTCTCCCCACCTGTTCAACTTGTATTTGAACGACCACGAGATAGTCTCAGCAGCCAACAAATCAGGTGCTATATCGATGGAACTTGTGTAAATAACATAATTTACGCCGACGATATGATGCTGCTGGCACCATCTATCAGTGCGCTTAGAAAACTGTTACAAATGGATCTAATTGTTTAAAATAAAAACGTTTAGTCAAAAGCCGGTCCAGAAGCTTAGCCAAGATAGTCGCTAGGGATATTGGTGTATATAGTTATTTCTGTCTGAGACATCTCCAGTCTTAGAATAATTTATTATGTCTCCAGTACTATTCTTGACTATAGGCACAACAATGGTTTTCGCACAGTCATCTCTGTGTAAAATATGGATAAGTAAAGAGGATATTCAAAGTTGCCTGAAGTCTCTGCCATGCTAATAAAGGAGCAGGTAATGATGGTATATGGTAAACCTCCAGTCTTTTTAAAAATATGTGCAAAATCGTTGATAAGCTCTTTGGGGGGCTAATTTTAATTCAATCACTAGAGGAAGGTATCGTCCCCAACTCATGGAAAGAAGCCCCAGTAGTACCCATACACATATCTGGTGATAAAAATTAAGTAGCAAATTATCTGATTATATCATAGCTGGTAATTTTTGGAAAACGCTTGGAGAAACTAGTTGCGGAACGATTAAAGTGGCATCTAAAACAACAACTGATTTTAGCAAGGGCTTTGACAAGGTGGACCACTCCATACTGCTAGCTAATGTTGGAATTTCGGGTTCACTATTAAAATGGGTTTCTTCCTATTTGGACCCGTATCCCTATTAGGTAGGTAATAGGTATCCCTATTAAGAATAAATAAATACTATCCTGGAGTACTAGTTTTATAATATCATATCTCGCAGATAACGGCGAATCCGTTGCGAAGACCCGTCATCATCTTTGGGTACCCACTGACTGTAGTACACGGGTAAGTATAGGCTTTTTAAAGCATTTGCTTTAAACAATGTTGTTAAACAAAACTTGTTGGATAAAATACCAATTTATTAAAAATAAAATGACTATTATTAAAATGACTAATGAAGCTATTAGGTCGAGCCAAAATTTTGGTAAGATCATATCCGGCGGCGTATACCATGACTCTTATAATTATAAGGATATGAGCAAATATTGATGATGTTATTTGCACCCCCAAAAATTCTCCACCTAAAAACTTGACTGGTCCTCTGCACTCCCTCGGTCACGTTGGGTCCTGTAGTTATGTTAGTGAGGACTTATGTGCTCATTTAAAAAAAATGGACCCCGTAGCCGAGCCCCTATAAATCCTATAATCGAGACGAGCCGCTGGCGGCTCTGCTTTAAAATAACTAAGTAAATTCCTAAAAGCACGCGGCGCCGCGGCGGCGCGGGTCACCCGACTTTAAAACCAAATTTTCATTGTGTATTGGTATTTGTTCCAGCAACTGTTATTCATAGTCAAGTATTTTTTCGTCATTTGCAACCTTAGACAAGATATAACTCTTTTAAGTTTGCAAAACTTTCCCGCCATCTTTAAAAACATCGGCTCGAACATCTGCTGCGGGCTCGAGTCTCTTATCTATAAGTGACGAGTTTCAAGTGTTGTTCATATAAACATTTTTGTTCAAGGTTACTAAAGTGCTTTGATTTATTTGTTGTATGATTCGTAGTCATAACAATAAAAGTTGTTGGTCATTCAAACATTTGTTTTTTTATTTAATATTTTTTGTACCGCAATTTATATTGGTAAGGATATCATTATCCTACTCGACCGGAAATGCACAAATGTTAATAAAAACGTTGAAGGTAGTTAATGTGATGGGGCCATCTATCTGAAATTTCCCACCAAACACCATTACTTGTGCTTTATCAAAGCAATCTAAAACGATTGCTCACAAATAGCAATCGTTTTGGATTGAAGTTTGAAAACTATGATTTAAAAGGTGGTTTTGAGGAAAATGGCAACTATTGGAAATGGCATGGAGATCCGTGAGGGAGGCCTGTATTCAGAAGTGGACGTAATACGGCTCAAATGATGATGATAAGCGAAACAAATTGATAGGTTGAGAAGGTTTCAAGATTTTTGTTTGATTCCAGTTTACACAAGCAAATAAACTGGAATCAAAACCAGAGGAGACTCATTAGCGCTTTTTATTAATGAAATTACTTGAATGATTCCAATTTTACTTCTTTGTCTTAATTTATTTGTTTTTGTAGTTATTAATTATGACTGAATATATAAATTAAATCAAATCAATTGTTCTTCAATATAAGAGATTCATACAATGCAGAAAAGCAAACATTTGTTTCTCGGCGGAGATCGAACTCACAACCGTCTGCGTCCTTGCTGGCTATTAGACCAACTAAGCCACGGATGACGTTATTATTGTATAAGCTAAATGTATAAGTGGTGTCTTTACATCTATTATATGTAGATGATTATACAGCGTCAGCAACTAATAATCGGTATGTGTAAATAATATTGGATGGTACACGCTGACCTAGAAGGAACCTGTTTACCCTTGATTTGAAAATACAGATCGATAATACAATACAAAGTGTATTATCGGGAATACGGAAGTCAGGGGTACATACTACTCGGCCAACACGGCCCACTATATAAGACTAGCTCATTCCCGCAGCTTCGCATGTCTGGTACGGGGATAAAATTCAAAATTCATTTATTATTCACTACAGGTTGTCGTAAATATATTGTGGGACTCTTCTTTTAAGTTTGAAAAACTTGGATTAGAAGAGACCCCTCTCTTACTGTGACACTATACATTTGTAGTAAATAAATTATGGGATAAAATGTGGCCTATGTAAATTTCAGCTCAATCCGTTGGTTAGTTTTTGCGTGAAAGAGTAACAAACATCCATACATTCATACATACTTACGAACTTTCACGTTTAAAGTATAGTTAGTAGGATAATTATGAAGTAGGATAGGTGTATCGAACAAAAAACTGCATTAAAATCACGATTTTTGTGTGGGAGCCCCCTAAAATATTAGTTATAATATAAATGAATTATATATTTTTAAAATTAATATACAACTAAATATTCTGTATTAATTTTAAGCGTCTACTTGTTGCCGTTATTAATATCGAGCAGAAAACGGCAAATTACGTTTGTTGTCTGGGAGCCCCCTTAAATATTTATTTTGTTCTGTTTTTAGTATTTGTTGTTATAGCGGCAACAGAAATACATCATCTGAAAATTTCAACTGCCAAGCTATCACGGTTCATGAGATACAGTCTAATGACAAACATACAGACAGACAGACAGAGAGCGGAGTCTTAATAATAGCGTCCCGTTTGTACCATTTGGGTACGGAACACTAAAAAGTAAAATTAAATAAAAAGTTAACGAGCTTGCATAAATGCAATTCTAAATTATCTCTACTACTTAAAAGACGCGCATCCACACGCAAGCTATCAGAAGCGTGTAGTGAGTTATATCAACAAGACGTAGAATGTTTATCTTTAATAGTAATTAATGTATTACTAATGACAATATTGTGAGTGATATAAAGTTTTACATGTAAGTGCTTTATACATTATACAGTTTTACATCTAAAATAAAGCTTCATTGTAGTTGATACATAAGCCTGTAATTATATTAATTTATAATTAGTTTATTTTATTACGCATCCAATTGTCATTATGTTTTCATGTTTATCTTGTTATTTTTTATTATAGAAATGAAAAAGTGGGTGTGGGTTTACACTTTAAATAAAAATTGCTTATTTTTTATTATGTTTAGTTTTAGGGTGTACAATAAGGTATTTTCTATCTTTCTATCTAATTACGACCTCTGTGGCGCAGCGGGCAAAGGGCCGCCTGCGACACAAGAGGTTGCGGGTTCGTTTCCCGCCTCGGGATAAATGTCTGTATGATCTGCAGATAATTTGTTCAGGGTGTTCTGGATGTTTTTCTATCTATATATGTATATTTAAATAAAAATTAATCGATATCGATCCAAATCGAACCCAAATATATACGTGCATGACTTTTGATCTACTGCACCAAATTGGATGAATCTTTCTTTTTTGTGATTGTTATTTTTAGGACAAAGTTTGTATAAAATAAAATAAAATATTTTTTTGTATTAAAATCAGATTTTATAAAACCTCATAATAAAGAAAAGTGAGTGAATGAGACAGAATGACGTTCAGTTGTTCAGCCAACGAATGACAACTTCAAACAGACCATACGTCTTTCACAACAGAAAAACGGTTTTTTAAATGGTGTTTGCGTTGAGAGGTTTATCGTCGTAGAGTAGTAGTAGAGTAGAAGTAGGGTAGAAGTAAGGTAGAAGCAGAGTAGTAGTAGAGTAGTAGTAGCTTAGAAATAAGTAAGGTAGTAATCGAATAGTAATAATTGTTGTTTAGTACTAGAGTAGTAGTAGGGTAGAAGCAGAGTAGTAGTAGAGTAGTAGAAGATGTAGTAGTAGGTAGTTGTTTCTGGGCGGTACGAAGTTCGCCGGGACAGCTAGTAATATAAAATGTATACTATGATTGTTTATTGTTCCTAAATAAATAAATAAAATAAAATAAAATATATAAAAATGAATCCCTATTTCCCTCGGTCACGGCGTCAAGCGTGAACGGCTGGACCGATTTCGCTTATTCTTTTTTTGTTGTGTTTGTTATTGTCAGAAGGTACTTATGAAAGAAAAATATAAGAAAATTGCTCGGAAAATTAGAAAATTTAACAATACCTATCCACCATATTAAATTATTTCTTCTTTGACAATTTAATAACCTTATGGCGTTTGACAAAACATTGACAGAATGCGTCCTGCAAATATCGTGAAAAAGGATTTATAATACATATTTAATGAGGCGTTTTCATTAAAAAGTAAAAACTTCAAAAATAGTTACCTCGAACCTTATAGATGGCGTTAATTTTCTTTTACTGGTAGGCACAATTTGACAATGACAGGATTAATCACAAACTTGCTTACTCTGCTTGCCAGCTCCATCTGTTAGGTTTAGTAGAAAACTCTTTTTGTTTTGTTACTGAAAACGGCTCATTTTCCAATACAAACTGTTCCTACCGATGTTCAGCCCTTCTGCTTCGGTCTCTTTTGGTTGTCAAATATGTATAGGTGCGTTCAAAAAGTTTATTATGCGACTAAACATAAGCTGATTATATTTTTTTACTCAGTTAGGTAGTAGTAGTAGTATATGATGTAGGGTAGTTGTAGGGTAGTTTTAGGGCAGTAATCGAGTAGTAATTGTAGTTTAGTAGTTGAGTAGTTGTTGATTAGTTGTAGCGTAGTAGTAGAGTAGTAGTAGGGTAGAAGTAGAGTAGTAGTAGAGTAGTAGTAGAGTAGTAGTAGAGTAGTAGTAGAGTAGAAGTAAGGTAGAAGTAGAGTAGTAGTAGAGTAGAATTAAGGTAGACGTAGAGTAGTAGTAGACGTAGAATAGTAGTTTGAAGATGTGGTAGTAGGTAGTTGATTCTGGGCGGTACAAAGTTCGCCGGGACAGCTAGTGTATAATAAAAATGATCTATCTGTGTAATATATCATTCATATAGTATCCATAACACAAGCTCTGCTTAGCTTGGGGCTAGATGATGCTGTGTGAATGGTCCAGGATTATTTATTTATTTATTCTAATTAACATTTTATGGCTTTATTTTTTTTTATGTAATCAACATACTTTGAAAGTTACAAAACTGATGATTTGTACCACGCGCCGAAATGTTACAAAGGTAGTTTTATAAAGGGAATAACTAAAACCTCATGCCGTGGGGTGCCAGCAGTACAATGTTACCCCTCCTCACGCCCGTGGATGCAGTAAGAGCCTTCTAAATGATGCCTCCGGAAGATGGGCAGCAGCGTCTTTCCTTTTATCAACATCCTGTACTGCGTTCGCCAACCCGCCTGCCAAGCATAGTGAGTATGGCAACTACCCCTCATAGAGATCCATGAGGCAGGCCTGTGTTTAGTGCGTTCATTCTACTGCCGGCACACGCCTGTAGCCTGCTCACGTTCTCACGATAGCAACAAGAGTTGAATCTTTATATTCCAAGCAAAAAAAGAAAATCGAGTTAACTTAATCGAGTTCCTTTTTTAATCCGCGGTAGGCCATGTTCTTTGATGTCAGTAATTTGTATTCCGGTTCGTGTCAAAAGGTCCCCGAAATAATGAGGGGCAGCCAAGGGGACCCCAGGTAATTCTATCGGAGTTCTATCAATATATTGCAAGTAAAAACGCAAGTGGCATGTGCTAGTTTGATTAGTTTTTATATCGCATCCCGTACTGCGCTGGCTAACCCACCTAGCGTGGCGAGTATGGCAACGGGGTTCTTATGTTGCCATAGCAAAAGCTAACATAAGAGCTACTACTACTAACATAAACAACATACGTCAGTGCCTTAAGCCGAAAGTCTACAATCAGGGATGACATACGAAACCGAGACGAGGTCCTTCACTATTGGCATTATGAATAGGCTTTCAGGGCTATGCTCGGGGTTTTTCTACGGAATCGAATCAGTAATGAGGAGATACGTAGAAGAACTCGGGTCACCGATATAGACAAACGGATTAGCGCGTTGAAGTGGCAATAGGCAGGCCATATAGCGCGCAGAACAGATGGCCGATGGGGCCGCAAAGTTCTCGAATGGAGGCCACAGACCGAATAGCGTAGCGTAGGACGTCCACCTACAAGATGAGCAGATGGTGAGATTCAGACGGCTTCCAACGGCAGTACTTGGAGATCGGTGAGGGAGGCCTTTGTTCAACAGTGGACGTCCTACGGCTGATAAGATGATGATGATGATTTACATAAAATTGATGAAGTAGAATTACATTATTCAAATGTACTTAATATGAAAACATAAATCGGTTTGGATACTTTCAGAAACAAGTCATAAAAGTTGGTGTTTTCGTTAAAAAATAATGAATCATTTTAATGTACACTTGATAAAGATATTACCTAAAAACATGAGAAATAAATATTTCGACGCTTCGACTGTGTTGGAACAGTCGTGGTCCCAAGAAGACTATTCATCTCCCGAGTTATGTCGATGTAATATACATACATACATACATAGTATAATCCTACAATGTGTGAAAACCAGCTTGTCAGTAATCAGTGCATCATGACGTACGGTGCCGAGACATGGACGCTCACGCAGGAGACTGTACAAGCTGCGAGCTGCACAGAGAGCCATGGAGCGCGCCATGCTCGGTATCAAACTAATCGACCGAGTTCCGAATATCGATATACAACGAAGGACAAAAGTCCAAGACGTCAGAACCCGGATAATGGAACTAAAGTGGAGTCGGCAGGACACCTTGCAAGGCATGGTCCCTTTTTCAGAACTCAGTTCGGGATCTATGATGTTCTGACGAAGGAACTCCTTCATGGAGGTAACCATAAAGCGATTTCGGAATATTTAGCTTCAAAGTCAAGCGTTTGCATTCAGAGAGCATGATTTGGTGAAACTGATAAAGAGGACCACAGATAGTTATCAAAACTCAAATATTGCAAAATTCATGGGTGACAAGTGACGACATAGAAAGATGGTTAAGATAAAAAATACCTATCCACTAATCATTTTTTTTTTTTTTTTTTTTTGAAAAATGAAAAATATTTATTTGACAGTAAAACATAAATATGAACATCAGATATAACAATTACAATTTCAATAAAATACAATATTCTTACTAATATAAATTTAAATATATTTGAGAATTCATTAATTATTAATTACATACTTTTTATTTTACTGTGTCCAGAAATCCAAAGATTACCTGTGGCGCCCACACTAGATTAAATCTGTATCGTGGGTGCCTGATACGTTTAACAAAAGATTTGCCTCGGCTTCAGCGTAGGTTCCAAAGTTAATAATAGAACAAATATGACATTGAAATAACTATTAATAATATTAATACATAGAAATAGTATAATAAATAATAAAAAGAAATAAATAATAATACAAAAACTAAGGATACATGCAATAAATAAATAAAATACATTAAATAAATCTGTTTTTGCATTTAGGTTATGATATTTTATCCAATAATGTTTCTGTGTTATCGTATGTTAAGGATGCTAACCAATTTATTAGTTTGTATTTTGCTTCGCTTATAGAACAACGCTTTATGTCACACATTTTGATAACTTTGTTGTAGGTAGAAGTGCAGATGAATGGGCTAAAACGCTGGGCAAAGGCAGTATGTACTAGCACATTGGGTATCATAAAAACACGCCTATTGAGCATTTCGTCGTACAGTGCACTATTTAATACTCTCTTATGCTCGGATAGACATATTTTAAAAACAAATAGCTGACGAACATTAAGGACTCCACTTTCCTTGTAAACGTTTACGGTGGGGTATCTGAAGGGCTTCTTTAACATTGTCTTAAGTACTGACCGTTGCGCCCTTTCTATTTGGATCATAGTGGTCTTACAGGCGCTACCCCAGCACTTAATACAATAAGTAATCAACGATTGACTGAGAGCAAGGTATGTCATCTTGACCATTGAATCATTATACTTCATCATCATCATTTCAGCCGTAAAACGTCCACTACTGAACTAAGGCCTCCCTCATGGATCTCCATTAGGGGTAGTTGCCATACTCACCACGCTTGGCAGGCGTAGTACAGGTTGTTGATACACGGAAAGACGCTGCTACCCATCTTCCGGAGGTATCCCTTAGCAGGCTCTTACTGCATCCACGGGCAACATTCTACTGCCGGCAACCCACGGCACTGCACTTTATACTGAGCTATCACAACCGGAGTGGGTCGTAAAAGCCATTATACTTATCTACTATATATATCACTCATACTGCTTCAGGACCATTGGTTTGAAAAATAATGGAATGAAGTAATCAAATAGTGTCCAGGAGTCGCTCAAGATATAGTGTTGTGCCCTAAATTTAACCTTGCGGACGGGATTTTTAGTTTATGTTTGTTTGCTTTTAAACCCTAAATTATAAATCAAGGGAAATATTTAAGTTTATTGAGCATACATATAGCTGTTTGGGAGTTTCCAAATTAAATAATTATTATTTACATCATCGTATGACGTCAATACTCATGGTGTTTAAAAACAGACAAAAAACGGAAAACTGCAAATCTTGATGCATTTTTTACTGTAGAGTAATTGTTGTATTTGATTCTTTAATGCAAAAAAATTAGAACCTCATACTACTTAAATTGTTTAATTTAGGTAACAGATCTAATTTAGACACAAATACAAATGTATTTGTATAAATTTTGTATAATACATTATATTAATATGTATATTAAATTATATATTAATTATATTTAATTACATATTAAATTTGTATAATACTGGTAACATCATATCCGAAGCATCTTGTTAAAAAATTAGCCTGATTTACATGCAATCGAGCCACAATACCTGAGTACACATTACTAAGTACCTAGTAGTAGTAGTTTACCTTGAAACTAGAATAAGTGACCTAACAAAGCTTTTTGTACTCTCATAATTAATTGAATGCCGTGGGGTGCCGGCAGTAGAATGTTACCCCTCCTCTCATCCCCGTGGATGCAGTAAGAGCCTGCTAAGGGATCCCTCCGGAAGGCGGGCAGCAGCTTCTTTCCGTCTATCAATATCCCGTACTGCGGTCACCAACCCACCTGCCAAGCGTGGTGTCTACCCCTCATGGAGATCCATGAGGGAGGCCTGTGTTCAGTAGTCGACGTTTTAGGGCTGAAATGATGAGGTGTTTACATTCCTACTTAGGTACCTGTAACAGCCGTGTTGGCTGAGTGGTATATACCCTCGACTTAGAATCCAAAGGCCTTGGGTTCGATACCGGCCGTGAACCAATGGATTTTTCTTTAATGAGAAATGTATGTGCACCCATGGGCTTTAACTTAGTAGATATTTCTAGGGATCCGTCTGCAGATATTTAAGCAAAGTAGACACTGCTAGGCGGAAACCATAGACGCCTAATTGGTATGCTCGACCCACTATGCCGTAGGGTGCCGACCGTAGAATGTTGCCTATCCTCTCACGCCCGTGGATGCATTAAGAATCTACCAAGGAATACTTCCGGAAGGCTTCCTAGGCAGCAGCGTAACAACTTGAGAACCTCCTCCTTTTTTGAAGTCGGTTAGAAATCTATGCTTTCGCGACAATCCTCTATGGCAGGACTTATAACAAGTGGATTTCTTACAGACAATGCTGTTCTTCATCTCAGTATACCTGTTGACTTGCGCAATTTACTTGTACAAGCGCCACTACACCCTGTTCTCCCGGCATGGCGTGAAGCAGTTCACTCCACTCCCACTGCTGGGCAATATGGCGCAGATGGTGATCCAGGGGGACCATTTCACAGATAGTGTGGCGAGATATTATAAGGCTTTTCCAAATGAGAGGTAAGCTGGTGTCTCACACATCCGAAAGTTTGTTTGTTACCTCTTCAAGCAAAAAATACCGAACAGATCAAGCTAAAACTTTATTTATTTATGTAATAAAACGAGGAGTGGCCTCAACTAGCCAGCGACGGGGAGAAATGGAAGGAGGGAAGGGAAGCCTTTGCCGTGCAATGGGACAATAAAGGCTTATATTAAATCGATCGATTATATGAAATCGATGACGAAATCGTCCGCGTGGAAGTCCCCTTTTTCACGCAGAGCCACTTTGATTCCATTTATTCCCTATTCCGTGGGAATTTCGAAAAATCCTTCTTAGTGCATACTCAAGGTATATGTGTGCCAAACTTCAAGTCTTTAGGTCCAGTTGTTTAGGCTGTGCGTTGATATATCAGTCAGACAGTCAAGTCAGTCAGTCAGTGAGTCAATCAGAACTTTGAATTTTATATATACATATATATATATATAGATTATTAATACAACACAATGTAAACAATCCTCTAATCCTGGTAAATCGTAAAACTGAAGTTGTTACTGGTGGTAGCCAGAATCACACGCTTTCAGGTTAGTATACGTAATAGTGACGAGCTCTGACGCAGGGGGTTGCGGGTTCGATTCCCGCCTCGGGACAAATGTCTGTACGATCTGCAGATATTTGATCAGGGTGTTCTGGGTGTTTTTCTATATATAGTAAAAATATCTATCTATGTAGTATAATGTATTAAGTTTAACAGTCATCTAGTACCCATAACACAAACTCTGCTTAGCTTGGGGCTAGATGATGCTGTGTGATCTGTCCAGCATTATTTATTTCTTATTTTATGCACTAGTACACTTGTTATCTTGTTAACATGTCCTGTCCGTTGCATTTGTACATAATGGTGGGTAGTTGACCCAATTACAACAAAAAAATAGCTCTAGCATTATTCCCTAATTAAAATTTAATTAGTGTGATTTAGTGTCTAACACATGTTCAGTTAAAAAGTTAATAACTTAATTCCTGCTTGAAAGTGTTTTCCTTTATTTTTGTGCCTTCTTACAAGTAAAATTGTGTCAACAAAATGTCACAAGCCAGTTTGGAGGTTATGTCCAAATCCATGGAGCAACTGAAGACAATGTTCAGGCTGGAGATGGACCAGATGAATGAAAGGATTGAGAACCCTACCTCTCCACGCCCTGCTTCCACTACTGCCGGCTTGAGTGCTGACTTCACCTCATTCAGAAACTTCGTAATGGGAGCCCTTCAGCTGCTACAAGATCAGCTTTATGTCATCAGTTGCGAGGTTGACAACATCGAGATGCGTAGCAGACGCAAGATATTGCTTCTTCATGGAGTGCCAGAAGAGTCCAAAGAGGATTCTGCAGGAGTTGTTGTGAGATTGGTCTCCCAGAAATTGCATTTGGACAACTTCAGTGGGAACTCAATAAGTCGCTGCCATCGTATAGGACCTCACAAAGGTGATAAGCCTAGACCTTTACTTTTTAAGCTTACGGATTCTACACAGCGTGGTAAAATCTGGCAGGCTAAAACTAAACTCAAGGGCACTGGTTTCACACTATCTGAATTTCTAACAAAATCACGACACGACACTTTCATCTCAGCTAGACAGCGCTTTGGTGTGATCAAAAGTTGGACTCAAGAAGGCTCCGTGTATGTTATTGGGGGTGACGGTGCCCGTTATCGCAGTAACAGCAAGCGAGAGCTCGAGAAAGTCCCACTTCCAAAACATGATGCGGCTGCGCCAAAACATACGTCGACGGCGGCGGCGGCGGCTGTAAAAGCCGTCAAAGAACCTGCTGCAACTACATTGAAGACCAGACGTGCCGCAGCAGCTGCCAGAAAGTGATTTTCTTAATCTAGCACCTACAATCATAGTTTTGTTCGCAATATTGTGATACCTTCACGTTTGCACAATTATTTTTTTTCTTACTTTGTTTACATTTGTTGATTTTTCTGTCTGACAGTCATTGACACTGACAGATACCTAACCAGTATTTTAGTTATTAGACTTGACGTGCATACAAAAGTACATCTTCTTCTTCTTTTGTTCTCGGCCACTATGTTTTTATTTCTTTTTGTTTTGTTTTCTATATTTGCTTATGAAAGAAAAAAAAATATTTTTAAGATATTTCTAGCATTTATTGTAAGGTATTGTAGCTATGTATTTGTAGGTATATTGTTAATTATTATTGTGTTGAGTGAGGCTTAGATTTAACTTTTTGCTATTCTCTATTGAAAACGCACTATTCAAGCAGGAACTTTTTGGTAATTTAATTAATTAGTACTAAAAAGTACCTGTTGGTAGTAACTTATTAAATATTTATATATATATATATATATATATATATTTATTAGGTAAAATTTTATTAAATAAGTATTGTATTATAATATTGTAAATTTATATATAGGATAAACTTATGAATAACTTGATTGGTGATGTTAGTGATGATGATTTTCAATCACTCTCGTCGGGTGGGTCCATCAGTGGCAGTGACGATAGCTTTTCCAGCCTTCCCTCTCTTTCTGATAATATACATTCTGTGTTTTCCGACGTACCTAGACATCTTAACGTAATACATATAAACGCTCAAAGCATACCCGGCCATTTCTCAGAAATGTTAGCCTCCT
Organism: Pasiphila rectangulata; assembly: GCA_963082625.1. Taxonomy (NCBI): domain Eukaryota; kingdom Metazoa; phylum Arthropoda; class Insecta; order Lepidoptera; family Geometridae; genus Pasiphila; species Pasiphila rectangulata. The sequence continues at coordinate 1,039,881 of OY720246.1, read as the reverse complement.
TTGTGGATATTAATATTCATGCAATTCTTATATCTGAGTCTTTCCTCAAACCGTGTCTTCCTTCCACTGCTTACTCTTTACCTGGTTTTCGACTTATACGTAACGATCGTACTGATAGTCGTGGGGGTGGTGTAGCTATATATCTCCGATCTCATTTACCATTTTCTATCATAAGCTTATCGCCACAACCGGCCCCTCTTCATATCGGTGAGCATCTATTCATTGAAGTTTCTATATCTCACACTAAAATCTTCCTTGGCGTATACTATTCTAACTCTTGTCATAATAATTTCTTCTCCTCATTTGAAAATCTTCTTTCAAACTTTATTCCTGTTTACAGTCACTTCATTTTAATGGGTGATTTTAATTGTTGTCTCCTAAAGAAAGACCGTCGTTCTCTGTCAATGGAATCAGTTGTTAGGTCTTGCAACCTGCATATCCTTCCACTGCATGCTACTCATCATGCTCCAAACTCAACACCTTCTTTACTTGACCTTATGATTGTCTCCTCCCCAACCCTTATAGATAAACATGGTCAGTTTGCAGCGGATGGTTTCTCCTATCATGATTTGGTTTTTCTGTCATATAAAGTACGTACTCCCAAACCTAAACGTAAAATAATATTGCAGCGGAGTTTTGGAAGCATGAACATGGATGAATTTATCAGCGATTCTAAACAAATAGATTGGTCAGCGGTTTACTCTGCTCATACGATGGATGAAAAGGTTTCAATTTTCAATAGTCTTCTTACTCAGCTCTTTGACAAGCATGCACCTCTTCATCCGATCAAATTAAAACATTTACCTGCTCCATGGTTGACTGATGAAATAAAAGATCTTATACATAAGAAATCTGTAGCTAAGACTAGGTACAAGCTTAATGCTAGCGAGCTTAATAAAGAAAAGTATTTTAGCATTCGCAACCGGTGCAATCGGGTGTGCAGGGATGCTCAACGTCGCCATATCCATGATTCGGTCAGCAACGAAGATTCTGCTAAAGTCTGGAGGTTTCTCAGGTCACTTGGAGTGGGCAAATCTCGCCAGGATTCTATTCCGAATAATCTCGATATAGACAGCTTGAATCGACATTTTACTATTTCTTCCAATATGAGTCATGCAGTTAAAACCGACACTATTAACTATCTATCTTCACTACCGGTACCCAATCACTCTTCCTTCCTTTTTGATCAAGTCTTCCCGGTCGATGTCAAGAAAAGTGTTCTGTCTATATCGTCTAATGCTGTTGGTCTAGATGGCATTAGTCGTAATATGATTGTTCCGATCCTTGATCAAATACTTCCCTCTCTCTGCCACCTACTAAATTTCTCTCTGTTGCATGGCACCTTTCCGAGCATCTGGAAAGACGCCCATATCATCCCTCTACCTAAAAAATGCAACCCGAAGTCCTTTTCTGATTATCGCCCCATCTCCATTCTTCCTTTCCTTTCCAAAGTTCTTGAGCGTATCGTCCATGACCAGTTTAACTCCTTTCTATCCTCGAATTTACTCTTGAATCCTATGCAATCTGGCTTTCGCAAAGGACATAGCACTGTCACTGCTCTCTTAAAAATAACCGATGACATTCGATTGGGAATGGATAAAGGGCAGTTAACAGTTTTAACGCTCCTTGATTTTAGCAACGCCTTCAATACTGTTGATTTTGACATATTGCTTGCGTTGCTTCACTCTCTCAATGTCTCCTCAACCGTAATTGACTGGTTCTCTAGTTACTTGCACGGGCGTCGGCAGCGTATACGCCTCGAAGAATCCTTCTCTTCGTGGTGCGATGTGTCTGCTGGGGTACCGCAAGGTGGCGTACTTTCTCCACTTCTTTTCGCTGTGTTCATCAACAATATCTCTCGTAATATCGCTTCTTCATTTCACCTCTACGCCGATGACCTACAAATCTATTCTCAAGCTTCCCCTTTACTTATTTCCCAAGCTATTGAAACTATAAATAGTGACTTACGTCTTATCACGGAGTGGAGTGTTCGACATGGTTTACTGATCAATCCTGATAAAACCCAATCCATTGTAATAGGCAGCTCAAGACTTGTCAATAATCTGGACTGGTCTGTAATACCAAAAGTAGTTTTTGATGGCACCGTAGTTCCATTTAGCGAAACCATCAAAAACTTAGGGTTAATGTTTGATCGCACCTTTTCGTGGGGGGCCCAGATGGAGACGACTAGTCGGAAACTGTTCGCGTCCGCTGGCTCCTTGAGAAGGATCCGTAACTTTCTACCTATTGCTACAAAAACAGCACTTGCTCATGCTCTCCTTCTTCCCGTGCTGGACTATGCGGATATCTGCTATCTGGACCTTACGCAGGAACAGCTTGATAAATTGGAACGCCTTCAAAATGTATGCATTAGATTTATATTCGGGCTCCGTAAATATGACCACGTATCCCAGTTCCGTGCCAAGCTGAAATGGCTTCCTATACGTCAGCGACGGAACCTGCATATTCTATCCCTTCTCTTTTCCATCCTCTTCAGTCCCTTTTCTCCTATTTATCTCAAAGAAAAATTCCAATACCTCTCCTCCTCTCACGATTTATCTCTTCGGTCATCTGAAAACCTTTTTCTTAAAATACCTACACAAAAAACTTCATTTTATAGTGGTTCTTTTAGTGCCCAAGCTGTCAGACTGTGGAATGCTCTACCGCTTAGCGTCAAAACATCTTCGTCACTGCACACTTTTAAAAATAAGGTTTACCATCATTACCTGTCATCCTAAACTGGTTGACAACCTAATTCTGGTTATCCATTTCTTTTATTCCCGAATTTATTGATATTAATTATGTACTTATTAGTCTAATTATTTTATTTTATTTATTGAGATATGTATTAGTTTGTATGATGTTTTATAATGGTGTTTATAGTAATAATATTATCTATTAGTTTGTTTTTATTAGTTATAGTTAAGTTAATAATGTATGTTTAAGTAGATGTACACTAAGTTACCTATTTTTCTAAAGGGATTGTAACCCACCGCCTTCTTCTTGCCCTATGCTCTCTGAATCAATTGGTTGCCTGGAAGAGATTGCTTCCAGCGATAAGGCCGCCCGTTGAATTGCCCAAAATTGTTTTATTATATTTTTGCTTGTTTTTATACCTCGGTATATTTTTTGTTACATGTGGTGATCAATAAAGTGTTATCTATCTATCTATCTATCTATCTAATGTAATGCTAACGTTTTCATTTGTATTCGTTTATTGTGCGAAGTAAATCTATTTGCTAATCACGTTCTAGTATTTCTTATGTATAATGAAGCTGTATAATGTACAGTGTTTACTGTTACTCTTGTTTAACAGTAACAGGTAAGGTCTTGATAATGGCAGTAGCTAATAATTTAATTGTCTGCTATTTTATAATATTTTTTATGTTCCTTCCTACATACCTATGGAACCCTCGGTGGGCAAGTTTTGCTCGCACTTATCTGGTTTTTTTTTTAACTTTTGATGATTTCATAAAAAATATGCTAATTAGAGAGTTCCTTATAATTTACCTGTAATCTTAACAAACACTTCTGTTAGCTATAAAACTGTCAAGGGTTTATCTCTGCAAACTTCGTAGAAAACGGAGGGAACGGTATTTTTCTTAACATTTTTATAAATAATACGAAAGTTATACGGCTCAAAGGAAAACTAAAAACTGTTTATAAATGGCGAATAAAGCCCTTTTATAAAATACCCCACATGACCTAGGCTCCCCTTATTCAGACCCTTTGCAATAACAACAAGTTTTTTTAATGAAATATTAGCGAATTTGCCGTGGGTTGCCGGCAGTATAATCCTACCCCTCCCCTCATGCCCGTGGATGCAGTAAAAGCCTACTAAGAGATACCCCAGGAAGATGGGCAGCAGTGTCTTTCCGTGTATCAACATCCCGTACTGCGCTCGCCAACCCGCCCGCCAAGCGTGGCGAGTATGATGATAAGCGTTATCTAATATCATTTAAATTTTTAGGTTCGTTGGCAAATACGAATTCACCAAACCGATGCTGGTTGTCCGAGACTTGGAGCTGGTGAAGAAGATGACGGTAAAGGACTTCGAGCACTTCGTCGACCACCGCACCGTCGTCGACCCAGAGAACGACCCACTGTTTGGCAGGAATCTGTTTTCCATGAAAGGTACGTTAGAGTTGAAGATGTATGGTCCGTCACGTGTTCTTCTTATGTCTCCCGTGAGGATAAAGGGTAGATACAACAGTTCGCCATCTTGTTCGGTCTGAGGCTGCATACTTCATTTCACTCCAGGTGAGCCCGTGTGCTGTTGCTTCGGCGCTGACTGAGCGTTACCAAGTCTGTTTCGGGCGGCCACTTGTGGATTTCACTCCATCGCTTGTTTCGGGATATGATTTTCGTTACGGCGCAAAGTGTGACCAATCCAGCTCCATTAGCGACGTCAGATTTGTAACTCGATGGGATCCTCATGGTACAGTTTCCACATGAGTTGGAGATGACAATGTCCGCTGTCTGGCCACAAGAACGTCAAGAGTCGCAAACATCGGTTAATCAATATATATAAAACTCTTCCGTTACTGACTGACTGACAGACAAAGCACAGCCTAAACCACTGGACCTAGATTCTTGAAATTTGGCACACATATGTATGTATACCTTGAGTACCTATTCTAGAGGTGCACTAAGAAGGGATTTTTCGAAATTCCTATGGGAACGGGAACTACGCGGGTGAAACTGCGAGGTGCGGCTGGTAAAGAGCTGTCAAATTGTGATCACGCGAAGAACTGCTCTTGAAATTTTCTCAACTTAAAATTCGAAACACACCAGACTCAACACGAAAGTATTGTTATCACGTTCCACTTCATTGTACTTGCGCCCACAAGTGATATCCACGCTCGCAACGCACTCCGGAGGGAATAAAAGGACGTCGAAAATCCACTGGATTCACTGGACTGGGTATATTATATTTTTCTACCGTCCCGCATGCAACAATAATTAGTTTGTCTGTCACAACACAACGACAGTCGTCAGTCACGCTCTCACCCAAAACAAAACCCAGCAAGCAAGTCATCTTGACATTTCAAACGTCACTTCAGCTTTTGACACTGACAGACACACGCGCTAGTGTTTCCAGGCTTAGCGGAAAAATCAAGCCAGTGTTGCCAAGGTATCAAACAAAAAATAGAAATAAAAAATAAAAAAAAATCTGTATAGCATTGCGTTGCCCTTTTAATTATAAAAAAAAATGAGCTTACGAAGAACCCCGCCTGGCACGCCAGGGGCGAGCGGTAGCGAGTGCACAAGCGGAATCATACCAAGCGTGTCATGCCACAGTGATGAATCTTATAACGTCAATGTAAAACAAAGAAAGAGGAAGGAGCGTACAGAAGATATGGACTACAAGGCGGATTTTTCAAACTTTCGCAATGATATAATGAAATTTTTAGAAGATTTTGGCAGAGCACAAAATAAAAATATAAATAATATTCGACAAGAAGTAAAGGAAATTAAGGATGAAATTCATACCATAAAAATTACAACACAAAATTTTACAAAACAACTGGATCACTTGAACACTGAAATTCAAAACATAAAATCAAACAACAATACAACGCAGGAAAAAATAAAAAATATTGAAACGGAAATATCACAAATAAAAGTCCAAAAATGCAATGAGATTCCAACATACAATTTGCCCGTAGATCACGAAAACCTTATGTTGGAACTCAAGGATCGCTGCGATCGCGAGAAAAACATAGTCATGGTTGGTATACCTGAGAAAGTGGACAAAAACTATAATATCAGAAGAACCTATGATAATGAAGAGGTCATGAAGGTAATATCATTAATGTGTGAAGACTCCCCTTTACTGAACAAAACTAGTAGACTTGGAAAATATGTTCCTAATAGAAACCGCGCAATTAAGATTCATTTTACTAATGTTGACACCCCAAGATATTTGCTGCGGAACAAGGTCAAACTACCAGAACACATACAAATTTATGCCGATCAAACACCATCCCAAAAACGCTACTGGCAATCAGTAAAGGAAGAGCTAAACTACCGAACAGTAAATGGCGAAAAGAACCTTATAATAAAGTACATAAAAGGCATACCCAAAATCGTCGTTGATAAAACAAATACAAAAAACCTGTGACAGTTTTATTACAGAATGCAGTGCCTACAGAAAAATCAAGTAAGTTAAACCATCACATAGTAAAACGATACGAAGACATCCCACTTCACTCATCCTCACTAAGATTATTTTACGCTAATCTACGCAGCATTTGCAAGACGGGTAAATTCGATGAAATAAAATGCATACTGAAAGCGATCCCCAAGACAACCCATTTATTAATATTTACGGAGACATGGATTAAATCCGACAACGATGCTAAATTATATCACATACCGAACTACACACATGTTTATAACATCAGATCGCACTCAGAAAATGGCAACAAAAGCAAGACAAGTGGTAAGATGACCAAAGAAAAAGCCTCCCCCTTTTTCTTCGTTTTTTTTCTTCGTTTCAATTTATATTCACGACAGCATAAAGTACGACGTAACAGAAGAGTTGTTTGAAAATGGAAACCACTACCTTTGGATATACATTGATAAATTGTCTCTAAATATTGGGGGAATTTATAAACCAGGTGAAACCAATGTACAAAGCTTTTTGGATATATATTCTACACAGCTAGAGCGACGAAAAAGAACAGTTGTCTTCGGAGATTTCAACATCGACTTACTAAGCAACGACAGCCACGTAACAAAATACCTTAAGGAAATTCAGGGAAACGGATACGAGATACTCAATAAAATAGATACCATGTATAGTACTCGTCAAACTAGCACTACTAATAGCTTAATTGATCATGTATGCTCAAATATAAATAACCACTCCTTTAGTATTTCTAACATCGAATCAAGTCTCTCTGATCATAAACAACTATATCTAGAGATTGGGAAATTGGCACCACGTATTAACAAAAAAATACATTACACAGCACTTGATTATGAAAAACTTTACAATAGTGCTCTTACAGCAAATTATTCTAATGACAATAACTTCTACTATTATTTTGAACAATTTTTATTAAAACAACTAGAGGACAGCAAAATAAACAAGATCAAAATACAAAATGCACCGAAACAAGACTGGATAAACAAAATTATTATAAACTCTATAAATCTTCGAAACAACCTATGGCAAGAAACCAAAATTAACCCAAATGATGATAACTTACGTAAAAACTACATCACAGAGAAAGAGACAAAGTAAAAGCTCTCATAAAATCAGAAAAAAAATCGTACTTTTATAATCTGTTTCGAGAAGGCTCAAACGATCCTAAAAAAATATGGGAAGTTATTAATAGCTTAGCTTTAAATAAAACAAGAGAAGGCAATCATCTACCTAAACTAATTTCTACAAATTAGTTAATAATATTCCTAATGTGTACCATGTTAATACCGACAAAAATCTAACGGATGAATCAGACCATACACATGAATCACCGTTGAGTAATTTGCGACCTTGTAGTGTGAAAGAAATTTCTAAAATCATTGATAACTTAGATAGCAACACTAGCACTGGCTTGGACGGAATCAGCACTAAAGCAATAAAATGTTTAAAAGATGTTATTAATGAGAGGTTAACAAAATGCATCAATACGTGCTTAGCTACCAGCGTCTTTCCTGATTCACTAAAAATAGCCAAAGTCAGTCCTATCTACAAATCTGGCAGTAAATCAGACCAGAGCAATTATAGACCTGTTTCTGTCCTCCCAGTTGTATCAAAAGTTTTTGAAAGAATATTGTACAACAGATTGAATGATTATCTTACTGATAAAAACATTCTGATCGAGCAACAATATGGTTTTCGCTCTAAATCAAGTACACTCACCGCTGCCATAGACTTAATCACCAAAATCAAAACAAATATTGATCAGAAGTATTACGCGTTAGGAATATTTATTGACCTTAGAAAAGCTTTTGATACAGTGAGCTACCACAAGTTATTGCAGAAACTAAACGATATGGGTGTTACAGGTGGGGCTCTGGAAATGTTCAAATCATATTTACATGGAAGACGCCAAGTTGTTAAAATAAATAATTACTCAAGTTTTGAAAAAAGTGTGAGCTATGGCATACCACAAGGATCAATTGTTGGACCTTTGTTGTTCCTGCTATATATTAATAACATCAATAAGATTGGTTTGACTGGTCACCTTACGTTATATGCGGACGACACCTGCCTATTTTATTTTGAGAAATCGATACATGACGTAATACCTAAAGCACAAAACGATCTCAACAAACTTAATGAATGGTTGAAATATAACCTACTCACAATAAACACTTCCAAAACGTCATTCATGATTTTTGCAGCAAAAAATAAAATTGTACCAGATTTTACGCCCCTGACTATAAATAATGAAATAATAAAACAGTCACATTTAGAAAAATATCGCGGCCTATGGATAGATGACAAACTAACTTGGAAATCACACATTGATCACGTGAAATCAAAACTATCGTCGTTGTCAGGAGCACTACGTAAAACAACACATTGCATTCCACCTAAGGTACGAAATCTAATATACAACTCACTAGTAAAATCTCATCTTGAATATTTAATCGAAATTTGGGGATCAGCCGCTGCAACACACCTGAATCAACTACAAAGGATGCAAAATAAAGTAATTAAAGTACTCTACCATTACCACTACCTTACGCCCACTAAACAATTATATGACAAAACTAAATTACTCAATCTCTCACAAATTTACACTTTTAACACATGTATTTTAATAAAAAATATAATAACAAACTCCATTAAAACTAACATACAGTTACAACTTAAACCCAACAATCACAATTTAAGAAATAAAATAAAGCTTCAAATTACAAGGTCGCGAACCAATTACGGCAAGAAAACTATTCTATGTGAGGGTGTTCAATTGTTCAACAAATTGCCAAACGAACTAAAGGAGTGTTTAAATAAAAAGGTATTTAAAAATAAACTTAAAAAGCATGTATGTACATTGTAATTATATTATCCAATCTAATGTATAAAATGAAGTGGTAAATTGATTTTGAATTAAATTTTTATTTTATGTATCACATTGATAGCTCTAGAATAATTTAAATAATTGAATACTGTAAAATAATTATTATGTATATCTCATTTTAAGCGAACTATTGTTCTGTAGGTAAGAAGCATATGGGTCAATGTGCTTTTTTGTAATTTTACAGGAGATCCAAAAAACTTATCTTTTAAATTTCATCCTTATTATCTCCGACTTCAGTGACATTATACCATTTGTTTTAATAACATCATGAAGCTGCATTATCTGTCTACGTTTTGAAAAATTTGGAACCACTATTGCTACAAATCAATAGTATTAAATTAATTGTTTTCAAGAAATTGGTACTACTTAGAGCTAAATACCACAAACAATGAGGCTCTATGTACAGATAGCCCCTTATGAATCTACGATTTTGAGATGGTTTTCCTTTAAAAATGATGTCTATCTAAACATAAGCCGTTATGCTGCGCATAAAATTAAAGAAATACGGTGCTAACTTTGTACATAGAACGAAATGCCTCCTAGCTATTTCAAAATTTGGTGCATCATGATGTGTTAGCTCTTTATGCTTCAAAGTCAAATATTAAATTGGTGAAAAAAACTGGTTTATGTACAGTTAGACCCAATTTTATAATTACCCTTTAAATAGTTAGAAAATATCAAAAGACCCAAGTGTACTTAGCTCAAATTATACAAAATTTAATTCTAGATTGTGGAGACGTACTAAAAGAAAAACAAGTTTTATGTAAGTCAAAAACATTTATTAATAAAAAAGAATCTATTCTAATCATCACCATCAGCTTCTGGTACGTCACTTGCACTGGTGGAGTGAGACAGCTGTTTGTAGAAATCGTGACAGCTTTCAGGAACCCACTGCAGAAGAGTCAGTATGTCATTATACTTTGCAGTAGAAATTGGTTTTTCCGTCGACCTTACAATTTTGAGACGAGATGGCATTGTAAGATTTTGTTTCGGATGTCTAATGAGAGATAACTCTAAAAAAGGTATGAAGTCTTCAGCCGAGGTGTCAAGTTTTGTTTTGTAAAACAGAGTACCCTTCTTATCTTGTCTACATTGCCACCAGACAGTTTCCGATATTTTAAAATCATTCTTATCGGAATTTTTCTTTCGGATTATAAGTGGAGCTGAAGTTTTCTTGCATAGAGACGTTATATCTTTAAAATCATGTACAGTCATTTCTGTAACACGAAATGGGTTTTTCCCTGCACATGTCCTGATAAATTGAGCCCAGTCCCTGGGTGTAACTAGTTGCATTGTTGACAACTTTTTCTTTTTTCTTTCTATAATAGAATGATCATGATCGACCTCCATATGAGTGTGGCACTTTAACAGGAATTTGTGATTTATTATTTTTAAGGTAGGGTAATTTTGTGGTATCCATTGGTATGCCATCACTATTGCGCTATTCCTATTTTGACCAGTGCAGTTATCCGATTATATTGTTATTTCTTGCAACGTTTCATCAATATTTTCCTCTGCCCATTTGATCAAACAGGATCCGATTTCATTACCTCCTCTTCCACCATAGTTTTCTGGCCAAACATAGTTGTAATTTTTGTTGTTGTGTCATAAACAGTAAGGTTTAACGTCCATAGCTTTCGAAGATAAAATGACTGGTTGTTCGTCAGATTGGGTGTGGGCAAGCATTTTTGTAAGTCAACGCAAATTACCCGTTTTTTATTAGTATTCGACGCGTCTTTTTTGTCATTGCTTTTCATCTCATATCTACTCTGTGCTACTTTCAGATGGTTTTCTCGGTCTTCTTCTATTTTTATTTTTTCTTCTTCATTATTACAGTCCTTTAACTTTCGCATAAACCTATCACAGTCGTCGCAAGTGTCGATTCCCGGAAGTTTGAATGATAAACAGAACTCTGTATTGAAAATGAACCTGTAGAGCCATTCTTTTGCAACTTCGTTTGGTGTGGCATTTGCTTTTTGCATTTTTTCAACATACTGTTTATACATCAAGTTTACGTTTAGCTCCGGACCTAAGAACTTCTTCTGTGTTTTTTGCCGACTGTAGTGGCTTTCGTAAACTGGGTAAGACGAGATGTGCTTCTTCACAGATTCCTTCACAGCATCAGGTAGTTTATTTCCAGGTGCATGATGACCTCTTTGGTCTGGATGTACCATTCCGCTTTCAAGCACCTTTTCTAAGCTAATCTTGACAAATTTTTTACCGACCGTCAAAGTATTTAAAAACATTACTTGGCAAACTTTAATTTTCTTGTAATCAACTTCCAAAAAATAGGTAAAAGTATACTTTCGACGGTCATCCTCTAATTTTGAGTTGGCCTTTTGTCTGGCTTTTATATCTTTTGTCACATGGCTTGCCACAAATTGCCGTCTTTGATCCCAGCTAGAACACTTTTTCCAAAACTGTTTCCAAATTTTGTCTCTTTCGTCTGCATTAATATTTTCAGAGCATTTCATTTTACATTGGCAAGGCTGTTTTAGTTCCCGCTCTGGAGTATCAGTATATTTCTTGGCAACAGCAGACTTATATGCCGATCCTATGAGCCTTTTTTTCTTAGCTACAGCCCTTTTCCATTGAGATGGGTTCGCTTTCTTCTTAGATGGCCTCTTTTTTATTTCTGATTCTGTTACTGGGCGATTTTGGACTTGTATGAATTCAAGGGGGCTGTCAACTACTGCAGGAGTAGTAGCGATGTGATGCAGAGGTGTCAACGACTGTGGCTGTGGTTCGACAATATTAAAATGATTCAGTTCTTCCAGGTAAGGTAAAGTCAGTGCACTTGAAGGTATCGGTGTTACTGGCTTTGAGAGCTGTGGTTGCATGATTATTATGTCTGAATTTTCTAAAGGTAGTTCTATGTGGCATTCTTGTTCAATTTGTTTAGTGGGAAATAAGTCTGATAGTTGAACAAGCTCAGTTTCATCAACTTCAGTTTCTAGTGAAAATAGCCTTTTCGTTACCCGTTGAAGTTCCACTCGTCTATATTTACAGGGTGGACTTATGTCGTCATCCGAGGAATTTTCATAGCTGTCCGGTATATAGTCCTTGTCATAAGCGCTGTCATCACTTCCAAAATCTGCGGACGGGCGTGTTGTTGGGACCAGCGAACCATCTTGATCTACAACAAAAAATATACTTATAAGATTATTAAATAAAAAATAACGATGGACATTACTTAGGTATAGCATCTTGTATCCCCAAAGTAAGCGGAGCTTCTGTTATGGGAAACCACATGACTGATATCAATAGGTACTACTTACATTGGTAGGTACCTCCTTTTTATTGCAAATACACACATAATTAAATGTACTTATAAAACATCCAAACCCGAGACAAATATTTGTAGATCATACAGACATTTGTCTTTAGTTTGTTTTTGTTTTGCTGTACAAAATGAACAAGGTTATACACCGGTAAGTTTTTTTGTTAGAAACTCACTTCAGAAAGAAACAACAAACTTTGACTAGCTAGATAAAGTAATTCACTTACCTTCTTCTATATTGGGAACCTGAATTAAATTCTCGAATATCCGTTTTGTTCTGTTATTCATTTTATTTTTAACAAAATCAATCAATCACGCGCCAAAACACTGCAGCAACAAACTGAGGACAGCAATAATTTGTAATGACGTGATAAAACCAAAATAAAGCGCCCGTTTCACTCGCACCAACATGTCGCGTCTATGTCGTTCCTTCTCTTGCCGCGCGAAACTGGCGCGCTCTGGCGGGAGATAGTATCATTTGGCGCCAAGTGACAGTCAAACTGATTTGCCTAGAATGTTTTTCGTTGCATAGGGAACTAAGTCGTTATAGACCACGAAATTCGAAAATACACTTAAAATGGATTGAGAGCATAATGAAATAAATAATATACGAGCTGAATGCCATTAATGATATTGAAAACCTCCCATAGGTTAGACCTATATGCATCCCTGTAACTTTATAATTATAAATGTAATGGATGGGTGAAATAAACAGATCGAAGCGTCTCTGAAAATCATACACGAAACTGAAATAAAAAAATTATAGAAAAATGTTACATTGACCCATATGCTTCTTACCTACAGTGTTGTGTTCTTATGAGAAATAAAAGTTCTTAAACCTCAAACTATAACAATAATATTCTGGTAATTAGAACAACGTTTCGGTTCTGTCAAAGGCCGAGTTTTCGGTTGGTTATAAAAAAAACCTAATAACCTACTGTGTGTCCACTTCAGTTTTGTCACAGGCAGTGTTTTTGTATGGTTATAAAAACACCTAATAACCAACTCGTACTGTCCGTCCATTTCGGTTCTGTCACTGTAAGGTTTTGTAATCGTTCGGAAACATTCGGAAGAATAAGAATTATGATTCATTATTATTATGACACGATATGTTTAAAACGAACATAGCTTTGTGCAAAAAGAGCATTCGCATAAACAATATCTTATTATAAATGTATAGGGGACCATGGTGATTTTTCGGAGACACTTGTTATTGACTGTGATTTTCAGACAATCGATTTTCGAAGATGAAATGGGAAACCGTTTCCGAGACACTATTATGGATGGTGATGTTTCGGAGACACATATTATTATTGATAATGATTTTAGGACATTCGATTATCGGAGACAAAATGGGTACCCTTTACGATGATGGTGACATTGGTCGTTGCAGGTCAGGTATGGAAGGACATGCGCTCGACCCTGAGTCCCGCCTTCACCAGCTCCAAGATGAAGTTCATGGTGCCCTTCATGGTGGAAGTCGGTGACCAGATGAACAAGGCTCTAAAGAAAAATATCGAAGAATCTGGAGGTAAGGTTGTTCTTCGATTTTAAGAGGTTCAACTTCTGCCCTTTCTTCAAAGATTCAATCATCTGATATCTCTAAAATCTCATTTAATCTCATTCTTTCTAGATCCTCCTTGACCTCCTTGTACGACATGAAAAATTTCTCCTTCATCTGGTTCATAGCATAACCAATCCTTGGTCTTCCTCATCTCCATTCCACTTTTTAGGGTTCTGGACCAAAATGGTAAAAAGGAACCCTTATAGAATCACTCTGTCTGTCTGTCCGTCACAAGTGGATATCTCGAGAACTACTGATGCAGACTTAACGACTTGAAATTTAAAATGGTTAAAGATAACACTTTTTTACTAATATAACTTAAATGAAACTGCTAAACAATATTCTTATTATGATTGCAGGGGGGCGGATAGGGGATCTAAAAATTTTTAACTTGCTAGTTCATGTGGGGTACTCCAAAAAGAGAAAGAGTCAATTACACCGGACATAGGCATACCTCATGGATCTCTGAGATCATAAGGAAGTTGTTGCCATATTAATACTCGCCACGCTTGACAGGCGGGTTGGCGAGCGCAGTACGGGATGTTGATACCCGGAAAGATGCCTGCTGCCCAACTTCCGGAAGTATCCCTTAGCAGAATTTTGCTGCATCCACGGGCAAGAGAGAAAAGACATAATTCTACTGCCGGCATATTGAATTTCCATATGTAAGAGACGATAGCCCCAGTTTTCAGTCATCTGACCTTTCAGTGATCCTCGGATCTTAGCCCAACAATGATTTCAATATTTGAACAACACCGACGACCTAACCTGAAGGTTACGATTTCTCTTGAACAATTCCGCGGTTAAGCCGATTTTGATATACATAATGATTCAAGGAAATGCTGCTTAAAACTAGCTAACAATCTTATCTTCTGTAAGTAGAGGAACCCTTCAGTTTATCAGGGCGAAGTATCTTGGTAAGTAATTAATGTAGGTACTTAATAATTCCTAAGTGCACTTCAAATATTAGATTAGACCTGTAATGTATCTATGACTAGTATAACATTGTATTTACGTATGACTTGTAAGGAGTAAGTAACTAAATTCAATTTACGCGCAATATTTACGGGACCTTGCACTTGCAATACCATCCTATGTTTTCAACCCGAAAGTTTGTTTGTAGGTGTTTGTTACCTTTTCACGCTCAAACTACCAGACATATCAAGTTTAAAATTTGCACAGGATTAACATTATAGGCTACTTTTCATCCGGGTACAATGCGTGCGAAGCCGCAAGCAGGATCTTGTGTAGAATATGGCTGAACATGCTACTTAAATTGAGTTTATAATTAAAGTGATCATGGTAGTGCCATATTTATAGAATTGATGTTAAGGTTTGAGTCTTTGTGAAACATTTGACCGTTTTCTACGGGACTTTCACTGGCACATAGTAAGGCCTTTGCATCTATTATAGATGATTTATACAGCGTCAGCAACTGGTAATCATGCTGTACGGGACGCTGCAGTGCCTGGGACATTGTTAGATGGATTAGGCTTGCCCAGCACCTATACCATCCTCTCAGCTTAGTCAGCTATTATTCAGAGGAAAGAACAGGTCAATACGTCTGAAGCTAACTAAGCCGCGGGTTTCCTCACGATGTTTCCTTCACCGTTAAAGCTCGTGTTAAGTGTGCACATAGCTCCTTAGGCAGCTAATATTTCAGTAAATATTTCGTTATTTATCGTGATCACGGCGGTAGTTGCAGTTGATAATAGATTGTAGTTGTCGGTTAACATCAGGTGGGCTTTCGGCGTTTCTCGTCATTTAGTAGTATAAAACAAATTAGAAAAAATATAAATGTTCTGCTTTCCAGTAGGATACATAGACGTGGACGTCAAGGACCTGATGTCCCGCTACGCCAACGACGTGGTGGCCTCCTGCGCCTTCGGCCTGAAGGTGGATTCGCACAACGACGTGGACAACCAGTTCTACGAGATGGGCAGGGAAGCTTCCCATTCTAACTTCAGGCAGTTGCTAATATTTTTCGGGTATTCTTCGTTTCCGTGGCTTATGAAGGTCAGTTCATCGTTACAGCCAAAGCGGGTTAACGAGGTAAAATCGACTCTTTGTGGAGTACAAAGAGTCGATTTTACTTCGTTAACCCAGAATTACACATCTCTTCAACTCAGCGGTAGGACGGCTGTCCACGTCCACTACTGGAGATAGGCCTCCCTCATGGATATCAATTATCATGAGGTTGTTTACTCGCCATGCTTGGCAGGCTAGCTGGCGAGCGCAGCATGAAATTTCAAATTCAAATTCAAATTCAAAAAATACTTTATTCAGTGCGGCCGCATGGACCTTATTGACGCGTCACAACTTACAAAATAAAACAACACAAATAAATAGAATAAAGCACATAATTGAATCTGTTCACTTCAGATGACACGCGATTTAGGAAAAGAAGCGAACAGAAGAACCTAACTCGGTCGTTATAGTCATCATTTAACAATTTGATTTTGTCTTATGTTACGTTTGACGGAGTTGGAGCAGATTCCGTCCCAAGTGGTTTTTTCCTCTAGGTAATCTGATATTTTATAATAAGCTTTATTGCACAGATTGCATTTGATAATGTTTTTGAATTTATTCAATGATAACTTCTGCAACTCACTTGGGAGTTTGTTGTAGAAGCGTATACATTGCCCTTTAAAGGATATTTTAACCTTATGGAGCCTAGTAGTGGGCACAGCGAGTTTATTCTTATTTCTTGTATTTACATTGTGATTGTCCCTGTTCTTCTTAAACGAAGCAATATTTTTATGGGTGTACAACAGGTTTTCATAAATATATTGACAAGCTACTGTCATTATATTTATTTCTTTAAATTTAGTGCGAAGTGATTCTCTGGGACCCATATTGTAGATAGAACGAATAGCCCTCTTCTGCAGCACAAATACGGTGTCTATATCTGCAGCACATCCCCACAACAGTAAGCCATAAGACATAATGCTGTGGAAATAGCTGAAGTAAACTAGTCTAGCGGTATCTACGTCTGTAAGAAGGCGGATTTTTTTGACTGCATATGCTGCAGAACTAAGCCTACCCGATAGTTGTTCTATATGCGGGCCCCATTGAAGCTTATTGTCCAAGGCTATACCTAAAAATACAGTTTTTTCTACAAGGTTTAAACTTTCACCTTCCAATTTAATGTTGGCATCAGCCTGTTTTACATTCGGGAGAGTAAATCTAATGCATTTGGTTTTATTTCCATTAAGTAATAGGTTATTGACATTAAACCAATTAACAACTTTTGAGATTGCATTATTCACCTCGTCATAATCGGTGGTACGTCGTTTTATTTTGAATAAAAGTGAAGTGTCATCAGCAAACAATACAATCTCATGATTGTTTTTGACAAGATGAGGTAGATCGTTAATGTAAATTAAAAATAGAAAAGGCCCAAGAATCGATCCCTGCGGAACACCCATTGGAACTACAGATCCCGAAGAACGTTTTCCATTAACATCAACTCTTTGTATCCTGTTACTGAGATATGAATTAAGTAGATTCAAAGAGATACCACTAACACCATAGTGGCGCAATTTCCCGATCAATGTTTCATGGTGTACACAGTCAAATGCTTTTGAAAGGTCGCAAAAAATACCTATAGCGTCTTGCGACTTCTCCCAAGCATCATTCTATTTTCCTAAAGGGATTGTAACCCACCGCCTTCTTCTTGCCCTATGCTCTCTGTATCAATTGGTTGCCTGGAAGAGATTGCTCCCAGCGATAAGGCCGCCCGTTGAATTGCCCAAAATTGTATTATATTTTTGCTTGTTTTTATACCTCGGTATATTTTTTGTTACATGTGGTGATCAATAAAGTGTTATCTATCTATCTATCATAGATATGCGAGATTAACTCTATACCGGCATCAGTAGTGGAACGACCGCGTGTAAAGCCAAATTGCTTGCAGTGAAGCAATTTGTTGTCGTTAAAGTGATAGCTGATTTAAAATAAGCTTTTCAAAAATTTTACTAAATGTCGGCAGTACTGATATCGGCCTAAAGTTAGTGGGATCCGACCTAGAACCTGATTTGAATAAAGGTATTATTTTACTGTGTTTCATTAGATCAGGAAATATGCCACAGTCAATGCATTCATTAAATATAAAAGCCAGTTCAGATGCGATTGTGTCTACGAATGGTTTTACAATGTTTACAGAAATACCCCAGAGATCTGCAGTTTTCTTGACATTTAACATTTTAAAGGCTTTAACTATATCGCCGCTGTCCACATATTGGAATTTAAAATTACTATCACATTTAGGTACATTTTTGTTAAGTAAGGACTCGGCGATCAGGTGAGAAGAGTTTAAAGACTTTGTGGTAGAAACTGGAATGTCAGTAAAAAATGTTTCAAATGCTTGGGCTACATCTTCATCACTTTTGTAGGTGGTATTATTATAATTTAATTTGAATTGGTTGTTAAAGTTACTCACATTTCCAGTTTCTTTGTTTATTATTTTCCAAGTAGCTTTAATTTTATTATCACTATTTTTAATTTTGGAACTTAAATAATTAGACTTAGCTACATGGCAGACTTTTCTAAATATTTTAGAGTAATTTTTAACCTTTTCTTTGAACTTTTCACTGAAATTATAATGTTTTTCACTATAAAGATCATATAATTTTTGTCTACTTCTATGTATACCCACTGTTGCCCACTCATTAAAGTTAGGTTTATCTGTGACCATTATCGACTTTGATGTAAATATTGAATTAAACATATTGCTAAATGCATTGAAAAAATTGCAATATGACTCATTAGGGTTGTTATTTGAGTAGTGAGGTGGAAGTTTTGTATTCAATTTACATCTCAGTTGTTCAGATCGATGCATGGTCACAGGTATAAAAGTAATTTTTCTTTTTACATTTTGTTTTTGTTGCTGTTTAATTTGAATGTGCTGGCCTAAATGGTCTGACTTTATATTACTAATCAAGCCCATAAGGAGAATTTTTGTATTAGAATTTACAAAGATATTGTCAATACATTTAGCGGATGTTTCAGTTATTCTAGTAGGCTCCATAAACAATGGTTTTAGGTTATATGAATTAAAAAGGCATGTTAATCTAGTACTAAAAGAGTAATTTTCTAAGAGATTAACATTGAAATCTCCACATGTAATTATGTTTTTATTTGACTTTGATGCTTTGAATAAGATTTCATCCATGACTTTTTCAAATGTCTCAAACGAAGCTGATGGTGGGCTGTATACACTTATGATAATAACTTGCTCCAACTCCACACATGCTATTTCGATTTGGCTCTCAACAGACAGACAGACAATGTCTTTACGTTCTTTGTACTTAAGATGTTTATTAAGTAGCACTAAAGAACCTCCACGAATAGCATGTGATCTACAAAAGGAGCTACCAACAAGATGGTTATTGAAACTGAACATAACCTCATGACTTTTCAGCCAATGTTCAGTAATACATAAAATATCAATATTATACAAGTTTATGTATAGTTCCAACTCTAACAATTTACTGCTTATTCCTTGAATATTTTGGTGCACCAAGTTGGTAACCTTTGTATTTATTTTAAATGTTTTATTTATTGCTTTTTCATTTTGACACAAGATATTATTTGACTTGTTCTGGCTAGAGATTTTCTCTGTTGTCTTATGATCTAATTTAAATGACTTGGAATAATTTCCAGAGTCTTAATTAATTGGTTTTGACAATGTTCAAAAGAAGCATTCTGTTTAGCCAAATTTTTGGCTGTCATGCAAAAATAATATGATAGCGACATAGCTATCTGTCGTTTGTAATAATTGGAAAGGTAATAATTACCTTTAGTCAAATAATATTTTTTACTAACAATAGAGTTAGTGTCAATCACATGTATAGGATTATTGCAAGATATTGTATGCAAAGTCATATTTAGCTTAAATCTAGTGCTATTTTCTGACTGTGGCAAACTATTACTATAGGGAAATGTATACATTACAATTTGTTTGAATTTCAATGAACAAAGTTTATCAACATATTTTATCAAATCAGACTTGTTAACATTACCCCTATTTCCAAGACAAATTATTAAATTAGTATTCTCATTAGATGGGTTTTTAGAAATTATTTGCATTATATCATGCAAACTGCAGTTTGGTAAGCAACGATGGAATGTTAATACACGGAAAGACGCTGCTGCCCATCTTCCGAAGTTATCCCTTGGTAGATTCTTACTGCATCCACGAGCTCTTGCTCTTTTGAGGAGGGGCAACATTCTACTGCCGGCACCCCACGGCGGCGAAGGTTAGGTAAGTTAGGTTAGAGAACATTTAAGGCCCTTCACATCATAGCAATCGGCACACTTCCATATTATTTAGCGAACCACAATTATTTCAAGCATTAGGAACTGTTCACATCTTTTATATTGATTACCGAAGAACTGAATTTGCACCCTGTCCCATTGACATACAATTCATTATTCCAGACATGAGGCACGTCCCTATTCACAAACATTTCCTCATTGACTAGCGAAGAAACGAATTTTAACCTTATGCCATTGACATAAAGACGTATTATATCCGCCATGAGCGATGTTTCTATGCACTTTTACATTGACGAAGAACCGAATTTGGACCTTATCTCATAGACATAAACATATTGTTCCAGGCATTGGGGTTGAATCTGTTTACTGAAGCATCGAAGAGATTCTTCAGGACACTGGTGTCGTCCACGATGCAGGAACGGGAGGAGAAGAATATCATTCGCCCGGACATGATTCACTTACTGATGGAGGCTAAGAAAGGTTAGATATTCATACAAAGGATGATGACGAGATTCCATACTTTTCTTTTTAGTCGGTTTTAAGGGCACCGTACCTCAAAAGGAAAAAAACAGAACCCTTATAGGATGACTTTGTTGTCCGTCTGTCTGTCAAAAAATCTAAATATCGTCCTTAAAAAAGTAACAAATCAATTGATGTTAAGCAATCCTAGTCGTAAATTGGATGGGTGACCAAATCCTTTCGTGCGTTTTAAAAACTTTTACTAATATTTATTATGTTTCCTACCTACGGAATGATTCAAGCGATTCCAGCTCGCACTTGTAAATAAATAATAAATAAATAAATAATGCTGGACAATCCACACAGCATCGTCTAGCTTCAAGCTAAGCGGAGCTTGTGTTATGGGTACTAGATGACTGATAAATTTAATATATTATATTACATAGATAGATATTTTTTTGTTATACATAATACAGGGTGGGGCAAATTTTTGGCCCCTTAAGGGTAGCATTTGACAATCGTCAAATGCGGGTAGTATAAGGTAGGTACCCTATATTATGTAAAAGTACATAAACGTCGCCGTCGGAGTTCTAAAGTTTTTCAGAATCAGAATTAATTTATTATAAAACTGTTTGTACAAAAGTTCTTAATGCTAGACAGGTACAGGTTTTAACAGCTTGTCCGTTCTGGACGTACAATATTGGTGTGCATTTAAATAAGCATTAAAAACTACAAAGTATTATTATAAGAATAATTTATAAATTCTAGGCACAAAAACAAAATAACATTCTTAAAATTTAAACAGATAATGATAATTAACTAATATTTATTTAACATACTCGTAGTTACAAAGACAAAAAAATATATGCAGACAACTTGAGAACCTCTTCGTTTTTTCGATGTCGGTCAAAAAATAAGTATTGCATGGGACCCAAAATGGAACCTGTCTGCATAATGAGTCATTAGGCTGGTATACCTATCCGTGGCGCTTTATTTTCTACTACCGGCACCGGCTACCGGCTGTGGATTATGGAAATAATAGTTTAATTGAATTTGTTTTTTCAGGAAAACTGGTTTATGATGAGAAGCAGGATGATGATGCCGGGTTCGCAACTGTGGTAGAGTCCACTGTTGGAAAGAAAATGGTGAACAGAGGTTCGTAACACTGCTTGGGCTCATCATCTCAGCTGCAGAACTGATGTCCACGTCCACTGCTAGATATATGCCTTCCTTATGGATCGCTAAGTACTGATCATGAGAAGGTAGTTGCCATACTCGCCACTCTTAGCAGGCGGGTTGGCGAGCGCAGTACGGGATGTTGATACACGGAAAGACACTACTGCCCATCTTCCGGAGGTATCCCTTGGCAGATTCTTAACCCCACAGCCGGAATAAATTTTCCACATCCTTGCTTAATTTTCGACTTGATGGTTCTATGTGATAAATTCAGCGTTAATAATATTATTTTTACCCGACTGCCAAGGAAGGGTATATTTTGTTTTTCGCACGTATCTTGTATTTTTGTTTGATTGCTTGTTTGTTTGAAAATTTCTTAAAAACCCTAGTGTCCATAGATACATAGGTATTGAAAATAAATTATTAGTAAAAAAAACTTTTTGACAAACAATTTATAACAGCTTTTATTTAAACGTTAACCTACTAAAAATATTAATAATTTTAATTCAATCATTCGAATAGACAACAATGCATTTAAATCGGTCGGATTTTGCTTTTAAATCGATTAAGTGCATGTTGGACCTTGCAATTGGCTTTTTGTTTCACTTTATAATGTGATAACTTGTTCCTTAGTTTGGTCCGAAGATGACATAATAGCCCAGGCAGTGCTCTTCTTCCTCGCTGGCTTCGAGACCGTCTCCGTCACCATGTCGTTCCTACTGCACGAGCTCGCCCTGAATCCTGACATCCAGCAGAAGCTGGTGCAGGAGATCAGGGAGAATGAGACCAAGAACGCAGGGAACTTCGACTACACTTCTATCCAGAGCATGGTTTACTTGGACATGGTGGTGTCAGGTGAGTTGATGGCGTTGGGTGGAGCCAGGCAATTTCTGTACTTTTCTAAGACAGTCTAGTAGTAGTAGAACTTTTTGAGTTTATCCGTGGAATTACTACCACCATACTTATGTCTGCCGCCAAGCATGTTGCATTACTGTGTTCCGGTTTGAAGGGGCCGGCCGTTCCCCGCTACAAACATAACTGTATCTCCAACACCAAGTTGCTCTCCATATTGCAGAACTGCTCAGACGCTGGCCTGCGAGCGCCGCCCTCGACCGCCAGTGCACCAAGGATTACAACTGCGGGAAACCCAACGATGAGGCCACTGAGGACTTCATTGTGAGTTTAAAATTATGGGGGTCTTGATGGATCTATCTATCAAGATAGATAGATCTTTCTTTACCACACTTGGAAAAAAGTTATCTGAAGCGAGTGAATTCAATTATGTACTTTATTCAATTTAAATGTGCCTTGTTCTTCTTTTGTAAATTGACTATTCTATGTGACTTGCTCTATTGAATAAACACTTATTGACTTTGACTTTTGACTTTAATCTGCAAGCCTTGTTGGTTGGGTTCGATACCGGCCGGGCACCACTGAATTTTTCTGTCTTGAAAAATGTATGTGCACATTTAACAAGTGCTTTAACGGTGAAGGAAACATCGTGAGGAAACCCGCGGCTTAGTAGCTTCAGACTAATTGACTTGTTCGTTTATTTGCTTAATAGCTGGCTATGCCGCGAGGATTGTATAGATGCTGTGCAAGCCTTATGCATCTAACAATGTCCCAGGCACCGCAGCGTCCCGTACAGCATGATTACCAGTTGCTGACGGTCGTGGCTCCTCGCCGCGTGACGGATAATGAAACATCAGTATGCAGCTACTTGAATCGGCGCAAAGGACGCGGCCGGCGTCGTCTCGGCCATTTTCTCCGGCCATCGCACCAACGATTTTATCAAAAAACCCCTGCGACGATCCCCTGCGAAGGGGATCTTTGTCCAGAATAATATTGTATTGGAATTTTTGTCCAGAAATACCCTTCGGGTTTTCAAAGGGGACGCTAAGGAGATTTCTGGACAAAAGTTCCACAAATACCCTTACTTTATTTAAAAGTTTTTATATTCTCATATGGCTCATGACCACCTTACATGGCCAATTCTTAAGTTTTTTTAATGAAAAATGACAGCAAATGTCAAAAATAAGAGTAAATGTGAAACGTGACTGGCATTTTTGACATATTTTATACTGTCATTTTGACATATTATTCTAAATCTGCACGCGCCTGCGCCGCGCCATTTCATATAGCTGCATAAGCGTTTATGATTATTGTTAAATAAGAAGTAGGTAACTAAAGACTGTAAATAAAACTGCTAGGTTAACATTATCCGTCATACGGCGAGAAGCCACGGTTAGATCTATCACGACCCCCATAAACTCTTTAGGGACCGAAATATGTTACACGGTAAGGTCGATTCATCATCATTCCAGCCGTAAAGAGTCCACTACTGAACAGGCCTCCCTCATGGATCTCCATGAGGGGTAGTTGCCATACTCACCACGCTTGGCAGGCGGGTTGGCGAGCGCAGTACGGGATGTTGATACATGGAAAGACGCTGCTACCCATATTCCGGAGGTATCCCTTAGCAGGCTCTTACTGCATCCACGGGCATGAGAGGAGGGGTAACATTCTACGGCACTCATCGTTATTTTTCTTACAGATCTGTTTGTACTCTGTTCTCTTTAGATCCCCAAAGGCGCCGGCGTCATCATCCCCGTGTGGGGCTTCCACCACGACCCCCAGTACTTCCCCGACCCTGAGAAGTTCGACCCTGAACGCTTCTCCGACCAGAACAAGCATAACATTTCGCAGTGCTACATGCCGTTTGGAGTTGGACCTAGGAACTGTATCGGTAAGTTATATGCAATCATCAATCATCTTCTCAGTCGTAAATTGTACATTGCTGAACACAGGCCTCCTTGATGGATCTCCATGAGGGGTAGTATCCATACTTACCATGCTTGGCAGGCGGATTGGCGAGCACAGTACGGGATGTTGATACACGTATACACGGAAACTCAAAATAACTCAAATCATGGTAAATATCGCTTAAATATTGCATTTCACCACCATGATAGTTTAAAAAGTTATGTATCTGTAAGGTATATTTTTAAATAGTTTGTTTTAGCTTGATACTTCAACGTTGAGCTGAAAGATCTTCAGTTCTGATGACAAATACGTTCATCATTATCATCATCACAGCCGTAGAACGTCCACTACTGGACAAAGGCCTCCCTCTTGGACTTGGAGATCCAACTTTTTCCTCCATCGACCGAGACACGTTCTCGGCTTGCCCGTTGACGAGCTCACCGCCGCAAACCCGGAGTTGACGTCAACCCGTCCCACACTAGCTGCTAGGCACACGTTCAATAACCGATCCCGTCGCCGGGGCCGAAGAATACACTCATCCGTCTTAAGGTGCAGTTTTGCACCTGAACGCATGTCCGACTCCCGTTTTATAGAATGAATCAATTAATATTTATTACCACAAACAATACAATTTTCACAGTGCCTTTCTAGCTAAATAAACTTTTAGAAAAAGAGAATAATCCGGATTAGCACCACGAGGTTTTGGATATACTTCCCGTGCTAGTCTAAACTGTGTTACGGCGAATGATGGTGGATGTCAATCCAAATCAATCCAAATAGTCACGATACTACGATTTAATATAACCGTGGGGTACCTACTGGCAGTTGCCGTGGGTGCCGCCAGTTAGCCCTCCTCTCTTGCCCGTGCTTGCAGTGCGAATCTGCCAAGGGATACCTCCAGAAGATGGGCAGCAGCGTCTCTCCATGTATCAACATCCCATGGACGGCTGAAATGATGATGATGATATTTCAGAAGTGGGCGCTGACTCTGCTACTCTGTAATTTTTAGAGTCCCGTACCCAAAGAGTAAAAACAGGACCCTATTACGAAGACTCCGTTGTCCGCCTGTCCGTCCGTCTGTCTCTCTGTCACCAGGCTGTATCTCATGAACCGTGATAGCTAGACAGTTGAAATTTTCACAGTCACACATTTTTTTTTATAACGGCAACAAAAATACATCGTATTTTTGTTGCCGTTATAAAAAAAAATAAAGCATTGTAAATTAAATATTTATGTGGGGCTCCCATACAACAAACGTGATTTTGATTGAATAATGGTACGGAACCCTTCGTGCGCGAGTCCGACTCGTATTTGGCCGATTTTTTCTACTTTTGGAGCAGTCAACCTTTTCTTTTTGGTGCAAATTTTTTTTTGTTATTTTTAGGTTCAAGATTCGCCCTATGCGAAGTGAAAGTGATGGCCTACCAGCTGCTGCGAGAGATGGAGCTGTCCCCCTGCGAGAAGACAGACCGCTCATGCAAGATGGACCAGCATACCTTCCAGCTCCGGCTGAAGGGAGGACATTGGCTGAGGATGAGGAGGAGAGCTTAGAACCTACGACCTTGATCGTCAATAATTTTGTGAGAAGTTACTTAGGATACGCATGTCAGATAAGACTTCCAAACTATAATATCTACATTGATCGGATTGAAAGAATTCAAAAGAAGTTCATCAGATTCCTTAACCATAAACTTTTTTTAATTTGTTTTGTTAACCTACCCTCATTTTGTTTTGTTTAAAGCTTGTATTTACTGTCGTGCTTCATTTATATGATATTTCTAACAGTAAAGACTTATTATTAACCTTTTGATTCAATATTACCTATTTTATATTGTGCTTTAATTGTGCTATGATTCGTTTTAAAATAAATAAATACATATATGTTAAAAGTGCATATAGTTTAGAATAATGTTATCCATACATACAGCCAAAACCGTGTTTGAACTACATATATGTCTGATATTGCTAGTGATTATTCTGTGCTGCTATTTAAACACATTATTAAAGTGTAGAAGTACCTATAGTTACAAATTGTAACAAAGTATACAGTTAATGTATGTACTCAAAACAGATATTATTCTTCTCATGTAAGCGACTTATTATTGTCTGTATTTTAGAATAAATTTCTTAAACCTAAACCTAATAGCGGGATTTGGACCATAAGCATAAACGTAGCTGGTAGCTAGATATTTGACGTTTCTATATTTAGAATGTCAACGTAATGAATAATTAAATAATTCTAGACAATTCACACAGCATCATCTAGCCCCATGCTAAGCAAAGATTGTGTTCTGGGTACTAGTAGAATCCGTTTCCTCTTGCGGCGTAGACGGACCTTCGCCCGCTGCGTCAAAAAGATCGTCTAATTGGTAAGTTGAATATTAGGTAATATTAGAAGAAAATATAAGAAATATTAGATTTACAATTGGACTCGGTGGGTGGCGCTCGGTGGACATAGACATAGACACATCATGTACATTATATACACAACGTGTACCGAAGTTCCATTTCGATGGTTTGTTTTGGTTGATAAGTACTTTGTCATTGATTTCCTACTTATTCAATATTTAAACAACAGCCCGTATCGAACCGAACCGTATTTCAATCTCTCTTATTTTTGTTCAGTCTAAAAAGTAGTAAGACGTCAGCATCTGGATAAAATAACAGCAATTCATATCTCACACATCTCTGTGGACTGTATTAGAACTCATGGATGCCTTGGTCGATCGAATCATTTTGTAATTGCGTAAAATTCGTTAGGAAGTGCGCTTACAGAATTGACACTAGTGTATGCAAGTACGAGTTGGATGCAGTCGTACGGACCTTGTTTCAATCGCGGTGGAAATCCACCTTATATTTCTACGGCCACGATATTCCAAATTAGGCAATTTTCGATTCAATTTAAAACGATCAAAAATATCCCTTGTTTTGATCGGAAAAAAATATATGTTACAGTTTAATAAACATGTTGAATATCTAACAAAAAAACCAGAATGGAGGCAAAATTTACACGAAGTTCATAAAACACCACAATCAAACCTGGTTTGTCTTATTAGCCGAGAAACGAGCGAGACGGCATCGGCAGGCAGATACCACCAATCCACCAACTGCTATGGACACCCACGTCTGCCAAAACTGCGGTCGCGCGAGGAGATGACAATGATGATGAAACTAAAACATGAGTTACATAATAAAATAAGGCATATTTACAACTATTAAGATGATTTATGCAGCGTCAGATAGCATTCATGCTGTACGGGACGCTGCAGTGCCTGGGACATTGTTCGATGGATTAGGCTTGCCCAGCACCTGTGAATCAATCTTCCATCCTTCCAGCTTAGTCGGCTATTAGACAGAGGAAGGAGCAGATCAATACGTCTGAAGCTTACTAAGCCGCGGGTTTAACTTCACCGTTAGAGCACGTGTTAAATGAGCACAGAAATTACCCATTGGTGCGTTTTCTCGAGTCGTATTAAGAGTTTCGTACTCATAACCATTTTATTAACACATATTTAAACGGGTATTTATCGCGCTATTTACCTTTACTTCATAACCATTTGTCTTTTTTAAACTTTCGCGATCACAACACATTATTAACATACATATAACCGGGTATTTATCGCGTAAATTACCTTTACTATTTGTCAGTCTTCCCGGGACCATGCTTGGTGCAATCCAAGCGAAACGTCGGGAAATAATAAAGGTAATTTACGCGATAAATACCCTATATGTATATATAATAATATGTATGTTCATAACCATTTATCTGTTTAAAACACTCAAGATAACAATAAAAGGAAGAACGGTAAGCACTTACATAGTGGGAAGTCCCTACACTAATACGTACTACATCAAATATTTACTCACTAAGTGACACTTAGTGAGTGAATATTTACTTACTACATCCACTTATACGGAGCAATCGTTGTTTAACAATTAAAATCTCTATTCTATCTTATAACTTCTTTCACGCAATTATTCCTTTATATTCTTAGGCACAACCGCTTGCACTACTAGTAGAGTGAAGGAAAATTCTACTTTCCTGAGACACTACTATTCTTATTGGCTGATTAAACGAATATAAACATCATTATAACATATTATAAAAACTCCCGTAAATTACATCATTACCAATGGTACTACTGGTAATTAATATAAGAAAACAAGATAAACTAATTACCAATTATTGTATGGAAGAAGATAATAAGAAATAATGAGGTATTGATGTATTTATACATAATACTATTACTATCGCTTTTTTCGTCTGTCTCTTGCACCCGATCCACACCTTACATTCTTCCTTCTATAATCGATTCACCTCTCCTCATCACATGGCCGCACCATCATCATCATCATCTCACGTAGGTCCACTGCTGGACTAAGGCCCCTCATAAATCTCCAAGATCATGAGGGGTTGTTACTATACTCACGACGCTCAGCAGGCGGTCGGCGAGCGCCGTACGGGTGTACACAGAAAGACGCTGCTACCCATCTTCCGGAGGTATCCCTTTGGCAGATTCTTACTGCATCCACGGGCAAGAAAGGAGGGGCAAAGGCTTCCTTACTATGCCAACCTATTACTCCTCAACTTATCACCAAGCTCGCATTAGTAATCAAACTGCGCACTAAGCCGATGACATCTCGACCCTTATATGTCTCGAACACATCAGGTCGTATCAAATAACGTCCTTTATTTATTACCATGTTTTATCGCAGTGCACGTAGGAGTTTAACCGAGACGCAAATTATTAAGACCTGTGCCGTGAGATATAGACAACTGACCGGCACCTGTATACTTTTATTATCTTATCTTTTAATTCAGCCATAAAACGTCCACTGATGAACACAGGCCTCCCTCATGGATCTCCATGAGGGGTAGTTGCCATAATCACCACGCTTGGCAGCCGGGTGGGTGAGCGCAATATGGGATGTTGATACACGGAAAGACGCTGCTGCCCATCTCCCGGAGATATCCCTTAGCAGGATCTTACTGCATCCATGGGCGTGAGAGGAGGGGTAACATTCTTCTACCGGCGGCACCCTACGTCATTTATTACCTATATCTCTCGGTCCTATATGTGATTTGGAAAAAAACATTTTCGGGTTTGACTAACTTGATACTCTTAGATTGAAATTCAGATTAGATTATGATGATTGGATCCACGAGGATTCTAGAGAACTCCCTGGGCACACCCAGTGCATTTGGTCTACTCATCAACAAGTTATTTAGAAAAGTAGGTATCATTTAGTGAATTAAATACAAAATAAAATTATAAAAACGGGCAAGAGCGAGTCGGACTCGCGCACCGAGGGTTCCGTGCGATGGCACAAGCATACAATATAATATATGACAAAGGCGGTTTTATATTTGTTGGAGAACCTTGACAGCGCCATCTCTTGTCTGATAGCGGAACTTATGTCGATTTTTTACACTTTCGATGATTTCTCAAAAAGTATGCTAAGTAAAGAGTTCGCAATAATTTTCCTATAAAGTTTACATACACTTCTATTAGCAATAAAAGTATCACGGGTTTATCACTGTAAACTTCGGAGATAAGGGAGGGAACGGTCGTTTTTTCAACACTTTTGTAAATTACTCATAAATGATACGGCTTAAAGAATAAATAAACACTGTTTAATAATGTGCAAATGTATACCTTTCATATATTACCCCATACGGCCTAGTAACTTCTCTTAAAAATTTTGAGATCCCCTATCCGCCCCCATGCAATCAAAATAAGAATATTTTTTAACATTTTCATATATACTATATTAGTAAAAAAGCGTTGTCTTTTACCATTTCGAATTTAAAGTCGGTAGCATCAGTAATTCTCGAGATATCCATATGTGACAAACAGACAGACAGACAGAGTGATTCTATAAGGGTTCCTTTTTACCATTTTGGTCCGGAACCCTAAAAATAAAAATAAATAAATAAAATGATGACAGAGTGCTATCAAAACTCTTCAGTATTACAAATTTCACGGGTGACGATATCAAAAGATGACTGAGATGGCTATCACTATCCAACAATCATTATATTTATCTAAACATCATCATCATCAGCATTTAGGTTTATTGGAGTTAAACATAACGAGAAATTGAACACATCAAAATTCAAACATTCGTAAAAATATAAAACCTATGTACATTTTTTGAAAACAAAAAATTGTCTGCAATGAATACATTATATTAATATAAAATGTAATATATTATATTATATTACATTTTAGAAAAAAATAAAAAAATAAAATAAAAATCTTAAAAGTCACCATTAATTAAATATAACATAAAATAAAAAACAAAGCCTTTTGGAATTCGCTCCAGGAACAGTAAAAAAGATCGATTCTCTCGGCAATCAGATTAAGCGTGCGGATGCTACGCGTCAGAGGTGCTTTATGTAGCAGGTTGGTTCGCCCTTTTGGTACTGCCAATAAGGCGGGACGCCGTCGTCTGTGCACAAAGTCCGCGGGCACATTCAGCCGCATTTTCTCCAAAATACCTGGATGGACGATCATCCCTCTCAACACCTTAAACAAATGTTGAGCGAGTGCTGCATCCCTCCTTACTTCTAGCTTGTTGTATCCAACCATGCCAATAACAAACAAGGTTGGATACATCAAAGGGTAGAAGGGGTATATACCGTAGACCTTCAGGTATAAAAATCTAGTAAACTTATTTTGTATGCGCTCTATCATTTGGTTGTACTTGGCCTCATGCGGAGCCCATATCGCTGAATTAAATTCCAAATGGCTTCTCACTAAAGCATCATAGAGCGACTTCACTGCTTGCAGGTTGTTAAAGCTGTTTAACTGACGGAGTACAAATCCTAAAGTTTTAAAGGCCTTCTTGCAGATGTTAACAACCTGCACCCGGAAATGTAGCTTGTCGTCCAGACGGACACTTATGTCTCTTACTGAGTCGACTCTCTTCAGCTGAGTACCCCTCAACTGGTAGTATTATATTGTATGATGGCACGGAAACCTCGGTGCGCGAGTCCGACTCGCTCTTGCCCGGTTTTATTTATTGTATTGGTCACACAACATAATGTACACCAGATAAAACTTAAGTACACAAACATATTTATATGGTAGGTAAGTGGCATTACAATCATAGGTGGCGACTACATGCTATTAAAAATAAAATAATTGAGCAAGTAAAAAGCAATAAATATAAAACCTAACTAAACAAATCATTGAAATTTTGAATATGATAAAACATTGATTAATTTATAGTAATAATACAATTAATATAACACAGAGATACAGTTATTTTTAAACTTGCGAATAGAGCCTGAGAAGAGATCGACTCCGAATTTTCGGAGATAGTGTTAAATTCTCTGGCAAGTCTATTTAGAGGTAAAGCAATAATAATATAATGAATTTTCATCAGTTCCACTCCACTAATTAAAACTTTCTGAATGCAAATGACCTAGACCTTTCATTTATTCATATCCTTTGTCAAGTTACACGTTCTTGGACAAGTTACATGTTCTTCAACATTTGATGAGTTCCCTCGATTTCTTATGGATCCCATAAATCAGTTCATAAACGTTAGAGTTAGAGATACTCGTAACTAAGACGACTTGAGAACCAAATTGATGATATTGCTGACAATGCCGCTGTGGGGTGCCGGCAGTAGAATGTTAACCCTCTAATGCCCATGAACGCAGTAAGAGCCTGCTAAGGGATACCTCCGGAAGATGGGCAGCAGCGTTTTTCCGTGTATCAACATCCTGTACTGCCATCGCCAACCCACCTGCCAACCGTGGTGAGTATGTTTCTCCCTTTTTTAAAGTCGGTTAATAAATAATAAGCAACTCATTATTTATTATTAATGAAATCAGGCGTTACTTTGCGGAAATCCATATTATTATGACAATAAAATGCAATGAAAATATCTAGCTTCAATTCCGCTACTGCTGAGATGCATATGCACCGCCCTCCCGCCTGCTAATTATGCACATGCAGGGGGAACCTGGCTGCCAGTGCAACATGCATCAGCATTAGCGGAATTGAAGCTAGATATTTTCATTGCATTTTATTGTCATAATAATATGGATTTCCGCAAAGTAACGCCTGATTTCATTAATTATATTAAGTCAGCAGGTGTAGCTGAGCAGGCATGCAACATGCATACCCAAGTATGCATGTTGCACTGGCAGCCTGGTTCCCCCTGCATGTGCATAATTAGCAGGCAGGAGGGCGGTGCATATGCATCTCAGCATTAACGGAATTGAAGCTAGATAATTATTTTCATTGCATTCTAATGTCATAACTCATTATTTCTAATTGTTTACTTCTAGAAGGATAAAGATACAGGTAGTAAACTATCAAGCGAATGAGATAACAATCAATCGAGACAACACAGCACTTCCAAGTGGTGTGATTATGCTACGGAATTACCTATAAATACATCTAAAATGTACAAAAAGTATATTTACTCAGTTATTTACACTTTACGATATCATAAAACGGCACCACAGAATACCAGCGTAGTAGTAGTTACCTCAACTATTACTGCTTATGCTGATTGGTGACCGATTTGTGCCATTTTTAGATTTAAGTTAGTCATTAATTATATTTCTAATTTTTGTTATTTTATGTTGGCACTAATAAACGGTTTTTATCTTATCTTATCTTTATATTTATCTTAAACCTTAGTTTGTTCATTCCAATATTGTTTTATAGTATAAGAGTAGTTAGTTAGCCGTGGGGTGCCGGCAGAAGAATGTTACCCCTCCTCTCATGCTCGTGGATGCAGTAAGAGCCTGCTAAGAGATACTCCCGTAAGATGGGCAGCAGCGTATTTCCGTGTATCAACATCTCATACTGCGCTCGCCAACCCGCCTGCCAAGCGTGGTGAGTATGGCAACAACCCCTCATGGAGATCTATGAGGGAGGCTTGAGTTCAGTAGTGGATGTTTTACGGCTGACATGATGATGATGATTAGAGTAGTAGAACTTATTGCGAAGAGTTCAGCCGGGAAACCACCATAGCTATTTCGGC
Source organism: Pasiphila rectangulata (assembly GCA_963082625.1). Lineage (NCBI taxonomy): Eukaryota > Metazoa > Arthropoda > Insecta > Lepidoptera > Geometridae > Pasiphila > Pasiphila rectangulata. Next base: position 1,006,310 of record OY720246.1, on the reverse strand, counting down.
CGCCTAGCAGTAATGTCTGCATTGCTGTGTTTCGGTTTGATCGGTATATGTTAGAATTTAAGGAAGCAAGAATAAAAAAATACTTAATTCAGTGCGGCTTCATGGACCTTATTGACGCGTCACAAATTACAAAATGAAACAACACAAATTAGTAGAATAAAGCACAACACTTAATGAACCTGTGTTTCAGAATCCCTGTCTGTCACCAGGTTGTGTCTCACAAACCGTGATAGCTAGATGCAGTTGAATTTATAATATTCCTATAACAACAAATATTAAAAACAGAATAAAATATGTATTTAAGGGAACTCAATCGACAAACGTGATTATTTTGCCGTTTTTTGCTCGATAATAACGGCAACAAATAGACGCTTGAAATATTCACAGAATATTTTTGTTGTTTCGCCAAAAATTAGTACGGAACCCTTCGTGCGCGAGTCTGGCTCGCACTTGGCTGATTTTTTAAAGTCATTGTACACAACGTCGGTCATAATCATATACATATAACGTCCTTAAATAGCTTTTTTGCAATGTCGATACGCATAAACAACGATTAGTGTAGATAGACGGTTTCATTCTGATCATTCTGTCTGATGATTACGGCCTCGTCCGCCTGGCGAGACAGTCGTCCTACCGGTTCGTGATTTCAACGGTGTTACATTGTTAATTGTTTATATTGTGTTACGAGTTACATTGTATTACGCTTGTAATTCGAGGTGAGATTTTAAATGTTGTTACATTATCTATTGAAGCCGGTTTCGTATAATTTAAATAAAAATACATTTATTGCCAAAAATAATAATAATGATAGAAAAAAAATCATAAATTAAAATCCGCCAAGTGCAATTTAGACTCGCGCACGAAGGGTTTCGTACCATTATTTGGGAAAAACAAATATACAACGTCTACCTGTTGCCGTTATTAATATCGATCAAAAAATGGCAATACATCTCGTTTGTTGATACATACCTTAAATATTAATTAAAACTACGCACACGGTTTTGATGCGGTTTTTTTAAAGATGGAGTGATTCAAGAGGATGGTTTATAGGTATAATTCATGCTTATTATAATAGAGAAACACTGATAATCTTAGAGGTTTCTAATGTGAGGTCGTAAATAAACACTTTTTTGCGCTCACATTGCAAACGCTGCCTGAACCCTACGAGATAGATCAAAATAATGTACTACAGTATTGTACACCTTAAAAAGTTCTACAAAAAAGTCCGCGATGGTATATTCTGTAGTATATATTTTAGTACCAGCATTGCACCCATGCGAATCCGGGGCGGGTCGCTAGTACAAGATAATGGTATTTACTTATGCCCGCAGTTTTGCACGCTTAGTGCAACACCTATTTAATATTGCTAGCTATGTTCACATCGGAATGAAATTAACTAGATGATATCATCTTGACTTAGTGCACCTATCGTATATTATCGTATATACAGGGCGTCCCACGGATATGCCACATGGAGGGAAAGTACCTTGGATATTGTAGATGGAACATTTTACTGAAGGAAGACATTATTTGAATTTAAGAAAAAAATTAAACTGCATTCATAAATAATTTCATGGTTGAACCGGGAATCGAACCCGTTACACGAGAAAAATAATCACCTGTAGCTTTATCATACCGATCGAAAGGCTTCCTCATAAGGATTATTTTTCGCTAAGTAACATAGTGTCAGAAATAAAAGGAAGACCATGAATTTTAGATGTGAAATTTTGTTCAGAAAAATTAAAAGCTTACATTGCCGTAAGGACATATGTACCTACAACTGACATTATCATAAGTAAATATTACTAATAAATGTACTTCCTTCAGTAAAATGTTCCATCTACAATATTCAAGGTTCTTTCCCTCCATGTGGCATATCCGTGGGACAGTAGTCATTTAGCTATAACTAGCGGACCCGCGCAACTTCGTCTGCGACACATAAGAGAGGGTAAAGCAACTTTAGCGTTTATCGAACCGAACTTTTCCGATTCCGAATCGAAACCGATTTCAAAATACCTATTCAACGATACCTCACACGATGGGAAAATTACCCACACCTAATTTTTTTCAGGATTTTTTTGTAGCCTTACATATCTTTCTTTTTCTTTTCTTTCTTTCGTTATTTATCAAAAAAACTTATTTTAATCTTATATATGCGACACTTTAAACCATACAAGGTTTGTCCAGTGTCGACAAGCTGGCGGTGCTATTTTATATATCTATGCAAAACTACAGCTTTCTAGGGCAAATAGTCTCTTCGCAAATCCGATGACAGACAGACAGACAGACAAAGCGAAACTATAAGGGTTTCTTGTTTTACTACGAAACATTTATAAAATACCAACAGCCAGCAATATAGTATTTTGTTCCAGACAATGATAGTGTTGCTCATCCTGATATGTGCGGTGGCGGCAGCCGTCTACCTGTACCATCGCCACGTGCTGTCCGAGTTCCAGCGGGCCGGCATCAAGTACCTGCCCACCGTCCCACTGCTGGGCAACATGACTAGAGTCACGCTGAAGAAGGACCACTTTATTGATGGCATGGAGCGGTTGTACTTTACGTTTCCTGATGAAAGGTAGTTAATCGTTATCATTATCATCATCTCAGCTTTAAGACGTCCACTGCTGGACATAGGCCTCCCTCGTGGATCTGCAAGTATTGATCATGAGGGTTTTTTGCCATACTCACCACGCTTGGTACGTGGGTTGGCGAGCGCAGTGCGGTATGTTGATACACGGAAAGACGCTGCTGCCTATCGTCTGGAGGTAGGTATCTCCTTGCAGACTTTTACTGCATCCAAGGGCAAGAGAGAAGAGGCAATATTCTACTGTCAAAACCCCACGGCAGATAATCGTATGTAGTTCTAAAAACGATATCTGACTGTAGAATGTCATTTGATGACCTCCGTGACTATTATTTTGTACTACTGTGACGTGCGGGTTCGAATCCTGTCCGAATGGAATTTTTTTTGTGTTTTTCATTACTAAAAACACAATAACAATTTACACAAAAATATTCGGTCACCCATCCAATTTATGACCGCGCTTAAGGTTGCTTAAAATTTGATGACTGATTTCCTATTTTTTATAGACGATTTTTTTATGATTTCATTGCAAAAGTATAGTTTTTGGATTTTGATTTCCTTCAGGTTTATCGGTAATCTAGAGTTCACAAACAAGTTGATATTCCTGCGAGATCTGGAACTAGTGAAGAAGGTCACTGTGAAGGACTTCGAGCACTTTCTGGACCACAGGACCATCATAGACGGCAAGACTGACCCCCTCTTCGGGAGAAACCTGTTCTCCTTAAAAGGTGACTACATTGTTTAGGTTATTTGATTAGTATAATATTAATCCAAGAAATTAATTGATTCAGGTGTGATTTTGAGTATGGCAACTACCCTTCATGGAGATCCATGAGGCAGGCCTGCTTAGTGGACATTTTACGGCTGAAATGGTGAGGTGCGATTTTGCCGAAAGCCATTATTATAGTATCTATTGGGACCAAATTAGCCTCATACGCCCCTGGGAGTAAGCAGTTCTGGTCTTTGTCAAAATCAGTCGAAAGCAACTTCTGTCGTCCTTCTTTGCCTCCACTGCTAAAACCGGATGGATCCCTGGCTCACTCTGCAATAGAAAAAGCTAATTTATTTGCTTCTCTGTTTGCAAGTAATTCTCGCCTCGATGCATGCACAAACCGACCACCTACTATACCCCAATGTGGTTTCGAGATGCCGGAGATCGCTATTCATACCAAAGACGTGCGTAGAGTCTTGTTTCGTCTTGACGAGAACAAAGCCAGTGGCCCTGACTGTGTACCAGCTAGGGTACTAAAGCGCTGTGCACCAGAATTGTCTCCGGTCCTGACTTGCTTGTACCGCCTCTCACTTGTAAAGAGAACCGTACCTAAATCTTGGAAGCAAGCCAATGTGCAACCAGTTCCCAAAAAAGGAAACCGTGCCGATCCGACCAATTACAGGCCTATCTCCATCACCTCCATAATCTGCAAGGTTATGGAGAAAGTACTAAACCATAAGTTGCTGACGTACCTTGAAGTCAATGATCTGCTTAGTGATCGTCAATATGGTTTTCGCCGCGGACGATCTACTGGGGATCTTCTCGTATACGTCACGCACAAATGGGGGGAAGCCATCGAAAAACACGGAGAAGCAATAGCCGTTTCTCTTGACGTTTCGAAGGCATTTGATCGGGTTTGGCACGCGAGTTTGCTAAATAAGCTTCCTTCGTACGGACTATCATCTGCATTCTGTGCTTGGATATCCGACTTTTTGAGTGAACGGTCGATCAGAGTGGTCGTTGATGGCTGCTCCTCTGACTACATGGCTATTAATGCCGGAGTTCCTCAAGGGTCTGTTCTCTCTGCGACACTTTTCTTGCTGCACATTAATGACTTGCTTCAGCTGGGCATTATTGGGTATGCAGATGACAGTACCGTTACAGAGAGATATATATCCAACACACGATCTACCAGGCAGGAGATAGATTCTCTAAGACAGGCTATGATTGAACGGACAAATCAGGCTCTTCAAACTGTCTGCCTTTGGGGAGAAAGCAACAGAGTTAGTTTTAACGCTGCTAAAACACAAGCGTGTGTGTTTTCTGCAAAAAAACACGAATTTGACCTAGCGCCAATGTTTTGTGGTACTACTGTAGATGTTACTGGCCGCCTTGAACTTCTTGGCATAGAGTTGACAACTTTGGCTCTTCCATCGAATCAAAGGCTCAAATAGCGGCTAAAAAGTTGGGCATCTTAAATAAGGTAAAGCGATACTTCACACCGGGACAGCTTCTCGCACTCTACAAAGGTCAAGTCCGATCTTGCATGGAGTATTGCAGCCACCTCTGGGATGGTTCAGCTAAATACCAACTGGCTGCACTCGATTCGGTGGAACGCAGAGCTAGGAGGCTCATTGGTGAGGAATATCTTGTGACGTCAAAGCTTGATAGCCTAAGTCACCGTCGCAAGGTAGCATGTATATCAGTTTTCTACAGATTGTACTACGGAGAGTGCTCGCAGGAACTACACGACTTAATTCCATCATCACCCTTTTTCCATAGAAACTACAGACACACTGCACACTATCATCCTCATTTGGTTGAAATCCCAAAGCTGAGAACTAAACGCTTCCAATCGTCTTTTATAATGCGCACTGCTCTCGACTGGAACAAACTACCATCGTCTGTGTTTCCAACCTCTTATGACCCGATTACGTTTAAGAAAAGAGTTAATGGGCATTTTCTAGGGAAGCTCGCTCCATCGTCGATCTCATTCTTGCGATAGCAAGGATGAAATCAAGAGCTAACCTATCTAACATAAAAAAAAAAAAATCTAAATAAACAACAAATATATAGTAACAAATCCGCTTACCTATCTCTAATGTCAGTCAGTGGATGCGACTAGCACAGGACTGTGGTGGATGATTCACAACCTAAAGGAGACCCAGCAGTAGGTGAAGACAGGCTGTGGATGATGATGATGATGATGAAATAAAAATAATCTCTATTTGAAACTTGCTGAAAGAGAGACGTTCTCAAATGATATGTCATTTTATAGTTTACATACCAGTTGATTTATCTATGTTTGATTGGATTGTATTAACAAAAAAAGTAGGTATTCCAGCCATCTGGTACACAAGCTTTGTTTACTTTGGCGCTAAATGTTGCTGTATTACATTATACTTAATCCTAACTTAATACGTTGAGAGAAGACAGGTAATAACACCAATCTACTCTCAAATGGTTGATGTAATGTAAACTTCAGGTCAAGAATGGAAAGACATGCGCTCGACCTTGAGCCCCGCCTTCACCAGCTCCAAGATCCGTCTGATGGTGCCCTTCATGGTGGAAGTCGGAAACCAGATGGTTGGGTCGCTGAACAAGAATATTAAAGCTTCTGAAGGTGAGATAAGGTTGATAATCACTTGAAAGATGCAGATGTAAACTCAGTAGGGTTAAAGAAAAATATATGAGAATATTTTAACAGTGTACAAGTCACTATAATTGTATCTTTTTCAATGTAGCTGGAATAATCTGTGATTTGAATCATTTCGCGTAGGTACATGAATGTACGGTGTCGTAATAAGAGCTAAATAGCTGTATTTATCTAGATTATCCTGTTGATAAGATATGCTAGGACAATTACGAGCTCAATGTTGTTGTCTGCGTCCTAAAGTTATTTTACAATATTTTTGAAAAAGACTTGAATTAATTGTTAAAATATAAAGCCAACGTTTGCCTGAACAACCTGACGGATCATAAATTAAACTTGGTAAGAAAAGGTAAGTTAGTCTTAGTCGCCTTACGGATTTAATGTGCAAACTTTATCCACAAACATACTGGCTTTTTTCAGAGGGCTTCCTTGATGTGGACATAAAAGACCTGACAACCCGTTACGCTAACGACGTCGTTGCCTCATGCGCTTTCGGCCTGAAGGTGGACTCTCTCCAAGATGTTGACAATGAGTTTTACAAGATGGGCAAAGAAGCTTCGACTTTCAGCTTCAAGCAGCTTCTCTTCTTTTTTGGGTTCACATCGTTTCCCAGAATAATGAAGGTAAAGCCGGATTAATTTATCAACAAATTATTCTTCATCGATATTCGACATATCACCCAGCTATTATCCCATATCTGCGATACACAATATAATGTAGTACATTTTCGACAATAAAAAAAATTTAAATAAAAAAAAAAATCATGCACTTCAAATGGAAAGTTTTATATGATTCTTTTATAATTTTCTATATACACCCATCGCATTTTCCATCTGAGCTTACATTTTTATCAATGGCGATTGTACACCATTCTTTGAATAGCTATCTTTCATAAAATCAAAAATTTTGATTAAGATTCTTAACGCGGATTTGATAAAAAGCAGCAATTAAAAATATTATTTATCACGAATAGCAGCATAGAAAGTAATTAAACTTATCATTCTAATTTTATGAAAAACTTACACTTTTTGTTCTTACCGTATTTAGTGTTGACGATTTTTTTAGTTTTTACCACGATAAAACATAGAGTATCTAACTATTTGAATTTGGTTACTAAATTAAGCGTATCTAGAATAATTTAAAACTGTTAAACAGTTTTAACACTTAACTTAACGGGACTTCGCGTCATTACCTTATTATTTTCCGACGTTTCGAGTGCATTACAGCCCTCATACTGATCTTCTGGACTTTATTTTAAACTTTCGCGATCACAACACATTACTATATTAGATTCGCGGGTATTCATCGCCTGACAATTTATATTTTTATCCCGACGTTTCTGATCTTCTGGAGTTACCGTTGTGAGCCTTAACCTAAATTCGCCATTAGAAACTTGTATAAACTGATTTAAAAATTTCAGATTCTAAAAGTCACTCTGTTTTCAAAAGTGTCACAGAACTTCTTCAGAAATCTGGTGACGTCTACGATGCAAGACCGAGAAGAGAGAAACATCATCCGACCTGACATGATCCATCTACTCATGGAAGCCAAAAAAGGTGACTTATCCAAGCTTATTAACGAAAATTGACTAAACTTTGATGAATGTATTTATAATGAATATTTTTGTAAAACCTTGAAAACTTCTTTCATTAGAAATGAATAAAAAAAACATAATTATATAGAATTATTTTTCAGGAAAATTAAGTCACGATGACAAAGCTAAAGACGCCGATGCTGGTTTCGCAACCGTTGAGGAATCTTTAGGAGGCAAAAAAAGCGTTAACCGAGGTAAGCCGTGTTTTGTGAGTGACCGTATGATATGTACATTTTTTTTATGGAAAGTTAGGAGGCATAATAATGCTTTAATAGTTATAAATCAAATATTTATGAGCCATTTAAACGTCTCAACAGCTAGAAACTGTTTAAACATAGAATTATAATATTACGTTCTAACAACAAACGTCAGCGAAATATAAAACAAACAATAGATTAGTTCAACAGCTCTCACGATCACCTATTCCCAAAATGTTACTTCTCGTATGTTTAGGTTGTCAAATAAAAATATATATAAAAGTAGGTTTGGGTAAATTGGGTTATGGGATAAAGTTTATACAAATTAGTTATTTCAATATAAGCATTTGGATCATGTGAATGTGTATTTTCGTGTTAATATTTATTAAAGAAATTATTATTTAGCTTATTTTTAAGAGAGTGGTTACTAATGAGAAAGAGGTCAACGTCAAATTCGTCACATAATAAATTGAATTGCTTACTCGAACAGTAGATAAAACGATTTTGGCGATAATTGGTTGCGGCAATGAAAGTGTTGATTTTTCCATAAAGTGCGCATTAGTACATTGAAATTTATTTTACTAAGTAGAGCTGGACAATCTATCAAAAAAGTAATAATACTGGACAAGTAAACTATATTGCCAATATTCCTTGGTAAGTCTAGAGGTATGAGATGTTGTTGCAGGCTGATATTTCTTCAATTTAAAGTTAAGCCAACGTAGATTTTTTTTAATTATTTCAATTCTGTCAATATTTATCTGGTATGACGGACGGCTTTCTTACCTGACAAGCTTTTTCGAGGTGGCAATATCAGGTTATGCAAATATTAACGGAATACGACAAGGGTTTGAATATTTTTGAGTTGTCATATATTTCGGCGCAGTTTCACACCCCATGATCACGGGTAAACTGTTTATATGTTTACATATTGGATAATTATAGTGTTCTCAAACATGATGGTTTCAAAAGTTATAAGTTACCAGTTATAGAAAAATATGGATGGAATAAATATGTTGGAGATCTTTCAGCAAATTCGTTTCTCTTTTCTTGCAGCAAAGATAATTTAATCTATTAGTCTCTTCTGGACGACATTTGGACATTATATCTGGAGTATTCATTCTCAAATTAGGTAGATGTAATCGCATATAATAGAGGTATAAATAATCTGAAGACGTTTAAATGGTTTATAGCTATTCTTAGAGACATGTGTTTTTTAGATACTTTTTGTTTTCCAACAATATAAAAATAAAGATTAATAAACTTACAAAAAACCCAGAGTTTAAAATGATAAGGGACAGAAAAGTGTGAGAGAAGAATGATAAGAACAAGTAAATGTTAATATCAATTTTCTCTTCCAGTGTGGTCCGAGGACGACTTAGTAGCCCAAGCGGTCCTTTTTTTCATAGCTGGCTTTGAGACTGTATCCTCGGCAATGTGTTTTCTTCTTCACGAGCTGGCTCTGAACCCTGATGTGCAGGAGCGGCTGCTTCAGGAGATCAGAGAGAACGAGGCCAAGAACGGAGGGAAACTAGACTACACTGCTGTTCAGAACATGGTTTACATGGATATGGTGGTATCAGGTATGAAATTGTTGCGTTTGCTGTTTACATAGGTACCTACAATTTCCTAACAACTACTCAGACTTAAAAATAACCATATAAATAAAACACTTTCTACACACACTAACCTAGCGCAGACGTAACAATCCATATCATTGGCGCACAATAAAGACATTATTACTTTCAAACATCTATTCCACAAAATGTTGTACAAACCAAGGTTTCGTAACGACCCATGATAATGTTAAATGTACCCATACAATATACAAAAGCAATTATTAGTAGTATACGTGTAACCGGGTATTTTATCGCCTAAAACGCAGTAAATGACTGCAATAATGATTTATCATTGCGAAAGAAAGAAAAATAAACTAGGATAACCCGTTGAATTTTTATGCCATGACTATTTCGCCTACCAAAATATAATTTTTGCGGTTTTCAGAAGTGCTTCGGCTATGGCCACCTGCAATTTCTACGGACAGGGTCTGTATAAAAGATTACAATATGGGAAGAAGCAACAGCAAATCAACGTCGGATTTCATTGTGGGTCTTGTATTTCTTATAAATCGGCATCAAACTCACTTCTGTTAACTAAAGTTTCAGTTTTGTTCATTACTTGAATTATTATTATTTATTATTTATTTATTCTCTTTTTATAACCTGTTGCATTATAATATTTTTTTTTCTTAAACCAGCCAATAGTTGTTCTGAAATACAATCAATTTTACAATATTTATTGCAGCTCCGTAAAGGCTCTGGAGTGGGCATCCCAGTTTGGTGCTTTCACCGCGACCCCGAATACTTCCTGGATCCCCTGAAGTTTGATCCGGACAGGTTTTCTGACGAAAACAAACACAAAATTGCTCCCTTTGCCTACATGCCTTTTGGAGTGGGGCCAAGAAATTGCATAGGTAAGACTCGGACTATCACATGTGTTGAAGTGGATTACATGCAGTCTTAGGATCTTTCTATAAATGATAATAAAAATAATGAAAATAGAATGGTATTCATTTGTATGAGAATAAGAGTCATCTGTTTTCCAAAATCAAATCAAATCGAAACAATGAGTTTATTTTCATTCATAAAATTCCTCATCTATCACTTGGCTTTTCCGTTTTTTACGCTCTATTTTTTTGACGCATAAATCTTAACTTACTTTTTAGAGCTCATCGAAGGTTGATCTAAATCTATAGCCATTATAATTTAAATGAAATTTTCCAGAATATTTTACTTTATGCTTATCTACGAGTGTGTCTGATGAGATGATAATTCTTAATGTACAGGATCTCGATTTGCGCTGTGCGAAGTGAAGATGATGGCATATCAGCTCCTGCTAAACATGGAAGTGTCTCCGTGCCCGAAGACCTGCATCCCATCGAAACTGTCTAAAGACAGCTTTCAGTTGAAGCTGGAAGGCGGCCACTGGCTGAGGGTGAAGCCACGGCAGTAAATAATGGCAGCAATGTTTTAAATAACTTAATTTTACTGTTTGAAAGTTACTGGCAATATAACCCAACTTAGATAAAAAAAAACAAAGAATCGCAGTGCGCACTACCGAGGCTTGTAGAGCCATTCTATCCTTAGCTGAGGGGCACAATTTGTTTAACCCGCTGACAGCACAATACGTTTGAAAGATTTCAATCGTATTGTGCTATCATTGGGTCAGTATAAAATGTCAAGCGTTAGTTGATAGACCTTTGGTTTCTGGAATTACGGCGCAGTGAATCATTTAACTTTTTAACCCCCGAAACAAAAGCTGTTAAGTTTGACCGCTATGTTTGTCTATCTGTTTGTGGCACCTTTACTCCTTAGTGAGCAAACCGAATTGAATGCAGTTTTTTTTGATGTAAGAGCAGGTTTTCGGTCGTTCTTAAATATGACATTTGTTAAGATGTTTGTTAACGGGTTGGGATGATTCAACAAATGTTTTTAAATCAAATTAGGTATAAAATTAGAGAAAACGGTGTGTAGAATGCAAAACTGTAAGTTACGTACGTACCTATGTACGTTACGGGCTTCCAATTTTTTTTTAATTTTGAGATTTTTATATTCGTTTCAATTGATATTTACTTAAACTTAACGATCTCTTAGACTTTTTTATTCTATTGACATTATAAAATGTGTGTAAATGTAAAAAATTAATTGTTTATAATAATTAAAAAAAATAAAAAACAGGTTTTTATAAAAAAGAATATACGATATCTTTAACCAAAATACAATTTTCTTCTACTTCATTCTAATCTCCGAAACGTCTGGACCGATTTTCACAAGACTTTCACTTGTAGACAATTGTTTTCACAAGGAGTTATTTATATTACTAATATTTTAGAAGAATAATTAGGGTTTTGGTTAAAAAAAATAACAATTAAAAACGTAGATAAAGCCGCGTGCAGCAGCTATTTCACGAGATTTCATGATTATTTTAAATATTCGTACGTATTGTTTCCGCCGTGGGGTTCCGGCAGTAGAATGATACCCCTCCTCTCATGCCCATGGATGCAGTAAGAGCCTGCTAAGGGATACCTCCGGAAGATGGGCAGCAGCGTCTATCCGTGTATCAACATCCCATACTGCGCTCACCAACCCGCCTGCCAAGCGTGGTGAGTATGGCAACTACCCCTCATGGAGATCCATGAGGGAGGCCTGTGTTCATCAGTGGACGTTTTATGGATGAAATGATGAGGTATTGTTTTATTATTTTGGAAATAAAAAATATCTGTTTATTTATTCTTTACCGACTTCAAAAAAGGAGGAGGTTCTGAAGTCGTTTGTATTATTGTTTTAATATTTGTTACCTCAGAACTTTATTGTTTATACGAGTAACACCGACTTTGAAAATTCTTTATGAGTTTGAATAGACATACACTATTCAATCAGTTTCCAAAACTCAGTTTAGTGGATCAGATTTTTTTAATTTTTTGTAACTTCAGAACTCCGTCGTGTATGAGCTGATTTATAAAATTCACTTTGACACACACAAAATTCGGTTCACATAGAAATACTTTAATTTTTTTACAGTTTAGATCTGTATAGCAACATAAAATAAATATAATATCTAAAATAAAATTAGTTTGACGTCAGGTTAATGAGTTGTTATGTTCTTTTTATTATTATACGAGTAAGATTTGCTGCAGAATTCTGTGCTTTCATTTATATCCTATCCTGGTCATGTTATTTCGGCGTTATGAATTTAAAGTAGGTATTTTATGGTTAAAAAAGGACAAGCGAGTTATTTGATGTTAACGCGATGATTGATTTTTAATCACTTAAAAATTTACAAAGATACTAGATTTAATAAGGAATTGTATGAAAATGAAAATCACACACAAGCACGCGCACACATACACATTCACACATCACACATACATATACACATGCTAATTCACACAATCTCACCACCAGATAGATGTTCTTTTAATATCTTAGTTAATAATATTTAAACACAATATGCTAAAATATTTTTTTATATAAAAAAAATTATATATCATAATAAACAATCAAAATGATTTCATACCGCTGTCATTTAGTTTAAGTTTTGTAACGCGCTACTCAAATGCTTATACATATTATTTCACGTAAACCTGTTAATTCCCAAGACAAGATTCTTAGCTTATTTTGGGTACCTAAACTTATATTTGATCTGTATCTTGTGTTCTTAATCTAACTCTGCGCTGTATAATGTGTGTTGGTTGGTATTTGTTGTGTTTTCTTTTTGGTAATAAATATGATTTATTATGATTTCATTGCGGGTTGCGAAGACAATTTTTGAGGGGGCGAATCCCCCTATTATGCATAGCGCTGTCTGTCTGTCCGTCTGTCTGTATGTGCATGACACGATTACAACCGAACGCGTTGACCGATTTATATGAAACCTGTTTTTGTTAGCACTGTCTTAATGAGAGAAGGGTACTGATTGATTTTGGTGACCCTAGGGTCACAGGGACCGGAGTTATTGTGACCTAAAAGGTTCACAAAAGATCAAAAAATGCCGTTTGAAAATTAAAAAGTTTTCAATATATTTACAGGACATCACACCCTAAAAAAACCTCTAAAACCTAAACAAATCTCTTACAAAATCTTGACGCTTCCCTTTTTAGTTCAGTAGAAATTGTCGCCGAAAATTAACGATACCGCTTACAAAACCTACCGGAATACTTAAAAACGAAAACGAAATAAAATTCAATACAATAATCGAAACCCTAATTCTAGTGGCCCGACATGCACCGGGCTAATTTTTTTAACAACAAGCATAGGTAGTTAAATAAGCTAATTTTCATGATTGCAGTCCCGTCCGTCCAGTGAGTCAGTCGTCCTACCGGTTCGTGACTTCATTGTTTTCTAGCTTGTTTGTTTACATTGTGATACGAGTTCAAGCAGTTTTTGCGCGTCAGTTGTGGTCAGGTGAGCTAAATTTTAAAATATACTATATTTTGCTAATTAAATATTTATAAGATAAGGTTTTCTACTCGGTAGTTATTTGGACGACGCCGTTAATCAAAACACAACTGAGCTTCTCTGTAAGAAAAGGTTTATTGGCATAAATAAATAAATAAATAAATAATATAAGATTTACAATAAACAGTACGTGTAGAATTACACAGTGAGACAAACTGTACCGACCTGTAAGGAAAGAAACGACATTTAATGTTCTTTTTCACAATTCGATCCTTGATGAATATTAGCCTTTTATTATAATTAATATCTGAAATAATCTTTTTACAAAAACTGCTTTATCATGACAGCACATAGATAATCAAATTTAACAATTTAACGACAACCTCTGTGGCGCAGCGGGCGAAGGTCCGCCTGCGACGCAAGGGGTTGCGGGTTCGATTCCCGCCTCGGGACAAATGTCTGTACGATCTGCAGATATTTGTTCAGGGTGTTCTGGGTGTTTTTTTATATATATAATAAAAATATATATCTACATATGTAGTATAATGTATTAAGTATATCAGTCATCTAGTACCCATAACACAAGCTCTGCTTAGCTTGGGGCTAGATGATGCTGTGTGATCTGTCAAGTTTTATTTATAATTTATTTATTATTTTTATTTAACACAGATTATACTCACCATATCACAGGGTCAAGTTCAGTCACAGTGACACTTGATGCGAAGAAATAAAGATAATATATGTATTTTTCTTTACATATTTTATTAAGATAATGAAGCGAGCGATTTCGTATCATGTTATAAAAATAAATAATATCGCTGGAAATTAGACACAGTAACACCTAGCTAAAGTAGAGCTTGTGAGTAGAAAACCCGTCTAAAATTACAACAAGCATTGGTACGGGGGTACCAGAAAATGGGGCGAAGGCCTCAAAAGGTCACCAAAAAAAAGGAAAAAGATAAAGGTCAAAAATGGCATTTTTAGGTTTTAGGACGCTTTGGGCCATTTGAAGACATTTATTTTTTTGGTGACCTTCTGAGGTCACAATACTCCGGTCCCTGTGACCATAGGGTCACCAAAATCAATCAGTACCCTTCTCTTCTTTTAGTGTAAATCGGTCAACGCGTTCGGTTGTAATCGTCTCATACACAGACAGACAGACAGCGCTATGCATATTAGGGGGCAACTCACTAGGGTTTCGAAAGTGAAATAAGCAAAGCTTGTTTTATGGGTGATAGAATTTTTTTTTTTGTAAATACATACATAATGTAAATTAAAAATTACCCAGAAAAGCAAACCCGTCCACCGCACCAGCGGGAATCGATCCCGCAACCTCTTACACATCAGCCGGCTATTTGACCAGTGAGCCACGTGGTTCATCAAAAATATATTCATTAATACCAAATTTGTAATAAAATCCTGCTGCCTTCACTACCTCTAATTTCGAGTCTGATTTATCGACCTGATTAATTTTGACAATCAATTTTGACAAATCTTGCAAAAAAAATATTATGTGCTTTATTAAATTTAAATGTGTTTTGTTTTTATTCTGTAAATTGGCTTTTATAGAGGTATAAAACAAAGCTGTGTTAGTAACACCACTTATAACTCGTAAACGGCTGGACCGATTTCAATGATCTTAGATGTGTCAGATATATCTGAATTCAGGTTAACATTATGCTATTTAAAATATCGTAAAAATTCACAAAAAAAAAATTATAACGTAAATTGATTTTCCCATATTCTTTATACGGATGATGTGATAACATTTGGTGAAATAAAAATAGTTTATATTGTGATTAAACCTAAACTTAACATGTCTTCATTTTAGTAGTAGTAGAGTATTTTTTGTTAGTTATAGAGGTAGAGATGTGTAGTAGAAGTATTAAATAGTAGCGAGTAGTTCAAGTTAAAGGGGGCAGGGGGGTTAGGGGGGGGGGGGTTCAAATTATAGGTCTTGATAATTGCGGTAAATAATGTAATATGTTCTCATTAATAAATTATTATTATTATTATTTAGCCTCCATTGTCCCACTGCAAGGCAAAGTCCTCCCTACACTTTTTCTACTCTTCGCGATATTAATAAATGATTTTGATTGATAAAAAACATGTTATAGAGTTGTAGTAGAGTATTGTGATTTTAACTTTTCATACTATCATGGTTGTTAACATTATATGCAATATTTACCGGGATATTAACTACGGTTCGACGCAGTTACACACGTCATGATCACAGATAAACCTAAAATATCGGGGAATTCAAAAATACTCAAATTATTTCACTTTCAAAATTAACGTGAGATACTATTCATTTTGAAAAAACGGGAATTACTCACGTAGTATTGTAACGTCCTTCGTGCATTAGTGCCTTCAGCATGGCATCAAATAGAAAATATGTAAATACATAAATGGAATCCTTGCCTCAACCTGTATGAGAGCGACACGCAAGGTGGGGCCTTCCACATCCAAAGGAGATGCAGTAAGCGTGTTCTGTTCATTGACATTTAGTCGAGACGACAGTAGTGACGATGGACCTGCACCGGACACATATGCCAGCGCCACTACTCCAACAACGACTCCTGCAACAGCGCAAGCACATCATGCGCCACGCCGACCGCGCCCCTCCAGTCGCGCCGAACGTTACGAAGCTCGCGCGGCACGCGCCGCTGCCAGCGCCAGTGTCGTGTCGGTCGGCCCTACGCGCGGACGGGCATTCAATCCCATGATGATGATTTTCTTGAAAAATCGAAACGTGTCGGAATAATCTTCGACGTTACAATACTACGTGAGAAATTCCCGTTTTACAAAATGAGACTCAAATTAATTTTAAATTAATTTAAATTTTATTAAATCGTGGTAAATATCCCGTAAATATAGCATATTTTATAGTGATTGTAAGCGACGCGTTACATTGCTCACGGATTTTAGTAGGCACTCAGGGGTGCGTACTGCGTACCTACCTCTAGTAAATAGGTACGCCATTAATAATAATAATAATAATAATAATTCATTTATTTTTCAGATTACACAGATCCATAATATGTTAGTACAAAAAATTACTTAGGGCTATATTAAGGGCACATAAAAATAAAAAAATAAAATGAAAATTATTGCGTCAACATAGTGATGGAGTGTTTGTACATCACTCCATCGAACGTATCCGCTATTACCCTCAGGATGGTGTTGGTACTCCCGCGCACTCTGTTTAGCAGTGAGGCTGCTTTCTTTCTGCAGCAGGCGGCGAACCCGTCCACGCGCGCCTGCGCGAACATGCCAGACGCGCTGCAGAACCGCGGGAGTCCCAGCAGCATCCTGAACGCATTGTTATATTGGACCCGGAGGGCGTTGATGGATCTCTTCGTATATGTGAACCACAGGCTGCTCGTGTAAAAAGATTGACAAAATGATTTGAAGAGTGTTATTTTAACTTCCTCGGAGCAACGAGCAAACCTGCGGATCAACATATTAGCTCTCACCGTCAACGCCCTTCGCTCCCTCTCTATATCTTCTTCATCTTTTAGGTTATCTGTGACAAGATGACCCAGATATCTAAAACTAAAAACTCTACTGAGTATCTTTCCACTCAACATAATAGGAGGCACGGAAACCGGTCTCTTACCCTTGGGACCAAAAACCATAAACTCGCTTTTCTTGACATTATACTGCAAGCCATGATTTGCAGCATAAGTCTCACAAAATGCTACCAAACTTCTCAATGCCCCAATAGACGGCGCCAGCAGCACCATATCGTCTGCGTAGCTTAGGTTGTTGACGCTTACTCCGCCTATAGTGCAGCCGAATGGTAAGCTGCTGAGGCCCTCTATAAGGCCATTAAGGTACAAATTAAACAGTTTTGGAGAGCTTATCCCACCCTGCCGTACTCCACACTCCAGACCGTACGCGCCCGACAGGGACCCGCCCCATTTTACAATGTTAACTTGATGAGAGTACCAGTACTCAAAAACAGAGCATAGGTCCTCAGGTAATTTAGTGGCTCTAAGCTTCTTCCACAGCATGTCATAACATACTGTGTCGAAGGCTTTGGACAAGTCAAGGAAGCATGCGTAGACCGGCGTCTGTCTATCCACATAATAGCGGACCGTGTGCTTAAGGCTCAGTATAGCACTCTCGGTGGACAGTCCCGGCCTAAACCCGAACTGTCCATCGTGCAGCTGGAGGTGCTTGTCCAGGTGTTTATCCAGCAGCCGGTCTAGAACTTTAGCAATTATAGTCGCAAGAGATATTGGCCTATAGTTATTTTTGTCAGCGATATCACCAGTTCTGTTTTTGACTATTGGTACTACTATAGTCTTCATACAATGTTGTGGTATGTATGAGTGGCTAATGCACAATGAATAAAACATAGCCAGGACTCCAGGCAGGTGCACACCCGCGTGTTTCAGGTGTTCGACGCTCAGACCGTCATGCCCTGGAGACTTACCCCGGCTCATAGAATGCAGAGTTTTTCTCACGTCGTCACCAGAAAATCTTGACATGGAATAAGGAACGTCAGAGCGATGACAGGTCTTAGCATCGCTCCCCCGAAACCCGCTTAATTTTGCTAGTGGGGATTTTACATTAAATAAATCCTTAAACAATTCAGCTATCTGTTTGGGATCGGAGACACCTGATACACTCACCGGGAGGCTAGGCTTTGAGTCCAATTTTTTAATATTTCTCCAAAACATAGGGAAGTTTTTACTCTCATTATGTCTAGCAATTATGTCCATTTTAATTTGTTCTTGGTGGTTTTGACACCACTTTAATTTTGATTTAAATATCTTGCGACTTGTACACATCTCATCATAAACAATTCCACAACTCGGTTTTCCATGCCAAAGCCATGAGTTTAATTTAAGCCTAGCCTCATAATGAGCTGAGCTTACATGCCTGTTCCAACCTATCACAGTTTTTCCCTTTCGATTATTATTATGTAATTTACATGTCCGAATAGCTCCCTCGCTTAATATTTTAACAATGTCATAATACAAATTATCTAAAATGGATCTATGAGAAATGTCATGACAGTGCAAACGTTCCCTGTTTAATTGATTTTATATAATTTGTGTCTTTGTATGTAGGAACTCTTGTTGTATTACTTATATGTCGTGAATAGAATTAATTGTAATAATGATAAGTTAAATCTATATTATCTGTGGTAGTAGAATAAATAATAAAATGTGGCGTGCGCGGGAAGAATGCGCTTGGATCGGGAGAGGGACGCGGTAGGTCCCCCCGACGCGGTAAACCCGACGGCCGCGCCGAGCGCGACAAAATAGTATTATTTTACGCGACCTAGTGACCGCACGTTTGTTGGGTGCATTCTTCCTTCCGCTCGCCGCTCTTCGAACTAAAGTTTCTGTGTATGATTTTAACAGCCCTATCCTGTCCCCTACAATTTGGTCCATACGAGCCGGATAGAATAGGTACAGATGTTTCATACACCTCGAAGATGGTGAGCACGCAAATAGCAAAGGAAGAACAGCGTCACGCCGCGGTCGGAAAAGATGCTCAACAACGCCGAGCCGAACAAGTGGATGTGTCTGCTGTTGGAACAAAAGCACCCGGGAGCGAGATGAATATGTATTTGCCCGGACCTTCAACAGCGTTAAGAAAACCATCCACTCGAAAAAAGAAAGTCTTCGCCCGCTTCCATAATGGCGCGAAAGAAAATGCTTGAACTCATGGCTGCTAAGGAAAAGGCAAAAATCAGAATGGAACTGATTGAGAAACAATTGGAAGTGGACTTAGCAGAACTAGAAGTTGAAGCTAGAAACAGGACGCACGAGACAAGAAGCCAGTGCGCCACTTATGAACGTGTCCCGGCACTGCAGGACTCGAACCTGCAACATGTTAATCGCGCCGGGCCGCCCTCGGCCACTGATAACTCGTTCGATGCCGATTTCCCGCCGAAAGTTTGCTTGCCGCCATTCGAACCCGTACAAAGCGCGCGGGCCGCGGCCGCTGCGCAACTTCCGGTAACACATTACCATTTGCCGCCAACCGCCGTTGCAATAAGCGCGCGGGCCGCCGACATCGGGCCACAGGAAGTGATGGAAAAGTGCCTAGAAAGAAGCATGAAAGTAGCAAAAATTCAGCGCGCCACCTTTGTACGGCATCTGGCACCGCGTGAATGGAACCCGCACAACGTGATTTCCGCCGGACCGCCGCTACCGGCCGCTGATAACAACACGCGCGACGACGCTGCTTTCCCGCTAAACTCAACCGCGCCTTTCCCGCCAATCGCACCCGATGATTCCCGCGCTCGGCTCGCCGCTTGTGAAGAATCTTCGCAACCAGTTATCACCGACCTGCCCATCGACTGTTTGCCGCCAACCTGTGTAACGTTCGCGGCACCGCAGGAAGTGAACTCGCACCTCGCCATTGGGCCGCTTCCGCTAAGCGACTGTTCTACACGGTGTCCAGTGACGCGGGAATCGAACCTGCTGCCAGTGATTGTTGCCAAGCCGCTCTCGGCCACTGACCCCTTCGACAGCTGTTTACGGCCGCGGCGTTCCGTGTCGTTTTCCCGCCGCCCGCGCCCGATGTTATCCGTGGTCGCCGGCATCGCTCGCAGAATGGCAGTACAAAGTTACAGTGAACGTGCAAAACATCGTAGGTCGTTAGTGTTCAGTACAGAAGTGGCTAATGGTGATGATGATAAGTGTTACGGTCGTGTTGCTAAGCAAAAGTTGCAAGTGAGTAAAACGTATAAAAAATCCTTGCGTAGGGATCGGTGGACTTTTGTAAAGCGATATAAACGTGATGGTGTAGGTGTAACGGACTATGGTCGCCTGAGTCTTATGTACCTTGCGATGGTAGGTCAGCGGTACTAACCAATTATGGAGTGGACACTGGACGACTGGAAGACCTATGGTTGGGGCAAATACCTAGGTGGTACCAGTGATTTGTTTGTTTTGCCTAGTACCTATTAATTGTTGATGTCTTGTGTATTTTTGTGGTACATGTCCTAAGTATGTTTGTTTGTTTTACACTTTTAAATATTATTTTTTGTGTAAAGGTAACTGTTTGTGGTTTTGGATATACTTTCCAAGGCCGACTGGCGAGTTGAAAGTCCATATTTTTTTTGTAGATAGTACTCACCAAAAGAAAGCGTTTTGCAAAGTCTCAGGTTAAGCAAATTTACGGTTCACGAGATATATTTATTTTTAGTTTTCATACAAACTGGGAAATAACACACAATCACCACTTCAATTTGACAACTAATTGTCATGTCAGACGAGAAAGTCGACACTTTACGTTTCGTTAACACAGTCGAGTTGTATTTTATTCCAATTTAAGTCATGTTCTTTTACTTATATATTTTTAAATTTTCACAATTATCATTGGTGTATAATAAATACGCAATATTACGCTTTACACTGCTCTGAACGGAATGCGAAGCGACGCCATTATGTTTCTTCTTCTTCTTTTTTGGCTTGAGGCAAACTAGTTTTGCCAAGGCTAAACTAGTTCTTCCTAAATACAACTTCGAAGCTATTTAGGAAATGTATAAAATAAAAACACTGCCTGTGACAGAACCGAGATGGAGAAACAGTAGGTTATTAGGTTTTTTTTTTATAACCACCCAAAAACACTGCTGTGGCAGAACCGAGATGGCGAAACAGTAAGTTATTAGGTTTTTTTTTTATAACCACCCAAAAACACTGCTGTGGCAGAACCGAGATGGAGAAACAGTAGGTTATTAGGTTTTTTTTTTATAACCACCCAAAAACACTGCTGTGGCAGAACCGAGATGGAGAAACAGTAGGTTATTAGGTTTTTTTTTATAACCACCCAAAAACACTGCTGTGGCAGAACCGAGATGGCGAAACAGTAGGTTATTAGGTTTTTTTTTATAACCACCCAAAAACACTGCTGCGGCAGAACCGAGGTGGAGAAACAGTAGGTTATTAGGTTTTTTTTTTATAACCACCCAAAAACACTGCTGCGGCAGAACCGAGGTGGAGAAACAGTAGGTTATTAGGTTTTTTTTTTATAACCACCCAAAAACACTGCTGCGGCAGAACCGATATGGAGAAACAGTAGGTTATTAGGTTTTTTTTTATAACCACCCAAAAACACTGCTGCGGCAGAACCGATATGGAGAAACAGTAGGTTATTAGGTTTTTTTTTTATAACCACCCAAAAACACTGCTGCGGCAGAACCGAGATGGAGAAACAGTAGGTTATTAGGTTTTTTTTTTATAACCACCCAAAAACACTGCTGCGGCAGAACCGATGTGGAGAAACAGTAGGTTATTAGGTTTTTTTTTATAACCACCCAAAAACACTGCTGCGGCAGAACGGAGATGGAGAAACAGTAGGTTATTAGGTTTTTTTTTATAACCACCCAAAAACACTGCTGCGGCAGAACCGAGGTGGAGAAACAGTAGGTTATTAGGTTTTTTTTTTATAACCACCCAAAAACACTGCTGCGGCAGAACCGAGGTGGAGAAACAGTAGGTTATTAGGTTTTTTTTTTATAACCACCCAAAAACACTGCTGCGGCAGAACCGATATGGAGAAACAGTAGGTTATTAGGTTTTTTTTTATAACCACCCAAAAACACTGCTGCGGCAGAACCGATATGGAGAAACAGTAGGTTATTAGGTTTTTTTTTTATAACCACCCAAAAACACTGCTGCGGCAGAACCGAGATGGAGAAACAGTAGGTTATTAGGTTTTTTTTTTATAACCACCCAAAAACACTGCTGCGGCAGAACCGATGTGGAGAAACAGTAGGTTATTAGGTTTTTTTTTATAACCACCCAAAAACACTGCTGCGGCAGAACGGAGATGGAGAAACAGTAGGTTTTTAGGTTTTTTTTTTATAACCACCCAAAAACACTGCTGCGGCAGAACTGATATGGAGAAACAGTAGGTTATTAGGTTTTTTTTTATAACCACCCAAAAACACTGCTGCGGCAGAACCGAGATGGAGAAACAGTAGGTTATTAGGTTTTTTTTATAACTCCGCGGGGTGGGGATGTAACAGGGGGTAGCCCCTCCCCCCTTCCCCGTCTCCGCCCCCTCCCCATCCTTAAATCCATAATGGAAATCGTTATTCTAACCTAAAAACTTTGACCATGGTTATCTCCATAACCATGGGTTTGCTTGGGGGGGGGATGGTACAGGGGGTATCCCCCTCCCCCCACTTCCCCCCCTCCCCCCCTCCCCCCAAATCGCCAGTCGGTTTTGGAAATTATAACCGTGGTTTTATTTGTTTTGTTCAAACATGCGATTAGTTTTACTTTTTAATATTTTGTTCTCTAAAGGTTATCTGTTTTATGTGGTTGTATTATGTTGTCATGTTTTGTTTGTACTTACCTACCTATTGATTTGAACGTTTGGTTCTAATGATTTGTATTTTATTTTGTAAGTACTTTATGTTGTTTGAAACAAGTGTATGTTATTTGTTTGTTAGTATGCACGTATGCACTCTTGTACCTGAAATGCCTGTCTTAGTTGTACACGCGTCGCATTAGTCGCCAGCAGTAGGTAGTGAGTGCTGTATCACATCACAGCACTAAGGGGGGGAATGTAAGCGACGCGTTACATTGCTCACGGATTTTAGTAGGCACTCAGGGGTGCGTACTGCGATGCGAACCTACCTCTAGTAAATAGGTACGCCATTAAACGTTCCCTGTTTAATTGATTTTATATAATTTGTGTCTTTGTATGTAGGAACTCTTGTTGTATTACTTATATGTCGTGAATAGATTTAATTGTAATAATGATAAGTTAAATCTATATTATCTGTGGTAGTAGAATAAATAATAAAATGTGGCGTGCGCGGGAAGAATGCGCTTGGAACGGGAGAGGGACGCGGTAGGTCCCCCCGACGCGGTAAACCCGACGGCCGCGCCGAGCGCGGCAAAATAGTATCCTTTTTCGCGACCTGGTGACCGCACGTTTGTTGGGTGCATTCTTCCTTCCGCTCGCCGCTCTTCGAACTCAAGTTTATGTGTATGATTTTATCAGCCCTATCCTTTCCCCTACAGTGATTTTGACTGTTATGTTTTTTGTGATACAAACTGACGTGAAAGGCTAGCTTGAAATGAAAAGTCGTAAGCGCAAAAACAGTAATTCTCGTTAAAAAAAACTATTGGTACGAGTATATAAAATCCAACAACCATGTTGTTGAAAAGGGTGTATACCATCATTATCATTTCAGCCGTAAATCGTCCATTACTGAACACAGGCCATGTATTAGTTATTATGCCATTCTATCGTGCATCTCCATGATAGTTGCCATACTCACCACGCTTGGCAGGCGGGCTTTCGAGCGCAGTACGGGATGTTGATACATGAAAAGACGCTGCTGTCTATCTTCTGGGGATATCCCTTAGCAGGCTCTTACTGCATCCACGGGCATAAAAGAAGAGGCAACATTCTACTGCCGGCATTACTTATATGTAAATAATTTACAGGCCTAAATCGGCTTCATTTACTTGCAAGGTAAAAATGTATGTATTCATGGAGCAGTTATTTGTGTTTGTTTTTTGTGTTTTAACATCTAAGTAATGTTGTAAACCAGATAACAATTTAAAGTACAAAACACAAAGGCCTGAGAATTTTATGAGTTAAAAATTATAAAGGGCCGTCTACTGTATGTGGTTCCATTGCGACAGGTGCAAAGTTACCTACTTAGCTGATTTTATTTTGTTCCAGACAATGATAGTGTTGCTCATTCTAATATGTGCGGTGGCGGCAGCCGTCTACCTGTATCATCGCCACGTGCTGTCCGAGTTCCAGCGGGCCGGCATCAAGTACCTGCCCACCGTCCCACTGCTGGGCAACATGACCAGAGTCGTGCTGAAGAAGGACCACTTTATTGATGATTTAGAGCGGCTATACTCCACGTTTCCTGATGAAAGGTAGGATAGCTAATCGGAGTTCCAAAGTACAAGCTGGTCCGATCATTCTTTGTTACCAGCACTGACCAGCAGTAGAATGTTGCCATCCTCTCTTGCCCGTGGATGCAGTAAGAATATGCCAGGGGATACCTCCGGAAGGTCGCCAGCAGTGTCTTTCCATGTGTCAACATCCGGTACTGCGTCCGCCAACCGGCCTGATAAGCGTGGCGAGTATAGCAAAACCTCATGATCTTGGAAATCCATGAGGGAGGTCTATGATGTCCAGCAGTGGACGTGGGCAGTTCTACGTCTGATGGATGATGATGGATGAAATAGTAAAGAGAAGATGAAAATGTAAGCCTGTGGAGTCAAAGAGTACCTAATACCTCGCTTTACGGTAATGATAAGTATATCTAAACATTATGGATATTGTTAGTAGAGGTCGTTGGGTGCCGGCAGTAGAATGTCACCCTTCCTCTCATGCCCGTGGATGCAGTAAGAGGTTGCTAAGGGATACCTCCGGAAGATGAGCAGCAGCGTCTTTCCGTGTATTAAAATCCCGTACGGCGCTATCCAACCCGCCTGCTAAGCGTGGTGAGTACGGCAACTACCCCTCATGGAGATCTATTAGGTAGGCCTGAGTTCAGTAGTGGATATCTTACGGCTGAAATTATGATTTTAATATGTATATCTACATATCCGAGAAGGGGCGATTGTTACTACCTCAAGGAACTACGTAGTTAGTAAAACTAATCAAACCATCTTTAGGTAATTTGTATAATTACTTAGAACAAGCATGGTATCTGTAAAGGTTGTTGTTTTGTTTAGGTTTAAATTTATATATGTATATATACATGACGAGCTCTGTGGCGCAGCGGGCGAAGGTCCGCCTGCGCTGCAAGGGTTTGCGGGTTCGATTCCCGCCTCGGGACAAATGTCTGTGAGATCTGCAGATATTTGTTCAGGGTGTTCTGGATGTTTTTCTATATATAATAAAAATATCTATCTATGCAGTATAATGTATTAAGTATATCAGTCATCTAGTACCCATAACACAAGCTCTGCTTAGCTTGGGGCTAGATGGTGCTGTGTGATTTGTCCAGAATTATTTATTTATTTATTTATACATAAAATATATCATAATATATGTATTAATATAATATATATTTGGTTAATTAGTGTTAAGAAAAATTGCATAAGCAATAGTGTCATTTCTGTTTTTCTTCCTAAAACTGATTATAATTGGAGATTGGACGTTTCTAAATTTAGAACTGTCAACGTAAGATTGATATATAACCGTCCGTTTTAATTTTAGAACAACACTAACCGAATAGCTTTATGTCATTTTAGTCCGTTTTACGCTAATTTGATTAGCTTTGGCTAGTTAGTGCAACAATTGAATCGCCACCAATATCAGATAAAACAAATTCATTATACTAAGAATGTAGGTTACATTTATAATTTCGTTATGTTCACAAGAGCTGCTGCCGACAAACTGTTGCACAGTTTGGCAGACAATATCTTAAGATAAATGTACATTTATACAAGAAATAAATAAATAAAAAAAGAACTTGGAAAATACCTTGATAGTTCAACATGTAATTTTGCGATTATTAGTACCTAAATGCCAGCTGATTCTTGACAAGGTCATTGACTTTTGTGAAGAGTTGCTGGCCGGTGTTCAGTAGAGGACGTTTTACAGCTGATAATGATGATGATGATTATTATACCTTCCTTTAGGTTCGTAGGTAGACTCGAGTTCACAAACAAGATCATATTCCTGCGAGATCTAGAGCTGGTGAAGAAAGTCACTGTGAAGGACTTCGAGCACTTTCTGGACCACAGGACCATCATAGACGACAAGACTGACCCACTCTTCGGGAGGAACCTGTTCTCTCTGAAAGGTGACTTTAAAATCTCTACGTATGTATGTGCACACTTAACGGTGAAGGAAACATCGTGAGGAAACCCGCGGCTTAGTTAGCTTCAGACGTATTGACCTGTTCTTTCCTCTGAATAATAGCTGACTAAGCTGAGAGGATAGTATAGGTGCTGGGCAAGCCTAATTCTAATAATGTCCCAGGCACTGCAGCGTCCCGTACAGCATGCTTACCAGTTGCTGACGCTGTATAAATCATCTATATAGATGCAAAGGCCTTACTTTTTTTTAGACGTATAGATTATTATAATAATTAAGGGAATTTCTCTAACTTAATTAAAAATGTAATCAGGGAAGAGCGAGATCCCCTAATACAGGTATCCTATTACTTATAAGGGGATTTCAAATGCAATTATTTGTTAAGTATAGAGGTAGATTAAGTTAAAGAAATAAACAATTTGTACTTGTATAGATTAATTCTAAGTAGTTGAATCGAATTATTGCGAAAATTCTAGAGATTTCTCGAAAACACGAATAATTAGACAATTGTGCTTACGTAACTATCCGAAAACACTGCCTGTGACAGTACCGAGATGGAAAGACAGTAGGTTAATAGGATTTTTTTATTAACATCCGAAGACACTGCCTGTGACAGAACCGAGATGAATCTCTAGAATGTTCGCTATAATTGGAATTATGAAATCATCCTACGTACGACGTACTATTTGTCCAAATGATATGCAGTAAAAGAAAAAAAATCATTACTGTCGATAATATGACCAAAACACATCTACAATCAACGATTTATCAAAGTAGTCTAATACATCCACCATCGGTCTACGGTGTCTCAACTTACTGTGTCTGTAAGGTCATTTGAATTAATCAATTTATCAACTGCACTAGCAATTTACAATTTCAATAGCATAGTTAGTTGTTCAATGACAACTTTTAAAAGACGATATCTGTGGCGCAGCGGGCGAACGCCCGCCTGCGACGCAGGAGGTTGCGGGTTCGATTCCCGCCTCGGGACAAATGTACGTACGATTTGCAGATACTTTTTGGGGGTGTCCTGGCTGTTTTTTTATTTATAATAAATAAAACCGGACAAGAGAGAGCCGGACTCGCGCTCCAAGGGTTCCGTGCCATCATACAATCTATGTATATAAAATTCAAAGTCCTGACTGACTCACTGACTGACTGACTGATATATCAACGCACAGCCTAAACCACTGGACGTAAAGACTTGAAATTTGGCACACATATACCTTGAGTATCCTAAAGGTGCACTAAGAAAGGATTTTTAGAAATTCCCACGGGATAAGTTAAATACTATATGACATAAAGCAAAACTAAAAACTATTTTTTAATGTTCAAATGAATATCTTTTATAAGACCCCACATGACCTAGAAAACTTCACAAATTTTTTTGAGAACCCCGTTTCACCCCCTTGTCTAAAAAAGTATGCAAATGAAAGAGTTCGCTATAATTTTCATATAACCTATACATACATTTTTATTAACTATAAAAGTTTTAGAGGATTATCTCTGCAAACCTCGGAGACAAGGGGGAGGGAAACGGTATTTTTTTCAACATTTTGGTTAATAAGTCGAAAATTATAAGGTTTAAAGAAAAACTAAAACCTGTTTATTAATGTACAAATGAACACCTTTTATGTGAAACCCCACTCGATCTTGTAAATTCACCTAAAAAATTTAACTTCTCCTATGCGCAATCAAAATAAGAATATTTTTTGACATTTTCATATATGCTGTAGCAAAAAACGTTATCTTTAACTATTTAAAATTTCAAGTCGATAGCATCACTATTTCTCAAGATATCCATTTGTGACAGACAGACAGAGTAATAAGTATAGTAGTCATCTAGTACCCATAACAGCTTTGCCGTCCAGATGATAATGTGTGAATTGTCCAGCATAATTTATTGATTTATACCACTTTTTGTAAATTGTGTTTATTTCTGTTTTTTTTCCTGTTTGTTATGGTGTACTATAAAGTATATTCTACTATTCTATTCTATAATTCAGATTGGTATCTATAAGTTTGTTATTGTATGATGTAATGTCATCGTCAGGTCAAGAATGGAAAGACATGCGCTCGACCCTGAGCCCAGCTTTCACCAGCTCCAAGATCCGTCTGATGGTGCCGTTCATGGTGGAAGTCGGGAACCAGATGGTTGGGGCGCTGAAAAAGGATGTTGAAGCTTCTGAAGGTGAGATAGGGTTGACGAAATAAAATGAAATACCGTTTATTTGAAACACAAACATTATAAAAGAGAAACAAGGCAAATAACAGTCAAACAGGTAAATAGGACAAACAAGAATAACATTATAATTAAGCCGTGGGGTGCCGGCAGTAGAATGTTACCCCTCCTCTCATGCCCGTGGATGGGCAGCAGCGTCTTTCCGTGTATTAACATCCCGTACTGCGCTCGCCAACCCGCCTGCCAAGCGTGGTGAGTATGGCAACTACCCCTCATGGAGATCCATGAGGGAAGCCTGTTCAGTAGTGGAATTTTTACGGCTGGAATGATGATGATGATGATGATGATGATGATGAAGAATAACATTAGACACGTGAACTACCCTACGGAACTATTAGTCATCACTCGAATGTGGCCAATTTTCAGATAGCACCTGTGTGGGTGACATCTTAGTTCAATCACTTAAACGATGGTGGTATAAAATCTGTAAGTTAAGAGGAAAATATATGATTATCTTGGGAATGTGCAACTCCTACTAATTATACAGATGATTTAGTTGATGAATGAATGAATGAATGAATTAACACTTTATTGATGCACAAAGAACACACACATAATAGAAAAAAACAAGAGAAAACGTATGTACAAACTGGCGGCCTTATTGCTCAAAGCAATTTCTTCCAGGCAACCCATGATATGATAGGATCGGTCATTTACAAGCTTAATCTTGTAGTTAGCATATACGAATATTAAAGAGATAAACGTGAAATATTTATTAACACTGTTAACACAGAAGACGTTTGTTACAACTGAAACATCAGACAGATCAGAATGAATCTCGTAATTTTTTTAGGATTATAAATGTATACAGTGTTCAGTAAATGTGTTCAGTACAGCATTTTCACGTCGAAGACCAGAAGCTATTTAATAAAATAGTTTTTTTCAACTTCCAGCATATACAAACAAGAAATTCAGAGAGTAAGGTAACAGCAAATTCGGTCTTAGATGCATCGAGTATTATTCAAGATCATAATCGTCCACAGCCTGACTTTGCCCACTGCTGGGCGTAGGCCTCCCTAAGTTTGTGCCGTCCACCACGGCCCTGTGCTAGTTGCATCCACTGTCGCCCCGCGACGTGAACTATGTCGTCGACCCACCTCGCCACCGGTCGACACACTATTTAAGATAATTTAGGATAGATAACCTATAGGGTCTGACTGAAAACCAGCGCTTCCTAGCATTCCTTATGCGTGGGAGCATAATGCTGAGTCAGGCCCCTTTGGACTCACACAACTTTGTGAACTGGTTTGTTCATTGCTTGAAATAGTATTCTTACTGCTTTGACCCGCTGAGTGAGCTGCTTACCATCTATTTGTCACTATGTCTCAGAATATTTAACAGGGTAGGTAGGTACTCCTAGATTAAAATTAGAAGTAAGTCAGATGTTTTTTACTATAGTTATTTTTAAGTTTAGTGTGTGTCTAATAAATGTATTTCTTCTTCTTCTTTCTTCTTCTATAAAATATTGTGCCGGGGAATTCCTCAAACGCGTAAGAGTTTAATGGTGAAACCAATTTACAGGTCTATACATAAATAAGTCATTAGAATGTTACCCCTTCTCTCTTGCCCATGGATGCAGTAAGAGCCTGCTAAGGGATACCTCCGGGAGATGGGCAACAGCGTCTTTCCGTGTATCAACATCCCGTACTGCGCTCACCAACCCGCCTGCCAAACATTGCGAGTAGGGAAAAATCCCCCTCATGATTTTGGTGATCCATGACGGAGGCCTATGTCCAGCAGTGGACGTGGTCAACAGTCCTAAGGCTGAATTGATGATTCTTATTCCAGAGGGCTACGCTGACGTGGATATAAAAGACCTGACCACTCGCTACGCCAACGACGTAGTGGCCTCGTGCGCTTTCGGCCTGAAGGTGGACTCTCACAAAGATGTCGACAACGAGTTCTACGCGATGGGCAAGGACGCTTCGAGTTTCAGCTTCAAGCAGCTTCTCTTCATATTTGGATTCATGGCTTTTCCCAAAATAATGAAGGTAAGATCGGATGAATTGGGTGAAATATTATTGTTTGCCTTTTAACCCATGTACTGTCAAAAATCTAGGTTTTACAGGTACATTTCTCCTCAAAACATTGGACAAAGCTAATTTTAAATTCCTATGAATTGAAAATCTATCTGATTTTCAATTCCTATCGAGGTATCTGTTTTTCAATTCCTATGAATTCCTAAATCAGAAATAGTGTAGGGTGCTGGCTGTAGAATGTTACCCCTCCTCTCATGCCCGTGGATGCATTAAGAGCCTGCTAAGCGTAGTGATTATATGGCAATTACCCCTCATGGAGATCCATGAGGGAGGCCTGTGTTCAGTAGTAGACGGTTTATGGCTGAAATGATGGTGATAATTAATTTTTTGAATCTTTTTTGCCGTCTATTATGAACCGATTTGGATAATTATTTTTGGTTCCGAGTGAAAGATTTTCACTGCATCCACGGACAAGAAAGCAGGAAGGCAACATTCTACTACCGGCACCCACGGCTCAAAATGTATCTAGTTCCAACAAGGAAAGTAAGAAAATATTAACCACGATAAAATACCTATCATCATCATCATGGACTTGGAGATCCAAGTTCTGATAAAGGGGTTGTTGCGATACTCACCACACTTGGGAATACATAATACAATAACAATAATAATTTCAGCTTGTACACGGAATGAAGTTGCAGCCTATCTTCCGGAGGTATCCCATTGGCAGATTCTTATTGCATTTAAACGCAAAATACCTATATTAGCAGCAGTTTTTTATTTATCTTTTCTTTCTTTCTTTCAATATCATAAAAATGCTTTTGAACTTGTTATTCTGCTTTAATGACAATAATAGACTGATATTTTTTGCTCCTATCATCTTTATTTATAAATTGTATTTTACTTAGTTAAGTTGTTTGCTTCTTCACGACAAAACATTAAGTTTGTTGTTTTTATTATATTATGTTGATTATTGTGTAGCCTTTTCGGGACAATATGGTCGCTGAGCGACAAAGTCCTTTTGTAATTTAAATAAAAAAAAAAAAAACATGATGCTAAATCTAGGTGAAGTGGCAATTAGTTAGGTTATTATCTGTTTCTTTATGCACGCCAAGTTGATTTTCCTACAATATTTGGTTGACAGGTAGGAAATGTCTACGGCATTATGTTCGCCTTTTGTGCATCTTTGTTATAATTTTGTGCAATAAAGAATTTGTAAATAAATAAATAAAACATAAACATATCTAGTTATTTATAAATTGGGATACTTCAATCATCATCACCATCGTCTGCCATGGTACTTCCACCGCTGGCCACTGAGTTCTCCACATTTTGCAAATTACGAATTCTTGTGCAGATTACAATATGCCAGAATTTCATGATATGCCGGGTCTCAAACCCACCATATCTTTTGTATCTCTAAAATGTTGGACGATTTGCCCAACATTTGTTTTGGCAGGCACTGTTCTGCATTACAAAATCGTCCGTCGACATACTAAGTAACATTATCCTACAAACACAACGCGTCCAATTAAGGTAGGTAGTCAAACCTTGAAATGCGATATGATCTCGGCTGATTTATGCATCATCATCATCATTTCAGCCGCAAAACGTCCACTACTGAACACAGGCCTTCTTTATGGATCTCCTTGAGGGGTAGTTGCCATACTCACCACGCTTGGCAGGTGGTTTGGTGAGCGCAGTACGGGATGTTGATACACGGAAAGACGCTGCTGCCCATCTTTATAAATACAATTAAAAAGGCTCTGCGCCTCTTACCCTATTTCGCAAATAATCTGGTGCGCCCAAAAACATCGATCAGCTTCTGTAAGGATCCCTCAGCAGGCTCTTACTGCATTTGCGGGCATGAGAGGAGGGGTAACATTCTGCAGCCACCTCTTTTCTACACCTCTACACCTCTTTTCACCTAAAGTGGAATAAATATCTGGTTTGAGCTTGTTGGAACCAGTCTTTTCTAAAGGAGTCAAGCTCATCCCGCCTGTGTCTACTACGTGGTCGTCTTTGTTGGGGAGCCCAATCGGTGGTGGATTTTGCACATAATTTTAAATAAATAACAAATTAATGCTGGATACTACACACCACCATTTAGTCCTAAGCTAAGTAAAGCTTTTTTTATTCCAATTTATTTTATGGACCTTACAACATGTCGGTCCTATCGTTACAATAATTTTATAACATTACCTGCACTATTAAATAAATGATTGATTGATTGAATAAAAAAATACTGCACTATGGAAACTAGATGATTGATAGAATACTTAAATATACATATATCTTCTGTTTAAAAAAAAAGTAAGGCCTTTGCATTCTATTATAGATAATTTAGCGTCAGTAACTGGTTATCATACTGTACGGGACGCTGCAGTGCCTGGGACATTTTTTGATGGATTAGGCTTGCCCAGCACCTATATCATCCTCTCAGATTTTTTTGTAAATATGTACATTAATCATACATAGAAAAACGTTCTGTCGTTGGGTTCATACGGCTCACTTGTCCTGTCCGGTCCCACTTGAGCGGACCTGCTCAATATAAAAACTGGGATTCATCATCTACCTTCGTTAACTGATGTTATATTGCAGGTTCTGAAAATGAATTTGTTCTCCAAAGTATCACAGAATTTCTTCAGAAATCTGGTGACGTCTACGATGCAGGATCGAGAAGATAAAAACATTATCCGACCTGACATGATCCATCTACTCATGGAAGCAAAAAAAGGTGACGTACCTGTGATGTTTATTTTGAGGACGTAAATAAAAAAAACAGTAAAAACATTTTGTCTTGAGAAACATACATATAATAAAACAAAATCCTACGATGTGTCTGTCTGTTTGTTCGCGCAAAACTCAGAAACTACTTAACGGATTCTCTTGCGGTTTTCACTAATAGCTTGAATAATTTAGTAAAGAGGTTTTAAGTTAAAATTTATAAGATTTGGTGCAAGGTCGCTGAACTATTATGATGATAGTCCGACATGTTCAGAAAATATATTGCCGACTGGGAGTTGTTTTGGCGTGCACCTCGTAAACCATTTAAGTGCAAGTGATACATAAAAAAATTGTTCTTCGTAAAAACGTCTACAAAAAAGTCAGCTACAGCATAATGTTTATTACCATTTTTGTAATATAAATTTTGATAAATTAGTATGCATTATTTGCAAAGTCATATAAACAAAAATGGTTTGAATATTATGTATATAACAAATAAGTTTCTTAAATATCTTGGGTAGTTCGTATAGATCGACACAATTGAACCCGGATAATGGCGCTGCAGTCAATATGTCTCTAAATTAGCTGGCAGGAGGATGTTTGTTTAATAATAAAGTACCATAGTTAATATAAGTGTTTTGCAGGAAAACTATCTCATGATGACAAAGCCAAAGACACAGATGCTGGGTTTGCAACCGTTGAGGAATCTTCAGTTGGCAAGAAAAATGTAAACAGAGGTAAGCCACATGTAGGCAAGGACTAAGATGCTTAATTTAATAGAGAAACATTTAAATAAATTATGTAGACCTTTGGAGCAAATTCAATCGAATATTTTCACAGAAAATATCTACAGGACTGTCCGGGACGACATTTTGGACGTATTATCTGTAGTACCGTTTTTCAGTTTTGATGTACCTAATAAAAGCAAAACGCACTTGAACTAATACATACCCAAGTGATCAGGGTCAAAAGATTCTGAGAGAAATTTACAATAATTCCAACCGATCAAAAAAAAAAACAAGTAAATGATTATGACAAGTTCAATTTCTCTTCTAGTGTGGTCCGAAGACGATTTGATAGCCCAAGCGATCCTCTTCTTCATAGCTGGCTTTGAGACGGTATCCTCGGCAATGTGCTTCCTTCTCCACGAGCTGGCTCTGAACCCTGAAGTGCAGGACCGGTTGCTGCAAGAGATCAGAGAAAACGAGGCTAAGAACGGGGGGAAACTAGACTACACCGTTGTGCAGAATATGGCTTATATGGATATGGTGATATCTGGTAAGATATTGTTGTCTATTCTTGACGTTAGGTGGACCTTCGGCTTGTCCCGTCATTTGGCATTTTAAAAAATAACGTAAGTACTATTTCAAAAAAATATTCTTGCATTAAAAATTATTGCTCCAAATGTTGTACTTATCAAGATGATAAGTGCCCGACAACGACTTTAATTCATAGTAAATAACTCGTTTTAATTTAAATGTTACAGGATTTTATCACGTTCCTTTATTCATATATTTCTGAAGTTTTGAACACGTTTCAGCGTTCTTGGTCGTGGGAGAACTGAGCTTCATCAGCCCTCTAAATAACTAAGTAATATGTAACAAAATCGCGGAAGTTCAACAAGTTAAACCCGTTTTAATCCTTTCCGTTTCTATATCATGACTATTTCCACAAATAACATGTTCTTTTTTACCGATTTCAGAAGTGCTCAGACTATGGCCACCTGGAATTTCTATGGACAGAATGTGTCTAAGAGATTACAATCTGGGAAAATGCAACAGTAAATCTACTTCAGATTTCATTGTGAGTTTTTGCATTTTTTATGAATCGGCATGAAACAGATTTTTGGTAATAAAATTTTTCACATCGTCTTTATTCTTCTGCTCCGTATTTATTCCTCTTTCTACATTACTTTAATTGTGTTCGATGAACTAGATAGATTACACGTTACGAGTACCGATACAACTATGTTTTTGAACTACAGGAGTTCCTTTAAAATCTTAAAAAAAATATTATAACAAGAGTTGTTGATGAAACTGTCTTTTGTCAATAACTGTTGATAACAACAGATAAAGATAAGGAAAAAAAATGATGAAATAATACGCCACGACCGCGGAAGAAATTAATTATTTAACCAACCAAAGATGCTACTATGAACAATAATTTCAAGAACACACGCAGAGGTGGACATTTTTTCTTTAACTAAGTTTTGCGTTCTAAAGTACAACAGTTGCACAATAAAGCTTATCTGTATTCTGTATTTCATATTTCTTAAGAGGCTACTGATTGTTTCATGCAAATAATTAATATTTATGATATCTTAATGTTGTGTACAATAAAGAGTTTTTTATACATATTTATTGCAGCTTCGTAAAGGCGTTGGTGTTGGCATCCCAGTTTGGTGCTTCCACCGCGACCCCCAATACTTCCCAGATCCTCTGAAGTTCGACCCGGACCGTTTTTCTGACGAGAACAAACACAAACTTAATTCTTTCGCCTACATGCCTTTTGGAGTAGGGCCGAGGAATTGCATTGGTAAGACTTGGACAATCATATTATTATCATTTGATCAGAGTTTTGTTAGTTGTGGACTTGTAGGACATGTGTGTAATTTTATGAGGTTAATTTAATCATCTATTTTACATATAGAATACAGGAACACTTTACTTTTGTACCAGATAATAAAAATAAATAAATAAATAAAATAAAAGGAGCTTATTTCATTACCAACTAAATAATATAAAAGTTTACTAAATCTGGTAAGGACCGCATTTGGCGGTAAAACCCTTTTCCAAGTTTTTTCACTGGCTTCTATCTTTGGCTGTTCTTGACCCCGTATTTCCGGTAATATCTGTGATATCATCACACCATCTCTTTATTGGTCGTCCTCGTCTTCTTTTTGTATCTTGCGGTGTCCAGTTAGTGGCAATTTGCGACCATCTACCAAGGGTCTAGTCTCTGTAAGTGGCCCGCCCATTGCCATTCCAGCTCTATAATTTTTCGGCAAAAATCTATTGCTTTGGTCTTCTTTCTTATAGTTACATTTTTAATTCGATCTCTTATTTTTACACCCAAAATGCTTCTCTCCATTCTCTTTGGCAGACTCATAACCGTTCCGGTTCCGTTTTTGTTAATGGTCAGGTCTGAAAAGCTTATATAAGGTAAGGTGTTAGGCATAATATTCATCGCCTTTGTTTTAGGGAGATCGGTAGAGCACTCTTAAATATTTCCTTCATTGCCCAATATTCGTTCCACGTGCTTTTTATTATGTGGCTTATTTCTTTTTCAATACTCTGTTTAAATGATATTGTCTGATCTAAGTAAATGTAGTCTTCTACATACTCTAGAATTGTCGAGTTTAACTCAACTGGTATTCTGCTTTTATTTGTCATAATTTTAGTTTTTTCCTTATTCATTTCTAGACCAACTGTTGTACTTTGAATGTTGAGCACCTCTAACTATTTCTTGCAGGTATGTTGGGTTCTCTGAAAGCAAAACGATGTCGCCTGCGAACCATAGATTCGAGATTTTTTTTTCCGTCGAGCTTTGTTCCTTTCTTGTTCCAGTCTAGGTTTCGGAAAATATTCACTAGCACGGCGTTTAATATGCTGTGGTCATAAGTGACTTTAATAATGTCAATGTAGTCCTTGTTGACGCCTTGCTCTACCAGAGATAGCCATATTGTTTGGTGCTTTATTGAATCGAATGTCTTGCGGTAGTCTATGAAGCATATGTAGAGGCGGTTTTTTGTATTCCATATATTTTTCAACAATTTGTGTCAATGTTTGTATATGGTCGACCGTGGAGTATATTTTTCGGAAACCAGCCTGTTCTACTGGTTGACACTCATCCAATATTTTTGAAATTCGTCGTAGAAGTGTCACTGTGAAAATTTTATAGAGGCATGGCAAGAGACTAATAGGCCTAGTACCTAGATTTGTACTAGATATCGCTATTGAAATAAAACCGGGCAAGAGCGAGTCGAGCTTACGCACCAAGGGTTCCGTGCCATCATACAATATAATATACGATAAAAGTATATATTTGTTGGAGAACCTTGACAGCGCCATTTTTGTAAATAGCTCGAAAACTATACGACTTAAAGCAAAACTAAAAACTGTTTATTCATGTGCAAATTAATGCTATTCATATTATACCCCACATGAATCAATAACTTCACAAAAAATTTGAAAACCCTATAAAACATTTTCATAATGCTATATTAGTAAAAAGTGTTATTTTTAACAAATTTAAATTTCAAGTCAGTCAAAATTAGCATCAGTAGATATCCATTTGTGACAGACAGACAGACAAAGTGATACCATAAGGATTCCTTTTTACCATTTTGGTCCGGAACTTTAAAGATGGAGATCTAAATCCTTAGCCAATAAATACTATTTTAAATTATTTTTTCTAAAACATTTGACTATAAGCTCATTTGATGATATTCCTTAATTTGCAGGATCTCGTTTCGCGCTGTGCGAAGTAAAAATGATGGCATATCAGCTCCTGCTGAACATGGAAGTGTCTCCATGCCCGAAGACCTGCATCCCGTCTAAGCTGTCCTTCGAAACCTTCCAGTTGAAGCTGGAAGGCGGCCACTGGCTGAGACTGAAGCCACGACAATAAACAACAGAACCAATGTCTATAAATAATACACACACGTCATCACATCCGCGATGACTTGTCTAATCTGATGCCTGTCTAAGTGTATTAAGTGTTCTTTTTACCTATTCTATACTTTGTATTTTTTTATGTATTAGTATTATCTACGACCGATGTACTTTTATATGTGTATTTTTACTTAAATACGTAGTTTGATAGACCTTACCTTGCCGTAACACAGTTTTTAACTAGCACGGGAGGTTTTGATAATTGCGGTATATACATATGTAATAATGCTGTAAAGGATTTAATAAATAAATGATACATTTGTGTGTTGCTGCTATTTTTTAATTACGTTATAAAATAAAAAGTACGTGTCTAATAGTTAAAAAAAATGTCAAGTAGCCTATTCCAGAGACGGCAAGTGAGTTCACCGCCATCTCTCAGGTACTGTAAGACAGCATGACTGTAAGTCTACAATTAAAATGTTCATTCCTTTGCCGTGCGGTACACCACCACTTTTTTGACTGCCCAAATTATGTGTGAGATGTAAAAGTCACCATATAAAAAGAACTTGAGACGCTACACGTGGTAAAGAATTATATAAAAATAACTTATAATAATAATAAATATACTGTCGGGTGCCGGAAGTAGACTGTTGCCCCTCTGCCCCTCTAGAAGTGTCTAGAAGATGGGCAGCAGCGTCTTTTCGTGTATCAACATCCTGTACCACGCCCGCTAACTTGCCTGCTAAGCGTGGCGAGTATGGCAACACCCCTTTCATGATCAGTCGGAAAATCACGAGGGACAGAGGGATCCTCTGTACAGCTGTGGACGCCCTACGGCTGAGATGTTGTCGATAGATAATATACAAATATATTTTCTTTTTTTTCTAACTGTTTTTAGGGTTCCGGACCAAAATGGTAAAAAGGAACCCTTATAGAATCACTCTGTCTGTCTGTCTGTCTGTCTGTCTGTCACAACTGGATATCTCGAGAACGACTAATGCTATCGACTTGAAATTTGAAATGGTAAAAGACAACACTTTTTTACTAATATAGCATATATTTAAAAATGTTAAAAAGTATTCTAATTTTGATTGCAGGGGGGCGGAAAGTGGATCTCAAAATTTTAAAGTGAAGTCACTAGGCCGTGCGGGGTATCATATGAAAGGTATTTATTTGCACATTAATAAACAGTTAATATTTATTCTTTAAACCGTATCGTTTTTGAGTAATTTACAAAAATGTTGAAAAAACGACCGTTCCCCCCCCTTATCTCCGAAGTTTGCAGAGATAAACCCGTGATATTTTTATTGCTAATAGAAATGTATGTAAACTTTATAGAAAAATTATAGCGAACTCTCTTATTTGCATAGTTTTTTAGACAAGGGGGTTGGAAGGGGGGTTTTCAAAAAATTTGTGAAGTTACTAGGCGATGTGGGGTGTCATATGAAAGGTATTTACTTGCACATTAATAAACAGTTTTTATTTTTCCTTTAAGCCGTATTGTTTTTGAGATATTTGCAAAAATGTTGAAAAATTGACCGTTCCCCCCCCCTTATCTCCGAAGTTTGCAGAGATAAACCCGTGATACTTTTATACCTAATAGAACTGTATGTAAACTTTATAGGAAATTTATTACAAACTCTCTTCTTAGCATACTTTTTTAGAAATCATCGAAAGTGTAAAAATCTACATAAGTTCCGCTATCAGACAAGAGATGGCGCTGTCAAGGTTCTCCAACAAATATAAAACCGCCTTTGTCATATATTATATTGTATGATGGCACGGAACCCTCGGTGCGCGAGTCCGACTCGCTCTTGCCCGGTTTTATTTCCGTATACCGGTCCTAAGTATAAAAGTAAAGTTTAATCATTGAATTGATGCCATGACATATCATAAGTACTGATATTATAGCATTATGGACATATAAACAAAGGGTTAATCAACAAGATTATGTGTTTTTATAGATTCCCTATGTAGATATATTAGTGGGGTGCTGGCAGTAGAATGATGCCTCTCCTCTCTTGCCGTTAGTGCAGTAAGAATTTTCCAAGGAATACCTCCGGAAAATCTTCTGCAGCGTCTTTCTGTGTATCAACATCCTGTACTGCACTCGCCAACCTGCGTGCCAACCGTGGTGAGTTTGGCAATAACCCCTTATGATCAGTACTTAGTACTAGTGTATTATATTATCTGTGGTACTTAGTGATGAATGAGGGAGGCCAATGTTCAGCAGTGAACGCACTTACGGCTGAAAGAGAGAGGGAGATATTAATCATATTATGGAACAAAAAGTGTAATTAATCCTGCAAGTAGTAGAAACTATTATTATTTGAGACTTATTTTAATTTCGAAGTTATAATGATAAGTCGCAGGTTCCTTGTTGTGGTAAGAATCACCCCCTTTCGGCTTAGTACACATAATATTTGACGACCTCTGCGGCGCAGCGGGTGAAGGTTCGCCTGCTACGCAAGAGGTTGCGGGTTCGAATTCCGCCTCGAAACAAATGTCTGCAGATATTTGTTCAGGGTGTTCTGAATGTTTTTCTACACATAATAAAAAATATATATATATTTGAAGTATAATGTACTAAGTATATTAGTCATCTAGAATAAAAATAAGAATAAAATCTAATTTATTTGGAGAATCAAAATTTTTTACAAACTTAGAACTAGACGTTAATATGACAGACTGAAAGATACGGGTCTAAAACATAAATAACTACGTATACACTACTTAATTTGGCAAACACTGAGAATAATCATAATTAAACTACGATTATTAAAACACGAAGAGAAATACAAAAAAAATCACACTCATGGGCACAACGAATAAGATAAAATAGTCATGGCAAGAAAACAAATTGTAAGGTGCGACCTAGTACCGATACATAACACAAGCTCTGCTTAGCTTGGGGCTAGGTAATGCTGTGTGAATTGTCCAGCATTATTTAATAATATTTATTACAATACACCATGTATACATTATAGCAACCTAACTCTGACAACGTGACCGCATCACGCGTCGTAAACGATAATTTACAAGTAAGCTAAACGAGTCAATTTCTTGCAGCAGTCAATTCAAGTCGCAGTCCCGTCGTCCGAGTCAGTCGTTCTACCGGCTCGTGTCATCCATCACTGAATGTTGTACATTGTTTATTTTATATTGTTTGTTTACATTTTAATACGAGCATAAATCGTTTTTGCACGTGTTCTGTTAATCGAGGTGAGATTTTCGCTGAACATTTTAGTTCTAATGATTAGAATATCTAGTGATTTAGTTATTATTTTAATATAATAAATATCTTCTGCAAAACATTTCATAAAAGTAAATTTTCAATTTTGCCGTAGAACCAGCAGAATGTTGCCCTTCCTCTCTTGCCCGTGGATGCACTAAGAGTCTGCTAAAGGATACCTCCGGAAGATGGGCAGCAGCGTCTTTTCGTGTATCAATATCCCGTACTGCGTCCGCCAACCCGCCTGCCAAGCGTTGTGAGTATGGCAAAAATCCGCTCATAATTCTTGAAGTTCCATGAAGGAGGTCTATGTCTAGCAGTGGATGAATGAATGAATGATTATAACTTTATTGTACACCATAAAATAAAATAAATAACAGTAGAAGATAAGATACTTAACTAAATGTAAACTAGTGGATGACTATGATGAAATTAAAAAAACCGAATTTAATTTGCATTAAATTCTTTTGAGCGTGTACCAAGGACCCACAGCCATTGCGATTTCATTTGTACTTCATCATGTTTCCAACGTAATCAGATATTACACCTGTTTATTTTTAAGTACATCCCAGGCCAACTGGGATAATAAAGAATTACGAGTACGTATGTACATACATCTATGTACGTTGTTCAACTCACAATTAAATCCACTTAACAAGATGATGTCACCCAGATGAACAAAGCGGAAATTATGTCCTTTTGTCACCTTCAATTAGAGGTCAAAGACACCTCGAATGTCAAGGTCAAATCTGTTTTCTCGTTCTGGATTAGTACTTATGACAAATTGTCCTTCAATTGGTTTTTGTACACTGTCTACCATGAGTTCTCACTGTTAGATCGCCTGCCGTTACTACAGTAGTACGTACAGTACAGTACAGTAGTAGTAGTAGTACAGTAGTAGTACATTACTATGACATCTGTCAGATTTGTAACTCATGGTACCAAATTCCAAGCAAATGAAGCCGATTCATTTTAATAAATAAAAACCTCCTTGTGGTTATAGATATTTTGAATTGTACCTGTACTGCATCTCTTCGTGAAGGTCAATGACCATGTCAAAAATCTGCTGGCTTTTAGGTTTTCATTATAGTATAATCAGCTGTTGAAGTTAAAACTTTCGTGGTCTTTTCTTGAATGAAGTATCCTATTCGCTTCTTTCCCTCACTTGGAAAAAAAAGTTTTCCGAAGCGAACGAATTCAATTATGTGCTTTATTCAATTTAAATGTGTTTGTTATTATTTTGTAAACTGACTTTTTTAAGTAGCGTTTTGCTCTATTGAATAAACACTTATTGACTTAGTACACATGTTATGATACACCCTGTATTTCAAATATTCTATATGAATTTCGTGAAAATTTCCAATAGTTTCCATAGTTTAACCGTGGCCTGCCTGGTCCACTTTAAGTTTTTATCTTTCTATTAATTTCTTTCTTTCTTTTTATTGATTTTTCTTTTTTCCAGACAATGATAGTATTGTTCATCTTAATATGTGCTGTGGTAGCGGCCGTCTACCTGTACCATCGCCATGTCCTATCCGAGTTCAAACAAGCCGGAATAAAGTACCTGGCCACGGTCCCATTGCTGGGCAACATGGCCAGAATCATCCTGAAGAAGGCCCACATGGCTGATGACTTGGATCGGTTGTACTTCACGTTTCCTGATGAAAGGTTTGTCTGCTCGTAGTTTTAAAAGAAAGAAGAGGTCCAAAACGTATAATTAGTAGGAACTCTAAGTAAAGTAGTAGGCCTCTAAGATCTTTAGCGATAAGACCGCCGAAAGAAATACTGAACTTTACATTTAGTGTTTCTTTACTTGTTTTTGTATTTGTATGTTTTAAGATGTGCAATAAAGCATTTTCTATCTATCTATCTAATTTACCTCTGGTTGTTCAGAACGAGCTACAAAGGGTGACATATTTTGGCAGAAACATGACACAAGCCATTGGTTTCCCAAATAGTATTTTGAGTAGTCCGATGTCAGACGAATCAAAAATCTTGATTACGTTGCTAGAATTAGGACTAGATAAGAATTTAAGTTAAGTTTGTTGTTTTTACTATATTTTTTATGTTGATTATTGTGTGGCCTTTTCGGGACAATATGGTCGCTGAGCGACAAAGTCCTTTTGTAATTAAAATAAAAAAAAATAAAAAAGTTACCTCTAGTTAACTTTGTGTTAGGTACTTAAATTAGTATAAGTCATCATCATCATTTCAGCCGTAAAACATCTGAACACGGGCCTCTCTCATGGATCATGAGG
The DNA here is from genome assembly GCA_963082625.1 of Pasiphila rectangulata. NCBI lineage: Eukaryota > Metazoa > Arthropoda > Insecta > Lepidoptera > Geometridae > Pasiphila > Pasiphila rectangulata. The sequence goes on along the minus strand of OY720246.1, from coordinate 962,785 downwards.
GGTAGTTTCCATACTCACCACGCTTGGCAGGCGGGATGGCGAGTGCAGTTTACGCCAGCTAATCCTTGACAGGGTCATTGATATCAACAAAGAGTAGCCATACACAAAATAAAACCGGGCCAGAGCGAGTCGGACTCGTGCACTTAGGGTTCCGTGGATGCAATATAATATAATGATAAAGGCGGTTTATGTTTGTTGGAGAACCTTGACAGCGCCATCTCTTGTCTGATAGCGGAACTTATGTAGATTTTTTACACTTTATATGATTTTTAAAAAAGTATGCTAAGAGTTCGCTATAATTTTCCTTTAAATTTTACATACACTTCTATTAGCTATAAAAGTTTCACGGGTTTGTCTCTGCAAACTTCTGAGATAAGGGGGACAGACAGACAGACAGACGGAGTGATTATATAAGGGTTCCTTTTTACCATTTTGGTCCGGAACCCTAAAAACGATAATTATATCCACAAATAAGTTTTATTATTAAATGTAGAAAAAACTATTACGACTATTACAAGATCATTTTCAATTCTCACCAAATAGTGAAGATGTTAATTTAAAAAAAAAATGTTTATTAAAATGGAAATGTACAAATTCTCGACGCTAACTACTTGTTTCATGGGCTAAAACCCCTCTTTTCGGGTTAGTACATATACTATAGTACACCATGTGTATTTATTTGTACAAAACATGCCTTGATAAGCCGTGGGGTGCCGGCAGTAGAATGTTACACCTCCTCTCATACCCAAGAATGCAGTAAGGGATACCTCCGGAAGATAGGCAGCAGCGTCTTACCGTGTATCAACATCCCGTACTGCGCTCGCCAACATGCCTGTCAAGCGTGGTGAGTATGGCAACAATCCTCATGGAGATCCAAGAGGGAGGCCTGCGTTCAGTAGTAGATGTTTTACGCCTGAAATGAATGATGATGTTGCCTTGGTATAAAAATTAAGAATTGACAATCTATGGCATCTAGCCGAAAGGAAGGTATGGGATATTCGGTCGGTCAGTCAAGTTGAATACTACCTAAGCGAAAACATTTAACCTCAAAAATTTACGATTCCGTTGTGATTCGAACCCACGTCCGTCAAATCGATCCTTGACGCTTCCTTAAGCCGGAAGTGCTTTAACCACTAAGCTAAGGTACCGGACACGGGTCACACATCGTAAATTTTTGATAAGGTTTGTCATTTCCTTGAAATGTTCTACCTAAGTGGTTAAACACTATAAAAATAACAAACAATTTAATACGAGTGTTAATGTACTCGTATATTTATGACGAACAACAAAGCTAACAATTTTATCTAAATGACAGAGATGAGTTGAATAACCTATAGGCTCTTGGTTTATCTAACCATTATCATATCCAACAGACTACGTCCTGTTCAAATACATCAGTGTAACATTGAACGCATCATTATAACCATTATTTTACGTCATCATCATCATCATTTCAGCCGTAGGACGTCCACTGCTGGACATAGGCCTCCCTCATGGATATCCAGTTATTGCGGTTGGAAGCGATCTGCAGCCACCGTCGACCTGCGGTCTTCACCAGGTCATCAGCCCATCTTGTAGGTGGACGTCCTACGCTTATTTTACGTGCAAGAGATGAATCAACTGTAGTCACGATGGCGAGGGGCAACCAACTTCTTTTCTTTCTTGGTTTCTGGCCGAAAGTAGTGTTCGGGGTGTCTACCATGAGTTGTCACTGTTAGATCGCCTGCCGTTACTACAGTTGTAATAGTACGTTACTATGACATCTGTAAGATTTGTAACTCATTGTACCAAATTCTAAGCAAATGAAGTCCAAACTACAGTCCCTGTAGTGTAGTTTATTGTTGTACCAAACTATCCACTAGAAGCGCTGTACACGGTTTCATACATTTTTTTTAAATACAGTCGCTAGTGAGTGTAGATTGTGAAAATTCGTGGTAGACCCACATAAAGTTTATTGGACGCCTGACCGCGACACTGCGCACACGTCATCACATCGGCGACGTATCTAATCTGATGACCTAACTTAAGTGCATTTAGGTGTTATTGTATTCTTAAGTACTTTATATAAAATACTTTTCATTTCATTATTTTATATTTTGTTTGTATTATAAATGTAAGTATTATGTATAATGTATCTACGACCTTATGCAATTTTTATATGTGTACGTAGTTTGATAGACCTTACCTTGCCGTAACACAGTTATGCCCGGGTTAAGGTCGTTGTTGTTAAGGTTCAATAAATGATTGAACCATTTGAGTCTTTTTGTGCCCAAGACATCCTTAGGTACATGCTGTTTGAATGTATTTTCCGTCCAAATACCCCTCATAAGTCATCGGAAAATATTTTACCTACATAAATGTTTGATATTTTTGTAACATCTTACGACTCCAGTTGTTTAAAAATGTAACATACACATACATAATATTTGTTTGTACAAATAAATAAGTATATTAAAAGTGGGCCCGTAACGAAACTCTGCTTACGAACTCGGGCTAGATGGTAGCTGCACAAAGTGTCAAATGCAAAACAAGGCCATGCAATGACGGTGACTTGCCATGGGGTGCCGGCAGTAGAATGTTACCCCCTCTCTTTCCCGTGGATGCAGTAAGAATCTGCCAAGGGAGATTACCATTACCTCCGGAAGATGAGAAGCAGCGTCTTTCCGTGTATCAATATCCCGTATTGCCAAGCATGGTATATATAGCAAATACTTGTAATGATCACTTGGATGAGCTCTCAGTCCAAGAGACGTCTTACGACTGTGATGATGAATGACGTTGACTTTATATCTCTACAATAAACAACCAGGAACTATTTCAGGTTTGTCGGTAAACTCGAGTTCACAAACAAGCAAATACTCCTGCGGAGCCTGGAACTGGTGAAGAAAGTCACCGTAAAGGACTTCGAGCACTTTCTGGACCACAGGGGCTTCATTGACGAGAAGACTGATCCATTATTCGGAAGGAACCTATTTGCCTTGAAAGGTTTGAAATCTCTCTTCGACTTATCTATTACTAGCTTCTGCCGACGTTTCACATGCGTTGTACCTAAATAAAAAGTAGCCTGTGTGTTAATCATGGTCAACGTTAATACGTGTGCAAAGTTTCAGCTCAATCCGTAGCCTAGTTTTTGCGTGAAGAGGTAACAAACTTCCATACAAACAAACTTTCGGCTTTTTAATATTAGTAAGATGTTTCGAGCAAGAAATTATGCTTTTCCTTTCATGTGTTTTGAACTTAAATGCATTGCATTTTTTTGTTTGAGTGATTTCAATAACCCTTTTTCAATATTCACACCACATGCGAGCGATGAGGGGGTTATTGCCATACTCACCACGCTTGGCAGGCTGGTTGGCGAGCGCAGTACGGGATGTTGATACACGGGAAGCAAGTTGCCCATCTTCCGGAGGTGTCCCTTAGCAGGCTCTTTCTGAATCCACGGGCATGGATCTCCAAAGCATTCTCCAAAGAACTTCGAAAAACAAAATCATAGTCGTGCCGTGCATGCCAATGACAAAGCTGTGAGATGCCGACAGAAGAAAGTTGCCCCTCCTACCTTGCCCGTAGATGCAGTAAGTATCTACCTAGGAACACCTGCGGAAGATAGGCAGCAGGGTCAACATCCCGTACTGCGCCATAACATTTCACAAATCACCTAGCTTCAAAGCAAACAGAGCTTATGTTAGGAGTACCATATAATTGGTAGGTATTTTTATATATTTTTTTGTAAAAACACAAAACAAGGACACATTTTTGCTTTTCTCCAAATCTATAGTCTGAGTATTTTACTATGTGTGTGTTAAGTTATGTATTTGTATTTATGCTATATGGAAAGGGTTTGAATAAAGCTTGACAGTACGTCAATTCATAATTTAGGCTGTATTCGGGATATACAAAGTAAAAATTACATACCTGATAATGAGATTTTATTTTTAGTTAAAAATATTTTTGTTCGTAATTCAAAATTTACCAAACAAGCGGATATTAGTCACCTAGAACCCATAACACAAGCTCTGCTAAGCTTGAGACTAGATGATGCTGTGTGAGTTGTCAAGAAATTGACAATAATTGTGTAATAGTAACACATATTTAACCGGGTATTTATCGCGCTATTTACCTTTATTATTGCCCGACGTTTCGACAGGATTGCACCCATCGTGGTCCCGGGAAGACTGTCTTCCCGGGACCACGATGGGTAAATAGCGCGATAAATACCCGGTTAAATATGTGTTAATAATGTGTCGTGATCGCGAAAGTTTAAAAAAGAATTGTGTAATACTTATTTAATGTTATCGTCAGGTCAAGAATGGAAAGACATGCGCTCGACCCTGAGCCCCGCCTTCACCAGCTCCAAGATCCGTCTGATGGTGCCCTTCATGGTGGAAGTCGGGAACCAGATGGTTGGGGCTCTGAAGAAGGATATGAATGCTTCTGGTGGTGAGAAAAGGTTCATAATCACTTAAACGTTGCTGATTTATTCCACGAGTCAGGGCTAAGCGGAAAATGTACAAAAACTTCTTGTCACCCTCAGTTTTGCGATCAACACACTATGCACTTTCACACACTGTTTCCTTTCGTTTGATACCGCACTTGGGGTATATTTGGGAACATTCGATTACTTCTCCCCTCTGTCACCCCCATATCTTGTAAATGGCTCAACCGATTTCTGAATAATTTTCAGTTTTGCATTTGCAACACTGTTTTATTTCGTTTAATACAACGCTTGGGTATATTTGGAAACATTCAATTACTTATCCCCTCTGTCACACCCATTTATTGTAAACGTCCTAACCAATTTCAATAATACACGATGTGTCAAAAAACCCTGCATAAAAACTAAAAAAAAAAATGCATTTAAATCGCTTCACTCGTTTAAGAGCTACGGTGCCACAAACAGACAGACAAACACACATAACAGCCAAACTTATATATAGCACTCATCTTATTTGGAGGTTAATAAAATACATGGTGTTGTGATTTGTACACATAAACAATTCTACGAATGAAGCACAATTATCTAGATGATCTTAACGATAACATAGAAACAGTTAATAAACAAGGTCAAATCCATATTGTTGATAACAAATAACAATGAAACTTTAAAATAGTATGTAGGACTTTTGTTATTTAGTCTATGTATTCTAATTACAAACTATGTAAATAAAATTAATTGAATGCTTCTCACCTACGTACTTATTCCAGATGGCTACGTCGACGTGGATATCAAGGACCTGACAACCCGATACGCCAACGATGTCGTGGCCTCCTGTGCCTTCGGCCTGAAGGTGGACTCTCTGCAAGATGTTGACAATGAGTTCTACGCGATGGGCAAAGCCTCTACGACTTTCAACTTCAAGCAGCTTCTCTTGTTTTTTGGGTTCATGGTGTTCCCTAAAATAATGAAGGTAGGATTATTGGGTAAAGTAATTGAAGTAAGAAGAATATCGAAGAATCGAAATAAGAAGCTTTTGAAAATATGAAGTTAAAGTTAACTCTTATAAATTATGTAACAGATAGACAATTTCAGGTACTGAGAATAAGTTTGTTCTCCAAATCATCACAGAACTTCTTCAGGAATCTCGTGACGTCTACGATGCAAGACCGAGAAGATAGGAATATTATTCGACCTGACATGATCCATCTACTCATGGAAGCAAAAAAAGGTGACTTACCTTAGACAAACACATGTCATGTTATTCATCATTTCAGCCATAAAACGTCCACTGATGAACACAGGCCTCCCTCATGATCTCCATGGGGGGTAGTTGCCATTCTCACCACGCTTGGCAGGCGGGTTGTAGAGCGCAGTATGGGATGTTGATACACGGATAGACGCTGCTGCCCATCTTCCGGAGGTATCCCTTAGCAGGCCCTTACTGCATCCATGGGCATGAGAGGAGTTGTATCATTCTACTGCCGGCACCCCACGGCGGTTATTACTTCTATAAAATTAACATAAAACTTAAGGAAATAACTATGATACGTTTAAATGAAAATAATGGTCTCAAGACATTTAAAAAACTATCCAACAAAAATGTTTTGCAGGAAAATTGTCTCACGACGTCAAAGCCAAAGACGTGGATGCTGGGTTCGCAACTGTTGAGGAATCTTCAGTTGGCAAAAAAAACATTAACAGAGGTAAGCAAAGCAACACCTGGATTTGGGTTCAGAGCCCGTAGTAAAAAAACACATAGCTGAATCTTTTAACAACGTGGTGCTTAGTTGAAATGCGGGGTAATGCTGTGTCGATCCCACGTTATATGTAATAAGTTCTTTTCTTAAACCACATAACGATGATAAAAGGGGACCTTTACCGCAATAAATGGTGGATGAATAAATAAACATTCATAATAAATAAATAATACTGGACAATTCACTCAGCACTATCTAATCCCAAAGTAAGCAGAGCTTGTGTTATGGGTCCAGATTGATGACTTAGACCCGAGGCATATCTGTAGATAAAGCAAACATTTTGTCCCACGGCGGACATCAAACCCGCGTTCTCCTGCGTCTTAGTTGGCTTAGTTGTCATTAAACCGACTGCACATCGAAAGTTGTCGTAACTTTGTGTAACAAAACTGAATTCAACTTCCAGTGTGGTTCTGTCAGAATACCAGCGTTGCGTCTTTTATCTTAGGTGCAACTATTGCTGAAACAGAACCTTTTGGCACATCACAGTTTTATGCTTAGAAACTGTAAACATGAAACCTTTATTTATGTGTTAGTTATTTAAGTATATTGTGCACTAAATTAGCTAATAAATTATGTTTAAAGTGAGGTGTATCAATAAACGCATTTCATTCCACGCATTTTATTTCAGTGTGGTCCCAAAACGACCTAACAGCTCAAGTGATCCTGTTCTTCTTAGCTGGCTTTGAAACCATTTCCTCAGCAATGTGCTTTCTTCTCCACGAGCTGGCTCTGAACCCTGAGGTGCAGGAGCGGCTGCTGCAGGAGATCACGGAGACCGAGGCCAGGAGCGGAGGGAAACTGGACTACACTGCCGTGCAGAATATGGTTTATATGGATATGGTGGTTTCTGGTGAGTGCTGCTGGTTTTGATTGTACAGGCGCTACTTGCGACTGGCCGACGAATATGTCTGGCCGCCTTATTGGTATCTTTTACTATGAACGCGTCTGTACATAACCATTTCATGGACTTACTTTAGTGCGGAAAAATTGTGATTTCCTTTGAGTTTTCTGAAATGTTTTATATGACGTAATAACCACAAATATTTAATCTAGTCTACTTTACACATTCGTAAGCTGGAAGAGAATGCTACTTAGCATCGAGTTCGCCTATGAATATTACTAATAAGTTAGTGCAATAGAGAATTTTCTATATATATTTATCTATATAGTTTTACGTTAATTATTATATTACCATGGGCGTACTTGGGTACGCCTTGGGTTATCATGTATACTCTGGGTAGGTAATAAGAGATTCTTTTGTCATGAATATGTCAACCAATAAAGTGTTCCATATTTCTGGTTTCCAGAGGTGCTCCGGCTTTGGCCCCCAGCAATTGGTCTAGACAGAGTATGTGTAAAAGATTACAATTTGGGTAAACCCAACAGCCAAGCAACATCTGATTTTATAGTGAGTATTTAGACATCATTATGAATCAGTAACCTGCTTGCTGTAACCCAAAATCTGTTGTTGTTGTGGTTTGTAAAGTATCTAACTAGGTAGATGGCATTTTGGTGAATTACTCTTACTCAAATGCCGTGGGGTGCCGCTCTTCTCATGGCCATGGATGCATAAAATAAAAAATAAAAAGATGCTGAAAATCGCACATTAACAGAAACAGGCAGTGCAAATGGGAGTGCGGCAAATTAGAAGCAGCCAACCAGCCTATTTTTGTATATCTTATTTACGTTATTCAAAGCATGGAATGTTCAGAAAAATAAAACAACAGAGTGAAATGTCCAATATTGGATTCGCCATGACTACGGAAAAACTTATTATTCAACATACAACATGGCGTTCTGCGACTGCGTGCGAAATGTCTGCCAAATTTCACAACCGCATCAAACGTGCCCTTTGGTTTACCCACCACCGTGGACCGGCCCTGTTTGCTCTAAGCTTTAAGTTACTGGTTATGACTATAGATAATGATCTCAAAATCTTAATTGCAGCTCCGTAAAGGCGTTGGTGTTGGTATCCCTGCCTGGTGCTTCCACCGTGACCCCCAGTACTTTCCGGATCCCCTGAAGTTCGACCCGGAGCGCTTTTCTGATGAGAACAAACATAAAATCGACTCCTTCGCCTACATGCCTTTTGGATTAGGACCGAGAAATTGCATTGGTAAGATAATATGGCTTCTTCTAATCATTTGTACGAGTAACATCTTCAGAGATGCTCATGGAATGCCGCCTACGGCCCAGAGTCCTTTTCCGGTTGTAAGGAGTTGGATTGGCTCGGGTTGGGGAAGTAAATCAAGGAGGGCAATGCACAATACAACCCAACGCGAAACGTGTGTATAATCTAGTCTTCACCACCAGAACTGGATAACAAAGTGTTCTTCGAAGTACTTTTACTATGTGAGAGATACATAGATTCTTACAGCTGGTAAATTACCGTAAGGGATCGGATGTATCTTCATCGTCTCAGCCGTAGAACTGTTATCCATGTCCACTGCTGGACATAGGCCTTCCTCATGGATATCCGAGAACGTAAGGGGGTTGTTGCTATACTCACCACGCTTGGCAGGCAGGTTGGCGTGCGCACTACAGGATTTTACGTGAAAAGACGCTCCTGCTAATCCTCCACAGGTATTCTTTTGCAATTTTTTTCTGCATTCAGGGGCAAGAGAGGAGGGGCAACTTTACCAACCCGCCTGTTAAGCGTGTAGAGTACAGCAATAAGGCTTTAGACCAGGTCTGTCAACTGAGACTGCCATTCTCTGCCTTAAGCAAACTGTTCAGTACTACGCCAGTCGGGGTACGCCGGTCTACGCCTGTTATCTGGACCTATCGAAAGCGTTCGACTTGGTAGATTACGGGAAGCTATGGCAGAAGCTGCAGTTGGAAACGAAGGTACCACAAGAAGTCATCTCATTGTTTAGGTTTTGGTACGGTAACCAGAGAAACAGGGTAAGATGGGCGGGTGCATACTCAGACGTGTACGGGCTGGAGTGCGGGGTAAGGCAGGGGGGGTTGAGCTCGCCGCGTCTCTTCAGCTTGTACATGAATGAGCTCATTGGTGGGCTCAGCAGTACTGGCGTCGGCTGTTCCGTAGATGGGGTATGCATTAATAACATTAGCTACGCTGACGATATGGTGCTGCTGAGTCCATCGATCGCTGCTATGCGTAAACTCTTGTGCATCTGCCAGTCTTACGCGGAAGCTCATGGGCTCAGATACAACGCGAAGAAGAGCGAGTTCATGGTTTTCAAAGCTGGTAACAAAAGCTATACTCAAGTTCCTCAAGTAACTCTATGCGGCACGCGTCTGAACAAGGTTAGTTCGTTTAAGTATCTGGGCCACTGGGTAACTGACGATCTGTGTGACAATGAAGACATCGAGAGGGAGCGCAGGGCGCTGTCCATCCGCTGTAATATGCTGGCTCGCAGGTTTGCACGGTGTACACGACCAGTGAAGGTAAGTTTGTTCAAGGCATACTGCCAGACCTTCTACACGTGCAGCCTGTGGACTAGCTTCACGCAGCGGGCGTACGGCGCACTGCGTGTCCAGTACAACAATGCGTTTAGGATATTGTTGGGATTGCCACGCTACTGTAGTGCGTCAGCCATGTTTGCTGAGGCACATACGGATGATTTTCCATCAATCATTCGAAAAAGATGTGCCTCGCTTTTAAGACGCGTGCGTGGCAGCCCTAACGGTATCCTGGGGGTGTTGTCCGAGCGGTGGGACTCGCCGTTGCTAAAAAGGTGGACGTGGCTGCATGCTAGCGGTCCATCTTATATATAATTAATTTAATTTAAATAAGTTTCTATTAATTTTTGTGTGTTTAATATTTTAAGTACCTATGGATGATTATCTGAAATAAATGAATATTATTATTATATTATTATTATTATTAATAACCCCTCATGATCTTGGTACACCAAGGATATGTTCTACGACTGAGATGATGATAATGTTTTTCAACGCGCAGGGTCTCGTTTCGCGCTCTGCGAGCTGAAGGTCATGGTGTACCAGCTCCTGCTTCACATGGAGGTGTCTCCGTGCCCGAAGACCTGCATCCCGTCGAAGTTGTCCAAAGACTCCATGCAGATGAAGCTGGAAGGTGGGCACTGGCTACGGGCAAAGTCACGACAGTAAACAACAGCATTCATTGACGACCTCTGCAACGGGCGAAGGTCTGCGTGCTACACAAGAGGTTGCGGGTTCAATTCTTGCCTTGGGACAAATATCAGTACGATATTTGTTCATGGTGTTCTGGATGTTTTTCTATAAATAATAAAAAATATATATCTTTGTAGTATAATCAAAAATCAATCATCTTAATTGTTTAGTTACATTAAAATCAAGGAATAATAATATTTTTCAGTTAAAGGAAGTCATATGTATTTAGTTCGTATGTTTGTAAGTGTTAGTGTTAAATGTTATAAGTAACAGTGAAATATTCAAGGAAACACAAGCCGCGGATAGAATCTGGCTGTTTTATTCCAATACTGACGGTAGTACAATAAAATGTTTTATACAAATACCCAACCGTAACAAATGAACAAATAATAAATTTTATACAAATAAATTGCGATAAGCATATTTTTATTTCCAAACATATGAAAAATATAAATAGTGTTAGCTAGGCGCGGACCAGATCGAAAAGGCGTAGGCGCGGCGCACCACTTATACTGTTGGCCTGTTTTGTGCAGCGTCCATCTCCTACATTTTTACCCTCGACAAAAAGAGGGATGTTATAAGTTTGCACCTATATTGTGTGTCTGTCTGTAGCATTACAGCTCGATTTAAATGCAGTTTTTTTATTTCTATCTATCTATCTACACGTAGCGTGCCACTGGCGCATCCAACGCGCCGCGCCGCTTCTGTCTGGCTTGCGCCTTAGCTATACATAATTTACTTTCGAAGCTGCATCCTCTGCCAGTGTCCGCCCTGCGTCGAGATCAAGAAGGTGTGCAGCTCGGTGGACAGTTTGGTGGGGACGCAGGTCTTCGGGCAGGTAGACACCTGCATACTCTGTAGCATCTTGTACGCCATGACCTTTATCTCGTAGAGTGCGAAGCGTGATCCTGCATAAATTATCAATTAAATAATATTTATATTGCATGTAAAATAACTATTATTTGAAATAAAAAAAAATCGGCCAAATGCAAGTTGGACACGAAGGGTTCCATTATCTGGCAAAACAGCTAATCGTTACTGTTGCCGTTATTAATATCGTGCATAAAACGGCAAAAAAAATCACGTTTGTTGTACGGGAGCCCCCTCAAATATTTGTTTTATTTTAATTTAATTATATATTTTTAAAGCGAATATACAACTTCATATTCTGTAAATGTTTCAAGCGTCTACCTGTTGTCTTTATTAATATCGAGCAAAAAACGACAAAAAAATCATGTTTGTTTTATGGGAGCCATTAAATACGTATTTTATCTGTTTTTAGTATTTGCTGTTATAGCGGCAACAGAAATACATCATCGCACACAGCCTGGTGACAGACAGACAGAAGGACAGCGAAATCATAGTTGTAGGGTCCCGTTTTTACCCTTTGTATGCTGAACCCTAAAAAACCGACTGAAATGGTACAACTACTGACGTTTTGTTGAATCAAAGATTAAAACACGCATCCAAATGGGTCCACCCGTTTAGGAGTTAGATGGATAGATAGATAACTCTTTATTGTGCAAATCAAACAGGAAATAAATACCAAAATAACTAAAATAAATAATAAATAATTAGGTGACAAACGCACGTACAGAAGAATTATTTATTTATTTATTTACATGTACATCTATCCTGACGGGTACCCCCAATTCGATAGAGTACCTACCTTATATTCTAGTCTAGTGTTCTTATTTAATATTAAAATTAGAAAATTATTAAATATTGAATTTATTAACATTTTAGAAAACAATAAAAATAAAAAAATAAAATAAAAATCTTAAAAGTCACCATTAATTAAATATAACATAAAATAAAAAACAAAGCCTTTTGGAATTCGCTCCAGGAACAGTAAAAAAGATCGATTCTTATTATATATTATACATTAGGATTCATAATTGTTACCGATGCAATGTCTAGGGCCGAGACTAAACGGCATGAAGGAGAAGGGTACGATCTTGTGCCGGTTCTGTGCGGAAAAGCGCTCGGGGTCGAACTTCTCGGGGTCCGGGAAGTAGCGGGGGTCGCGGTGGAACCCCCACACTGGGATGCTGACTATAGTTCCTTTGCGGACCTGATGATTAACAAGATTTGTCATAAACATTATTGACTCATAATTATCTATCTGTATGTATAAAATAATTAATGTAATCAGGCATTACCTTGCGGAAATCCATGACAATAAAATACAATGAAAATATTTAGTTAATTTTTCATTGCATTTTATTTTAGTTAATAATTTAGTTAAATTAGGTCTCCCTACATGTGCGTAATTGGCGGGCGGGAGGGCGGTGCTCCTGCATCTCAGCATAAGCGGAATTAAAACTAAATATTTTCATTGCATTTTATTGTATGTATAAAACTTTTCTATTTCTAAATTTAAAATGTTTTAGGTGAGTGGAAGATGAACTAAAAGCTGATGATGACGAATTACGTAGCGCAATTGCTTTGATAGCTGGCTGAGACGTAGGAGGTTGCGGGTTAGACGCCCGCCGTGGGCAAAGCATTTGTTTTATCTGCAGATAAATGTGTAGAAAATTAAAGCCTTATGAAAAACGTACGATTCCGGTGGGGTTTGAACCCACGTCCGTCAAAACGATCCGGGTAACGTCGAAATTCTTGATTAGGGCATATCAGTTGAGCACCGATAGAACGCCATCTACAGGTAATTACTAGAGCTCTCCTGTTCATTGTCTGAAGATGCATTCAGTAGCAATGACTTGAAAAGTCGCTACAGCTCATTCTATTCTTCACTTAGGTTGAATATTTTAAAGAAATTAGAAACCTTATCAGTTTACATACATTTTTGATGGACGAAACATTCCCACTTACATACATACATACAACAGAATAAGTCCAGGGAGCGGTGTTGTTGTTTTCTTCTCCAGCCGTAGTACGTCCACTGCTGGACAAAAGCCCCCCTCATTGATAGCTAAGTACAGATCATGAGGGGTTGCTGCCATACTCACCACGTTTGGCAGACGGGTTGGCGAGCGCAGTGCGGGATGTTGATACACGGAAAGACGCTGCTGCACATCAGTATGATTCTTACTGCATCCACGGGCAAGAGAAAATGGGCAACATTCTACTTCCGGCAGCTCATGACATGATGATGTTAGCTGTACGTAACTAGGTAAGCAGTTGGATAAGCGTTGTAGGTTTAAAAGCCACAAATGCCTGGAAGAGATCGCTCTTAGCGATAAGGCCGCCCATTGTGCATTTGTATTTATTTCAAGTTTTCATTTTGTATTTAATTTTAGTTTTTGTGTACAATAAAGATATATAGGTCAGCACAAGCTTACCAGAAATAATCGGCCGGCCAATAGTTTAGATTAAAATAAACACAATGAAGCAAAAAAAAAATTTCAATAATAAAAATCTGAGAAAATCGACTGAGTTAAAGTTCCCAGTTTGTCGAAAAAAGTATTTTACACTGTTGCATAAGACATCCAAGCATATAAAAGTGCCTACAGCCTTCATACGCTTAGGGATGTCATAATGCAACAGTGTAAAATATTTTTTTCAACAAACTGGGCATTTGACCTTGGCTAATTTTCTTAAATATTTTACGGATTTTTTTTTACTTCAATGTGTATTTCAATCCAAACTATTGGCCGGCCGATTATTTCCGGTAAGCTTGTGCTGACCTTATATTCATTCATTTATTTATTCAAATATACCCAACAACTTACAATATAGTCCGACTTAGATTTAGAGTTCGGTTTCCCCAAGTTGTAGTCCTTCACACAAACTCTATCCACGATGACGCCTGATGGCCACTTCCGGAGGACTTCTGCAATAAATTGTGGCCTTACCATATAATAAAGATGATTTTGCAACTAATTTTCATGGTGGAAACATTCGCCAACTCCTGGCGAGTATGGCAAAAACCCCCTCACAATCTTGGAGATTCATGAACACTAAATACTGATTGTAGGAAGTTTTTCTTATACCCACTGCGCTTGGTAGGCGGGTTGGGGAGCGCATTACAGGGTATTGATACACGGAAAGACGCTGCTGTCCATCTTCCGGAGGTATTCCTTGGCAGATTCTTACTGCACCCACGGGCAAGGGAAGAGGGATCAAATCATCATTATTCATAATTATTATTATTAGCACGTCAGGAGTTTAGCAATTGGCCTCCTCCAAAATGACCTGTACCTGTACCTGCCCAAGCTGACGTGTCGTGCCGAGGATGCCGTGGGGTGCCAGCAGTAGAATAATGCCTCCCCTCTCTTGCCCGTGGATGTAAGAACTAAAACAGAGAACCGAGGAAGATAGAACCTGCCAAGATAAACTTACGAAAGATGGGCAGCAGCGCCTTTCCGTCCATCAACATCCCATACCCGCCAATCAGCCTGCCATAGCGACCACCTGCTTTTGGAGATTCATGAGGCAGGCCTATGTCAAGCAGAAGTGGACAGGATTTTACATAAGATTAAATTGTGTTTTTTTATTTGTAATTGGACGTGTCTATCTTTTCTTATTGCAATTTTTTGTTCTACGAATAAGATAATGATGCCCAACCTGAGACCACCATATCCATATAAACCAAGCTTTGAATGGTGCTGTAGTCCAGTTTCCCTCCGCTCCTGGCCTCGTTCTCCATGATCTCCTGCAGCAGTCGCTCCTGCACGTCAGGGTTCAGAGCCAGCTCATGGAGGAGGAAGCACATCGCCGAGGATACCGTCTCGAAGCCAGCTATGAAGAACAGCATCGCTTGTGCGACCAGGTCGTTCTCGGTCCACTCTAAGTAAATATAAGACGGTGTAAGATATAATTTTAAAACTGATTAACGGGACTTATCGCGTAATCATTATGTCTATCGCGAAAGTTAGGAAATAGATACTTTTGAAAACAATCGTTCTCTATGTTTCAACGTTACCCACTATTGGGTTAGTATAAACATCCCTAAGAGTCTGCAATCTGCCATGATTCTTACCATTTCATCATTATTATCATCATCATATCAGCCGTAGGACGTCGGCTGCTGCACAAAGGCCTCCCTCATTGATCTCCAAGTACTGCGGTTAGAAGCCGTCTGCATCCACCGCCAACCAGCGGTTCTCACCAAATCGTCTGCCCATCTTGTAGGTGGACGTTCTACGCTGCGCTTTCTGGTCCGTGGCCTCCACTCGAGAACTTTACGGCCCCATCGGCCATTTGTTCTGCGCGCTATATGGCCTGCCCATTGCAACTTCAACGTGCTAATCCAGATTGGTTTGGCTTTGTCGGTGACCCGAGTTCTTCTAAGTATCTCCTTATTTCGGATTCGATCCCGTAGAGAAACCCCGAGCATAGCCCTCTTCATAGCTCGTTGAGCAACTCTGAGCTTATTCATAAGGCCAATAGGGAAAGACCACGTCTCGGTTCCCTAAGTCATCACTGCTACACACACACTGTAGACTTTCGTCTTGAGGCACTGAGGTATGTTGGACGAAAAGACGTTGCGATGTTTCCCAAACGCTGCCCATCAAAGTTGGATTTACGATTGACCTTTCTTTCGAAGTTGGACCTTTTTTAGTCCTTGGTATACGCGTCGACAACTTCGAGAGCTGTAGCAACCATAACTGGGGCAGGCACAACATGGATATTTGACATGATTTTCGTCTTGTCCGTGTTCATTTTGAGGCCTATCCGTTTTTTTTTTTTTTGTTTAGGTGTGGAAATCATCTAATGACTCCTCCCGCTCTGGGTGGAGCGGGAGGGCGTGTCAGAAATTTACTGACTAAAACCACACCTGTGTCCTTCAGTTGCCCCTTGCGTTCTAGGACTACGGGTTTCCTTTTCAGAAATTCCCCGCGGTCCTAGCTTGCGGGCATCGGCCCTGTTGGGCCCCTACAGTTTGTAGCATCTCTTTGAGGAGCGCGTGGAACACTACGCGCTGTTGACGACTGGGCTTGGTCTGGTCGATTACCGGACAGCCGGACGGCGAGCTACAGCATTGCTCGGCGTCCGCAAGCCCGCGTCTACCGTGGCTTGTAGTCGGGGTCGGAATCTCGGCGGCTGGGGCGTGAGGACTATCGTTCCCTCACCCAAGCGGCCTTCTCCTTCGCTAGCATTACTGCTTCGCAGAAGGAGGCGACCGCCTGCCACTCCTCCTCACTCCGGACCATAGCCTGAACCAGGGCCCGGCGCGAGTGGTCACTGCCACCGATTGCCTCCACGAGGACACGGCGATGCTCCGCCCAAGCGGGGCACACCTCCACCGTATGCTCCACCGTGTCCTCCGGGCAATCATCACAATGATGACACCCGGGCGATTCTTTTGCCTGAATCCGATGCAGGAACCTCCTGAACTTGCCGTGTCCGGTGAGGACCTGCGTCAAGCGGAAGGTGAGTACGCCGTGTTGCCGCTCCAATCACTCCTCAAAGAGGGGACTTACCGCCGTGATTATGGTGTGCCCAGCACTGGGTTGCGACAGTCGCAGTCGCTATTCCACCATGAGATCCCGCCGAAACTCTGTCCGCCATGCCACGACGACTTGTCGTGGCAGCGGAGTTTCGCCCCGGCGTTGAATCTCCACGCGCAAATCGTGCATGCGTGCCAGGACTGTTGCCTCCAGATCCCATGGTAGCAGGCCAGCAAGGAGGCTCGCCGCTTCGCGGGAAACCGTGCGGTATCCCCGCACCATCCGCATAGCCATGACCCTCTGGCAAGCGTTTAACTTCGCCGCCGGTCGCAGGCCTACCCGTTGGGAGATTCTATTGAGGCCTTCGAGCATCGTGCTGAGCTATTCCATCGACTTTGCCATGACCACAATAATCGTCAGCAAATCGAAGGTGAGTGATGTATTCGCCGTTAATATTGATGCCCAGCTCTTTTCATTCCAGGAGCTTAAAGGCATCTTCCAAAGCGGTCGTAAACAGTTTCGGAGAGATTACGTTTCCCTGTCTTACGCCTCTTTTTTAGGGAATCGACTTCGAGCTCTGTTCTTGTTCTCGGACTGACATAGTGGCGTTTGTATACTTCGATGTACCGATAGTCAATTCAGCATCGTTGGAGAGACTGAAGCACCGCCCATGTTTCGATCGACTCGAAGGCTTTCTCATAGTCCACAAACGCGAGATATAGCGGCAAGTTATACTCTTCGGTCTTCTGTATGACTTGCCGCAGCATATGCATGTGATCTATGGAACCCGGCTTGTTCGGGAGGCTGGAAGTCATCGAAACTGCGTTCGAGACGGTTCGCGATGATCCTTGAAAACAGCTTATAAACATGGCTCAAAAGCGAGATGGGTCTGTTTGGTATGTTTGAAGCAAGGTTTTGTCACCTTTCTTGAAGAACAGAACCACCACGCCCTAGTTCTATGTTTTTGGCGTCGTACCTTCAAGCAAGGCAGATTGAAAGAGCTTCTGAAGGACTTTAAGTAGCGTTGAACCACCCGCTTTTAGAAGCTCTGAAGTGATTCCGTCCTCACCCGGCGCCTTGTCGTTCTTAAGCTGTTTCAAGGCCATCCTTCATCCATCTCGTACAGGCTGATGTCGACATCATACCATTTACATTCATTTAAATGACCCGCCGTAGGGTGCCGGCAAAAGAATGTTGCCCCTCCTTTCATGCCCGTGGATGAAGTAAAAGTTTGCTAAGGGAACCTCCGGAAGATGGGCAGCAGCGTCTTTCCGTGTATAAACATCCCGTACTGCGCTCGCCAACCCGCCTGCCAAGCGTGGTGATTATGGCAACTGCTCCTTATGGATCTCCATCAGGGAGGCTTGTGTTCAGTAGTGGACGTTTTATGGCTAAAATGAATTGAAAAAAAAATGAAATCACAAATAATTTTCTTGATCGGTGTCCATAAAATTTTAAAGTACCAAAAATTAAAATAAACGGATTAAAAATTAACACCTTCTCTCTTTTTAATACAAATTACCGTTGTTGTTTGTATTATTTTTTATGGTAATCAGGTTCCTAAAAGTTTCCCCACAAGATATGCGATCATTTCTTTTTGGGGAAAAAATACGTATGCAACTGAGAAATCATTTTTTTAAATCTATAAAATAGGTATCATTGAATTGTTGATTCCTTGGAATCAGAATAAGTCTAGGTGTAGGAAAACATCGTGAAGAAATCCGCGGCTTAGTCAGCTTCAGACGTATTGATCTGTTTTTCCCTCTGAGTAATAGCCGACTAAGCTCGGAGGATGGCATGGGTGCAGTGTAAGATATCTTTCTATCAACGTCCCGGGCACTGCAGCGTCCTGTACCAGTTCCTGCTGCGTTTCATGAATACCAGTTGCTGACGCTGTATATATAATCTACAATAGATGTAAATGTAACCAACCTGTCATAATGTTGCCTTTAACGTTGCTGATAGAAGACTCTGTGATTGCAGCAAATCCGGCGTCTGGATCGTTGGCAGAAGATTTATCGTCTTTAGTCAACTTTCCTGAAAAATGAAAATGAATAGAATATATAAATAATTCTGTACAATTCACACAACATCATCTAGCCCTAAGCTAAGCAGAGCTTGTGTTATGGTACAAGATGACTGATATACTTTATACCTTTAACTACAAAGATAGATATATATTTTTTAATATACAGAGTGTGTTACCACATGTGTACTAAGCCGTGATTTTGGGGTGATTTTGACCATCCTAAGGAACAACTTTTGTTCTACGACTTTTCAGGATCGTCATTACAATTAATTTAACAATGAAACTTTGTAATAGTTATTATATAAAGCGGGTTGTGTCTACAGAACCAAAAGTAAAATATCAGATATAAGTCTCAAGGTGATACGGACTATGATAACGCAAACCTTTTTTAACTTCCATGAGCAGATGCACCATGTCATGACGAACGATTTGTTTCTTCTCCCGTTCATCCATGGTGGACGACACCAGAAATTTGAAGAACCTCTGCGATTCCTTGGAGAACATATTGTATCCCAGCATCTAAGAGATTTTTTTAAGATAATAAATAATAACGAGGGAAAGAAACAAAGAAGAAACCTATGAGGATCATGAGGGGTTGATTTTCGCCACGCTAGGCAGGCGGACTGGCGAGTGCAGTATGGGATGTGGAAGACGCTGATGCCCATCTTCCGGAGGTACCCCTTGACAAATTCTTACTGCATGAGAAGGAGTAGAAAGTTGGCATTGCACGAGTAAGATCCCGCTTAGTCATGTGTGAAATCTGCGGGGCGCCAGCAGTAGAAAGTTATCATTGCACGGGTCAAAGAAGAGAGGCTACTCCTCTCTTCTTACTGCATCGAATCATTATCATCATCATCATCATCATTTCAGCTGGATGGATCTCCATGAGGGGTAGTTGCCATACTAACATACACGGATACACGGAAAACGCTGCTGTCCATCTTCTGGAGGTATCTCTTAGCAGGCTCTTACTGCATACACGGGCATGAAAGGAGGGGTAACGTTCTACTGCTGGCACCCCACAACTGCATCGGATGCACATAACTTAACACAAATACCCTTGAAGAAGCTACTCACATTGAACAACTTCGGGAAAGTAAAGAACCCAACGAACTGCTTGAAGCTAAACGAGGAGGCCTCTTTCCCGTACTTGTAGAACTCGTTGTGGCGGTCTCTGTGAGAGTCCACCTTCAGGCCGAAGACGCAGGAGGCCACCACGTCGGCCGCGAAGCGGGTAAGCAGGTCCTTAGTGTCGACGTCGATGTAACCCGCTGGAAAATTACAGGAACTTTATACGAAATAATCGTTTAAAAGTTGTTGAGTTCCTTCTAACGCTGCCGCAGGTGCCTAGACACGGATAAAAAGTTCTTTGCAAGTAGGTTTCATAGGCCTTTGCGTCTTTTTCTGACGATTTAAACAGTATATGTTCGAGAGAAACACTTTATTTGATGGCTAAATAGGGCTGTACGAGAGCGGACAGCACGACCACAATCAGCGAATTGAGCGATCCGGTGGTTGGTTCTGATATGCTGGCATGCCTCTTAGCTCCTTTATCTGCAAACGAGGTAAACCAGACCTGGTCATGGTGCTTCTTGCCATCGCGCAAGCACTTCCTTCACTCAGGTCTATCCCTCATAATCTTCGTACTTGGCGATTCGTGAGGAAATTAGTCCAGCAGTGGACGTCCTACGGCTGAAATAATAATGATTATATTGCATATCTATATACACAACTGAACATGAACAACTAAATAGAGTCACTGTAGTTAGAGATCTTGGCATCTTATTTGATAGTCGTCTTCATTTAAATCAACACGTTGAGAACATTACAAACAAGGCTTTCAAAATGTATGGATTCATTATGAGATCGTCGGCAGATTTTAAGCGGCCATCTACGTTTTTGTACCTCTACAAAACACTAGTGCGGTCTCAGATTGAGTATGCGGTCCCAGTATGGAACCCATTCTACAACAAGTACGTGGTGGCGATTGAGAGGATCCAGCGTAAGTACTTACGTTCTGTTAACTACAGATGTCATCTCCCCCGCAGCTCTTACGCTCAATCACTTTCTCATTACAAACTTTTAACTCTTGAGTCCAGACGTAAATACCTTGAAGCTACTACTCTCTATAAAATTGTTAATAATCATTTTGATTGTACCTCTATACATCTCGTTAGAATGCTATGCTACACTGTTCCGAGAACGTATACTCCCAGATCTACTCGGGAGTGTTCACTTTTTGCTCTTAACACGTGCCGCACAAACGCAGGACATCGCGCTCCCGTTTCGTCGTATGATAGTCTTTCAATGTCAATTTTATTGATTTAGTAATATTTGGATATACTTTACATAGATTTAAGAATCAGTTATACAGTTTACTTTGTCAAGTAGACCTCCGTCTCAATCATTTATATTAGCAGTGTTGTGTATCTTCTTACTCATTTAAATTGTTAATAAAAAAAAATCCTACGAAGTCTGTTATGTAATTACGTACCTATAATTATATATGTATATATATCTTACTAGCCCTCTAGCTGCTTAATATTTTCTATTTTTATTTATAAGACCAATATGTGGATAGCGCAGTGGACTACATTGTTAATAATATTATGCTTATAATTAAGTATTCTAATATTGTAACCTTTACTATACACAATGTTGTCGTTTGTTATTCCTAAAATAAATAAATACATAAAATTCATAGTCCTGACTGACTCACAGACTGACTCACAGACTGACTGAAAGACTGACTGATATATCAACGCACAGCCTAAACCACTGGACCTAAAGACTTGAAATTTGGCACTCATATATCTTAAGTATACTAGAGGTGCACTAAGAAGGGATTTTTTGAAATTCCTAATAAATGGTATTTATATTTTCGAATCAAAGTGGTTCTGCGTGAAAAAGGGGATTTTACGTTTTATGACTTCCACGCGGACGAAGTCGCGAGCAAAAGCTAGTATAATATAGTAATGAAACTATTGGTGATTACCAGTATTATATAATTTAAAGTAGCTAAATCATCTGCTGTCATCTATAGAATGTTAAGTCAAAGTCATTCAATAAGCGTTTATTCATTAAAACTAATTTTTTTCGCTTCAGACACCTTTTTTCCAAGTTATGGAAAGAATCGAACAAGAAACCTCACTCTTTCACTTGTATTCATTGTTATAATATTGTCCTAATAATTACGCTTAATTTAAGTTAATTTTTTACCCTCAGAAACTTCAAGGTCCGATTTCAAGGTGCTTATCATCTGGTCTGCTATTTCCACCATGAAAGGCACCATCAGGCGCATCTTGGCGCTGGTGAAGGCTGGAGAGAGGCTCGAGCGCATGTCCCTCCATTCTTGACCTGTGAGAACATATAACTGGATGTTGTTATTATTATTCTTAGCCATTTGGGTCCCACTACTAGGCAAAGGCTTCCCCCAAATCCTTTCATATATCTCGATCCTGAGATATATACTTCCCTCCAGTCAACGGTGTACTGATCGAGTTCGTCATGTACGTTTCATGCAAAAGTGGCGCTGCCCGGCCATTCTTTCCGGGGTCGTTTTCGAGTAAAGGCCTAATTGTTAAGTTTATTATGAGGAACGCCGTAACTGTTTAAAATATATTTATACTGTTTAAAATATATTTATACGTATTTGATATGTATTTTCCCATGAATTCTTATTAAGTGCACCACTCTTACAGATTTCTAGTCTAGTTGCACTTGGTCCCTTTGGATTTTCACGAACCTTTCAACGCAAGAAGGTTTCTTCCAAAGAGCGGGTCGTTCTTCTCATCGATGATGTCGCGGTGGTCTCCAAAGTACTCGAAGTCCCTGATAGCGATCTTCTTCACCAGATCTAGGTCTCGGATGAATATAACCTTGTTCGTGAACTCGAAGCGGCCTACGAACCTGCGAATGCAGGATGTAAAATTAGAGACAGTGTCGCAAGCGAGTACGCAAGTCTAGGAGTGCAAAGTAGGTAGATAGATAAAACATTTATTTACCATGTACACAAATACAATCACAGAACTATCGGCTAACAAAACAGAAAAACCAGTTAAAATAAAATAATTATACGGACAGGAAGGGATGTGGCGCGGGTAAAAAGGTCCCCAACTCAGCATGCTACGCTGGTTTTCAGTTGGAAAGAAGAGGGAATATTCAGTTTTTTTTATTACTTAATGACGAGACAAGCCAAAGGCCCATCCGATGTTAAGCGGTAACCTCTACCTATT
This sequence comes from Pasiphila rectangulata, assembly GCA_963082625.1. Lineage (NCBI taxonomy): Eukaryota > Metazoa > Arthropoda > Insecta > Lepidoptera > Geometridae > Pasiphila > Pasiphila rectangulata. The sequence goes on along the minus strand of OY720246.1, from coordinate 939,857 downwards.
AAAACGGCAACACCGCAGTTAATATCTAAGCACGTTATCAAAGCTGCAATGCATTGCGCCCGTCACCCTGAGACATAGAGTTATAAGGTCTCATGTGCCCGTAATTTCACCGGCCCCGTGCTCTCGGTTTAAAGAGCATTAATTTCTCATAAAGAACATGGTTCACTTATATGAGTTAGGTAGGTACGTAAACTTATAACTAACTAAACTAACTTATTATATATCGACGAGCTCTGTGGCGCAGCGGGCGAAGGTCCGCCTGCGACGCAAAGGGTTGCGGGTTCGATTCCCGCCTCGGGACAAATGTCTGTACGATCTGCAGATATTTGTTCAGGGTGTTCTGGGTGTTTTTCTATTTATAATAAAAATATCTATCTATGTAGTATAATGTATTAAGTATATCAGTCATCTAGTACCCATAACACAAGCTCTGCTTAGCTTGGGGCTAGATGATGCTGTGTGATTTTTTCAGCATTATTTATTATTATTATTATTATTATTATCTTAGATCTTCTCTGCTCGGTTATTAAAACCGGTAGTGACTGAAAGCACACGGGCCTAAGCCAAGTGCGCTTCAGTATATCGGACTTCATTGGGAAGTTCCGTTTGAAGGAATTTTCTTACGATCCTACAAGTGTTAAGAATAGCTGCTTTTTGTAGCAATGCGTAAGTGTTTTTTGGTAAATCTAAGGAATCTAAGGATTGGAAAAGTTGTTTAGGAATAATGCCTGTTGCTGATAGGACTATTGGAACTATGCTTACTTTTTGCAGACGCCACATCCGTGTGATTTCGTTTTTGAGGTCAACATACTTTGATAGCTTCTCTGCTATGGTGTTCTGCAGATTATGTGTGTTAGGAATAGCGACATCAATGAGGAGTGCTGTGTTGTTGGTTTTGTCTACTAGGGTAAGGTCAGGTCTATTAAAGTGTGTAGTTCTGTCGGTAAGAATAGCTCGGTCAAAATAAAGTTTATGTGTGGCATTTTCCAAAACAGTGTCCGGTGTATATTTATAATAAGGTAACGGTTTAGCTGTTATGTCTAAAAGCTTGTATTTGAGTGCTAAGTTCTGATGGATGATATTTGCTACCTGATCGTGCCGAAACTTATAATCAGTTTGGGCGATTGCTTTACAGGCCCCTGTGATGTGCTGTATAGTTTCGGAGGCACTGCTACATCTTCGGCAAACATCTGTTGTTGGGTTTTGCTTTATAATATACTTTTGGTAATTGCGTGTCTCAATCACCTGGTCCTGTATTGCAATCATAAATCCCTCAGTCTCAGGAAAGAGTTCACCTCGGCGGAGCCATTCGTTCGACGCTTCCTTGTCGACGGTGGTTTGGCTCAAGTCGTGGTGGTGCCTTCCGTGCAGAGACTTACGGGACCATTCTGTTATTAATGTTTGTCTATCTGTTAAGTTTTCGTTATTCTGTTTATTATGGTCTTTCAAATTAAGTGGTGTAAGTTTTTGGTCCAAGTTAGTTATCGATTTATGCAAAAGGGATGTTTCGGCTTTATAGTGGAAATAAGTTCTGAGTGTGGTTATCTGTGTGTTGTGTAAGTTTTGGATGTCAATAATTCCCCTTCCTCCTTCGGAGCGTGGTAATACCTGTCTTTGGATACAGGCTCGCGGATGGTGTTTTCTATATTTTGTCATAGTGACATTAACAAGACGCTGCATGTTTTTAAGTTCTGTTTTAGACCACTTTATAATTCCAAAGGAGTAAGTTAGGATTGGAACGGCATAAGAATTTATGGCTTTGGTAATATTCTTGGAGTCAAGTTGTGAGTTTAGGATGGAGTTGAGTCTATGCTTGAAATTCTGGGTAAGTTTACTTTTAATTTGGTTCGACTGTAATTGTTTAGCCTGGTGATATCCTAGATATTTATACGTTTCATTTTCTGACAATGGGTCGATGGTTTCACCAGTTTCCATAAGATATGCGTGCTGGTGAGTGTGTCCTGCTTTGACTGAGTTAATCTTGCATTTATCAATGCCGAAGTTCATTGAAATATCAATTGAAAACTTTTCAGTGATTTTTAATAAATTTTCAAGATCAGACTGGGTAGAAGAATACATTTTTATGTCGTCCATGTAAAGTAGGTGGTTAAGTTTACACTCGGTGTTGTTTGTCTGTCCGTCATGTACATTGTTAAGTTGGTAGCCAATATTGGTTAAATTAAGAGAATTAGAAAGAGGATTGATGGCCAAACAGAACCATAGGGGGCTAAGTGAATCTCTATTATTATATATTACAAAGGAAGTTCATAAAGAATCTTAACTATAGAAGTTTTGTCCACTTTGAGATTTACGAAGAAGCGTGTGCCCACCATAATTTAGCTACCTTAGAGGTTCGAAGAACAGTTGCAGACATGTCCTTTCTGCACAGTGTATGCAACAGTTTAATAGACTGTGAAGAATTGCTAAGCAACTTTATATGTTTATGTGTTCCCCGCACTCGTACCAGACACACAAATCTTTTTGCTGTTAAGCATACAAGTACTAATTATGCGCAGTATTCATTAGTAAATCGGCTTCATAGGACCTACAATAAGAAATTTAGTTCTGTGGACATATTCTCTCTTGGTAGGGATAGTTTTAAACGTGACATTTATAAAATACTTAATAATATACAAGAGTAGTGTTTATATCAGTAATCAGTAATATATTTATTTCAGTAATCAAATTTAATATTGCAATGGATATATATATATATATATATATGTATATATACATGTTTATTTATATTCATATTAATGTACATATATATTGTATACTTATTTATCTATATTAATATTTGCTTATTGATGCACCTATATTTTTTACATAGTAATAACCATATAGTCTTTACAAATCTCATTTTGAAGCAAGAATGTTATTTTATTGTTAATGTTTTATTGTTCTCTGTATAATGTTCTTGTTGTAATCTGTCAGTTGTAGTCGTGTAGGTTAAACTTAAAAAATGTAAATCCGTTATTGGCTTTCAGTAATACACATTTGTAATAATGCTTTGTTAATTTTAAGAGCTGTGGATTTTGTATTAAATAAAATAAAAAAATAAAATAAATAAAATAAATATATCTAGCTTAGTAGTAAAAGTATCTAAAGTAGGTCATGTGGTTATCGGATTTGAGTTTTTTATAAAATGTGACGTTTGAGCCGATTTTTAAAAGTGTGCATATGTAAACAGTTTTTAATACTATCAGGCAAGTTATTATACAGCTGAGCACCTTCGTATAATATGCTTCTCTTTCCGTATCCAGTCCTCGGTGTTCGTAGTGCAAGCTTATTCTTATTCCTAAGGTTGTGTGTATAGGTCCTTTTGGTTAGTGTGAGTTGTGTGTGGATTTTACCAGTAAGATTTTTTTTAACAAGTACACAGGTTAAGTATGTAAACAGTTGCCTAATAGTAAAAGTTTTTGTTTGTTCATTGATTATGTTAGTGCTAGCCAGGTAGTCATAGCTAGTATAGTCAAAGTACTTTTTTTTACCAGTTTATTTTGTAAGGTTTAGAGAGTTTTAAGATTTGATAACGCTGCGGAACCCCAAAAAGATCCTCTAAAAGATATTCTAGTTGTGATTTGGCTAATGTCTTATAGATTGTGGTCCGCACCACGTGGTATACATCCTAGGGATCTCCACAGTGCACCTCTTCACGAAAGAGAACTTCATTGAAGAGCACGGGGCAGCAGATATGGGTATGGTAGTAGTACAATCACGGGGCAGCAGATATGGGTATGGTAGTAGTACAATCACGGGGCAGCAGATATGGGTATGGTAGGAGTACAATCACGGGGCAGCAGATATGGGTATGGTAGTGGTACAATCACGGGGCAGCAGATATGGGTATGGTAGTGGTACAATCACGGGGCAGCAGATATGGGTATGGTAGTGGTACAATCTGAAAAGTGGAGCCAGACAGTCAGTATCGAATCGAACACTGACTGTCTGGCTCTTCAACGCGACATTGACAGTGTGGCTGCATGGAGTGCTGATAACTCTCTGCCTTTCAATGTCTCAAAGTGCCAGACTATAACATTCACTCGTCGACGCTATCCTATTTGCCACACCTACATTCTTGGCGATACTACAATCGAGCGTGTAGGCTCGATACGGGATTTAGGATTGATGTTGGACACTAGACTCGATTTTAACTCACACATAGTCGCTGTTTGCAAGCAAGCATGCAAGACCTTAGGTTTCATAATGCGTGTCACATGGGAGTTTCCAGACGCACGTGCAGCTCTCATGCTCTATAAATCATACGTACGCAGTCGCCTTGAGTATGGAGCTGTAGTCTGGGATCCTCATGAGTCCAAGTACAAATTGACACTGGAGAAAGTCCAACGCAAATTCTCACGCTATCTGTATAAAAGGATATACGGGTATTATCCATATCTGTATCCTTCTTTGTTTGTTTCTGGCATGGTGGGACTGGACTCTCTTCAACTGCGACGGAAGTTGCTACTAATAACGCATTATTTTATGTTGTTACGTGGTGAAGTAGACAACCCAGATTTGCTTGAGAGGCTGGCTTTAACTGTGCCACGACGTTACATGACGGGCGCACAAGGTTCAGCGGGCCCTCGTCGCCGCCCGCCTCTGTTTGCCGCGCCGCCTGGAGTCCGGACTTGCACCGGCGCCGCTGCTCCCACTCCGCGTGCAATCTCACTACTTAATAATTTTATAGCTCAAACCGACTTCGACATATTCGCTGACAATTTCGCTACTTTCTTTAGACAATTAGTGACATTTTTAAACATTATTTGACATATTTTTTGAATATTATATTATTGTTTTTTTTTGAATGTATATTTGACATAATTTTTTATTTTTATTTTATATTGAATCTGACTTTTTGATCCTAATTATAATTTAGCTATTGTTTGTAATTTGTAAATGAATATATTTGTATTATATAAATCAATTTAATATTTGGGTGCTTTGGCGCAAGCTGTTAGCCCATCTGTGTATGTTTTAATAAATAAATAAATAAATCACGGGGCAGCAGATATGGGTATGGTAGTGGTACAATCACGGGGCAGCAGATATGGGTATGGTAGTGGTACAATAACGGGGCAGCAGATATGGGTATGGTAGTGGTACAATCACGGGGCAGCAGATATGGGTATGGTAGTGGCACAATCACGGGGCAGCAGATATGGGTATGGTAGTGGTACAATCACGGGGCAGCAGATATGGGTATGGTAGTGGTACAATCACGGGGCAGCAGATATGGGTATGGTAGTAGTACAATCACGGGGCAGCAGATATGGGTATGGTAGTGGTACAATCACGGGGCAGCAGATATGGGTATGGTAGTGGTACAATCACGGGGCAGCAGATATGGGTATGGTAGTAGTACAATCACGGGGCAGCAGATATGGGTATGGTAGTAGTACAATCACGGGGCAGCAGATATGGGTATGGTAGGAGTACAATCACGGGGCAGCAGATATGGGTATGGTAGTGGTACAATCACGGGGCAGCAGATATGGGTATGGTAGTGGTACAATCACGGGGCAGCAGATATGGGTATGGTAGTGGTACAATCACGGGGCAGCAGATATGGGTATGGTAGTAGTACAATCACGGGGCAGCAGATATGGGTATGGTAGTGGTACAATCACGGGGCAGCAGATATGGGTATGGTAGTGGTACAATCACGGGGCAGCAGATATGGGTATGGTAGTAGTACAATCACGGGGCAGCAGATATGGGTATGGTAGTAGTACAATCACGGGGCAGCAGATATGGGTATGGTAGTAGTACAATCACGGGGCAGCAGATATGGGTATGGTAGTAGTACAATCACGGGGCAGCAGATATGGGTATGGTAGTGGTACAATCACGGGGCAGCAGATATGGGTATGGTAGTGGTACAATCACGGGGCAGCAGATATGGGTATGGTAGTGGTACAATCACGGGGCAGGGGCCTTTTTGATGCGTCAATTTGCAAAATAAAACAACACACATTAAAAGAATATAGGACAAAATTGAATTTGTTTACTTCAAATGACGCGCGAGTTAGGAAAAGAAGTGAACAGACGATCCTAACTCGATCGTTATAGTCAACTCTTAACAATTGTCTTTTGGTTACGTTTGACGGAGTTGGAGCAGATTCCGTCTCAAGTGGTTTTGTCCTCTAGATAATCTGATTTGAATTGTAATCTGATATTTTCTCTCGATAATCACCTATCTGGTGTTTTGATGTCAGGATCCAGAATTCACAATAAATTATCTGCACCTGATAGGTAGTTCAAGTTCAAGTTAATTTATTGATAACATAAAGGTTACAAGTCAAGTACCGTGGGGTGCCGGCAGTAGAATGTTGCCCCTCCTCTATTGCCCGTGGATGCAGTAAGAATCTTTTAAAGGCTACCTCCAGAAGATGGGCAGCAGCGTCTTTCCGTGTATCAATATCTCGTACTGCGCTCGCCAACCCGCCTGCCAAGCGTGGTGAGTATGGCAACAACCCCTCATGATCACATGGAGATCTATGAGGGAGGCCTTCGTCCAGCAGTGGATATCCTACGGCTGAGATGATGATGATGATAGGACCTTTATAAAATATATTTTCACGGTTTCAGATTTTCCTAATGCAAATGCATCTTTTTATATTTTTAGGCAAGGAAGCGTTTGGCCACCACACTAGGAGACAAGTAAAGATGTGGCCTAAGATGGAGCTCGTTTGTCCAAAAAGAACATACTAACTAACTCCAATTTCCGTAAGGTGCCGGCAGTTGAATATTACCCTTCCTTTCATGCCCGTGGATGTAGTAAGAGCCTGTTAAGGGATACCTCCGGAAGATCACCACGCTTGGCAGGTGAGTTGGCAGGCGCAGTACGGGATGTTACACGCAAAGACGCTGCTATCCGAGGTATCCCTTAGCAGATTTTTACTTCATCCACGGGTAAGAAAGGAGGTGCGACATAAATAAATATATAAATAAATAAATAATGCTGGACAAATCACACAGCATCATCTAGCCCCAAGCTAAGCAGAGCTTGTGTTATGGGTACTAGATGACTGATATACTTAATACATTATACTACATAGATAGATATTTTTATTATATATAGTAAAACACCCAGAACACCCTGAACAAATATCTGCAGATCGTACAGACATTTGTCCCGAGGCGGGAATCGAACCCGCAACCCCTTGCGTCGCAGGCGGACCTTCGCCCGCTGCGCTACAGAGCTCGTCGATAGATTCTACATTCTTCTGCTGGCGCCCCAGGGCAGCAGAATGTTGCCCTTTCATGGCAGCATATGTGTGGTTAAACACTATTTAATTTAAAATTACTTACATTTCTTCAGGAAACGTGAAGTACATCTCCGCCATATGGTCAGCAAAGGGTTGCTGCTTCATCGCGAAACGAGCCATGTTCCCAAACAGTGGGACTGTGGGAAGGTGCTTGACCCCAGCGCGTTGGAACTCCTGGCTCAAATGGTGCCATAGGTACAAGGCAAGTGATACCGCACACAGCAGCAAGATTAATGATAGCATTGTCTGAAAAAAAATAATGACGTACAACTTTAGCGATTTGTTAATTACTAGCTGTCCGGCGAACTTCGTGTCGCACCTACTGCCACTATACTACTATATCTTGAGATTAAGTTAATTACAATAAAAACTTATGAACGAACCTTTAAATAAAGATATCACCAAAAATGTCTTCACATCACCCGTATAAAACGTAAGGGAAAATGAGGTAGAATATTTTTTTCTGATTTTTACAATGTTTAAAGATAAGATAAAGATAAAGAAAATGAGCATTTAAGACTACCTTTTGGGATGAAACTTTACTAAGACAGAGTGCATAACAATATTTAGAAATGTTGCTGTTAACTTTATTACATATTAATTAGATTTCCATGAATTCCCAGAATGCGGCAAAAAAGCTTGTCGAGAGATTTAAGCAGGTACCTACTCGTATTTACATTGTTTGAAAATCAATTAGATCAAAGTTATAGGTACACAGGTTAATCTCGCGACAAGCTTTTGAATCACATAAATTGTGTAAAGACGTTTTCATCATTTCAGCCGTAAAACGTCCACTACTGAACTAAGGCCTCCCTCATGGATCTCCATGAGGGGTAGTTGCCATACTCACCACGCTTGGCAGGCGGGTTGGTGAGCGCAGTACGGGATGTTGATATACGGAAAGACGCTGCTGCCCATCTTCCGGAGGTGTCCCTTAGCAGGCTTTTACTGCATCCATGGGTAAGAGAGGAGGGGCAATATTCTACTGCCGGTACGACGTTTTAATTGATATTAAACTTACACAGACAGACTGTCTGTCAGTCTGTCCATCTCTCAATCACCGACTTTGCGAAGTGACTATTAGTCCTAGAAAACTTGCATGGATATATAAAATAACAACTCCGTGATAACGCTACAAAAAAATGCTAACAAAATAATTCCTTGGGGGCACCCCTCATACACGTAAGGTGAAGATGAACTTTTTTTCATGAATAGAGGTTTAACCATAAACTTTCTAGCTTTTAAAAAAGCTAGCTGAACCGTTACCAAACTAAAGTTTTGGAGAAATAGTCGCCTAAATAAGTGATGTGGTTTACCAAATATTATAAAACATATTGTTGACGTTTTGGTAAACGTGTAAAAACATACACCAAATAAATAAATAAATACATTGTTTATTTCTTTATTTTCATCTATACAATGCTTTGGAAACCCCCTTTTAAGTATAGTGACCCTGTGTTAGGGGGTTTCGCTCTTGTCTAATGGAAAATCACTTATAGACTTAGAAGATTCAATAACAAAATATGTATCTTATATTTTACAAGAAACTTAAATCTAATCTATGTTGCAAACGATGATATAATGTGTATGTGTGAAGTGTGTGTAGGTGGGGTTATTTTGTGTGTGTAGATAGGGTTATTTATACACACTATCACGAATCTATGACCAGTAGGTATTTCGTATCCTGATATGTAAGGGTCAGAAGCCAATCTGTTAATAGCTTCTTAGAAATCTTAATAATTTCGTAGAACACTAACTGCTAACAACAGGTATATGGTTAACTACGAAACCCTAGCGCTTGGCCCGACTACGCACTAATTTGTTTTGTAATGTGGCCCCTTAGTTTCGGAATCGCCACTATGTCTTTCATTTGATTCCACACTTGGGTATACTCGTATTTGGAAACATTCGATTATTAGTCCCCTCTTTCTCCCTTCATAATTATGTTATTAACTTCTTTACCGATTTTGATAAAAGATGTTTAAAAACCACCGCCAGATAACCTGCTTTTAAATATTAAATTAAACCGGGCAAGAGCGAGTCGGACTCGCGCACCGAGGGTTCCGTGCCATCATACAATATAATATATGACAAAGGCGGTTTTATATTTGTTGGAGAACCTTGACAGCGCCATCTCTTGTCTGATAGCGGAACTTATGTAGATTTTTTACACTTTCGATGATTTCTAAAAAAGTATACTATGTAGAGAGATTGTAATAAATTTCCTCTAATCTTTACATACACTTCTAATAGCAATAAAAGTTTCAGAGGTTTATCTCCGCAAACTTCGGAGATAAGGGGGGGGAACGCTATTGTTTTCAACATTTTTGTAAATAACTCAAAAACTATAAGACTTAAAGGAAAACTAAAAACTGTTTATTAATGTGCGAAAAAATACCTTTCATATGATATCCCACATCACCTAGTAACTTTCCAAAAATTTTAAAAAAGCCCCTTCCACCCCCATTGTCTAAAAAACTATCCAAATTAGAGAGTTCGCTATAATTTTCCTATAAAGTTTACATATACTTCTATTAGCTATAAAAGTATCGCGGGTTTATCTCTGCAAACTTCGGAGATAAGGGGGGGGGGGGAACGGTCGTTTTTTTAACATTTTTGTAAATAAACTGTTTATTAATGTGCAAAAAAATACCTTTCATATGGTACCCCACATCACCTATTTACTTTACAAAATTTTTGAAAACCCCCCTTCAACCCCCCTTGTCTAAAAAACTATGCAAATTAGAGAGTCGCTACAATTTTCCTATTAAGTTTACATACACTTCTATTAGCTATAAAAGTATCACGGGTTTATCTCTGCAAACTTCGGAGATAAGGGGGGGGAACGGTCGTTTTTTCGACAGTTTTGTAAATAACTCAAAAACAATACGGCTGAAAGGAACACTAAAAACTGTTACTAGCTTTAAAAGTTTCAGGCTCTGCAAACTTTAGAGATAAGAGGGGCGAATGGTAGTTTTTTTATTTTTTTTGTAAATTACTCAAAAACGATACTGTTTAAAGGAAAACTATTAAATGTTTATTAATGTGCAAATTAATACCTTTTAAATTATACCCCACATCACTTATTAACTTCACAAAATTTTTGAAAACACCCCTTCCCCCCCCCCCCCCCTCCTTGTCTAAAAAACTATGCAAATTAGAGAGTTCGCTATAATTTTCCTATAAAGTTTACATACACTTCTATTAGATTTAAAAGTATCACGGGTTTATCTCTGCAAACTTCGGAGATAAGGGGGGGGGGGGGGGGGGGGAACGGTAGTTTTTTCAACATTTTTGTAAATAACTCAAAAACGATACGGTTTATAGGAAAACTAAAAACTGTTTATTAATGTGCAAATGAATACCTTTCATATGATACCCCACACGGCCTAGTAACAACTTCACTTAAAATTTTTGAGATCCCCTACCCTCCCCCCTGCAATCAAAATAAGAACATTTTTTAACATTTTCATATATACTATATTAGTAAAAAAGTGTTGTCTTTTACCATTTTGAACTGCAAGTCGATAGCATCAGTAGTTCTCGAGATATCCATTTGTGACAGACAGACAGAGTGATTCTATAAGGGTTCCTTTTTTACCATTTTGGTCCGGAACCCTAAAAACGGCGTGCAAATCGGTCCACTCGTTTAAGAGGCACGGTGCTACAGACTGTGCACACACATAGTGGATAAACTTATAACACCCCTCTTTTTTGTCGGAGGTTAACAAAATGCTGTATCACAGATTACACTTAAGATAATTAAAACGATGTTCTAAAACAGCATCTTATCTGCAATAATATAAATGTAAATCGCAATCAGAGACATTTTTTTATACAACTAAATGACAAGTCTAAGGCCCATCAGATATTAAGCGATAATCTCTACCTATTATAACTGCAATGCCGCAGTAATCACGTTCATTAGGCCGTGCGGTGCCGGCAGTAGAATATATACCTCTCAACTCTTGCCTGTGGATGCAGTAAGATTCTGCCAAGGGATACTTCCGGAAGATGGGTAGCAGCGTCTTTCCGTATATCAACATACCGTACTGCGCTCGCCAACTCGCTTGCCAAGCGTGGCGAGTATGTCAACCCCCCCTTATAATCTTGGAGGCCCATGAGGGACGCCTATGTCCAACAGTGGACGTAGATAGCAGTCCTGATGAACATAATGAAGCACGTGACCAACGCTGCACTGCATTGCGCCCGTCACCCTGAGAAATAGAGTTGTAAGGTCTCATGTGCCCGTAATTTCACTGGCCCTCTTATCATAGCCATTGGTAGCCAGCGGATTTCCTACGGCTGTGATGATAATGATGATTATGAAAGCATTATCAGTAATTAAGAGAACATAAAACATAGCTAGCCAAAATAGTAATACTCGTACACTCGTATATTACGAAAATGGCGAGGACCACTGTAGTTAATCTTGTTGGATTTCCCTTTCCTGCATAATTCATTTTATTCGCTTTAGCGCAGGAGCCAGCTACCAGTGAGATCATTGAGACGTGGTTAGATAAGCAGACAACATTATTCTTCCACCGAATGGAATAAATGGGGTGCCGGCAGTAGATGCCGCGGGTGCCGGATGTAGAATGTTACCCCTCCTCTCATGCCCGTGGATGCAGTAAGAGCCTGCTAAGGGATACCCACGGAAGATGGGCAGCAGCGTCTTTCCGTGTATCAACATCCCGTACTGCATTCGCAAAACGTGGTGAGTCCCTATCCCTTACCTCTGTTCAGTAGTGGACGTTTTACGGCTGTTATGATGATGACGATGAGTGGAATAAAGGACAGTAAAAAGAATGAGTCAGCGGATCACATAAAAATCGTAATAGTAATAGTAGTCTCACCACCATAATTTTCAGCCATGATTTAAGGTGGGTATGACACATTGGTCGAAACGCTTTGGGTACTGAGGCGCTATGGTATTTTTCGGGACTTCAAATTATCTTCGACTAACAAAAATACTCAAATTATGGTAAATATCCCGTAAATTTATGGTGTTCATAACCATGATAGCTTAAAAAGTTACTTAGCCGAGTAATATATTATCACATTGTATCATATCATCACACAGTTTACATTTAAAAGTTAAGGTAAAGTAAATAATTCCTGGCTAACTCTCTGGCTATTCGTAACGAGTCTTTGATGTTAGCTTCTTTTAGTCCCGTTCTGAAATTTTATTTAGACTTGAAAAGTTGCCACGACTAATAAAGGCAAATAGGGAAAATATGCAGATCCGTTAATTCTTCCGGAGATCTTCTAAGATTATATTTATCGTTTGTCTTACTGTGTTGTTTGTTAATTCGCTTATTTTATATCTCTAAGCATAAAGTATTCCATCGTTTTAACTGAAAAATTATTTCAAATCCCTTATAAAAGTGCAAGTCCTGGTACAAGTTTTAATGGAGATCAAGACAATCTCGAATTTTAGTGTTTCGTCATTCGTATTTTATACCTTGGAGCTTTCAGCTTTTGCGCAATAACTATTTCGCTAAGAGAATTCACCTTTTTATATGTTTATTACACAACAAGTACAAAACAAGTTAACGCAACGACTTTCTATTGAACTTTGCGTCAGAAACCCAACCTTTGACTTCTGATAAGAAGCAAACAAACTAGGTATACATATATTAAATCAGTTCAATAATGTCATGATTAGTTCACGAAGAATCGCATTATAAGTAAGACCTTACCATGGCCAAGGACCTGAAAAACAAAACTGTGGTGATCACGGGCGGTGCTGAAGGCATTGGATACGAAATAGCCGAGAACTTCCTCAAGAAACAAGCCAAGCACGTGATCCTACTCGATATCAACGAGAAGCAAGGTGCAGAAGCTGTCAAAAAACTGACTACCCAATTCGGCAACGGAAAAGTAGTGTTCATGAAATGCGACGTCACTAAAGATCTAGAAGCCGTTTCTCAGAAGATCATCAACACGTACAAGCAAATAGATGTTCTGGTAAACAACGCAGGCATTCTCAACGACAAGATGGTCAAGAAGTGCATCGACATCAATGTCACGGCGGTCATTCAATGGGCCCAAAAGTTCTGGGAACACATGAGGAAGGACAAGGAAGGGCACGGTGGAACCATCATCAACTTAGGCTCCATATACGGGTACAGGGTCGACCAGTTCCTACCGGCGTATCAAGCCTCCAAATTTGCAGTGATAGGCTTCACGAAATCTCTGGGGCATGAGTACAACTACAGGAAGACTGGCGTGAGGGTCGTGGCCATATGTCCTGGTTTCACGGAGACGAAGTTGACGTCGTACGACTCAATACTTGTCTGGGATGAATTGGCTACGAAGGATTTTAAGGACTTCCTGGATGGGAATGTGTGGCAGAAGGTGGACGCTGTGGGCAAGGCTGCAGTGGATGTGTTCGAGAGGAGTGAGAGCGGGTCGGCTTGGCTAATCGAGGGGTCGAGGCCTATCGCTGAAGTCGTGTTATCGGCTTTGTGCCGCTAAGGCTTGATGCGTAATTAAATTTTTAAAATTAAACACTGTCATTTTTAATTCCATCTTTAAAGTTTTGTATCGTGTGTGTGTGTGTGTGTGTGTGTGCAAGAAATGTGATCACACATTTCTTTTTTTTCGTTTTATTTATTTTTACATTAAAATTTGTTTGTAGAGTACAATTCAAATCACCTTTATTACCATACAAGTTGGACTAAATTAAATGTTGTTTATTTATGTATTTAATATTTCATTTACGTTTCCCTTTACAGAATCTGAGATTGTTCAATATAAAGGCCTTTGCATCTATTATAGATGATTTAAACTGCGTCAGCAACTGGTAATCTTGCTGTAGTTCATTCATATGAATGAAAATGAGTCCGCCACTTGCAACGGGACACTTGAACTACAGCATTTCGCATACTTAATTCAAAGAATTATCTACTTCGACGCCAGCAATGTAAGGACTGCAAGTTTAAATGTGTCACCATACTGCACTCGCCTTTTTAGTTTTTTTAAATGTATTTTCGATGAAAAAATGAGCCTTAAAACGAATTTTCTCAAGCGAACGAATTAAATTATGTGATTTTATTTAATTTTAATGTTGTTTTTTTTTTGTAAATTGACTACGCTTACGATTTTTTTTTGAAAGTTTCTAAGAATATAAACAGTAACAAAACTAAGTATATCTAAAAAGGTAAAACCAATTATAGATTATTTATACTGCGTCAGCAACTGGTATTCATGCTGCACGAGACGCTGCAGCGCCCAGCACCTGTACCATCTTCCGTGCTTAGTCAGCTATTAGTCAGAAGAAAGCATAGGTCAATACGTCTGAAACTAACTAAGCTGCGGGCTTCCTGATTCTATATCTGGTGGGGGATACCAGATCTGCACTGACGTCCGGCATCGGGGTTTATTATGACTTGCCCCCCCCGTGATTCTACCCCGATTGTAGCTCAAATTCCTCCTTGAATTGCCGGAGAAGGACTCGAGCCCGCTGGCAGCATTCCATGAGCATCCCCGAAGGATATGCAGATGTTGCGGAAGGGCACGATTCTATGAGCTCCTGTAGTCCCGTTTTGATCTCGCTTCCTCTGTGACAGTACAGTCCAGTAACACGTGCTCCACTGTCTCCTTCTCCTCAAGACACCCGGATGCAATCGACTTTCTGTGGCCCCTGTCTTGAGGAAATAGATCCTTTACCGTTAAAGCACGTGTTAAATGTAAACATACATTTATATGAATGAAAAGTGTAGTAAAAAACGTCACTGCGCTAAATTACGAAAAGTGGAAGAAGGGCCATTGTCCTGTAGTGGGATAGGCTAAATAATATAACAATTGTGTATCAAATTACATAGAGTGGGATAATAATAATAATGTGGAAACCATCGATATTATTTATTAATTATTTTTAAATTTTGTTCATCATCATCATTTCAGGCGTAAAACGTCCATGAACAAAGACCTCCCTTATGGATCCATGTGGGGTTGTTGCCATACTCCTTGGCAGGCGGGTTGGCGAGTGCAGTACGGGGTGTCGATACACGGAAAGACTCCCAGAGGTTGATTGGCAGATTCTCACTGCATCCACGGGCAAGAGAGGAGAGATTACATTCTTCTGCCGGCACCCCGAGGCTATATAATTTTCATAACATCAAATCGTTCTTCAGAATTTTTTTATCATTTACAATTTCAGTAGACAAACAAAGTCAGCAAGTTTTGTGTGTAAACATTTTGTTCCCGCTGGCAGTAATTCGACGTATAATGAAGGGGCAGGTGGGGGGGAGGGGGGGGGGGCTAAAAGCTTTGCTACATTAGTTCCCATCAACTACACTTTAGACTTAGCCTCGCGGACTCATTGCGGCAAAGAAAGAATAAAGTGACTCAGAACATTATTATGTAACATAATTTTTCTAACCCCGGACGTACAGACGGATTTTCACCGTGCGTTTTGACGAGCGGGTTGGCGAGCGCAGTACGCGATGTTGATACACAGAAGGACGCTGCTGCCCATCTTCAGGAGATATCCCTAAGCTGATTCTTACTTTACCCACGGGCAAGAGAGGAGGGATGACATTATACTGCCGGCACCCCACGGCGCTATATTACAGGTTAGGCCTAGTTTAGGTATTAATGCTTTAGATTTTAATTTTTATATAATGAAAATGAAAACAAAAAAAAAATAGATTAACAACACATATTTTATAGCAACAACATTTAGAACAGAAACATTTTTATGACAATAAACTTGATTATAATATTATTATTACTTATGTCTATTGTATTTATATATATGTAATCTATACTAACTACTATATAACTATTATAATACTACTACTAAAAAGCTAAAAAGTTTGTTTGTTTGCTTGAACGCGCTAATCTCAGGAACTACTTGACCGATCTGAGAAATTCTTTCAGTGTTAGATAGCTCATTTATCTAGAAAGACTAGACTATATATCATCACGCTAAGAATGAAGAATGTCTCAAAATCAGGATTTTTTTCCTTTTGAGAGTTTCCGCTGCGTGCGCTGCGTAAACGGTTAAAGTTTCGCAAAAGTCATGTATGACAGAATAGTTCCCCCTTAAAAGATAAAAAAAAATTGTAACAGCATATATCTATCTCTTAAAGTTGGCTCACTATAACCTTTTTTATGCTTACCAAATTTGTTCTAAAATAATGCATTAGGTATTTCCGAAGGTGTTTTTATAATTATGATATTAATCCATATCCAAAGAAATACGTTAATAATTAGAAGTATTTAATTTTAAACAATATTGCCTTTTACATCATTTGATTTCAATAAATATCTTAGGAGATATCGGAGTTTTAAAATAACATTGCAGCAAAATAATGATCTCTAAATCCGAGTGGCCTTCCCCCACATTCACTTAAACCACCAAATTTATGCAACGGAACCAGACTCCAAGTAAAATTTCTTCGCAATAACGTGATTGGTGCTACAGTTTTGACTGGTCCAGCAGTAGGGCAAACAGTGCTGATACTCGTACCTCGCAATCCCTATGATACCAACGGATTTTAACTTTAAAATAATTCAATTTCCGGTGAAGGTAGGTATCGTTTGCGGCAACAATTAATAAGACCCAGGGGCAAACATTTAAGCACGTAGGAATCGGTTTACGACAAGTGTTTTTCGCACGGGCAACTATATATTGCTATGTCGAGATCTGGTTCTGGTAAAAATCAATATCTACTTCTGCCGGAAAAAAAAACAAAACTAAAAATACCTGCAATCTACATGATATAAGATTATTGCCCTGCAGTGGGATAATAACAGTTGAAAAATAAAATAAATAAATAATATCTAGTTAAGGGGAAGAGAGGTGGGAAACATTCTACTGCCGGCGCTCCACGGCTAGGTTAATGCACTCTGTTAATGTGATAGGCCTATGTCTACTATGAAAACTAGCACGTTCTCTATTCTAGCCGGCGGTGTGTCTCGCAGCAGGAGGTGTCTGCGACCTGCAGCCAGCAAAGTTGTTCAATTCTTTTATTACGCGGCACTGCCTGAGTTTACCCGCTTAGGGGACCTGAGTTCCGCACTAACCTGGTTCCTGGAACTCATTTAAAATAAATGAATCATCATCATCATTTCAGCCGTAAAACGTAAACTGAACACGGGCCTCCCTCATGGATCTCCATGCGGGGTAGTTGCCATACCACGCTTGGCAGGCGGGTTGGCGAGCGCAGTGCAGGATGTTGATACACGGAAAGACGCAGCTCATCTTTCGGAGGTATCCCTTAGCAGGCTCTTACTGCATCCACGGGGATGAGATGGGAGGTAATATTCTACTGCCGGCACCTACGGCTTTTGTTTGACCTTGCAATTATTTTAAATGACCCTGCAAAATTACAGCTTTACAGACAGACAAACAAAACGAAGATAAAGAGTTTATCTTTCTATCTATCTAAAAGGATCCCTTGTTTTACTACGGAACGTAAAAATTATATGTTTTATACTTCACAACTAGCTTCATGTGTTTGTATAATTCTAACACCTCCAAGGAACAACTTTAGCTATCTGACTGCTCAGGTTTTGTAGATTTTTATTCAGGTAACTTTTTGATACAGATGTCAACGTATCGGGTTGTCATGCTTGCTTTAAAGAGTCCTAACTTTATTCTAACAGAACTTATACGTTGTTATAAAATGAAAACTGTTTAATGTGAAAGTTCCTTGAGTGAACAAGTTGCAGTTTTATAGAGTAAGTTCGCCGTCTTCCAGGCTTGGATCCAAATAAGTAGGGAATACTATGAATATGAATGGAATAATAAAACCAATAAAAAAATTATAATAAAATAATAATAACCCTAACTGGGTTCATGTAATTACTTATAATATGTATTGCTTAGACCTAATACAAACTTGTACATGATGCAATAAATAAATACAAATACAAATACAAATACAGAGAGCTCAGAAGCATACATAGCAAAGATTTAAATCGTTAGTTACTCCTTTACCGTAAAGAGACTGCGCCGTTTTGTTTCCACTTGAAATGAGCTCCCTCATTTGGATTCAGTGTACATTTAAACACAGTATTAGCCGGACGTGTTGTGGTGGCGAAACTGGTGTTCGTGCGTCGGAGTTATCGTATAATAAAAATTTCTCATCTAACGATTTCAATCTATGACTTAGGAAAATAAGTTCGAACTCAATTTATTTACTTGTATTATTTTTAAGCCGCCCGAAACTTTTCCCGCATTTTTATTGTTGCCTGCGGAATCCTTCAATATTATTAACGCGAAGGATTGTATGAATGTATGGATGTTTGTTACTCTTTCACGCAAAAACTAGCCTACGGATTGACCTGAAATTTTGAACACGTATAGATGTTGACCAGGATTAACATAGATTAATATTACTTAGGCTAAATTTTATTCGGGTACAACGCATCCGAAGCGGCGGGAATAAGCTAAAGCTATATATTTTTCTAAAATGTTAGTAGCTTCAGTACTACTTATAACAGCAGATATACTGATACCTGATCTATACTAATATTATAAATGACTCATTTTCAAAATTCTTTTACTATTCGTATGCAACATTATACCTGTGTAACATAGGCTAAATTTTATTCCGGGAACGGGATATACGCGGGTGAAACCGCGGAATGCGGCTAGTGTTATTATATAAGGAGCAAACCGAGCTGGGCTAGTTTTGACAGGAGTTTTCACTTCACTGCTGTCAATGAAGTGAGCTCCTGTCAAAATCAAACAGATAAAGACTCAGTTATGATAATATCATAAGTCAGACTGACATTTCTAACATTAAATGTAATTTTGGCCTTTATTGTCATTTTGACATGTGTCACAAGTAGTGAAAAATAGCCAATTGTCACTTTGTTTCTCAGTGTTTCTTGCTATTATGTTTATTTTTAAGGTGTGCAATAAAGTATATCTATTGCTGTGAGGTATACATCACTTAGGATTAAAAAGTAGATACAGATCCACTTATGGATTTTCAGTGGATTAAAGTGGAATAGAGCAAAAGCATTTTGTTATTTATGTGCCTTATTAACCTTTTTATGCAATAATTATTAATATTTAATTTAATTAATATTTTATGTAATAAATTTAGGCCGTAGTTAACCGTAGACCTGACTAGAAGTTGGTGTGTGTTTTTTACGTTTACCAAAACATATTTACAAGAAAAATTGAGTTATCGGTTAAAAGTATTCCGGTATGTTTAGTAACCGTATCACAAAGTTTGCGACAATTTGTCATAAACACAAACTAAATTATTGTTTTTTTTTCAGATTTGTTAAGCTGTTGAGATTCCTTCCTTCCCCGATCGGGGGAAGACGCTAGAAAAAGTTGTCTTTACAACCACTAAATGGTTTTGAAATACACGGTGAGTAAATCAAGAAAAAATGTTCATCCCCCATGTTACGTGTATAGTATCCCAAATTACCTAATATTTTTTTGTACCGTTATCTTAGCGTATTTTATGAAAAATTACAGCATTCTAGGACAAAATTAGTCTTTTCGTATAGCCGAAGTCAGACAGACAGACAAAGCAAAAATATAAAGGGCCGTCTCCATGAGCGAGTGAATCGCGGCGATGTTATCGTCGAGTCACGTATTTCTATAGGGCGGACTCGTCACGATTTTCTCGCTCGTGGAGACGGCCCCTAAGAGAGTGTATAGAAATACGTGGCACGACGATAACATCGCCCCGATTCCCTCGAGACGGCCCCTAAGAGTTCCTGGTTGCACTATGGGACCCTAAAAGACTGCTTTTTGACGTTACAAACATTTTCTGAGTATGGCCTTTACATCTAATATAGATGATTTTATACAGCGTCAGCAACTGGTAATGATGCTGTACAGGAATCTGCAGTGCCTGGGATGTTTTTGGATGGATTAGGCTTGCCCACCACCTATACCATCCTCCCAGCTTAGTCTTCTAGGTATAATAGTAAAAGAAATCGAAATAACTTACCAGCAGGACTTTTAAAGCAAACGTTAACCTTATTCGGAGTGATCGTAAAAGTTAAATGTTTTTAAATCCTCACAACCTATTTTGCAGAATTCCTATTGAGAAATGGGTATTAAAAGCAGATGTATTATTTCGTATATTGTATTTTTTACTGCAAGTGAAAACATTGATTAAAGATAAATATTAATGTTCAATACTTCTATTTTTATAAGATTGATGAAAACTGATTGCTAGAAGTGTAACAATAATTGAAATAAGTTACGCTATTTGAACTTAAGTTTAATAGTCATCCATCATTCGTCATCATTTCCGCCGTAAAACGTCCACTACTGAACACGAGGCACGACGATAACATCGCCGCGATTCCCTCGCACGTGGAGACGGCCCCTAAAGGTTAAAACAAATGCTTAAGAGTCTTTGGTACTCAAAAAGAATAGATTAAAATTTAAAACAAGTCCGCGTCGTAATTGCCGCGGGGTGCCGGCAGTAGAATGTAGCCCCTCCTCTCTTGCCCGTGGATGCAGTAAGAAATTGCCAAGAGATACCTTCAGAAGATGGGCAGCAGCGTCTTTCCGTGTATCAATATCCTGTACTGCATTCACCAACAGGCGGGTTGGTGAACGCAATAACAAGCTCGATAGTATAGCAACAACCCCTCAGTACAGGATGTTGATACACGAAAAGACGCTGCTGGCCATCTTCTGGGGGTATCACTTGATACACTACTGCATCATCGGCTAAGAGAGGGGCAACACATTCTATTGCCGGCTCCTCACGGCAATTTTTCAGCTAAACCTAAGTAAAGAGGGTTGTTCAGTAGCCTGAGGGTTGTAGTCTTGGAAGAGGCCCAACAGTTGTCCGATGATGATAGAAGATCTTCCAATGCAAAACATATAGAAATAACGAGATCCTTATTCCCCGAGTAATTGAGAGCTGTGGCCTGTGACGCAATCTCTATCGAGTAGGCAGCGTCAGCAGAACCAAGCTATTTTAATAAAAATACACTTTTTTATGACTTGCCGTGGGGCGCCAGGCAGTAGAATGTTGCCCCTCCTCTCTTGCCCGTGGATGCAGTAGGAATCTGCTTAGGGATACCTCAGAAGGATGGGGCAGCAGCATCTTTTCATGTTTTGAATACCTTATACTGCGCTCTTCAACCCGCCTGCTAAGCGTGGCGAGTGTGAAGAAGAAGAAGAAGAAATACATTTATTAGACACACACACTAAACTTAAAATTAACTACTTATAGTAAAAAAAAACAACTAAATTATTTCTAATTATTATCTAGGAGTACCTACCCGATTAAATGTTCTGCGACCTAGTGACAAATAGATGGTAAGCAGCTCACTCAGCGGGTCAAAGCAGTATGAATACAATTTCAAGCAATGAACAGATCAGTTCACAAAGTTGTCTGAGTCCAAAGGGGCCTGACTCAGCATTATGCTCCCACGCATAAAGAATGTGGGAGTAACCCCCTTATGATATTGCAAAATAATACCTACGAAGCTTTTGACATTGGCGGCGGGAGAGCCTCTTGGGTTTGGAGCGTCCAGGTTCGCATCCCCTACGAACCAACGGGCGGCCAGCGTCAACCGTTTCATCGGGTCTCCCTGGCCCCCAAACCAACCCATCACGCTCAGACATACAAATATGATCCTCGTAGCCCCACGGATCCCAGGGTTGCAAGAGACATGCCGTTCGGGAGGGTAAAAGAACTGGCACTTGGGCTCAGTAGCCGGAACATACTCAAGAATGCTTTGTGGCAGATTACGGACCAGGGTGGTAGTCAGCCAGGCGGACCACATGGATCCTACCACCAGCAATGTACCAAGACCAAGATCCAAGATATAAAATATTATGTTAGGCTCGAAGTAAATAATAATGAAATAAGTAAGTTTTTTTTTTGCATGTATTGCTCATTAAAAAAATCTCAATTAAATTGATTTAGACAAGCAGACTCTAAAATTTTGTATAATAAAAATTGTATAAAAACTGAAAAACACGCTTTAACATCGTCGAACTAAAAAGTTTTTCATGTATTAGGAAGTTATCTAATAAACATAGAAAGGCAACAAAAATAATATACCTAAAATAATTTTCAGAGACTGTGATAAATAATAATACAAAATGCGTAAAAAAAAAGAAAAGAGACAATATCCAAAAATTTTAACATACATATAAACGGGTATTTATCGCGTAAATTACCTTTATTATATCCCGACGTTTCGCTTGGATTGCACCAAGCATGGTCCCGGGAAGACTGACCGTAATGACCGATAAATACCCGTTTATATGTATGTTAAAAATGTGTTGTGATCGCGAAAGTTTAAAAAAGACAATATCCAAAATGTTCAATTGGAGAAAAAAAGTTAACAGTATTCGAACTCTCTATGCCAGCACGGCAGACAGGATAGGTCACGAAGGACAGGTAAAACACCACCATGCGATCTTTGTGCAGGGAATCCAAAATAAGGAAGTGGTTTTTGGCTATTATTTAGCCAGACCATCGTTAGGTTTTTTTATATTTTTAGTTGTTTCCCAAATGAGTTTTCAAATTTGAAATAGAGCTAACGAAAACGCAGGACTGTGCATGACGTCCACGCCAAATTTTGTCCTGTGACATTAAAAAATAATGTTCGAGTATAATTTGTTTTGTCCTAAAGTTTTACGCGTTAGATCACACACAGTCCAGTCCAAATCCAGATCGTAACGTAAAATCAAGTTCAAATGCAATGGAGGACTTAAATTACTTCTTCAGTGCTTCTTCTTTTTTACTTTTACTTTTTCGTTACTTCTTTATTCTTTCGTTCGTGGCATTAATTTACTAAACTTCAATTAAAGAAGTAACTCGCTTGTTCCTTAGAACGAGCGAGTTACTTGTTTACTTCTTTTTTACTTTTACTTTTTCGTAACTTCTTTTTTCTTTCGTTCGTGACGAACAACTAGGTACATTAATTTAATAAACTTTCACTTTTCCCTTCATTGTATTTGTCTTCTATAATGTGAACATTGAGTTATAAAAAACTTTTTAGTTGTCTGTTTTCCTGACCCTACGTCCTATAAAATGGAAATGAATAAAAGTAATGAAGAATTGCAAGTGGAAACTACTTGACACACCACGCCGCATTCAAATCCCTTTGCTTGTTTCAATCGCAACAAATTCAATCAGTTCGGGAAACTACGCTCGATGAGTTCACTAATGAAAAACCTGCCTGCAATATATTTTAATTTTATTTCAGTGAGAATTGTTGAGATGAAAGAGATGATGAATTTGCGAGAGAAATTCTTGGTTACACTTTTTATAGGACTTTTAATCTCTGTAGAATTAACCTTCTTCTCATGCCCTTTGATGCAGTAAGAGCCTGCCAAAGGAATACCTCCGGAAGATGCGTAGCAGCGTCTTTCTGTGTATCAACGTCCCGTACTGCGCTCGGCAACCCGCCTGCCAAGCATGGTGAGCATGGTAACTACCCTCCATGGGGATCCATGGCCTGTGTAAAGTAGAGGACGTTTTAAGGCTGAAAAGATGACATTTTTAATGAACTCCAATCAAAGAAATTAATAAATATAAATTACTACAAACCGAGGTAATACTCGCGCAAAGCAATTAATTAAAAAAAGGTTTCTTCCTCGCCACAGAACTCAGAACTAAAATTATAAAATGAAACCCGACGAGTGCGCTACAACTTCTGATTGCTCTGACGAAAGTGTCTGGCAGTACAACCACAGATAATAAAATACACTAATGATACAAGGAATTTTACAGATGCTACTTCATAAGCACAGATCTGGGTCATGCAGATCTTCTTGTCGTCATTGCCTTGCGTAAAACGGACTAAAATGACATAATAGCAATAAGATTAGTGCCGTTCTAAAATAAAAACGGTAAAATTACTTAATTAATTAGGGGTGTAAGGGGCGCCAACTATCATCTTTTGGAGCCCAAGTCAACCTCACCTGCCCGCGGTGCATCCTGCCGAACAACGAACGAGGCTCTGACGAAATCCCCCACCAACCCGCACTGGACCAGCGTGGTGGGTTAGGTCCAAATCCCCCTAAATGAATATACACACCCAACAAAGGCCCCAAGTGTCCGGCGACTCCAGCGGTTGTGCTGGCGTTGACGGGCGCCATGCCGACCCTGGGGTCAGGGGTGCTAAGAATCCCCGGACGAGATCCCACCGTCAAACGACCTCGGCCCACGTTATAAAGGACACCGACACGCTAAACGTTCTAACTTACAACGTTAGAACGCTCATGAAAGACGAACGTCTTATTGGCTCCCTGATGAGGGAACGCGGTGTCGGGGTCGACCGAGGAAGCGTTGGCGGGATGAGCTTGTTACCTTTGACAGAGGATGGTGGGAGTCTGCAAAGGATCGGGATGGTTGGAAGACTTTAGGGGAGACCTTTGCCCAGCAGTGGGACAACATAGGTTAATTAAAAAAAAAAAAAATTATACCAAATTTTACGCTGACAGCTTTATATAGTATAGAAAACGTCATAATGTATTATTATTTATGCTTTAGAAATCAACAACGATCAATTTTTATTGACTATTTTTCCGCCCCAAAATGGTAAAAAGGAAACCTTATGATATCACTTTGTCTGTCTGTCTACTGATGCTATCGTCTTGAAATTTGAAATAGTTACAGATAACACTTTTTTACTAATATAGCATTTAAGAAAACGTTAAAAAATATTCTTATGTGATTGCAGGGGGGCGGATAGGGGATCTCAAAATGTTTAAGTGATGTTACTTGGTCGTGTGGTATCATATGAAAGATATTCATTTGCACATTAATAAACAGTTTTTATTTTTCCTTTAAGCCGTATCGTTTCCAAGTTATTTACAAAAATGTTAAAAAATCCCCCCTTATTTCCGAAGTTTGCAGTGATAAAGCCCTAAACTTTTTAAGCTAATAAAAGTGTATGTAAAGTTTATAGGAAAATTATAGCGAACTCTCTCATTCGCATAAATTTTTAGAAAAAATCGATGAAAAAAAATCTATATAAGTTCCGCTATCAGACAAGAGATGGCGCTGTCAAGGTTCTCTAACAAATATAAACCGCCTCTATAATAAATTATATTGTATGATGGCACGGAACCCTCGGTGCGCGAGTCTGCCTGGTTTTATTTTTTATTTGATCCATTAGAAGATTTCCAAGTATACGAGGTAGTTACAAATACCGTAGCAATGATTCAAATCTATCTTACGCTCGAATCCCATAATGCATCAAAGTCAATATGTCAAACGGTTCACAAGACAAAAGATTTCCGTTAAATTTAGTGCCGGCATAGCCGTAGCTTGAGTCGCTACGGCTATGCCGGCACTAGTAAAAGTCTCTTTTCTATTGTTCGTGAATACAGTAAGAATTAAGATGGGCAGCAGCGTCTTTCCGTTTATCAAAATCACGCACTGCGCTCTCTCTCGCCAACCCGCCTGCCAAGAGTGATTATGGCAATAACCTCATGATCTTACTTGGAGATCCACAATCAAGGCCTATGTCCAGCTATATGCACGTTCTAAATGAATGAAATAAATAAATAATAATAAAATAAATAATGCTGGACAAATCACACAGCATCATCTAGCCCCAAGCTAAGCAGAGCTTGTGTTATGGGTACTAGATGACAGATAGACTTAATACTTTATACTACATAGATAGATATTTTTATTATATATAGAAAAACACCCAGAACACCCTGAACAAATATCTGCAGATCGTACAGACATTTGTCCCGAGGCGGGAATCGAACCCGCAACCCCTTGCGTCGCAGGCGGACCTTCGCCCGCTGCGCCACAGAGCTCGTCTGTTAATGATGATGGATGATGTTCATAATTATTTAAAAAAAGTTTTACTGCTACAAAGCCAGTAATCGCCACCTCTCCTCCCTTAGCTCCTCCGTTGAAGCTGACAAACTAGCTGCGTGTACCGTAATCTTCGTCTTCCGTCGCAGTCGCGATATTTCACCTGTCTCTAATCCCGCCGTGTCGATTAATAAGGGAGGCCTGTGAAGAATTGGAGTGAAAAGTGAAGAATTGAAGACGCTTTAAGGAAAAACACGGTTTTTAAGTCTGATACACAGTATCTCATCATTTCAGCCGTAAAACGTCCACTACTGAACACAGGTCTCCGTCATGGATCTCCATGAGGGGTAGTTTACGCACCACGCTTGGCAGGCGGGTTGGTGAGCGCAGTAGGGGATGTTGATACACGGAAAGACGCTGCTGCCCATCTTCCGGAGGTATCCCATAGCATGCTCTTACTGCATCTTCGGGCATGAGAGGAATTCTACTGCCGGCACCCCACGGCGTATTACTGTGGTATTACATTTATTAGCTTCTGCCCGCCGCATTGGATGCGATCTACGCCAATAAAAAGTAGCCTTTATTTATAAAAAAGCCTGCAAACCAACTTTTGGTTTTATATTAGTGATATATGTGGGATATATAAAGTTTGCCGTGGGGTGACGGCAGTAAAATGTTACCTCTCCTGGTTGCAGTAAGAGCCTGCTAAGGGATACCTCTGGAAGATGGGCAGCAGCGTTTTTCCTGTGTGTATCAACATCCCGTACTGCGCCTCCCAAGCATGGTGAGTATGGCAACTACCCCTTCTGGAGATCCATGAGGGAGGCCTGTGTTCGGCAGTGGACGCTTTACGGCTGATATGATGATGATGATGATCTATGCTGGAGTGGATACCACTCTTTGGTAAACAACATCCACCGTTCCCCGCCGCCCGGATATTGGCCACGTGACCTACATCCAGACACTTAGGACATTTAGCTTTCTTTATACATATGTGCGAACTAGGACGCTCTTGACAAACAACATTAACTGTATTAATTTCCTTACCTATTAACCATAATAATGTATTTCTTCGTATTTTATGTAGACATTCAGAAAGTCATTCATTTATTGACATAGTTTGCAATAACAAAACATAGACACGTCAACTTACAAAAAAATTATATATTCAATCCTATGTTAATAGGAACTAAGGCACATGAATGAATCTATTCGCTGCGCTGTGATAAGAAATTTTTAGAAAACCCTTCTTTTGAATAATAAGTTTTAGTTATTTTTAGTAGATAGTTTTTTTAGTTACTTCGGAGTTGGAGCAAATTTAATTCCAAGCATTTTTGTCTTCTTGATAATCAGATATTTTATAGTAAGCTTTATTGCACAAAATAATCTTGTCTGGAAGAAATCGCTTATAAGCGATAAGACCGCCCATGTACCAGTTTTGTATTGTAAGTTTTTTTCTCTAAATTCTTAAGGTGTGTAATAAAATATTTTGTATTGTATTATCTATGAAATTCCGGTTTATAAGGAAGTGTCGATATCTGTCCCGATTTAATTCTATATCAACCAATATAACGAGGAACTTATTGCGACCGTCGTGAGAATAACCCTTATGTACAGTCCGCGCCATAGCTACAATATCGAATTTAATATCTGAAGGTCCGCGCGTGCCGAGCGTACGAATGTGCCCGGCCATTGTCGACCGAATGGTTGCATTAGCCGACTTCAAATAAGGAGGTGAATTGGCCTTTCACATTTATTATAGCTGTTGATTTGTTTTTAGGTTTTGGCTTGGAGCCATTTATTTATCTCTTCTCTAGCCGTAGGACATTCAATTGATCACTAAGTGCCAGCAGAAGAATGTAGCCCCTTCTCTCCTTCCAGTAAAAATCTGCCAAGGGATTCAGAAGATTGGCAACAGCGTCTTCCCGCGTATTAACATCCCGTATTGAGCTCGCCAGCCCGCCTGCCAAGCGTGGCGAGTATGGCAACACTCCCCTCATGATCTTGGAGATGTAGGGAGGGACGCTGCAGCGTCCCGTGCAGCATGATTACGTGGTCGTGGACCGACGGCTGTGATGATGATACATGTTTATGATAAAACATGTTTAAGAACCACCGCTAGCCTGTTTATGAGTAGAAAAAACTGCATGAAAATAGGTGAACCTCTTTATCTCTGAGATGATGTTGTTGAAAGGCACAGTCGTGCACAAAACAAAAGTACATTCGATGCCGAGAGGCAGTCAAAGAGCGAAGTGGACAGTTGCGCACAAAGGTGATCTCGCCTTTGTGGAATATTCGAATTTCGAATTTACAACCAGCAGTTGTTTGAGTGACCTTTTACTTTGCCTAAGTTTCAGTAGACACTGCTGTGTAGGTTTGGAATCCTGGAATGTTCTTGTGAATTTGTTTCGTGTTTATCTGAGTATAATTAGGTTTGTGAGGGGCAGGATTTATATGATTAAAGAAAAATCGGCCAAGCGCGAGTTGGACTCGCGCACGAAGGGTTCCGTATCATTATTTAATTTAATTATTTATTTTTAAAATTAATATAGAACTAAATAGGTATTCTGTGAATATTTTAAGCGTCTACATGTTATTAATATTGAAAAAAAAAACGACAAAAAAATAAGTTTTGTTGCATAGGAGCCCCCCTTAAATATTTGTTTTATTTTGATTTAATTAATTATTTTTCAAGTAAATATAAAAATAAATATTCTGTGAATATTTCAAGAGCATACCTGTTGCCGTTATTAAAAAAGTAAGGCCTTCGCACCTATGATAGATGATTTATACAGCGTCAGCAACTGGTTATCATGCTGTACGGGACGCTGCAGTGCCTGGGACATTGTTAGATAGATTAGGCTTGCCCAGCACCTATACCATCCTCTCAGCTTAGTTAATCAAATAAAATCATATATATTTATTTATAATAGAAACAAATAAAAAAAAAAACAATATGAACGTTGACAGCTGCGAAAGTTGGGTAATTGTTTTGCAGTGTCAGCGCCCGTCTCCTTAACAAAGTTTGTTAAAAAGTTTCTTAAAAATAACATAATCAATGTTTTAACATAAAGAGAAAGGTTAACAAATCTTTAAAAAGCAAAGAAAAATATGCAAATTAAATAAAAAGTTGCTTTATTACCAGTGTTATGAATGAGTGTCTGTATGTGTGTGTGTGCACACACGCGCACACACACACACACACACTTATTCATTTCATTTTTCACCACGCTTGGCAGGCGGGTTGGCGAGGGTAGTACGGGATGATGATACACGGAAAGACACTGCTGCCCATCTTTCGAAGGTTAGCAGGTTCTTACTGCATCCACGGGCATGAGACGAGGGGTAATATTCTACTGCCGGCACCCTACGGCTGAAAGAAGTACTTGGTTTTCTGTAAATCTGTACTTTCTCGTGGATACTATCTATCTTGGATCTATCTATCTATATACATATTGTATACATTAAACAGGGTGAATTATAATATGTGCACTAAGCCGAGAGATACATATAATCCTTAGTGTTGGATGGTCAACGTCAAACAGTGGAGTACACAACCTTCCACGTTTGTATGGAAAGATGGGCGACTCGTTCAACCTAAAGACGTTTTTTTATGATTTGCTAAACTAAAGATATTCTTAAAGGCCGAGAAGAAGATTTAGATTTTTTGTCTCCGGCCACAAATCAAAGCGAAGTCTTCAGGCGTGTCGGCGCGGACGTTCATTTCGCGGCGGAATATTCCGGAAGATTGATGGAGGCCGGGGCAGGACGAGCTGGATGCCGCGGGGACAGATTATATCCATCTTGGGAGCGCAGGAAATGTGTTAGCGTGGCTAAGGATTTAGTATTTAATAATGGTTATAATTTGCTCTGGGGTGCCGGCGTAGAGTATTGCATCTCCGCTCATGCCCGTAGATGCAATAGGAGCCTGCTAAGGGATACCTTCGAAAGATGGGCAGCAGCGTCTTGAATCAACGTCCTGTACTGCGCTCGCCATCCCGCCTGCCAAGCGTGGTGAGTATGGCAACTACCTCTCATGGAGAGAGGGGAGGCCTGTGTTCAGTAGTGGACGTTTACAACTGAAATGATGATAATTTGCCGTGGGGTGCCGTTATCGAATATTGCGTCTCCTCTCTTGCCCGTGGATACAGTAAGAACCTGCTAAGGGTTACCTCCGGAGGACGGGCTCGTTCCTAGTATCAACATCTGAAGATATTCCGTATACGTAATTTATTTTACTGTAGGTACGTCATATTTCGTTTATTTTGGTTATGTAAACATTTTAGACATTTTACACAATTTTAGACATCTCTTGGAGAGACAAAGTCACAAACGAGGAGGTCCTCAAAACCACACAGATGCCTAGCATCATCGCCCTGCTGAAACAAAGGCGTTTGCGATGGCTAGGGCATGTGCATCGTATGGAACCATCTCGATTGCCGTGAAAGGCTTTGCTTTCAGAACTAGTCGGCGCGAAAAGACCTGTCGGCCGTCCGATACTGCATTTGTGATCGCAAAAGTTTGAAAGACAAACATGATAAGGGTTGACATTTTTGTCAAGGTGATAATGGCTTCGCCACGTTTGTTATTATAAAGGTATTTTGCTTAACCTACAATTTCTCACATGTGACATTCTATGTGTGTTTAGGTTTCCTTTGCCAAATTATTCAAGCGCCTGCATTGCATACATTCCGCGAAAAATGCTTTTCTAAATTCTTCTAGCGTTCTTTATCTTATCGAAAGTCCCGAAACATGCGTGAAAATTCCGCGAATATCTTCTCGAACCGTTGTCAAGCGAGTAGGGAATAAGTGCGAGGGCCGCTCTCCAAGGCTCCAAGGAATTCTGCGAAGGACGCGTGATTTGCTGGCTACGTGCTAGGTTGACATTTAACTCGATCTTGAGGTCTTTAGAATAAAACTTTTGCTGTAATTTTTGAAATGTACATTTAATTTGACAATTACTGTCATGTTGTCGTTTACTGTAATTTTTGTCTTCTTCTTCTTCTTGTCTTGTCTTTTTATTTTATGGCCTTTTGTGTTTGGTTTAACACAATTCCGCCAGTGTCAAGTTAATTTATAAATTCGTAAGTTATTTGGCCAGCCATGTTGGCGGTGATCTCTTCTTCTTCTTTATTTGATGGCGTGTGTGACAGGAAAGATATTCCACCACTCTGCCAACGTCTGTTTATTCGACAAGATTTTTAACAATAAAGCAATGGGGTGAGCATAAAGAAAAATAATACAAAAAAAGGTAAAATTCACACAAGTTGATTGATTTTTAAAAAGTGAAGCAAACTAGTCATTTTTGTCGTTTACTGTTGTTGTTGACAATAATTGTCATTTTTGCATTTGTTTTTGTTTTTATACTATTACTGTATTTTTTATATTTACGGTTGTGTTTTACGTTTACCTACTGATAGTTTGTAAAATTATCCAAAATTTCAGTACCTAAATAGTTTAAATTACGCGTAGATTTAGATAACATAAATTTGTTGCACATAAACCAACATTCCTTATTTGTTAGAAATGATAAATTATAAATAATCCCTACAGAGTCACATACACTAAGATTACTATCAAAGATTGTGGAGGTATAAATGATACCTTAAACATTTAAATTTACTTATTTTTTTAATATTTACGTACCAACTCGAACATATTGTCATTGTGTTTTTTTCTTTACTATTAATTTTAATTAAAACGTTTTCTTTTGTAACCTACTAACTTCAATAATTGTTCTTAATGAACCTAAAGTTTATGTTATAATTTTTCATACTTTCTTTATACAATTATACTGTTTAAAATTTTATTAACCTAAAGTTTATGTTACAATTTTTCTTATATGCTCTAAATACTGTTTAAATAATAACACTTATTTTCAGTTGTCGCTCTAACTTTGTACATGCTGTGACGTCCTGTAATTACGGGAGCACCAGGCTATTAACATTTAGACCTTAGTATTATGTGCATTATGTGTAACCCTAAGTTGGATGTCCTATTCAAATAAATAAATAAATAAATAAACACTGCAGGGAGGAAGAGCATAGGCACTCAAACTAGGAAAAATCATGTGTGATGGCATACCTAGATTTTATGTATTTATATGTTTAAATTACCGTGGGGTGCCGGCAGTAGAATGTTACCCCTCCTCTCATGACCTGCAGTAAGAGCCTGCTAAAGGATACTTCCGGAAGATGGGCAGCGGCGTCTTTCCGTGTATCAACATCCCATACTGCACTCATCAACCCACCTGCAAAGGGAGTATGGCAATAACCCCTCATGGAGATCCATGTGGATGTTTTATGGCTGAAATAATGAATGATGACGCGAAGATCGTCCCGAACCGTTGTCAAGTAAGCGGGGAATAATGGCGTGTCAACGGCCGCCCTCCAAGGCTCAAGGCCGCCCTCCAAGGCTCTAACGATTTTTTTTGCGAAGAGCGTGATTTGCTGGCTACGTGCTATCATCTCAGCCGTAGGATGGATCATGGCCAAATACATATCATGAGGGGGCTATTGCCATACTCACCACGCTTGGTAGGCGGATTCGCGAGCGCAGTACGGGCTGTTAATACAAGGAAAGACACCAGGTATTCCTTGGCAGATTTTTACAGCATCCACGGGTAAGAGAGGAGGGGAGACAATCTTCGAACCCCACGGCGTACTTTATTTTTATTTATTTTATTTTATACGTGCATGCGTGCTAGTGTCGCTATTGACATTTCACTTGATGATCTTTAGAACTAAAACACACTTGCTGTGTTTTTTGATGTGTACTGCGAATCTTGAAATTGCATGTGATTTATTACTTTTACTGTCATTTTTGATAATTGTCAGGCGAATGCGAAATGTGGGCGTGGAGACGGCCGCCAGAGGTACTGTCCTGAGCCCTTCACGAATGAAATGTACAGTTAATTTCAAAATGACTGTAATTTTGACGTAACTGTAAGTTTTGTAATGTTGTTTTGACAATTACTGACATTGTTCACGTTAACTGTCAGTTTTTAGAGTTACTGTAGTTTTTGACAACAACCATTCGGCATTTTTTACAAATGGTTTACCTGCTACCATTTCTAAAACGTTCTAAATTACCAAAAAAAAATTGTTACAGTCACTCGAAAATCAGCTCGTCAAGCGAGCCCGGAATAATGGCTTGCACGGCGCGGCGTCCAAGGAATTCTTCTACAAAGGGCGCGTGATTTGCTGGCTACGTGCTTGATATTGCTATTGAAGGGTAAGTTCAAGCTCAACCTCTTGCGTCACAGGCAGACCTTCGACTTCTGCGCCACAGAGGTCTTATGCTCGCATATTTGTACAGTAACATCAATTGGCGTGAAATTGAATGCGCAAAGCGAGCGGCATCAATCACCCCGGGCCATAAAGCGCGCTTCATTCCCGCTGCGGCCCAATTCATTACCTGTTCACCTCATTAGGCATTTTACAAACGGTATTGGCCCAGCACGCGTTAATTACATAATTAGTAGGTACGGAGATCGATTGGAATTAAACGGGGATCCGGAAATGCTTGTTCAGTTGAAATTCTGATGATTTTTTTGGGTTCCGAACTTTGAGAGGTAATACCGGAACCCTTAGAGGATCACATCGACTGTCTGTCTATCTGTCCAGACCCTTATTCTCTGAAATAAATAAATAAATAAATAATGCTGGACAAATCACACAGCATCATCTAGCCCCAAGCTAAGCAGAGCTTGTGTTATGGGTACTAGATGACTGATATACTTAATACATTATACTACATATGTAGATAGATATTTTTATTATACATAGAAAAACACCCAGAACACCCTGAACAAATATCTGCAGATCGTACAGACATTTGTCCCGAGGCGGGAATCGAACCCGCAACCCCTTGCGTCGCAGGCGGACCTTCGTCCGCTGCGCCACAGAGCTCGTCTAAAAAACTACAGAAGGTTTGACAACTTCAACTTGAAATGTATACGTAAAGGTAGAATTCCACCAGTGTGCACTGTGCGGCACAAATGTCAGAATGCTAGAAAAAATAAAATACAATGAGCCGTTTTCAGTAACAAAACAAACAGAGTTTTCTACTAAACCAAACAGATGGAGCTGGCAAGCGGAGTAAGCAAGTTTGTGATTAATCCTGTCATTGTCAAATTGTGCCTACCAGTAAAAGAAAATTAACGCCATCTATATGGTTCGAGGTAACTATTTTTGAAGTTTTTACTTTTTAATGAAAACGCCTCATTACAATGAAACAAAAAAAAAAAAAAAATTTAAAACACCAATTTACATTCAAACATTTGTGACGCACAGTGCTGCACACTGGTGGAATTCTACCTTAACATCACGGTTTTGTTTGCTCAATAAGCTCGAGCTACAAATCCAATTTCGCAAATCGAGCTGGATTGGTCACACTTTGCGCCGTACTGAAAATCGTATCCCGAAACAAGCGATGGAGTGGAATCCACAAGGAAAGCTCAAGCGTGGCCGAAACAGACTTGGCGACGCTCAGTCATCGCCGAAGCAAAAGCACATGGGCAAACCTGAAGTGAATGAAGTGCCTTAGACTGAAGAAGATGGCGTACAGTTGTATCTGTCCTTTGTCCCGACGGGAGGACATAGGAATCTAGAAGAAGGTCTCAAGGAGATAACGCTCTCTGAAAATCAAGGTTCTACCTCAGGCCATTCAGAAGTTATACTTATTATACTTACCTACAGTTAGGTAGTTTAATATATAATTTTAATTCTTTTTTAAATTTAGTTTGTAAGAATTTAATATGGATCTTGTGTTCGAAATAAAGATAAATTATTATTAGAAGTTACAGCAACAAGTGTTAAAAAATGTTTTTATGAAAATGGCGAAAATGGTAGGGCTCTTTCACTAGTCACACAACTCTGCAACCTGAAATGCTTTGTGCACAAGTTGAGGGAAAATTCCGGTGTTTTGAAATTTCGTGTTGTTAAACCCCTTCATTTTTGAAGTTTAAAGAAAAAAGCGTTCGTAATCGAAGAATCCTTGATTATTTCAAGAACCACTCAAATATTGGAAGTATTTAAGATCAAGATATTTCAAAACAGAATCCACTGCGAGAAACGCTTACAAGATCCATAAATGATTGTTGTTCTACAATTAAAAACAGGAATTACTGAGAGTTAAAACTCTTGTTCAATATAATCATCATCATCATTTCAGTCGTAGAACGTCCACTGCTAGACAAAGGCCTCCCTCATGGTCAAGTACTGATCATGAGAGAATATTCCCATACTCACCACGCTTGGCAGGCGGGTGGGCAAACGCAGTACGGGATGTTGATACACAGAAAGACGCTGCTCCCCATCTTCCCTTAACAGGCTCTTACTGTATCCACGGGCATGAGAGGAGGTGTAACATTCTATTGCCGGCACCCCACGGGTGTTTATAATAAAAATTTGCCCAATTTATAATAAAAAAATTATTTAATTTTACAACTTGATCGCCATGGTTCATTATCATCATCATAATCTGACCCGTAGGACGTCCAGTGGCAAAGGCCTCCCTCATGGATCACTATGCACTGATCATATACTCGCCACGCATAGCAGGCAGGTTGGCGAGTGCAGTACGGGTTCATACACGGAAATACGTTGCTGCCCATCTGCCGGAGGTATCCCTTAGCAGACTCCTACTGCATTCACGGGCAAAAAAGGAGAGGAAACCTTCTACTGTCGGCGCCCTGCGGCAATCGACTATCAGTTGCTGACGCTTTGTAAAGTATCTATACTAGATGTAATTAAAGAACGTATGTAAATAAGAACTAAATAAAAAAATTAGATATAGACATGATGCAAGGGAAATTAGGAATGCTGCAGAACTTAACGTCCAAATGTGGATATGAGAGAGAAAGAAGAAAGAGGAGAGAGGAGGGTGGCAGAGGATAATATGCTTTGCCGACCCCACGTAAAGTGGGATAAGGAAAGGGTGACGATGAATTTCTATTCTTGTACATATGATATAAATATAGCAATGTTACCAGAAAAAAAAATGCTGGTCTATTCACACAGCATCGTCTAGCCCCAAGCCCCCAAGCTATGCAGATCTTGTGTTATAGGTACTAGATGATTGATACACTTAATACAAAACTTCATTAATAGTTTTTTTTATTATATATAGAAAAACATCCAGAATACCCTAAACAAATATCTGCTTATCGTACTTTTGTCCCAATGCGGGAATCGAACCTACGCTACCTCTTACGTAGGCGGACCTTTGCCCCCTGCGCTACAGAGGTCGTCAAATGCAACTGAATGCAAAACTTATCGTTTTATCGTTTTAATAACACTATTATCGGCTTATCGCAATCGTTTTGCATCTTTATCGTAAACTGCTTAATTTAATAAATATAATACGAGGGGACTATCTCCATGAGGGATAATTTAAAAAACTATGCATATACCCTAACACCTAATGTTATTTAAATGAATTGTCGAGAATCAAGATACCAATTTGTCAGCTCCCGATTCAGTGCCAATGAAATTGCCATTAGAACACATTTACACAAACAGCCGGTTAGCAAGAAATATAGAATGTGTTTATTCATTTAGAAAAACTACATAAGTACATAATGGTCAATTTACAAAAGAGTAACAGAACACATTTAAGAGTTCATAATTTAATACGTGCGCTTCAGATGACTTTTTTTCTGAGAAAAAGGAGCTTAAAAAAACCATACCCTTTCACTTCTAGTCCTGAAAAGCTGCGCGGTTACATATATGGATTAAAATAATTTTATATTTAGCTGTAGCGACTGGCACAAGG
This sequence comes from Pasiphila rectangulata, assembly GCA_963082625.1. Taxonomy (NCBI): domain Eukaryota; kingdom Metazoa; phylum Arthropoda; class Insecta; order Lepidoptera; family Geometridae; genus Pasiphila; species Pasiphila rectangulata. The sequence continues at coordinate 903,067 of OY720246.1, read as the reverse complement.
TACACTCCTCTCTATATACAGCCCTGTCTTTGAGCGCGTGCCGCCGCCACGCTGGGCCGCCTGCACCATCCGGCACTGGCCTCGTGTCTTTTCTTTTCTGACTTAATTACATTATCTATATATGTATATAAAATTCAAAGTCCTGACTGGCTCACTGACTAACTGACTGATATATCAACGCACAGCCTAAACCACTGGACTTAAAGACTTGAAATTTGGCACACATATACCTTGAGTATCCTAGAGGTGCACTAAGAAGGGATTTTTCGAAATTCCGACGGGATAGGGAATAAATGGGATTTATATTTTCGAATCAAAGTGGCTCTGCGTGAAAAAGGGGATTTTACGTTTTATGACTTCCACGCAAACGAAGTCGCGGGCAAAAGCTAGTTATTAACATATAATAAAACTTTGCATAAGCGCTAGCCTATAGCATAAATTAAATGCCATTCATCATCTCAGCCGTCGAACTATCAACGTCCACTGCTGGACTTAAGCCTAATGGATCACCAAGGTCATGACGTTGGGTTGTTGCCATCCTCGCCACTCTTGGCAGGCGCAGTACGGGATGTTGATACACGGAAAAACTAATTTGTGACTACGGAACAGTGCAACCTGGTTCGACCACGGATTGGTCGTGACAAAAGCAAATAAACTAGTTGCATAAAAACATTTTAAAACTATCCGAATGTCCCAAAAAAACTCATGACAGCGCTCTACAGAACAATAATCCGTTTTTTGTGTTATTGCGTCCTGCGGTTGAGTAGCATTAGGGCGGGCGCCGGCGCCGATAATCCACTCGCAGGAGGGATGCGCGCCGGTAAATTATATCGGCACCCACTTTGGGTTCATACACAGTGCAAATGCAACCAGCAGCCCTATTCCATTATGTGAGTAATCGTAAGGAGACTGAGGTACTTAACTAAATTTAAATTTTTAGTTCGTCATAAAGATTAACAAAATCTATTTGACACGTATTTTTTTATTTTTGGGGTTCCGTACCCAAAGGGTAATAACGGGACCCTATTACAAAGACTCCGCTGTCCGTCTGTCTGTGTGTCACATGGTTCATGAGATACAGCCTGTATCTCGTGAACCGTGATAGTTAGACAGTTGAAATTTTCACATTATGATGTATTTCTGTTGCCGCTATAGCAACAAATTAATACTAAAAACAGAAATAAATATTTAAAGCTGGCTCCCATACAACAAACGTATTTTTTGGCATTTTTTGTTCGAAATTAATAACGGCAACGCTTGAAATTGTATTTACAGACTAATGGCACGGAACCCTTATAACACCCTCGTACGCGAGACCGACTCGCAGTTGGCCGATTTTTTTATTTTTTAACGTAATCCAAAAACAATGGCGACACATTATGTCGAAATGTAACGTGACGTCAGGCGCCGATTATGACTATGATATGACGTCAACTGCACGATGGGAGACGAGATAGTACATGTAGCTGGTGAAAAATAGATAATACAGCAAGTGATAGAGACACCTGGAAATCCCTAAAAAGGCCTTCACCTTCGAATGACCAGGGGTTCTAGCCTAATAAATAAATTTATAAGCAGAATAACATCATTACGTACCTATAGGTTATAATTAAACCTAAATTATCATTAAGTAGCTAATATGTTCTGTAACTTTTAGTAAGAAATAAATTTTATTTATTTAATTATGACGTCGCGAGCTTCTAAACTTAAATACGCTGGGTTCACTGAGTATTATTTCAATAATTAAAAGAAGCAAAAATACGTTTATTGTTTTTATTATTTAACTGACGAACTATTATATGAATCAAATAGCCTATTTTCGTAATCATCACAGCCGTCGAACTACTAGACATAGGGCTCCCTCATTGATCTCTAAGATCATGAGTGGATTTTTGCCATGCTCGCCACGTTTGGCAGGCGGGTTGGCGAGCGCAGTACGGGATGATGATACAAGGAAAGATGCTGCTGCTCACCTTCCGGAGGTATCCCTTGCTGCATCCACAGGCAAGAGAGGAGAGGCAACATTAAGACGCTGTTGCCCATCTTCCAATGGTATCCCTTGACAGATACTGCATACACGGGAAAACGAGGACAGGCAACATTCAAGAAGGAAAGACAACATTCTACTGCCTGCAAACCACGGCTCGGTTTGTTTATGTGTTTGTCATTACCTTACTGGTTCATTTTCTCTGTGGCGCAGACTGCCTTTTCGCAAGCTCTCCGTCATTACGCTTCTCATAACAAATGCCGCGGAAAACCTTTGTGAATATTTTTTTCTTCATTCCAAAAATACAGATAACACTGTGCAATAAATATAAATATTATTTTCCCTACTTATCTCTATACTTGCTATGGGAAAATGTTTGAACAGTGTTTGGTAACTTTTAAGATAAAAGTTTTAGTAGTTAGAAAGAAAATAGAAGATGCTTTACTGCACACCTTAAACTAAACAAATTAAACAAAAAAGAAACACTAAACATAAATTGACAGTCAGACAACCTTTCGATGGATTGGATTGTTGGTAATGTAGTATCTATTTACGTACTCAAAATTATCATCATTTGAGAAGCAATATAAAATTGCACCTTTTCTCTTCCCCGTGGGTGCAGTAAAAATCTGCCAAGGGATACCTCTGGACGCATCAGTATCGTCTTTCCTTGTATCTACATACTTTGCGTGCCAACCCGCCTGTCAAATATGGCGAGTATGCCATCAACCCCTCCATTATCTTGGAGATCTATGACGGAGGCTGGATATACCAGCAGTGGACGTAAATAGCAGTCTTATGGCTAAGATGATGATCAATATAATGAGTAAATCCCCCGATAGCATTTTGGATTTCTAAAATATCGCTTTACATTTTAAATAGCTTAATTGTTAAATGCTCGTTTGGGACATCCAGGTAAGCTGTTCCTAAGTCTTAGTTCATATAAGTTCATCTTTTTCATCATTTCAGCCGCAAAACCTCGACCAATGAACACAGACCTCCCTCATGGATCTCCATGAGAGGTAGTTGCCATAATCACCACGCTTGGCAGGCGGGTTGGCGAGCGCAGTACGGGATGTTAATACACGGAAAGACGATTTAGCCCATCTTCCGGAGGTATCCCTTAGCAGGCTCTTACTACATCCACGGGTATGAGAGGAAGGGTGACATTTTACTGCCGGCACCTATATAAAAACAAATTATACCGAGAATGCGCACGCGTCACGCCTCCCTTACCAGTACCTCACCCTAAAACAAATTATGCTGCGTATGCGCCAGTCAGTCGCATTTGTTCCTTTTACAACAAATATTTCTCGTCTGTCGACTCCTTCAACACCACTCCGTTTTCCTTCAGAAATGGTAATTACATAACTTTATGGGCTGCTTTAATTGTTAATTCGTTTTATAAATAAAATCGCATGCTCTAATATAAATTGTGAATTAGTTTTATAATAGTTATACATACACGCCATTTTTTTTTAGCTTGGTGGTAATCACTTTCTTTATCACTGCTTACACTGTCTTATATGCAATATTTACGGGATATTTACCATGATTTGAGTTTTTGAGTTTCCCGTTATTTCGACGCAGTTTCATACGTCATGATCTTAGAAAGACGGTAGATCGTTTTGTCTGCCAATGACTACCCACTCGCAAAAAAAATAGTTTATCGATAAACTGAAGTCTTTTCGCGTCATTGGCAGTCAAAACGATCTACCCTCTTTCTAAGTCTCTGACTGCGAATGATGGCCCTACTATCGATCGGTTTCACTTTCGAACGCAACTCAATCACGGCACACAACACCAATTAACTGCGTCGAAATAACGGAAAACTCATAAAGCCAACCGACGCTATGCACTGACACGCACACGGTTGTTCGCTTCTTGGTAAATAAGTCCTTCTCAAAAAAAAAATATAATAAAATTAAGTAATTATCAAATGATTTTCACGATATTTTTTTTTAATATTATATAACAAAGATACAGCTCAATTTTATTTACTTATATATAAAAGATTTTGAAATTATTTTAGTCAATATTCCGTAAACCTTTACCAATATATTCGGTCCATGCGCCGGTTTCACCGCTCCTCAAACACACCTTTATCTACGTACATCCGGTTCCGCCGCCCGGATATTGACCACGTGACTCACATCCAGACTATTCTTGCTAACTAAATCTTTACACATTGGGTAGAAAATCACATACTGATTCATCACGAAATTACAGAAATTCAGGTCAGTGAAGACCTTTTACCATTTATGTGTTACCTAAACACAATGCTACCCGCTCCTATCCTGCCAAGTCTTATTCATATCCTGCATTACAAAACAACCTATTACTTATATAATGTAATGTTTTAATCCTTAAGTATGATTACACATATGATTACACTTATTAAAACACTATTCTCTTGACAGCCATTCAATATTACATTTTTGTGCCACATTACATTCAATTATTAAATATAATTCTCTTGATACTCTTTCGCAATTTTTTAAAATTTCTATATGTATCTTATTTATTATTCTACTTTATGACATTATTATATTACATTTTTTTGACATTATCGCAGTCGCTGGGCACACATGGATGCGAAATGCACAGGACAGAGGAGGCTGGCAAAAACTTAGGGAGGCCTATACCCAGCAGTGGGTGATTCCGGGCTGAGAAGAAGAAGAAGTCTACTTTTACTTAACTCACAAAACTTCCTATAACCAATATAAAAGTTGGTTTATCTAATGCAATTCACTTAATACTAGGCATGAGGAATTTATTGCTGTGTTGAGGAGATTGCTCCAGACTAAATGGCCATAAATGAATACTGGTTGACCAATGGACAAGAGGAAAAAGCCCTAAAGGTTATAGAATGAAGAAAAAGAAGAAGAAGAAAATCATTTATTTTTGACACACACAACATACAAAATAAAACATAAAAGAATCAAATGAAGCTTACAGTGTTAAAACAAGTTTTATACAGGTACAACCAATGCTGCGTGAGGTCAAAAAATAGACTCTGCCTCAGTATAACCGCAATCACGTAGCAAGCTACGGGGTTGCGGCGCTGATTTTCAGGCAGGTCCGTGTGACCGCCTCGTCTGCCAGTGCAAGGCGCAGGCGTACAAAATAAATAAATACCATTTATACAGTAATAATATTACATACAATAATAGAGTACATCAATAAATAAAGAGTAATATAAATACGTGACCGACCAACCATCAAACCACACCAACACAGGCACAGCGAACACCTGTGGACAGGCCATTAGCGTGCGATACTCTGTGGTCGGTGTGCTCCTGTGCTCTTATCTATGCCCATTTGTGTCAATTCAATATGAAAAAAGATGTCTACTGACAGGATTACAAAGATTTTCAATTAATTTCGTTTACCGTCATTCCAATTCAAATTTGGCGTAGGTATGAAAAAGTGTAACAGAAATCGTGGACTGTGTAGACTACCTACCTATATGGTCAAGTGTGAAACCATTGCGCAGGGAAAGTTACAGACAGGCGGATCAGAGCCAAAATGATGAGTTTGCTATTCGTAGCAGTAACTCATCTTCAAACACAGGTACGCGTCCCGTGCAGCAACCAAAGGTAAGAAACTTGCGCCTAGGAGTAAAATATATTAATTTAAACGTGCATGACGGCGAGGTTGAGTAAAGCTTAGCTCTATTGGATATCACTATTTTACAATTTTAGTACTTTATTTTGCAGCGCACGAAAACAAGCCGGGACGAGAGAGAGAAAGAGAAGCGGCTCAGGCTGTTTGGATGCACCAGCTCAACACAGCTAAATGCTGTGCTAGGTTGAGTGTTCTCACATCAGAGGTCTCCATTCCTCAAGCTGGATGTGCATACAATAAGAGGTAAGATGGCAGTAGCAGGTTAAATAAAAATTATTTATTTGCAGCTAAAAGGAGTTGTTGACTGAGTAAGTACTTTTTTACCACACATCTAAAAGTATAAACTGTTTTCAGCGCACGCACAGGCGGAGGGAGGTCATTCCACACTTTGGAAGCTGCAAATTTGAAGGAGGCACTTTGGAAGCTACAACAGATGCTGGACAGTCTAGCTTCAGCCTCGCGACGGATAGGTCTCGGTATGAATTTGGATAAAACCAAAATCATGATCAATGAACACATTGATCCGGGACCTATCTGTGTAAATGGCCACCTACTCGAAGTTGTTTCAGAATACACCTACCTCGGGCAAATTTTGCAATTAGGTAGGAACAATTTTGAGAAGGAGGCCAAGCGGAGGATTCAGCTAGGCTGGGCAGCGTTTGGGAAACTACGTAGGGTTTTCTCATCACATATACCACAATGCTTAAAAACTAAAGTTTTTAATCAGTGCGTCCTACCCGTCATGACCTACGGTGCCGAAACGTGGACACTTACGGTACGGCTGGTCCACCAGTTTAAAGTCGCTCAGCGAGCTATGGAGCGTGCTATGCTCGGAGTCTCTCTGAAGGATAAAATCCGCAACGAGGTTATCCGACAGAGAACCAAGGTCGTCGACATAGCACATAGGATTAGCAAGCTGAAGTGGCAGTGGGCTGGCCATATCTGCCGAAGAACCGACAACCGTTGGGGTAAACGTGTTCTTGAGTGGAGACCGCGGCTTGGTAAGCGTAGTGTAGGACGACCACTAGCAAGATGGAGTGATGACTTGCGGGCGGTCGCTGGTAGACGCTGGATGCGGCATGCTGAAGACAGGGTGAAATGGCACAGATTTGGGGAGGCCTATGTCCAGCAGTGGACTAATATAGGCTGATGATGATGATGATGATGATGAAATTTGAAGGCACCACGGAAGACCCTAGACTTATATCTAGGAGTATCGAATACATGAGTGCATGCTCTGCCGGGTAGTGAAGACTGACAATGTGCCCATGTGAGTTTATTGTATAAATATGGTGGACACTTACCTGCAATTACTCCGAACAGAAGCGTTGCAAGATGTAGTTTCCTATGTGCCTCCATTTTCAGCATTTTTGATGTATTCAGAAAGGGAGTTATGTGCGGTCGAGGGGGTATAATAAAGCTGAAATGTAGAATGGTACATCAACCAACACCAGATAACATAAAGAATGGCAGTGGCACCTCCACGGCCATTCTTTATGTTATCTGTGAAGGTTACCCTTCTTCATACGCAGGGGTATCAATGCACAAATTTGTCCTTTCCATGTGGTCCCCTCTGTTGAGCCACTCTGGCTCAAACTGAAAGTGTCTGGCAAGTGTGTTGTGATTGGTACGGCCTGTCAACCACCGGACCTACAAAATGTTTAAATTTTTTTAAATTCTATAACAGATTCTATTACATATTTTGTTAAGTGTGTTAATTTAATATTTATGGGGATCTTAAAATTCCAGGCACAAATAAGTATAATTTAATACAGCTATTTCTGCAAAGTTTAAACTAATCCCAAATAATTACTGTTCCCACTCATGTTATAAATCATATTGGGACTTTAATTTTTTTTTTTTTTTTTAGTTTATTTATAGTTACAAGAAGTTAAAATTTTATTAAACAGCATCTAAAACTACTAAGGTTTAACTAATTGCTGAAAATAGTCAAATAAAAAATAAATTATTAAAAAAAATTATTAAATAAATTATTAAAATAATATATACATATTTTAATAATTGATTTGGTGTGTACAGATACTAAAGCTAGGAATATAATTTTTAAACAGACACCAAACCTGGAAAACATGCCATGATTGGTGTTGAACTTGACATTAAAAAGAAGAAAATACCTCCCCGATTTATCACCTAGGCCTTTAAATAATATTATTTTATATACATTTTCAGAAGACCTTAACTTTACTGATTCGGAATACTTTAATACAAATATAAATGTTGATAAATTGGTACCAGCTTTAACCAGAGCTATTCTGTTTCTTTTTAACCTACATGCACCCATAAAAACTACCAAATTTTAAAACCCCCCTCATCCCTGGATTACTGATACTATCAAGGGCATGGTTAAAATAAGAGACAATCACTTTAATAAATACAAGTTGACTATGAGTAAAGCTATAAAAACTTGCTACAAGGAAATTAAGTACATTGTGGCCTTGGAAAGTGAGAAATATGCCTTTTTTACACAGAAAATAAATAATAATAAGAATAATGGAAAAAAAAAAAAAAAAAAAAAAAAAAAAAAAAAAAAAAAAAAAAAAAAACCTCTCTGCTGCTTGGATTGACTATAAGAAGGCATATGATTCAGTGCCACATACATGGCTTGAGAGGGTCTTAGAGTTGTATAAAGTAGATACTACTCTAAGATCATTCTTAGGTGCGTGTATGAGGCAGTGGACCACAGTACTTCGTCATCCAGGTAGTAGATGGGATTCTCTTGCTACGCAAGACCTGATAAGGATTGAGAGGGGTATATTCCAGGGTGATAGTCTGAGTCCTTTGTGGTTTTGCCTAGCACTGAACCCTCTTAGTACTTTACTAAAGGATTCAGGGCTAGGTTATCGCCTTCGCAGAGGTGGTGAGAGCATTATCTCACTTGTTGTATATGGACGATCTCAAACTTTTCGCGCCGAAAAAATCAGAGTTGATAGCTCTGCTTAATATTACACAGATATTTAGCAGCGCTATTAACATGGAGTTTGGTGTTGAAAAGTGTGCAATCATACATATTCAACATGGAAAAGTTGTAAATTCAACAAATTTACAGCTTTCCCAAAATATGTCTCTCAGGTGTCTCTCCGAAGGCGAAACATACAAGTACCTTGGTATGTCTGAATCGTTGGGTATAGTGGATAAGGACATAAAACAGGCAGTGAAGGAACGTTTCTTTTGTCGCCTCACAAAAGTTCTAAATAGTCTTTTGTCAGGCGGTAACAAGGTGCGTGCTTACAATGGCTGGGTTATGCCCCTACTCATTTACACGTTCGGCATACTAAGGTGGTCTCAGACAGAATTGGATGCCCTGGATTGTAAAGTTCGTCAAATGCTAACTGCTCACCGCATGAGACACCCTCGTTCGTCGGTTATGAGAATGTACATCCCGCGGAAGTGTGGAGGCCGGGGCTTTCTTAACGCGAAAACCCTCCACAACCGCGAGGTGTGCAATCTCAGGAGTTACTTTCTCCAAGCAGAGTGCGAGGTGCATCGTGATGTGGTTGCAGTTGACAAAAACTTTACTCCTCTCTCCTTAGCTAAAGAGAACTGGCGCCAACCACTGGTGATGAGCATTCAAGATCGTAGGGCAATATGGGAGAGCAAGGAGCTACATGGGAGATTCTATAAGACCCTTATGGGGCCTGATGTAGATCTCCTAGCTTCAGTGAATTGGCTACGTTTCGGTGATCTCTTCGGAGAAACTGAAGGGTTTGTCTGTGCAATTATGGATGAGGTAATCAAGACGAACAATTACCGAAAGTACATCATGAAAGATGGGACAATTGACATATGTCGGGCATGTCACCACCCTGGGGAGTCCCTCAGGCATGTACTTTCGGGTTGTTCGCATCTTGCTAATTCTGAGTATTTGCACAGACATAATCAAGTAGCCAAGATCATTCACCAGCAACTTGCTCTTCGATATGGCCTTACGGGCCCTGAAGTTCCGTATTATAAATACGCACCAGAGCCGGTTCTTGAAAATGGCCTTGCCACGCTCTATTGGGACCGATCTATAATTACGGACAGGACTATTCTTGCGAATAAGCCTGATATCGTTCTGATAGATCGGTTGGAGCGGAAGGCAATACTCGTTGATGTCACCATTCCACATGATGCCAATCTCGTCAAAGCCGAGAAAGATAAGCTCAGCAAATATCTTGATTTAGCCCACGAGATTGCCACCATGTGGGATGTTGACTCAGCGACTATTGTTCCGATAGTCGTTTCCGTTAACGGACTCATAGCGAAGAGTCTCGATCAACATCTCGAGAGACTTTCGCTAGGCAGTTGGATCAAGAGCCAGATCCAAAAGGCAGTACTCCTGGACTCGGCACGTATAGTAAGGAGATTCCTCTCCCTGCAGCCCTAGTCATCGACCGCTTGAGCCTTGCTTCGCGGCCGGTGATTCACCGTTTTGATATATTTTTTACTGTAGAGTATTTGTTTTTGTATTTCTTTATAGTAAAAAATGTATTTTTATGAGTTTACAAATAAATGATGTGGAAGAATAATGGAACAAAATTATGGAAAACCTTAAATGTACTATTTTGTCTCATATCCATAAAGCTTATTATAAAATATCAGATTACCTAGAGGACAAAACCACTTGGGACGGAATCTGCTCCAACTCCGTCAAACGTAACATAAGACAAAATAAAATTGTTAAATGATGACTATAACGACCGAGTTAGGTTCTTCTGTTCACTTCTTTTCCTAACTCGCGTGTCATCTGAAGTGAACAGATTCAATTATGTGCTTTATTCTATTTATTTGTGTTGTTTTATTTTGTAATTTGTGACGCGTCAATAAGGTCCATGCGGCCGCACTGAATAAAGTATTTTTTGATTCTTGATTCTTGTCAAATAATAGTGATAATATGGATATTCTATCAAACTTAAACAACCTCATGTTTATCATTTCCTCTCGGTTCCCGGGGAAGACCATGTAAGCATATCTTTATTAAATATTTTGAATACCACAGATTTGGAAATGAGTTTTATTCTTTTCATTCTGTATCTGAGTATTCTATTCTTAAGATAGTCGAGAAGGCCAAGTCTAATGTCCAGGGTATTGATGGCATCTCTTTGGAAATGCTTAAGTTAACTTTGCCACAATCTTTATCAGCAATCACTGCAGTAATTAACAATTCCCTTGTTAGCGGCAACTTCCCTGAGGTATGGAAGATAGCAGCTGTCAAACCAATTCCTAAGAACAAGCAACCTCTTTCTGTTGGAGACTTAAGGCCAATAAGTCTTCTCCCTTGTCTTTCTAAAATACTAGAGAAGGTGGTAAGCATACAGATGATAAAGTATTTGGAGGTCAGTTGTATTCAGCCTCAGTTACAGTCTGGTTTCCGTAATGATCACAGCACATCCACTCTAGCCGCTAAGGATAAAGGCTGGTGCAGTGTTCTTGTTCTGCTAGACTATACTCGATACTGAAATAAATGTACCATTACTCTTGTCAAAGCTGGGTTTGATTCGAAGGTCATTAAATGGTTATCTAGTTACCTCAGCAATAGATTCCAATGTGTCAAAGTCTTATGAACGTGTAGCTAGAGGCGTGCCCAAGGACCATTCTGGGTCCAATCCTCTTCACCCTCTATGTTGAAGAACTTATTTGCATTCGAATTAGAATAGATTATAAAGTAATTAGATAGAGATTTAAACAACCGAATGACACATGTAATTATTTCTAGTAGGTAGTAGAACTTTTTGTGAAGAAGCCATCCGGGGAAGTACTACCACCATATTTATTTCTCTATATCCGCCAAGCAGTAATGTCTGGATTGCTGTATTCCGGTTTGAAGTGCCGGTGAAAAACGAGCACATGAGACCTTACAACTCTGTCTGAAAGTGACTTGCGCAATGCAATGCAGCGTTGGCCTTGTGCTTAATCATCGCGGTATTGCAGTTGTAATAAAACTCAACTCGTTTTCTAAACAGTTTATTTAGTAAAGTATTAAACAGTAAAGTTTAGATCTTAGGTTATACGGTTACAATCAGACTCAACCACGTGGTTTTTAGAACTACGACCTGCGCTCACGGCGGCCAAGCTAACAGTGACGCTCGGAGGCTCGCGCGCCGAGCGCCGCCGAATGAATCCGAACCCGACCGAAGTTGGTTGCACTTGTTTACAAACACTACCTACTTCAAGTCGTTACAATAATTCAATTGAGTGCTTTTCAGATAGAAAAATATTACGAAAGTAATCATGCAAATTACAGAATACATTTCAGAATAACTTAAAAATTACCACAATAATAACAGAATCTGTTTGCCGTGGGGTGCCGGCATTAGAATGTTACCTCTCCTTTCTTGCCCGTGGATTTAGTAAGAATCTGCTAAGGGTTACCTCCGGAAGATGGGCAGCAGCATCTTCCCGGGTATTAATAGATTCATTTATCATTAATAAATAATAAAATATCCCGTACTGCGCTCGCCAACCCGCCTGCCAAGCGTGGTGAGTATGGCAACAACCCCGTCATGATCAGTTTTTGAAGATCCATGAGGGAGGACTATGTCCAGCAGTGGACGTCCTACGGCTGAGATGATGATGATGAATAGAACCTCACATAGGTGATTCAAGAGTCAATTTATAAGAGGTTACTGTTTCACATTGGGTAGGCCTTCGGCTTGTCTCGACATTTAGTCGTAAAAAAACTCAATGCACGTATCTGTTGTAAGATAGCAGAACCCGAGGCCCCAGAGTGCGGCGTGTGATGCCGGTGGATAATTCCGTACAGCAGGGACGTGCTGTGAATACTGTATCTGCCAGAAATTTGAATCTACCATCATCATCATTTCAGCCATAAAACGTCCACTGATGAACACAGGCCTCCCTCATGGATCTCCATGAGGGGTAGTTGCCATTCTCACCACGCTTGGCAGGCGGGTTGGTGAGCGCAGTATGGGATGTTGATACACGAATAGACGCTGCTGCCCATCTTCCGGAGGTATCCCTTAGCAGGCTCTTACTGCATCCATGGGCATGAGAGGAGGGGTATCATTCTACTGCCGGCACCCCACGGCGGGTTAAATGTATACTCATTTATAAAGCTGAAGAGTTTGTTTGTTTGCTTGAACGCGCTAATCTCAGGAACTACTGCTCCGACAGGAGCGGAGCAGTAACCAAAGATGCGAGTGAAACCGCGGGCGACTTCTAGTCGTTAGATATATGACGACCTCTGTGGCGCAGCGGGCGAAGGTCCGCCTGTGACGCAAGAGGTTGCGGGTACGATTCCCGTCTCTGGTCAAATGTCTGTACGATCTGCAGATGTTTGTTCAGAGTTATCTGAATGTTTTTCTGTATATAATAAAAAATGTATATCTATGTAGTATTAAAGTATTTAATAAATCAGTTATCTAGTACCCATTACACAAGCTCTGCTCAAGTCTCAAGTAGGGATATGAGGAACCCTTTACATAAAGGGCTTATTATTAACACACCTCCAACATGTCAGTCTTCCCGGGACCACGATGGGTGCAATCCTGTCGAAACGTCGGGCAATAATAAAGGTAAATATCGCGATAAATACCCGGTTAAATATGTGTTAATATTGTGTCGTGATCGCGAAAGTTTAAATAAAGGGCTTACTTTAATATTCTTAGTGATTCCGTGGTCACAATGACTGAGACACGAATTAACGGAACGTGACACTCTATTTCCCGGAAAGGGATAATGCAGAATCCCGGAAACATCGGCCATACGTCGTATTGTGCCCTCCAACGGCTTTTAGGGAATATGCTATATCTTTTTATGAACGGAGGAAATGCTCTGTGATTCCGTACCGACCTGTTTGTATAGTATGTTTGTTTGATGTTATCTTATGTTGAGATGTTTAATCATTATAATCATAAACAATAACAAAATATTACGCTTGCAGCGGGGTGACGAGGTGGTAATCAAATGAGTTCTCAGGAACTTGTAGATATGCGGTGTAATCTCATTTCTCCTAATACATGAGTTTGCTTTGTTCGTGAAATTCGTAAGAGTATAAAATTGACTCCTCTCGTGCTCGTGGATGCAGTAAGAGCCTGCTGAGGGATACCTCCGGAAGATGGGCAGCAGCGTCTTTCCGTGCATCAACATCGCGTACTGCGCTCGCCAACCCGCCTGCCAAGCGTATATATTTTTTTATTATATAGTATAGAAAAACATCCAGAGATTACTGAACAAATATCTGCAGATCATACAGACGTTTTTCCCGAGGCGGGAATCGAACCCGCAACCTATTGCGTTGCAGGCGGACCTTCGCCCGCTGCGCGACAGGTGACGTCAGGTCGTTTGGTTTAAACCATGGCAAAAACCCTAAAATAATTTAAAAAATCCTCCGCGAAAGCAAGCAATACTAATTATTACTCCTAGGTACAGGTACACATGGACTAACGTCGCAGAGCATTCCTAGTTACCGTGGCCTGAGGCAGTGCAGAACGACCGATCATCATTTACACTGTAGTGTAGAGAAGACTGGCCACAGCGTACGGAAATGCAGCAGGCTAATTCAATAATGCCTTGGTTTGGCGGCAGTAGAATGTTGCCCGTCCTCTCTTGCCTGGATGTAGGAAGGATCTGCCAAGGGACACCTCCAGAAGATGGGCAGCAGCGCCTTTACATGTATCATTATCCTGTTCTGCGCTCGCCAACCCCGCCTGCCAAGTGTGGTGAGTATGGCAACTACCCCTTGGCGATCCATCATGCAAGGCAGTAAAACGTACACTGCTGAATACAGGCCGTGTTCAGCAGTGGACGTAGGGTGCCAGCAGTAGAATGTTGCCCCTCCTCTCTTACCTGTATGCAGTCAGGATCTGACAAGGGATACCTCCAGAAGATGGGCAGTAGCGTTTTTCCGTGTATCAACATCCTGTACTGCCAACCCGCCTGCCAAGCGTAGTAAGTATGGCAACAACCCCTCGTGATCAGCACTTAGTGGTCAATGAGGGAGGGCTTTGTCAAGAAGTGGACGTCCTTCGACTGGAAGAGAATTCAATAATCTTATCATTATTATCATCACAGCCGTAGGACTTCCACTAGACATCCTGCCTCTATAGGATCCTGAGGGGTAAATGCTATACTCAACACCCTTAGTAGGAGGGTTGGCTAGCATACTACGGGATGTAAAGACGCTGCTGCCTATCTTCTATAGTTATCCCCGGACAGATACCTCTCAGTCCTCTCTTGCCCATCGCAGCAGTCTTTCCGTGTATCGACGTCCCGTAGTACGCTCGCCAACCCGCCTGCCAAACGTGGTGATTGTGGCAACGACCCCTAATAATCTTAAAAGATCCATCCTCGGCTGATCAAGGTCAGCCGAGGATGGATCATGGAGGTAGTCATCCGAGGTAGGCAGCAGTCCTACGGCTGAGAGGAGGATTTTATATTAGTAAGGCCTTTGCATCTATTTTAGATGATTTATACAGCGCCAGCAACTGGCAATCATGCTGTTCGGAACGCTGCAGTGCCTGGGACATTGTTATATATACAGCTGTATATACATATATATATATATATATACATGTACATATATCTATACAGCTTAATCAGCTATTATTCAGAGGAAAGAACAAGTCAATACGTCTGAAGCTAATTAAGCCGCAAGTTTCCAACACGATTATTCCTTGACCGTTAAAGCACGTGTTAAGTGTGCACAAACATTTTTCAAGAAAGAAAAATTCATTAGTGCACTGCCGATATCGAACCCACGACCTTCGGATTGGGGGAAATTCAGGGGTACATTCCACTCCGCCAATACGGCTTATCACTGAGGCTTTTATATTAAGATGTACTATGAAGTGTATTCTATCTATGATATGGTGGATCCATCATCGTGGTTCGAAATACTAGGTACACGGCCGATGTAGTATCTACAACAGTTTTCTTCTTCCCCTTACTTGGAATAAAGTTTTCTGAAGCGAACGAATACAATTAATATGCTTTATGTAATTTAGACGAGTCATGTTCTTCTTTTGTAAATCGACTATTCTAAGCTTTTTGCACTATTGAATAAACACTTATTGACTTTGATAACCTTTGGAATAAATTGGGTTAACATACCACGAAAAGTAACCTAACTCAAAATCTTGACAAATTGATTTCAATCTCATCATGACATGTTACGATTCAAACAATTTTATATGATTTTAGAATTAGGTTAGTTTTCTACTAAGTGCTGTAAGTTGTTTCTGCATTGTTCATAAATTCTGTACTACGTGTACGTACCGTATGTCCTTCCGGCCACAGCGACTACTTTGTCTCAGTTATCTCGGCGTTGTGAATGTTATTTAGTGACAGCTGCAAATCGTACCAGCTATTACACATCTCACACTTGTATAAAGGCTGGATGGTAGACGTAGAACTCACAGAGAAAACTTCTGCCAAGCATTATCATTCAGCGTTGATGCTTCTTTGGTTTCGTTATGGAATTGAAATTGATTCTCTCCGCTTCTAGATCGCTTCACTTTGGTATCATCATCATCATTTCAGCCGATAAACGTCCACTACAGAACACACGCCTCCCTCATGGATCTCCATAAGGAGTAGTTGCCATACTCACCACGCTTGGCAGGCGGGTTGGCGAGCGCCGATATAGAATCCACAACCTTCGAAACAAAAATCGGGTTTACATACCACTCGGCCAACACTGTTTAACAAAACTGTTCTGCGTGTACGTACCCTGTGTCCACCTCCGACCACAGCGACCACTTTGTCTCGGTTATCTCGTCGTTGTGAATGTTATCTCGCGACAGCTGCAAATCGCATCAGCTATTACAGGACTCTACAATACACTTGCACAAAGGCAAGGTACACGTAGAATTCACAACAGAGAAAACTTCTGCCAAGCACTTGGCAGTATACCATTCGGCGTTGATGCTTTTTTGGTTGCCCACTCAATTGCCCGGGCAACAAATGCTGCCTGTCATAGTATGTGGTGATAGTATTTTTTTCCCTTTTTTTATGCAAAAATTTTTGAAACCTAATGGTTCTTGACCGTTTCAGTAACATTAAATTATTTTAAGTACATTCCTTATTTATTTCATTTAAATATTATTTTCGTATAAATTTGTCAACAAAATACATAATATAAGGCATATTCAATTCAATCAATTAGATTAAATATCAATTAGAAGCTATTTTTAATTTATTTTAAACTAGCTTGCGCCCGCCGCTTCTTGTTCGTTGTGCCTAGATAAAAAGTTGCCTATGTGTTAATCCTGGTCAACATCTATACGTAAGCAAAATTTCAGCTCAATCCGTAAGCTAGTTTTTGCGTGAAGAGGTAAGAAAGGCCTACTTTCCCTCACTCAGAAAAAAGTTATCTGAAGCGAACGAATTCAATTATGTGCTTTATTTAATTTAAATGTTTCTTGCTCTTCTTATGTAAATTCACTATTCGAAGTAGCGTTTTGCTCTTTTGAATAAACACTTATTGACTTTGACTTATAAAGACAAACTTTTGGCTTTATAATATTAGTGAGAAATAATTCTGAGAAACAAGTCTGTTGGCGATAACGTTGTTGTGTTTCATTTCCTAATAAAGGTAAATAATACCCGTGAAAAATATGTAATAATGACGACCTCTGTGGGACAGCGGGCGAAGGTCCGCCTGCTACGCAAGAGGTTGCGGGTTCGAAGCCCGCCTCGGAATTTGTGTCAGTACGGTCTGCAGATATTTGTTCATGGTGTTCTGGATGTTTTTCTATTATATAATAAAAAATATCTATCCATGTAGTATAATGTATTAAGTATATCAGTCATCTAATACCCAAAACACAAGCTCTGCTTAGCTTTGGGCTAGGTGATGCTGTGTGAATTGTGCAGCATTAATTATTTATTTTATTTAGAATACAGAAATATCAGAAAATTAACACGTACCGAAACAATTACACTGCTTCACGGAAGTGTCTTTTGCAGAGTACCGCGATAAGTTCCCGGAAGGAGGGTTGCTCTATTGTTATCACTTTATCAGACTTTGGGTCACAGAGAATCGGTCCATCAACATCATCATAATCATCATCATCGTCATCATCATATCAGCCATAGGACGTCTACTGATGGACAAAGGCCACCCTCATTGATGCAAGTACTGCGGTTGGAAGCGGCCTGCATCCATTGTTCAAAAATATTTTTCTTAATGTGCCACCTTAAGAAAGTTGGCAATCAATAATAATTTCAAACAGCCGCGGGGTGAGCAGTAGAATGTTGCGCCTCCTATCTTGCCGAACAAACCAGGTTGTTGGTTAAGAATAAAATATACTAACCGTCCAACTAGGTGGACAGCGTGGTTGGTCGGTTGGTAACGCAAGGTTTAGAGGTAGAGTGCTCGTCTGCGTTATCTTTTTTTGTAATTAATTTAATTACCGAACCGTAAGAGTCTAATCAAATGCATCTCTTTTAAAATTCCACACTATTCGCCATCGCTCTGACTAAGAGGTACTAAATCCTTTACAACTTTGAACTCTGTTTACATTACAAGTGTAAGAAGGACCCTGACGTCATTAAAGGGCTGCTTTATGGCCTGTTAACAGATAACAAGCCAGGGAGGCCTACAAAGCCCTGAAACAGGGACAAAAGAACACGCATTTTTTGAAATTTTTCGTTTTTAGACGCTTTTTGTGATGTTTAGACATTTGCAAGACTTTTTTTTATATTTGACGACCTCTGTGGCGCAGGTGAAGGCGCGCTTGCGAAGCAAAAGGTTGCGGGTTTGAAGCCTGCCTCGGGACTTTTATAAAAGTGTGCATAGATAATCAGCTTATAATATATCAGGTAAGTTATTATAGAGCTAAGCACCTATAACAATGGCGAACAAATATACTCGTTGCATAGGTAGTGCACAAAATAATTTCGATAAATCATCAATGTACTTAAACCCAAATGTATAACTGGTATACTGCCTAGAATGCGTTGTCTGTCTGTCAGTCAAGACTTTTTATGAGTAGATCCCTAACGTAAAACAACTAAGCAACGAGAACTCTGGTAATAAAGTTAAAATTCCCCTGTCATTCTGTTTTATGACCGCTAAGAGCGCTCGACTAAGATCTACGTTTAACGGTGAGAGGGCATTAGTCATGACCTAGTTATTAGGCCCTTAGGCCTTCAGAGAATGGGCTTTAGGCTTCCACGTCCTAATGGAAGGTTCTTAGTAACATTCTACTACCGGCACCCCACGGCCTTTCTATTACGAGCGTCAACCTACGCGGTGTACGCCACGTGTTTTCGCGCTGAATATATAAAGCCTTGATATAATTAAATACCCTGCCTGAAGAGTGAGGTTTCTATTTCGTTCTTCCTTCACTTGAAAAAAAGTTTTCTAAGTCAAACGAATTCAATTCAGTGCTTTATTCAATGCACATTTACATTTCTATACTTATTGCTACTGATTGCTTAAGATCAAATGAAAAAAAAAATATAAATTGTTTTTATAGACTCGTACTCCCCACACAACAGCATCGCGGCAAAAAATTCAGAGGAAATGAAAGGAAATGCCTTGCGACGCTCGAGAAGACTCGCCAACAAAGTCGTTACATAATTAGTGCCTCTTGTAAATTACTTAATAAGCCTCCCGGAGCTTCTAGATATCTAGCTGGAATGCCATTTCAAGCTACTTGGAACCCTAGGCCGTGCATAACAAGGTTGCGTTTCAATTATTACTGATAAGTCTCTATGCAACAAGTCAAGTGTATTCCGTGTTGTTTGAAGCAGACTAAAGATTTCTTACCTTTGAAGTCTTTGGTTCATGAGAGCTTCTTCAACATTATTTTTTCAAATACATTTTGATGTTCTTATTCTCTGAGCAGGCTTCGTAGAGTTTATTTATTAACCCCTGAAAACAGGGGTTTTATAAGTTTGACCACTATGTGTGTGTGTCTGTCTGTGGCACCGTAGCTCTTAAGCGAGTGGACCGATTTGAATGCTTTTTTTTTATTTAAAAGCAGGTTTTCCGGCCAGAAGTTAACAAGAAATGGGACGAAAGTTTACAATCAGTGTGTGTTACTAGTGATGACATATGGAACCGAGACTTGGTCCTTCACTATTGATCTTATGAATATGCTTAGAGTCGCTCAACGAGCTATGCAGAGGGCTATGCTCGGGGTTTCTCTACGGGATCGAATCAGAAATGAGGAGATAAGTAGAAAAAGTCGGGTCACCGAAATAGCCAAACGGATTAGCACGTTAAAGTTGCAATGGGCAGGCCATATAGCGCGCAGAACAGATGGCCGATGGGGCTGCAAAGTTTTCGAATGGAGGCCACGGACCGGCAAGCGCAGCGCAGGACGTCCACCTACAAGATGATCAGGCATTTTGATGAGAACCGCTGGTCAGCGGTGGATGCAGACGGCTTCTAACCGCAGTACTTGGAGATCAATGAGGGAGGTCTTTGTCCAGCAGTGGACGTCCAACGGCTGATTTGATGAAAAAGATGATGATTGATGAGAAAATGCAATATCTAAGTGCTTAGTTTTCTATGGATGGGAAGCCAACTCAGTTCAGGTAACTCGTTAAATTATTAACACATCTTTAATCCAGTATTTATCGCGCTAATTACCTTTATTATTGCCCGAAGTAACGACAGGATTGCACCCATCGTGGTCCCGGGAAGACTGACATGTTAGACACGTCGTTAAATTCATCTAAACTGAAAAATACCCCCTCCAATAACCACATTTTTAATTTATTTTTAAGGGCAGCAATGTTAGCTGCTTTACGAATTTGTTCTGGCAGTCTGTTGTTTATAGAAGGGCCTAAAATGTATGCAGATTTTTCTGATTTTATCAATTTGTGCGGCGGAGTGACGAGACGATAAAAAACTTATTGCAACGCATGGCGCGGTCTTCGTTTGTGCCACAGCACTGAAACAAGTTACATGTGATGCACATCATCAAGTACATCTACCATGTGGCCTCAGTACTCTTTACTTATATATGTAGGTAAAGAGTACTGAGGCCACATGGTAGATGTACTCGCAAGGTATGTAAAGGTAGAATCTTTATCTCTTTGAAAAATTCTTTGCAAGAGAAATCGTTAGGTATACCTACCATAGCCCGTACAGCGCGTTTTTGGAGTACGAAAGAACGAGATGAGTCCGCGGCTCCTCCCCACAACTCGACTCCATACGTGATGAGACTGTGGATTGTGGCGAAGTAGCACGAGCGCACCACGTCACGAGTCGCCGTGCTCGCTAATCTGCGCAGAGCAAAGCAAGCGCGCCCGAGCTTGGCGCTGAGTTCCTCGATGTGGGTGTCCCAACAGAGGGAAGTGTCTATTATAAAGACCCTAGTAGTTTCGTGTCCTGAACTTGTTACAGTAACGTGTTTCCGGTGATTACCTTAATTATAGCAATAGCCTGGTGATTAAGGTTTCTTATTTACGAATTCAATTTTGTTCTTTATTCAATTTAAATGTGTTTTGTTCTTCTTTCGTTACTTGACAATTCTATTTATGTTTTTGTTACATTGAATAAACATGTATTGATCTTAACTTAGACCTTATTGAGGCACTAGCTGTTTTTAGAGAAAAACAAAAGTTTAATTTTTTGTTATGGTTCCTTTTGGGGTTCAGGCGATATAATATCATCATTTACATCACTACAGCCGAAAAACATCCACTACTGAGGCCTCCCTCATGGATCTCCATGAGGGGTAGTTGCCGTACTCACCACGCTTGGCAGCGGATTGGCGAGCGCCGTACGGGATGTTGATGCCCGGAAAGATGCTGCTTCCCATCTTCCGAAGGTATCCCTCAGCAGGCTCTTACTGCATCCACAGGTATGAGACAAGAAGAGGGGTAACATTCTACTGCCGAAACCCCATGGCCACCACCACCACCAGGATGTTAAAAATTGTTTTCTCATACCCACCAATCAGTATTCTCCACACAACAGCATCTGGCCATAAATTTCGGAGGAAATTGTCTTGCAACGCTCGAGATGACTCGCCAACAAGGGCGTAACAAAATTAGTGCCTCTTGTAAATTACTTAATAAGCCTCCCGGAGCTTCTACATATCTAACTGATATGCCATCTCAACTTGGAACTTAAAATCGTGCATCACAAGGTTGAGTTTCGATTGTTGCTGTTATGTCATTAGGCAGTGAGTCAAGTGTGTTCTGTGTCGTCTGAGGCAGACGCAAAGATTGCTCATCTTAGAGTCTTGCTTTGTGATATTGGTTGTCTTAAAAAGTAGTTTTTATTGTACTTTTAATGTCTTTATTATTTGAGCAGGCTTCGTATATATGTATATATATATATACGAAGCCTGCTATATACTTTCCAGATTTATTTTTTTGAATGTTTTATTTTATTTTAATTCATGCATGAATGTTTTATGTAATTTTTATGATATGAAGAGCGGAACCTCCTAACACAGGTATTTCATACTTAAAAGGAGGTTCCCACCACGGTAAACCCTTTATTATTTTTGTTACTGAAATAAATGCATTTTGATTGATTTTTGATTTTTGATATATCTTTGTTTCGTTTGGGGTTGCAGTAATGTGTTTTAATCATGCCGAATATATCACAGCCTCCTCTCCTCTTACTCTCTTGCCCCTGGGTGCAATAAGTGCGAAGGGATACCTCCGGAAGATGGGCAGCAGCAGTTTTAGGTGTAATAACATCCCATACTGCACTCGCCAAACAACCTGCTAAGTGGTGATTATGGCAACTGATCTTGGAGACCCAAGGGGAGGCCTATGCCCAGCAGTGGACGTGGACAGCAATCCTACGGTTGAGATGATGATGATGATGCCGACGCGATGAAGATGTGCAACACTATTTTACTATTTCACTACAACCAGCGCGATAATAGTGCCCTGTAACTATTATTGAAATGCTGAGTGTTATATATTTATATATTTTGTTGTCTTATACAGGGTGTATTATAACAAGTGTATATTATAACCCGAAAGGGGGGGTTTCAGCCCATGAAAACAAGTAGTTAAAAAAATCGGGAATTCGTATTTTTAATTTATAATTTTTTTTAAATATTTTTATTTTCAATTGTTTGGTTGTTAAAATGAATCTAGGGTCAAAATTGGATTTTACAATATTTATTAAATTTAAATAAAAATACCACTTTGTGGTTTTAAATATGGAGGTTAATGACCCCGACAAGAATCATCTTGCGTGCAGGTTAACATTGTCACATAATCAGCTGTTGAAGTGTAAAATTTCGCAGTATTTTCTTGAATGAAAATCATTGAATCCTGAAAAGTCGTAAAACAAAAGCAGTTCCTTAGGATGATCAAAATCACTCCGTTTCGGCTTATTACACATGTTATAAATATAATACACATGTTATAAATATAATACACCCTGTATAATATATTAAACAGTGTATGTTATGTAACAAATATTGTGACACAAAATAAACATTCTTCTATTTCTTTTCTATTTTAATGGACCGCGTCCTCAATACAAAATTTAGAGCAACAAAGTTGAATACCTAAAAGTTAGCCTTTATTAACGTACAAAGTTTCTGTTTAATGTGGTCTGTCGTATCGGCTTGAGGAGGTAACAAACATCCAAACAAACTTTAAAATATTTGTGTTTAGAATCGATCGAGAGAAGGTATGTAGTTCCGGACCGATATTTTGCCTGGAGGTTTAACTACAGGTGCCGGCAGTAGAATGTTGCCCCTCCTCACTTGCCTGTGGATGCAGTAAGAATAATAATAATAATAATAATAAAAATATTTATTTTCAAAAAAGGTTTGACAATGGGGTAATCCTTACAAATAATAAATGCTTATATACATAAAAAACGTTTGAATGAGTACCTTGTCCAAACCTATGTAGTGACAATGCGTCAACTCCTCGCTCTAACTAAGTATGGTTATACTTGTAAATAGATACGAGGGATCTCTGCTTCGGCAAAAATACATAAGGAGTTAGACAAAAACAAAAATAGAAGACAAGATTAGTAAAAGTACTCGTAATAAAATAAAATAAAATAAAGCTTTTATCTTATAAAGTGAGTTACTTTAGCCTTAAGTTTATAAGTAAGTAATGCTGGACAATATACACAGTTTATAATGTGTAGTGTTTGATTTTATAGGAGTATGTATTTGTGTGCGTGTATGTTTTATGTAGAGTGTGAGTGTGAGATTTGTGTGGGTAAGTATTGCGTGAGTGGAGTGTTTTAAGATAGGATTTCTAGCAATTTTTCCGTTTGTGCATAGTCTAGGCTTTGTAAATATTCTCTTATTATATTTTTTGATTGTATATGTGTTTTGTTGTATAAATTGATTGTTTTACTAATTTTATTGTACAGGTGTGGGCCTAGGAATGGCGTGTGTTTCTGTGCAAAACGCGTTTTGCACCATATTGGTCGGCAATAATATTTGTTTCGTCTTTTGACTGTTAGGCTTGCTATAGGATGTCGTAGGTGCCTGAGTAAGGTTTGTTGTAAAAACAGTTGCCTGACAGTTAAGCCTTAAGAATCTGCCAAGGGAACCCCTGGAAGATGGACAGAAGCGTATTTCCGTGTATTACCATCCCGTTCTGCACTCGCCAAACCGCCTGCTAAGCGTGGCGAGTATGGAAACAACTCCTCATAATCAGTTCTTTGAGATCAATGGAGGAGGCCTATGTCCAGCAGTGGACATCCTACGGCTGAGATGGTGGACGGTGGTCATCATCTCAGCTGTAGGAGGTCCACTGCTGGACAAAGGCCTGCCTCATGGATCACTACGTGCTGAAGTGTTAAATTGTTGCCATACTCGTCACGCTTAGCAGGCGGGTTGGCGAGCGCAGTATGTTGATATACGGAAAGACGCTGCTGCTAATTTTTATTTTTTACTGCATCCACGGGCTTGAGAGGAATGGCAACATTTTACCGCCGGCGCCGGCACATTATACGAGTCCTAAGTTATTATTTTCCTTTCCATGCGGTGAAATAAACAAGCTATCTAACGTTATTTCCGTCAAGCACTCAAAACTGTCTGCTGTTACGACAAACAGAACACGAAACTCAGTTAAGGTGACTCAAGTTGGGTCGCCCCGCGTTTCGTGTTTGCTTCAAGTTGCGCGGTGTGCACGGTCCTCTAGTACTATGTCTCAATATACAACACAGCTTTGAACAGGATCTGCACCTACTCCGTTAAAGTTATAAGACAAAAATATGTTAATTAACTTTATTGTAATGTTAAACGGGCTTTCTACTGACGTTTATTATACGTCGAAAATAGTTTTCTTAAAAATAGTTAGCTTTATAACGATGAAAAATCAAATAAGGTTTATTTTTAAAACTTGTTTCAAGTTTGTATACAAAATACTATCTCTGAATAAAGGTTTCTAAGAAACCATAACAATAAATTATTTTCTATTTCTATCAAGCTCCAGATAAAAGCTAGTTTTGCAACATAGTTCAAAGAACATATTTACATTTTATGAAACAGAAACAACCCTCCTCGAAAGTTTTGCTGTACCAATATAAACCTTATAACCCCGATTTATAATTCAATATCCCAGCACGGGAGCGATCTTCATGCACCCGTTCAATAATAAAACTCTATCAAAAGGTCGGAACAGCAATAAGTATGTATAGATATGAAACTCTAGATCACTTAAGATAAATAAAATATGTTGGATAAACATAAAATTAAATTAATAAATTATTTATCAAATATTCATCTACATATTTCGAAACCCTTAGAGCGCGATTTTCGCTCACCCTTGCCCGCTAAGTACTTATTTAAAATCGACGAATAGGAAACGACGAACTATTTCGGAGTATAAAAGACAATTTTTTGATATAGTGTTCCATTTGAGAAATATTAAAGTTTTAAACTTTTTTCGAGCGTAAAAAACCACGAATTTAGTTTTACCCTTGAATTTGAGACAGTAATACACAGTTAATATAACGTTATTTATGTGCAATTTTTTTATGATTGAAGACTATATACATATCCTTAATTTACTTTTAGTTATTAACACATATTTAACCGGGTATTTATCGCGCTATTTACCTTTATTATTGCCCGACGTTTCGACAGGATCGTGGTCCCGGGAAGACTGACATAATAAAGGTAAATAGCGCGATAAATACCCGGTTAAATATGTGTTAATAATGTGTCGTGATCGCGAAAGTTTAAAAAAGACTATTACTTTTAGTTGCTTTTCTATGGCGCATTTCATTTTCTCATGTAGCTATGTTTTTACTATACAAAGGTCGGACTAGGGCGTATATTATTATCTAAGCACTTTCCACTTGTTCTGACATGTTGCCCTTCCAAATATATCGAGTAAGTTACCACCCCGTATGTTCAGAACGGGTGCTACAAATATCAGCGTAGAAGTTTACTCTGAGTGGAGTAAGAAATGCCTTCAGGTAAGATTTGACTTACTCTATCTCATGACTTCCTAAATCTACATATATCTATACTAATGTTATATAAAGGAAAATCTATTGTATTATGTATTTTGAATGTTTGTAATAAACTCAAAAACTACGAGACCGATTTTCAAAATTCTTTCACCATTAGAAAGCTACATTATTTCTGAGTAACATATTTTATCCCCGTATTCCCTCGGGAACGGTAAATATATAAATAATAATATAATAAATAATGATAGACACTTCACACAACACAATCTAGTCCCAAACTAAGCAAAGCCTGTACTATTAAAATTTTTGTAAATACATTTTAACAAACATGGAATAATACCCGCAGATCTGCAGAATTACAAACATTTGTCCCGTTGCGGGAATCGAACCCTCCAGCGTATCAATCGGCTATTGACCAAACTAAGCCACGGAGGAAATCAAACTACCTAATCGAAAGGGGAACCCAAAAAGTGGAATCCGCACCGCCTGAAGCGGAATCCATGTAAGGGAACCAATGGATCCGTGGGCAGTCTGGAGTTGGGCATCGAGGTAGGCCATCAGGGATGGTTTTAGTGGGTCGTCATGTGAGATACCCACATAACCGTGCTGCACCCTTAATTTAGTACGGTATCTGAATTTCAAGCAGATTTCCACCCGCGTAAACGAAAAAATAAAATGATTATCAAATGCTTGCTAGGCGATGTAGTCGTTTGGCGACTAAGTCCTTAAATAAATAAAAAAAATGCTTGGAATGAAATTTGCTCCAACTCCGAAACAACTTAAAAAACTAACTATTAAAAAGAACTGTGTTTTTTAATCTTTTCTTAAAACATTGCTTAAAACAGGGAAGCGAACAGATTCATTCATGTGCCTTATTTCAACGTTAGATTAAATATGTTTTTATTTTGTAAATTGACGTGTCTATGTTTTGTAATTGCAAACTATGGAAATGAATGCATTAATTTCTGACTTTCTGAAAAAATTGTGTATCACGTACAAATCCCATGCCCTAAGGTGTGAGAGAGGGTATCCACTAGTAGTCCTCAAGAACGGTCCTGAACTTCACGCTATATTAACTTTAGGTAAAACCCAAAAATCATCATCATCACCATTATGATATCCACAACTGGACATGGGCCTAATAGATCTTCAAGTGCTGATCATGAGGGATTGTTAGCATACTCACCACGCATGGCGAGCGGGTTACCCGCTCTTTCGGAGGAACACTTAGTAGATTCTTACTGCATCCACGGGCAAATGAGGAGGGCAACATTCTAATGCCGCACATCACGCAAACATGTTTTGATGTAACGATATATAACGTTGATGACGCTGTTTATAGCATCCATTTTTACAGCGTGACCACCTAGTAGTGGTAGTAGAACTTTTTGTGAAGAGTTAATCCAGGGAAGTAATTACTAACATATGCCTATTTGTGCCGCCAAGCAGTAATGTTTGCATTGCTGTGTTGCGTTTTGAAGGGTAAGAAGGCCGGAGAAATTATAGGTAAGTGAGACCTCTTGTCTCAGGGTGACAGGCGCAATGCAGTGCAGCGTTGGTCACGTGCTTAGTGAACGTTATCACCGCGGTATTGCAGTTGTTATAGGCAGAGGTTGCCGATTAGCATCAAGTGGGCCCTTGGCTTGTCTCGTCATATCGTCATAATTTCAATCGTGAAACGTCTACTACTGAACACAGGAATCCCTCATGTGTCTTCATGAGGGGTAGTTGCCATACTCACCACGGCACGTTGGCGAGCGCAGTACGGGATGTTGATACACGGAAAGAAGCTGCTGCCCATCTTTCGGAGGTATCCCTTAGCAGGTTCTTAGGGGGTAGAGGGGTAATATTATACTGGCGGCACCCCACGGCCGTCATATAGTAGTATAAAAAGTCTGTAAAGGCCTTACTTTAGGTACATTAAGCGTGACCAACATTCGGTTTATGTCAGTGCCGTCGACATAAACCGGCCAGCAGTAAATGTTGGCACTAGCCGTGTTCTTGGCCATTTATTGTCAAACATAGTCCGTCCTCATAAATATTCATCCAGTCAATATGTCCATAAAGCCACATTAGTACCATCTGGAAGCATTTGTATCGAATGCTGGCTGAAAGGAGGCTGGAACGGTAAGAAGAATAATGGAAACCGGCACCCCCCTCTCAGCTTAGTCGGCGGAGGAAGAACAGTTCAATACGTCTGAAGCTAACTAAGCCGCGGGTTTCCTCACGATGATTTCATTGTTTAAGTACGTTAAAAATATATTTTTTTAAGAAAAATGCAGTGGCCTTTTATTGAACCCACGACACTTCCATACCCTTCGAGGATGCTCATGGAATGCTGCCAGCGGCCCCGAGTCTTTCTCCGGTATTTCAAGGAGTTGGGCTGGTTAGGTTAGTATCTCGGGGGACGAGATACTGCACAATACACCCCCATTCGGGATGTCAGTGCCCCCCTTATCTGATCTAGTAAACCCTTTAGAATTAGAAGGCATCTACAGGAGAAATCGGCTCGAAATACACTAGAAACAACGAAGACGCAGATGTAGTTGCCCAACTCTATGGACGTGTTGCCTCTTGGACTGCTGAAAAGAAAGCGGGACTAGGGAGCGGTGGTGTTGTTCGTATAGCGATGATGTGATGTGACATTATTTTAGTTGTATACTAAAATAATGTCCCGCTTTCTGTTCAGCAGTCCAAGAGGCAACACGCTCAGAGAGTTGGGCAACTACATGGTAATTAAAGGTGCGGTAAAAAAGTTTATATCGTCACTAAACTAAAACTCAAGGAGATTATAATTTTGGCTAATTTAGGTTATAGAGTAGTAGTAGTAGGTATTAGACTAGTAGTTGTAGTAGTAGGGCGGTGCGAAGTTCGCCGGGACAACTCGTATTAGTATAGATTTATTTCTTAGCATGTCGGTTAGCTTTTGTAAGGACAATCGGTTCGAATCCCACCAGAACCTAAAATCATCGTGAGCATTTTCGTCCCACTGACATTTATTGCTACTATTTTAGGTCCACAAATACTGGCTCCATGAAATGCTGTACATTTTGCATTCGGCTTGTAAATGGGTCAGTGCGCTAATTAAAATGTTTCGCGCTGCGTCTATTCATATTTAATGGAATGAGAGCCCGGAGGCAAATAATTAGAAGGCAAAATCTCTTTTGAGTCCAAACTAGTATTGTTGTCGGGAAGTAGGAGGCTGAACATAATAATAATATAACTAAATATTCTGTAAATATTTCAAGCGTCTACCGGTTGCAGTTATTTTTATCGAGCAAATAACGCCAAAAAATCACGTTTCTTGTATGGGAGCAACCTCAAATATTTGTTTTATTTTAATTTAAATGTTTATTTTTAAAATATACAACAAAATATTCTGAGAATAATTTAAGGATCTATCCGTTGCCGTTATTAATATCGAGTAAAAAACGGCAAAAAAGTCACGTATGGGAGCCCCCTTAAATATTTATTTTATTCTGTTTATAGTATTTCATGAAGTGTAATTTACTGTAAATAAGTATATACCTCTATAGTAGCAGCAACAGAAATACATGATCTGTGAGAATTTCAACTGTCTAGCTATCACAGTTCATGAAATACAGCCTGTTGACAGACAGACAGACGGACAGCGGAGTCTTAGTAATAGGGTTCCGTTTTTACCCTATGGGTACGGAACCCTAAAAACTAACTATTAAAAAGAACTGTGTTTTCTAATCGCACTACATCACAGTGTCAGAAGCTTTGTCAAGCCTTGTCAGAAGAGTCAGCTAGTAAATATTGAATATTTTACTCACTATTATGAATGTAATTCTTCTAAAATAAATTTTGGTAATAAATTATATAATGTAACATAACCATTTACAAAAAAATCAGAGAATACGGATTCCAACGCGTGCAACTTCACACTATTAGCCCGTGATATCCCTTTTAAGGGTTTCGTAGTAAAAAAAGAAACCTAGGACCCTCTTCCCAAATGTAAGTTGTTTGGTCGTAAAATTGAACCCAACATTATGCAAGGTGCTAACAAATTAGTCACGGATATTTTAAGAGATAATACATTACATTATAACAATTAACTGTAATTAAAGAACCTTTGTATATATTTTTTTTGTTTTCATTTACTGAACAAAAAAAATTAATGAGACGTTTTCAGTAAAAAAGAATAAAGTGTTTTCTAATCAACCTAACAGATGGGGCTGGCAAGCGGAAAAAGCAAGTTTGTGATTAATCACAATTGCCGTCATTGTCAAATTGTGTTTCCTATCAGGAAAATAAAACTAACGCCATCTAAAAGTTTCCAGGGAACTATTTTTGAAGTTTTTACATTTTTATGAAAACGCCTCATTATAATAATTTTTTAAAATAATCACCCCTATTATGTACCTGTCAAGATGTTTAACACTGTCTGTCATGTTACATCAAAAGTTGTTTTTCTTAAATGTCATTATGATTCAAGTATTTTATTTATCAACTTTATGAGGCCACTTGAATGATGGTTTAAAGAGGTTCTAGGATATGTCTAAAGAGGTCTCATTTAATTATCTTATTTACAGGGTGTTTTAACGTAGCAAATTTGTTTCCTAGTTTTCTCCAAAAAAACATAACAAAACCTATGATGTTTCATACTTTTATTTTAAATATACTCCGAGAACCGAGTTCTATCAGCTGTAAACATATCCGTGACTAATTTGTTAGCACCTTATATATCTAAAAATATGGTATAGAGGTAAATGTTATATTTATGTTATAGGTAGGTAGGTACTATGCGGCCCCTAATCCACGAGAGGGTCGTTAAAATTGAGCACACTTTATTATAATTATGAACAAGCTGTATAATTGGAATCTGGACAAAATAATATCATAAGTTATCTTTGATCCGATTCTGGAAATAATTACATTCATCAAACAATTCACCTTCGTCGACATGATTAATGATTCCACTCGTCGAAACAGGTTCCTATAAATAATTAAATGAACAATAACTCCTAAAACAGTAATGCTTAGATAAAGAAATAGAGACCCTATTTGTATGCCCTAAAGTCTCGTCTCATCACTATTTCACTGCGGACGCTTAAGGCTCTATAGCATACGATGTGCTGGGCGTCGGTGACGTGGCATATTTTAAACCTCTTATGGTCTTAGAACTTAGTAGACTTTAATTTGTTTATTTATTTATAATAAAACCGGGCAAGAGAGAGTCGAACTCGCACACCGAGGGTTCCGTGCCATCATACAGTATAATATAATGATAAGCCAATTTATATTTGTTAGATAGCTTGACAGCGCCATCTCTTGTCTAATAGCGGAACTTATTAAGTAGATTATTTACACTTTCGATGATTTCTAAAAAAACTATGCAAATAAGAGGGTTCGTTATAATTTAACTGTGTGTTGTATGTGTACTGGAGACTCCTGTTAGCAATAAAAGTTTCAGGGGTATATCTCTGAAAACTTCAGAGATAAGGGGGAACGCAATTTTTTTCAACGTTTTTGTTAATAATCGAAAACTATACGGCTTACAGCAGAACTAAATACTGTTTATTAATGTGCAAATGAATACCTTTTATAAAATGAAGGTATTCATTTGCACATTAATAAACATTAATAGTTACTCAGTCATTATGTTGTATCACTTAGGCCCCTGCAATTATAATAAGAATATTTTTTAACATTTTCATATAATGCTTTATTAGTAAAAAGCGTTATCTTTAACCATTTAAAATTTCAAGTCGATAGCATCAGTAGTTCTCGAGATACAAAGTGATACCATAAGGGTTCCTTTTTACCATTTTAGGCGAGTCGGCGAGTCATGGAAAATTGGACGTTTCGGATGCGCTCCACCCAGAGAAGCCTTGGCTGACTTTTGAATGACGTTATATTCCATACATAATGGCATCGATAGGTCTTTCAAACGAATAAAAAAATTCGATGATTTCTCACACACACTTTGTTTTATTTAAATTTAAAAAGAAAGCGCTTCCCGCTCAATGAAATACCCTATATATGCCAATTAGAGGCAAACACAACAATTTTAAATTTATACTAAAATATCTAAATATAATAAATCTATATCATATTTATACAATAAAAAACTAAAATTAAATTTAGGCAGAGAAAAACAGTAAAATATTAAATAGCGTTTACAGTCGCGGAAGAAGTCTCTATTTTGTCTCCGAAATTTTATTTCCATAATATAATAATCCATAAAATTCATTTTCATAATCATCGATTGCCCGAATAATCACTATCCATATATTATATCCATAACGATTACAATCCATAAAGTGATTTGCAATAAGTACAGAAATCCATAACATTAATAAGGTGTTAATAAAAAAGGTGTACAAGCCGGTATCGTACAACCCAACGGCTAGAGTAACAAAGCGTGTAAGGTCACTGATACAGGAACTCAAGACTTATTCGCAGATGATGTCTTCGAACGTCTCCATAAGCCTGCAATTGTGCAGTCGCCGAAATTGTATGGCTTACCGAAGGTACATAAAACTGATGTACCCCTGCGACCGATAGTAAGTCAAATTGACACACCAACTTACAAGCTGGCTAAGCATGTTGCCGCGGTACTACAGCCGTTCGTGGGAAAGACATCATCTTTTGTGAAAGATTCTCGCCATTTCGTTGACATCATCAAGAGCGTAACATTGGAACCTGATGACATACTGGTGAGTTTTGATGTGGAGTCCCTTTTCACCAATGTTCCAGTAGCGGAGTGCCTTGAAGTCGTCAAAGAGAAACTGAGTGACCTTGAGCTTCCACATCAATATGTTGATTTGCTTCGGACCTGTTTAGAAGGCAACTACTTCTTACACCAGGGACAATTTTACCTCCAGATCGATGGAGTGGCCATGGGCAGCCCAGTGGCTCCGGTTTTGGTCAATATCTGGATGGAGCATTTTGAAAGTCTCTTAGACCTATCGTCCTACGGGGTAAGGATGTGGAAACGGTACGTTGATGATGTTTTCTGTGTATTGAAGGGTGGTGTACATGAAACTGAAATATTTAAATCTTACTTAAACTCAGTCCACCCTAAAGTCCAATTTACACATGAAACGGAAGAAGGAAGAACTATAGCTTTTCTGGACGTGAAGGTAATGGTGAAGACAGATGGTTCCTTAGCGCACACCGTCTATAGGAAACCGACACACACAGACAGGTACCTACATGCTGCATCACACCACCATCCTCGCCATTTGCAGTCTGTTGTTTCATCCTTAACCAACCGAGCATATGATCTTTGTGACCCTGACCATCTAGATGGAGAACTTCTACTGAAACCATCTAGATGGGTTATAAAGGTTTGAAAAAACAACATCACAAACGAGCAAAAGAAAAGATACCTGATGTCCGCCGTCAGCAGACGTATCTGCCATATGTCAAAGGAGTAACAGATAAAATTGGGAATATTTTGAAAAAGTTTTCGGTCAAGACCATTTTTACTCCAATGACCAAGGTAGCAAAGCTGTTGAGATCGCCGAAAGATGTCACACCTCTGCAAGTACCTGGTGTGTATAAAGTTGACTGTAGTTGTGGCCGTTTGTATATTGGGCAAACCAAGCGTACAATAGCCGAACGCATAAAAGAACACATTGCTGCAGTTAAGAACCGCCAGGTAAATAAATCAGCAATAGCAGAACACCTAGTGGATTCGGGACCCGGCCATTGGATTGAGCTTCACGATCCTAAAATTCTTGCCAATGAACGTCAATACTACCGAAGAATGATTCGTGAGGCAATCGAAATCAAAAAACACCCGAATTTCAACCGTGAAGATGGATTTAGGCTCCCGATATCTTGGAATCCAGTGATAAGTAGGTGTAGTGTGCGTCGTGATTTAACATTGCATAGTGAAGATACTGTTAGTGTTGTGTGCCGCAATGTAAACGCGGCCTTACCGAGTTCTGAAGACAAAGTGAGGGTAGTTGCAAAACTACCATCGCTTTCTTGATGGACACTCCAATGAAATCTCCAGTCAACCCGGGACCACGATTGTTGAAACACAGTCGAAACGTCGGGAATAATCAAAAGGTATTACGTGATAAATTCCCGTGTTTATGTTATTATATTATAATAAATCTATGTTCTTATGAGGTAGCACAAGTTCTGCTTACATATGACCCTCATGGATCTCCAGGTAATTACTTGGGGTTGCTAGGGGTTCGGCGGTACTACTAATCATCAGAGGTTTTCTATACTCACCACGTGATGATAATACTTAGAAAGACGCTGCTGCCCATCTTGCTTCTACTGCCGGCACTCGTAGTCTTTGTCATTTTCTACATTTAGTAAAATGTAAGATTGCGGAATACCTCAAGCCTGGTTGCGTCGTGTGCAAATACTTTACAATTTGAATCTCCTCTCCCCCGAGTCCTACGAAATAGGATTTGTAAGCGAAGTAAACTCATTAGAAGGCGGCTTTGTCTTCCATCTGACTGAGAAATATCGGAACACAACTATACCCTCCTCTTTCATATTGGATTTTTCCCAATGCAATTTGCATCACTAAAAAGTCTGCTGCAAGGCTCACATTAGCGTTTTACGTATGAATAAAAGCTTAGTAATGAAATGAAAGTCTTACGCCGCAAGCATAGAGTCTATTATGAAGTGTATGATAAAACTAAGTATGCATATAACTTGGCCAACTTAATCACCGAATGCAGAAACTCCAAACACTGCCGGATGCATTCAGTACTTTTCTTGTGCAACTGCAGCAAAAACAGTTTATTGTGCGCAACCAAAACAGCATACTCTTTTTGCCATCTTCGGGCGTTCTTTGTGAAAGCTGTTACTTACAGTTAAACAAACCTTGCCACAGACGTAACTAATTTATAAAGTTAAAAAAATAAGTAACCTCTGTAACTTTACCTAGTTTCGGATGTAGCCTTATTTTTTTGTAATGTGTGCCCTCAGTTTTTTATAACTACATTTAATTAAATTAATTTTATTGAGATTAAAGTGGTGTGATAAGAAGTTAAGTCAGTATTTTGATACCAAATTCGATAGGTTCAGTGAAAAATACAATTTAAACTTCTAACAATTTGGTGCCAAAAATCCGCCATTTGAAAAAGACACCTGGGTTTTTTTTAATCTAACGAACCCTTAATTTTCGAAATCTTTTTAGCCGTTTAAAAGATACTTGGGAATAAATAAATTAACAAACAAACATACAAGATACGCGAGAAAAACAAATCCTGCGCTACAATATCCGGCTCGTCTGGTATGGATATAAATTTCATTACTAGTTATTAACATTATAATACCAATAAAATAAAGTGAAGCTAAATAATGATTTCATCATCAATTATAAGACCTGGGACGCGCCGGCAATATAATTTTGTTCATCCTTTTTTTCCCGTGGATGCAGTAAAAATCTGACAATGGATACCTCCGGAAGATGGAGAGCAGCTTCTTCCAGTGTATCAACATCCTGTACTGCACTCGACAACCCGCCTGTTAAGCGTGGTGAGTATGGCAACAGCGAGGCAAGTTCAGCAGTGGAGGTGGACAGCAGTCCTACGGGTAAAATGATAAAATGATGATGAACCAGTGGATGGTACGCTGTATAGACGCGTCAAAAATAATTATTAATTTATTGTCAGGCGAAAAGGAAATAAAATCAACAAATTACCAACGCTATGGCATAATTCATTATGTGATAGCCATAGCATACACTGAGTAATGGCCTTTTTTTACCAATAAACATGTTCGTACTCAATTTATATGTAACAACTTTTTTGTGGTGACAAAATATATTTTGATCTTTACGAGTACCTTTTATTTATTACTAGCAGCGCTCCGCTGTTTCACCCGCGTAATTCCCGTTCCCGTTCTCATGGGAATACGGTAATAAAATATAACGTATGTTACTTAGGGATAATGTATTAGTCAAATGGCCGTGGGGTGCCGGCAGTAGAATGTTACCCCTCCTCTCATGCCCGTGGAAGCAGTAAGAGTCTGCTAAGGGATACCTCCGGAAGATGGGCAGCAGCGTCTTGTCGTGTATCAACATCCCGCACTGCGCTCGCCAACCCGCCTACCAAGCGTGGTGAGTATGGCAACTACCCCTCATGGAGATCCATGAGGGGGGCCTGTGTTTAGTAGTGGACGTCTTACGGCTGAAATGATGATTAGTCAAATTGGTGAAAAAAATTAAAAATCGGCTGAGTAGTTTCTTATTTTATTTGTTACTAACATACAAAATACAACATACTTCAAAAAATACAAATTTTTCCTCTCTAAAATATTAGTATAGACAAGCCGTGTTGACCGATTGGTACGTACTCTCGACTTGTGATCCGAAGGTTGTGGTTTAGATACCGGCCATGGATGTTTATTTAAAACATTTGAAGGTTTAAAACGGTGAAGGAAAACATCGTGAGTAAACCCGCTGCTTTGTAAGCTTCAGACGTATTGGCCAGTTCTTTCCTCTGACTCATAGCTGACTTAGCTGAGAGGTTGTAGGTGGTGGGCAAGCCTAATCAATCTAACAATTCCAGGCACTGCATAGTACTGTACAGCATGAAGATGGGGAGCAGCATCTTTTCGTGTTTCATGCTGCTCATACATCATACATACGATAAGTGCAAATGGCAACTACCCCTTATGGAGATCCATCAGGCAGGCCTGTCTTTAGCAGTTGACGTTTTACGGGTTCGATGATGAAGCAATTTCTTTAAATTAAGCCCTTATTTTTTATTTATAACAATATTTATCAAGGAAAGTATGAAGACATGTTGTGCCCCTGTCTCCTCACTCCGCCCCTGCATCTCCAAGCAAGTTTTGGCGCGAAACTGCTGAATTCCGCCCAACTCCAAACTCCAATTAAACTAATTCAGGATACCCACTTGAGGGTTATAGTTCCTCACTTCATATTGATTAGGATAGGTAATTGAATAGAGTACCGTATCCCTTTCGAGGGTGTAAGTTTAAACTAAGTTATCGGCACTTCAGTGACAATGGGCAGTGTTAGTCAAGTGATGGCAAGAGAGACAATAGTGGCGTTGATCAGGTCATAACAGTCATATCGGAAGATGAGATATATTATTTCAAATCAAATCGAATCAAAATCGTTTATTTGAGCTAGAATACAATTTTACAATAAGGTCTTATATCATATGGTAGTTACTGTAATATTTTGCAGCTTGTGTGCAAGCATGCAAAATATTTTGTAAAATATTAGGTACATATCGGAGGCATTAAATTTCCTGGCATGATCCCTTTATTGTTGTTTGTTGTGTGTCACGTAATATGTTTACCATTTTGTTCCAAATAAAATATAGAGAAAAATCTTAATTCATTTTTTATTATAAATAAGACGTAGTTGGTCATGTTGTCTTGAGGTAAATTAGGCCTTTACATTATAATATAGATGATTTATGCATCGCCAGCAACTGGTATTTATGCTAGTCAGAACGCTGCAGTGCGATATTGTTAGATGAATTAGGCTTGCCCAGCACCAATACCATCCTCCCAGCTTAGTCGGCTATTAGTCGGAGGAAAGATCGGTCAATACTGTCATGTCTCATACAATCATAGTCATGTATACAAAGCTGACTAAGCCGCGGATTTCCTCATGATGTTTTCATCGTTAAAGCACGTGTTAAATGTAAGTGTTAAATGCCATATATAAAAAAAAAGAATATAAAAAATTTCAACGGATTTTTTTTCGTTTACGGCTGGTATCAATACTACGCCATTCGGATTAAAAGTCGGTGATACATACCACTCGGTTAATACAAGGGTTTTTGCCGTAAGTATGGTTTTTGGTTAACACACATGTCGCCGTGGGGTGCTGGCAGTAGAATGTTAGCCCTCCGCTCATGCATGTGGATGCAGTAAGAGCCTGCTAAGGGATACCTTCGGAAGATTGGCAGCAGCGTATTTTCGTGTACCTATCAAAATCCCTCACTGCGCTCGCCAACCCGACTGCCAAGTGTGGTGAGTACGGTAACTACCCCTCACGGAGATCCAATATGGAGGCTTGTGTTCAGTAGTGGACGTGTTACGGCTGATTTGATGACGAGCTCGGTGGCGCAGCGGGCGAAGGTCCGCCTGCGACGCAAGGGGTTGCGGGTTCGATTCCCGCCTCGGGACAAATGTCTGTACGATCTGCAGATATTTGTTCAGGGTGTTCTGGGTGTTTTTCTATATATAATAAAAATATCTATCTACGTAGTTTAATGTATTAAGTATATCAGTCATCTAGTACCCATAACACAAGCTCTGCTTAGCTTGGGGCTAGATGATGCTGTGTGATTTGTCCAGCATTATTTATTATTATATTATTATTATTACATATTATAAGACACCCTGTATTATACGTCGTGTTGTCTTGAGGTAAACCAGATCATAAATAACTAGCGACGTGCTCCGTCAATACGTAGCTAACCTCTCTGTATTAATACAACATTCCCTGTTCATTGCGTTGCATTGTTTAGTTGTGTAGTAATCTTGTCAAGGACATCTTGTTAGTTATCTAATATGAGGCAATGTTCATTGTTCTCGTGAAGATGTAGGTACTGTATTGATCGCTGTTACGTCCACTGCTGGACATTGATATCATTAGTCACTAGGTTTGGCAGGCTGGTTGAGGAGCACAGTACAGGATTTTTTAATACAACTAAATGACGAGACATTCCGAAGGCCCATTTGATGTAAAGCGGTAACCTCTACCTATTACAACTGCAATACTGGGGTGATCACGTTCACTTTACACGTGACCAACGCTTCGTTGCGTTGCGCCCGTCATCCTGAGATATAAATTGTTGTAAGGTCTCTGTGCCCGATATTTCCTCGGCCCTCTTACCCTGCAAACTGGAACACGGCAATGTAGACACTACTGCTCGGCGGCAGAAATAGGTATGCTGGTTATACTTCCCCAGATGAATTCCTCACAAAATGTTGATGTTTTTCAGCAAACGAGTAGAGGCAACATTTTACTGTCGGCACCCCACGGATTTTCTATATTATATGTATAATTATTTTTTATACATATGTATATTAATAACTTTTGCCTAACAGTGGATCCAATGGACTGATTAGATTAGATTAGAAGTAATAATATAAATTAATATTTATTCTATACATAAATTTATATAATTGTAAATGTAACTTTTAAAATTATTTATACAGCGTCAAACATGGTCATTATTAAACTTTTGCGATCACTACATTATTAACACATATTTATATGGGTTCTTATCGCGTCATCATCATCATTTCAACCTTAAAACGTCCACTGCTGCAACAGGCCTCCCTCATGGATCTCCGTGAGGGGTAGTTGCCATACTCAACACGCTTGGCAGGCGGGTTGGCGAGCGCAGTAGGTACGGGATGTTGATACATGGAAAGACGCTGCTGCCCATCTATCTAAGGTACCCCTTAGCAGGCTCTTACTGCATCCACGGGCAAGAGAGGAAAGGCAACGTTCTATTGCCGGCACCCCACGGCATTTTTTATTTTATCGCGTAATTTACCTCAATTATTGCCCAAAAAAAAGGTCCCGGGGGCCCGGGAAGTCTTGCCGGGACCACGATGGGTGAAATCCTCTCGAAACGCAATTATAAAAGTAAATAACGCGATAAATACCCGATTAGATATGTGTTAATGTATTTGTATTTAGTATAGAGGTTTAGTATACAAGGTGTATTATAAAATGTGTAATAAGCCGATAGGTGGTAATTCTGAGCGCTCCAAGAAACAACCTTCGAAGTACGTTTTTTCAGGATTCGATGATTTTCGTTCAAGAAAACCACGAAAGTTTGTACAGCAACATCTGATTATAATTGGTACGAATTATCGTTACGAGTTATCATTAGATAAACTAAACACCGCTTCACAGAGATATCGACCTCCGCAAAGAGTTGCTGTAAAGGTACAAATAATACCTAAAAAAATCCATAGATATTCTTTTTTGAAAATAAAAAAAAATACCTTAGAATCATCTACTGATCACATCTATAATTCATATTATTTTTTATTAGTTTTTAAAACAATTTTACTAGCTGGTAGTGAAATTTTTTTTAAAACTGAAGATTAAAAAAAATAAAAGTTTTCATGGGCTCAAACTCCTCATTTGTGTTAATACGCATATTATTATACACTCTGTATAATTCCAGTAGCAAAGGCAAATGTTTAAATCGTTAGATGTGCTCTGACCAAAAATTGTGTCATTGTCTTTCAATTTGTGTTAACAATAATGATGACACACGCACAGTGGTTTTGCCAATAAACCTAACTGTTTTTGTTACCATTTATTGCGCAATCATATTTATTTTATTTTATTTTTTTATTTTATTTTAGAAAGAAAACCAACAGCATTTGTTATAAAATTAACTTAAAATTAGTCTCTTAATACATAATATATAACAGCCAATTACAGGTTTTCCTAATTATATTCTTAACTAATTCATCTGTGTAGCATAAATACAGTGTAAGCAGTGATAAAAAAAAATAAAAAACAGATTTCCACCGAGTTGAAAGACAATCATCATCATCATCATTTCAGCCGTAGGACGTCCACTGCTGGACAAAGGCCTCCCTCATTGATCTCCAAGTACTGCGGCTGGAAGCCGTCTGCATCCACCGCCGACCAGCAGTTCTCACCAAGTCGTCTGTCCATCTTGTAGGTGGACGTCCTACGCTGCGCTTGCCGATCCGTGGCCTCCATTCGAGAACTTTGCTGCCCCATCGGCCATCTGTTCTGCGCGCTCTATGGCCTGCCCATTGCCACTTCAACGTGCTAATCCGTTTGGCTATGTCGGTGACCCGAGTTCTTCTACGTATCTCCTCATTTCTGATTCGATCCCGTAGTGAAACCCCGAGCATAGCCCTCTCCATAGCTCGTTGAGCGACTCCGAAGTTTCCCAAACGCTGCCCATCCGAGTTGGATTCGACGATTGACCTCTTTCTCGAAGTTTGACCTACCTAATTGGACTGTTTGTCCTAGGTATACGTACACGTCGACAACTTCAAGAGCCGAGTTCTCAACCATAACTGGGGCAGGCATGACATGGACATTTGACATGATTTTCGTCTTGTCCATGTTCATTTTAAGGCCTACCCGCTGGGAGACTCGATTGAGGCCTTCGAGCATCGTGCTGAGCTCTTCCATCGACTTTGCCATGACCACAATATCGTCGGCAAATCGAAGGTGAGTGATGTATTCGCCGTTAATATTGATGCCCAGCCCTTTCCATTCCAGGAGCTTGAAGGCATCTTCCAAAGCGGTCATAAACAGTTTCGGAGAGATTACGTCTCCTATAAGGTATAACTGGTATAACCAATATAAAAAAAAACTAAATAACAATTTACCTCTACATATATGGAGAGCATGCGATTTTTTAACAAAATAATTAACAATTAAAGGTGCAGCCCATACAGCTATGCACTGACCTTACTATTTATTAAATTAATAATAGATTTTTTGAAGGCATATTGAGTGGTATTGAAGATGTCGATACATGAGAAATATTTGTTGTAAAGGATCTTTCCTGCGAATGCGATTGATTGGCGCATTCGCAGCATAATTTGTTTTAAGGTGAGGTACTGATAAGAGAGACGTGTGACGCGTGCGCTTTCTAGGTACATTTAATTTTATGGTGCCGAGGAGATTTGGAGAATTTAATTCGTTGTTTACTATTTTGAAAAGAAACATAAGATCTAATAATGTACGCCAATCCTGCAAAGTCGTTAAACCGTGATTTATGCACCCATCATCATACTTTAGGAAGACTCCGGTAATTTAAATGTTTTACGAATTTACTTTGTATTTTTTCAATTTTGTGGTTATGTGTGATATATTTTGGAATATTGCACGACAAAATAACACACAATACGTCCGGCTAAAACTATGTTTAGAAGTATACTGGTTCTAAATGAGCGTGCTCTACTATTTCGAGTGGAAACAAAACGGCGCGGTCTCATATCAGTAAGGGCGTATCTTACGATTTAAATCTTTGAGTGAAGGTAAATAACGAGATAAATACCCGGTTAAGCACAGTACAGTTGAAGTGCCTCTATCTGCTTAAATATTAATTAATTAGAGGGGTTACTGAGATACCAATCTAACACGAGAGCGTCGGTGTAAATGCGGTTGCTGTGACGCGTTAATAAATAACCCATGCATCTAATCTGTTAGCGAGAGATGATTAACTGTCTATCTCTCCTTGTCCGCCTAGTGGAGCTGTGGCTGGGTGTTGCAGGTTTGAAGCAGGTTGATGTAAGAAAATGTTACCTTACTCTTGCCCGTGGACGCAGTAAGCATCTGAGGGATACCTCCGGAAGATGGGCAGTAGCATTTTTCCGTGAATTAACATCCTTACCTGCGCTCGGTAACGCGCTTGCCAAGCGTGGTGAGTATGGCAACAACCTCTCCTTTCCAACAGTGGATGTACTGTGGCTGAAAGAAACGTAAGAAAATGCGAAGTAAACGTGGTGGCCTAACTATGGGCCTTGACAGTGTTTAGCATAGTTTAATATGACCATAAAAGGGTCTTAGGGAAACCTGACAAAAATATATATGAGAGAGAGCCATATGCTGTGGGGGGCCGGTATTAGATTGTTGTTTCTCTTCTCTTGTCCGTGGATGCAGTAAAAATCTACCAAGGGATATCTCCGTAATGAGCAGCAGCGTATTTCCGTGTATCAAATAAATAAATAAAAATGTATTTATTGGGAACAAACGTAAATATAACAAAATACTATAAACGATGATAATCGCAGAAGTAAATAATACTGTGTCGCGATAATCAACGCCCTCTTAACTATACAAGTACAGGCGTAGTTCCCTTTTTAGAATTAAATTTATATAATACAAACTAAGATAGTGATTAAAAATAATATTTTTACAACTGATTGTGAGTGAGTGTGTGAGTGTGAGTGTCGGTGTGTGTGAGTGAGTGTGCGTTAAAATTAAATATAATACTGCGCTCGTTAACCCGCCTGCCAAGCGTGGTGAGTATAGCAACGCCCCATGATCAGTACGTGGAGATTCATGAATGAGGCCTACCTCAACGTCCTACAGCTGAGACGATGATGATCTGAAGAAATTCAAAAAAAAATTGAAAGAAAAAACACACAGTCGCAACGACGCGAACGTGTGTGGGCGAAAGTGGGTTTGCGTCGTTGCGATTGTAGGTTGACTGACGGTTTACTTCAGCTATTTCCACAGCATTATGTCTTATGGCTTACTACTGTGGGGATGTGCTGCAGATATAGACACCGT
This sequence comes from Pasiphila rectangulata, assembly GCA_963082625.1. Classification (NCBI taxonomy): domain Eukaryota; kingdom Metazoa; phylum Arthropoda; class Insecta; order Lepidoptera; family Geometridae; genus Pasiphila; species Pasiphila rectangulata. The sequence continues at coordinate 859,870 of OY720246.1, read as the reverse complement.
ATTTGTGCTGCAGAAGAGGGCTATTCGTTCTATCTACAATATGGGTCCCAGAGAATCACTTCGCACTAAATTTAAAGAAATAAATATAATGACAGTAGCTTGTCAATATATTTATGAGAACCTGTTGTACACCCATAAAAATATTGCTTCGTTTAAGAAAAACAGCGACAATCACAATGTAAATACAAGAAATAAGAATAAACTCGCTGTGCCCACTACTAGGCTCCATAAGGTGAAAATATCTTTTAAAGGGCAATGTATACGCTTCTACAACAAACTCCCAAGTGTGTTGCAGAAGTTATCATTGAATAAATTCAAAAACATTATTAAACGCAATCTATGCAATAAAGCTTATTATAAAATATCAGATTACCTAGAGGACAAAACCACTTGGGACGGAATCTGCTCCAACTCCGTCAAACGTAACATAAGACAAAATAAAATTGTTAAATGATGACTATAACGACCGAGTTAGGTTCTTCTGTTCGCTTCTTTTCCTAACTCGCGTGTCATCTGAAGTGAACAGATTCAATTATGTGCTTTATTCTATTTATTTGTGTTGTTTTATTTTGTAAGTTGTGACGCGTCAATAATCGTGATCGTTGGCAACCCTGCCACTGTTGTGTTTACACTCTCGGAATTATATTTTTATTTGTGCATAAATCTACAATCTTTCTACGTAAAAGTGCAATACCAGTCAAGTTTATTCGTTGAAGAAACTACAGTGTTGTTTTCAAGTTGTTTTGTGTGTTTTAAGAACAACAACACAGTCGCGCGCGGTGTATTATACCGAGTGCACGTAGTGCGCTTTGTTTCATCGATCGCGGAGTTATTTTTGTTTATTTACGTACGATTGATTATAAGCAATGGACGAGGTCCAGCCCGGACCTCAGTCCGATGGCTCAAAGTGTGTTGTAGACATGAGTGAAGAAGAAATTATGGAATGTGGTGATGTGCAGGACGGCGGCGCCGAGTCGCCCGGGTCGGCGATATTACCCAAACGACCGACGAAGCGATTCTTTGTTGACCTTGGGAGTGACGAGCGTGAGCGCAGTGATAATGAAGGTTTTACTCTTGTACAAAGCAGATCTAAGTCCAAGCAGATTATGAATTCGGGAAGTATGCAAAAACAAATCGTTAACAATAAATATGAGGTGTCATTATCTTCACATCAGCTGTTGCCGAAACAAGTAGGTCTGGCAAAGTTATTTAAACAGGAAAGAATTAATAATGCAACTACCATTAAATATAAAAATGCTTACAAAGTTTTTGTTTGTTTCGACACAAGAGAAGATGCCTTAGCATTAATTAACAACCAGAAATTAATTGAAACTGGGTACCGCTGTCATTTTACAAATGAAGTAGATCTCACTTATGGCGTAGTAAAATTCGTGGAATTAGATTTAGAAGCTGAAGAAATAATGAAATCTTTCAGCGCTGACTGCAAAATATTATCTGTTAAAAGATTGAAGAGGTTGGCGGAAAATAAAGAATGGGTCGATAGTGAAACTGTTCGGTTCGAGTTTAAGAGTACAATTTTACCTGCATACGTATACGGTTATGAGTGTAGATTTAAGGTGGATCCATACACCTTCCCAGTATCTCAATGTTCAAGCTGCTGGAAGTATGGACATTTAGCTCGGAGCTGTCCATCAAGAAAGACAGTGTGCCCAAAATGTGGAGGAAACCATGCAAATTGCGAGAACACGGTATTCTGTTGTGTAAATTGCAAAGGTCAGCACATTGCGTTTAGCAAAACCTGCCCAATCTTTTTAAAGGAAAAAGATATTCGCCGAACTATGTCCCACCAAACAATGACGTACAAGATGGCGTTGATGAAATACACAGACGACAAACGTAACAAAACGAAAAACGACCAACGAATAGACTTGCAGAAAGATTTTCCCGTTATCCCCGCTTTTGGAAAGAACGAACCAACTACGTCAACCATGTACAGCAGGGTAGTACAAAATGAGAAAGATAATATATCGAGAACAGAAAGTGAAAGTAGTAACGGAGAAAGTTCGACAACAGGAGAAAATGCGATAAGGGGAAAAAAGAAGAAGAAGAAGGAAAAACACTTAAAACTACAAACAAGGAGTAACATGGCATCAACATCTGCTTCACAAACTGTAGAAGAAGAGAAAAGAAGTGAGAAAGAGAAGAAAAGTGAAAGAAGCAAGACATGTAAAGAAGGTTTTAGCTGCCGTGGAATTTTTGAAAAACTAAAAGAATGTGTACTGTCAAGTGATAACTTTGAAGAAAAGGTACAAGGAGTTCTAAAACTACTTTTTGAAGAACTATTGGCATTCTGTGTGAGAGCACTAAGTCAAGGAGATGTTCTTAGTAAGCTTATAGGACTATTTAATGATGGATAGCACCAGTAATCACATTACCGATAGGCTGGCATCGGACCCTGCGGGTTCCGTTTCGCAATGCTTAAACATGGCGCAATGGAACTCCCAGAGCCTGATGCCAAAACGGTCCGATTTCGAGCTTCTTTTAAATCAAAGTAAAATTGTAATTTGTATTATTAGTGAAACGTGGTTAAATTCAGATATTAGCTTTAACATCAGTAATTATAACATTTTTAGAAACGACAGATCAGACTCATATGGGGGTTTAGCAATAATAGTTCATAAATCAATTAAGGCACAAACATATTCATTGGAAGTGAGAAATACTGGAATAGAAATATTGTCATTAAAGATTTTTAACTGTAAGTACCTAGAACACGTGGTAGCCATTTATTGTCCCTCTTCAGTAAGAACATCTCAACTAGATTGGGAAAGGATATTTTCAAAGTTCTCAACTAAAACCGTAATAGCAGGAGACTTTAACGGACACCACACCAATTGGTCTTACAAAAATGATCAAAGGGGTTGGCAACTTTTAGAAGCATCACTAGAGAATAATTTTGTTACGTTAAACACAGGAGATTATACCAGGGTTAAATTAGTAGGGGGGTTTTTACAACAATCTGCTCCGGATGTCACTTTTGTGACATCTGATATAGCAGTTTTCTTTACATGGAAAGTTACACAGGAAAGTTTAGGTAGTGACCATTTAGTGGTCATATTTACTTTAAAATATCACGATGTTCGTAAATATGTAAGACGTCGAAATTTCAAACAAGCCAATTGGCAACTTTATGCACAGGCTCTTGATGGTTTTAATAATTTAGAAATTAACGAAAATACAGTTCAGGCGAGTTACGATATATTTATCAGTGGGATTAACGACGCGGCAGAAAAGAGTATACCTTTTATACGTAATAATAGTTCAGGACCAATTCAAAAATTCATACCTAAGCCTTATTGGTGCCCTGCTATCTCTCAAGCCATTGCTGAACGCAGATTAGCACTCAAAACCTTTAGAAGAAATCCAACGACATCTAATTATGACACACTAAAAAATAAAATTACGACAGCACAAAGGGTACATAGGCAAATAAAATCACAAAATTGGCAGGCTTTCTGTAACAATGTTGATGAATCCATAAATCCCTCTGTTATGTGGCAGAAAATGAGGTGGATGAAGGGTCTTAAGAGAAAGCAAGTTTACATCCCAGAGGAAAGTAAGGAGGAACTTTTATGTGCACTAGGAACTGACTTTGTACAGACATCTCAACCAGTATTTACCTCTAGGAATCCTCTTTTGAGTTCTGAATTTACATTAGAAGAACTAGAAAAGAGTTTAAAAATTAAAAACACGGCCCCCGGCGAAGATGGCATCACTTATTCTATGTTATATTATCTACCAAAAGGTTGTAAATTATACCTACTTAAAATGTACAACATCATATTTGCATTCTCACGCATACCAGACCAATGGCGTAAAATCAAAATATGTCCGATCCCTAAAGTAAATAGCGATCCCAATTCAGTGACCAAGCTAAGACCGATTTCGTTAATTTCCTGCATATGCAAAACACTTCATTTAATGATATGTAAGCGGTTAGAATGGTTTATTGAATGTAATAAGATTTTGCCCCCAATCATTACTGGGTTTAGAAAAAATCAGTCTTGTCTTGACTGCTTATCTCGTCTAGTTTCGCAGATACAGATAGGGTTTTCAAAAAAAATGCCTACATTGACAGTTTTTTTAGATGTCGACAACGCATATAACAACATTCTTATAGATCAACTTGTTATTATGATGGACAACATAGGAGTAGGACATTTCATTTGTAATTATTTCTGGAGTTTTTTAAATGATAGAATTCTTAAAATTTGTGGTGATGAAGAAGCACACGACAAGATTAGGTGGACTAGAAGAGGATTAGCACAAGGAGATCCTATATCTCCCCTCTTGTTCAATATTGCTACCTGTAAAGTAGGATCAGAGCTGATCAATGCTTGCGCTTTACAATACGCGGATGACTTTGTTATATATACACAAAACAAAGATACACAACTAAATGCAGAACATCTTCAAGACGCGTTAAATTCAGTTGTAAGAGCGCTTGAGCAGCTAGGGTTGCAAGTATCATCTACGAAAACTCACTGTTGTCAGTTTAAGAGAGGGAGAAGTAGAGAAGTTGCAGTCCTAAAGGTCAATGAGATAAATATACCTACAGTACCATGCGTCAAGTATTTGGGTATGTGGCTCGATGGAGCCCTGACATGGGGGAAACACGTTAACGAAACAGTCAAAAAAGTTACTGGGACTATAAACCTCCTAAAAGTTTTAGCGGGTGCCTCGTGGGGTCTCCATCCGAAGCATATTCGGCGGTTGTACATTGCTCTTTTGCGTAGCAAAATAGATTTTGGGTGTTTTTTGTACGACTGTGCTGCCAAATCACATCTATATAAATTGGATAAAGTACAGAATATATCCATGCGAGTAATTGGAGGCTTTATTAGAAGCACACCAATTCACGTCATGGAGGTTGAGTTAGGCATACATCCATTACACTTGCGGCGTCAGTACCTAGCTACAAAGTACTGTTTAAGGGCACAATTTTTTTCCTCCTTGACCTCTAAAATTCTTGCAGAACTAACCAACTTGCGTGAATCTGCATATTGGACGAGACGAAAAAAACCCTTATTAGCATCGGTTTATGATGAGACAAGAGTAGAAAATATCCTAACTAAAGATTCCCTAGGTTTATTTATGCTAAAGGTCTGGGTATCGCGAATAAGTACTGATTTTATTGTAACGAATGTGGAAGGCATAGAACAGGCTAAACATGAATCGGATCCAAGAGTTCTTAAATTAAATTCAATACATATGATCAACGTTGTTTATGGGGGCTGGCAGCAATTTTATACAGATGGTTCCAAAATGAATGATGGCTGTGGTGCGGCAATATATGATCCTAGAAATGAAACAAGTGAGCTGTTTAAAATTGTGTCTAAATCAAATTCTATTATGTCGGTGGAGTTGCTCGCTATCTCGGAGACATTATCGTTGTTACGCACTTTGTGTTATAGAAAAGTAGTCATATTCACTGATAGCAGAAGTGCGCTGCAGCACATCGCTCGATGCGCCTCGGGTATACGAGGTGTTTCGGTAGCGTACGAAATTCTTAAGAAAGTTTTATTTCTTTTGGAAAATGGCGTGACTTTGAGACTGCAGTGGATTCCATCGCATGTAGGTATACAGGGAAATGAAGAAGCAGATAGATTAGCAAAAGAAGCTATTGAAATTGGGTCTGAAATTTATTTAATGCCAGAAGTGTCAGAGATTTTAACTAAATACAGGTACAAAATTTATGAAAGATGGAAATCTGAATTTAATTTAACATCCATAAATAAAGGAATTTGGTATAAAGTTTTGCAACAACACCCTACTATACTACCATGGTCAGTGAATTGTAAGTTAAAAAGAAAAGAAATTGTGTTGGCTCATAGACTACGCTCCGGGCACATCCCTCTTAGTAAATTCAATTTTTTGATGAAAAAAACCGATTCCCCTAACTGTGACACTTGCAGGGTCCCAGAAGACGTTTACCATCATCTGGTGGAGTGTGAGAGGAGCGCGTCAATGAGGTCAATTTTATTTGATGTGTATGGAATTAATGTAGTGGAGACTGGTGCTATTCAACTTGTTCTAGCCGCTCCGATGTGTGATGCGGCTATAAAAATGTATAAGTTACTTAGTGATATTTAAGTGTATGTATGTAAATTTGATTTGTCTGTTTACTATTGTTTTGTATTCATGGGGCTGACATAGTCAATCAATTGACTCAAAGTCCCGTATAAAAAGATGAATAAAAAAAAAAAAAAAAAGAACAACAACAAGATCAGACAAATTTACATTTTTCTACCATCAAAAGTTACAAATCCAAATCTGACAAATTGAAAAATCGTTATACCTTCAATTTCTGAGTCGCCTATTGTCAAATTCAACTGACAACATCACTTTTCATCCAGACAGCTGACAGTTCATTTGCCAAACTCAAGTGACAGCGTCAAGATTAACATTGACAGGTAAAAAGTGTTTCCAGCTAAGAATTTTTTTGCTGCTTTTTGGGGAGAAATAAAAACGACCTCGTGCACGTAATAAATGTCAAGATTTGATACCGTGTGAAGCAGTCTCATTTAACATATTATTACTACCTAATTTGACTACATTATGAAGTGCGCTGGCTGTATAAAGGCTACAAAAGAAGGAAGTTCGATTAAATGCTCTGGGACGGCTTGTGGGAAGAATTATTGCTCCATGTGCATAAACATCACATCATTTACGTTGGAGCGGAAGAAGTCTTGGAAGTGTCCCGAGTGCTCAGCATTGCTCAAAAAAGGAGGAGATAACACACTTACCCCTGCAAGTCCTGGCTGCTTTACACAGAACGTTACTCTCCGTAAGAAGTCGGAACCACTCCAAGATCAGAGTGGACTAGACGTCTCTGATTTGACCCTAGAGCTACGTAAGCTTACCAAAGAGTTTGCATCACTCAGCACGAAACTAGAGGAAGCCACGCAGTCCCTCTCTCACTGTCACGACCGCATGGATCAGATTGTGGACACGCTGAAGGCAACTGACGCTCGGGTCAAGCGCCTGGAGCAACGAGACCTGGAGGTTGTCACTCTGAAAGCCACGGTATTGGAACTGCAAAGTGAACTAAATTTGCAGGCTCAAAGTAGACTTGGAAACGAATTCGAGATCGCTGGCATCCCGGAGAACCAACAAGAGGATTTGCAGCGCACAGTGCTTGTAGCTGCCAAAAACTTGGGAGTAGACCTAGAGGAGCGAGACTTAGATTTCATCACGCGTGTTGGGCCTCGCTCTAATCCCGCCCTGGCAAATAGGACGCCAAGACCTGTGGTTGTTAGATTAATCCGCCGTTCGAAGCGCGATCAACTCTTGAAGGCTACTAAATCACAACGAAATATCAAAACTTCAGACTTGCAGTTACCAGGTGAATCCACTAGAGTCTACTTCAACGAACGACTAACTAAGCAGAACAGGGCCCTGTTTTGGGACGCTAGAAATCGAGCTAGGAACCAGGGCTGGTTCTGCTGGGTTAGCCAGGGCACAATCTGCGTTAGAGAGCGCGAAGGAAGGCCAGTCCAGGCTATACGTACACCTGGTGACCTTGAACGAGTGTTGCCTGTGGGAGGACCAGAATCGCAAGTGTCAGTCATCACTCCAAAATAAAATTTAATCCTATATTTATTTATAGTAGTAGTTACTAGCTTTTAAATAGATAATTTGAGGTTTTTTGGTTTAATGTTAACCCCTACTGACATCATTCATGATTTAGAGTCTTTTAAAATAAACTGTTACTCACTTAATGAAATTGAAAACTGTAAAAATTACTTCACTCCTCAACATAATTTTAAGGTTTTAGCATTTAATATTAGAAGCATCCACAAAAACTTTAGTACTTTTCTTGTAGCGTTTTCACGTCTCCATGTATCAATTGATGTAGTTGTTTTGTCAGAATGCTGGTTACGCGATAGTTCAAATATACCTTCATTGTCAGGTTATAATCAATACAATTCTACTCGTCATCAAAATCAAAATAGCGGTGTGGTCGTTTACGTTAAAAATATATGGAATGTCGTTATATCTGAACCAAACATAGAAGAGGCAGATTGTCTCGCTGTAAAGATTCCAAATGTAGTGAGTATTCTTGGGATCTATCGCTCACCCTCGAACAGATGCATTGATAACTTTATTATATCTCTTGAAAATTACTATTCGTCTAATATTTCACGTAATTTGCCCGCTTTGGTAGCTAGCGATATAAATATTAATATTGCAGATAGTTCAGCCTCATCTAGCATTATATTTCAATGCTTTATGGCTGAATGTGGTTTCATGCCAGCCATCATATACCCAACAAGGGAAGGAGCCTGTCTTGATCACATATATGTCAGTAAAATAGATGTCACAAAAGTTATAGGGATTGTATGTCGATCAGACATCACAGACCATCACCTCGTAATGTCTGGCATATGTGTTGACAAACCTAAACAAACAGGTTTTACTAGGCTCAAGTTGAAAAGAAATCTTGAAGCTATCACAAAGGATCTCCTTGCTACTGACTGGAGTTCGTTATATGATAGCAAGGATGTTAATAGTGCAAATGAGATTTTTACCAAGCTTTTAATGGACATCGTCAACAAACATACTACGATGGTTAGGGTCAGCAGAGCAAAACACGTTATTAAACCATGGATAACACCAGGACTAATTCGCTGCATGCGAAATCGCGATCGTCTTCATTTAGAGGCTAGAAAGGACCCGCAAAATGAAATTCTGCATTTATCTTACACTCGATATCGAAATTTTTTTGTTGGTCTTCTACGTAAGCTTAAAATTGAGTATGATGCGAATGAACTAAAAGAGAACATGCGGAATCCCAAAAAACTGTGGCGCTCAGTTAGAAATATTTGTCACATGAATACCTCAAATTCTGAACCTACTGAACTTCTATCCCTGCCTGGTTCGTTGGACAAAACGGATTCAGTAAACCAATGCAATAATCATTTTTCAACAGTTGGGCAAAAGCTAGCTTGTAGTATTCTTTCAACCATAGGTCAAAATGAAACTGATTTGGCAAAGCGTATACGGCTTAGGAACACACCCAGTGACTCTCTTTTTTTTAATCCCACGGACGCTGAGGAAGTTAAAAAATTAATTATGGGCTTGGAAAATGCCAAGGCGCCCGGTATTGATGGCTTAGATAATTTCCTCATAAAACATATACAACCTGCTATATCCGAACCACTGGCTTTTATATTCAACATGAGTTTATCAAACGGTGATTTTCCTCAACGTTGGAAAATTGCATCTGTACGTCCGATCCATAAAGGTGGTCCCAAGAACTCTATTGACAATTACAGGCCTATTTCGCTTCTTGGTGTCTTCTCTAAACTATTAGAAAAAATTATAAATCAGCGTGTCACAAACTACCTTGAATCGCTTAATCTCATATCTGATAAACAATTTGGTTTTCGAAGAGGCAAGTGTACAGAGGACGCAGTTTCCTTGCTAACGTCAACAGTGTCTGAAATTTTAGATGTAGGTCATTGTTGTGTGGGGGTCTTCTTAGATCTGGCGAAGGCCTTTGACACTGTCTCCGTTCCAATCCTACTGAGAAAGCTAGAAAGTTTGGGTAATAAAGGCATTCCATTAAAATGGTTTAATAGCTACCTGACGAAACGGAGTCAGTGTGTACGGGTCGCCGATGCCGTTAGTGAGCCTCAATTCGTTAATTATGGGGTGCCGCAGGGGAGTATCTTGGGACCAACCCTCTTTAACCTGTACATAAACGACATTCATGAGCTGGGTATTGAACATGCTGATGTTTTGTGTTATGCGGACGACACAGCATTATTTTTTCGCGGACCTAGCTGGCAGAGTGCTCTGGAAGCAGCTGATAAAGGCATGTCTGAAATAAACATATGGCTCCAGCAGAATCTTCTTACACTCAATACCAAGAAGACAATGTATGTGTGCTTCCATAAAACGGCAGCCTCAGCCCCGCCACCGGATACATGTTTGACAATTCATAGCTCATGTACTGATCATAGCTCATGTCGTTGCGAAAACCTGACCAGAACTAGTGTAGTCAGATATCTGGGTGTCCAAATTGATGAGCACTTAACATTCAAACCCCACTTAGAAGCTTTATCCGCAAGAACTAGGAAAATTATCAATATTATGCGAAACCTAAGAGATGTGGCTTGTATAGAGTTACTTAAATCTACTTATTTTGCGCTGTGTCAATCTCTCTTACTGTACTGCATAACGTGTTGGGGCAGTGCTGCCAAAACACACTTACTTCAAGTCGAGAGGGCACAGCGGTCAGTTCTTAAGGTGATGCTTCGGAAACCATTTCGATTCCCCACTGTCGATCTATTTAAAGAATGTGGTGTGTTAAATGTTCGGCAACTCTTTATTTCGAAGATGTCTATGTCTGTTCATCAATCAGTATTGAAATCTGATAATAATACGTCTTTGGAAAGCAAAAGAGTATGCAAAATCCCTAAACCGCTATGTAAAACGTCTTTCGCTCAACGTTTTGGCAAGTATCATAGAGCGCATATCTATAATATTGTTGCGAAACACTGCAACATACGAAATAAGTCAAACTGCGAAGCCAAACGTTTAATAAATTGCTGGTTATTGACTCTTAGCTATGATAGAACCGAAAATTTAATTCGAATAGTAACTTGATTGAAATGTTTGTTTTTATTTATTTTTTTACAAGCTTGTTTTATTCCTAAAGTTTGTGATTTTTTTTTTTATGTATTCTTTATTATTTTTTTGATTTTCTTCTTCATATTTTGATATTTAAAATTGTATTAAAACCTTCATCCATATTGTATATACATATATATTTTTAATTACTAATTTGTTTTAAGTATATGTTGCTTTGTGTAGTTCTGTGTTTTTGTTTAATATATACTGTATAGATAATTTTATAATTCCGGGTAATATTGTTTTGTTAATATCACACTGGTCTCCACGATACAGGCTTGCCTAGTGTGGAGACCGTTGAATACCCTTTACGGTCTCATCTCCCAACAATATTAGGAGACTTCCACAACAGTATAAGGTCTAAGTCTATTATGCTAGACATTTATTAATTATAACACTGTTAATACTTTAAGATTCCTATGTTGTTGCAAATAAAATATTTTTCATTTTTCATTTTTCATTTTTTCAATAAGGTCCATGCGGCCGCACTGAATAAAGTATTTTTTGAATTTTGAATTTTTTGAATTTTGGTACCTCGTTGTAAGTACCTCCTGAATGAAAAGCGTTTCCAGTCCGCCTCAGCCAAAAAATCTCTAGCTATACCACTGTAATCGGGCAAGCACCTCTGAGATTCCTGGACCATTGTCCCATTTGGACTAATCCTGTACGTCCTGTTATTTCCGAGATAAGCCGCGGTCAACGTGGTCTAATCCCGGACACTGGATTTATTTGTTCTCATTACGGTTGTTTTAAGCTTGGCATAATAATTGATGTGGCGAGCATTTCCAGTGATTTAGGGACATGGGTAACATAAATATGAAACCGTCAAAATGTGTGGGTGAAATTCTTGAAATGGAATTTCATTTTTAGCTTTCCGTTGACAAAGTGCTTACTAACTCATTTGTGTACAATGTTCCTAAATTTCAATTATTACTAACCCATTTGCCGCAGTGGGGTGCCGGCAAGAGAATATTGCGTCTCCCTTCTTACCCGTGGATGCAGTAAACATCTGTCATGGTACACGTTTAGAAGATGGTCAGCAGCGTCTTTCTGTAAAATTGAATTGAAATTGAATTACTGCGCTCGCCAACCTGCCTCCCAAGAGTTTGGCAACGCCTCATAATTCTTGCAAATTCAGGCCTATGTCCAGCAGTGGATGGTATAGGCATCCGTATGTGCCATCCGCCACGATTCCGCGCAAGTCCTATCCATCGTCTGCTAAAAAAAAAATGCTGGACAATTCACACATCATCATTTAGCTCCAAGCTAAGCCGAGCTTGTGTTATGGGTACTAGATGACTGACATCTCCTTTGTCATTATACTTAATACATTAAGGCTCGAGCCTTCTATAAAGATACATACTTTTTATTATATATAGAAAATAATCTAGAACTCTCTGAACAAATACCTGCAGATCGTATAGACATTTGTCCCGAGGCGGGAATCAAACCCGCAACCTCTTACGTCGCATGCTTACCTTCGTCCGTTGCGCCACACAGGACGCATGGCTCTATAAAAACCGTATTTGTAATAAAATAAATACATTCAGAACATTTACAGAAATGCTTTAAATGTGTAGCAACTTTTGTAATAACACAAGTTTCGGAAGAGTATTTGCTAAAGTTCGCTATAGGTACTAACTCAAACAAACTTTTATGTACCCAAGCATAATATGCTTGCTTTTATTTACATCCTTGTTATGGAGATTGTTTTATGATTTTATTTGGAATTTTGAGTAATAAAAATATTAACGATCGTAGAATTATCGTAGAATATATTGTACACAAATAAATGTCTGTGTTTTCAGGGTACAGAACTACAGATTACAGAACCACTAAAACGTTATAACATATGCAAAGTTAATATCCCTCCGTTCTAAAATCTAAACTTCTAACTTTAAAATCTGAAAAAATCATAGATTTAGTTTTAACCATGAACTTTCTAAAATAACTATATCGGCATTATTGTCGCTCAAATAAGTCATACCGGAATACCTAAGACCGAAAACTCATTTAATACTGTTAATCATATTTCACTTTCAAAATTAACGTGAGATATACTATTCATTTTTTTATTCGACGTTACAATACTACGTGAGTAATTCCCGTTTTTACAAAATGAACTGTTAATCATAGTTTGCCGTGGGGTGCCGGCAGTAGAATGTTGCCCTCTCTTGCCCGTGGATGCAGTAAAAATCTGCCAAGAAATACGATATGGGCAGCAGTGACTTTCCGTGTATCAACATTTCGTACTGCGCCGACCCGCCTGCAAAGCGTGGTGAGTATGGCAACAACCCCTCATGATCAGGACTTAGTGGTCGATGAATGCCTTTGTCCAGCAGTGGATTTCCTGCAGCTGGAAGAGAAGAATACAGTTTGGTAAACGTGGAAAAACATACACCAACTTTTAACAATAGGCCTACGGGTAACGGAACCCGCAGCGCGTGGCTGAACTTGCACCTGACCTAATTTATTTATTTATTAAAAGTACACTGACATCGAAAGTATTTACAAATTATATAAAAACACATGCATACAGGTATTTATCTGATACAGACGATAGTTGAAGTGTACATAGCTTACTCTATTATGTGCGTTAAGAGAAAAAAAAGAGAAAAAAGAAGAAGAATTAATATACAAGTCAACATAAAGATCAATTGAAAATATGACAAACATTACCAAAAAGAACCAAAGCTAAGACAATCAAAATATAAGGTAATATAATTTATTTTATTTGCATGAGATTTGTTGGATGATTTTGTTAAGGCAGTAGGGAAATTGGCGATTCCACCCACGAATCCAGGGCAACGCGCACCACGTCTCTAACGTACGGTTACAACCCACAGCCTAGAGCCCTTAGCGGCCGCCATGATTGGACTACTGACAGGCAATATTGGCTGCGTGATGGACGACACCCAGTGCGCTGAGACACTGCGAGTTAGATGTAGAGGATCGTGAGCTTTGTACGTCTTTGAATACGTTCCATATTTCTATGGCAATATCGGATAGTTTGTCCACAGAGCTGAGAGACTGTGAGTCAGATGTAAAGGATAGCTTCATACGTGTTTGACTATGTTCAACAGTTCTATAACATGAAACTACAAGCTAGTAAGGGAAAATCAGCTATAAGGCGATGCATTGGCTGTTTCAGAATGTTACCCCTTCTCTCTTGCCCATGTATTCAGTAAGAATCTGCCAAGGGATAACTCCGGAAGATGGGCAGCAGCGTCTTTCTGTGTATCAACATCCATTACTGCGCTTGTTAACCCGCCTGCCAGGTGTGGTGAGTGGCAACAACCCTTCAAGATCAAGTAAATACTTGGAGATCCATGAGGGAGGTCTTTGTCCAGCAGTGGACGTGGGCAGCAGACCTGTGGCTGATGATGATGATTCTTTTATCAATGCATTGCCCTAACCCGCTAAGTGAGTCAGTGGGCGGGAACTGGCGGCCTTCTGTGGCTTAGTAGCTGATGGACCGTCAATTATACCGTGACGAGCCGAGTACCGCACGAATATTCAACTAGCGAAGCGGCAGGGATGTTGGTCTCTAAGGGACGTTGGTAATGTTCTTACAAACGTCCTTAGAGACCATCATAACTGAAGAGATTTCTTATTAATAAATCATAATTTTCATCGTAAAACGTCCACTACTGAACCATGGATCTGCACATGGATATGAAAGGAGGGGTAACATTCTACTGCCAGCCCCACGGCAAATGAGGTGTTGTTTTCACAAAATCTATTATCCCCTTTCGCTTCCCATAAATCTCTTACAAAATGTTAATTCCCCGCCTTTGCGTAAAAACACCATAAAACTGCGACGTTGATAAAACGGGGCTTCCACATGACTGTGTCTTTCGTCATAATAAAGCTTCTATTTCCTTAAGGGCTGGAATACCTTTGCGCAGATTTCAGGGAAACCTTCTCCATACTTTTACTTGACTGATAGTATTTTAACAGCAAATAAAAGAAAATAGAAGCTAGCAGACACATAAAAATATTATGAATTTTACCTACCTTTTTTTTTTGCCGTGGGGTGCCGGCAGTAGAATGTTACCCCTCCTCTCCTACCCGTGGATGCAGTAAGAGCCTGCTAAGGGACACCTCCGGAAGATGGGCAGCAGCGTCTTTGTATATCAACATCCCGTACTGCGCTCACCAACCCGCCTGCCAAGCGTGGTGAGTATGGCAACCCCTCATGGAGATCCATGAGGGAGGCCTTAGTTCAGTAGTGGATAGTTTACGGCTGAAATGATGATGATGAACCTACCTTTTATGAACCGACTCAAAAACGGATGAGGGTCTCAAGTCGACGCGTATATAACTTGTTAAACATTCGCGATTTGTTAACATATTTTTTTTTTATTTTCGACGCGTATAGTTTTAGGGTTCCGCACCTCAAAAGAAAAAAACGTCTTAACACAATTTATGTGACATAAAAGCTTGTCGCGAGATTTACATAAATAAGGAAATTAAATAACTTGATCTAATTGATTTTAATGTTTTTTTCAAACAAAGTAAATACGATTGCCGTGGTGGCTCCGGCATAGAATGAGCCCCTCCTACTCTTCCCGGGGATGTCGTAAGAGCCGACTAAGGGATAATTTAATTTGACAGAGGATGGGTCGCAGCATCCATCTGAAGACCAACACAAAAACCTACTGCGATCTCCAACACGCCTGCCCAGCGTGGAGATTATGGGCAACTACCTCCAAATGAGCACAGTCAAAACAAAAAGGCCCCTAGTTCCCGGCCGCCCTGCCGTTCCTAGCCACGGTAGCGGCCATGGTAAAGGCAGGGCAGGGGGTGCGAAGAATCCCCGGGTTACGGTAGGCTACCAAAAACAACTGACTTTGGCGACGTATAACGGACGAACACTGCGCCTCGACGAACACCTGGCCCAACTTCAAACGGAACTAAACAACATAAGGTGAGCAGAATCGAGGATCAAAAGTGTTCAGCCAGACGCTTGGAAGGAGCCACTTAACGAAGTTGCGATCATCCGATGGCCGCATCGCCGTGTCAAAGCCGCAAATTCTTAGAGAGATCGAGGATTTCTATGGCCAATTATACGAATCCCAGGCTGCTCACCTGGAACCCCAAAATCACGATTCTAGAGCCACACTCACACGCCACTTCACAGATGAACTGCCGGACGTCAGCGCTGATGAAATTGATTTAGCTCTGAAGCAACTTAAAAACGGAAAAGCCCCCGGTGATGACGGCATCACAACTGAGCTTCTGAAAGCAGGAGGAGCCCCTATATTAGCTGAACTGCAAAAGCTCTTCAACTCCGTCATTTTCTGTGGGAGAACTCCGAAGGCGTGGGACAGGAGTATTGTGGTTCTGTTCTTCAAGAAGGGTGATAAAACCCTTCTGAAGAATTACAGACCTATTTCACTCTTAAGCCACGTCTATAAGTTGTTTTCAAGAGTGATCACAAATCGTCTCGCAAAAAGGCTCGACGAGTTCCAACCTCCCGAACAGGCTGGGTTTCGTAGTGGTTATAGTACCGTAGACCACATCCACACAGTGAGGCAGATTATACAAAAGTCCGAAGAGTATAATCAGCCCCTGTGTCTTGCATTTGTGGACTACGAAAAAGCCTTTGACTCGGTTGAGACCTGGACCGTCCTGGAATCCTTGCAGCGATGTCAAGTAGACTATCGTTATATCGAGGTGTTGAAATGTCTTTACAATTCTGCCACGATGAGTGTTCAAGTACAGGGCCAGCAGTCTAATCCTATACCATTGCGCAGAGGAGTGAGACAGGGAGATGTCATATCCCCGAAACTGTTCACTAACGCATTGGAGGATCTGTTTAAGACGCTGGACTGGAAAACAACGGGCATAAACATCAATGGCGAGTACATCTCACACCTACGATTCGCGGATGACATAGTCCTAATGGCGGAGTCGCTGGAAGTGCTACAGAAAATGCTGAATGGCCTAGCCGATTCTTCACGACGAATTGGACTCCAGATGAACATGGATAAAACAAAAGTCATGTTCAACAACCACATAAGTCCGGGTCCTATCATCGTTGCAGGTTTCCCACTCGAAGCTGTTCAAGAGTATATCTACCTCGGGCAGACACTGCAGTTGGGTAGAAACAACTTCGAGAAGGAAGCCAAAAGAAGAATCCAGCTGGGCTGGGCCGCTTTCGGCAAATTACGTCGAGTCTTAACGTCGTCCATCCCACAATGCCTGAAAACCCAAGTTTTCAATCAGTGCGTCCTACCTGTTATGACATACGGAGCCGAGACGTTGGACTAGTCCACCAGTTCAAAGTCGCTCAGCGAGCTATGGAAAGGGCTATGTTGGGTGTATCTCTGAAGGATAAAATCAGAAATGAGGTTATTCGACAGAGAACTAAAGTTACCGACATAGCTCTCAAGATTAGCAAACTGAAGTGGCAGTGGGCTGGCCACATATGCCGAAGAACCGATGACCGCTGGAGTAGACGGGTTCTTGAGTGGAGACCACGACTTGGCAAGCGTAGTGTGGGGCGCCCCCCGGCTAGGTGGAGCGACGACCTGCGAAAAGCGGCCGGCAAAAAGTGGATGCGGGTGGCCGAAGAACGTTCTCAGTGGCGCTTAATAGGAGAGGCCTATGTCCAGCAGTGGACTAATGTGGGCTGATGATGATGATGATGATGAAATACGAGTACCTGTATGATGCCAGTTAGACTTTTAATTTGATGTTATAAACGCTTTTAAGACCACAATATAAGTGGCTTTGCGACTTGATTACCATTATAAGTAAATGAGACGCATAGTGGCAATTTTATGATGCTTTGTGGGTTTGATCCGTGCCCTTATATAAATAGTGTACTTATAATGACATTGTAACAGATTTTACAATGCGTACAGCAATTTGTCCTCAGACAATTAAAATTATTTGTTTTTACATATATGCACGTTTTTCGAGGGGGGGCTTAACATAAAACATACAGCGTACAGCGCATGTTATTAAGTAACAGACAGAAATAAAACTATTTTGCACTAAGATGTACAGTATACAAATTGAAAACTTACCTTAGATATTTTCTATTTCTATTTTACTATTATTTTGAACACTGCACTTTTGAACTCATTGCTTAAACTCACATGTAAGTTGTAAGAGAATTGCGGAGCGCGTTACGATCCTGTTTGGTTCTGCTGTAAGAAAGTGTAAGTATACAAATATACTTAATAATTGTAATTGGCACTCTTCCAGTGCACTATAGGCACGTTACTAGTGCAAACGCACTTATAAAATAGTCCTCTAGGAGCCTAATAAGTGTAATTCGCACTCTTCCAGTGCACTATAGGCACGTTACTATTGCAACTCTCAGCAAGCCTTTTTATTTGTTATCTTTACTTAATATCTTCACGATTCAGAATGACATTACAAAGCTGACCATGCATTGTCATCCAAACAAAACGTGTATACAAAATTTCAGCTCAATTGGTTGAAGATATCTGCTTCAAAATTGAGTTGCAAGATTCCACCCGAACAAACATAGTTACATGATACATTCATACATACATGGCAAGTTAAATAAAAACTTGCTCTAACTCCGCCAAACGTAACATAAGACAAAAGAAAATTTAGGTTAGAGTTAGGTTCTTCTGTTCGCTTCTTTTCCTAACTCGCGTGCCATCTGAAGTGAACAGGTTCAATTATGTGTTTTATTTTATTAATTGTGTTGTTTTATTTTGTAATTTGTGACGCGCCAATAAGGTCCGTGCGGCCGCTTTGAATAAAGTTTTTATTTTTTTATTTTTAATGTTTTGAATTTTGTAAAAGTCTATTGATTGATAGATAAAAAATATTTGCAATAAACGTACCTTAATAAGTGTTTTATAAAATGACTTTTATTGTTCACCTCAACTAATTACCAATGTCCCAGGCACTGCAGCGTCCTGTTCAACATTATTTCCAGTTGCTGACGCTGTATAAATCATCTATAATAGATGTAAAGGCCTAACTAATTAAAAACTAATTTATCTCCAATTTAGCAACCTACGTGTTTTCACAACAAGAATACTACACATATATTTCCTGTGGGAAATTAAGAATTGACGATGTTTCTTACAATTATTTTTACCATACCATATGGTAGAATATTTTAATCAAAACTCTTAGCCTACTAATATGATAAGGGATGAGGGTGTAAATTTATCTCTAAACCACGTACGTCATTACTAAATGAGTAAGTAGATAGAGAGTAAAACGTCCACTTCTGAACACAGGCCTCCCTCATGGATCTCCATGGGGTACTTGCCATACTCGCCACGCTGGCAGGTGGGTTGATGAGCGCAGTACGGGATGTTGATACACGGATAAACGCTGCTGCCCATCTTCCAGAGGTATCCCTTTGCAGGATCTTAGTGCTTCCACGGGTTTGAGAGGAGGGTATCATTCTACTGCCGGCACCACACGGCAATTACCTTTGTTTTTAGGTTAAAAGAATTTTACTTCTCATAAGAGCTAAGAATTTTTCTATTTTAAAATCTAAAATGCTGCTGAAAAGAGGGTTGCCTTCGATTTCCCTGGGATTCCACCATCAGACCCTGTCTTGAATCTTATAGAACCACTTCGAAAGTACACACTTTAGAATAAAAAAAGATTTTTCATATCTACTAGACTGGTAAAAAAATATATATATCGGACATAGAAACTCCTCATTTTTAAAGTCGGTAATAAAAAGTATATTGTAGAACTTTATTTACGTTTATTTACTAAACTTCCACAATATACTTTTATTTGTATACGGAGCCGCGAAAAAAACTATTTCTCTTTGTTAAGAAAACTTGGGAGTTTTCTTGACTTTCCCTTGTTTTTGTCATTTTTAAACTTTCGCGATCAAAAAACATTATTAAAACACATTTATAGGTCATTTACGCGATAAATACTGTAATAAATAACAATAATACAGGATAAATGTGTTTAAATAAATAATTGACATTGTTTAAATAGCAATATTTTTATTTGCTGCATTTTAATAGGTACGTACATTTTGTGTTTGTAACTTGGAGTAGGTAACATAATATTACATGAAGCAAATTCTCATGGAGTTTGCTCCTTAAAATTTTCAATGAAGTAAAATCATAAAAAGTCCCCGTTGAATTTAACAGCTCAATTCGCTTATCTGCGACGTTTTATCTCTGTCTAACATACATTTCGGCTTACATAATACTTTAACAAAATAAGCGTACAACCACCAGTACAACATCGAGCGATACAATGCAAACTGACACGCATCCTGTTTCTAACGCGTTTAGCGTTATGCATTGCTGCTACACTATGGCACATAAGACAAAGTAGGGAACGGTGCGCGTGATCTACGCCATTCTGGGACGTTTTTCAGTGTAAATACAGAACCGCGTGTTAAATAATTCATAGGCCGTGCGTCTCGCTTATCGCGTCATTTTTCATCGTTCCCGGTTGATCCGTCATAATGTGACATAAGGTTACGCAGGGAACTTAATATGAAACGAGGCACTCCTTTAAGGTTTTAACAAGACTTTAAGAAGGGTCCGAACATTTTCCGACCAAAAAAGGGAGTCGGCGTGTATATGTAATACGAAGACTCTCAGCAGCAAGATTCTCAGCAAGCCCTTTCATTAGGTACCCATGTTGTAGGAGTCCATTAAAATATATAATAAAATATAAAAAAATAACTAGTGCACCATCTTGTGTGTTCCGCCATTTTGGATTCAGAGTGACGTAAATTATTTTTTTGAGTTATTCTCAGCAAGCCCTTTCATTTGATACCCATATTATAGAAGTTCATTAAAAATAAGTAGTCCGCCATCTTGGGTGTTCCGCCATATTGGATTCAGGGTGACGTCATTTAATTTTTTGAGTTATCCTCAGCAAGCCCTTTCATTTGATACCCATATTATAGGAGTACATTAAAAATAAATGTTGGATTAAGAGTGACGTCACATAGCTGACCATACATTGTCATCGAAAGAAAACATGTAGGTATACAAAACTTCAGCTCAATTGGTTGAAGATATCTGCTTCAAAATTGAGTTGCAAGATTCCGCGAACAAACATAGTTACATAAACATACATACATACAGGGCAAGCTAAATAAAAGCTTGTAAAAAAATCCGAAGCAAACGAATATAATGATGTTTATTCAATTTAAATGTGTTTTGTTTTTATTTTGTAAACTGACTATTCTAAGTAGCTTTCGCTCTATTGAATAAACACTAATAAACTCATTGACCTTGACATAAGGGTTCCTTTTCACCATTTAGGTCCCGAACCCTAAGAACGACATAAATTTATGACATTAATTGATTCAGGCGTAACTTTGCAGAAATACATTATAATTATCTAAATAAAAATCTAATATTTAGATATTACGACTTACATTTACATTTTGGTCCTTTTAGAAGAATTATCACAATAGGACTCACAATTCCTGACCCAGTTACTGGATGGAGAGTTGAGGAGTTCGTGAGTGCTCTTCGGCATTGTGACGTCACACACTCGAGGAGACCGGACAGCGCTGACCTCCGTAGGATAGTTTAGGTAATTGCTGGAGAAATATGTCTGTTGTTAGTATTTTTCAAAACTACAAAGCCATCCTTCTAGTGCAAAAGGCAGTTCACAATACTGTATAAGTTGTCATATAGTAATTTGTACAAAGCCGAAAAGTTCTCGAGTGTAGGTAATAGTTTATGAAAGTAATCAGATAATTATATAACCATTTATTTAATAAAATACGCAAATTGAGCAAAGAACTTTTTATTGAGACAGTAGCAGTAAAAGGCAGGGACATGGAAAATGTAAGTAGTTTATAGTTCACATAATTGAAACTAGATGGCGTTGGTCTTGTGTTGCAATTAATTATTTCAACAGTAGGCCACGGACCGGCAAGAGCACGTCCACCTACAAGATAAGATAATTTATTGGTTTATCAACAAACATAAATTTTCATACAAAAAAATAGATTGCTTAGATCGAAGATGTATTTCCTGTGTGGATGACATAGGTGCCCAAACTAGGATAATACCCTCCGCTGGATGTAAAATTTCCATGAAATAGTTTTTTAATTGGATAAACTATTTAGGTACAGTCAGACAATTAAAAAAAAAAAAAAAAAGGAATGAATTATCTTAAAATTAAATAAAAATCTATCTATTAGGAATTGCCGTGGGGTGCCGGCAGTTAAATGTTTTTCATAATTTCAGCCGTAAAACGTCCACTACTGAACACAGGCCTCCCTCATGCATCTCCATGAGGGGTAGTTGCCATACTCACCACGCTTGGCAGCTGACCCTGCTGCCCATCTTCCGAAGGTATCCCTTAGCAGGCTCTTACTGCATACACGGGCAAGAGAGAAGAGGCAACATACTACCGCCGGCACCCCGCGGCTCACGCCAACCCTCATAATCTGGGAGATCCAATGTCCAGCAGCCTCCTACGGCTGAGATGATGATGATGCAGCATACCATAGCTACAAAAGGCTGTCTGAAATATCCCGGGTCTCGCCTGGGGCGTAATAAATAAACAAAATTATAATGTAGCGCGCAACTAGCTCGAGAGTTAATCGAGTTATGTTAGGAACTTCGTGTTTCGGCTATTCAGGCAGTTTATTAACATACGAGGTCACAGGGGGCGGGATAAAATAGTTTTAAAGGCACTTCTGACAGTTTAAGATGAACTGTGTCATATGCGGCTTCGTATCCTCTTCCTAATGGCTTCAAGTTTCCTAGTTTGTGTGTGGTCAGCCCCCGTGTCGGCTCGACGAAGAGGACAGGAACCGTCTATGTCGTTATCATCATTTCAGCCTGAGAACTGTTGTGGTCCACGTCCACTGATGCGGCCCCTCATGAATCCCCAATATCACAAGGGGGCTGTTGCCAGACTCGCCACGCTTGGCAGGCGGGTTGGCGTGCGAAGTACGGGATGTTGATACACGGAAAGACGCTGCTGCCTATCTTCCGGAGTATCCCTTGGCAGATTCTTACTGAATTCAGGGCAAATAGGAGAGGCAACATTCTACTGCTGGTACGTCACGGCTAAAAGCTCTTTTATTTATGATGGAAATCCTTCTTTTCATGTAATACATTGCATGCTGTTAAGTTGATTATGGAAGGACTATATAAATAAATCTTAAGCTAAAGGCTTAAGATTTGAAGGAATATCGATATACATCATACCTGCCATGGGGTGCCGGTAGTAAAATATTACCCCTCCTCTCATGGCCGTGGATGCAGTAAGTGCCAAAGGATACCTCCGGAAGATGGGCAGCAGCTTCTTTCCGTGTATAAGCATCCCGTACTGCGCTCGCCAACCCCGCCAAGCGTGGTGAGTATGCCAACTTACCCGTCATGGGGATCCATAATAATAATAAATAAATAATAAATAATGCTGGACAAATCACACAGCATCATCTAGCCCCAAGCTAAGCAGAGCTTGTGTTATGGGTACTAGATGACTGATATACTTAATACATTATAGTACATAGATAGATATTTTTATTATATATAGAAAAACACCCAGAACACCCTGAACAAATATCTGCAGATCGTACTGACATTTGTCCCGAGGCGGGAATCGAACCCGCAACCCCTTGCGTCACAGGCGGACCTTCGCCCGCTGCGCCACAGAGATCCATGAAGGAGGCCTGTGTTCAGTAGTGGGCGTTTTACAGCTGATGATGATGAAACTAACATGAGTAGAACTAAGATTTTTTTTTGTTGATCAAGTTAAAAATATGTGTATTTTATTTTATTGATTTTTACTGGACACTATGCCTCATGCCGGGCCTTATATTTGCGAATCCTCCGCCAATATTTAGTAGAGCTTTCCTTCGCAAACTGTTGTTTCCAATCTACTGGATCGTTAATTACTGATCGAGTAAATGCCCGGCATGCGGCAACACTGTACGCAGGTTATAAAGCTCCATAGCCAAATGGAGGGCTATATAGAGATGGCAATATGGGATGGATACACTCTCTGCACTCTGTGTGAACAGGTTGTGCCGGTAATGGTAAACACTATATAAGTAAATAATCAATCAACGAATCATTTATTTTTTAAAACCTTAATAACATATAACATATTTACCGTAGTTATCAAAACCTTACCCCCGTGCTAGTTAAAAATCTGTGTCTCTCCAACTACATGCACTTATAAACATACATTACAAAGGTTGAACAATACCATAGATAGGTATATTAAAATAGATACAGTTTATAAAATACATTAACACCTAAATAGACTTATAATTAGCACATCACTTTTATCGCGTCCGATGTGATGACACGCGCGCGGTGTCTTGTTTCAGGCGGCCGATGAACTTCCTAAACAAGACACCTATCGGCCAGAATGCAGCGTCCATAAATGTCGAAAGCTGCTTCGTAAGTACTGTCACCATATATGAATTAAAATTCACTTTACGGCGAGATTCCAACTTCACGGCTCACATGGAGAAACCAGTATTCTGTTTCACGTATTCTACAATACCTTCTGCTGTCACGGTGTAGTGGACGCGTGAAATGTAGAGTTGCGAGGTAGGTACCTCGGCATGCAGGGTCGTCAGTCTCTGTACGATAGGAGCGGCAGTGCCATACTGATTACGAAAAGTGGTTTTTTTCTTTTTCCTTTCCATTAGAATGAAACCATCCTTGTCGCAGCGGTCGTTTGTAGGATTCGGAAGCAAAGCGCTACGCTTAGGCTCGCGGCGCTTTGGCTTCATCCTCTTAGTAGTGGAAGGCTCTTCGCACGCAGAGGGGCGTTGCGCGGGACGAGCGTACTCGCGGTGGCTCGTGCTCAGCTGCCGGCGGCGATGCTGAGGTCGACATAAAGCAACACTCTGACACGTTTAGCTGTGCGCCTCGCCCTACGTTGATGTTGGACGCCTCAGGTGACCCAAATACCGCAGCGGAGTTTCGCAACACTGCAACTTCGGTATGCAGGTCGGTGATGGTACTGTAAACAGCTTTCAACTTCAACTCCATGGCGTCTAGGCGCTCGTGGAGAAACGTAAGGAGTTCACTTGCCACGAATTCTTCGTCAGAACTCATGGCAAAACACGTGCAGCGGACAATGGCGCGCGGGTCGCGATTGTGTACATCCGAAACGATGCAATGACGTGCGCTCGGTCGAGCGGCCTGCACTGCACTCTAATCGCAATCATCGTCATCATCATTTCAGCCGTAAAACGTCCATAACTGAACACAGGCCTACCTCATAGATAGCTCCATGAGGGGAAGTTGCCATACTCACCACGCTAGGCGGGTTGGCGAGCGCAGAACCGGATATTATTACACGGCAAGACGCTGCTGCCCATCTTTCGGAAGTATCCCTTAGCAGGCTCTTACTGCATCCACGGGCAAGAGAGGAGGGGTAACATTCTACTGCCGGCACCCCACGGCAAATCGCAATAATGCTGGTCAACTAGCTCATCTAACTCCAAGCTAAGCAGAACTTGTGTTATGCGTACCACGATGATATACATATTACATACAATATATAGATATTATTTTACTTTTTATAGAAAAACATCCAGGTCACCCTGAACCAATATCTGTAAATGAACGGCATTTGGGCGACACACACGCCACTGTACGCAGGTTATATAGCGCCATTTATACATTATTATTTTTATTTATATAATCGTGTAGTTATAATGTAGACCTAAGTATATTTATATTCATAAGTTAGTTATATACTTGTTTGTTCACATAATCATCACTTAATTTAGTAATATATATTAATTAGAACAGTAACCTAGTATTGCGTATAAAATATTCGATATTTCAAACTTTCTCTCCCTTCATCTCAAAGTTGTGTGGATGTGATGAAATCCAAACAATCATTTTTGTAATCAACTGTGGTGTAACGAATACAACTATTAAATGTAAATATATTTATCCGTGGAGCGAGGGCCTGGTGACCTGTACCACAGGTTTCTTAAACCTTTTTCAGGCGCCAGTCTCTCACAATGCAGGTTAATTATAACAGTACCTTATGAACTTGTAGATTACCTCTAAGAACTATTGTGAGAGAAAAATAAACTTTTTATTTATTTATACACTCTCTGCACTCTATGTATGTGTATGTTGTGTTGGTAATGGAATTGCACACCATCAAACTTTAATTAAATAATGCTGGAAAATTCACACAGCTTATTCTATGTAGTAACATATCTAGCTCCAAGCTAACCGCTCGTTTGGTTTTGGTCAGTTTACTTACCAAGATTTTTTAGCCTTTGTTTAGTTTTGGTTAGTAAACTGACCAGTGAGTCATCGTTCCACGAAAACAATTGTTATTTTTAAACTATAGCTATAAAATATAACTATAAAATATACGGTAGTGTAGCTTTATATAACTAGAAGAGTTTGTGTTATAGGTCTAGTACCTATAACACAAGCTCTACTAGCATCTGACTTATAAACTTAATACATCTGCGCCATAGATGTCGTCAAATTTGCGAATACTCCGCTAATATTTAGTAGAGCTTTCCTTCGCAAACTGTTGTTTCCAATCTACCGGATCGTTCATTATCGAGTAATTGCACGGCATGCGGGAGACATGCGTGCCACTGTACGCAGGTTATATAGCGCCATTTCCAAATGTAGGGCAATATTTGATGACGCGTCTTATACATATAAAATTATGGGCACATGAGACCTTAAACTCTGTTTCGGGGTGACGGGCGCACAATGCAGCGTTGATCACGTGCTTAGTGAAAGTGATCACCGCGGCATTGCAATTGTTATAGATAAGAGGTTACCGCTTAACATCAGGTGGGCCTTCGGTTTGTCTCGTCATTTGGTATTATAAAAAAAACTGCACTCTCTGTAGAAGGTTGTGCTGGTGATGGAATTGCACGCCATCAAACGTTAAATAAATAATGCTGGACAATTCCAAAATTTGTATTGGTTGGAAATGGAGGTCAATGTGTGATGACGCGTATTATACACTCTCTGCACTCTCTGTACACAGATTGTATATCTCTCTAGTTGGGTATTTTTCATAGGAAAAAGCCACCGCAGTTGACGTGAGCAATTCGATTGCTCAATAAATGTTCCATTGTTGTCGCATCTTAAAGCTCAGAGCCCACTTATTCTCACGTAACGAGCGGAGGCGACCCACTGCATTTCGGAGATTAACTCTGCGACGTTCTGTTGTGACGTAAAACGCGGCGAATATGGCTCTCTTCAATATTTCAGTAAGTATAATGGCTTTGTTGAAGCACCTTATGATGTCGCTTGATGTAGGTATAAAGATGTTAGTGTACGATTTAAACAGGGCGTGTGATTATTAGCGCATTGACGATGAAAAATATAGGTTTTAGTGTTGGGAAGAATGAATATATGCAAGGAAACTATTAAACGCGAAATGAGTTAAATCGAATGAATATATGCAAATAAACTATTAAACGTCATTATCATCTCAGCGGTAGGACTTCCACTGCTGGACATGGCGACTCTGTCTGTCACTAATGGATCTCCAAGTAATGTACATGAGGCGTGATGATCTACCAAGCGTGGTGAGTATTTTATTTTATTTTACACATTTTAGGAAAACAAACAGCTAGCCTTAAAAACAAATAGTTCAATTAATGCATGTAGCCGGTGCAACCAGTACATGCGCATGGCAGTGATGGCCAATTATAACTTTCCACAGGAAGAACAGTTACATATGAAAAAATCGAGGGTAGACGACTTATGGATTATTATAGGAGAAACAAAAAAAAGAATACTACATTTACATGATGTCAGAAAATAGGCATGATGACAGAAAAAAACAAAGTCCTGTCTACTGCGTCAAACAAATAACAAAAAGAAAATGAAAATAAAAACTTTTTCTTATAATAACATTATATCTGCTTATAGACACGCATCCTTTCCCCTTTCAATACATTTAGATAAAGCGCATTATAGTTTTAGAGTTTATAAGTGGGATGTCGTGACGCAATAACCAATCATAAGATGTACTAAGGCGTGACGTCGCGTCACGGCATTTCGACTCGAATGTATTTTGCTAAGGATAAATGTAAAAAAGATGAAAAACTACGCGTCCAATACTATCCGTCAATTTACAAGACGGACCTAACACTAAAATGAAGTTATGTAGCTAGCCCATTCAGATAAGTAAATAATTTTAAATGTTAACACAATAATGTTGCTCGCTTAGCAAGCTTACATGCAGAAGTGTTGAATAGATCGATATCAATATTTATATTTGCCAACGAGTTGAACGAATTTCTGGCTCTTAAAGAGAATGAATTTTGCCTGTAGTTCGTTTAAATCATAGGTACATAAAGCAAGCTAGACTTTCTCAATGCAGCGTTATTTGTACGAAACCCTAATTGTTCAAGAAGATCCGGACAGTCGACATTTCCATTACATATGTTTACGAGGTAATCTAGGTCAGCTATCTGTCTACGCTTGCTAAGTGGAAGGAAATGGAATTGAAAAATGAAAAAAAAATGAAAATGAAAAAATATTTATTTAGCAAATTAAAAGTTATACTTACTTAAAATTATGTTATATCTAGTGGTTTCCTCACTAGGCAAAGCCTGTATCGAGGAAACCTGTTCATTACTATTTATACAGAACAAAAATGCTACTTGTTTATGTGATATGATATGCTTATAAGAAATATAAATATATATATATATATATTAGATTAGGTATCTACTTACTTACAAAAATAATAATATATACTTAAATAAATATTTTTTTTTTTTTTTTTTTTTTATTTGCCGCACCTACATATATGTTTAATCAGGTTCTATAATGTAGGTATCTTAAAAATCTTTTTGGAAAAGATTCGAGTATAAGTGTCGTAAATGGAAGGGGGATAGGGAGGCCTTTGCGCTGCAGTGGGACGAAAATGGCTAATAATAATAATAATAATAAGTGTCGTAGATCGGGTTCCAAACCTGCTATGCGTGCTCAAGATGACTACGTACTTAAGCACAGTATAGAATTTTGGAAGTCTTTACACTGATGGCAACAACCCCTCATGGAGCGATCCACCAGTGGACGTCCTAAGGTTGAGATTAAGAAGACTTATACTAATGAAAGCAACTAGACTCAAGACATTTCTGCAGATAAAGCAAATATGTTACCGTCTTCTCACCGCCGGTATGTATTAGTGGATATGTGCGCAGCTTTTAGCACTAAGTGCAGTTTCATGCATCCTTATTTTTAGCTTTAGAATTTACGGGCGCCGTAAAAGGTTTAAAAGGTTTTTGGAAATGAATGCAATTTGGGGTAATTCGGGCTCGGCGCTCGCCGCGAATGAATTATGGAGGGTGAGAACGCCGCTTTTAAACTATCACGCTGTTGTTGCTTTTATCAGCAGGTCTACCACGAGTTTTCACAATTTATACTAGCTAGCCGTGAGGTGCCGGCAGCAGAATGTCCTCTCATGACCGTGGTTGCAGAAAGAGCCTGCTAAGGCATAGGTACCTCCGGGAGATGGGCAGCAGCGTCTCTCCGTGCATCACGAACCCGCCAGCCAAGCGTGGTGAGTATGGCAACTATCCCTCATGGAGATCCATGATGGAGGCCTGTGTTCAGAAATGGACGTTTTACGGCTGATATGATGATGATGCTCACTAGCGATTGTAGGTAAAAAAATGAATGAAAGCTTATGCAGCACCTCAAGTGGACAGTTTGGTACTAAAATATGCAGTAAACTATACTGTGGTTTGGGCTTCATTTGCATAGAATTTGGTACCATGAGTTACAAATCTGACAGATGTTATAGTAACGCAGTATTATTACCGTAGTAACGGCAGGCGATCTAACAGTGACAACTTATGGTAAACACACTGGAGGCGTATTTGTTTTTAAACGACTTCAAAAAGGACAGAGACATAGACATTTATTTAACCACTAAAATTAACACATATCCAGAAAAATACAATTGAAAGAAGGGAAAATATTTTTGACACACACACGTTTTATTATATTTTGTATGTGTTGTACATACAAAATATAATAAAACGCACACAATAATCAAATTAGGTGCACTATGGTCTATGTTCTAAAAGTTTTAACATTACATAAACAATGCAACGTGGGGTCAAAAAAGCCTCATTATTACCACAATCACATAGTGCGGTTGAGGCGCTGATATTGATTTGAACAAAATACAAAAACAATAATAGACACTGTCTTAAAGTACATAAAAAACAGACTTAATTATAATATTAGAATACTTACAAGAGAATCGTGCACTATTTAACAAATTATTCCAGACAACCCAGTTTTTTTTTAAATTATGTGATCTTGGTTAAGTTGTAAGTGTTTTTTGTTGTGATTTCGTTTTTTCTTTTTTTTTCAATCGTAAAATACATATATTTTTTGGTTAAAAATAAATAAATTAAATCTAAATCATTATATGTAGGTATTTATAATGTTTTATGAATTTTGATTTTAAAAGTCTAAAAGGTGGTGGTATATTATTCCAGCACTTGGTTGCCTGGTATCGAAAACTGCCTCTGAATGCAACAGTTTAATGTAACAGTTGTATTAATGTTACAGTGGCACGAATCGCCCTTTTTTGAAGGACAAAGATCGTCTGTATATCGGCCGCCCTTCCCCAGAGTAGAACACCATATGGTTACGGATGCAGTTACTGTCCCAGTACCGGGGTAAAATAATCATTGTATAGCCATAGTTTGCTTTTTTTAATTTTAACGTTTAACACTTGAAGATATCAACAATAATGTAAAAACCAACAATCTAGAAACTAAACGCGACTTAAAGTAAGTATTGTATAGTAGTAACAAATTCACCAATATAATAACAGTTATGTTTTAATTTATAATATACGGGGATAATCTTTTAAAAACTTTTAAAAGTCATAACATCTTACGTTCATGAACGAGAAATTTTGTCATCATATTAGAAAGAATATAAGACAAGATTAAATTTGAAGTACCCGACCCCGTCCTCAGAGTGTTTTCAAATATAGACATTATTACTTTCCGGGTCACAAGACCCTTAGGTCACTAGTGACACATGTCCATGCGGTACACTAACCTCACATGTCCTGTGATACGGGACCCTAACCTCACGTGCACTAATTAAAATCGAGGCGTAGGGCTGTCAAGCTCATGCCCTACCTTTGTCTGGCTAAATGTCAAGACTCTATAATAGGAAACTTATGTACAGGCAGGCGTTCGTCATTCGCTCAAGACCACGCGTTATACATACATATGTCTACCGCTTCGTGTACTGTCGAGGATACAAGCGGCAGTCGGCTGCCACACGCCCACCTGAGCGCACGCACGGCACGTTTGCTGCGCTAATTCATAGAAATTAAGCTCTGTAATCTGTGGTACAGGCCACAACTACAAAGTGTACGATCATGTAAAGGCATACCTAGGTATCGAGGATCTTTTTAAGATTTATTTGCTGTATGATTCGTAGGCATAACCAGTGCCGGTTTTAGCACTACTAGCGCCCTGGGCGAGATTTATACGGCGCCCCCTAACTGCAATTTAAACCCATATGAAAAAAGGAAAAAGATATAATGAAATTACCATTTATTAAAAGAAATAACCATTTATTTAAAATAAAACTCATAAAATTTTACTTTTCTAGCCTTTCTGTCGGCGAACTCTTTTATTATTTTATCGAAATCGAGGTTTTCAGCAATTTCATTCTCGTTTGACAAAGTTGCCAAGTTTGTCAATCGGGATTGCGATATTGTCGATCGCAGATAGGTTTTTATCAGCTTAAGCTTAGAAAAACTCCTCTCCCCACTAGCAACCGTTACAGGTATAGTTAATAATATGCGCATTGCTATCCATACATTTGGATACAGCTCTTGTAAGTTGCGATCTTTGATAAAATTTAAAACAAAAACAGCGGTAGCCACATTCTGATCAGGCAAAAAAGATTTCAGACTTATGAGTTCATCACGCAACATACACCCATCTATGTATATCTAATTTAGAGTCTACAGTTAATTTCAATTGGAGATCACCACAGAGTTTGACAAGGTCAGGTTTTTCCGGAATCTGTTTTATATTGTACAAAGAAGACCAATATTCAGAGTACTCATTTAACTGTTCAAATCTTTCATTGACTGAGATTAATGTAGTGTCCAAAAGGCAGTTGAAAAATTCAATCTAATTTTTTTTACCGGAGAAGCTATAGGTTCATCGCGGGCTGTTTCACCAGCTTGACGCTTAAGTTTCCAGTTCCAGTTCTTCAGCCAATTCCTTCGCCATTAAAATGGCGCTTTTGAAGCCTTTATTTCTATATTCTTCCAAGAAAGTGCAGCATTTTTTCAACAGTTCTGTGCATTTACCGAGATCTGTGTCTGTTGATTGCAGAGATTTACTAACGATATTAATTTGAAAAAGTATGTCATACCAAACGACCAATGACACTATGAAGCTAAAATATTTTAGCTGTTCGGCTAGAGTAGTATCCTCATGAGAGACTTGTATGAATGAATCACTTTATTGTACACCAAAATCAAGAGAGAATGAAATGAAATGTGTACTTGAACATCAGTTTTCTGAGTTTCAATAGCTAAAGTAATTAAAGCATCATAGATGGCACTAATTTGATAACGGACTGCTTTAACACTGCTGATTCTTGCTTCCCAACGTGTGTCACTGAGCTTTTTTATAGTAGGTGTATAATC
The DNA here is from genome assembly GCA_963082625.1 of Pasiphila rectangulata. Lineage (NCBI taxonomy): Eukaryota > Metazoa > Arthropoda > Insecta > Lepidoptera > Geometridae > Pasiphila > Pasiphila rectangulata. The sequence continues at coordinate 827,575 of OY720246.1, read as the reverse complement.
CCAAGTGATCGGTAAGAATTTTCCATCGATGAACAGAAGCTGAAAACTATGTGAACAACCTCTGAAGTACCCAAACAAAGTAGGTAACTGATTTTACGGATGACTTAGCGGCATCGCAGAGTACGAGATTGTAGCTGTGACAGCCACACGGTACGTAAACAGCTAAGGGATTTATATCCAGAATTCTCTTTGCGCCTGCGGCGCCCCTTTATATCCGGCGCCCTGGGCGGTCGCCCAACCGCGCCCTACCCTAACGCCGCTACTGGGCATAACAATAAAATAAGTATTTTTGATAATCATTCAAAAATTTTTTTTTATTGAACAAAACTTTTTACCGCCATTTTCCGAACTCCTAAGTAAAAAAAATCATAAAAATAAAAGTCCTCTATTATTTTATGTGCAATCAGAAAAGATATTCATAAACATAATACTTTTGCCAGAAAAAAGATAGATACACTAGCTTTGTTACAAGCTTTTATTTATTTATTTATTTATTTTATTAAATATTATTATTTATTTTATTATTTAATTTGCCACGTAAGTATGTATGTATTGTTGAATGAAAGACAGACGCAGCAGCGATACCAGTTTATTCATCAGCGGACGACAAGGAAAAGAGAGCTGTACATCATGTTTTCTTAATTTATAGGCTTGTTCTATTACCACCTTCACTTGGTCGGGCCTACCGACATTCGTCATGCCGGCCCTTCTGCGACAGATGGCAGCACTAGTCTTAACGTATCCGATTCGTAACATTTCTTATAAATTATTTTAATTGTGGCCACACTGTGACAGATACCATGGAATGATTTAAAACGAAATGTCAACGTCAAGACCAGCTGTCACAAGTCAGTTGTTTACATTTGAAAATATCAATTATATTTAATGCATGAGATTGCGGTTAAAATATTGTAAGAGTTACTATTAATGACAGTAAATAACATGAATAGTGAATACTAGGTTACAAAAAGGTGCAAAGCTTGCTTTCAGACATAGTGAATACATGGATTACTGAATTTATTTAAAATGATGGCTTACACTCGGCCTTTCCTGACAAATGGTTACGCCCTCGGAACAGTGTTCTAATAGAAAAGATAATACAAAGGGCCTTTCAAAATAACCTTTTGAAACAAATTAAAATAAAAGTTTATCATAATCAGCAAAACATTTTGACCAAATTTACAATTTAAAACCAGAAACTTAAAAATTAACCATCACATCACATTCGATTTCACATCCGCAGTCGGCCTTTCCTGACAATATTACGTCCTCGTAATGCATGTAGTACACAAATTTAATGAATACTAAATACATTTATACAATATTTGTCTTTTGCAAATGAACCAGTGCTTATTGTGATCTAATTAAATTTCTTATGCTATGTTTACACAGGTCTTGATTTTCATTTTGTGGTATTTATAGAGTACAGTAGGTATATACCATATAAATTATTATTCTAAAACAATAAATGACAATTATAGTTGGCTAAAATAAACATTTGCTATCATAACATTTTGTTTTATTTGCTTACAGATTCAGATAACAGTGGGACAAACCCGTTTTATAATAGTGGGACAAACCCATTTTATAACAGTGGGACACACCCGTTTTATAACAGTGGGATACACCCGTTTTATAACAGTGGGACACACCCGTTTTATAACAGTGGGATACACCCATTTTATTAAAGTGGGACACACCCTTTTTATAACAGTGGGACACACCCGTTTTATAACAGTGGGACACACCCGTTTCATAACAGTGGGACACACCCGTTTTATTAAAGTGGGACACACCCGTTTTATAACAGTGGGACACACCCGTTTTATAACAGTGGGACACACCCGTTTTATAAAAGTGGGACAAACCCGTTTTATAACAGTGGGACAAACCCTTTTTGTATCTGCGGGACAAACCCTTTTTGTATCTGCGGGACAAACCCTTTTTGTATCTGTGGGACAAACCCTTTTTGTGCATATAATATAATTGCTTTAGATTACCTGTTAATAATAATTCAATTATAATTACGAATATACGAAAATTTAACATAGCAACCTCCTACAAAATTATCAATATCAAAATAATATATTTATAGTTTTCTAGAGGTAGATCAAAGTAATGAATTATTTAAAGGTTTAACTTCATTTACATACATTGCATTAATACCTGTACAATATTCATTAGTAAGACAACATAATTTGGTATTACTCTTTTACTACAGATAGTATTGTAAATATCTTTTGTTTGAAAAAAAACAGTTGCTCTAATTTATACTCTTATTTTTATATATTTTACTCAAATATCAATATTCACCAACAAAATAAAGTACTCATTGTTCAATAACATAAACGATGATTTATAAAAACTGTGTCGCAGTCGCACACTTGTCTACAACCAACTAATTGTTATAACATTATCATAAACATTTATTTCTTTACAGATACCAGCATACTTTTCTAAACTTGTTTTTAATTATTATTCTATGTTCATCATTATAATATATTCTTAAATTAAAATATATATATTTTTTTGTAGTAACATTTTGTGCAAGAGCTCGGAGTTGTGGTATGTTTATTAATTATCATTTATTTAGTAAATTGATTTTAAAGTAGGATCTAACTTCGAAGGTATGGATATTTGTTAGTAGTGCTAGTGTATGGGGTGTTGATACCCTTGTGTACCCACAGATTCTCATCAATGTATATTATTATATATATATATATATATTTTTTAACATCGCACTAAGAGATACCAAATACCTAGAACAGTTTGACTATTCAATTTGCCTATTTATGCGAGAGCATGTCACAGAATTCAAAATATGCCTTATTTGTTTGCTGTTATAAATCGATTCAAAATCATTACTGGTTAAATCTTTATCTGTGCTATATAACTGCCGGATCACATACTTGACCCCCCTAGCCTATTCTCTAAAAAATAGAAAACTAACTTAAAATCATGGCTGGTCGAGAAGGCGTTCTACAATGATGATGATTTTGTGCCTATAATTTGTTGACATGATTTAATTTATTAACTGACATTGACGAATTTATTATTTTATCAACTATTATACTGTTTTACTTGTACCTATCTATTTGATTTGACTTGTGCCCAAAATATATTGCTTCATTTTACATATAATATTTTGTCTAATTAAATTTTTGCTGAATGGTTGACCTCATAATTTTTTTAATTGCCTTGTCATAAGTAATATTATTATTTGAATTAGAAATGTTTAACCTATAACGATTGTTGTTACCAATAATTTGATTATGTTGATTATTCTTTACCTTTAGAAAATAAAACTATCGAAAATAACTTTCTACCTTATAAAGTGCCACGTGGTTCATGTAAGTCTGTTGGTGTAGTACCTACACTTTTAATAACAGATCACTATCTATAGTACTTGAAATCATTTTACTAGGTGTAATCATAGACACTCACTCAAATTGGACACCACACACACAAAAGATTAAATCCAAATTATCAAGCTTGACATACGCACTCCAAAAAAAAAAAACTGATTTAAACGTTCCCTTGCAATTTATTACGCCTACTCAAATAGCTACATATCTTAATCCTTTATCTTATTAAGGAATAGCACCCATGCATAGGTGGTCTTTATGCAACAAAAGAAATATGCAAATCTGTTTGAAATAATAAACAATTCTATAAAACTCGTGCGGGAACCTACACAGCTTACTCATTACGTTATAATAATAAATTAACGTTAACTTTTTTTTTAAATGAAACTGCATTCATCTAGTCCATATGCTATGTCGATAAAAATATAAATTATAATACATTCTATTTAAAAAAAAAAATGAGATTAATTAAAGACCCATATTCATAAAAACTAAAAAAAAAATCCTAATAAATGAAATGTTATTATACGATCGATGAATACTTTGGTAATAATCTTTATTAACGCTCTAGTTTGTATTATATTAACAATTTTTTTTTTTTTTTGACTTACATAAACCTGACCTAGATATTTAACTTTTAAATGACACAAGTTTAACTCTCACGATTACAAAATCATTTTTTTTTTTTTGCTTGCTTTACAGTATACTAGCTTCTGCCCACCGCTTCGCATGTGTTGTACCCGAATAAAAATGTAGCCTGTGTGTTAATCCTGGTTAACATAAATACGTGTGCAAAAAAAATAATTTTTCAGCTCAATCCGTAGCCTAGTTTTTGCGTGAAGAGGTAACAAACCTCCATCCAAATAAACTTTCGGCTTTATAATATTAGTGGGATATTATAACCTTATTATCTAGTATGAACATTAACAATGACGTCTTCCCGTCTGACTGTACTTAACGTGTAAACATGGCTACGTAGCTGCCTAGACGGCTTTTTAAACAGAGAATCGACTAAACGCGTCATCGACCAAGCGCTACGGCGGCACTATAAAAGGGATCTCGGCAAAAGGAGACTTTGACGTAACGAGATTCACTTTAAGGGGTTTCGAGCCAACAAGAAAACGACATGCCGGAAATGATTCCTCTCTTATATAGTTATTGTTGTGCCCTAAAGGGTCTGTAATGCTACCTATCACCATTGCCAACACCACTGTAGGTACCTACATTATAGAACAATAAGATATTGAGTGTTGATTATCAGTAAGATTCTTCCTAGTTTACGTTAGTAGTTGTCGATTTACTTTTTCAAGCTATAGCAAGCTAAGCTTCCCCCGTACCAATGCTTGTTGAACACGATAAATTCCCGTCTTTATGTTAATTTTTTTTTTCTGACTACCCACTTCTGTCTCATCATTTTGAATACTCGTAACAAAACAAAATTATTCTAGGAAACTTTATGCTCTTTACGCATGTGACGTAGTTTGTTGTAATGCGAACACATTTTAAGCCTACAATTCTCAGTTTTATGCCCAACTTTTTACATGAGCCACATCGAATAGAAGCTGTACAGACTGCCACAATATGGCCCCAACGACCACATGAAAATATTTAGTTTGCCTGATATCTTTCTCTTTAGTAACGTTAGCTTCTTTGGGATGAGATGTATCTAATGAAGCATTGTTAATTAACTAAGTAAGGAACGCGTACCAATACCACGAGCTCCTACGTTCAATTATAGGGTCACTTAATTTAAAAATAATTACATCGCATATTAAGTCATCAGAAAGTTTACAAGATTTACCCTTAGCTAATTTTTTAAAAGTAGAAGTACCTTTTCTTCCTGTTGCATGTTCATGGTGACGAAGTAGTAAAGCTTTGCTGCTAATCCTCGGCAGGCTGTCATGTGGTAGACCAATGTTCATTAATCCCAGCCGTAGATTTTCGCCAAGGACTCCAGACGGTGTAACCATGTGAAAATAGAAGTAGCATTAATGTCACCATCAAATTTCAGCACGTTTTCAAGTTTTACATAAAATGTCAGGTAATGGATATTCTTATTTGGGTTTCTATCGATTGGATGTGTTGGATCTAATGGTACCTAATGATAACATGCTTGGAATTGAAAATTATTGAGGGTAGATAGCAAAATTTATGAACTGGAATGTGCTATTGTTTCTAATCAATCGCCTGCTACATTTTCACAGAATTTTTTTTTGTGTACCTTGTATTTTCTGTTGAGGCGTCGATGAGGTTATTGTTCTCTCCGGTTGTACCGTTGCGTTGATCCAGATCACCTGGCTGCTTGATTGCTCATGAACTGCTCCATCATATTTTCTAGCCGATCGTTGTTGGTTGGACGAGGTGGATTTTTTTTTCTTCTTGGAAGGTGGCTCACGTGGCGATGGTGGTGGTGGCGTTTCTTGCGGATCCGGTTCCTCGTCATTGCTTATAACAGGAAGCCTTCGACGTTGGCTCATGGTTCAGGATAGAGCACGCAGCGTGGACTCGACGAACACTTCTGATTTGTTGAATGAAAGACAGACGCAGCAGCGATACCAGTTTATTCATCAGCGGACGACAAGGAAAAGAGAGCTGTACATCATGTTTTCTTAATTTATAGGCTTGTTCTATTACCACCTTCACTTGGTCGGGCCTACCGACATTCGTCATGCCGGCCCTTCTGCGACAGATGGCAGCACTAGTCTTAACGTATCCGATTCGTAACATTTCTTATAAATTATTTTAATTGTGGCCACACTGTGACAGATACCATGGAATGATTTAAAACGAAATGTCAACGTCAAGACCAGCTGTCACAAGTCAGTTGTTTACATTTGAAAATATCAATTATATTTAATGCATGAGATTGCGGTTAAAATATTGTAAGAGTTACTATTAATGACAGTAAATAACATGAATAGTGAATACTAGGTTACAAAAAGGTGCAAAGCTTGCTTTCAGACATAGTGAATACATGGATTACTGAATTTATTTAAAATGATGGCTTACAGTATGTAACTATGTACATATGTTCGGATGGAATGTTGCAACTCAATTTTGAAGCTGAATCTGAATATCTTCAACCAATTGAGCTGTAATTTTGTATATAGGTTTTGTTTGGATGACAATGCGTGGTCAGCTATGTGGCACTCTAATTTTAATGCACTTATACAATCAATTAAAGGGCTTGCTGAGAGTTGCACTAGTGACGTGCCTATAGTGCACTGTAAGAGTGTGAATAACAGTTATTATGCTCTTATAGGAATATTTTATAAGTGTATTAGCGATAACTAAATAGAAAAAAATAAATTAAAAGTAAAATATAAGCGTACTAAAAATAATAAAATAAACATTTTCTATAAATACTTAATGTCAACTTTTAATTTATTTACACATTATAATATATACATATACAACCATTCCGCTTACATCTGCTATTAATGAATCCCTATCAACAGGTGTTTTTCCTGACTTTCTTAAGCTTGCAAAGATCCTTCCTCTGTACAAAAAGGGGGATAGTCATGACGCACAGAATTATAGACCCATATCGTTGTTGCCAAGTTTTAGTAAAATAATTGAAAAACTAATGTATAATAGGCTTGAAAAGTACACGCACAAACATAGAATATTAAACAAGAAACAGTTCGGGTTCCGTAAAAGCTTATCCACAACTGACGCTATGGCAGAATTAATTAGCAACGTCCTTAACTCCCTGGATTCAAAATCTATAACATGGGGGCTTTTTTGTGACCTCTCAAAGGCCTTCGACTGTGTAAGCTATGACATTCTCCTTGCCAAACTCGAACTCTACGGTGTAAAAGATATTGATTTATTACTCTGTAAAACGTATTTTTTAACAAGAAAGCAAGTAGTAGACTTTAACGGGACGTTATCTGGTGAAGAAAACATTAAATTTGGCGTACCGCAAGGTTCGGTTCTCGGTCCATTATTCTTTTTAATTTATATTAATGAAATCAGTACGTATATTCAAGATAACGACATTGACATTTATATGTTTGCTGATGACATCTCTTTAATAGTTAAATGTGATAAAAATATTGACATTGCAGCCAAACTAAAAGGATTACTTATAAAACTGACAAAATGGTTCGAATGCAACAATCTATTAGTTAATATTGACAAAACAAAACTAATTAATTTTTCACTTTCAACAAAAATACAATTACTTCCAAATTTAGTCTCTCTACCAATGAATCCCGTTAATACTGTTACATTTCTTGGCCTTAAAATAGATTCCAAATTAATATGGAATCAGCATATAGATAGCCTAGCGAGCCGATTAAGCTCTGCTTGCTATGCAATAAAAAAAGTCAAAGAACTCTGTGGGACAGATGCTGCTAAGTCAGTTTACTTCGCAAACTTCCACAGCCTAATGACCAATTAACTAATGACCAGCCTAATGGCTTCTAATATGGGGAAATGCAGCGGAGTCTCAGAGAATCTTTGTTTTACAAAAACGGGCAGTCAGGTACATTTTAGGACTCAAGCCACGGGACACTTGTCGTGAGGCTTTTAGAAAATTAAATATAGCTACCCTTAGAGGGGCCGTGTCTTAGCCGTGGGGTGCCGGCTGTAGAATGTTGCCCCTCCTCTCTTGCCCGTGGATGCAGTAAGAATCTGCTAAGGGATGCCTTGGGAAGACGGGCAGCAGCGTCTTCCGCGTCTTCAACACCCTATACTGCGCTCGCCAACCCGCCTGCCAAGCGTGGCGAGTATGGCAACAACCCCTTATGATTGTAAAAACAAGGACCAGGCCCCGAGTCCCCGGCAGCCCCGCTAGTCGTGGCTACGGTAGCGGCCACGGTAACGGCGGGGCTAGGGGTGCTAAGAATCCCCGGGAGACGGACGGCTACCAACCCCAACGACGACCACTGGCCCTGGTAACACACAACATCCGCACTTTGAGGACAGACGAAAAGATTGTTGAGCTGGAAGAAGAAATGAGTAGGCTACACTGGGACATTTTAGGATTATCAGAAGTCCGTAGAGAGGGCGAGGACACGATATCCCTTAAGTCCGGTAATCTACTCTACTACCGGGAGGGCGACCAACAGTCCCAAGGTGGTGTCGGGTTTCTCGTTCACAAGTCACTCGTTAACAACATTGTCCCTAACATTATCCCTAAATTTAAGATTATAATTGTAACCATATTTCTCGCAATAAATGATTTATGATTTATGTCACCATCGACAGTGTGTCGAGCAGGGTCGCATACCTAACACTCAGAATATCTAAAAGATATTCGCTTAAGGTCGTTCAGGTATATGCGCCGACCTCGTCACACCCAGATGAAGAAGTAGAGTCTATGTATGAGGACATTAGTAGGGCCATACATACAAATAAAACTCACTTCACTGTTGTTATGGGGGACTTCAATGCAAAGTTAGGCAAGAGAAGCGATGATGAGTTGAGAGTGGGGCAATTTGGGTATGGGCAACGGAACCCCAGGGGACAGAGGCTGGCCGATTTTCTGGAGGAAGAAGGACTCTTTATGATGAATTCTTTCTTCCAGAAGCCGCCTCACAGGAAATGGACCTGGATGAGCCCCGATGGTTCCACGAGAAATGAGATTGATTTCATCTTGACCAACAAGAAACGGGTATTCAATGATGTCACTGTGATTCACAGGGTGAAAACCGGAAGTGATCACCGAATCGTTAGAGGCACATTGAATATGAACGTTAGACTTGAAAGGTCCCGTCTGATGAAATCTACGCTCCGACCCACTCGCGCACATATCCAAAACCTCGAGAGCTTTCAACTCGAACTTTCAAATCGCTTTGATTGTCTGGGTCTCGAAGAACATGCATCAGTGGACGAGATCAATAACAGGTTCGTAGAAACTGTCCATACGGTGGGGTCTCAGTTCTTTAAGACGCCCCGTACAAATAGACCTCAGAAACTCTCTGATGACACTCTTAACCTCATGGCTGAACGACGCTCATTACGACTGCAGTCTCCCGATGATGCTAAGTCACATAGGCAGCTCAATAGACAAGTTTGGAAATCCTTGCGGCACGATATTCGTACCTTTAATACAGCTCGTATTAAAGATACGATAGAGCGGAACAAAGGCTCCAAAGTGTTCGCGAGAGATATGTCTATTGGGCAAAGCCAGATGACGAAGCTGAAGAGGGAAGATGGCAGCATAGCGTCAAGTAAAGCCGATGTGTTAAGGGAAGTCGAAAGGTTCTATGGACAGCTCTACGATTCGGTCACTAAACCTGTTTGCAGTGTGGCAGAAGACCCTAGAGCCAAGCTGACCCGACATTATACCGAAGATATCCCGGACATCAGCCTGTACGAGATCAGGATGGCCCTAAAACAGCTTAAGAACGACAAGGCGCCGGGGGAGGACGGAATCACGTCAGAGCTTCTGAAAGCGGGTGGATCACCGATACTTAAAGTCCTTCAGAAGCTCTTCAACTCCGTCTTGCTCGAAGGTATTACGCCAAAAACATGGAACAAAAGCGTCGTGGCACTGTTCTTTAAGAAAGGTGACAACACCTTGCTTAAGAACTACAGACCGATCTCGCTTTTGAGCCATGTTTATAAGCTGTTCTCAAGGATCATCGCAAATCGTCTCGATCGCAGGTTTGATGACTTCCAGCGTCCCGAACAAGCCGGGTTTCGAAAAGGCTACAGTACCATAGACCACATTCATACGCTGCGGCAAGTGATACAGAAGACCGAAGAGTATAACTTGCCGCTATGTCTCGCGTTTGTGGACTATGAGAAAGCCTTCGATTCGATCGAAACATGGGCGGTGCTCGATTCTCTCCAACGATGCCGAATTGACTATCGGTATATCGAAGTGTTGAAGTCTTCGTATAGAAACGCCACTATGTCAGTCCGAGTACAGGAACAGAGTTCGAAGGATATTCCCTTAAAAAGAGGCGTAAGGCAGGGAGACGTTATTTCTCCGAAACTGTTTACGACCGCTTTGGAAGATGCCTTCAAGCTCTTGGAATGGAAAGGACTAGGCATCAACATTAACGGCGAATACATGACTCACCTTCGGTTTGCCGACGATATTGTGGTCATGGCAAAGTCGATGGAGGAACTCGGCACGATGCTCGAAGGCCTCAATCGTGTCTCCCAACGGGTAGGCCTTAAAATGAACATGGACAAGACGAAGGTTATGTCGAATGTCCATGTGGTGCCTGCCCCAGTTATGGTTGAGAACTCGGCTCTCGAAGTTGTCGACGCGTATGTATACCTAGGACAAACTGTCCAGTTAGGTAGGTCCAACTTTGAGAAAGAGGTCAATCGACGAATCCAACTCGGATGGGCAGCGTTTGGGAAACTACGCAACGTTTTTTCGTCCAAAATTCCTCAGTGCCTTAAGACGAAAGTCTACGATCAATGTGTGTTACCAGTGATGACATATGGAACCGAAACGTGGTCATTCACGATTGGCCTCATGAATAAGCTCAGAGTCGCTCAACGAGCTATGGAGAGGGCTATGCTCGGGGTTTCTTTACGCGATCGAATCAGAAATGAGGAGATACGTAGAAGAACTCGGGTCACCGACATAGCCAAACGGATTAGCACGTTGAAGTGGCAATGGGCAGGCCATGTAGCTCGCAGAACAGATGGCCGATGGGGCCGAAAAGTTCTCGAGTGGAGGCCACGGACCGGCAAGCGCAAAGTAGGACGTCCACCAACAAGATGGGATGATGACCTGGTGAAGACCGCAGGTCGACGGTGGATGCAGATCGCTTCCAACCGCAACAACTGGAAATCCATGAGGGAGGCCTATGTCCAGCAGTGGACGTCCTACGGCTGAAATGATGATGAATGATGATGATGATGATGACCCTTAGAGGAGCCTATAAACTCCAATGTGTAAAATATGTAAAAAAAAACAACTATAATTACCAACGTTGGGAGCTTTAAATACTTATAGCACAAGACATGGTGGCAACATTAAACTCCCAAGCTGCAGGCTTTCGAAATTGTCAAAAAGTTATTTGTGCAATGGAATAAAAGTTTTCAATAAACTTGGATCAGATCTAACAAACCTTAATTATGACTTATTTATGAAGAAGTTGAAATAAATAATAATTAGAAAAAGCTATTACAATTTACAGGACATATTAGATGACAACAACATAGTGTAAGGTATCTTTTGACTATTAACTTGTTTATTTGTTTTGAATTTTGACCTGACTGATCCAAATTTATAATTTATTATTAATAACTTAATTTTTTAAATGACAATTAAAAATAGAAATAATCCTGACAATGCGCATGGCAGCTTTCTTTAATTTATTTATGACATCACATTAATTTATTCATTTCCTTTCTTATGCTCCATGGAAAATTCAATTCTTTGATAACTTTGTATGTATGTATTCTAATAACACATTGACAGTGCGCATTCAGCAGCTTTATTTTATTTTACTTTTCTGAACTAATTATACTTTTATTATTTTAATATAATTATTTGTTGACAATGGCCATGTACGGCCAGCTATAATAATAGAACTTAGAATTAGGATTTTATATATTTTTACCATTTTTTAATTTTATTTTGAATTTTACTGTTATTAAGAAGTGACATTTATTTTAGATTCTATGACATAGCCAAGTGTACTAATATGTTCCTATGGTGAAATAAATGAGTATGAGTATGAGTATATCTATATAAGATTCAAAGACCTGACCGACTCACTGACTGACTGACTGATATATCAACGCACAGCCTAAACCACTGGACCTAAAGACTTGAAATTTGGCACACATATACCTTGAGTATCCTAGAGGTGCACTAAGAAGGGATTTTTTGAAATTCCTACGGGATAGGGAATAAATGGGATTTATATTTTCGAATGGCTCTGCGTGAAAAAGGGGATTTTATGTTTTATGACTTCCACGCGGACGAAGTCGCGGACAAAAGCTAGCATATAATACAAAAGCTTGTCGCAAAATTAACCTGTGTAGTATAGGTATAAATAACCTTATCTAATTGATTTTAATTTTATTTTCAAATAAATACGAGTACCTTCTTAAATCTCGCGACAAGCTATTATATTAATAAATTGTAGAAAGACGTTATAAATTTATTTTATTATTTTTAGTACATATTGTTATGTTCAACGGGTATTCTACTCACGTTAATTATTAACGTGAGTAGAATACCCGTTGAACATAACAATGAATAGTGTAACTCACGCATCATTTGAAAGTGATTTAGTACTTATGCATAAAATCTTGCTTTTAAAAAGTTATTTTTTTTTAAATTTATATTTTAATTATTTCCTGAAAGTCGTTTGCTTATGCGGATGACGTCACGCTTGTCACCATTAATATTGACTCCGCCCATTATTTTGGCATGTCATTTCCGGTTGAATATTAGGCTGAGTTTGAATTATGGGGCTTCTCATATATCATTGATGTGTTGTCTTAGTTGACTCGGTAGATGGCGCCAGTTATCGAAGATTGGTAAAACAGCATTATTGTTTTTATTCTATGTACCTGTGTAGTGTATGATTCATGTAATATACCTACTTAGGTACCCTAGCTAATAAGACATGGATACCTATTCAATAAACAGTCTTTATCCAGCTCTCGCTTGTTTCACTACTCTCTTAATAGGCTCCTATCGCATGGCGACCGTGCCTTGTAACAGGAACCGCGCGCGCATCCCTCCGTAAAAGGGCCGTGTTTAGATAAACATCAGTTTTTGAGCATCGTAATAAATCACAATGATCTCGGAACTGCGCTTGATTGTGGTAATTTGCATCAGAGTCGTGTGTGATCGGGTTTTCTGCAAAAATGGGCCACAATAAAAGTAAAGAAGAGAAGGAAGAGGTGATCGTGGTGCAGAACGCTGCCGGGACAGCGCATGTGGAACAGCTGAAGGAACATGCCGGGTATACCAATAATATCCTGACTGGCATCGCGATAGTGCTGGCGATTGGATTGGCTGTGCTGCTGTATCGGATGTATAAGCGGTGCCACCAGGAGCTAGTCCAAGGACATCTCAACGAGATTTCGCTGAGGAGATACGCTAGCTTGATGCGCAGGCGTCAGATCGAGCTCCCAGATAACATCATTGGCGAAAGTGTGCGTGTTTGAGTGAAGTGCGGTAAAGTGAATGTACGTCTCCGTAAGTAACCCACCCGAATATAAATACCCGGGTAACGTACGTAATGCGTTCGTGTACCTAGTACTGTTCCTGTTCCTAGTACCTACCAGTGCGCGGCTATCATAAACGAAGGCGAAGAACATTTTCAAAATTGTTATAGTTTGTTAAATATAGCATGTGTATAATCAGCTAAAGCAGGTAAAAGTTAAGTAAGTACCTATGATATTTTGAAGATAGGTAGGTAAATACCGTGGTTGCTAAAATGTACCAGTTGAAATATTATGGCCGAAGATTTAATTTTAATCTTAACTGAGTTAAAAAATATAAGGACATATTTAGTAAAAATTGGAGTTAGTCGAAGGACAGGTAAAATATTGGAACAAAAAAGAAACGAGGCTAGTAGTGTTTTGTCGAGATATAACAAATATTTAGAAGTTCATACAAATAGGATACAATTAAATAAATTGTCCGAGAGTGAAATTAGCTTGGTTAGTAAAATTTGTGAGGAATTTTGTAGCGTACTATCACAGGTCTACAAATTGTGTAATATAGAAGAAATAAAAGGTGAGAGTTCTTCACTCCTTCAAGACAATACGATGGCTGTTGATACATTTGATTTAAAGATTGCACTAAATCTTTTACCTGTCATGACTGACGTTGAAGAGAATACAAAAAAGTTAATAGATGGAATTGAATACTATAGCACAGTTTTATCTAAGTCTGAGTGTAAGGTGAAACTTGTTCAGTTTGTATTAAAGAGCCGATTATCGGAGCATGCTAAGTTGAAATTGTTACCGAACTACGAGTCTATCGATGAGCTTATAAAGGAAATGCGCAGATTATTGTTGCCACAAAAAAGTTACGCAGCTATTCATGCAAAGCTACAGTACTGTAGACAAAATGAAAAGTCAATTTCAGACTTTGGTAAGGAACTATCAGAATTATTTGTGGACCTTACGATTTCACAGGCCGATGGAAATTCAAAAAATTATAATATTTTAAGGCCTTTAAATGAAAAACTCGCCATCAAGCGTTTTGCCGACGGCCTGCGAAATCAAAGGTTGAGTACGATTATCGCGGCGCGTAATTTTACTTCCTTATCAGATGCCGTCCAAGCAGCACAGGACGAAGACATTTCCAGCCCAGGTACTTCAGCGGAAGTGATGGGTATGTACAGGCAACCTTATCGTGGTAATAATTTCAGAAGAAACCAGCAAGGACGCAGCATCCGACAGTGGGGATATAGCCGTGGCAGCTCCAATACGAGGGGCCAAACACAGAATCAACAAAATCAGGTAAGACATTATAACCAGTATAATAATCGTAGTAGGGGCCGATTTAACAACGGAAATTTCAACCGCAGTAGTGGCCCACATCGCAACATAAATAGCTTAACAACGGACTTAGATGTGTCGGCTGATGACCCAAGCGATGAATCAAATATGGAATCGCTGAGCCATTTTTTTCGTGCCTAATTACATCCTTTCGTGTAATAGTTTAAACAAAGTATCGTTTAATATAGATGATCAGAAGCATGATTGGCTCATCGACACCGGAGCTTCAATCTCAGCTATCAAGCGCGATTGCTTAGAGCGTTTACAAATTCCATTCCATAAAAGAAACATTAGCGTAAAAGGAATTGGAGGTGACGTTTATTCTGAAGGCGAAGTTTATCTTACACTGAATCAAAACGGGCACAGTTTTGCGCATAGATTTTACGTTTTCAACTTTTTACCATGTAAAACGGTAGGGATTTTAGGTCAAGACTTTCTCAAAAAATACCAAGCTACATTAAACTTTGAATTAAATACTTTACAATTAAATACAAAAAACGGCAATAAACTGTCATTAAAGTTTAATTATATGCTACCTGATACCGATTCTTATCTGAGTGTGCCCGCGCGATGTGAGATTGTTCATTATCTGAACACGGACTGTAGGAAAGACTGTGTGGTAGCTTCGCAAGAGTTATGCGAAGGAGTTTACGTAGCAAATGCTCTGACATGCCCAGTGAATGGTAAAATTCCGATACATATTTTAAATACGAGGGAAACGGACGTTCAATTAAGTAATTTCCAAGTAGACACTAGCATATTAGACGAGTATTTTATCTGTCAATTCGAAAAACCTGTAATGAATGCTAAAAGAGTTAAGCAATTGTTTTCATTATTAAATTTAAATGGGTTAAAAATGGAGGAACAAAAATCAATCGAAAATGTTTGCGCAAAATACCCTGACGTTTTCCACTTACCAGGTGATAAATTAGGAACTTGCAATGTATACAAACAGTCTATCGATTTGAAACCGCATACTTTTCCTATTTATACTAAACCATATAGACTGCCTCACGCACAAAAAGCCGAAATAAACAAGCAGATAGAAAATATGTTAAATGACGGCATCATAGAAGAAACTAGAAGCCCATGGAATAGTCCGTTATTGCTAGTGCCGAAAAAGACTGACAATACAGGCGCAAAGAGATGGCGTGTGGTTATAGACTACCGAAAATTAAATAATCAAGTAGAGGATGATAAATTTCCGCTACCCAATATTGCTGATATTTTGGACTCATTATCCGGCTCAATGTATTATACAAAATTAGATTTATATCAAGGATTTTATCAGGCAGAATTGGATAAAGAAAGTAGGTCATGTACAGCCTTTTCAACTGGCAAAAATCAATTCCAAATGACAAGAATGCCCATGGGTTTAAAGTCCAGCCCGAATAGCTTCAGTAGATTGATGACCATAGCCATGTCTGGACTAAATTATGAAAGGTGTTTATGTTATCAAGACGACTTAGTCGTTTACGGGAAAAACTTGGCGTCACATAATCGTAATCTAATGGATATTTTCAGCAGACTTCGCAGCGTCAACTTGAAATTAAATCCATCTAAATGTTATTTTTTACAAAAAGAAATTCTGTATCTAGGTCACGTTGTGTCAGGGGATGGAATTCTACCTGATCCAGAAAAAATTGAAGTTTTAGAGCAATATCCGCGACCGCTTAGTACTGACGAAGTGAAGCGGTTCGTTGCTTTTGCCAATTACTACCGAAAATTTATTCCACAGTTCGCGAAAATAGTACTACCTTTAAATCAGCTATGTCGTAAGAGTGTTACATTTAGTTGGTCTGGAGAGTGTGAAAATGCATTTCAATTTTTGAAAACTGCTTTGACGAAACCACCTGTATTGCAGTACCCGGATTTTTCTGAAAATAACGAATTTTTGTTACAAACAGACGCGTCAGGAAAAGCTATAGGTTCAGTATTATGCAACAGAGATGGACGACCCGTAGCTTACGCTAGTAGAAGCCTAAATAAGGCTGAAATTAACTATCCGACAATTGAAAAAGAGCTTCTAGCCATTGTGTGGAGTGTTAAACATTTTCGCCCCTATTTATATGGTCGAAAATTCAAAATACAGACTGATCATAGGCCACTAGTTTATTTATTTGGTATGCGTGATCCTTCAAGTAGATTGTTAAAGTTTAGGTTGCAATTGGAGGAATATAACTTTGATGTAGAGTACTTGAAAGGTGAATCCAATTCGGTGGCAGACGCATTGTCAAGGATCATTATTACGTCAAACGAATTAAAAGAATTGAATGAAATAATCATAAATGTAATGACTAGAGCTCAATATCGTAAAACGAATAGTCCGTCGCTAGATGCAAATAGCAATAGAGTCGAAAAAATTGATATCGGGTCAAAACCCGAAAGGCTAAGGGTAGTGGAAATCATTAAAAAACCAAATAAGTACATTGAACTCTCACTAATAACTAGGAGTAATATGAATAAATTATTAATAAACGGAATATCTGTAGAGGAAGGTAAATATTTTTTTTATGTGCCCAATAAATCTGCCATTTATTTGAGTACAACATCCCGATCATCAATTACGCGAGACGAGTTGGTGAGGGATTTGTCAGCCTTATGTAAAAGATTAAAGTTAGCAGAGATATGCATAATTATAAAAGAAAATAATAAAGAATTTGTAGAGGGGCTCATTGAAGAGATAAATAAAAATGTTGAATGGTCGGGGCCAAGATTATGTATTGTGAGAAATGTCCAAAGAATAAACAACTTGGATAATAGGAAGGTTATTTTAAATGATTTTCATTTGTTACCTACGAGTGGGCATGCAGGTGTAAGGAGAATGTCAAATAACATCAAAAAGTTCTATTTTTGGCCTAATCTTGAGAAAGATGTAGCTGAATATGTATCTAAATGTGATCAATGCCAAAAGCAAAAGTATTCCATACCGACTAAGCAAAACATGGTTATTACATCTACAGCACACTCAGCATTCGAAAAGGTATACTTGGATATAGTCGGGCCACTTCCGAAAGACGCCAGTAGCTATACCTATATTCTCACGTTACAATGCGAATTAACTAAGTTCACAGAGGCGTACCCGCTACGAAATAAAGATGCGGTAAGTGTTGCTCGTGCTTTCGTCGATAATTTTATTTTAAGATATGGCATTCCACGCGAAATTGCAACGGACAGAGGAACTGAATTTATTTGTTCTACAATGAAAGAAACATGCCAAATCTTGAAAATTAAACAGGTTACCTCAACAGCCTACCATCACGAGAGCATTGGAGCGTTGGAGAATACACACAAGACAATGGGTGCGTATCTTAGAATTAATTGTGAGAATAAAGCTGAGTCCTGGAGCAGCTGGATACCGTATTGGTGTTTTGCTTACAACAATACTGTACATACCGAAACTAAATACACACCGCACGAGCTAGTATTCGGTAAACCATGCCCACTGCCAGGTAACTTTAATAGCGGCGTCGTAGATCCATTATATGCTCATGATAACTACGCGTTAGAACTAAAATATAGGCTCCAGGTAGCCCAAGCAGATGCTCGCGATAATCTAATTCAAAGTAAAATGAAAAGAAAAAAAAAATATGACATTGTAACAAACCCGGTGTATTATAATAAGGGTGATTATCTTTTAGTGAAAAATCCATCATGTAATAAAATGGACCAACTATATTTGGGTCCGTACATAGTATTAGAAGATTTAGATTGTAACGTAAAAATATTAAAAAATAATAAGGAACAAACCGTTCATAAAAATCGTACTAAGCATTATAATATGCCATTATAATATACATAATTAGGTTAATTATTTTTGTACCGCTTTTATGTAATCAAGCAAGTATTGATGTAATCGTAGGTATAAGGTAAAAAAAATAATAATATATATTTTATATATTTACCTAAATATATATATATATATTTTTTTTTCTCTTTGTAAGAAGGTGTAGTGTATGATTCATGTAATATACCTACTTAGGTACCCTAGCTAATAAGACATGGATACCTATTCAATAAACAGTCTTTATCCAGCTCTCGCTTGTTTCACTACTCTCTTAATAGGCTCCTATCGCACCTGACGTTTGAGTCACTGTAATAATTGAATATAATTTCATTTGTTTAGTCTAAAAAGAGCGACAAATAAACTTTGAATGTCGTTTCTTTGTTTTACAGTTGTAATGTTTTGACGATGATGATGTCTTTAAAGTTCCTTATTGCACAGTATCAGTAAGCGTTCCTTTCCTTATTTTAATTATATAAAATTATTATCAAAATGTTCTAGTCCAGGACTTGAACCCGAACCCTTCCCGTAATCGGAAGACAATGTAACCGGCCTGATAAAAGTACACCCGTGTAACAGCGTGTTCCTGTCTCATTTCCAGCGATAGGGGCAACCCTAGCGACTTTAAACTGTTGAAATTAAATGTTTAATTCCAGGGCTGCTACCCAAGTCATTCCGGATTAAAACACGGTAGGCAAATGTGTAGCAAGATACTGAACGTTTTTGATGAAGCGAAAAAAACAATTTTGCGCACTTACAACACAATCGTACATATACAATCATACACAGATGTTATGATACAGAAATTGCTAGAAATATTCAACACGGAAAAGTTAATTGGTTGTATCTCATGAACCGTGATAGCTAGAAAGTTGAAATTTTCACAGATGATGTAGGTATATCTATTGTCGTTATAACAACACATTGTTAAAATAGATTAAAATATTTTTTTAAAAGTGGGTGTCGCTTTTAAACAGTCATGAGCACTATTTATGTTTTAAAAGTATGTCACTGTCTTGATAGATTTACTAACCCAAAATATTTATAAAGAACTGGCATTTAGTAGACATGTGTATTAAAGAATATACTAGTAGTTTGAATAAATAAAGTCATGACATACGGTGCCGAAACGTGGACACTTACGGTACGGCTGGTCCACCAGTTTCAAGTCGCTCAGCGAGCTATGGAGCGTGCTATGCTCGGAGTCTCTCTGAAGGATAAAATCCGCAACGAGGTTATCCGACAGAGAACCAAGGTCGTCGACATAGCACATAGGATTATCAAGCTGAAGTGGCAGTGGGCTGGCCATATCTGCCGAAGAACCGATAACCGTTGGGGTAAACGAGTTCTTGAGTGGAGACCGCGGCTTGGTAAGCGTAGTGTAGGACGACTACTAGCTAGATGGAGTGATGACTTGCAAGCGGTCGCTGGTAGACGCTGGATGCGGCATGCTGAAGACAGGGTGAAATGGCGCAGATTTGGGGAGGCCTATGTCCAGCAGTGGAGTAATATAGGCTGATGATGATGATGATGAATAAATAAAATGTGATTATATCTTCAACCATCTTGCCAATCTATAAGAAATGTCTGAATGCTCTAGTATAAATGTTTACTTACTGACATATTTAAACCGTCATGAGCACCATGTATGTTTTAAAAAAACAACACAAGTCTTACCGCAAAATATGTTTCATCATCATCATCATCATTTCAGCCATAGGACGTCCACTGTTGGACGTATATAAATGTTAAATATGTATAAACAATATTAACAACAACCCGTTTCTTTGTATCAAACCCTTCGTCGTATTTCAGTAAGTTTCATGCGACAGTTTTTAGTAACCTTCGATATCAGTTTTCAAAAATCCAACAGAGAACATTCTATAGCGCGGTTATCCAACAGAGCACTAAACAGTGATTGTCTGTGGCAGCGTAGCTCTTAAACGAATGAACCGATTTGCATGAATTTTTTTAATTTTAAGCACGTTTTCTAGTGGTTGTCCTTAACATGTTTTTCCAAATCGGTTAAGAAGTTTACAAGATATGGGGGTGAAAGAGGTGTGAACAAATTAATGTTTTCAAATATACCCGAATTTGATATCGAATGTAAGGAAATAATGTGTAGAATGCAAAACTGAAAGTTTTATACAAATCGGTCGAGCCATTCATGAGATATGGGTTGAAAGTCCTCTACTTTATATATTTATTATACTTTAATATAATATTATAATAAAGAAATCGGTCGGGGGTTGAAAGTAGGGGTGAACAATCGAATGTTTTCAATTCACCCCTCTTTCACCCCCCATATCTTGCAAACTTCTTAACCGATTTTGATAAAACATGTTCAAGAACAACCGCCGGAACACCCACTTTTAAATAAAAAAACTGCATGCAAATCGGTACACTCGTTTAAGAGCTACGGTGCAACATACACACACACACACACAGGTCAAACTGATAACACCACTGTTTTTTGTCAGGGGTTAAATTAATGATTTGCACTCCTATACCATTTCTTGTTATTCATGTTGGCAGCCCTACTCCGAGCACTGTACTCTGCGGCCTGCTCCGCGCGGATGGTCAGATTGTGTTCGGTAATGGACAGATAATCCGCTAACGACGGTTCTGGACTGGCCCGAGGACCAGAAGAAAGGCGGAAGGCGCAGCTTAATACACACAAAAATAAAACCTATGTGTACCTTATTTATTTATTTAATAAAACACAATTGAATTTACAGACTAAATACTAGTAAACAGCCCAAAACATTCAAAAGATAATTTGAAGTAATGTTAGTAGTTCATAATGATATCTACTAAGTAGCTGTTAAATTACAATACAATTATATAAATGTGTCGCCAATATAAAAGCAGTAGGTAATAGTATTAAAAGTTGGTATCACATGTTACAAACATTTATGATTTTTTTGGTTTCCCAGGAAAATGAATTATAGATACCTCCAGTGATACTGCCAACTACACCCTGCCCTTGGAGACCGTCTCCTCTGCTAGCTCCCGCAAGCTGGCGATATCGCCAATAAATGAATTGGAATAATTTATTCACAGAAAATAGAGTAAACAGTTTTATCAAATAGGTTTGAGCTCTTTTTTGGCTGCCAAGCGTGGTGAGTATGGCAACTACCGCTCATGGAGATCTTTGAGGGAGGGCTGTGTTTAGTAGTGGACGTTTTACGGCTGAAATTAATGAATGAAACGATAAATTCCAGTGCTTTTTATATTCAAACCATATTTTAAGGTTACCACAACTACTTACTGCAGAATTTGCGTAATCTCCCCACAAAAGCAATGCTGCACAAAAACCGAAAAAATATATAATTAAATGTTAATACACAAACTAAAGTGTCCTTGGTTAATTTAGGCCGGCGCTAAATCACAGTTTAAAGGCCGCTAAAAACCACTATCGGACGCGAGTCCGCCCGCGGCGTACGCCCGCTGCCAAAACACAGCCGTTAAAGATATACAGGGTGTCTTATTCAAAATTCAAAAAATACTTTATTCATTGCGGCTGCATGGACCATATTGACGCGTCACAAATTACAAAATAAAACAACATATTTCATAAAATAGGGCACATAATTGAACCTTTACAAGCGAGTTAAGTGAAACCTCTAGGTACATAGATGCCCATGAGTCTTTTTATATAACATACATAGTTGCTTCCAGTGCGATGTCCTGCAAACTCCATTTCGCATATTAAATTTGCAAAAGAAAAGAGTTTGACGATTGTTTTTATTCTGCTCTGCTCTTTGTTTAAGGCTTTTTGAAAGATCTATGTTAGATCAATCTGGTCAGGCTTTCATCCATTTTAGACAATTGCTTGAGCTAGAACAGATTTAAGAGAAGAAACTTTATTTCGTTTCCATTTAATTTTTCCAATCGACACCCTGTACATTAATAGTTTTGGATTGCAGTACATCCACCCTGTATGTTATTGCGTAAAAATTTACGTTCTTGCTGGTTTATAAAGCGCAAGTTATTATAGTGGGGATGCCAAAATGAGAGGCGGACGATTTAGCCAAATTGGAGGGTTCAGGAACCAAGTTGTCCCGAGGCTATAATGCATTGCATTTTGCGTTCAGTCTGGCGACAAACTAAGAGTCTGATTATTAACATACATATAACCGGGTATTTATCGCGTAAATTACCTTTATTATTTCCCGACGTTTCGCTTGGATTGCACCAAGCATGGTCCCGGAAAGTCTTCCCGGGACCATGCTTGGTGCAATCCAAAGGTAATTTACGCGATAAATACCCGGTTATATGTATGTTAATAATGTGTTGTGATCGCGAAAGTTTAAAAAAAAAAATAAGAGTCTGATGTTAGACATCATCATCATCATCATCACAGCTGAAGAACTGCTGTCCACGTCCACTTGACACAAGCCTCCCTCACGGATCTCCAAGGTGATATACATATATCCACTTATCATCATACTTACCTACACATTATCATCATCAGGGTCATCGAAATAAAAATATTAAGGGTGAAACGAGAAACCCGACCGCATATTTAAATTTAGGGCATAACCATTGGGGACTTTAGTAACAGTAGTCAATAAGGTTTACTTACTTTTAAACCCAGGTCTGATGATGAAAGGCATGATAAATCGAAGGAAATACTCATTTGTAACAATCATACTTATAGCGGTTTGGGTATTTTTAGCAACAATTTAGATTTAATCATTTTTTTTTGTTAAAAAGTTTTCGCCGTGGGGTGCCGGCAGTAGAATGATACCCCTCCTCTCATGCCCATGGATGCAGTAAGAGCCTGCTAAGGTATACCTCCGGAAGATGGGCAGCAGCGTCTATCCGTGTATCAACATCCCATACTGCGCTCACCAACCCGCCTGCCAAGCGTGGTGAGAATGGCAACTATCCCTCATGGAGATCCATGAGGGAAGCCTGTGTTCATCAGTGGACGTTTTATGGCTGAAATGAATGAAAAAAAAAGTTTTTGTTTTATAAATGCAAACTTATTATACGAAGTCAACATGCAGAGTTGTCGCAGGTCCGATCCCAAAGCGGGACAAGTCTAAAATAAAAATCTTCTTGCGGAGTACCTTTTAGTAATCTAATAATCAACTTTAATCGCCTTTGACATTTCTATACAGGTGGACATTATTAAACCTTGTCATTTTTCATTTTAGACCAAAGTCGTCAAACCCAAAAAATATATTTTTCTCTCTCACAATCGATCCTCCCGTACTGCATAAAAGCTTGGGACGGTGCAACGAAAACGAGTATATTTCAATTAGAACAGGCACAAAGAGCGCTCCTCAAAGCAATGCGGTTTGAATGAAGATGGTACTCCACAAGTGCTCTATATGCGGAATGCTCTGAATATAAAATAAATCAAATAAATAATAAAAAAAACTAAATACTATAATATTACAGGTAAATTTTGACAAAACAACACGCTTTAAGGATGACTCATGCTAGACCGTGCCGCTACCGAGTCCGAGTATTTTTTCCGAGCGTTGTCCATTGCTCGGTCGTCACTCGGTTGCCGCTCTATAGAGCGTGAGTGTGTCCAAACAAAATATGTAACATTGGTTACTACGGCCGACACTCAACTCGGACACGACACGGTCTAGCGTGAGTCATCCTTTAGTAGTAAATAGTAGACGGTACGAAATTATGCAGGTAGAAATGATATCAAACGGAAGTCCCCAGGCGGGAATCGATCACGCAACTATCTACTGTATCTCAGGTGGATTATGTCAACGATGGAGGTAGTATTCGACAGTCGATAGAATATTCAATCACATCTATACAAAAACAGTTACACTTAGCTGAAGCAAACTAATCAGCGGAAGATGTTCCATTAAAGCAGATTGACAGCCGCCATTGGAAGACATTAGGGCTACTAGATAATGCACTATGTCCTTGATACGAGCTATCCGATACAAAAGGGATCAATCCACTTTATTACCTTGGCCGTGAAGTGCCGGCAGTAGAATGTTATCCCACCTCTCATGTCTGTGTGTTATCTGTCTAAAAAAACATAAGATACGTTTCTACCGATCTTGCGATCTAACATTGTTGATTGTTGTTGGGATTGTTGCCATACTCACCACGCTTGGCAGGCAGGCAGGCGAGCGCAGTATGGGATGTTAAGACACGGATAGACGCTGCTGGCCATAATATTTATTAAAAATTTGATGTATGTTTGTTTTCTTTTCCACGTATGATAATAGGTTACGTACGTATTAGTCTATGACTAATTATCTTTGTTTATATCTTTCCATATTTTCTGTCCATCCCAAGGTAACCGGAAAGGTACGTAAGGTGTAGATTTGGTTGCCGTTTGGAGGACAAACGGTGTATTTGTGTTTGGATAACGGGAAGAGCTAGTTCAGGATCGAGATGTCTGGAGGAAATGGGGACAGGCCTTTGCCCAGCAGTGGGACACTAATGCGTGGTGCATTGAAAGAATACACAAGTTTTTATTTTTGTTTTTATTATCAGCCTATATATAGTGTACAATAAGTCACAATGCACAACAAAGAGTTATCTATCTATCTATCTAAGAAATATGAGATACGTTTCCATCGTGTAGTTCCAACATTGCAAGTCAATAAACAAATATAAATGGGTCCCACAAACGTCAACTTGTTGAACTAGATAGCACCACTGTCTCGGAACAGAATAAACTTGCCGGCCAATTTCATCGCAACTCATTAAGCCCAATCGCACCCTTATCTTGACCACAAATCTAACCCTGTCCGCATGAAACTTTCCCGCACCTGCAACCATTGCTGGGTCCGTTTTAGTGCTCAATCGATTCACCAAATGAAAACAGCAATGGGTGAAGATTTGAGGGAGTTGTAGTAGATAGGTTGAGGAGTTTAGTGAGAGAAAATTCTGGCAATTGTCGACATAACTCTGCGTTATTTTCATTTCGTAATAGCAAGAAAACAAGTTAAGTGGACAATTGTCGTACGGATTTCGACGAAATAAGAGTATTAGCCGGATAATCTTGGGAATGAACTTACCAGAACTATATTAAACGATTGTTCTCCACACATAAAAGAAAATGGAACAAGTACAAGCGGCCATGAATGAAATATATCATCTCATAAATTAAATTCAGTGAACTGGTTGAGTACTGACGAATAGATCAAAATATCTAATTCTTTCTTACTTAATAGGCTCACTCTCATCTCATCTCAGCAGTAGGACTGCTATCCACGTCCACTGCTGGTCTGCCTCACGCATGCATCTCCAAGATCAGGAGGGGGTGTTGCCATACTCGAGAAGCTTGGCAGGCGGGTTGGCAAAAGCAGTACAGGACGTTGATACACTGAATAACGCTGGTGCCCATCTTTCGGATGGTATCTCATTATCCACGGGAAAGATAGGAAAGTTAACATTCTAGGTTAACTTAATTAAATAGGTTAGTTGACTAAATTTTATATTCTGTCCATCATGTAGGTTAACGAAAACTATTGGATACGTATATGTATTTGTATATTAAACGCAATCCTAAAAATAAATGCGATATTATGAACTACACATCCTGTTATGATATAGTCGCGTGACGTCACGAGCCGGTCGTAGCTCGGTATAGTTTATGGCGTGCTATGACGTCACGAGCCGCAACTCACCTCAATGCGCTTTATTTTAGTATTGTATTATTTATTTGAAAAAGCATTTATGCATCACGTAAATGACGGATAATTTAATATAATTTAACTTTTCATACCCTATCGTTAGGCCTTTTACAATACGTTTTCCTCGTTAAAATAGCAAAAGCCTGCAATAAAATCTTACCAATTGCTTGTTTCAACAAAACGCTGGCTGGATGATTGCCCACTCGCACGAAAACTCGCATACTGCAATTGAAAACGGTATAAGAAATTGAAATACCATAGGATAGTACCTATTCTCCTCTCGAGTTTTTATTTAATCAAAGGATTGGTTAGCAGTAGCGTCTTACTGTGATCAACATCCCGACAGGTATTTAATGAGTTTTCGGTTTAAAATATTCCAGTATGGTAAACTGCATCACTCAAACTAGAAAAGCTAGCATATCCGTGATAGTTTTTCTAGAAAGTTTGTAGTTAAAAAAACCATGAATTCATGGTTTTTTCAGATTTGTATAATAGTTTAGATTTTAGAGGGGGACTATCTAAAAGAATTTTAGTGCGCAAACGGAACCCTAAATCGAAAAATTGTCTTTGCAACCCCGAAATGGTTTTTAAACACCTACTCAAAAATATCCCACACAAAGGGAAAATCACAAAAAAAGTTACTTTACGTACGGGACGTACCCCAAATTAATATATTTTTTCAGCATTTTTTAGAGCATTATCTCGGCGTTATTATGTTATATGTCCATGCAAAAATTACAGTTTTCGAGACTAATAACCTCTTCACAACGTTGCAGACAGACGTACAGATAGACAGAGCAAAACTATAAGGGTTCCCTAAAGAACCCTAAAAAAATTCTTTGACAACCCCAATACGCAAGCGTCTACGATCCAATATCAACTCTAAACCGTTCGACTGAATCTCGTTGTTGCTCAAATAAGTGATGCTGTTTACGTAACATTGTATGTACAGCGTTGCCATGGGGTGCCGGCAGTAGAATGTTACCACTCCGCTCATGCCCGTGGATGCAGTAAGAGCCTGCTAAGGGATACCTCCGGAAGATGGGCAGCAGCGTCTTGCCGTGTATTGAAATCCCGTCAACCCGCCTGCCAAGCATGGTGAGTGTGGCAACTATCCCTCATGGAGATCCATGAGGGAGGCCTGTGTTCAGTAGAGGACATTTTACGGCTGAAATGACTAAATGTATGTACAGCGAGCGTCTGAATTAAGTCACCCATCAGCCACGACCGCCGTAGAGATTTCAAGCTTGGTGTCTTTTGCAAGGGGGGTGTACTTAACTATGACGCTGTTTGTACATTTCTTGCAACAAAACCATACATAAAACATCATTACACCGCGAAGAAATCCAGGAATTTGAAAAGACCTCTAGCTTATCAGCCCAAATGAAATTGAAACGTAGCTCGGTCACAATAAAGTTCTTTTAACCGCGCTATGCATGTTGGACGTAAACAGGCCACTAGCTAATCAGTTCAAATGAAATTGGAACTTAGCATAGTCACAATAAGGTTCTTAGTTCTTTTGACCTCGCTACGCATGTTTGACGCAAAGCAGGCCCTCTAATTATCCTCTCAAACGTGGCTAATGGTGGAGGAACTTTTCACTTACCACTCGAGACACCTATTACCGAGCTTACGTCTGTGAAACAAGCTTTTATATTCCCTTGGAGGATTCATTTTCAAAACTCATTGCTTAGTATAAGCATTTCAAGAGACTAGTTAAAGTGTCGGAAATTACTTAAAATTTTAAACTTTATAAACTTGTCACCATCATCATTTCAGCCGTAAAACGTCCACTACTGAACACAGGCCTCCCTCATGGATCTCCATGAGGGGTAGTTGCCATACTCACTACGCTTGTCAGGCGGGTTGGCGAGCGCAGTACGGGATGTTGAAACACGGAAAGTCGCTACTGCCCATCTTCCGGAGGTATTCCTTAGCAGGCTATTACTGCATCCACATAGGAATGAGAGGAGAGGTAACATTCTACTGCCAGCACCCCACGGTAATGCCAGCACCCACCCCACTGCAAACACATACCATATAAACTTGTACCATTTCAAAATTTACCACGTTATGGGCGGGATTTCAATGATACAGAAATGAAGCTTGGTTTATAACCGTCTTTAAAAAGAAGGAGGTTCTAAATTTTACTGTTTGTTTTTGTTTTTTTGTAAGTTTGTTATGCGATTATTCTCCCAATGGATTTTGATGATAATATTTCATAAGGTTTTTTAGGGGTGGTCTCATGTTCAATACTTGATTCTGATGATGAGATCCATGAGGAATCAAATTAGTGTTTTAGAAAACTGGAGTCCCTCAAGGTTTAGTTTCATGCCCTAAATCGAACCTTGCAGTTTGGTTTTTAGGGTTCCGTACCCTAAAGGCAAAAACGGGATCCTATTAGTAAGACTCCGCTGTCCGTCTGTCTGTCTGTCTGTCACCAGGCTCTATCTCACGAAATGTGATAGCTAGACAGTTGTTATTTTCACGGATGATATATTTTTGTTGCCGCTATCAAAACAAATACTAAAAACCGAATAAAATATATATATATATAATATAATATACCCATACAACAAACGATATTTTGATTGAATAATGGTACGGAACCCTTCATGCGCGTGTCCAACTCGCACTTGACGGATTTTTGTTTTACTTTATAATGTTTGCTTGGTTTTGCATCTAGCTCTGAATGATCCGAGAAACCCGAGAAAATTACGGAAGGGGATTTCTGGAAAAAAAATCCAATAACTCATATAATAACAATAACATTATAGAACTGGTGTAATTGTGGTGATTTAATATAAATTGATTTGAAATGTAAAAATTACGCGTGTGCGAGCTTTTGTCGTCGGCCAAGTTGTCCTGAGGAAGAGATGCGCAGTGCGGTGGGAACGAGGTTGCGTTTTGTTGTAGTTGTCGTAGACAATGGGCAGCAGCGTCTTTTCCGTGTATCAAAATCCCGTACTGTGCTCGCCAACCCGCCTGCTAAGCGTGGCTAGTATGTTAACAACCCCTTCATGATCTTGGAGACCCATGAGGGAGGCATATGTTCAGCAATGGACGTGCTTATTACATTTAAATGAATGAATTAATTAATGAAGTGCTTATTAACCAAAAAAAATAATTTGAGTATTTCCCTCGATTTATCATGAATTCTCTATGTAACTGTAACTCTCATTAGAACTGTCAAAACAAGCATACAATATAAAGTGAAACAAAAAACTTGAAAAGGGTATGAAATAGATCAAAAGATTTAGGGTATGAAAATATACCTTGAGGGACTCCTACTACAAATATTGAATTCCTCCTCACAGAGGTCTACTCTGTGTTCTGTGTTGCTCCTCCTTTTTGAAGGCGGTTAAAAGACAGCGCGTGCGATGTGAAGGAAACGCCGCGTGCGCAGATTCGCAAATGTATGGTAAAACCGTGCAATAAGTCTGGTTCGGATTCTAGGCTAAGTGGTACCACGCTGTTAGGGAGTTAGTTCAACTCTCTATTTACACAGCTATTCAAACTTTAGGTACTTTTGAGTTGTTGAAGCATTTTTGAAACTTGCTTAGAGGTGCCAAGGGAGGAACGGATTTATTCATACGCCGTCTTGATCGATATTTTATTTCACTTTTGAAACACTCGTGAGTTACACTATTCATTGTAATGTTAAACTAACAGTGTAACTTTCGGCTTCCTACTCACGTTAATTATACGTCGAAAATAGGTTTCCAACGTGTTTAGTTCCTACCATGGGAACTTTCATCAGGGAATGGAGTCTTACGCGACACCTTCTCCTTCCCTCTCGCGGCGCGAGCAAGCCCGTTTAACATTACAAAGATATTTATTGTTTATTTTAACTCTGGGTCTAGACGATTAATCGAAATATCCATTAATATGTATTTATTGTGCCGTGGGGTGCCGGCAGAAGAATGTTGTCACTCCTGTTTTGCCCGCAGATACAGTAAGGATCTGTCAAAGGATAACTCCGGAAGATGGGCAGCATCGTATTTTTGTGTATCAACATCCTGTACTGCGCCCGCCATTCCGCGATTCCGTGGTTCATCATTTTTCATCATT
Source organism: Pasiphila rectangulata (assembly GCA_963082625.1). Classification (NCBI taxonomy): domain Eukaryota; kingdom Metazoa; phylum Arthropoda; class Insecta; order Lepidoptera; family Geometridae; genus Pasiphila; species Pasiphila rectangulata. Next base: position 797,276 of record OY720246.1, on the reverse strand, counting down.
TCAGCCGTAAAACGTCCACTACTGAACACAGGCCTCCCTCAAAGATCTCAGCAAGGCCTCATGAGGCGTAGTTGCCATACTCACCACGCTTGGCAGGCGGGTTGGCGAGCGCAGTACGGGATGTTTATTCACGGAAAGACGCTGCTGCCCATCTTTCGGAGGTACCCCTTAGCAGGATCTTACTGCATCCACGGGTAACACAGGAGGGGTAACATTCTACTGCCGGCACCCCGGCTATTATAGCAAAAATCCCCATGATCAGAGTGCTCGGCCTTGAGGGAGGCCTTCCAGCAGTTCTTACAGCTGAGATGATGATTATGATTTCACGAGCTCTGTGGCGCAGCGGGCGACGGTCCGCCTGCGACGCAAGGGGTTGCGGGTTCGTTTCCCGCCTCGGGACAAATGTCTGTACGATGCAGATATTTGTTCAGGGTGTTCTGGGTGTTTTTCTATATATAATAAATTTATCTATCTATGTAGTATAATGTATTAATTATATCAGTCATCTAGTACCCATAACACAAGCTCTGCTAAGCTTGGGGCTAGATGATGCTGTCTGATCTGTCCAGCATTATTTATTTATTATTTATTTATTTGTTTATGAGTAGAATAATTCATAAACACAGTAATTGCGTGCCAAAAAAAACCTATCTACGTCTAAATAGAATTGAGCATAAAAACTATGCCTAGAAAAACGTTGCCCTTTCTATTTGTAATCTAGTTTTTGTCGTAAAAATATGAGCGGGGTCAAATCAGCATATTGGGGGTAATGTGGCTGCGTAAACACAATAGGGTTTTATCGGCCGGCGTTAGGCGAGGGTCACTATCGGCGCCTTTACCCTAAAGACGATATACCACGCTCTTGGTTAGTGGTGACACCATTTATAGTGTTATGAAAGACATTGTGAACAAAAGTTCTTTGAATGATTTCGAAGTTCGCCTTATTTCCTTTTTTATTTGCGGGTAACTGCGTGGACAAATTGGGAATTAAAAAAACCTAAATCATGGCAAACATAGACAATTATTAAAGTGTTTACGACACCATTTATAACGTTGTAGAAATACGCCGTGAGGCGCTGGCAGTAGAATGTTGCCTTTCTTTTCTTGTCCGTGGATGCATTCAAAATCTGCCATGGGATAACTCCGGAAGATGGGCAAGAGCGGAATTCCGTGTATCAACATCCTTTACTGTGCTCGCTAACTCGCGTGCCAAGCGTGGCGAGTCTGGCAGAAACCTACTCAAAAATCTATGAGGTAAGCCTATGTCCAGTGGCTGTAGGAAATTTAATTATTATTTTTAATTATAAACAAAACCTTAAATTCCTTTTGAGTTTCACGATGTTTTATTTTGATATTCGTTGAGGCTCAATTTCACTATTAATATATTAATTTAGGTAAGTACATACTTAAAACGCAGCAAATATGCCATTTATATGCAATTTTCAATGTGTTTACAACCATGACTGTTAAATAAAAAGTTATAATAGAAGAAGAATAATAATATTAAGAATGCAGTTCCTTAGCGTGACTCATTATTTTAAAGCTTGATTTATTATTTATATAGCATTTATCAAGATTAAGTGGACGACGAGGAATTTTTACTTTGCATCCGTGAATGAATAGGAAATAATTTTATGGCTTTTGTACAAAAAGCCTTTTAAAAAATGTGGAAACACGATATATAATATAAATAAAGTTTGATTTTGTAAATTAATTGAGTCTGGCCCAACAAGCTTTTTTATCACATAAATTGTGTAAAGAAGTTTTAAGTTGACATTGAAATTTAATGAAATTTTTTTATCTTATTATTTTTAGTAGGTACGTTTAAATAAAAGCTTGTTTGTTAAAAAGTTATTTGTACTTTTAATTATTTGCTACGTTTTAGTTATCACTGCACAGTTGGTTTCTTGTCTGTTCATCTCATGCCCGCCACATTGGATTTAGATTGATGTCATATAATTTTTCGTGTAACTCTCAGCAAGCCCTTTTATTTGATATCCATATTGTAAAAGTGCATAAATAAAATAACTAGTCCGCCATCTTGGGTATTCTGCCATGATGGATTTAGAGTGATGTCATTTAATTTTTTGAGTAACTCTTAGTAAGGTCTTTCATTTGATACCCATATTATAGGAGTACATTAAAAATAAGTAGTCCGCCATCTTGGGTGTTCCGCCATGTTGGATTTAGAGTGACGTCACAAAGCTGGAAGTTGCAAGATTCCGCGAACAAACATAGTAACATACATACATACATACAGGGCAAGCTAAATAAAAGCTTGTTAAAACATCTATCTACGTAGTATGATGTATTACATGTTTCAGTCATCCAGTAACCATAACAGAAGCTCTGCTTAGCTTGGCGCTAGATGATATTGTGTGAATTGTCCAGCATTATTTATTTATTTATTGGCTCGTGCTCCCCCAATTTCAGGCAGCTACATTGACTGTGGATTATTATTTATTTGACATAATGTTATTGACTTTTTATTTAATTGACAGCTATTTTGTTAATATTTTTTTTTGTGGATTTATTCTATTGACATGGCATGTATCATAATTATATGTTGGAATGATAATTGTAAATCTTTGTTTTTTTTTAAATGATCATTTTAAAAATATCTAACTTTGTATATTATTGGCCCAAACCAAATTTGAAGTGCCCCTGCAGGGTGCATGTCCTCTCTTTAGGCTAATTATAAGATCTAAGCTGTTTAATATGTGTACATGTAAGCAAAATAAATGAAATATGAAATAATATTGTACAAGAAAAAATAATTTCATGTTAAGCTTGAATTATGGTCACCATACAAGCCCTCCGGCCGTCCGACCAGGCCTAATCTTATAGATTTATTCCGATACAAGCCTTCTATTGACGGTTACAAAATGCACAGTGATTTATGTACCGATCCACCGAAGACTGGGCGCTTACAAACTGGATTTATACAAGGACAACAAATATACAAAACATCCTATTTTTAACCGACTTCAAAAAGAAGGTGGTTCTCAATTCGACAGTAAGTTTTTTTTAATTATTTTTGTGTGTTTGTTACGCGATTACTCCGCAAATCTAAATGAGTTTTGATGATCCCTTTAATAATCTAGGTCATATTTTGTTTTGTTTATTTCTTTGCTAAACAACATCACAAACAATCTCGCTGCTTGTTAACATGCAATAAAAAGGAGTGTGTTTCACCTGAAGAAGCACATTAATAAGAAGAGCAGAAAAACAGACAACATACAAAACAAGGACACAGAAATGGCGATGGGCGGGCCACATGATAGGGATAAATTTAGTAAAGTGGTGTAAATCACAGTGATATCTAAGAGAAGGCAAATACGGAGGTAGACCGCAGTGAAGCTAAAGCATTGACGTAACAGAAGTGCAGGTGTAATGTGGGAACAGAGAGGCTACAGAGACATGGGAATGGTAAAGGTTGGAAGAAGCCTTTGCCGATTAGCAAACAAATCTGCAGAAGATAAGAAAAAAATTAATACAAGAATGTAATAATTACTAGTTACTAGTTTATGCCCGTCGCTTCGCATGCGTTTTACCCGGATAAAATGTAACCTACGTTATTCCTGGCAATATCTGTATTTGTGTAAAATTTCAATTTAATCCGTAGGCTAGTTTTTACGTAAAAGAGTAACAACCATACATTCATATAAACTCACTAACTTCGCGTTAATAATATACTCGTATTAGTAGGATAAGCAGAATCTAAGTTTAGTATACGATTTATGTAAAAATTGTATTAGATTTGAATAAAAGACTATATTATAAAATTATAATATATAATTATTATTATAGAAGTACAGTAGTAGAAGAGTAGTGGTAGAGTAGTAGTTAGAAGATGTGGTAGTAGGTAGTTGATTCTGGGCGGTACAAAGTTCGCCGGGACAGCTAATTATAATATATAGTTATTATTATTAGGTCATATTTCCTAGGGCTGAAAAGAAGAATAAAACAATTACAAAACAAGCACGGGTTCGATCTTTCCTCGAAACAATTTCGACAAACATCAGCCAGAACATAGCGCCGGTAACAACACCATTGTTTATAAATTAAATTCGTTCTCTTAATAGTAAGGTCTAGGCGAACACAACAGATAGCGCACTGAGTGAAAATAATTTTACTCTTGAAAACTGGCTGGATTTTAATCAACTTTTGGTTCTCAGGCTAACAAGTTTGTAAATAAAAAAATGTTAAACAACACCCGACACTAAGGAGCCGTCTCCACGAGCGAAAGAATCGCGACGAGTCCGCGCTATAGAAATACGTGGCACGACGATAACATCGCCGCGATTCCCTCGCTCGTGGAGACGGCCCCTAAGAGTTCGAAAATATTTCGTCTTCGACGATTCTCATCGACGTAGACACGTCGTAAACGCTCTACAACGTCGTAGCACTTTGCTACGACCTCGATCGGATTGGACTGTATTAATATGTCTTGGTGTGCCGGTATAGTAGTGTTCATCCTCTACTCGCACCCGTTGGTGCAGTGAAAATCTGTAAAGGGATACCTCCGGACGATGGTCAAGGACGGAGAGTCAACATTCTACCGCCGGCACCCCCAGGGCAGTTCCGAACCGCTATATCTAAGTCAATTGTAATATGAGTATTATTATCATGGATCCTATCATCAGAATTGGGTGTAAAACAAGCAGAGTTCGAATGCAACTCGATCACGGCACACAACACTAACGGTATCACTACGCGGGGCTAATACTGCCCGTGACGTGTGAAACTGGAAATATCAGGAAACACAAAAAGACTCAAATCATGGTAAATATCCCGTAAATGTTGCATATAATGTCTACAACCATGATAGTTTCAAAAGTTATGAACTATCGGGAAACTCTAAAAGACTCAAATCAGGGTATATATCCTGTAAAAGTTGCATATAATATTCATTCATTCTTACTGAGCCAGCTGTGTCATTCATAAGTGGGTAAGCTCTGAAAATGAGATCGGCAAAGTTGAGTGCGGGGGCTTGTGTTCTTGGTTACCTTTATTAAAGTGTTCGGGGTGACTACGTTTATTATGCTATATACGCTGCTCGCGGTTTCACTCGCACTAGTGCTTGCTGCTTATTAATTAGTGGCTTAAGAACGTTAAGTTTATTTGTTGGTTAGTTCGGCTTATTTGCGAGTCTGGTATTTTCTATGCATTATGAGTTTGGAGGATGGTTACATGCAAGCCATCCATCCATCTACGACCTCTGTGGCGCAGCGAGCGAAGGTCCGCCTGCGACTCAAGAGAGAGTAGAAAAAAAATTCTGGACATATTTACAATTATGTCATATAAATATTTAACCGAAATATTCAGTTGTAGTTGAACTTTGTTTGCTTCGATCTCTAGTTCGAAAAGTATTGCTGAAATTTCGTACAGAAAGGTGCTAAAAGCCACGTCCTGTAGATGGGTAGGTATTGTGAAAGGTTTTTAACACATATTTACCCGGGTATTGGTTATATTCTCATCCGGCAGTAGGACTTCCACTGCTGGAAAAGGCCTCATTGATCACTAAGTATTGATCATGAGGGATTCTTACCATACTCACCGCGCTTGGCAAGCGGGTTGGCGAGCGCAGTACGGGACGTTAATACACGGAATGACGCTGCTGCCCATCTCCCGAAGGCACCCTTGAGGTTATTACCTGTATTCACGGGCAAGTGAGGAGAGGCTATTACTGCCGGCATCCCACGTCACTCAAAATGTATTCCGCTTATATTCAACTTTATTACAATTTCACTTTTAAAACACTCGTGAGTTACACCATTAATTGTTATGTTAAAAGGGTTTTCTACTCACGTTAATTATACGTTGAAAATAGGTTTCCATCTGATCAGTTCTCCCAGGGGATTTTCGTCAGGGAATGGAGTGTTACGCGTCACCTTCTCCTTCTCTCCCATGCGCTCACGTTGCACTGCAAGCGTTACATTCCCTGATGAAAGTTCCCCTGGGAGGAGCTAAACCTTTTTGTAACCTCCCTCACACATCTCCAAGATCATAAGGGGATTGTTGCCATACTCGCCACGCTTGGCAAGCGCAGTATGAAATGTTAACACGGAACGACGCTACTGCCCATCTTCCAGAGCAGAGCAGAGCCTTAGCAGTCTCTTACTGCAGGATGCATCATCGGGCAAGAGAGGAGAGGCAAAATTCTAATGCCGGCACCTCACGGAATAAACATAGGCTGGAAACCTATTTTATCACAATCGGTCCTAATTCCGCTGGTAAATAGAAGAAATTACAGCGAGATAGCTGACGTCACCGTTCCGAGATATGTACTCATTTGCAAGCCAGATACGGGTGCAGTGCCTCCTGATAACAGCTTAATGACTGTGACGAACACTGGTTTAAATATAAACTACTGTATGTTTCTGGAGGATTTAAAGGCTTTTTCTCTTAGCTAACGACGTAAATAGTCTTTTTTAAACTTTCGCGATCACAACACATTATTACTATATTAGATTATCGGGTATTTATCGCGTGATTACCTTTATTTTGGAATAAAATAAAATAAAGGTAATCACGCGATAAATACCCGATAATCCAATATAGTAATAATGACGTAAGTTGTTGTTGAATTAGCTGCCCCCTTGGCTCAGTTGGACTAAAAGCAGTATGATACGCAGGAGGGTACGATTCCCGCCACTGGACAAATGTTTTTAAATGTTTATCACATAGAAATATTCAAACGTATTTCAGAAGATATCCGCCCTTCTCGGTAATTAAGCTAACACTAATATTGCAATTCGTACCAGCTTTATATAAAACTAGCATAAGCCCGCCACTTCGCATCCGTTGTACCCGAATAATAAGTGGCCTATGTGTTAAACTGGGTCAACATCTCCACATGTGCAGAATTTCAGCTAAATCGTTTTTCTAGTTTTTGCGTGAAGAGGTAACAAACATACATACATCTATACAAACAAACTTTCGGCTTTATAATGTTAATCAGATGCTTAGTATAGATTTTGGTCTGAGTGGCTGTCTGCAAAACATGCTTCTTTATTGGAAGGCAGTATCGAAAAGCTGGAATTTCTACTTCAGCGTTACATTTGGATCCCAAAGTGCAGCAATATTCAACAAGTCTCTCAGGCATTGCGCTTGGCATCGTATGCCACGAAGTCTCGACGTGCACAATATGTATATGTACAGAAGGGGAGCCACTGTGTTACACAAAAAAATGCGGACAATTCACATAGCATCATCTAGCCCCAAGCTAAGCAATTATTGTGTTATGGGTACTAGATGCCTGATATACTTAACTAGCTTCTGCCCGCGACTTCGTCCGCGTGGAATAGTTACGTTGGGCTAACTCAAACTCTAATCCGCGTCTTCGTTTACGTAGAAGGTGAAAATATTTTTAAATAATACCTACAATAAGCGTTATTTTAGGTACCTACTTCAAGCTTTTATAAGGTAAGAGTGGAACTTTAAAATATTAGGTAAAAGTACTGGGTCTTATAATCTTATTTCATATAGATTGTAGGTTATTCTAAAAACTCAAAATCTATGTTATTTGATACTACTACTGCGTACACTATATTTCTAGTTTTGTTTTCTTCCGGCAGAAGTAGATATTGGTTTTCACCAGAACCAGATCTCGATATGGCAACATACGAGTATAGTCCGTGCGAAAAACGCTCTTGTCGTAAACCTATTCCTACGTGCTTAAATGTTTGCCCCTGGGCCTTATTAATTGTTACCGCAAACGATACCTTCATCGGATATAAAATTATTTTTTATAAGTTAAAAGCCAAATCCGTTGGTATCATAGGGATGCGAGTTATCAGCGCTGTTTGCCCTACTGCTGGACCAGTCAAAACTGCAGCACCAATCACGTTATGGCGAAGAAATTTTACTTGGAGTCTGGTTCCGTTGCATAAATTTGGTGGTTTAAGGTTTTTTAGCAACACAATTGGTGTGCCAGTTAATAATTTGAGTAAATGTGGGGGAAGGCCACTCGGATTAAGAGATAATTATTTTGCAGCGATGTTATTTTAAAACTGCGATAATCTCCTAAGATATTTATTAAAATCAAATGATATAAACAGCAATTTTGTTTTAAATTAAATACTTGTAATGAATAACTTATTTATTTGGATAAGGATTAATATCATGTTTATAAAAACACCTTCACAAATACCTAATGCATTATTTTAGAACAAAGCCAACCTGAAGAGATAGATAATGCTGGCACTGACTTTTTTTTAGATCTTTCAAGGGGGAACATGCCGTGGGGTGCCGGCAGTTGCCGTGAGGTGCAGGCAGTAGAATGTTACCCCTCCTCTCATGCCCGTGGATGCAGTAAGAGCCTGCTAAGGGATACCTCCGGAAGATGGGCAGCAGCGTCTTTCCGTGTATCAACAGCCTGTACTGCGCTCGCCAACCCGCCTGTCAAGCGTGGTGAGTATGGCAATTACCCCTCATGGAGATCCATGAGGGAGGCCTGTTCAGTAGTGGACTTTTTTACGGCTGGAATGATGAAGGGGGAACTAACCGTTTACGCAGCGCACGCAGCGAAAGCTCTCAAAAGGAAAAAATAACCCCGATGTTGAAACATTCTTCGTTGGTACTCTGCTCCTATTAGTCTTAGCGTGAATGATATATCTGAAATACTACATGTACCGTGGAATAAGGTATATTTATGATATATTTCATTTTAAAAATTGGTCTTACATCATCGAAGTAGACTAGGTACTTTAGTATGGAAAATGAAAAATGCAATCAAAATTTTGTCTCCGACGGGACTCGAACCCGTAACGTTCAGACGAACACCTGATGACATGATACCTTAGTGTGGGTTTACACTTTAAAATACAAAAATAGCTTATTTTAGTATGTTTGTAGAAATTGAAGAATTAATATCATTGTTATCAAAGGAGGTTATTGAAAAATTGAAACGAATATTCGTTAGAAATGGAATTCCTCAAATAATTATGACCGACAATGGCCCAGAACTTTCATCTAATAATTTTCAGGTTTTTACTAATGCTTGGAATTTTCATCATAAGACATCTTCACCTGGATACGCTCAGTCAAATGGACAAGTCGAGCGGACTGTACAAATTATAAAGAATTTAATGAAGAAGACTGATTATGATGCGTCGGAATGTAATTTGGCCTACTTAAAATATTTAAATACACCTACCTATAAGTGAAGATGTACCTTCTCCTGCTGAGTTGCTTTACAGTAGAAAACTACGAAGCATGCTACCAAGTTCACTTTTATTTCATTCATCATCATCATCATATCAGCCCGTTGACACCCACTGCTGGGTATAGGCCTCCTCTTCAGCACGCCAACGTAAACGGTCCTGTGCAAGTCTCATCCACTGTCGTCCGGCAACCCTGGCCAGATCGTCCGCCCATCTGGCAGGTGGTCTGCCTCGAGGCCGTCTTGTTTCCATCGGAAACCACTCTGTAACCGCCTTGGTCCATCGGCTGTCGTCTCGCCTGGCAACATGCCCTGCCCATCTCCATTTCAAGCTTGCGATCCGCATACCTACGTCTACGACTTTCGTACGCTGGCGTATCTCCACGTTAGGTATGTGATCAAGGAGGGAGATGCCAAGCATGGCGCGCTCCATTGCCCTTTGTGCAACTTGTATGGTGTTTATTTCATTGCCTCCTCTAAAATATTTTTGTACTTACTACATTGATCCATCTGCCCTTCAATCGTTCTCACGGGACCAATCTCATACCCTGAGAAATATCCCTTCGCCATAACTTTTCCACCACCGTGCTTAACTGTCTTTTTTGTGTAATACTTGTTATTTGAAGCCTCGTTTATTGGTCGTCTTACATGTCGTTTTCCATCTGGATTAATCAAATTAATTTTAGTTTTATTTAAAAACATTTTTTTTCCATTGATGAATAATCCAGCTGCCATATTTGCGAGCGAATGCTAGACTATTCTCTATGTTGCCTGGTTAATAGTGGTTTTTTTCTAGCAATCATTTCTAACAATTTTCCTTCAACCAGCCAGTCTACGAACTAGTTTAGTGGACACGTGTCGAGGATCGTCTTCTGAAAATACCTCTTTTCTTATAACATTGGATCCTTTAAAGAGGTCCGCTTTAGCTAATCGAAGCATGAGCCTGTCTTCTTGAACTGTAGTCTTCCTGGGCCGAAGTTTTCTTGGCACATTATCTGATGTTCCGTGTAGTTTAAAATGTGCGAAGGCGTTAAATATCATTTTTACGGAACATTCCAAATAATCGGCAATTTTTTTGTTACTCTATTTTTGTTTTAAGTGAAAATTCACTATATTTTTTCTTGTTGATGCATCACAGCTCTTATTTTTGCTTTTGGCCACGTGGTTCGACTGCATGGTTCGATCGACTCCATAGTCTAACCACGATGACCAATTCACCTGGTTCGATTCATCAAAAAATAAAGTAATCCCAAGGGCGCAGGTCTTACCCATTTTTAATAAATCAATAAAAAAATACTTATTGTAATGAGTTAGAAACGGCGGCAATATTCACAATGTGATTGACAAGAATGTAAGAGCTGTATTTCAATTTAAAAACACAAATTTCGAACCAAGTCAAACAATGTTTCAAATTAATTGTCCATTTTGCTAGTCCTAACGATATTGATACTTTTTGTTTCACTGATATTTATTTTTATTGTCGTTATGGTTGTAAAATATTATTGCTTGTTATTAAACTAGAGATATTTATGAATTCGGTTATATTGATAGTTCAAGTTTTGTTTAGGTTATGTATCTCATAGTATCCTTTTTATGTTTAGTTCTTGTGTACACGACCCCTACGCTTAATATCATTTCTCACTAACATAGGTTTGCTGTAAGAGAACTCTCTTTAGGGTTAAGCTCGCCTTTGTACATGACTTTTCATTGTGTATTATCATATTATTTTATTATTGTGTACAATAAAGAATAAAGAACATTGTGAAGTAGTGAAAAAAAATCGCTCCTATTAAATGCTATAATAATGTTAGTTACTTTATAAAAATGTCAAGTGACTAGGTGTTTCTAATTAGATGACCACCACTGTATATCAACTATCAACATATCATTGAAAAAAACTATTGAACTAAACTACCAGACTGGTTTGTTAAAGCAAATAAAACCTCAAGTTATTTATTACCATTGTGTTTATCTTTGCAAAGTTCAGTGTATATGTATATAAACAATATAAATTAAGAGTTGTTAAGTAACATTTGTCAGGCGGCGAGAATTGAATCAACGTCCCGCGTCTCTTGCGTCTAAACCCTTTTTGTCGGGGGTAATAAAAATTTACAGTAACATGTTTATCAAAAATCCAATGGAAAAAGTGCAAGTTCATGATAGTTTCACTTCTGTATGACTTACATCTCTGTGTAGCGTCGAGTTACATATTCTTATTGAGCTCAGAAACGATGCAATGCAAAAAGAAGCCGTGGCTTACCCGACAGCCAAAGAAGACATGTAACGAACTTACACACATGGACGGCTTGTACGTGATTGACAAGGGGTTTGTGTCAAGTAATACACCACCATACAGCCTTTAAGTTTATCCAGGCAAACCCGAAAAATCTAAGACCATTGAATTCGTTCCAGTTGTTCTTGATTTATAAATGGTTAGTTACAACTAACCCGACTTTTTTATTATAAACATACATATGTCGTAGGATGATTTGATAATTCGAATTATCGCTATGGTTACGTATTCAAAATTGTCTAATTATCCGTGTTTTCGCAAAATCAATAGAATTTGCGATAATTCGGATTATTGAATTATCCTACGTCATATACATATATCTCACTAATCTCACTAATATTATAAAGCCGAAAGTTTGTTTGTATGAACGTTTGTTACCTCGTTACCTCTTCACGTAAAAATTACCCTACGGGTTGAGTTGAAACTTTGCACACGTATAAATGTAGCCAGGATTATGTGTAGTAGGCTTCCTTTTATCCGGGGACAACGCGTGCAGAGCTGCAGGCAGAAGCTAGTATCCTACTTAATATTATAAACGTGAAAGTTTGTGAGTGCCTACATGTTTGGATGTTTGTTACTCTTTCACGCAAAAACTAGCGTAACTGATTGAGCTGAAATTTTGCACACGCATAGATGTTGATTAGAATTAACACATAGACTACATTTTATCCTGGTACAATGAATGCCAAGCTGCAGACAGAAGCTAGTAAATTATATATTACTGCCGGCACCCCAAGGCGTAATTAAAATATCCCCGAAAAAGGCTCTGCGCATGCGCGACCAGTTAAGAATATTCGAAGAAAGCATTTGCCCATAGTTTATACTTATAAAAGCTTAACACATAGCTTAAGCGCTAATTGAAAATACAATTTACAAGACTCTTGAGAGGAGAATGCAGTTTAAAGATTTTAAGGTTTTAGAATGTCGAGCTAAAGCGCTACGGGGAAGGCAAATTTCCTATTTTTTAATATACTTGTTTCATGCCGTGAGGTGCCTGCAGTAGAATGTTGACTCACATCTCTTTGCCGTGGATCCAGTTTTAAATAATAATAATAATAAAATGTTTATTAGGAACAAAAACATGTGCAACAATAACAATGGAACGTTGAACTACAGCAAAAGTTAAAAGAAACTGTGTTGTAGAGTCAGCGCCGCAGGAGGAATCTGCTAAGGGATACCTCCGAAAGATGGGTAGCAGCGTCTCTCCGTGTATCAACATTCCGTACTGGGGTACTTTTTTTATTAAATACTACTGTGGTTTTATTTATATTTATACCTCTACGTCAACTCACCGCGGAGATCAGTGAACCTCCGCCAAGAATCAGCTGGCGTTTTGATTGCATTTTTTTTTTAATATTACGACAAAGTTTAATTTGTAAACAAGTTCGCTAGCTCCCACCCTAGGAGAACCTGTGTTGTGGGTAGCTAGTACTCTTTCCGTTCGTGCATTGAGTCACGATAAATACGCTGCATGAGGGTGCAACATGTAGGTAGATGAACATTTTTTTTTTTGTATAAATCAGTTTTAACACGTATTTATTGTGAATAATAGGTGTAGTATTTGTGAAAAATTGTAAATAATCAATAAATAAGGTGCGTTCATTTGGCGAAACAAACTGTAGATAAATACTTATATGTATGTTTATATACATACATACATATATACATTATTAAGAAGTTTGGCTTTCCCAATAAATTATAAATACTTAATTATATCATGCATAATACCTAGAGTGTAAGCAGATACCTAGGTAGCATTGGATTATTTTGTTGTCGCACTTTCTAAAGCTAATTATAATCGTAATAAGAGATATGAGTATGAGATTCTTCCCGGGACCAGATCGTGCAATCGAAACGTCGGGCAATAATAAAGGTAAATCATCATCATCATCATCATTGCAGCCGTAAAACGTCCACTACTGAACACAGGCCTCCCTCATGGATCTCCATGGGGGGTAGTTGCCATACTCACCACGCTTGGCAAGCGGGTTGGCGAGCGCAGTACGGGATATCGGTACACGGAAAGACGCTGCTGCCCATCTTCAGGAAGTATCCCTTAGCAGGCTCTTACTGCATCCACGGGCATGAGAGGAGGGGTAACATTCTACTGCCGGCACCCCACGGCAAAGGTAAGTACCGCGATAAATATCCGGTTAAATATAAGTTATTAATGTGTCGTGTGCTTTAACGGTGAAGTAAACATCGTGAGGAAACCCGCGGCTTAGTTAACTTCAGACGTATTGACCTGTTATTTCCTCTGATAAATAGCTGACTTAGCTAGCTGAGAGGACGGTATAGGTGCTGGGCAAGCCTAATCCATCTAACAATGTCCCAGGCACTGCAGCGCCCCATACAGCATGATTACAAGTTGCTGACACTGTATAAACCATCTATAGTAGATGCAAAGGGCCTTACTATATCGCGAAAGTTAAAAAAAAATATAGATATGAGTAAGTTTTACTAGCTAGATGGAGTGATGACTTGCGGTCGATCGCTGGTAGACGCTGGATGCGGCATGCTGAAGACAGGGTAAAATGGCGCAGATTTGGGGAGGCCTATGTCCAGCAGTGGACTAATATGGGATGATGATGATGATGATTATGAAGTTTTTAAATTTTGTATATTAATCTGTGAACGTAAAATGCGATTAATAACTATATTATTTAATTTTACGTTCACAGATCTAATTTTAAAAACTAACTCAATCCGTTTTAGTTTTATAACGTCACTGTTTGAAAAGTCATATATGATTTTAATCGCAATTTAAGTACCGTATAATCAGCTGTTATAGTAAAAACATTCTTGGTCTTTTCTTGAATGTAAATAACCGAATCCTAGACAGTCTTTGAGCGGCTCTAAACTTATTCATAAGGGCTAAAGTGAAGAAGTTGTTTGATTATTAAGGCTTTATTCTTTCGTCAGACACGCAAGTCCCGACATATTATCAACCTTATTGTAATTAATAGAATCAGGCGTTACTTTGCGGAAATCCATGACAATAAAATGCAATGAAAATATTTAGTTTTAATTCCGCTTATGCTGAGATGCATGAGCACCGACCTCCCGCCCGCTAATTATGCACATGCAGGGAGTGCTCCTGCATCTCAGCATAAGCGGAATTAAAACTAAATATTTTCATTGCATTTTATTAATGTTATTGTAGTTAAACAATCTTAAATTATTACAAACAGACGGAAACTTAAACTTCAACAAACAAAGGATATATTAGTACCGAGTTTCTAGAACTTTTATACTTTGCCCCCTTTCGGGTTAATCGGCTCTTAGAGAGTTCTTTTTATTCCGTAGACGAGTTCTACGCATTGCCCATTATTTAATTAGTTTTAGAATAATATATGAATTACATTATTATTAATTTTAAATTATTTCAAAATATGAATTATATAAATTATTAATTGAGATGAATAATTATATTATTCTAATTGCCCATATTATATACATATACTTACTATAAATTTAAGGTCGATATTATAAACTATATTGCTTACCTTATCTTTGTGACTTGTAACTTGGTATTATTAATAAATAATTGTATTGTATTGTAATATACAGCAATAATACATATAGTAAAAGTAGTTAACCTATAGTGAACTAAAATAAGCAATAGCCGGATAGAAGGCTTGTCGGAGGAAATGGGATACTTCATCCCATCCGAGCTTCGTCGGGAACATTATAACGGATTCAAAAGCTGTTACGCATATTAAAAACTACAATTAAACTGCATGTAAGGCAACTTTGCTTTATAACAGACTTCAAAATAAGGTGGAGCCTCCAAGTCGTCGGTATTTTTTGCATGTCAGGTAACTATGCTTATGACAAGCTTTTATTTATTACTATAATGGATTATCGGGTATTTATCGCGTAATTACCTTTATTTTATTCCCGACGTTTCTTGTCGCGAGATTTAAGCAGGTACTCGAACTTACATTATTTGAAAAAAAAAAAAAAAAACAATTAGTACAAGTTACAGATACACAGGTTGATCTCGCTCAAGCTTTTTTATTACATATTATTGTGTAAAGACGTTAAAGGTCGACATTATACTTTAAAGGAAATTTTTATTTTATTCGGAAGACCAGCGCTGTGGTACGGACCCGTTCTGCCACAGCATATGCTGAGTAATGACCATTTTTGTCACATTTTTATTTTATTTTTTAACCTTATTATTGTATATGCATTAATTGTAAATTATGTGACAAAATAAACGTATCTATCTTATTTTTAGTGGGTATGTTTAAATAAAAGCTTGTTTGTTAAAAAGTTTTATTTTGACTTTTAATTTATTTATATTGTAGGTATAGTAAGGATGTGTCTATGTTTTGTAATTACAAACTATGGAAATAAATGCATGAATTTCTGAATTTCATTACTTTTTGTACGTGCCGTGTGATACTGGCAGTATGAATGTTGCCTCTTGTCTCTTGCCCGTGGATGCAGTAAGCATCTGCCGTCCTGAAGATGGGGAGCAGCGTCTTTCCATGTATCAACATTCCTTACTACGCTGGATAATCCAACCAAGCGTGGCGAGTTTGGCAATAATCCCCTCATGAACTTGGAGATCCATGAGGGAGGCCTGTGTCCAGCAGTGGAGATGACTTTTTGAAACTAATGTATTCATCTCTTTTCTTGCATTTACGCTGTGTAGATATATTTATGCGCAGTTTTCTAGTTTGTTTTGAACATTAGAAATAGAACAACGGATTGGCCATTCATTATCGGCATTTTTAGGGTTCTAGACCAAAATGAATACAAGCAATCCTTACATCCTTATGGTGTGACTTGACTGTCCGTCTCCCCCCTCCCTACATCCGTAATTTGCAGAGATTACGACCTATTTTTTATAGGTACGAGTAAGAGGTATTTATGTCATCATCATCATTTCAGCCATAAAACGTCCACTGATGAACACAGGCCTCCCTCATGGATCTCCATGAGGGGTAGTTGCCATACTCACCACGCTTGGCAGGCGGGTTGTTGAGCGCAGTATGGGATGTTGATACACGGATAGACGCTGCTGCCCATCTTCCGGAGGTGTCCCTTAGCAGGCTCTTACTGCATCCACGGGTAGGAGAGGAGGAGTAACATTCTACTGCCGGCACCCCACGGCATACTGCCGGCACCCTACGGCACGGTATTTATGTAAAGACAGTTAAATGAAAACGAACTCTCTAATTAGCATAGTTTTTTAGCACGGAACCCTCGGTACGCGAGTCCTTGCTCTTGCCCGGTTTCAATGGTTCTTTATTATATTAATTGTGTTGTTTTATATTCAAATTTGGTGAACCTTCGGCATGTAAGAGACATGCCTAATATATTTTACCTATTTTAGAAGTTAAAAAAAATTGTGACGCGTCAATATGCAAGCACTGATTTTTTTTTTTATTTCTCATAATCTTTTTACAAAAACAAAAGCAGCTACGTAATTTAATGCAAGATTTTTAATACATGTAGTAAATAAAATCGTGGTGCGCCCATATAGCTCTTGTTAACCAGTTCATCATCACTGTCACCTGACTCCAAAGGTTTTCGATCACCGTCAGTAACGTCGTAAGCAGAGCTTAATGTCGAGTCATGCAATATTATTGAGAGCTTCGTGATACGGCGAAATTGGAGCGCGCCAAATATACCCGAAATCATAACACTTATATTACAAAACCATTGGTACGGGGGCACCAGAAAATGGGGCGAAAGTTTCAGAAAAATGCCATTTTCGAACTTTGGTGACCTTTTGAGTTCACAATAACTCCGGTCTCTGTGATCCTATAGACACTAAAATCAATCAGTACCCTTCTCTCATTAAGACAGTGCTAACAAAAAAGGTTTCATGTAAATCGGTCAACGCGTTCGGTAATAATCGTGTCATGCACAGACAAACAGACAGACAGACAGCGCTATGCATAATATGGGGCTTCGCTTCCTAAATACTAGCTTCAGGCTACGGTTTCTCTCAGGTTCATCATCATCATCATCATTCCAGCCGTAAAAAGTACACTACTGAACAGGCCTCCCTCATGGATCTCCATGAGGGGTAGTTGCCATACTCACCACGCTTGGCAGGCGGGTTAGCGAGCGCAGTACGGGATGTTGATACACGGAAAGACGCTGCTGCCCATCTTCCGGAGGTATCTCTTCGCAGGCTCTTACTGCATCCACGGGCTAACATTGAGGGGTAACATTCTACTGTCGGCACCCCACGGCTCTCTCAGGTTATATACCCAGATTCTGTGCTGTGAGGTGCCGGCAGTAAAATGGTTCCCCTCCCCTCATGCCTGTAGATGCAGTAAGAGCCTAAGTGATACCTCCGGAAGACGGGCAGCATCCCGTACTGCGCTCGCCTTCTTAAGATAAGATAATAATTTATTTGCTGAATGTATATTATAGATAATAATTATGGATTCTGGAGACAGAATATAATAATTATGGATTTATGATTCATGCAAGATAGGTAATAAAATTAACAGTTATATATTATTTATGGTCATCGATTTAGATAATGTCAAATAGAATAATATTAATACAATGTCAACATATAATGTATAAATATTATTTTAGGTCATAAAACATTTGTCTTGTAGTCAATATTTTAATTTTAATACAAATAAATTTAATTTAACTTTTTTATGTCACTAGGGAATATGATATAAATTATAATGCCTGCTGAACGTTATTTTTGATAAGTTTTAATCTACAATGTGGAACGTAAAGCCTGTCATGTTTGTCATGTCTTGTTTGTCTTTCCAACATTATAATATCTGAATGGGTATTAAAATAATACGGATATTGTTTTACAAACACGCATATTTCTCTTATGTACATGCACGGCAGTGGAAGAATATTGTATTTCTTAAAGAAGGGCTTAGCTATCCGTACTCCGTACTCCAGTGCCACTTATGTCCCTCACACACTTTTTTTGAATTAAAAACGCCATTTCAATGTTGGTTGAGTTTCCTACAACATTAATCCATATGCTAAATATGATGATACATATCCGTGATACACTTTCAGCGCTGCATCTGTAGATACGCGAAGCCTTATGCTTTTTATAGCAAAAACGAATCTATCCAGCTTATCACAAATATATTTCACTCGTGTTTTCCAATTTCAGTGTTGATCAATCCAAATGCCTAAAAACTTAGCTGTATCAACTTCAGCAATGGGATTGTTATTATAATTAACAGCAACTTTTACTTTTTTTGTTTATAGGATCCGAACTGTATATTTGTCTCTGTCAAATTAATTTGTAGGTTATTTTTTGTCAACCAATCAATTGTTTTTGATGGAGTTATGTTAATTTTATTTTCAAAATGTATATTATTTCGCCGTTTTACAATAATTGTAGTATCGTCAGCGAATAAGATAGTTTTGTCTATTTTTATGTATTTATTTTTTATTGTTATTATTCAGGACACGTCTAGTTAAATTAGGAATATCAGTTATGTACATAAGATATATGAATGGTCCTAGAATGCTACCTTGTGGTACTCCAAATTTGTTTTGTTTAAAGCTTGATTGTATATCTATTTTGTTTCCCTTAATGATGTTTGACACCTCAACACACTGCTGTCGGTGACTTAGCTCTCTGCTCTCTTCTGCTCTCATTGTCAACCATTTTTTGAGTTCCGCGTTTTCTACCAATCATAAAACAAGCTCTGCTTGCTCTGAGTGTAGTTGGTGGTGTATGAAATGATTTCATTATTTTTTATGAGAGCTTCAGTTTTTATCTGTATAGATTTAGGCTAACAGTGCAGCTAACGTCAGCGACGAAGGCCTCTGTTCGAACTTGTCCCTTTCGGGATCGGCATTCAGACCGAGACAGTCCCTAAAGATCGTTTCAAAGGCAACACTGAAGTTGCAATATATGTATAGCTCAACCTCTTATTCGCGCCGCCTATTCCCCCTGTGGCTATGGAATTGCCTAGTGAATATGCCAATGCCTAGGTAGTACGTACTTCCAAACATTAATAACATTAGAAAGGTACTCGTATTTCTTTGGAAACGGAATTGGGTCGTCAAGATCCGTGAGGGAGGACTGTTCAGTAGTGGACGTTTTACGGTTGAAATGATAAAAATGATGAATAAACTTTTTCATCATCATCATGATCAAACCATATTCACTGCATATTCACTGCGAGACATAGGCCTCCCTCATGGACTTGGAGATCCAAGTACTGATCATGAGGGGTTGTTGCCATGCCACGCTTGGCAAGCGCAGTACGAGAAGAAGGGTAACATTCTACTGTCGGCACTCCATAATCTTTTTCATTTTATTTGTCTTCCTTTAGAGAAACTGCCGGGTCATTCTGTAAAAAAGCCATTTTGTAGGTAAAATGGACCGAATGCCAGGGTTCGACGAGGACCTAATCTATATGATTCCACGCCGTCAGCAGAACCTTTGAACAGGTCCTATCGGACTTTAATCTAGATTAAGTTGGATTTATTTACTGAGTTTTCGAATAATAACTGTTTTTATCTTCTTCTTGGCTTTGCACGGCTTGTGTATTAGTGATGTATAGGTATGTATGTTAAGCTAGGCATAGATACTTAGCGCGCGCTGTGACGCGCGCTCCGATTCGTTCATGAGTAATAAACCAGCTCACAGCTAATAAGGTTGTTTCACTTAGCTCCATACATCTCAGTAAGCCAGTTACAAGTTTTTTAAATAACAGAATTGTTATTATTATTATTTATCATCATTTCAGCCGTAAAACGTCCACTACTGAACACAGGGCTCCCTCATGGCTCTGTATGAGGGATAGTTGCCATATTGCCACTTATTATTATACTTACAGGTATTGTGTATCTTCTGATAGTTTCCCTAAGATGAATAAATAAATAAATAAATACTCGCCACGCTAGGCAGGCGGGTTGGCGAGCGCAGTACGGGATGTTGATACACGGGAAGACGCTGCTGCCTATCTTACAAAAGTATCCCTTAGCAGGCTTTCACCGCATCTACGAGCATGAGTGGAGTGTTAAAATTCTACTGTCGGGACCCCATTGCTCTGGCGAATAATATATGTATGTATATACAAAAAAATTAGGAAGGTTGTATGTTAATATACTTTTAAGCTGTGCTTCCTTTGGGGCTGGATGGTGCTGTGTATGTTTCATTATTTATTTTATTTTATTTATTTTTCCTCGTTCCATTTACAACTCTCGCAGGAATTACAGCGTCTCGTATAAACCTCCATTACATTTAAAAGTGCTTATTTCTACATATATATAATACATTTCTGGGAAAAAAAATCGGTGAAAAAAGTGCCGTGGGAGCCGGCAGTAGAATTTTATCCCTCCTCTCATGCCCGTGGATGTAGTAAGAGCCTTAGGGATACATCCGGAAGATGGGTAGCAGCATCTTTCCGTGTATCAAGATCCCGTACCTACTGCGCTCGCTAACCCGCCTGCCAAGCATTGTGAGTATGGCAACTACCCCTCACGGAGATCCATGAGAGAGGCCTGTGTTCAGTAGTGAAAGTTTTACGGCTAAAATTATGAAAAAAATGATGATCCTATAATCTATAAATGTGTCCCTTTGTTATGCTAAACAAGTGCTCCTCCCATTCTTATTTCAAAACATAATAATAGTGGCGATTCTGTTTTACGCTTCCTAAAACTAATTATAATTAGATACCTGACGTTTCTAAATTAAGAGCTATCACCGTAAAATTGCGTCTATTTTTACCGTTTTCATTTTAGAACGGTACTAACCTTCATCATTTTAGTCGTTTAACGCCAATTTAATTAGCTTTAGCCAGTTTGTGCAACAACAGAGTCGCTACAATGTCAGATGTTTAATTGTCAATGTTGGCGCATATAATCTTTGTTTCGCGGCGCGTTCGAATGTGCGTTAACGTTTCCCTCTGATATGCCACTCAAAAGTGTTTCTCCCATTCTTATATTTTTGAACGTTCTTTAATACAGGGTATGCAAAGGGTAACCGGAAATAATCGGCCGGCCAATAGATTGGAGCTTGTGTTATGGGTACTAGATGACTGATATACTTATAAAGTATATAAAGTATATCAGTCATCTAGTATATACTTATTGAGTATATCAGTCATCTAGTATATACTTTTATTGGCATATCAGAGGGAAACGTTAACGCACATTCGAACGCGCCGCGAAACAAAGATTGTATGCGCCAACATTGTCATTTCCACATACATAATAAGATATTTTTTTATTATGATATAGAAAAATATCCAGAATACCCTGAGAAAAAATCTGCAGATTATACAGACATTTGTTCCGAGCCGGGAATCGAACCCGCAACCTCTTGCGACGCAGGCGGACCTTCGCCCGCTGCGCCACAGAGGTCGTCGGAAAACGTTCAGTGTTTAACTAGTGCGCGCTAACGTTTGCTTTCTGTCAAATTTATTTCCACCTTCCATTCTTATTTTGAAGTAATGTCAGATGTTTAATTTTCATTTAAGGGGGAGTGTGAATGGTCGGCGCCCGTTATCAGGCAGTATGTGTGCGGCGGTCGCGGCGAGCGCACGTGTCGGACAATGCGCGCGGTGTGCCGGGATCTGACGTGATGTGTAGTGGGTGAAAATGCTGCCGATACTATTCGTTATGCTCGTCGGTAAGTGTTCTGCTTGTTTTTGTGAGTGTGAGCGATTTTTTTAATACTGATAGGTTTTCGGTAAGTGGTGTTGAGTGTAAAATTTTTATATTAAGTGAAGAGTGACTTTATTTTTCAAACGAGTGTTTGAAAATGTTATTGCTGATGTTGGTAAGTGGTAACGTTGTTAAGCCTTTGGTAATTAGTGTTAGTAAATGTTTTATATTTGCGGAGTGTGGAAGATATACGATTGTTTTGGAAAGTTTGAGGGAATCTTTAACGGTAAGTGACGGATAACGTTCAGTAACTATTAAGTGAGTAACTTCCTTCTATTTGTTTAACAACAACTTTTTTGGTTTCTTTTAAATATGCCTAATCTATTGCTACAAAGGCGACTTGTAAGTGTTTTATTTATCATAATGCCACTACTACTATTGAAACAAAAACGCAATATAGCGTCAAGCTGGATATTTGTTAAATCATAGCTTAATAAATTAATAAAATACCTATGTGTATAAATTACATAAATTGCTGAATTTCATATTTATTTAAAAACCCTTACATATTTATTTATTTATATAGACACTCGTACGAGATTTTTAAATTACAATCACAAAAGTAACCTTACACCAGTTTCATTTCAATTCAATTTATTGATTATTAAGACAATTTCACAATCCAATGTGTTAGTCGGCTTATAACTTGGGATTAATACTTAAAATTAATTAATGATTTTGTCCTTTCAATCAATTTATATATCACAATCAAATTGTGTCGCTATCGCAGTTAGGATGCTGTTACTTCTTCCGTGGGTTCTGCTGATTAGTGGGAGATTTCGTGTGAGAGGTTTTAACAGGAATGTACTTACCTGGTTGAATAAGCTCAGGTGCAAGTTAATGCACCCAACAAAATCGCTTTATTGGTTCTTTCATCGGAAATTAATAATAATGCTTGACTTATCATTATCACACAGCACCACCTATTCCAAAAGTGAACAGAGCTTGTGCTATATAGAAAAATACTCAGACGCACCCGTACAAATCTCTTGCGTCAAGCCAG
This sequence comes from Pasiphila rectangulata, assembly GCA_963082625.1. Taxonomy (NCBI): domain Eukaryota; kingdom Metazoa; phylum Arthropoda; class Insecta; order Lepidoptera; family Geometridae; genus Pasiphila; species Pasiphila rectangulata. The sequence continues at coordinate 774,176 of OY720246.1, read as the reverse complement.
CTATTAAAGCAACTACGCCACGCAGGTCGTCAATATTCACACGATCTGACGAGCGTGAAATTTTTTCATCGAGTTCAATCAATGAGGGGAAGTACTGTTGATGGATGAAGGCACTGTTTCCGAGTACAAAGTGTTGAGGCAAAGTTTTCTAGATTGTTATCAACGAGCCTATTTACATGGAATAACAGCAAAGTGCCGTGATAGAGCAATAAAAAATTCAGAAATTCATTCATTTATTTATATAGTTTGCAATTAGTAAACATACACACGTCAACTTACAATAAATATAAAACATTTTCTATCTTATGTTAACAGGAAATAAGGCACATGAATGAATCTGGTCGCTTCCGTGATTTAATCACTGCGATAAGAAGCGATTAGAAAACACAGTTCTCTTTTATAGTCAGTTTTTTAATTGTTAATTTAATTCTAAGCATTTTTTTCCTTTGATAATCAGATATTTTATAGTAAGCTTTGCTGTGAAGATTATTATTATATTTGTTGAAAAGGTAGTAGGATATAAAATGTATACTATAATATTCTGAAAACCAGCGTTGCTCCGCCCTACGCCTAGGGTGAAGCAACATCAAAGCTGAGACTGTTCCTTTTGGTTCGCAGCAGAGCTCGTAATACGTAGTAGCACTCAACATATGTTAGGTAGGTTCTAAATGAAAAACCTTATCAAAAATGTACGATCCCGATGGGATTCGAACCCACGTCCGTCAAATCGATCCTTGACGCTTCCTTAAGTTCTACCACTAAGCTACAGAACCTATGTCGGGTACCGCTGAAACTCTTAATATGGTGGTATTGGTTGAGGTGAAATGTTCTTGCTAAGTGTGGTTAAACATTATAAAAATTACAAAATAGGTTCTAAATGTTGTTTAACGTTTTATTGTGATTTTCCTGTAATTTTACCTATCATTTTTCTTCTTCTTTTATTTTTCAAATGTATCAAAAACGTGTAAATGGTTTTCTGTCCGTGCTGTTTTTGTGAATATAAAAAATGTATATTAATTCATTAATGCGCAGAAAATGCAATTCCTAATAAGTAAGTTTTAAGGAGAAGCCGATTTTTCTGATGCATATCACATCAGAAAATCATCAGGTGGGTTGGGATCTGTTGAAAAATAGGTATAATCATAAGAAGATGATTTTTACTTCGCATATCAATCTTATCATGAACCTGCCGGAGATGCAGCAGCAGACCGCCGCACAGCTGAAGAAGATCCACGACACCACCAACGAATGCCTAAACGCTATAAAAAACCTAGGCGTTGATGTTTCAACCTGGGACCCCTTTCTCGTGCATATCTCGTCACAGAAACTAGACCCTGACCCGGCTCGAAGGACTATAAATTTGTAAGGCCTTTACCGTTTAAAATAGTAAGATGTTGATAGTTGATGAATGGATTTTATTACCAAACACTCTACGAGCTAAATGATGATAATGATTATTGACAATGATATTGAGCCACGCGCCCGGTAAGAAAGTCTGACATGAACTGACGAGAGCGCGGCCGTTGATATTACGACTTATTGTCGTAATAATACATGAAATCCTGTCGGTTAGACCGAGCGGTTAGACCGTACAATATTATAAAGCTAAACAGTTTGGTTGGTAAACGCGCTAATCTCAGAAAGTACTCGCTCGAATCGAAAAAATATTTTAGTGTTGGATAGCTGATTAATCAAGAATGGTTTTAAGAAATAACTCTACAGTTAACAGTATACGAGCAGAGCAATACAACGTGCACGAAGTCGCGGGGAGCCTTTAGTATAATTATATATTACTAGCTTGAGCCCGCCGCTTCGCATGCATTGTACCCTGATAAAATGAAGCCTATGTGTTAACCCTGGTCAACATCTCACGATGCAATATGCGATGATACGAGTGCAAAATTATACATCTTAATCCGTAGGCTAGTTTTTGCGTGAAAGATTAACAAACATCTACATATTTATACATACTCACAAACTTTCGTGTTTATTGTATTAATAGGATATTTCCAAAATTAGCATCTAACTAATCTATTCATTATTTCAGCCGTAAAACGTCAACTACTGAACACAAGCCTCCCTTATGGATCTCCATGAGGGGTAGTTGCCATACTCACCACGCTTGGCAGGCGGGTTGGCGAGTGCAGTAGGGGATGTTGATACACGGAAAGACGCTACTGCCCATCTTCCGGAGGTATCATTAGCATGCTCTTACTGCATCCGCATAAAGTAACGGACAAAAAAACGTGACCACATATTACGTGCAAAGCCGCGGACAGAATCTACTATAGTAATTCAACAGTATCATTTATGCTGGTGTATCTTTCATTTAGGTTAAATCAAATCACTCGCTGTATTTACTTAGGGCGCGTTTCATATTCATACCGTTTTCTATGCTTTTTCCACCTATTCCTAAATCTAAATTAAATGTTTCGTGTGTTTATTTTGCACTGTTATGTTTCCATTATGTTATTACATACGGAGACATGGATGTTCCCTGTCTACAGGCTGAATACGTATCTCGCGACAGGTTTGCAACAGGCGTATATCTCGCCATCATAGCTGTCAATCTTAAAAACTTTTTGCTTTTAGAGGATCGCGAGATTTACGCCTGTTGCAGAGATCGCGATGATACGTAATCAGCCTACGGGCTAGTTCCCTTGTTTAAGGTGACGCGTTTTTTCATACGAATAAATGACGAGACAAGCCCGAGGCCTACCTAATGTTAAGCGGTTACCTCTACCTATTACAACTGCAATGCCGCGGTGATCACGTTCATTAAGCACGTGACCAACACACTGTACTGCATTGCGCCCGTCGATCTCTTAGGTATCAGATTAAGATAAAAGATGACGAGTTTATTTTGTTACCAAGCAAAGAGTACACACAAACAATTCGTAGGGTACATTAAGTCAAACGAAAAAACTCACAGAAAGAATTATTAGAAACTTAAAAATATTGTAACAAGAATGGCCACCACTCAGCAAATGCTGTGGCACAATAAATCGCGCCACAGCGCTGGTCTTCCGTGGTTGCACACTTATACAAGTGCAATGTGGCTTTGCTTGACAAAATGACAATTTCACCAAAAATGGACAAAATGACAATTTCACAAAAATGGACAAAATGGCAATTTCAACAGATATGTGCTATGATACAGAATAAAGTGCTATGTAAAAAAACATAATCATGTGTGTGTAACCGGTACACAGCAATGTAGACTTTACTGCTTGGCGGCAGAAATAAGTGTGGTGGTAGTACTTCCCCGGATAAACTCTTCGCAAAAGTTCTACTACTCAACAATAGCAGGGTATGGAAATCGAAATTATATTTAGCCCCTCATTCAGATAAATAACCAAATTATACACCCATATCACCTCTAGTATATCCCAAGTATTATTCAGCTTTTTCAAATGAATGAATGATTCAATACTTAGTTAGAGCTAGTTGATGTTTAGCCCCCCCCTAAAGCTCGTGATGTCATCATTCCATACCAAAGCACACGGCGCGTACTAACGTGTGACTTTCCGCTATTTTCTATGTATAGCGGTTATTTTTGTAAAACGTTAAAAAATACGTGTCAAATACTTTTTAAATTTATTGCATAAATTACAATGGTCAGAGGGAGTCTGAGGGGGCGCCTGCATACAACTGTTGCGAGAGCGCTTGAGCTAGCTTGAAATGAAAATTCGTAAGCGCCAAAACAGTGAAATTCTCGTTTAAAATATAAAAATATTGGTAATTATGTAAAATCCAACCACTATTTTGAAAAAGGTGTATAGACTTAGAGCACACTACGATATATTTAAAGGCATATGTATGTATATCGATTTCGTTCATCTGTAAAGTGAAAATATATGTTATCACAGAGCAGATTTTTTGGATTTTTTTCTGTTGTAATAGGTCTCCAATCGTGTAAACCAACTTACTAATTTGAAGTAAATATTCATTAAATACAAATTTAAAAAAGCGGTTTGATTTCTATATATTTACCTCTATTGTTCATATATGCAGTATTCGGCGGTATGTACCCCCGACATTTAGTGGATATTTTTTCTTGAAATATGTATGTATGTGCATAGTTAACACGTGCTTTAACGGTGAAGGAAACATCGTGAGTAAACTCGCGGCTTCAGACGTATTGACCTGTTCTTTCCTCTGACTAATAGTTGTCTATGCTGAGAGGATGGTATATGTGCTGGGCAAGCCTAATCAATCTAATGTCTCAGGCACTGCAGCGTCTCGTACAGCTTGATTACCAGTTGCTGGTGTTGTATAAATCATCTATAATAGATGCAAAGGTCTTACTTTTAGTTATTGTTCATATTAGATAATATAATCGATTTTAATCAATTTGTTTATTATCTAAAACAGAGTATACGGTTTTATGCGTAGAGAAAACGAATAGGAAATTGCAGTGTGGGGCGTCACAAGCTATAAGTGATAAAGGTCTGTTGTCTCCCGTGCTGGATCCCCAAGGGGAGATATCAGGAAAAATAATCCTGATATCTCCCCTCGGCAGGGTAGATATTAGAACTTTTAAAAACTGTTTTTGTACTGTTAACTCCCCTCAGAACTTACTCCGGATTTGACCAAGTTCAGTGACGCTTATTGGAGAGGTCTATGTACACCAGTGGACTAACGTGATGATGGTGATGTTTCCACAAACGGATACTTCGCGACTTAGGTCTATGACAGAGTGTTCTTATAATATCCTAATTCCTTTAAAAACTTCTTTAGACTCATTTTCATTTATTTCCATAAAGTTCTTCCTTTGATGTGTCATAAAATATTAAAAAGCCATCTTTAATTAACAGCTTGCCTTACATTCTGTATAAACAGCGACAATCTTATTAAAACTTCGCCTAAAACTCAACGCCAAAGTAAATTTACATAAAATAGACATTGTAAGCCGTCAAACGGTAACTAGAGCGTAAATTATCATAATTAATAACTAAGGGAGCGCTGAGACGCCAATTCTTAGTCCATTCACGACTCGAGATATGCCTATCTGGAAATCACTTAGGTCTTAACGCTTCATCATTAAAAGCCCGTATTAGTTGGTAGGAAAGAACAGACAGCACAAGAAGTAAGGCGGCGAATAAAAAAGGCTCGGAGTAGATACTGGTCTCTCAAATAAATATTTAAGTCAAATATACCTACCAGGCTGAAGAAAAAAGCTTTTTTTCTTCAGCCTGGTAGCTTTTTTTTAGATGAAGCGTTAAGACCTAAGTGATTTCTAGAATAAGTAGTAGTATATGTTACGGCAGTAGAATGTTACCCCTCCTCTCATGCCCGTGGATGCAGTAAGAGCCTGCTAAGGGATACCTCCAGAAGATGGGCAGCAGCGTTTTTCCGTGCATCAACATACGTACTGCGCTCGCCAACCCGCCTGCCAAGCGTGGTGAGTATGGTAACTACCCCTCATAGAGACTCATGAGAGAGGCCTGTGTTCAGCAGTGGACGTTTTTAAGGCTGAAGTGATGAAGAGGTTCTTGAGGACCCACTGAGTTAACGCTTTTGAGCTTGAGTTATCCTGACCTACAGCCTTTTTTTAATCCAGAAAAAGAATTCATGCGGTTCATACACCTCCTCTCTTGCCCGAGGATGCAGTATGAATCTGCCAAAGGATACCTGCGGAAGATGAGCAGCAGCATCTTTCTGTGTATCGACATCCCGTACTCTTCTTGCCGACCCGCCTGCCAAGCCTGGTGAGTATGGCAACAATCCCTTATGATCAGTAGTTGAAGATCCATGGAGGTCTATCTCCAGCAGGCGTCCTACTGCTAAAATGATGATAACGTGATGATTTACGTTGCAATCTATAAGAATAAGAAACGTTTATTTTGTGTCATAAAATATAAAACAATAACACACTGTGAGCCGTTACTGTAACGCTGGTCTTCCGTGACGCCAGCGTGCGCAAAGCAACATCTGAGACATACTAAGTATTATATAAAAAAAAAACAACAATAGAGCTTAAAATTATACATAAATTTAATGGAAACAAACAAAAACAGAATTATAAACAAAATGGATACAAGTCTTTAAAAACAAATTTAAACAAGAGTTTCTTTAAAATAAATTAACAATTAAGTCCACAGAACGACTACGTGAGGAACTGTTGAAGGTGTAAAAGATTTATTTTGGCCAATTCCGCAATCTACCTGTTGTAGTAGAAATTACACCTTCTATATAGTCTGTGCTAATATGCAGCTTATCTGTGGATATTTTTGTATCTATAATAGTTTTTGAAATACTCTATACTCTATGCGCATCGCTAACCGGAAAGTATTGCTACACTAAATGTTCTGCTATAAAATAAAGTTTTTCTTTAATAAGTTAAACCAGTTATTTTCATTTAATAACAGGTTATGGGCCCAGTAAGCCCGATTTGTAAAATCAGTGAATACTATAAAGACCCAGTGCTAAAAACAGTGCCGAACAAAAGAAAATTAAAAGACATAATCTGCACACGCAACGTGCTCAGTTTCTGAACAATATTTCAAGTAAATCCGTGATAATCCACAACCAAAAGATGTCATCAACAAGTTCAATGGCATTAATTGAAAGGTTAACGGGCCGTGATAACTATGCCACATGGCGTTTTGCTGTCAAAACATATTTACAGCACGAAGAGTTGTGGGACTGCGTTGAAAATTCAGATTCAATTGACCAAAAACGCGACACGAAAGCCAGATCTAAGCTTATCCTTCTCGTCGATCCGATAAATTATATTCATATACAAGAATCAAGCACTGCAAAAGAGGTTTGGAATAATTTGGCACGCGCTTTTGATGACTCCGGGCTAACACGCCGAGTTGGTCTACTGCGAGATTTATGCAATACTACATTAGCTGGATGCTTAAACGTAGAAGAATACGTGAGTAAAATCATTACAACAGCACATAAGTTGAGAAACATTGGCTTCCATGTAGATGATGAATGGCTTGGCACACTCCTGTTGTCCGGCCTGCCTGAAACTTACAAGCCAATGATAATAGCCATAGAGAGCTCAGGTATGAAGATAAGCTCTGACTCAGTGAAGTCTAAGATCCTACAGGATGTCAAAGCTGAAAGTGATACATCAGCTTTTGCTTCAAGTCAAAGACAAAATAAAAACAAGAAAAATTCAAAAGGCCCCCGCTGTTATACATGCAATAAATATGGACATAAAAGTCCTGAATGCAGATCAAACAACAAGGATCATAAGAATAATGCAAATCTAAAAAATAACAGTTCTTATGCAGCTGTATTCATGGCATCTTCCAAATGCTCTGATGTCTGGTATGTTGATTCTGGAGCATCTGTTCATATGACCAAACACAAGAATCTTATGAGTGAAGAAACAACATCACACATTTCAAGCATCAAAGTTGCAAATAATAAAACAATGCATGTGCAAAGCTCTGGAAAAATAAGTTTATCTGTTTTCAACGAAAGAGGCCAACAAAATGAAATTTTGTTTACAAATGTTTTATATGTGCCTGAACTAGCTACAAACTTGCTGTCTGTGAGTCAGATCATACAGAATGGTGGCCAAGTGAAGTTTAATAAGAATGGCTGTGTTATACTGAACAAAAATAATGTTATTGTAGCAACAGCAAGCTTAATAAATAATATGTACCGGTTGAATATGCCTGGCGGCTATGCATGCATATCAGATGTTATTGAGCAAGACACTTACCTGTGGCACCAAAGGATGGGTCACCTGAATTTTCAAAGCATGAAAAAGCTGACCGAAAATACTGCCGATTTGAAGCTTAGCCAAATAAAAGAGAATGTAAAATGTATAACGTGTCAGGAAGGAAAACAAACACGTCTGCCATTTAAGAGTCAAGGGTCACAGAGCAAAGACCTGCTTGAACTCATCCATTCCGATGTCTGTGGACCAATGGATACTCAGTCTCTAGGCAAAGCCAGATATTTTGTAACATTCCTAGATGATTACTCAAAGAAGATATTTGTTTACACAATGTATAACAAATCAGAAGTCCTAGAAAAATTCAAGGAATTTAAAAACCAAGTTGAGAATCAGTTAAGTAGAAACATTAAAATTCTCAGATCAGACAACGGACTTGAATATTTAAATGAAAACTTTACAAAACTTCTCAAAGGTGCAGGAATAATTCATCAGACTACCACACCTTACACACCAGAACAAAATGGTACTGCTGAACGTATGAACAGGACATTGATAGAGCGAGCAAGATGTATGATGTTAAATGCCAATTTACCTAAAATGTACTGGGCTGAAGCCATTCATACTGCTGCTTACATAGTCAACCGCACTCCAACAACATCTCTGTCTTACAAAACACCTGAAGAGATGTGGACCGGTCAGAAACCCAATGTCGGCCATATGCGTACATTTGGATGTGAGGCAATGGTCCACCTTCCGAAAGAGAAGAGAAAGAAGTTAGATCCAAAATCACAAAAGGTAATTTTTATTGGATATTGTGAAAATACAAAAGGTTATAGATTTTTATTACCAAACTCGAGAACTGCAATTAAAAGTAGAGATGCAATATTTTTAGAGTCTACAGTCAAAAGAAACTATGTTCCTGTTGAGTTAAACACAAGTGAATGCAGTATAAAAACCAAAGATGTTGAAGAAATCTCAACAGATGACTCATTTGACACTGTTACAGACGGAAGATCACAATCAGACAGTGAGTACATCCCTGATAACAGTATAGATTCTTCGCCTGAAAAGAATGTAACTGTAAGAACTAGAAAACAATTAAAAAATACTCTGAACCAAGAACTAAGTACTTACCTCTGCTGTGATGAAAAATTATTAAACAATGAAGCTCCTGAAGACTATCAACAGGCAATAAAGTCTATGGAAGCTCCAAAATGGATAAAATCAATAGAAGAAGAACTTCAAGCTCATCAACAAAACAATACATGGACATTAATTGAAAGAACTCCTCATATGAGAGTAATTGGATGCAAATGGGTGTTTCGCATTAAAGAAGAACCATCTGGTCTACGATACAAGTCTCGGCTCTGTGCAAAAGGGTATGCTCAAAGCAAAGGCATTGATTACCAGGAAACATTTGCGCCAACTGTCAGGTATGATTCCATCCGTTTATTATTATCAGAGGCAGCCCAACACAATCTACAGATAACTCAACTAGACATCAAAACAGCTTTTTTATATGGTGAGCTCGAGGAAGACATATACATGACTGTACCTGAAGGATTAACAGCTGATACTCACAAGGTATGTAAGCTCAATAAATCATTATATGGTCTGAAACAATCTCCCAGATGTTGGAATTCAAAATTTGATGCAGTTTTAAAGAAGTTTGGGCTAGTAAATAGTAAGGTAGACCAATGTGTGTATGTTGGCACTATCAATGGAAACAAATGTTACCTGTGTTTGTATGTTGATGATGGGCTTATATTTTCAAAAGATATATCAACATCAAATGAACTGATTAATGACTTACAGTCAATATTTGAAGTAAAGTCTTATCCTCCCAGAAATTTTGTTGGTATGGAGATAGAGAAATGTGACAAGCACATTTTCATACACCAGTCAAGCTATATTGAAAAGTTATTAAATAAATTTAATTTGGATAATTGCAAACCCAACAGCATCCCAGTTGATCCACATGTAAAATTGGAAAAAGAAGAAGGAGAAAATGAAAAGAATATTCCATACCGTGAGGCAGTTGGATCCTTGATGCACCTAGCTACAGTAAGCCGACCCGATATTTCCTATGCGGTTAGCCTGGTGAGTCGATTTTTAAATTCTTACAATGAAAATCACTGGAATGCTGTAAAGAAGATTTTTAAATATCTTAAAGAAACAAAAGATTATGGCCTGTACTACAAGCCAAACTGTGAGCGTAATACAATAATAGGCTACAGTGATGCAGATTACGCCAATGACCCAAGTACGAGACGTTCAGTAACTGGTTATGTTTTCATCAAAAACAATGCAGCAGTGACATGGACCTGCCAGAAACAGCAGACAGTTGCCCTCTCAACCACTGAAGCAGAGTACATGGCTGCCTGTGCTGCCACTAAAGAAGCGTTGTGGGTCAAACAATTATTGTGTGATATTGGTGAATTTAATCAAAAATCTGTATGCTTGAACATAGACAATCAAAGTGCTATAAGTGTTATTAAAAATATTAATTTTCACAAACGGTGTAAACATATAGACATAAAGTTTCATTTCATTAAAGAAAAATATGAGGATAAAATTATTGAATTAAAATATGTGTGTAGTGAGGAACAATTAGCAGATATATTTACTAAACCTTTGTGTAAGCTTAAATTTTGTTATATAAGAGATAAAATAGGAATGAAATCTTGCCATATAGTTAGAAAATCTTGAAATATTGTTTTTATTGTTAAATAAATTAATAAGAAGGCTTTAATTTAGGAGGAGTGTTGTAGTAGAAATTACACCTTCTATATAGTCTGTGCTAATATGCAGCTTATCTGTGGATATTTTTGTATCTATAATAGTTTTTGAAATACTCTATACTCTATGCGCATCGCTAACCGGAAAGTATTGCTACACTAAATGTTCTGCTATAAAATAAAGTTTTTCTTTAATAAGTTAAACCAGTTATTTTCATTTAATAACACTACCTTAAAGTATTCTTGTTCATCGCATGCTTAAAACCATCCGAATAACATAAACGTAAACGAATGACCCAAATTTTATAACCGAAATAAACACACCAATGAAAATTCTGTTCTTAAAGGACCTGCCCTTCCTGCACAAAAGAAAATATTCCATACCTCCTTTCAAAGAATTACTTATCCCTACAATAGGCACTCGAACCTTTAAAGAATATTTATAACGCAAACACAAAAAATATTGACTATTTATAAGCTTGGTGTGTTTTACTATACCGCCTGTGTAGCGTATAATCCCAAACGTAAACTTTCCTCCTCGTTCGAGATCAAAGGTAACTATTCACTTTGCCTAAAACATAAGCAGATTTATGCTTTTATTTGTATGGACATTGATGGTTTCCTTTTATGTACGCCTCTAACACTATTCAAAATTAAGGAATATCTATGTGTTCATCAATGGACGTTTTACAGCTGAAATGATGAATAAGACAAAAAATATATATAAATAAATGTGAAAGAGTGAGGTTTCTTCTTCGAATCTTTCCCTCACTTGGTAAAACAAGTTTTCTGAAGCGAACGGATTATGTGCTTTATTCAATCAAGCCCAAAAGCCTTAAAGAGCTATGTGCATTTCATAGTGGTAGAACTTTTTTGTGAAAAAAATATCCGGGGAAGTAATACAAGATTTCTGTCACCAAGATGTAATGCCTGCATTGCTGTGTTCCAATTAAAACGGTAAGGGAGCTAGTGAAATTCCGGGCACATGAGACCTTACAACTCTATCTCTCAGGGTGACGGGCGCAATGCAATGCAGCATTAGCCCTGGGCTTGTCCCGTCATTTAATCGTATAAAAAAATATCAGACCCGGAAAGCATTATTAGACTTTTGAGTATGCCAAACCTACAGGCTTGCTGTAAAACATTATGAAAACTTGTTTTATTTGAAGAGCTTTTCCCCGTACTGTTATACCGTAGTTAATTAATGAATGACAATAAGCGTTACTTCCTCGTGATCGTTCACAAGACTTATTATAAAAACTTCCAACTGCCCTTGACCATGGCTGGTACAATCTAGTCGTACCGACGACTGTTAATAATACCCCGTTTAGAAAAACCCTTTGTATATATAAAATGTACTTACTAGATGGAACCTACGACCGACATCATACGTCAAAAGTTCCCCCGGGTACGCCCTCATCCATAAAAGTTTACGACATTAAAAACATTTTAGCGTTCGAATTTACAAATTAAAATACACAATACATTTATAAATGTGTGGCAAGGGGGTCGTGAGGGTCTTGGGGGGTCGTAGAGGGTCGTAATAGCAGTATTCAATACTAAACTTCACGGTAACCATTATATGGGAGGAACACAATAAAATGAGCACGATTTGTGTGGACCTTTTGTTGTGCGTTATTTTGTTTGAGCTGAAATTCATCCTTACTCAATTATAAGGGCGAGAGCGAGTTTGTTTATTTGATTGTTTATTACGCATTCATGCGGTTATTATTTGCCAAATAGTTAAAGTTTGGGTTGATCACTTTTACTCAATAAAAGGCTGCGTGCGAGGTTACGTGCAAAGGCAAGTAACAAAATGATTACAATACAACACAGAATACTTTTTGCACACCTGAAAAATTATAGAGAAATACTTACATTACTAAAACTGGTACAATGCGTGGTCATATCGCTTAGAAGTGATTTTTTTCAGACAACCTTTGGATGGAGAGAAATATGGACGTAAGAAAGGTACGGATGTACTGTACCTCTAATATATTAGTTAATCATGTTATCGTGTTAGCCATAGGACTGATGTCCACATTCACTGCTGGACATAAGCCTCCTTCATGGATCTTCAAGATCATGAGAGACTTGTTGCCATACTCGCCACGCTTGGCAACAACGTATAGACGTTGACTAGAATTAACACATAGGTTACTTTTTATCCAGGTACAACGCATGCGAAGCGGCGGGCACAAGCTAGTATTTTAATAAAATGGATTAGATTAATATTTGTATCATCATAAGTTAGAAAAGTAAGAAAGATGTGTATTCCCTCTTTTAATCCAAGAATTTAAATAAAACCTGTGAAAAATGTAAGCAGAGAATTATTAAAATATACATATGCCTATATTGTGAGGTTGAGAAAATGCAAAAATTTCGTTTCAATAGAGATTTTGATAGTTTTTGTAAAAATTATCGATTTTAAGCGTTTATCACTTGGATCAAGATCAATTTATCACATGCACTAGAATTGACCCACTGAAGTCAGAAATATAATCGAAAGATATGATGCCCACAATCGTATAAAAGTACTAATGTTTTTACAGACAGTCTAGGTCTAATTTAGTGTTTTCTCACAATACCGTCTGCGAGATACCACTTTCGACTAGATGCATTTCACACACCTAAACAAGTGACGCCATTATACAGGGTGTATTGTAATATGTGTACTAATCCGGAAAGGGGGCTTTTTGCCATAAAAACAAGCCAATTACAAAGCAAAAAAACGGGAATTCGTATTTTTTTTAATTATTTTTATTCTATATTTTATTTTATACCTAGTTAAAATTTATTTTTCTAGTTGATGTGGTGTGAACATGAGCCGGAGTTGAAAGATGGATGTTTTTATTACATTACAACTAACCTCTATACGACAGATCTATGGCTGCTCTTCACGGAGGTCAATGACCCTGTCAAGAATCAGTTGGCGTTTAATTCGTCATTATCAATTAATCAGCTGTTAAAGTAAAAACTTTCGTGGTATTTTTACGAATGAAAATCAAACAATACAGAAAAGTCGTAAAACTAAAGTTTTTCATTGGGGTGGTCAGTTTCACCCCCTTTCGGTTTAGTACACATTCAATGATATACCCTGTAGAAATATAAAAAGTTTTATTGTTATCACAATCACTTACATTGTACATACAGATAAATAATTACAAGAAAAGTGAAAACAATTAGGCTGCCCCTCAGCATTTGCTACATCAGCACAAGGGTTGCTGGAGCGCTGGTTTTCAGTGCCGCAGGCGACATTGCGACGCGGTTTTACTACATGTTAAATACAACATAAATTCAAAGAAACAGTTAGTTATTATATTTTACAACCGTTAAGCAACTCAAGTAGATATTATAACAAAAACTGTTACATTTGCTCAACACGAAGCTCATCTTTTTCACGCGCCCGAAGTGCCCTAAATCCTCGCGCGCCTTCAATTTTATTGCCGACGACGCTAACGCGTTGCCGAGACCCATTGCCTCGCGTGTCTGCATAAAACAGCAGGCGCTGAACTAAAGCCAGCGAGCTGTGCTGAATTATTCGCGAGCGGTGATTGCCCCGCGCAACTGCTTGGAACAAGCGGCTTCTAAGTTTCCGCGAGAAAAATGCTAAGGAAAACATTATTCTTGTCTCAGGAAGCGCGATTTTAAAACTTATCCTAAGGGGCGTTGAACAGATTTTTCTTTGTGCGAGCTGTGTTGGGCGTTTATAAAATAATCTTGTCTCGTGAAGATTTCTAAATCAATCCGCGTAGATAATTGTGGATGATACCGGCACGATCCTCGTAAAATCCTGAAAAATTAATTCCTTATCCTATAAATCAGTAAGGACTGATATTAAAAGAATACAAGTTTTTTTGTTCCGCCTTCACGCTGTACTACTAACGCGATCTTCGTGAATTTTGTAAAAGATTTTGAATACGTAATGTCCGGGATACGGAAAAAAGCATAGAGCACAGGAAATTTGCAAAATCCTTTTCTTCAGGGATAGTAATAATATGGACACGGTAATCAAAAGCTTGTATATTCGAAATTTATTTTCTTTTTATAATAATTTCATTATTTTTCAAGATAAAAAAGAGTTCAATGATAATATCTTAAATTTTGCTGAGAATATCCTAACCTTAATCTAAAAAATATGTAAAGTTAATACATTTGTATATTTGTGTATATCCCTCGATTTATCATGGATTTGATCATCAGGACTGGGTTACGTGAGCAAACATTATTAAGCGCAACAAAAAACCTAACCGCAAGTTTAATTTTAGGGCTTGCCTATGCCTTACTAAATAAATACACTATTGATGACACGTATTAAATTTTGAACAGAATTGCATTTACACCATCTAAATTCAAGGAATATCTTTGAAGATATCACAGTTTTTCCGCGCGCATGTTTTCAAGTGCGTAGGTGTCATGAATCTTCAAATTAAACATTAAATATTTACCCATTACCGACATAGATACTAAAAATGTCTAAATTATCATTAATAGTACAAAATTGTACCAAAGTTTTGTTTAACAGTTCTCAAGTGGTTTGTGGATAAAGTTTCAGCTCCGTTAGAATTAATTGTATTATAGGTGCCTACGACCCAATTTCTCTTATTTGACCCAGGCGAATTTACGTGGTACAGCTAGTTTTATTATAAAATGCCAATAACACATATTTCAGACACATACACACACACGATACAATATACGAAAATAAACAAGGCAAATAACAGTGAAACAAGGTACATACGCCATAAAGAATAACATTTAACAACAGAACACCCTGCGGAATAATTATAATTAAAAGTCAACACAATCGCATGTGTTGATTTTTAATAAACATGCAACTATCAAAAGAGCATTTCATTATAAAATGCAAATTAAAAAAATTACAGTCGGTTAGTTACCGCTGGATTGAATGGAGTAATGTTTCGATTAGGCAGAGGGCCAGAGATGTGGCGACGGCTGCCAAGACAACGCGGGGCTCTGCCGGGGACTTTTAGCGATATTATAGTGTCCCACAAGTTTTATAATCGCTAAAGTTATTACCAAAAATAAAATAAGAGTTTGCCAAAAAAGGAATTGAACGAAGTAAGTCGTAGACTAGTCGGAGTTAGATTAAGTCAAACATAGCCGTAGTGTGTAGAAAGTTTCACTTCCTCTCATGCCCGTAAATGTAGTATGATCCTGCCAAGGATACCTCGGAAAGATGGGCAGCAGCTTCTGTTCGTGTATCAATATCCCGTAATGCGCTCGCCAACCCGCCTGCCAAGCGGTGGTGAGTACGGTAACTACCCCTCATGGAGATCCATGAAAGGCATGTGTGGTCGTTTTACGGCTAAAATGATGACGATAATGAAACATAGTGTTATAGGAAAATTAACTAAAGCTAATGGTGCGATAAAAAAGTTTTATATTTAAGACGGAAATGGGCGGGACACTTACAGAGAGCGTCTGACGATAGGTGGTCAAAAACAACAATAAACTGGTACCCAATCGACAAGAAACGTAGACCAGTTACATTTCTTGGTGCGGTGGGTGATTAATTAATTAATTTTACGCATCACGTCATATCTGGATGTTAGTATTCAGATTGTAGTAATACTCGTATAATGAACTCGTTAACAATTTTTATCATTTTACGATTTTGAATTGTAATATTTCATTTTAACCTTATGAACATATTAACTTGAATCAATTCCATTTACGGAATGAAAATCGTGTTTCATACAGCACAATGAAAATTTGTACATCCTAGAATAAAGCCTGGATTATTTCAGAACTGAAACTTGAAATACAAGTTCCAGAAAACTTTGCGTTTGAATTTGCAGCACGTGTACTTGATCCACTCGTTACCCTAGTTTTGTTTAAGTCCATTTATTTTAATATAATTATTACATTTAAAACTCAAATTGAAAAAAAATTGGTTTTAAAATTAACATTTAGAAAGGTAATATAATTAAGGCAATTGTTCGGACCGAACCCTAGGGTTGGATGAGAATGAACCCATAATAGTAATAGTAGATACTGGAGTCACTCAAGGCATAGTTTTATGCCCTAAATTTAGCCTTGCGGTTGTGTTTTTTGATTCACTTTATAAGGTTTCCTTGTTTTTACACCACTGTTGCAAAAACAAGAAATTACGGGCACACGAGAGCCTACAACCCTGTCTCAGGGTCACAGGCGCAATGCAATGCAGCATTGGTCACGTTAGTTAACGCAATCACCGTTGTAATAGGTAGTGGTTACCGCTCAACATCAGGTGAGCTTTCGACTTGTCTCATCATACAAAGAATAAAAAAGGTTTCCCTTGGCAGAATCTTACTGCATCCACGGCCAAGAGAGGACGACATTCTAGGGTACCCAACGGTGACATAAAATATTATATTATGATAAGTCACAAAGCACTTTATAGTTGCCTCGGCGTTATTGTCAGTAGAAAGACGTGCGCCTGTGGGCAATAACAACAAAATCGCTAACGGTTTGATTGAAAAGTCCAAGTTAACAATTAAATCGTGCAAATCGACCGACCGTTACCCAGAGACTTGTGTCAAAAAGAGACTAACAATTTCAAATGTAAATGGTATATTGTGTTTTTGGTTCTACACTTCATAAGATGTCTTACAAAGGGTTACTGGTTTTACTAACAATGCTGGTAGGATGGTTTAGATACCTATTATTAAACTTTCGCGCTTTGTTTCGATTCGATTAAAAAGCAGGATTTTATCGCGTAACATTTATATTATTTTCCAGACGTTCCTAACACGTTACAGCGTTAGATAATCAGAAAATACTTTGTTGCACACCTTAAAACTAAACATAACAACAAGAGAAATACTGGAAATATAGTGAAAATTGGCGGCCTTATCGCTAAAGAGGGATCTCTACCAGGCAACCTTAGTGGTTGGTGGTCAAAGGTCAAAGTATAAAAAATATAGTCTATGAAAGCTATATCGGCCTGCAAAATTCAGTGTACTTTTCTATAACCTAATCTCTGGTTTAAGATAATTTCTCATAAGAATAAAATTCACTTACATGAGAACACAACATTTAAATTTAACATTTATCTAGGGCTAACTCTTACATAATAATTACATTGCATGAAATTTGAATAGATAATTAAGTTATTTAAGTGACAAATTGTTGGTATTCAAACAATGATCATGCCTACTAAATGATTGTGCGACTGCTCCGCTCGTCAAGAACACAGAGCAAGCGCAACTGGATGTGGTATGTTGGTAAGTTAAGTAGGTACGTTTCAGTTAAAGATTTTGTTTTTATACTCTACTGTGTTTTATAACATGATGTTTTAGAAGTTTTTTGAACGTTGACATTGTTTTGGCTTCTTTTATGTCCTTCGGTAATTTATTATATAACTGAGCACCTTCGTACATAATACTTTTTTTGCCGTAGTTAGTTCGTGGAGCATGTAGTTTTATGTCATTTGCATTACGCAATCTAATCTTTTGAAATTGTTGTTTTTTGGTAAAAGTTATTTGGATGTGTATATCTTTGATGAGTATTTTACGGATTAATATGCAATTGTAGTATAAGTAGGATTGGAATATATTCATTATTTTAGTTTTTTTTGTAAAGTAATCTACTACTTGTATGTGATCTGTTGTACTAAGCCCACTTCTGAATCCAGATTGTACTATGGGTTGATGTGCGTCCATGTCTAAGCATATACTTTCGAGTAAACAGGATGCAAATAGTTTGTAAAGACAAGGCATGATACTTATTGGGCGATAGTTTCCTATGTCTGCTGAGTTACCCTTCTTATATAGGAGAATAATTTCAGATTCTGTCCATAGGTGTGGCACAACTTCATCCGTTAGTACTCATATTTTATTCCATATGACCTTTATAGGTGTTAGCAGTAGAGTTTTTCAAAATTTGATGTATTCGTTCGTGATCCCGCCAGGTCCTGGGCTTTTCTCTGGTTTTAGATTATTTATTTGCTTCAGGATTTCAAGGAATCGCTGAATTTATTTTCTATACTAGAATGCGTTTTTGGATCTGGTTGGCTGTAAAGTGTAGCGTAGAATTCAGTTGATATATTTATGATATCCATTCGGGACTTTTTATTGTTAGAGCCGGACTGGTGTGACAGAGTCCATTGCTTTGAACTATTTAATTTCTTGTACGCTCTTTTAGCGGATATACTGCTGGCACTCGACGCCATATGACAATTTATCTGAATGTGATTGTTCAAATTAAAATGGTTTTACGCGGACTGAAGGGGGCGTAAAACGTCCACTGCTGAATACAAGCCTTCATGGATCTCCATGTGGGTTAGTTGCCATACTCACCACGCTTGGCAGAGGGGTTGGCGAACGCAGTTCGGGTGTTCTATGTTGATACACAGAAAGACGCTGCTGCCCATCTTCCAGTGGTATCCCTAAGCAGGCTTTTACTGCATCCACATGCATGAGAGGAGGGGTAACATTCTGCTGCCGGCACCCCACGGCATTTACTACCGACAAAATATTACAATCAGAGTTTGCGATCGCAGTACGAGATGTAGATACACAAAAAACGCTGCTGCCCATCGGTGGCACCCCTTGGCAGATTCTTACTGCATGGGCTAGGAGAAGCAACATTCCACTGCCGGCATCCAACAAAAAAGCATTAGGAAAATATTATGCTTGACTTCACATTAAACAAGTAACGAATGACTACATAAAAGCTAATTAATTAACTTAGACATCTTTACTTAATTTTACCCGCGTTTCCTCTCTGAGAAGGCGGCTCTTTGGGCTATTATTCTTAATATTATACATTTTTATCTCATGTTTTTTACGAAAAAAAAATATTGGAGCCTAATGAGAGCAATTCATGATCGTAACAATAAAATGTCGTAGGGAGCCGGCAGTAGAATGTTGCCCTTTCTCTCTTATGCATGAACACTTCTTACATCATCATCATCAGCCCGTGTCAGTCCACTGCTGGACACAGGCCTCTCCCATGGCACGCCACTGAGCTCGATCTTTAGCTACACTACTAAGATTCATAGAATCAAAATACAATCGCAATTTTCACTTGTGACGGGACTCGAACCCACACGACGACATAGGTGGAGACCCTTATTGCGGGCTGCCCTTACCTTTTTGGCTACAGAGTCACTAGTCGTCAGGTTGAAAATTTGCTTGTCTGTAATTTCACCGTTCTTAATGCCACTAAGCAGATGTCTCAGGAGATGTTCGGCACACTCTTCTAATGCGGGTTCGAGTTCCGTCGAGGTAAAATTCCACCAGTGTGCGGCACAAATGTTTGAATGCTAGAAAACACGAAAATGTGCAGGCACTCTTCGAACTTTGGCACATACTGAGCTGCAATTGCAGTACCTCTTTAGTTCTGAGAATTGAAAGAGAAGAACCTTATAATCGAAAATTTAGGTTGTATTACACATTTTTTTTATTGTTTCTGAAATAATTACAATATTTGAAATGTCATGAAGTTAAAGTCCGTGTTGCACATACCGTCTGACCCCATAGCTTTTCTTTGCTCAGAGCGCTGTAGCTGTAAAAAATGCTCCGAATTAATTCAGGCAACCAGCTAAAACTCAACTAGTTATTGTAGCATTTAATTGAACCGTCCTTAATGAGAAACATTCAACCCTCTCGATGTTTAGAAGTGGTCCTTCAGTGGAATTACCATTTGACCTTTCTACGCTAAGACGCTGAGTCGTTATGCGAATTAAGTGTTTCTTAATCGAAAACAGATATTACGGCCGGGGTAAGGTGAGGCGCACTTATTACTGGCCAAAGGTTTGGAGGCTAATGTTGTTCGATAAAATGTTTGTAAAGTGTATGGCCATTACTTAGGGATGGTTTTTTTTGCCTGCCTCGCCGTCTTGTTTTCTCAGGGGAACAACCTGCAATCTTAGCTCATCGCTGAGGATGCATCCGGGTAACGTGACCCGCCCGATCCCATTTGAGTTTGGCAGCCTTTCTCTTTACAACAATGCCATTTTTTGAGCGCAGATAGGTATTTCGAATCTTGTCGATTCGTTTTACGCCTTGGGATGCCTAATAATAAATAATGTATGAGAGGAATTAGTATTTCTATTTACCGTGGGATTGATAATAACCTCTTTGGTAAACGGGCTTATACGTAAAATATGTAAATAGTCAAAGTCTATAAGTGTTTATTCAATCGAGCAAAAAGCTACATAGAATAGTATATTTACAAAAGAAGGACAAGACACATTTAAATTCGTTCGCATCAGATAACTTTTTTCCAAGTATATAGGTATATAAATTGTAAAAAATATACAGAAGTGTAAATCAATTTTGCCTGTAACTTTATGTATCAGAGGTGAGTTAAGTATACCATTTTTTAGTCACGGGCGACCTAAATTTTTATTTATTTATGTAAATTGCTGAATGGGCTTGCAGATTAATCCAAAGCGCCCAAACATAAAATAATATAAATATACAATAGAGAAAAAATACATAGCAAACTAAACGAAAACATAGTTTAAACCGAAAGGATGGTGTTCATGTCTGGAAAAGGCCGAGAGCCGAGAGCAGAGAGAAAGGCTGACAATAAATTTAGTCAAGCAGTTTAAGTACCTTGGCCACCTACTAGAGTCATCAAGAGATGATGCAGATAGAGAGCGGGAGAGGCAACATGCTAACTGCAGCACTGACGTGAAGAATACCCTAATTAAAGCATATTGTCTGGGTATGTACATACACCTGCCAGCTGTGGTACAACTTCACTCAGAAATCCTTCAGCACTATACGGGTCCAGTATAATAATACATACTGGGCCCTTATGAGGCTGCCACGATACTGTAGAGCGTCGACTATGTTTTCTGAGGCGGGAATTCCTGACTTTTTGCCATTAGACGAACAAGAATAATAGCTTTCTGGAGCCGGCTAAGTCACTCCAGAAACACTGTCCTTTGTCTGAATATATGACTAATCCAATCTACAGGCACTGGATTTGTGTTCACATGAACGCAAGCAAAAAGTAGGTTTATACATACTCGTATGTATTGGATTGTATTTAATATTTATTTTAAGCATTTTTTTACAAATTTTTGTTGATATATACTTTTGCTGTGTGCCTGAAATAAATTTTATTTATAGTTAAAAATAATTCATTGACCACCACACAACACAATTAATCACCAAGACAATTCGATGTCGACCGAGTGGCAATGGAAGATTTTGTAATATTGAAGAGTTTCGATAACCAGCTGTGGCCTTCTTCATCAGTTTCATTACACTGATGGTCACCCAGGGGTGACGACTTCGAAAGATTTTGTAATATTGAAGAGTTTCGATAACCATTGTGGTCTTCTTCATCATTTTCACTATACTGATGGTCACCCAGGGGTGACGACTTCGAAAGATTTTGTAATATTGAAGAGTTTTGATAACCATTGTGGTCTTCTTCATCATTTTCACTATACTGATGGTCACCCACGGGTGACGACTTCGAAAGATTTTGTAATATTGAAGAGTTTCGATAACCATCTGTGGTCTTCTTCATCAGTTTCACTATACTGACGGTCACCCGCGGGTGACGGCTTCGAAAGATTTTGTAATATTGAAGAGTTTCGATAACCATCTGTGGTCTTCTTCATCAGTTTCACTATACTGACGGTCACCCACGGGTGAGGACTTCGAAAGATTTTGTGATATTGAAGAGTTTCGATTTCGATAACCATCTGTGGTCTTCTTCATCAGTTTCAATATACTGATGGTCACTCACGGGTGACGACTTCGAAAGATTTCGTAATATTGAAGAGTCATAACCATCTGTGGTCTTCTTCATCAATTTCACTTCACCAAATCATAGTTTCTGCAAGCAAATGCTTGAACCTTGAACTAAATATACCAAAAACAGAATTTCTGCATGTTTACCTAAAATTTTTAAGAAGTTCCCTCGATCCCTCATGGATTACATCTCAGAACTGATTTGCAAAAAATTAACTTAATTTTAGGTGTATGTATTCGAACTCAAAAATAATTTTCCAAATAAGTTCATAAATGACGCATTTCTGAGGTAAAAAAGATTAAAATATAATAATAATATTAAAATAGAACCTCCTCCATTTTTTTGAAGTCGGATAAAAAATGGCGTACACTACGAAAATAAAAAAAAAATCATACAATACAGCTTGTAGAAATAATGCAATCAAAATTTTGTCTTCGACGGGACTCGAACAAGCAATGTTCAGACAAACGCCTTGAACGCAGGCTGCCTTAACCATTTCGGCCACGAAGACACTAGCCGTCGCGTCGAAAATCTTGATTGCCTTTTATCGGTTTTGTAGCACCGAGTGTGGGCTTACATTTTAAAAACAAAAAATAGCTTATAATAAAGCTTGTTTAATCAAAGCTTTTTATGCTTTGCATTGTCTTTCACGTCGTTATTTTAAATTAAACGTACACCAAAACTCGGCGTGCGGAAATCCGCTATAAATCATTAGCGGCGACCGCAGCGAGCGGCAGCGGACAACTGAACGTGGGATGACCACAATAGGTCACATGTAGTGCTTAAAGGTACTACTATAGCTAACCACAATGCATGCTACGCCCAACCAAGGTCACTTCAGGAATTCCACGCTGCACTGTTTGTACAGGCAGCGTCATAAGTCACCCCTTGCACAAGACACCCAGTTTCAAATCCCTACGGCCCGCAGTTGCATGACGCTAGTGAAAACATCATCATTGTATCTTTTTAATACGTTAGCTAAGTTGGATAAGTGGTCCGTCATTGTGTAGTTCATGACAATTCTGGGTTCAAATTCACACAAAAGTATAGTTTTTGCATTTATTTTATTGAAATTGAAAATATATTTATAAGTATAGACATTACAATCCATTTTATACATTTTTACATATGTTAAAGTCTATAATTATAATAATTCAGTTTAAAATCTAAAGGCTCAAGATTACTTTTTATTATAAATATTGTTTTTTTAAATACCTATATTATAAACAGGGAGACGAGCAGACGGGCCACCTGATAGGAAGTGGTCACCGTCGCCCATGGACTGCTACACCAGAGGCGAAGCTGATGCGCTGCTGGCGTTTGACGAGGGAGAATACCCGCCTTTTGAAGGACCCCATATCTTAGCTCCGAGGGAATACCGCAGATGGGAGTTCGTTCTACAGCTTGATTGTTCGCGGCAAAAAAAGCGCGAAAAACAAGTAGTTCAGCTGTCCAGATGGTGCTGATGAAAACACACTTTATAGCGAGTAGTGTGGTGATGGAAGTTAGCTGTATCACAAGCTGATAGGTTGGTGGTCCTTAACAGTCCGTAGGATGGAGGGCCAAGATACCCGAATAGTATGCAGATTGATCGGTCAGAACAGCCAGCATACTGTAATGTTAGGAGTATCGCAAATGCGGCGCATCAAAGAAAGGCTCCTGCTACGTATTATCGCATTAGAGGTATAGTAGATAACTCTGGCACCTGCAAACATCCCTAATGTGCTACAAAACCACGGCAGTTCCATCAGCATCCTAAAACCATTTTTGTTATATATATTCACTTGTATCGCTTTGTAGGCCTGTTCTGTATACTGGCACCACAGACTGCACTCGTAGAAATGTTGACAGAATGCTTTGTAAATAGTATTTCTTTCCGGATTTGAACATCGTGCATCATATTACATCGAACAGATAACGCTCTGCGCTCCCTCTCTATATCAACATCATTCATATCATCAGTGACCAGTAATCCAAATATGTAAACTTCTTAACCCAAGTGAGAGAAGTGCCAACGAGTAAAACCGGTAAAGAAGGGTAGGTTCTTTCAGCCTTAAATTGCATCACGTCACTCTTTTTCGATTTATTTATGATTGCGAAAATTTTTATAATACGTTCGCTGAGTTAAATTTTAGTTATAAGGGGAGTTACTTAATTATGACGCCCATTGTACCAATACATCACCTAGCCGGTATCGGTATAGTAATTTAACTTTAGGTTAATGCAATGTCATGTTTATGCAATGAAAAGTAGATTTTGTGACACAATATTCGTTACATAATATACAAGTACAATCAATAATAATTAAATGACCACAAAATAGGCTCATCATCTCGATAATTGTTACTGGGCACTGTTATTGCGCTGGTTTCCAGTGGCGCTTGTGATAGGACTTAGATGTTTGGCCTTCACATGGCTAACGTGTCCTATTTCAGCACGAAACTTGCGCACGAAGGGTGCCTATCTTGTACCACTAAAATCTTGTAACACTTCAAGGTAATAAACCTTATTAAAAGTTTACGATTCCGGTGGGATTCGAACCCTCGTCTGTTAAATAAATCCTTGACGTTTCCTAAAGCCGGAAGTGTTTTAACTACTAAGCTACGGAACCCGTGTTGGGTACCGTTGAAATTCTTGAAGAGGTTATAATGGTTGAGCACAGATTAGAGCGCCATCAATAGGTAACTACTAGGCTTCTCATGTTCATTGTCTGAACTTGCATTCAGTAGCAATGTCTAGAGATGTCGCTATAGCTTATTCTATAGTATGTAATTTATATAGCATTAAACCACACTTAGAAAGAACATTTTAAGGAAATGAAAAACCTAATAAATTATTTACGATTCCGGGGAGATTCGAACCCACGTCTGTAAAATGTTTTCTTGAAACACTGTTACAAGTTAAAAATTACAAAAAAAAAATATATAAAAAGTATTGCCATCATGTCTAAACTAAACTAAACCATCCTCTTTCAGTCGGGGTTCGGTGGAAACAATAGGTCAGTATGACTGAAACTAAGCCGCGAGTTTCCTTTTAATGCTTACCTTCAGAGACAAAGCACTTGTTTAATGTGCAAATACATTTTGTGAGGTCAACGTTCTTTTAAGCGTTATTTATATAACGTACCAGGCTAGCCAATAAAGGCGTGAGGGAAAGTGGCGAGCTATAAATCTAGAGCGGCCACTTGTCCACTCTAATTGACTGATCGCCCATAAACCAGCGTAGACGTGCTACGAACTCGTAGCACTACGAGTTACGATGCTACTGCGAGCTACTAACTAAAACGCTACAGATGTGCTACAATAAGCAACGATGGTGTATTTTATTTTCTTATTTTTTGAACCATGAGTAGTCACTGTTAAATTGCCTGCCATTACTACAGTAGTCATAGTACGTTACTATGACATTTATAAAAAGATTTGTAGCTCATGGTACTAACTTTTAAGTAAATGAAGCCTACACTACAGTCGCTGTGTAGTATAGATTACTGCGTATTTTAGTACCAAACTATCCGTTAGAGGCACTGTACAAGTTATCGTACACTTTTTTAACTACAGGCGCTAGACTATATATTGTGAAAACTCATGGTAGACGTATTGTACTTGTCCACTCTAATTGACTGATCGCCCATACACCGCCGTAGAGGCACTATGTACTTGTAGCGCTACGAGCTACGATGCTACTGCGAGCTACGAAAACGCTACAGAATGTGCTACGTAAAGCAACGCTAGTGTATTTTTATTTTCTTATTTTTTGTCTACCATGAGTTGTCACTGTTAGATCGGCTACCGTTAATACAGTAGTAATAGTACGTTACTATGACATCTGTCAGATTTATAACTCATGACACCAAATTCTAAGCAAATAAAGCCCAAGCTGCAAGCGCTGTAGTATAGTTTACTGCGTATTTTAGTACCAAACTATCCGCTAGAGGCGGTGTACTAGTTTCATACTTTTTTGAACTACAGTCGCTAGAGATTGTGAAAACTCATGGTAGACGTACTGCATTCCTCAATGGATTCGAAAAATATCTACTGGTAAATATGTCAGGCATTCGCACCAGTGTTGGTAGATACAGAGTGCATCGTAAGGCATGTTGCTTAAATATGTGGCATTACTGCTTCCAAACCGAGCGGAATGTCTAGTACTGTAACTAGTTCTATCGTGGTTTTGCACGAGAGAATGATAGTGAGAAGTACGAGGAAAAGTTTTTTTTGTCACTAGTTACTTTTAACACTTAGATAAAGTTTTGCGTTTTAAGTGTTAGAGCACATAATCATAATCTCAAACGTAAGACATCCACTGCTGGACATGAGGGATCATGGATCTGTAAGTACTGATCATGAGGGGTGTTTGTCGTAAACACCACGCTTGGCAGGCGGGTTGATGAGTTCAGTGCGGTATGTTGATACACTTATAGAAGCTGCTGCCTATCTTCCGGAGGTATCGTTACGGTATCCACGGGGATGATAAAAACATTCTATTGCCGGCACCCCACGGCTATAAAAATTACAAGTACACAATAGCAACTGTTTCTTACGTTAGTTATGAGCGGAACGGGGTTAATGTGTAACCTTGTGCAACGCACTCTCATATGAAATGCTTTTATGTTGACTTCTACTTACTTAGCCCAGAGATCGGAGTCATACTGCCTAGCTATAGACTAAGAACCTCATCTCATCTCAGCTGGACAAAGGCCTCCTTCATGATCGAGATACTAGTAAGTAATACTGGAAAATTCACACAGCATCATCTAACCCCAAGCTTAGCAGAGCTTGTCTTATGTGTACTAGATTTCTAGATGTCTGTTATACCTAATATATTACACTACAGAGACACATATTTTCTAATATTATATAGAAAAACATCCAGAAAACCCGGAAAAATATCTGCAGATCATACGATATTTGTCGTGAGCGGCGAATCAAACCCGCAACCTCTTGCGTGGCAGGCGGACCTTTGCCTGCTGCGCCACAGAGGTCGTTTAACTGTTCACCCTACCACACTGTGTGCATGCTTCCCCCTCCGGCGTTGCTTGTTTAGTCGAGCTAATGCTCGTTATCCGCGGCAACTTTCATAATAATTGTGTTTCTACCTCGCGCATCTTTAATTGGATTACAAGTTCTATACGAAGTTTTCAAATAACATTAATTTCGCTCCATTTGTACAAGCTTGCGTTTTAGAAATTATCAATATGATATAACACCTTAATTTAACTGGACAGGTTCCCAGAATTTATTATAGGTTATTTATATTAATACAACATCAGCAACTGATACTTATGCTGCCCGGGACGCTGCAGTGCCTGGGACGTTATCCAACGACCAACGAGACCTATCTATACTCCAGTCACTTACGTTGTAGAATGTTTGTTAATAAACTGTCAATACTTATTATATTGCCGTGGCGTGCTGGCAGTAGAATGTTACCCCTCCTCTCATACCCTTGGATGCAGTAAGAGCCTGCCAAGGAATATCTCCGGAAGATGAGCAGCAGCGTTTTTCCGTTTATCAACATCCCGCACTGCGCTCGCCAACCCGCCTGCCAAGCGTGGAAAGTATGGCAACTAGGCCTCATGGAGATCCATGAGGCAGGTCTGTGTTCACTAGTGGATGATTTACGGCTGAAATTATGACTTTTAAATAACTATATCATTTCAGCCGTAAAACTACTGAACACAGACCTCCTTCATGGACATCCATCCTCGGGACAAATGTCTGTACGATCTGCAGATATTTGTTCAGGGTGTTCTGGGTGTTTTTCTATGTATAATAAAAATATCTATCTATGTAGTATAATGTATTAAGTATATCAGTCATCTAGTACCCATAACACAAGCTCTGCTTAGCTTGGGGCTAGATGATGCTGTGTGATTTGTCGAGCATTATTTATTTATTTATCCATGAGGGGTAGTTGCCATACTTACCACGCTTGGCAAGCGGGTTGGCGAGCGCAGTACGAAATGTTGTTAAACGGAATGACGCTGCTGCCCATCTTCCAGAGGTAGCTCTTAGCAGGCTCTTACTTCATCCACGGGCAAGATAGGAGGGGCAACGTTCTACTGCTGGCACCTCTCGGCATACATCACACACGGTACTATAACATCTGTTAAATTTGTAACTCATGGTACCAGATTCTAAGCAAATGAAGCTCAAACCACAATAGCTGTTTACTGCGTATTTTAGTACCAAACTATCCGCTAGAAGCGCTGTACTGTTTTTTTTACTACAGTCGCTAGAGTATAAATTGTAAAACTCATGGTATACCCACAGAGTAAAATAATTTTATAAATATAATATTCTATATAAACAAAACACCATTGATTGACTGACATCTGACATAAAACACGAGCGCTGATCGGAGAGAAATTAAATGTTTTTCGTTCAAAAATAATCCCCATCGGTTGAAACGTGATATAAGTAGGTCTACAATGAGTTTTCACAATCTACTCGCTAGCGACTGTAGTCAAAAAAAATATCAAAACTTTTACAGCGCTTCTAGCGGATAGTTTGGTACTAAAATACGCAGTAAACTATACTACAGCTACTGCAGTTTGGGCTTTATTTCTTCTTCTTTTCTTTTTAATGGCTGATGCATGCCACTTGCTGCAACTCATTGGGCTTTATTTGCTTAGAATTTGGTACCATGAGTTACAAATCTGACAGATGTCATAGTAACGTACTATTTACTCCTGTAGTAACGGCAGGCGATCTAACAGTGACAACTCATGGTAGACACTAAGGAATGTGTTAAGTACAGATAGATTATTGTTGTGTTTTACTTAATCGGAATTGTGAGAGGTTTTTTGGGCAACATGCAACTGCCGTGGGATGCCTGCAAATGTTTAACAAAATCGTTGTTTGTAGATGGTTTCGCCCTTCCGGACCCAAGGCACAACTACCACGCACAACTGATTGTGCCGTGGGTACTTGTGATTCCCTTCTACACACCTATGTCATTGATATCTCCCAACATCAGTTCAAATTCATCAAAGTCAAAGCGAATGTATGTTTATTCAATACAGCAAAAAACAGAACCTCCGTGTTTTCATCGGTTGAAAAGCTACATGGAATAGTCAATTTACAAAAGAAGAACAAGACACATTTAAATTGAATAAAGCACATTATTGAATTCGTTTGCTTCAGATAACATTTTTTTCTTATAAAACATGCAGTAAAACCGATTGGAAGAGAGGTGACGGGTGACGCTTGGAAATGAGCGGTTTAGTACTAGGGCGACTGCGCTTCGCCAATCGTGCCCATCGTGTTGTCTCTAAAAACAAGGGCTACTGTGGCGACTGTGGTGACTATAACAACTGGGCTACTATAGCAACTGTGTTGACTATGGCGACTGGGCTACTGTAGCGACTGTGTTAACTATGGCGACTGGGCTACTGTAGCGACTGTGTTGACTATGGCGACTGGGCTACTGTACCGACTATGTTGACTATGACGTCTGTGGTGAAAATGTTTTACATCTGCCAGGCGTCCCGTGACAGCTCAATTTTTTTCTAAGTGAGGAAATTAAGCGTAAAAGAAGCATCACTCTTTCACTTCTATTCATCCTCGCATACTTTCAAGTTTTACAGATGATACCCCATCTGTTCGGAAGTTGTCACCGCACCGTGATGGGCCATAAATCCACGTGGGCCGATAGTCACCGTCATCATCATCATTACCGCCGTAGGACATCCACTGCTGGACAAAGGCCACCCTCATGGCCAAGTCCTGATCATGAGTCATGCCGTACTCACCGCGCTTGGTAGGCGAACGGGATGTTAATACACGAAAACACGCTGCTACCTATCTGCCGGAGGCTTCTTAGTAGGCTCTTACTGCATCTCCGGGTATGAGAGGAGGCGTAACATTCTACTGCCAGCACCCTACGGCGATCCTCACATATTCACGCGCCCACGGGCATTCAAACCCATGATGATGATTTTCTTGAAAAATTTAAACGTGTCGGAATAATATTCGACGTTACAGTACTACGTGAGTAAGCCTGGTTTTACAAAATAGATCCTCACATACTTTCAAGATTTTGAGATGCGCGACACCCTATCTGTTCGGAGGCTGTAACCGCAGCGTGATGGGCCATAAATCCCGCGTGGGCCGATGGCCATCAATTGGTTCGCATTTTTACGGCCCGCCCGATCACACAGGATTACGATCTCGAGTGTGTATTGGGTGATGGATGGCCCGATACGTTTTATGGTTTAATTGAGAGGTCTTGAGTTTTATTGTATTTGTGAAAGGGGATTTGATATGTTGCACAATAGGCATATTGACAGTTTATTTAAGCGACGAAGAAACGGAGTGTAATTTCTGAAGGAAAAGTCAAAGTCAAACTTAGTAAATGTTTATTCAATAATATGTTTAATATGCAATACCGTGTCAATTTAAAATTGCATTTTTGATTGTGCAGTTAATGTTAACAAAAATATTTCTGGACAATCCACACAGCATCATCTAGTCCCAAGCTAAGCGTAGAGCTTGTGTTATAGGTACTAGATGACTGATATACTTAATACATTATACTACAAAGATAGATAGATATTTAACAAACCCGCAACATCTTGCGCCGCAGGCGGATCTTCGCCTGCGGCGCCACAGAGCTCGTCTTTACACTCCAGCCACTTTCGATATTTACTAACAAAGCATTGTAACCTTTTGACAGTAAAATAAAATAGTATAGTGAAATAAAATAAAAATAAATAAAATAAAGTAGGGCTAAACAACACTGTGAATTAATGCTTTTTTTTATAAAAGCTAACTAAATTGTATGAAACTTGATGCATCATTATCATCATCACAGTACGGGTGTTGATACACGGAAAGACGCTACTTATCATCTGGTGGTCAGGTTTAAGGAATAACTTAGCAGACTCTTACTGCATCCACGGGCATGAGAGGAGGGGTAATATTCTACTACCGGCACCCCACGGCATTATATATACTAATATTATAAAGAGGAAAGATTTGTATTTTGTACGTTTGTAACGAATAAGCCCAAAAACTACTGGACTGATTTTCAAAATGCTTCCACCATTCATTTCAGCCATAAAACGTCCACTGATGAACAAAGGCCTCCCTCATGGATCTCCATGAGGGGTAGTTGCCATACTCACCACGCTTGGCAGGCGGGTTGGTGAGCGCAGTACGGGATGTCGTTACACGGAAAGATGCTGCTGCCCATCTTCCGGAGGTATCCTTTAGCAGGCTCTTACTGCATCCACGGGCATGAGAGGAGGGGCAACATTCTACTGCCGGCACCCCACGGCAGAACTTTACATGACATAATTGTATACTATTATTATTATATAATAATAATGTCATGTAAAGCAGATCTAATTAAAATATCCCACTAATATTATAAAGCCGTAAGTTTGTTTGTATAGAGGTTTGTTACCTCTTCACGCAAAAACTACCCCCCGGATTGAGCTGAAACTTTGCACACGTATATGTAGATGTATGTAGAATAAACACATAGGCTGCTTTCTATCCGGATACAACGCGTGCGAAGCGGCGGGCAGAAGCTAGTGTTATATAAATCATATTAATTATCCCACTAATATTATAAAGCCGAAAGTTGGTTTGTTACCTCTTCACGCAAAAACTAGGCTACGGATTTTTCACACGTATTGATGTTGACCAGTATTAACACATAGGCTATTTTTTATTCGAGTACAACGCATGCGAAGCGGCGGGCCGAAGCTAGTTATGTCATATGCTTAACCTACATTCCCTAGATTAAATACACAAAAACTCCTCCACAGTGGAGACGAAGCCCCTTGAAGGTGGAGAGTGGATTACGGCCTCCGAAGCCTCCTCACTCTTGAGAGTTTGGGCTGAAGCACAGCTCTTAAGCAGGGCATTATGCGCTGATTACATAAACCAAGACATGCTTATTTAAAACATTATTAATAAATAATAAAAAATGCTGGACAGTCTTTTTTAATCTTGCACGAACAAATTATTTCTATATTGGATTAACAGGTATTTATCGCGTTATTACCTTTATTATTATCCAGACGTTGCGACTGGATTGCACCAGGTCGTGGTCGCGGGAAGACACTTCTTCTTCGTCTTTCCGCGACCACGACCAGGTGCAATCCGGTCTAAACGTCGGGATAAATACCATATATGGTACCATATATAATTATACCATATAGATATGGACAATTCACACAGCATCATGTAGATCCAAGCTAAGCAGAGGTTGTGTTATGTGTACTAGCTGATTGATTAACTGAATACATTATGCCTCATAGATATTTTTATATATAAAGAAAAACATCCAGTAGTCCCTGAACAAATATCTGCAGATCGTACAGACATTTGTCCCGAGGCACCTCTTGCGTCGCAGGCGTACCTTCGCCACATTGTTGATAACCATCATCAGCATCTTCTCAGCCGTAGGACGTCCGCTGGACATACATATACCTCCCTCATGAATCTACAAGTAGGACTTAACCTAGAAATACAAACTATGAGGCCAATTGTCATACCCACCACGCTTGGGAGGCGAGTTGGCAAGCGCAATTCTGAATCTTAATACACGGAAAGACGCTGCTGACCATCTTCCGGAGGCATTCTTAAACATATTCTTACTGCATATACGGGCTAGAGAGGAGAGGCAACATTCTAGTGCCGGCACACTACAGTACGCATCTATGTGCGCTATTTCTGAAAAAAATTGTATGTGTTGTTTGTGTCAAAAAGAAATGTATTTTATTAGTTTCTCTAATTCTTTATTTTTTACCCGATTTCATAGCTCTATAAAAATAAGGCATTTGCATCTATTATAGATGATTTATACAGCGTCAGCAGCTGGTGATCATGCTGTACGCTGGCAGAGCCTGGGACATTGTTAGATGGATTAGACTTGCCCAGCACCTATGCCATCCTCCCAGCTTAGTCAACTATAAATCAGAGCAAAAACAGTTCAATACGTCTGAAGCTGACTAAGCTGCGATGCTCACGATGTTTCTGTCACTGTTTAAGACCGTGATGTTCCAACGTAATTTCTGACGTTACCCAACTTATTTGCCTTTCACCCTAAGTAATCCATTTTGCCGTTTCAACGTTCAGTGCTCACAAACATCAGTGTTCAAATAATGCACATTGCACATGCCTCGCATTTTTAAACTCTTCAAAAATCTGTGTAAAATTTCATGAATTTTATTTTCATATGAAAACCCTGTTTGAAAATTAATTCATGGAGTCAGCACCGTCGTTGCACGTAAGACGTTAAAAATGTACTAAATACTCATAGTGTATGAGATTTTGCGCTCATTTTACGTGTCTCATACAGCTCAAAGCTGGCGTCTCGCAATCTCCGGATATGCTTGCTTTGAAAGTGTGAAATTTCACATTAATTTTCGTTATAGTCTAACATCCAGTTAGAAAAAAATACCTTCATAATGTAATTCGTTGTAGAATGTTGCCCCTACTTTTTTGCCCGTGGATGCAGTAAGTATCTGCTCCTGATATCTTCGGAATATGGGTGGCAGCGTCTTTCTGTGTATCAACAACCCGTCGCAGTGTGGGTCGCTAACCCGCCTTCCATGCGTGGCAGTATGGTAACCAATCTTTTCAAGATCTTTGAGATCCATGAGGGAGACTAATGTCCAGCAGTGGACGTAAACAGCAGTCCTAAGGCTGTGTAATATCATTAAAATGTTATCAGCTGAGACAAATAGTAAAAATAAATATTATGAATAGTGCTTGACAGACAGTCACACCGAAAAAAAAACACACAAAATATAACGAAAATAAACGAATGATCGGATTTTGACGAATTTTAAAACTTGTGAAGATTACATCAATACAGAACGATTTTCGTCGGGTAATTTTGATTTGATTCTGGGTCTGCAGATGATGGCAGGCAGAACCATCCCAGAGCTATAGGTGCTAAGAATCCCCGGGCGAGATTGATCTCCCGTCAGACGACCAAGGCTAAACGTGACATGGACTCCGATTGCTCATTGAAAATAATTAGTTAAAACGTTCGCACTCTACAGTCAGACGACCGACTTGTCGAACTGGAAAACGCCCATCACTACGTTAACTGGGACATAATCTGACTGTGTGAAGTGCGCAGGAAAGGAGAAAATACAATAGAACGTGAGAAAAGTATCTTTTATGTCTACGGCGAGGCAGGAAATCAATATGGAGTGGCATTTATTGTAAGCAAAACATGGAAAAAACAATATTCTAGAATTTGCAGGATATTCAGATCGAATTGCGGTACTGAAATTTAAAATAACAGACAAAAAACACTTGACTGTAATCCAAGTTCATGCGCCCACAACTTCCCATTTGGATGGAAGTCGAAGATTTTTAAGACTTGGACGAATTGGAAAAGTACCTGGCCAACTGGTCGGAAGAAGCTCGGGATCGAGATGTCTGGAGGGAATGGGGGGAGGCCTTTGCCCATCAGTGGAATCATGATGGCTAATAATAAATAAATATAAATAAATTTTGATTTATGTGGTAGTTTTCGAGATATGGAGTTTTACTTTTTTATATCCGAGCAGTGGGTCTTTAAGCAGTAGATCACACACAATCTATTCGAAATACAGATCGCTACGTAAAATCAAATTCAAATGCAATGGGACTTCATTGAAAGAAGTCGCTCAGTCATTTTATGTTTGTGGCGAACAACTAGTTCTACAGAAACATAAAAAAATGCCCAGATATGTGAAAAAAAGAAAAATTTGTCCCCGGCGGGAATCAAACTCCCAACCTCCATCCAATCTTAGAGCATATTGAGCTTTCACTCAAACAAATAGCAGATGAGTGTACTTATAAGGAAAAACTTTGTCCCCGGCGGGATCAAACCCGCAACCTCCTGCGTCTCAGCCAGCTACTAAGCCACCTTCGCCTCGGAGGTCGTCCAATTTTAGAGCATATAAGTTTTAACTCAAACAAATAACAGATGATATACATATTCGGTAGCCGGCTCTCCTACTATTATAAATCCTGCCGTTTTCGCGACGCCTCAAACGAAACTAGCTTGAAGCGAGCGGGATGTTATGAAAGAACCTGTACAGCTATGAAACTTCATGCGAGGTTACGGAACATGCTTTAATTATCTCATTTCAGCCGTAGGACGTCTACCGCTGGACATAGGTCATGGATCTTAGGGGGTTGGATGGCGTTCCCCCATCCGAACCAAAACTTCAAAACCAAAGATCCATGACCTATGTCCAGCGGCAGTATGGATTCATAAAAAAAAAGAATCAAAATCGTTTAATTGCAACTTAGAAACACATACATATGTATAAAACAGCAGAACGTTTTAACGTTTTTTGAGCTAGAGTACGATATGAAAACTCATGCTGCAGCAAAAAGCGGAAAACAGAGTGCTAGTTGTAGGTACTCATTATAATATAATGATAATATAATGTATCGTATTGAATTTCACATTCGTCTGCGTTTCTTTAGAAATATTTTATCATTTTTCAAACATTGATAACCGTTTACCGTTAAACAGATTTTAAGGATGTTACGCAAAATTCGTTTCAGCATCAAATCCCATCCTATAGTAACAATTAGCAGACTTATCTTTTATTGCTTGTAGTGCTGGCAATATTGATGAAATGGATTCTACATTTTTTTTAAATTACTTTTCTTTTAAAAGGCAGTAGAATGTTGCCCCTCCTCTCATGCCCGTGGATGCAGTAAGAGCCTGCTAAAGGATACCTCCGGAAGATGGACAGCAGCGTCTTTCCGTGTATCAACATCCCGTACTACGCTCGCCAACCCGCTTGCCAAACGTGGTGAGTAGGGCAACTACCCCTCATGGAGTTAGTAGAAGTTTTATGGCTGAAATGATTAATTTTTCATTTAAAAGTAAAAAAAGTATTAGCCCCGCGTAGTGATATCGTTATTGTTTTGTGCCGTGATCGAGTTGCGTTCGAAAGTAAAACCGGTAGTAGGGCCATCATATGCAGTCAGAGACTTAGAAAGAGGGTAGATCGTTTCGTCTGCCAATGACTACCCTCGCAAAATACTTCAGTTTATCCGTGATCATGATGTGTAAAACTGCGTCGAAATATCGGAAAACCCAAAAAGTCTCTAAACATGGTAAATATCCTGTAAATATTGCATATAAAGTAAAAAATAAATAACTAAGTAGTGAGTACTCTACCTCTTTGCTAAACATTTTCTGTGCGGACTTTTTCGGGAAAGCACGCAAGTACGATGTTTGTTTCAGTAAACAGAAGGTGCCTTTGAAGTGTTTTGTTGACATTAACTGTCATATTTGGACAAGGTTTTGGCACTGCACTGAATAAAGCTGTACAGAGCTAAAAACGTTGGCAACTGGCGGAGATAAAAGTTATAGGTTTAGACATTTTATTCATTCACTTCAGATAGCAAATCTATACTAATATTATAAAGCTTTCCCGTGGAGTACCAGCAGTAGAATATTACCCTCTCATGCAGTAAGAGCCTGCTAAGGGACACCTGCGGAAGATGCGCAGCAGCGTCTTTCTGTGTATCAAGATCCCGTACTGCGCTCGCCAATCCGCCTGCAAAGCTTGGTGAGTATGGCAACTACCTCTCATGGAGATCTATGAGGGAGGCCGGTGTTCACCAGTGGACGTTTAACGGCTGAAATGAGTATTAAGCTGAAGAGATTGTTTGTTTGCTTGAATGCTATTGAAAAGATCATTCAGTGTTGGATAGCTCAGTTATCGAGAAAGACTATAGGCTATAAAACATCACGCAACGATCAATAGGAGCGGAGCGTCATTGAAAAATGTTGCATGAACGAGGAATATTTATTCCTATTGAGCTCCGTTGCGTGCGCTGCGTAATAGCATATGTTTATCTGTTAAGGTTGACCCACTATAACCTTTTTTATGGTAATACAATTTGTTCTAAAATAATGCATTATTTGCAAAGAAGAGTTTATAGACATAGTAATAATCCATATCAAAATAATAACGATGTTCATCATACTTCAATAATTTTGAATATAACTAATTTCCTCTTACACTATTTGTATTCAAGGAATGTCTTAGAAGATATCACAGTTTTATAGCGCGCGTATTTTATTATAGGGTGCGTACGACCCACTCTCTCTTTCTCTCTCTTTTTTGTGACGCAGACAAAATTGCACAGGACAGCTAGTGGAAAATTCCTACTCGCTCTTGGCCGTTTTTTTTCCATAAACATAATGTGTATTATTATTCTATTCCAATCCGCTTACAATAAATATGATCATAACCGCAATAACTTCAGCCGCTATCCCGCTGGAGGAAAGATGTAATATAAGGATAAAGATGATCTTAAGATTAGATGTTTTATCTTATTTTTACATTACTTTTTTCGTCCAATAAACGGGATAGAGGCTGCAGTTATTGGCTTAAGGATTATGATTGGGCGCGGGCGGAAGCTAAATTTATTTTCAATCCCGCTTTACTGTGTCAATACGTGCCCTTCGGTTGACACAGGGAAAACTGCCACAGTTGCACTACTTTGGCGAATGTATTTTTTTCGCCTCTCAAGTTTGGAATGAGAGTCTTGTACTGAGACAACGTGACGTCACGTGACATTTCAACTTGATGTATCCAAATTATTTTTTTATTACGTAAGAAACTTATAACAGTTGAACAGTATTTTCAAATCATTTTAGTTATCAAATATAAATGAAAAAAATCATCCAAGTTCGAGTCAGACTCGCGCACGAAGGGTTCCGTACCATCGTGTGTTAATGTTCTGTGAATATTTCAAGCTCCTACCTGTTGCCGTTATTAATATCGAGCAAAAAACGGCATTAAAATCACATTTATTGTATGGGCCTTAAATATTAATTTCATTTTAATATAATACTTATTTTTAACACGAATATACAACTAAATATTCCGTGAATATTTTTAGCGTCTAACTGTAAGCCGTTATTAATATAGAGTAAAAATACAAAAAAAATCTCGTTTGTTGTGTGAGAGCTCTAAAATATTTATTTTTTTCTGTTTTTATTATTAGCTTTTGTTGTTATAGCAGCAATAGAAATACATCATCAGTGAAAATTTCAACTGTCTAGCTATCACGGTTCATGAGATATAGCCTGTTGACATGTCTGTCTGTCGGTCTGTCTATCTGTCCTTCTGTCGAAGGACAGATAGACAGACCGACAGACAGACAGACGGATAGCGGAGTCTTAGTAACAGGGTCCCATTTTTACCCTTTGGGTACGGAATCCAAAAATCAACTCGCCTAAGAGGTGTACTCCGTGAAGCGTCCGACTAAATGCAATAATGATATTATAAGTACTACTTTTTGCACTAGTTTATATCTATTCATTTTGTAAAAACGGGATTTACTCACGTAGTATTACTAAATACTACGTGAAGTTAATACTACGTGAGTAAATCCCGTTTTTACAAAATGAATAGTATATCTCACGTTAATTTTGAAAGTGAAATAGTTTATATCTTCTTTAGTTCAGCCTATTTGCCACATTCGAATGATCTTATTATTTATTATTATTTAAATTTAATTATTTTCTCGAATAAAAGGAATGGCGGCTTATGTTATTGGCTATAATAATACTGGGCACTACACATAACACCATCTAGTCCCAAAATAAGCAAATCTGGCCTGTGTTCAGTAGTGGATGTTTTACAGCTGAAATGATGATTATAGCTTTTTGCTCTACTGAATACTTAATGACTTTGACTTAACTTGTTTAGACCAACTGACTACGGAGGGAGTCATTCTAACGTCATCTTCTACGTTACCCGCACTGTGGCACCATCGCTTCGAACCGGCATTAAATATAAATTATGTTACTCCCACCATCGGCCCATCACATTCGAATTAGGTGGACTTACCCATATTTGTCGGATTTTCTCGCGAGTGTACAACAGCTGTTGTGTTTAGGAAAAAAACCGGAATTGCTTATTGATGAACTCTGCAACTTGCCGTGGGGTGCAGGCAGTAGAACATTGACATTGTACCTCTATATGTGTTGAAATTGTGCTTTAAAAATAGCACGACAAAAACGCATTGCTCGCTAGGCCCGAGCTCTTCTGTTGTTATTGGTTTACGCAGCACAAAGTTTAGCATGATCTGCCGATCGAGGTCTAGAATTTTGAACTGCCGTGGGGTATCACCAGTTGAATGTTACCGCTTCTCTCATGCCCGTGGATGCAGTAAGAGCCTGCTAAGGGATGCCTCCGGAAGATGGGCAGCAGCATGTTTCCGTGTATCAATATCACGTACTGCGCTCGCCAACCCGCCTGCTAAGCGTGGTGAGGATGGCAACTACGACTCATGGAGATCCATGAGGAAGGCCTGTGTTCAGCAGTGAATGTTTTACGGTTGAAATGAATGATGGTTTACCGCAACTATATATTTTTTAAAGCTGGCTATGTACTTTACGAGTATGTTATTTGAATAATATCTATGTTCGAGATATCTAATACAACTTTATTTACCTTATTTATATTTTAGATTTAATTTATTATGCGCATGTAAAAAAATCTGGTTAGAAACCAGCGATGGCTTCGTTTACTGATGAAATAGAAGCTTTTATATTAAGTCGTTGACATGTGACACAATATATCTTAAAAATATATTTTTTGAATATAAAACCTTCAAAATGTTTCTGGAGTAGTATCTATTACAATAAACGTGTGACACCGCTTCAAATTGTTATATATTTTCACGAATTCTCAAATGATTATCGAAATAATTCCTTGCAAGATATCAAAGGTTCTTGGAAATGCCTTCAAAGCCTTATTTTTTACAACTTGACATCAATGCCGCTTTAAGTATTTAAGACCAGCGCTTACGGTGCGGTACGGCGTGCTTCAGCAGTCTTACAAAATATATTTTTCAACACACTTGCTCATTAAATATCTCTGATTTCACAGCAATTAGGCACATAATGATGCCTGTAATCAAACTGTGATTTTTTTATTGCTATTATTCACAAGTGAGTTACAAGGTTTTTTATTTTTTTGGTTGAGTTATGTACTTTGTTCTTAAATAAGTTAAGATGGAAAAAAAATCGTGTTCAATAGTACAAATAAATTAATGTACCTACCTATTGCTTGCTCATTTCATGCAACTTCGTATTTGAATGGATAATTTCAACTTAATTATACGTTTTTAATAAATAAAACTTTCACTCAAATATCACTTTTGTTTTCTCTAAAATAAAGAAAACTTTGATTTCTTCATTTTGTACGTGGCTAAAACGCTATCCGCGAAAAGCCAAAAAAAAAACCTCCTTCTTTTAGTCTATAGCCGATCGCCATTGTTGAGACCACTATGGCATAAAAAACAGTTAAATATAATTTTACTAACTGCACATTTACTAATTGTTTCTCTAAATAAACTTTTTATCTACTAAATAAAATGATTTTTAGTATTATTTTCTTCACAAGTGTGTTGAAAAACGTCGTCTTCGGCTCTCTTAAGACCCTCACCTAACAGCTCGGGTCTCAATGGCGCCTCAGCGGTGATCACTAACATTACATATGTACATGTACCATAATGTACACTATATAGACATTTTTATTATATACTAGCTTTCCCGGCGAACTTTATATCGCCCAGAATCAACTACCTACTACCACATCTTCTAACTTCTATTCTACCACTACTACTACTCTAATTCTTCCCTACTTCTACTCTACTTCTACACTACTACTACTATACTTCTACGCTACAATTAAATAACAACTACAATCTACTAATCAACCCTACAACTACTCAACTACTACACTACAATTACTAATCGATTACTACCCTACTTCTACTCTACTACTACTCTACTACTATTATACTACTACTACTCTACTATTATCCTACTACTCCACTTCTACTCTTCTGTTTTTTCTTTCATAAGAACCTTCTTCTGACAACAACAAACAGAACAAAAAAATTATTAGCGAAATCGGTCTAGCCCTTCAGGCGTGATGCCTTGACCAAGGGAAATGGGGATTAATAAATATGAATAAATAACACGACGATGAACTTCTTAACGCAAACACCATTTGAAAAACCGTTTTTCTGTTGCGAAAGATGTTCTGTTGCGTAATTTGTGATTGACATTATGATATGACGTAAGGTGTGTTTGAAGTTGTCATTCGTTGTCTGAACCTGTCTGAACATTCAAAAATCATTCTGTCTCATTCACTCACTTTTCTTTATTATGAGGTTTTATAAAATCGTATTTAAAAAAAATACTTTTATTTTATTTTATCAAACCGCACCCCGAGATCTAAAGGGAGTCAACTCAAAAATCTCGTTTTTTTAGTTTGGCTCACCAACGAATTCTAAATATCATTACCTATCGACCAACAAAACAGATTTAAAATTACTTCTACTACTCCACGCTAGATGTCGCCATAAACCTGTTTTGATAAACGAGCGGTCCCCGCTCCTCGCCCGCTAAACGGAGACATTGCCAGTTGTAACCAGTGTGGCAAGCCGAGTGCATCTGTCCCTCGTAAACAAAAAGGTATCATTTTGAGTTGCATTTATACTGTTGAAAATTGTCGATTATATTATTTAGAGTTGACGCCGTATTGTTGATTAGTGTATAAGAAATCAATACCACATTTTGAGTTGAACCCGTGTTGCTGGAAAGTTTTGTAAAGTGTTTGTTTTTATTTTGAATTAATACCGTATTGTTGAAACAAATTTGAATTTGTAGTTGACCCTGTTTTGTTTAATCATTTTTTAAACTGCAAAATCTTTTTATAAATAAATTAATTTTGACCTTTTTTTTCTGGATATCATAGATGTTTTGTCATTTTAATAGAATGTATTTTAACTAGACATTTTTTTCCGTTTTAACTGATACATTTTTGAGTTAGATCTCTTTAGATGGTCTCTGCAAAATACATTTAAATAATCTAGTTTATGAGACCTAAAAAGCTAAACCGATGGCTTATTATGCATTTGGCTCACAAGCTCCTATCACTAGATGAAATATGCATTTTATATTTAAGACAAACAATGAAACGTGGACGTTTTTTAGCAAATATGATAGAAGAGAAGGATAACAAAGACACTCTTCCTAATATAGAACCCACTAAACAGGAAAATCTTGTAAATGACTTCAAAATTTCGTCAAGCGATGAAGTCTCATCTGTAGTTGCCGAACCCATTCCACACACGTCAAAACAATAGAAACCTGGTGGTCTAAACTATTATGTTTCACCGATTTGCAGCGATGAAAGTGATATAGATGACAGCGATAGAGATCCCAATTTCAAATTAGTTCCCGTAAGTAAAGCAATATCCTACTGAACCATCTTCCAGTTCGTCCAATACCAGCAGTAGCAGCTCGAGTTCATAAAGTTTATCGGGCATAGAAAAAAAAGTAAAAAAAAAACAGCTGAGTAATTCTGGCAAAGCCTAGCAGTCGTTTTCAAAATAAAAAAAACAAGTGCCAGAGAGAAGAGTTTAGACCCCCCTGTGGAGACAAATGCAGACTCAAATGCAAAAATAAGATCGATTAAATGACATGGCAACAGCTTTTCGATGCATATTGGGAGCTCGGAAATCTTAAAAGGCAGAGAGAATTCGACATTCACAATAAAGCCTAAATATCGATAAAGATCGACTCAAGTACACAAGAGCTCTTAACACCGCCTTTTATTTTGAGGTTAATGGATCTAAAATAGTATGCAAACCATTTTTCAAATCGACCCTTAACTTGAGTAATAAAGCAATAAAAACCGCACTTACCAAAAAAACGGATTCAGGAATGATTAAAGCTGATAGGAGAGGAAACATGAAAACCATCCAAAAACCCACCAACCCGCAAGTAAAACAGAGTGTGATTGATTTTATAAATATTATTCAAAGAATTGAATCCCACTTTTTAAGGGCTCAAACAACACGACAATAAAATTTCAAGTGACAAATCACTGGCCGATATTTATAGAGATTATAAACTTCGTGAAAGGGATAATTTACCCTTTGCTACGTCTTCAACATTCAACAGGATCTTTAACACCGAATTCAACATTTCTTTCTTTTTGCCAAAAAAAAACCAATGTGATCTTCGCGAAAGATACAAGAACACGGACGAAGAAGGAAAGCGCAAGTTAGCCCACGAATATGAACCGCGTCTAATAGAGAGGACTTTGGCAAGAACTGAAAAAGAAAACGACACAATTAGGACCGATGGTACCATCACAGCTGCTTACGATTTGCAAGCTGTATTGCAGATTCCAAAGGGACAAGTGTCTCTTTTCTTATATAAATCCCGTATCAACTGTTTTAATTTCACCGTAAGTGATTTAAGAGCTAAAGATGTCGTTTGCTTCTTTTGGGATGAAACAGAAGGAAAGTTAGTTTTCATTTAATCATAAGTTGAAAGTTGATTTCTCAGCTAACCTTTTTTTGTGAATTAATTAGTCATTACCTAAATATTAAGAGAAATGTGCATTTAAAATTATTTTCCAAAGAGCAGAAGTTGCCTACATTTTTTTGCTATATTTCTGAGAAAACTTATTACTAAAAAGACCTAAAAGTACTTTTAGAATTAAAGAAAACGAGAGACTCAATAGTTTTATCATTACTTGTATCTTTTATAGCTTTATTAATAAAAAATATTGTTGATCTGAGTACTTTTAAGTGCTTTTTTGCTAACCCACTACCAAATATATCCTGACTGTTGGTCACAGACTGCTCTACGATTTAGACTTATCATAAATAATAAGAAAAGCTATTACATTTTTGATTTATGTGTCTCATCAAAAGAGAGTTAACTCAAAACTTAATTCATCAACACAGAGTCAACTCTAAATGATAAAAATATATACACATACTTGATAAGCAAAAGGGAAATAACTCAAAAAAATCAAATTTTCTGTCCAAATACATGTCTAAAACACAAAAATCCTATAACATATTTCTTTTAGCTGCACATGTATATCATAAAAATAAACAAAAAACTCCTCCAGTGCATAGGGGCATAGCAATCAGTTTTTCGTCTTTTCTGAAAAAAGTATTTTTTTGAGTTGAACCTGTTTAGATCTAGGGGTGCGAAACCTTGTCCTAAAAATAACAAACACAAAAATGAAAGAATCATCTAATTTAGTGCAGTAATTCGAAAGTTATGCACGTACTGACATTTCGGCTATTCATTTTTATTTATATATAAGTAGAAAAACCCCCATGGGGCGGTTGCCGTGGGGTGCCGGCAGTAGAATATTACCCCTCCTCTCATGCCCGTGGATGCAGTAAGAG
The DNA here is from genome assembly GCA_963082625.1 of Pasiphila rectangulata. Taxonomy (NCBI): domain Eukaryota; kingdom Metazoa; phylum Arthropoda; class Insecta; order Lepidoptera; family Geometridae; genus Pasiphila; species Pasiphila rectangulata. Next base: position 729,843 of record OY720246.1, on the reverse strand, counting down.
CCTGCTAATGGAAACCTCCGGAAGATGGGTAGCAGCGTCTTTCCGTGTCATAACATCCCGCGCTCTGTTCTCGTACTGCGCTCGCCAACCCGCCTGCCAAGCTTGGTGAGTATGGCAAGAGCTAATGACCTAATGATCAGTTCTTGGATTTCTAAGTCCATTATGCCTATGTCCAGCAGTGGACGTTTTACGGCTGTGATGATGATGATAATAATGTTCTAGAAAACCACCTGTGGGATAGATTTTCTAGTGCGATGCTCTCGAACCACTCCATGAAGATGTTTGCAACCACAGGAGCCAACGGCGATCCCATCGCTACCCCATCTTTTTGTACATAATAATCGCCCCGCCATACAAAATAATAATATGAATGTAATAAGTCACGAAAGTTATTACAGAGTTTTGTTTTTAACCTTTATCACTTAACTAAGCTGCCATAATACTGTGACGTCTATGGCTCGCGGCATGCCTTGACGTGGCAAGTATCAACGTACCGTGTTAAAATTGTATCGAGGTAAAGTAACATAAATTCAAAAAAAGTAAGGCCATAAAGATTATTTTATACAGCTACTGTTATGCTGTACAGGACGCTGAAGTGCCTGAGACATTGTAAGTTGGGTTAGGTTTGCCCAGCACCTGTACCAACCACCCAGTTTAGTCAGCTATTAATCATTGAAAGAACATATGTTAAAGAGAATGTTTGAAGATGGCTACCGCACTATGATGTTTGTCTTCTAAATGAATTCTAATTGAACTTTCGCGATCAGTATTTGGGAATAATCAAAGGTATTACGCGACGAATTCCCATGTTTTTGTGATTTATTATAATTAATTCTAAATTCATTGAAATAATGATAAAAATTAACTTGGTCATTAATATGTTTTTTTCCCGCGCCGTGCCGACCCGCGCCGACAGTCAGCGGCCCTTAGAGTTCAATTTCAACATGAAACAGAATACGTCGCGTCAAAAGCATTGATTATTCCTGTGACAAATTGAAAATCAGCTTTGTTGTGTTCGATTTAAGTTTCAATATCGTTCAGAGGAATGTACTGTTCAATTATTGACACGTTCGCCGTGTACGTGTGTTCGTTGTGCAGTGTGCTCGTGTACTACATACATTTGTTTTCAAAAACTGCGGTGCCGTATAATACCTATACACTACTTTTATGTATGTGCTTGTTCCCTCTTGTTGATTGATTGGATACTAAAATAAACGGCACGAATTTTTAAACGGCTCCACAGCGACGATATTCCGGCCTGTGTTTAATCAAAAGCAACTTTACCAAAAAAAAATGTATTCATAGACCTAAAAACCAATAAAAAACGGAACACATTTAAAAAGAGTAAAGCACATTATTGAATTCCATCGCTTCTGAATACTTATTTTGATGTGAAATATCTTTTGGGGAGGTTTAGACCGATAGCACGAGATATGACGCGAGAAAACAACGTGCAAGTTAGTAGTTTTTACTCTCATATAAACTAGCTCTTCTATACAAATAGTGCTAATGTTTTCACATCTGCCAGGCACCCTGCGGTGGCTAAATTCTTTTGTAGTAATGAAGTGAAATAGAATTCTGCAGTAACGGAGCTGATGTAGCAACAAAAACAAAGACTGCACGCTTTTATTTCGCCTGTTTTCCGCCATACAACAGTAAGGAAAATAGAGCATAAACCCCAACTTTTTACTTCTTATTTTTGGCTTCCTTCAACGCAAAAGACGTCCCAATACGGCATATTTCACACCGAAGGTGGAACACACAATTACTTTTCACAGAGCACTTCCAATCTTTCTTCATCCCACTAAGACCTCACTTTCCCCCCATAAACGTCTATTCTGGCCGAAATGTCGCATTCCCTTATTTAGATATATCGTATTCGCGATCCATTACAAGTTCCTAGACTCAGTAAATTGATATTTACGTTGTTCTATACGTCACGGACGTGTTCATTACGCGGCGGAGTTGGCGAGCCCGCGGGACTGCGGGCCGAAACTTGCTTATAGTTCGCTTAGTACAAAGTTTACATTTGATTATGTTTATATTTTTGCCATCCTAACGTTATCCTAGACACAGCAGCAATCCGTACAGCTTAGATTAGCTGTGGACTCTTTAAAAATCACCTTGCAATTAAATTACTTAGCAGGTGATCAAAAGGGTAATGGCAAACACGTGAGAAAAAAAGTAAAATTAACCCTATTATGATGTTACTTGGCATTGGCAGAACTGTGTAAAACCAAACCCAAAAGCCATTACAGAAGATTTCAAATGCCAATTTACTGATTGACTTTCGTTGATAGGAGTTAATTAATGTTTATAATTTACTCGTTTAAAATAAGAATAAGTGGAATGAGTAAATTATGAATAGGAATAAATATACAGGGTATATTATAACATGTAAACTAATCCAAAAGGGGGGAGGGGGTTTTTTGAGCCCATGTCAACGTTTTGCAGTAGAAAAATTGCGACTGCGTATTTGTTCTGTAATTTATAATTATTTTTATTAAAGTTTTGCTAGTTGATGTGGTGTGAACGATATCCTGGGTACATAATTGTATTTTAATTACTCTACGGGAAATCTTTGCAAAGGTAAATAACCCTGTCAAGAACAAGCTGACGTGTAGATTATCATTATCGTTAGTCAGCTATTAAAGTTAAAACTTTCGTAGCCTTTCCTGAATGAAATTCACCGAAACCTGAAAAGTTATATAAATAAAGTTGTTCCTTGGGGAGGTCTGAATCACCCCCTTCAGGTTAGCATACGTATAATACACCCTTTAAGTAAAGCGACAGGTTTGCAACAGGCGCAAATCTAGCGATCATCGCTGCAAACGTCAATTCGTGAACTATCTTTGTGACGAAAATACAACAACATCTCATAACTAAATCAACAATATCTCATAACTAAATCAAAATTGACGCTTCATAGCGATGCTCACAAGATCCGCGCCTGTTGCAAACCTGTCGTGTATACGTAATACGGAGGCCGTTTTTCATAATTACTAAGCTAATCCTGTCAGGCCGTCACGTCGTTAAAATTCATCGAACCCCACAACTTTTAATTGCGTGCGCGAGTGTTTTGTTTAAACCTGCGAAGCCTCCTCTTTGGGACTTGTTGGAAGAGTTTTATTTGAAGGTAACACGGGTAGCGTAAACAAACCGCGGGTAAATAAAGTTTATCGGATGAAATAAACAAACACGAGTAAGAACCTTGTTGCTTCTTTCCTTGAATAATTTTATGAGAAAAGAGTGCATACTAAAGCGTCAAGAGTAAAATAACACTGTCTCTCTCTGTAATTACTTTTGTTATGTATAGATAGATAGATAGAAAATGCTTTATTGCACCTACCTCTGTTCGTTGTTGTTGTACCTTAAAACATACAAATACAAAATAAAAACAAAAGAAACACTGATCATGTGACAATCGGCGGTCTTATCGCTAAAGAGCGATCTCTACCAGACAACCTTGGTATTTATTGGATTATTATATGCAAACGGAGTTCTTTCGATGCAAGATGTACATACGGTAATATTAATTGAAAATATTAAACCATACATAATTATATACATACATATGTAGGTACTTGATAAACATACATAAATATAAAGACAAGGGTTATATTATATACTAAAATACATATAAATATATTATCATCACTTCAGCCGTAAAACGTCCACTACTGAACACAGGCCTCCCTCATGGATCTCCATGAGAGGTAGTTGCCATACTCACCACGCTTGGCAGGCAGGTTGGCAAGCGCAGTACGGGATGTTTATACACGGAAAGACGCTGCTGCCCATCTTCCGGAGGTATCCCTTAGCAGGCTCTTCAACTGCATCCACGGGTAAGAGAGGAGGGGTAACATTCTACTGCCGGCACCCCATGGCACGAATGAAAAATAATTGACATTGACTTTAAAACAAATAATCCCAAAAATCTAAGAACTCATATCCATGAACACTGCGTTAAATCAAACAACTCTGTTCGATATCAACGAAGGTTGACAATAACAAATAGCATTCATTTCCGTAGCAGTAAGGTTTACAGTCGCATGTTACAGTTTTTCAATTATAATTAAAACTCAGTCGAAGTTAGCTGCTCAAGCAAGATCAAAGCGTTTGAGTTGGTTCTTCGAGATGCTAGATCTTTATGAGCTAACCTTTGTCAGCTGGCTTTTATGTCGTTCTTCTGGAAGTTTTGTTACCATTGTGGAGGTAATCAAAAGTTTTACGTTTCAGCAAAGCAATGAAAAATTCAATGTCCTATGCTCTCGGTCACTCGGTGACGAGAGAGAAAGATACACCCGCCACATTGACTTTTACAAAAGGGATTTAGAGAGAGAGAGAGAGAGAGATGTCATCGTTCTGCTCTCATCTCTAGTAAAAAGTAAAAGTCAATGTGGCGGGAAGTTGACAGGGCAGAAGTCGATGCAGAGGGAACAAATCCTGTTTATGACAGGTGACGGTAATGTGACTTAAACATGTTTTGTTATTATTTTGTTACATATTATTTTTCTTTAAATATTATGATGCAACAGAACAAGATGTCAATAAATGGACGAACTCACGCTTACTTGGATGAATGAACCACGTTAGCTCAAAACATATAAATAAGTAAGAAATAAAGGGAAACCTTTGTCCTGTATTGGGACAGTACAGGTTCTAAAATAATAAATGCAAGACTATTATTTAATTATTAATAACATTTTTGTTTACTCACTTATGACTCGCAAGCCCTATTTTGCTAACGTTGATTGTAAATTATCGAATTATTGCTAAATTATCAATAAAATACATTGATATCATTTCAAAGCAACAATAACAAGCCATAAATGATTCGCAACAGATATTGATTTCGGTGGGGAAAAAAATCGAGATTATGTATTTTTATTTCTGAAACTTTTGGAAGTTGATGTGGTGGGAAGATGATTGTGAGTTGTGAATCAGTTTGTTTCATATTAGTAGACCTGCTTAACAACAGCTGTATTCACGTTAACACATCGATGTAACTGTTTTATCCCGAATGTTCCAGAAAGTTTTGACATATTACTCGATACAAAACTATACAAAACATCGGCCATTTGTCTCGCGCAAGAGATAATACAGCCTCGGTATCGTCTGCGAACAAGTTACCTACTTTATGTTTCGGCGATTGTGTTTTTAGCGTGGCGATGATGGTTAAATATTTTTCGCGTCGAATCAAAATCAAAGAAAAAGTCTTATTGCTTTGCTTATTCGCATGTCATCTGAAGCGAACCAATTCAATCAAGAATCAAAAGATATTTTTTTCAGTGCGGCCGCATGGACCTTATTTACGCGTAATTATGTCTCTAATCTCATTTATGTTGTTTTATTTGGTAAATTTATTTTTTTCAGCCTTTGTGGTCCGTAAAAAAAACAAAAATGTTCGAAATTTTTCGACCAGGACACATTATAAAAATCCCTTCGGTCTCATACGAAACCAGAGATTCGTAACCAGTTACGGTAGACGAAAAAATCTGATTAATACAAACGCATTTCACTGATCTATCGAGTTTTTGCACCACATATCAATCATGAAGACGGTTATAGAGTCCCTGCCTAGTGAAATACAGTGATGCCAAGTGTACTAGACGTAGGAACGTTATCTCAGTGTGCGTTTATTTTAAATGAAATGAAATAGTGTGTTTGCCTCAAGTATGGTTTTACACAGATATTTATATATTTGTTGTTAGGTATCACACTTGACCGAACTATCCGGCATGCAAGTCTTAACATGAAATTATTACTCTTATAACATAGCTATATCCACTAAAAATATGGAATGAACTAAGTATAATATAATATCTCATTCTTGCGATAGCAAGGATGAAATCGAGAGCTAACCTATCTAACGTACAAAATGCGTTTCTTACATGACTCCCAGGGTGGTATGCCGACTATAGCCCAAATGCATTTCTTCTGTGCAATAAAAACCCTCTGAATATCAGTGGAGTTCCCAGATTCGCAGTTCAGATTTTTTTTCTATTATGGTGAAAGCAATGATTATAAAAAAGAAAAACAATTCTTGAAAATTCTCATACGCTGAGTGGATATTTCATTTTGAAAAGTTTCAGAGAAGGATATTTTTTGAGGCAGTTTTTAATTTTAATACCGTTTTCAGAGTTATAATCCCTGCTTGTTAAAAAATACTCGGAACATGTATAATAAGGTCTCGTGGGAACATTCAGTAGTTGAGCCGTATTATGGTCAGAGGTTCCCCAGTGTAAAAGTTCCCCCTTAGCTGAAGTAATATTACTGATTAAGTGTTCTGCCTTACAATCGGCCCTTATAAACATTGAAGAAAATGAAGCAAAAGTAGTAAAACGAACTTAGTTAATTTTTTCCCCGTATTCCCACAGGAACGTGAACGACGTGGGTGAAACTGCAGAGTGTGGCTAGCTATTTATAAGAACAAAAGATTTTAAGAAGCCCTTTGAATATTCACTTTGCCACTCTCTGGGAGCTCAACATTCGTGCCGACAACAGCTTTTGTTAAATCAAGAACATCGTCAATACCCTTTGATGTTGGCTCAAATATTGGCTGCAGGCGGTGCCGGCGCTGTGCGCTGTGGGACTCGAGGTGGAATATAAAGTTCGCGCTACATTTTTCACGTTGGAATTCCTTAAAATTCAACGTCAAAGTACCGCAATAGAAGGTTTTATTAATAGAAGGGTATATGAAGCGTTTCTATGTGAGCTATCGAATCAGACACCTTATTATAAATACCTACTTGATAAAAGAGAAGTGAATATCGTTAAAATGTATATACAGGATGTATTCTTATATGTGTACTAAGCCGAAAGGGGTTGATTCTGACAAGGAACAACTTTTGATCTACGATTTTTCGGGATTCAGTGATTTTCAGTCATGAAAAGACTACGAAAGATTTAACGTTTACTAAACGATAATGACAACCTAAAAGCCAGCTGATTCTTGTCAGGGTCATTGAACTCCGCGAAAAGTTGCCGCACAGGTACAAATAAAAATACCTATAACCACAAAGAGGTTTTTTTTAAATAAAAATGAACAATTTTGACCCTAGAATCATTTTCGCATAACACCAACTAGCAAAATTGTAAACAAAATGCGAATTCCCAATTTTTTTCCCTTCGCTTACTGCTGCAAATGCCGGTGATAACCCCTGACAGATTCTAACTGAACATCCACGGGCAAGAGAGGGGCAACATCCTACTGCCGGCATCCCCTGGCATGGCACATTTACCCGAATCCCCATAAAAACCAGCACAAACTAACTGTGCGTCTTCCATGAGTCGTCACTGTTAGATCGCCTGCCGTTACTACTGCTATAGTAGTAATAATACGTTACTACGAGTATGACATCTGTCAGATTTGTAACTTATGGTACCAAAATTTGATGATTTTGGTCGCTGTAGTATAGTTTATATAGTATAGATTATTAATGTAGTATAGTTTATAAATATAGTATAGACTAGAATAGAGACAGGACTGCAGGAGCTCATGGAGTCATGCCCTTCTTCTTCCACAAAATTTGCATACCCTTCGGGGATGCTCATGGAATGCTGCCGGCGACCCCGAGTTCTCCGGTATTTCAAGGAGTTGGGCTGGTTAGGTTAGGGTCGAGGCAGCACCTCGGGGGACAATGCACAATACACCCCAATGCGGGACGTCAGTGCAGATCTGGTAACCCCCCCACCTAGATGTAGAATTAGTATAGATTATTGTAGACCTACATACAGAATGCAAGAAAACTACCGAATTCAGTACGAGGCCAGAAGAATTAGTTTGCCAGTCAAATTCGATGCTGCTTTAATAATGCCGCTCTGTGATACCGTGGGTGCTCTAGTTTCAAACTCAGTTAGAAAGCCGGCGCTGGCGGTCGATTCTTGGAGCTCACTTCGAGATGTCGCGATGTTTGTTCGAGATGATGTCGAAGTTCGTTAACTCTGTTTTAAACACGACTCGTGTGAGAATTTTTGGCGGTTCAGTAATCTTTTCATTTGGAAACTGACAAAGAACTTGCCTGAATTCAAATATTTGCTGCTTATTAAAATAAATCAATCTAGACAATTCACACAACATCAACTAGCCCCAAGCTAAGCAGAGTTAGTGTAAAACTACATCATCATCATCATCATCACCATATAGGCCGTTGACACCCACTGCTGGGTATAGGCCTCCTCTTCAGCACGCCAACGTAAACGGTGCGAGTCTCATTCACTGTCGTAAAAATAATAAATATAAAAAATTGTTTGTTTTTTAATAAATAAAACTGCATATTATTTATTATTATAATTTTTAGCCCGTGTTGTCCCACTGCGGGGCAACGGCCTCCCTCCCCTTTTAGCCGTGTCGGTCTCCCGCTGTAGCGGTCCAATCCGGCTGATGCATATCCAACTCGTCCCGCCATCTCCGTCGTGGTCTGCCGCGTGGCCGCCTTGCGTCGTCCCCAATCGTTGGTGACTTTAGCCCACATCAGCCCGTTGACACACACTGCTGGGTATAGGCCTCCTCTTCAGCACGCCAACGTATATGTATTTTACATACGAATAGATTATACGTACTCTTCTTACTTTCTGTTCTTTATGTACTTATAGCAGACTAAACTGAGAGGATGTTATAGGTGCTGGGCAAGCCTAATCAATTTACAATGTCCCAGGCACTGCAGCGTCCCATACAGCATAATTACCAGTTGCTGACTCTGGATAAATCTTATAAAATATGAAAGACCTTCTTATACCCGACATATGGAATTTAGTCAATTAATCACTAAGCGTCTTTCCGTAAATCAAGATCCAGTACTGTGATCGCCAACCAGGCGAACATGGTAACAAAACCCTCTATTGATCTTGAAGATCCATGAGGGCCTATGTCCAGCTGTGGACGTGCACTGCAGTCCTGAGGTTGAGATGATGATGTTAAAACATTTAATCGGTATTATTTAATGCTACTGATACATGGTATAATTATTTACAAGCCCCATATATATTTTTAAATCTGACAAAAGTTTACATTAACTTGTGTCGAACACACTTAAAATAAGGTACTTAAAGAAGCGCTCTCTTTGCAGGATATATTATCAATAGAGCCCAACTTCGGATGCAGTTTGCGCAACTTGAATGGATTCGTTATATTTCCGAGTTTCCACATTTTAGCAGTTTACTCAATTTCGCTGGGTATACTTGCGGCCGTAGCGGTATTGGTATCAATGCGACCTCGGGGGAATCCTTACTGACTACCATATTTGCTGCGTTTATTTTGGTAACGGACTAGTTTTCTGCAGATCTGTACTGGTGAATTGTAGAGACAAGTGGAGGGAGTACATACTTTTCTAGCGTCTTCTTTCTTGCATAGTGGGCAACGAGGTCGCCTTATATTGCTCGCATTGATTTCATACAATAAAATGATTTCACTTTCAGAACACTCGTGAGTTACACTTTCCATTGTAATGTTAAACGGGTTTTCTACTCACGTCGATTATACGTCGAAAATAGGTTTCCAACGTCAGTGCAACGCGAGTGCATGAGAGGGGAGAAGGTCCCGCGTAACACTCCATTCCCTGCGATACGAAGTTCGCCGACAGCTAGTACATAATTATATATTTTTTGTTACTTTTCGTATAAGTTTAACGAGTTTGGTGATCGCTTATAAATTATCATAAAAATATGTATAAAACCTTGTAATTTAAATATTGAATGTGTTATATGATATAATAATACTGTTGCTGTTCCTTTTATAAATAAATAAATTTATAAACAGGACAAGTCATATGAAAACATGTAGGTAAAAAGTTCGTAAATTGATTATAAGTTTTAAAATTGCTTCTATATATTGCCAGCAACTTACAGCAACTCATTTAAACTCGCAAAACTGTCTGTTGTAACTATGGCTGTTGGGTAAAGAGGCGGTGCTGGGTGCTGTTGAGCTGTGTGACCTCTGAGACATAGTCCTTCGACTAGTTTATAGGGAAACGTACGCTCGGCGGCACACAAAACCGTGCTGTGCTCATCAGCTTAGTTTAGTTTCAGTAGTTTGTACGAAATCGTAGTAAACGATAAGACTGCCAAAATATAATTTATACAATAACTTTTTATTTTATTTATTTAGCCCCCCGATTCGCGCGCCTAAGAGTTAAAAGAAACAGTCTATAAGAAGAAGACGATGCAAGAAATATATTCCAGTCTCGTTCTATCATTGAATAACATTATGGGCTTGCGCCGAATTTTATAAATAAAAATATCATCATATGTAAATAATCGTTCGTTGTCAAAACATGTTGTGATTTTTACAAATTCTATATTTTACAACTTGACGAAAGTTTTACAAACTAAAGTTATAAAAGAAGTGCTCTTCTCCAAGCAGGATAGTATTTTATATTATCAATAGAGCCCGATGTTCGTATTCACTGCGTTTCTATTATTAAAAGTGGAAAGATTCTGTACGTGTGAATGGTAGAGACAAGTGTGAGGAGTATTTGTCTATAGAGGTAGTCTCTTCTTTACTTTTTCTGGATAACGTGAGGATTCTGGTTCGTCAAAATAATTTTCGGTATAAAATGATCGGTAAACAATTAAAAAGTTCTGTACTATAAGTTTCGTTCTTATTGTACGAACACTGAATTATTTAAACAAAAAAATGCTAATTTAAAAATGCTAAAAATGCAAATTTTATAAATAAATCCGGAAATTCCGCTACTTCTGAAGTTCGTTCTTAGTTTTCAGATTCAATATCTTCGTACACCTGACGCTGATTCTTACTTCTTAGAATCTGTTTACCTCAAAAACAATACACCCAAACCTTAGGGCTATGAAACTTATTCCTGTTATCTCGATGTTTCCCCCGAATAAGCAGGGCGATATAAATCTTACTCAAAAACGCTTACAAAAGCTTACATCCCGTATTTTAACATTTACATTAAAAGTAATGAAAGAATAACATCCCCGGAATCCCGACGTAGATCGAGATATTGCTAATTCGCCGTAATGCGGGGAGGTAACTGCAGAGGTAGCAACACGTGCAAAAACTCTTTTGTAGGGTTGCCCCAATTACCCCACCAGGGAGAATTTTTCAGAATTTGTAACTACAAAAGGTTATGTTTTGTTATGTTCGTTGGCTACGTGGGTTTGTATTCATAATGAGTTTTTGTTTAGTTTGAATTCATCTCGTATGAAGAATTCGGATTTTAGTCCGCACTTCGCAGAATGCTTGGAACGCAACGTCCTGACCATTCTGTAGAGAACTACAGTGCTAGTAAAGACATATTTTGCTGCAAAAACATGTACAGGAAAATATATCTCTCTCCCCTTGTCATATTATTTCCACACAATGATGGGGTATAATTCGAGTAACATCTTTTACTCCGCTCTAACTATCGCGTCGTCTTAGGAAACATTGTAATCTTTGTCGCTGGTCTTCTTTGATCACGTCTGTCCACTTCTTTACTGGTCTTCCTCTGCATGACATTTGACAGAATATGACATTTAATATTGACATCAAAATAATAATATAATGCACTTTTGAAGAGCCTATACTTCCCCCAGCTCGAAAACCTATATTTATAAGCAATGTTTTTATTTAAAGTGTAAACCCACACTAAGGTATCATTATAGAAATGAAAAATTTAGTCCCTGAATCCAAAGGTCAGGTGGCAGGCGGATCTATGTACACTGGATTTTGCCTGCGATATTTACGGTAATTGGTTACGGTGAAATGTCTATAATGTCTATTTAAGAATATATGACCAACCTAGTTTTTAATAACGCTAGGTAGTCTAGTTATTACACAAAGTTTCATGATTGAAAGTTCAAATCCAATAAGTGTTTATTCAATTTGAGATTGATTGTAACTTTGGACGTAGTCTTAGGATTTTTTTTGATAGAGATTTTAAGTTTCGTGTTTTCAAAATATAGTAGCAAAAGTCCTTAAATTTACAGTGTGTTTTTTCAACGTATACACTATTGTTGATATAACAGAGAATCATCTGAAGCATTCTGACGCCTTAAGGGTTAGTATAGACTCTTAAGCCTTAAATCTTTTACATCTAGAATCTCATCTTTTACAAACCAAACCCACATCTAGAATTTTAAAATGCTAATTAGTTTATTTTAAGTCACAAGACGTCTGAACTAGATAACATTAATTATAATTTTCGACCCACAATTAGGCATAATTATCTCTGAGTTTTGCCACTCGCGTTTGTGAACTTCTCTATTTTTGGCCAAGTGAGATGAAATTAAACTTAGGAAGTTCATATTTCAACGGATAATCAAGTATGGCAACAGGATTCAGAGCGTCCGTGAAAAAACCAAAGTAAAAAAATCAGAATCATCCAGGATAAACAAGCACCTTTAAAATTACCTCGGTACTTTACTGTCAGCATGATCAGCGGATTCCATAGTCTGTGTGTTTTTGTTCGCCCGCAATCAGGCCGCGATTATTGTGCAAACACCTTTACGCGCTTACGAAAGATAAAACATTTTTAACGAAAATGGAAGCGGAATTCTAAAAGGCTTACAATTAGAAGATTAAAAACGCGATGAGTATAAAGGGAATTGCGGGACTCCAAATTCTTTGAACAGAGGAGAGATTAAAAACTGAAATTCTTCTTAAGTTGGCAAACGGACAGTGTCAATATTTTGATACGTAGCTGTGCAATACGCATTTTAGTGCTTCGAGGTCGTAAAAAACGGCCCCCCCTCCCACACCGCGATCCTCGAAGATTATATTTCTATTTCAAACGAAGGCTTTAAGGTCCAACTAGTCGCGGAGGCAAAGCCGTCAGTGAGCGCGGCCTAAATGTATGCTATCTCACCTGACATAGTGTGTTTACCCGCGCGCTAGAATGAAATACACAATGATTCATTTCTAAACAGACCGCGCAAAAATATGTGAATAGACTTTTAGCACAAAGGTTATTATAGAAAAACTTGAGTGTAATCTTTTCAAAATAACATTTATTTAAACTTTTGAATAATTAAACTATGTCGAACCTAAGTTCTCAAATGTAATAAGCATACGTAAGCATGAGCCGTGGGGGCTAGTAGTAGAATGTTACCCCTCCTCTCATGCCCGTGGATGCAGTAAGAGCGTGCTAATGGATACCTCTGGAAGATGGGCAGCAGCGTCTTTCCGTGTACCAACATCCTATACTGCGCTTGCCAACCCGCCTGCCAAGCGTGGTGAGTATGGCAACTACCCCTCTTGGAGGTCCATGAGGAGGCCTGTATTCAGTAGTGGACATTTTACGGCTGAAATGATGAATAAGCATACATACAGTGGTTGGAATATTTTCAGAAAAATTAAGGATTTTATCATTGAAGTCGACTTTTTTATAGTTTAGTATAAGACTCGGATTGTTCAGTCACTTGAATCTATCGAATAGAAGGTCGGGTGAGTATATACATATTTTATATAACCGTAACAATAAGATGGCTACTTCACGATAGACGTCGATCTCTGAATGGAAAAATGATGACAGGCCTACCATAAAACAATGGGTTTACGATCGCCGTAAAGCCGTGTTGGAGCAGAACCGATTTTATAGCTGCCTTCTTTCGGCTCATTTTACAATGCACAAAGTATTTTTCAATATTTTAGATTACATTGTAACTGTTGAAGTGAAGTTTTGTAAGGATTGTTTCAGCTGAAGTAATATGAGATCTTTTAGGGTACGAACTCTGAGAATGTTAACGGGAATCGTGACCGCAGCCTAATGCATGAGCTCATGTACATAGATCGTTTGTTGACTGAACTAGGTATTTACAAGTATCACGATATTCATAATTTCAGCCCTTAAACGTCCACTACTGAACGGGTTTGTGGCTTAGGCCTCCAGTGGTCGACGCACCTGTGGTTGACGCCCCCGATTCTATTAATTGTATTATTATTATTATTTGCACTTTTGCACTTAGTACAGTTATTGTCAAAAGTTTGTAGTCTATTGCGTGACGTTGGTAAACGGCCTGACGCTTACTAGTCCTTTAGACATTTAGACATTTTATTTATTATGGGTCTCCATGAGGGGTAGTTGCCATACTCACTACGCTTGGCAGGCGGGTTGGCAAGCGCAATACGGGATGTTGATACACGGAAAGACGCTGCTGCCCATCTTCCGGCGGTATCCTTTAGCAGGCTCTTACTGAATCCACGGGCATGAGAGGAGGGGTAACATTCTACAGCCGGCACCCCACGGAAGTGTCGCGTAAATTACCTCAATTATTTCCCGACGTTTCGATTAAATTGCACCAGGCATGGTCCCGGGAAAACTTCTCCAGACAGTCTGTCAGACGTGATATTTGTGTTTAATAAATCTATGTCATGTGTAAGACAAAAACTACTTAAAAACCATCACCTTAAACCAAAAACCTCTCATTTTAATAAGTAAGTGTGCTTTTACGTGTGACAAATGTACGGCAACTTAAATGTGCGATCTCACTCGTCCGGTTTAAACACTAGCCGCACTGCGCGGTTTCACCCGCTTAGTTCCCGTTCCCGTAGGAATACGGGGATCAAATATAGCCTATGTTACTTGAGATAGTGTAGCTTTCTAATGGTGAAAGAATTTTGAAAATCTATCAAAGTAGTTTTGTAGTTTACTCGTTACAAACATACAAAATACAACATACAAATGCTTCCTCTTTATAATATTGAGAGATGAGAGAAATGCAAATCTGTACGCACGGAAAGGAACTAAGAATTAGAATTTGAGAAGCGGTCACAGCGAACAAGCCAAATTATACCGTGAGCTTCAATTAATCAAAGTTATTAGCAATATTCTATTAAATTTCAGGATTATCTACAGAACTTGGCGTCATTTACGTCTCAGTTCTTTTGTGGGCGAAGTTGACAACCTCGACACTCTGAATTTTGGCTCTCATTTTCACATTTATGTTTTTAATAGGATTACTTTACTGTTACCATTATTCATTAATATACCGTTATTCACTTATTCAAATTAATAAAAAAAAAATTGATAACTTTTTTATTCTGGTTTGACTTTAAAGTAAAATTTGCACACCATTAAGATGATAGAATATGATAAGGATCTTATTAAATTATGGTAACACGATAAATATGTAAATTAGAGCAAATGAATAATCTGGTTCTGAATCTGATAACCAAGTCGAACCTTCTCTAAGCAAGTGAGAGCCTTAAGATATGCAAGGTCATGGGAGCCGTAAGATGGTAGAATATTATAAGCATCTTATAACCATACCATAAATATACACCTATAATGAACTGGATCTGGATCTGAATCTGATACCCACGTGGAACTTGCTCTGGGCAAGTTGGACTATGAAGAAACGCAAGTTCAGGAGAGCCGTAAGCCAACGAGCGTGTATAAAGAGTGAAATAAGTGTAAATGAGGAATGCACTAATCATCAACATCATCATCCGCAGACTGACTTCACCCACTGCTGAGTATAGGCTTTCGTCTTTTTGTGCCACTCCTCACGGTCTTGTGCTAGCTTCATTCAAGTTCAGGAATGCACTACGAACAAATAATGAAGTAGAAATATGTTCGAATTCTGACTTCCCTCGGGAATAGTGGACGTTTTGCCGTTATTTAATGCAATTGTTGAATAGCCGTTTGAAATTCAGGAAACAGCTTGAGATTCAAGAGAATTCTTACTGGGGAACTAAGCTTTGTATGGTATTTGGTTAGGTGATTTCGAACAACGTATTTTTGTATATAGGGCTTGCAACGGGTAACCGGATATATTCGGCCGGCCAATAGTATAGATTTAAATATTTTAAAGTGCCCAGTTTTTCTGGAACAGCGTTCTACTCCTTTAAATCCATAAACCTATCTACAAGTACTGATCTTGTGGGGTTGTTGCCATATTTAACACGCTTGGAAGGCTGGTTGGCGAGAGCATTACAGGATTTTAATACACGGAAAGACGCTGCTATTCATCTTCCGGAGATACCCCTCAGCACATTATTTTTGCATCCACGGGCAAGAGAAGAGGGGCACCAGTCTAGTGCGCTAGTGCTTGAATAATATTTTGATAATAAATGTTAGTCAAGCACTAGCGGGGCTTGTCGTGGGGTGCCGGCAGCAGAATGTTACCCCTCCTCTTCTACCCGTGTATGCAGTAAGAGCCTGCTAAGGGACACCTCCGGAAGATGGGCAGCAGCGTCTATCCGTGTATCAACATCCCATACTGCGCTCACCAACCCGCCTGCCAAGCGTGGTGAGAATGGCAACTACCCCTCATGGAGATCCATGAGGGAGGCCTGTGTTCATCAGTGGACGTTTTATGGCTGAAATAATGAAGCACTAGCGTGCGAGCGCTGTACGGAGTGTTGATGCACGAAAAGTATACCTTGTTACATTCTCACTGCGTCCACGGGCAAAAGAGGGGGGAGAATTTTCTTCTGGCGGTATCACGGCGTACCATCATGATAAAATAGCTTTCATCATCATTATCATCCACAGCCCGACTTCACCCACTGCTGGGTATAATAGGCCTCTCTCAGTTTGTTCCATCCGCCACGATCCTGCGCCAGTCCTGTCCATCGTCAAACTTGCACTTTACTGCGTGCGAACTATGAAAAACAAACTAGCGCCAATAAAGTCGACTCAGTCTGCTCATTAGGCCGAGTGCTGACGAGGTACAGCTCCGCAATAACTCCAGATCGTGCTTGATGAAAGCAATGAGGCCAATCGCTCCGCCGCAGCGAATCGCGGATAATTGCCGGGCCCTTCAATAAAAGGTTAAATCACTGTTTCTGCCAGGGACGTCAAAAGGAGGCTGTGATTTTAGAGTCCTTTCAAAATCGTTAGGTGATTTCTGTTGAATTTTAAAAGGGCTGATTTCAAGGATTTAATGGATTTTGCGCTGACAGGTAGAGTTAAGACAGAGTAAATGGGCTATCGTAATTGTTACCGTGAATTATGTATGATAAATACTTTGTATATTTGACCTAGTGGTATCAGACGCGTAGCCTTCGTTCATGTGGGGATACAATAATAAAATATAGCTCATGTAACTTGCTGATAATTTAGCTTTTCACCAATGGGAAGAATTTTAAAATGTCTGCTTATTTAACTCTGGTATTCCATTCTGACCAACTAAAGGGGCCAACTGAAACGGATCTACTAATTTTCTTTCTCATTGACCCAACTATTTGTTTGGTATATGGTATAGGTGCTGGGCAAACCAAATCCACCTGACAATATCCCAGACACTACAGTGTCTCATACGGCATGAAAGTTGCTGTCGCTGTATAAATCATCTAAAATAAATGCAAAGGATACACACATAATTGTCTAGGTCTGAAATAACTCCTGCTTTAAGCTTTCCTGCACTGAACGTTGTAACTGATGAACAGCGTTCTACTCCTTAAACACTTTATTGAGAAGCAAATGTTTTAAAGCACTTGATTTTTTTATGTAAAGCATATCTTGCGGGGGTAAAACCAATCGGACGAAAGGTGACGTGTGACGCTTGGAGATGTGCGAGTTAGTACTAGGGCGACTGCCTTTCGTCTATCGTGCCCATCGTGTTGACTGTGGCGACTGTGGTGAAAATGTTTTATATCTGCCTGGCCTCTCGTGATAGCTCAATTTTATTCAGATAAAATAATCCGATCCCAAGAACGCAGAAGAAAACAACCATGAAACGAACGCCGCTCTTGCAGTAAACGGGTATCTGTGATATGGATAATTATGGGCTAATCCGCCAAGTAACATTGTACGGAGTCGCCGGACTGCCAACTTAGATAAGACGACTTGGGGCGCGGGGAGCATTAGTATCTAGTTTATGATTCGACTTTTAGTCGCCATGGGAATGCGTAGATCCATACAGGGTGTATTATAACATGTGTACAAAGCCGAAAGGCGGTGATTCTGACCACCCCAAAGGACAACTTTAGTTCTAAGACTTTACAGGATTCTGTGATATTCATTTATAAAAAGACTACGAAAGAAAAATTCAACAGATGATTAATCGAAAAAATATTTAAAAATATAAAAAAACTATAAAAACAATACTATAAACATACTTAAAACCACGGAAAGGTATTTTTTTCAAAATGTATTAAAAAAATCTAAACATTTAACTATGAACTCCGGATTTTGTTCACACAACATCAAAAATAGATGGAAATAAAAATAAAAAAAAAGATTTTATTTTGAAATATATACGAATTCGCGATTATTTTCCTATGAAAACGACTTTTACATATGTTGTAACACACCCTGTATATGTAAATTGGGCGTCTTTTGAGTTTTTTCAAAGAAATGAATAACGTCATCAAAAATTTTACGGTTCTGGTGGGATTCGAACCCACGTCCGTCAAATCGATACTTGACGCTTCCTTAAGCCGGGAGTGTTTTTGACCGCTAAGCTACAGAACCCATGTCGGAACCCGCTAAAATTCTTGATAAGGTGATGTCGGCTTGAGCAACCGATTAGAGCGCCATCTACGGGTAACTACTAGAGTTCTCCTGTTCATTGTCTGAAGTTACATTCAGTAGCAATGACTAGAGATGTCATTATAGCTTATTCTATAGTTTGTTATTTGTATAGTGTTAAACCACACTCAGGTAAAACCTTTTCAAAGAAATAAAACCTTATCAAACATTTTTAGTCTTTTGGGTTTATCTAAGTTCTATCTCTTTTGGGTCTATTCATTTCAACCGTAAAATATCCACTACTGATCTTCATGAAGGGTAGCTGCCATACTCACCACGCTTTGCAGGCGGGTTGGCGAGCGCAGTACGGGTATTGTAAAAAGCCGGCAGCGAGTTCCAGACCTTAGAGTTGCGGATGATGAAAGTGGAGGAGAACCGCTTGGTACAACTGGATGGAATGTCCACAAGATAAGGATGGTACTGCGTCGTGCGTCTGCTAGTCCTGGAGTAGAATGGAGATGGTGGTATCAAATTGCGGAGCTCCTGAGTACAGTCCCCGAAATGAATCCTTTAGAAGATTGAGAGGCAAGCCACCTTGCGGGGGTGGTCAAGACTTCGGTTGGATCCTAGTGGTACTTAGTCTCCGCAAGAGTATCTTGCGAAGACTAAGCTCACCAATTATTAGCCTATAAATAAATAAATAAATAATGCTGGACAAATCACACACCATCATCTAGCCCCAAGCTAAGCAGAGCTTGTGTTATGGGTACTAGATAACTGATATACTTAATACATTATACTACATAGATAGATATTTTTATTATATATAGAAAAACACCCAGAACACCCTGAACAAATATCTGCAGATTCGTACAGACATTTGTCCCGAGGCGGGAATCGAACCCGCAACCCCTTGCGTCGCAGGCGGACCTTCGCCCGCTGCGCCACAGAGCTCGTCCTATTGTCCTATCGAGCTATTAAATATTATAATCTTGAAATTTCGGCATTGTTAGGTTGCGGCCTTAGTTTCGCTTACACGTGTCTGCTTTTATATTGATTCTCATTCGTAAAACTTATCCTCTAAGATTTGTACAATTCTTTACGTAAGAAAAATGAAGTCCACTTTGTTCTTGGTTTAAGAATTGAAGCGAAATTCTAAAGTCGCGTCTGCGAAAAATCCAAATATTTTGGTCATTATTATTGGCGACTCAATCTGTTGACGGCAAAAGCAATAAAGAAAGTTGTTACGAGTTTTACAAGTTACCGTGATACGCACGTACAGTCGGCCTCAATCTTAAGACATAATTTTTCCACGAAACCAATGATGTATTTATTTTGATAGATACATTTTTATAATTATTTATATAAAATAAATTCATTATTTGAATGTGTTTACTTCACAAAACTTTATTTTTCATGTAAAAGGAAGAAGCATAAAACAAACCTCACTCTTTCACCTCTATTCATTGATACATTTTTTCTTGTCTTAATATCATGTAAACAAAACAACCTGGTCTGCAGTCATGGAGTGCCAGCGGATGCTCTCTTGCCGGCGGATGCAGTAATAATCAGCCAAGGGATTCAATAGAGCAAAAAGTTACATAAAATAGTCAATTTACAAAAGAAGAATAAGACACATTTAAATTGAAAAAAGCATATAATTTTATTCGTTCGCTTCAGATAACTTTTTTTCAAAGTGAGGGAAAGAAGCGAACAAGCACTCGCCAACCCACCTGCCAAGCGTAGTGAGTATGACAACATGATCTGTACTTGTAGAGCCATGTGGTCGTCCTACGGCTGAGATGATGATGAGTCTTCACCATATAATTTTAGCGCTGACAGTACCTTACCTACTTAAAGCTGAAGGCATTTCAACGGTGATCTGTTTCAACTTCAAACATTGTGGTATCGATTTCCAATCGAGTTTGGGAGGTCAAGAGGCGAGGAGTATCTTATCTGCCTATTTTGGATTACTTTAGATATCGTAAAGATATGTCCTTATAACATCATTATCATTACTATACTACACTACACTACTAAAATAACCAACAATTTAAATTATTTTATATTATTTTTTTTTTGGTTTGCAATCTATTTATTATTTTTTTGTGTACTATTTTTATAAGTACAATTTTTTCTAGTGTTTGTAATTAATTTATTTATTTTGGGTAGTTGATTTTAGTTGATTTTATTTTGTAAATGATTTAAAATATTAATATTAATTAGACATAAGTGAAATTGTAATTATAAGATAAGAAGGAGAAGCCACAGGATCCTGAAACACAGCCAAGGCTAGTTCGGGAACTATGGACTCAATCACCTCATGTAATAATACTTATGTCAAATAAACGATTTTTATTATTATTATTATTATTATTATACTACATCTACTACCTGGACATAGGCCTCCCTCATGGATCTTTAAGTACTGATCATTTAGTCATTTATACATAATTTGTTAATTCACACGTCAAACATTTCCAAATACAATAAAATAAAAATAGTATAAATTCATAAGGGGTAGTTGCCATACTCGTTAAGCATCGGAGGCGGGTTGGCGAGTGCAGTATGTTGATACACGGAAAGACGCTGCTGCCCATCTTCCCATTTCCGGCAGGTTCTTACTCCATCCACGGGTATGAGAGGACCTCACTGCAGCTCATTCAACACGTTTATATCTAAACATGTAACAGATAACTATTCACTCCTTGACAAATTTACTAAAGTAACCCGACACTTCACCTAGTCTCGGAGGTTACCTACCCAATTTTATTTGTAATGTGTATGTACTCTTAGTTTTGCAATCTGCACATCATGCCCATTTATTTGATACCACACTTGGATATATTTGAAAACAGTCGATTGTTCACCCCTACTTTCAACTCTTATATCTTGTAAAATTCTCAACAGAGTTTGATAAAACATTTTTATGAACCACCGCTAAAATGCCTGCTTTTAAATAAAAAAGACTGCATGCAAATCGCTTTACCCGTTTAAGAGCAATGGTACCACAGACACACAGACATACATAGTGGTCAAACTTATAAAACCCCTCTCTTTTGTCGGGGGTTATGAACGCGTTGCATAGGACAACTTTGAATGACTGCCCAGGTATAACTTTTGTAAAACTTGTTCTCAAGTAAGTGATTTTAATCTTTCTTTTTGGAAATATAAATAAATAAAAAGGCCTTTGCATCTATTATAGGGGATTTATACAGCCTCAGCAACTGATAATCATGTTGTACGGAACGCTGCAGTGCCTGGGACATTGTTAGATGGATTAGGTTTGCCAGCACATATACCATCCTCTCAGCTTAGTCAGCTGTTAGTCAGAGAACAGATTAGGTCAATACTAACTAAGGCGCGGGTTTCCTCACGATGTTTCCTTCACCGTTAGGCACGTGTTATATGTGAACATACACATTTCAATAAAGAAATATACATTCATCCCTCAGGAGTATCATCATCATCATCATTCCAGCCGTAAAAAGTCCACTACTGAGCAGGCCTCCCTCATGGATCTCCATAAGAGGTAGTTGCCATACGCACCACGCTTGTCAGGCGGGTTGGCGAGCGCAGTACGGGATGTTAATACACGGAAAGACGCTGCTGCCCATCTTCCGGAGTTATCCCTTAGCAGGCTCTTACTGCATCCACGGGCATGAGAGGAGGGATAACATTCTACTGCCGGCACCCCACGGCTCAGGAGTATAAACTTTGTTAAATGAATAGACATAAAAGTATTTTAACTTAAACGAAACGTCGCGACAGATTTGGAGAACGATAGCTTTTCAAAATATTTAATTTAGTGTTAAATCAAAAGCTAATTAACTCAAACAAATATTACCGTAGCTGTTACTGAGTTTATTCAGACTTGTAATTTTAGTTGGCAAGTTTTTAATAAAATCGTTTAATAATCGCCTTCAACGTTAATTATAGTAATTTGCTTCAGAAGTTTAAATTGGAAAATAATTTTAGTTTAATTTGTCAGTGTAAAAATATTTTTCCAAATATTTGTTATTTGTAAAGCTAAAATAAAAACATCTGAAAACATGATACAAGGACTAGTCTGGAAATAAGAAAACAAATAATTTGTAAAAAAAAAACCCTACCAGCGTATTTTATTACAGGAAACGGATCTGTAAATGGGTTGGGCAAAAATGGAGAAAAGCAAATTACTTTTCAAGCAACCCGACACGAAACAGAATCGAAGAGTTATCGAAGGTTGCCTCAGTAAGGAGAACCTTATTTATGTAAATGCAGGATCATTCGTTATCCGACGCTCTTACACGTGGATTAATCGAGAGGCGAATAGCAAGCTATACATTAGGCTAATGCCATGGGGTGCCGGCAGTAGAATGTTGACCCTCCTCTCATGTCCGTGAATGCAGTAAGAGCCTGCCAAGGGAAGGCTGATCCGGAAGATGGGCAGCAGCGTCTTTCCGTGTATTCTCTATACTTAAATATTTAATGTCTACGCAAATGAATTAATTTTCCTGATATTTCCCAAAACGTCACAAAGCCTCTACCATTAAATCTGATGACTGATAATGATAGTTATCCGATGCAATCTAAGCGAGTTAAACTCATCATCATCATCATCACAGCCGTAAAACGTCCACTACTGAACACAGGCCTCCCCCACGGATCTCCATGAGGGGTAGTTGCCATACTCACCACGCTTGGTTGGCGGGTTGGCGAGCGCAGTACGGGATGATGATACACGGAAAGACGCTGCTGCCCATCTCTCGGAGGTATCCCTTAGCAGGCTCTTACTGCATCCACGGGCATGAGAGGAGGGGTAACATTCTACTGCCGGCACCCCACGGCGAAACTTATCATAGTTGACACTAAACTGACTAAGCTCAGATGATGAAATAGTTGCTGGGCAAGCCTCGTTGTTGCTTGGTATAAATCATCAATGTTAGATGTTAAAGTTACTTAAAATAACCACAACACGGTCCGTCGTGAACGTATCGACCTCGTATGCCCGTCCGTATGTTTCACGATACCTGAGTTAAAATGTATAGCCTCGCAAGTAGCGTTGAATGTTTTATTAAACCAGTGAAGAAGGGTTCGTGAAGGAATTCTTAACTAATTTTATGCATGGCTGGGGCTTCGTCGGAGAATCTGTTACGGTTGCAGATTCTATTACCTTAAACGGATTTTTTATTTGTTTTCACTGAAGTCGAAGATCCTCAGTCGTGCGCAAGCTGAGCTGAACATGAGCTATGAGGATGGATGTGTGGTTAAACGTCCTTATTTCTAAATTTATAATTTACTAGCTGACCCGGTGCCCACTTCGTTGGGCGGTAAGCATATTTACTTGTGATGAAATTATGATTGTAGTTAGTTCTGTACTGAGTGCTACGATTTATTTCCTGACTGCCAGAAGGAGGGTTATATTTTTAAAGCATATGTTATGCAGTATGTATTTGCATGCCAATTCTAATATATAACCGCATTTTTTCATGTAAGTAAATAAAATTATTATAATTAAATAAATCATGTTTATTTTCCAATTCCAATAAGCCGTAAGTGTCCCACTGTTGGACAAAGGCCTCCTCCTATCACTCCATGCTTCTCGATCTGCTGGTAATTCGACCCATGCGCATATGCGACTATGAGATCATGCATATTGGTCTAACTCGTCACGCCATCGTTCCTTCGGTAGCCGCGGCGTCTTACCGTGTCGGGGTTCCACTGGGTGGTGATCTTAGCCCACAGATCTTCGGGCATGTGGCAGACATGACCAGCCCAGCTCCATTTAAGATTCGCAACTTTCTAAACTACGTCGATTTAAATTGTTCAAAACTTTTCTGTATACTATATTCAATAGATGTAATGAGGAATTCCAACCCGAGATAAGTCAACATAGTAATACACTGCTTTCTGTCAATACGTTCAATATCAATACGGATACATAAGTTTTACGTCAACAATAAAGTACGACACGGTCGCGGTTCCATACCTATATCGTATTATCTCCTTGTCCATTTGTCCAAATTATATGCAGTAAATGGGTAGTCTTTTGTTTTAAGCACTTGAGACGATAAATTTTCTTATTTTGATAAGAATTCAAAATTGTCGATGATATAAGCAATAAACATCTCCTTACGATTTAAATTTATTTTTTATTATAAAAAACTACTTTTTGTAACTTAAATATGAAAGTTAGACAAAGGCTGTCGCTGACTTTTTTGTAGGCAGTATCAAGCTCTTAAACTTTCATCTACAACTCAATCAATACACCTCTCATCATTAAGGCAGCGTTCGTAAGAAACGCTTTCGTTCAACCTTTTTTTCTCTGACTTACTCTGCAAATCCAACTACAACAAAAAAGTATGTTTCGCGTAAATTTATAGCCTTAGACACTTACAAATACTGCGGCTTTCTATTTCTAAAAGAATTTTGAAAATCGGTTCAATAGGTCCATAGATATTACCCCCTACAACGTCACAAACTCACAAATCACAAACTTTACCTGTTAATAATATTAGTTTACTCAAGCTCAGCTGGAATTGGTACAGAAAAGGGGGCGAAGGTTTCCGAAAAATGTAATTTTTGACCTTTGGTCACCTTTTGAGGTAACAATAACTCTGGTCCCTGTGACCCTAAGTCACCAAAATTAGTATCCTTCTCTCATTAAGACAGTGCTAACAAAAAGGTTTCATGTAAATCGGTCAACGCGTTCGGTTGTAATCGTGTCATGCACAGACAGACAGAAAAACAGACAGACAGCGCTATGCATAATAGGGGCTTCGCTCCCTAATAACAACTAAAAAATACCATGTGTAAGTAGGTACGACGCAGCCGTGGGGTGCCGGCATTAGAATGTTACCCCTCCTCTCATGCCCATGGATGCAGTAAGAGCCTGCTAAGGGATACCTCCGGAAGATGGGCAGCAGCGTCTTTCCGTGTATCAACATCCCGTACTGCGCTCGCCAACCCGCCTGCCAAGCGTGGTGAGTATGGCAACTACCCCTCATGGAGATCCATGAGGGAGGCCTGTGTTCATCAGTGGACGTTTTATGCCTGAAATGAAGTAGGTACGACACAATTTTTCGTTTATTCATTCCGAACACTGTATCGTTTCCCTGTTCATCATTTTTAGAAAAATATTAAAACGAAATACCAAACACGATATATTAAAAACCTCTTCTGTTATTTTTTGCTAATACATCTCAAACAAAAAGGCTCCAGTCATGAATGCTCCCTTCAAGTAATATCTTCTCTATTGTCCGTAATATTCGCCATTACCGGGTGCTCGGCAAAATCGGTAACAATTTATCAGTTTCGTGTACTCGTTTATTTGATAGTATTGCCGCATATTGTCTATCCACGGGGAAATGTTCCACAGCGGAAGATTATTTATATTTATACACCTTTGCTGTGGCGTGGCAGCAGTAAAATGTTGCCCTCTCTTGCTTGTGGATGTTTTAAGAGCCCGCTAAGTCATACCTCCGGAAGTTGGGCAGTAGCGTCTTTCAACGTGCTGTGGTCGCCAACCCGCTCGCCAAGCGCGCTGAAAATGGCAACACCCGTACTTGGAGATCAATGAGGGAAGCCTACGTCTAGCTGCGGCTGTCCTTGGACTGACATGTTACAACCTTGCTGAGAGTTAGGTATAGTTCTGGGCAAGTCTGAACCATCTAACAATAGAATAGAATTGAATAATGTTCATTATCAGGCAAAGTAGAATTAAAGTACTTGTTCGGCCGTAGATACATACCTTAAAAAGTAGTGTTTAGACAAACCTTGTATAGGCTTAAAAACACTATTAAATATATTTGTTAAATTATAAGTCAATAAATAAATATCTATATCTATCTATCTAAACATAACAACATCAACAATGCCGTGGAGTAATAGATAGATAGATAGAAAATGATTTATTGCACACCTTAAATATAAATATAACAACAGAAAGATAAACACTAAACACAAAGTGACAATTGGAGGTCTTATCGCTAAAGAGCGATCTCTACCAGACAACCTTGGGATGGATTGAATTTGTGGATACAACAAGGGGTTTAAAGATGTACGAAAAGTTAATATTATTCAAATAATCATCTACAGAATTATAAGCTTTATTATGAGATTTGTTTTATGAAAACCAATCGATACAATTGACCCGGAGTCATTCAAATAACAATTATTAGGTTTTACACTTCTGAACGGGTAAAGGTTCGTATTATCATTCTACTGCCGGCAGCAGTAGAATCCTCCTCTCTTTTAGGCTCCATGCAAAAGTTACTAGTCCGCGCTCTCTCTAATCATTTTCCCGTTTGATACATTCAATAATGTAAGTTAAACTGTCCATACTCACATATTACACCTACGCCCCTCATCAAATAATCAAGTTACGCCGCCAGTAAAATAGTTGGTCGCACCACGGCTCCAGTTATTGGGTACGCGTTCACTTTGACCGCCATCTCGTGGGCCTCGCTAGAGCTAAATTAATTCCTTTGTTTATAACGTATGTGGACCGTTTACGTACGAGATATAGTCGCAGTATGATAGGAGGAAAATTTCCGTGAGGTGCCGGCAGTAGAAGGTGCGCTTCATCTTTAGCCCGTGGATGCAGTACGAATCTGCCAAGCGATACCGCCGAGGATGGCAAGCAAGTTATCTGAAGCGAACGAATTTACAATTATAGTGTACACATTTAACACGTGCTTTAACGGGAACGAAAACTTCGTAAGGAAACCCGCGACTCAGGTAGCTTCAGACGTAATTACCTGTTCTTTCCTCTGGCTAATAGCTGGCTAAGCTGAGAGAGTGGTATAAGTGATGGGCAAACCTAATTCATCTAACAACGTCCCAGGCACTGTAACGATACCAGCAATAAAACAGATAATAAAACAGACTATATTAGATTATCCGGTACTTATAGCGTGATTTCCCAATAATTTATTCATCATTCCAGCCGTAAAAAGTCCACTACTGAACAGGCCTCCCTCATGGATCTCCATGAGGGGTAGTTGCCATACTCACCACGCTTGGCAGGCGGGTTGGCGAGCGCAGTACGGGATGTTAATACACGGAAAGTCGCTGCTGCCCGTCTTCCTGAGGTATCCCTTAGCAGGCTCTTACTGCATTCACGGGCATGAGAGGAGGGGTAACATTCTACTGCCGGCACCCCACGGCTTAATAATCCACTGAATAATCCATTATTAGTAATAATTTTATTCTGTTTTTAAAGGCCTTTTTTTAATACTCTACGCCTGTTGTAGTAAAAAGTTATTCTATTATTTAGCCTCGCCGCCGTCCATCCATCTTCCATGAGAGGCTGTGAACAATGAAAAGTTAGCAGGCTGCCAGTGACACGGGCGAAAACTTACAAAATATTAGTCATAGGCTAGTTGGACGGACCACTACACAAGCGACCATTTGAAAGAAGAAAGGAAGTAAGAAAATAACTTATTTTTGAGACACACAATACATACAAAACAGAAATGAAGGGAATATATCTTAGATAAACTTACAACACTAATGACGACACAAATAAGTAGATAAGCTATCATGTGTTGCATGGGGCAAAAAATGGACACTGCCTCAGTATTACCGCCACCTTTATAGCGAGCTATGAGGTTGCGGCGCTGGTTTTCAGTCAGGTCCTATTGTCCGTCTCGTTTCGACCGGGCTGTCTGGAAGGCGTCCACTATGGGGTGCCCGCAGGGCTCTGTGCTCGGCCCGACGTTGTGGAACGTTCTACTCGACGATCTTCTCTGTTTGCCGGTGCCAGTTGGGGTGTCTTTTATGGCATACGCGGACGACGTGACGGTGTTGGTAGCGGGGGATGCTCGGAGAGAGTTGGAGGAGAAAGGAGCGGCTGTCTTGGGACTGGTAGCGGAGTGGGGTGCCCGTAACAGGCTCACATTCGCCCCGGCTAAGTCCCAGACCATGACCCTGAAAGGGAAATTGCAAAGGCCACCTCTGCTAAAGACCAATGCGTCTGGCACGTCGATCCGCACAGTCTCTGAGGCCAAGGTGTTGGGAGTCATTTTGGACCCCACCCAATCATTTGCACCCCACGCGGCGACGATCGGTGACAGAGCGTCCAATTGTTTCGGCAAGGTCTCGAGGGTTTCCGCAAACCGATGGGGAGTGCGGTACAGGGCGCTCCGGGTACTCTATGGCGGCACATACGAGGCGACGCTCACGTACGCGGCCAGAATATGGTATCACCGGGCTACGGTACATGTCGTTCGCAGCGTGCTGCTCAGGACGCAAAGATCCTCGTTAGTTTTACTAACGAAGGCTTACAGGTCGAGCAGTACTGCAGCGCTACCGGTTCTGGCGGGGGTCCTGCCGGCGGACTTACTGCTGACAAGAGCGGGTCGTAGGTTAGCTGAGACGGAGGGTGAACCGAACGAGACGCACAGACGTATCCGAGCGAGCATCGACGCAGAGACCGTAGAGTCCTGGCAGGCTCGATGGGAGGCCGAGACTAAGGGTCGCGAATTGTTCGCGTTCTTCCCAGACGTAGGCGAGCGCATGAAGGCGCACTGGGTTGAACCTGATTACGAACTTTCGCAGATCCTTATGGGCCATGGCTGCTTTAGGAAACGTCTGAGCGATCTGGGGTTGAGCGACACTACAGGGTGCAGCTGTGGGGAGAAGTGGGAGACGCGGGACCATATCCTGTGGGATTGCCCGTTGTACGCGGAAGCAAGAGGCACCATGTTAGGGGGGATTACGAGGCAAGGAGGGCTTGAGGGACCGATATACCACGCGGATCTAGTAAGTAGTGAGGCGAACTTCGGACAGCTTAGGAGGTTCGCCAGGACCTGGCATAGATCGAGGCGGGCCGAGGAAAGCACATTTTCGAACGGGGACGAGGGGGGGGCACAGAGGTACCGAGCTGGAGGGGAGCAGCCCAGCAATGAAGTCTGTTCTGTGATGAGCATGCCCCAGAAGGGGGAGAGTGCCGGGACACGCGTGCATAGGTTTTTGTAGAGTCTTGAGCCACCCGAGTGGATCATAACTCACAGATTCGGTCCGTATAACCGCAAGGTTGGTAGGACCATGGGAAGGTGGAGGGAGTGTCCGTCTCGTTTAGTTTGCCGGTGCCAGTTGGGGTGTCTTTTATAGCATACGCGGACGACGTGACGGTGTTGGTAGCGGGGGATGCTCGGAGAGAGTTGGAGGAGAAAGGAGCGGCTGTCTTGGGACTGGTAGCGGAGTGGGGTGCCCGTAACAGGCTCACATTCGCCCCGGCTAAGTCCCAGACCATGACCCTGAAAGGGAAATTGCAAAGGCCACCTCTGCTAAAGACCAATGCGTCTGGCACGTCGATCCGCACAGTCTCTGAGGCCAAGGTGTTGGGAGTCATTCTGGACCCCACCCAATCATTTGCACGCCACGCGGCGACGATCGGTGACAGAGCGTCCAATTGTTTCGGCAAGGTCTCGAGGGTTTCCGCAAACCGATGGGGAGTGCGGTACAGGGCGCTCCGGGTACTCTATGGCGGCACATACGAGGCGACGCTCACGTACGAAGCGAGAAGCACAACGTTAGGGGGGGTAACAAGGCAAGGAGGGCTTGAGGGACCGATATACCACGCAGATCTTGTAAGTAGTGAGGCGAACTTCGGACAGCTTAGGAGGTTCGCCAGGACCTGGCATAAATCCAGACGTGCCGAGGAAAGCACATTTTCGAACAGGGACGAGGGGGGGGGCACAGAGGTACCGAGCTGGAGGGGAGCAGCCCAGCAATGAAGTCCATTCTGTGATGAGCATGCCCCAGAAGGGGGAGAGTGCCGGGACACGCGTGCGTAGGTTTTTGTAGAGTTTTGAGCCACCCGAGTGGATCATAACTCACAGATTCGGTCCGTATAACCGCAAGGTTGGTAGGACCATGGGAAGGTGGAGAGAGTGTCCGTCTCGTTTGTCCGTGCACGGCGTTGGTAGGGAACAAAATAGAAAATAAGGAAAAATTAATAAATGGAAATAAATAAATAAATAATGCTGGACAGATCACACAGCATCATCTAGCCCCAAGCTAAGCAGAGCTTATGTTATGGGTACTAGATGACTGATATACTTAATACATTATAGAGGTACTACATAGATAGATATTTTTATTATATATAGAAAAACACCCAGAACACCCTGAACAAATATCTGTAGAGTCCCGCCTCGCGACAAATGTCTGTACGAACAGACATTTGTCCCGAGGAGGAATCGAACCCGCAACCCCTTGCGTCGCAGGCGGACCTTCGCCC
Source organism: Pasiphila rectangulata (assembly GCA_963082625.1). Classification (NCBI taxonomy): domain Eukaryota; kingdom Metazoa; phylum Arthropoda; class Insecta; order Lepidoptera; family Geometridae; genus Pasiphila; species Pasiphila rectangulata. The sequence goes on along the minus strand of OY720246.1, from coordinate 699,252 downwards.
GCTGCGCCACAGAGCTCGTCGATACAATTATTACGTACATACAAATGGCAGTTAAAAAAAGAAAGGTTATCAGATCACTCAGCGGGTTAAGCGAATATTGTCACAGGTAACCATCCAGGTGACAACAACGTGGTTGGGTGGGTCTAACAGGACCTGACTCAGCATTGTGCTCCCCCACATAGGTGATAAATGCAAGGGAACGCTGGTTTTCAGTCAGGACCTAAGAATCTTCTTCTTATAGTGCCTCTCCAGTTACTGAAGGTCGGCGGTCATCCTCTTGAATTGTTCTTTATCTTGGGCCATCCGGAAAAGATCTTCAGCCTTTTTTATGCCTGTCCACTGCCGTATATTCCGCAGCCAGGAAAGTTTTCTTCTGCCAACAGATCTTTTTCCTTGTATCTTCCCCATCATGATAATTTGCAGCAGTTGGTACCGGTCATGTCGCAAGATATGGCCGAGGTAGCCAACTTTTCTCTGTTTGATGTTCGTACAAGATTGGTTCTTTTAATTCGCATTCGCTGCAAGAATGAAATAATATATAAAATAAAGTATAAAAAGAGGTATAATATATATAGTTACCTCATTTTGTAAAGAATGATAGAATTCAATATTTTTTTTTCTAAATTTCATGACAGAAAAAACATTTCCAATCAGGCAACTATCGCATTGCCCGTGCACCCGAGCCCTGTAGTTATAGTGGAGTTGTAGTGTGGTTGGATTGGGGCGACAGCTCATATTTATAGGCTGACCGGGGGCCGCTTAAAAGTTCCACTTTGTTGGACCGCAGAGTAAAACTTGTTGGAATATTTCAAACTTTTTTAGACAGAATATATTAGTCTTAAATACAAAAGGATTAATCCATGGAGGGACATTGGAACATTTACGGGTGATTGTAAAAGCCTACTTGACAGTGTATGTAAATCATAATTCTATATAGACACGTATTTCATGCTATTTAAAAATAGTGGAACAATACTTAATGATACTAAAAATAGATACAGCGCCATGAAATTAGGAAGGCTTGTTAATTGAATGACCCCGGGTCAATTTTATCGATTCAAATAGGCTTTTCATAAAACAAAATCTCATAATAAAGCTTATAGCTCTGTAGATGATTATTTTAATAATATTTACTCTTGGCCGGGTGTTACTCAGTTCAACCGCGATAAGAAATAAAGTCATCTTGCAATATCTAATGTATCCTTGCAAACATTACATTAAACCCTTGACCTTGGCTATACAAGTGCAAAGTTTCAACTTGATCTATTCGGTAATTTTCGCTTGTAATAAACATCCCTTCAAACAGTATAGGCTAGTAAAAAAATAATTGTAAGGCAATTATTTTTTTTACTAGCCTATACTGTCCCACTGCTGGGCAAAGACCACTTGTCCCTGTCCAGTTTAATCTTCCGCCAGCAACCATAGAACCCGTCTAGGCCATCGCGCCAGCGGCTTTTTTGGCCTGCCTCGCCGTCGTGTTTCCTCCGGGGTCCAATCTGTGGCAATCTTAGCCCATCGCTGAGGATGCATCCGGGTAACGTGACCCGACCGGTCCCATTTGAGTTTGGCAGCTTTTTCCCTTTCCAACGATGCCATTTTTTGAGCGCCTACCTGCGCTCAAAAAATATTTCGAATCTTGTTGATTCGTTTTATGACTAAAATACTGCGCTCCATCGCTCTTTGGCAAACTCCGAGCCTGTACTTTTGAGACTCGGTCAATGACCATGACTATGCACCGTAGGTTAGGACGGGCAGAATATACATGTGGAGGAGTTGGCGTTTCAGATAAAGAGAAAGTTCACCTTTCTTTAGTTCCTTAATGGACCAGTGCTCTTCCAAGCATTTTCGATACGGCGGTCTACTTCTTTGTCCTGTCTGTGTCCGAAGCTCGCTAACTGGCCCAAGTAGGTGTAGTCCTAGACATATTGTATTTCTTGCCTGTCCACCTCGACCCTTCTTTTCTTGCTGTTCGTGTTGATTTGTGTCTTTTGATTTTTTTGATTGATTCATCAAAATTCCAACTTCCATGCTTGCCCTGCTCAGATCTTGGTGCATTTCTTGCAGATAATGTGCATTTGGGGAGAAGAGTTCAATGTCATCGGCGAACCTAAGGTTTGTTAACCTCTGAAAATTCGAAATTTGAGGACTGCTATTCTTTCGGAATATCCAATGAATTCAATAATGTTCTTCTTACACTTCTTGGCAACTAAGAAACCTACGCCATAGAGTCCTTATATTTCCCCGAAGTGGAAGAAAACTTTATCTTCACTCTCTACAGTTTCTTTTTCGAGTCTGCGAACCTCAGAAAGACTTACTACGTCCCATTTAATATATTTAAGAGCTATTTCTAGCTTTATAAGTCCATCATCGTTCATTAGTGTCCTATCTTTGTATGTGATTATGTTGAGCATATACTCGTAAGTATCCTTTATTACGTTAGCCTTTATCGTTTGACGGTTGGGTCCCACCCGGAGATTTTTAGGACCCCTGACCTCAGAGCCGGCATGGCACCCGTCAACGCCCGCACAGCCTCTGAGGTCGCCGGGCACTTGGGGTCTTGGTCGCTTTCGTCTATTCATCTTAAGGGGGTTTGGATCAATAACCCGCCACGCTGATCCAGTGCGTGTTGGCGGGAGTGTTTCGCCAGAGCCTTGTTCGTTTTTCAGCAGGTGAGTTTGGCTTGGAGCCCGAATGCTGGTATTTGGTCCCACTTACACCCCAAACCTTTGGGTTTATAATATTTTTTTGCGTTGGCTGTTATAGCAGTCCGCGCTTTATATTAATACAAAACTCAAGTAAGCACTTAGAAAAACACTTGCTCCTTCCAGAAAGGGTTAAATTTAAGAAACTGTGTGTACAACCGAACGCAAACAATGTCCGGATCAAATGCAAACAAGGAAAGGTCCAAAGGTTTCGTTTGCGTTGGTAAGTTGCTGGTTGCCGACGTCAGCGCCATTCAGCAGTCTACCTTGTTCATGATAGATGGCGTGGGTGTATGTAAATTGGGTGTCACCTGGGTCTCTCTAAAACCTTTTTTCTCGTTATGTCTATCAAATAGATTTCGAAGTACAAATAATGCCGTACAAGCTTCTTTCCTTCGTTTCTTGTATTAAGCTACTCGTATTTATGGGGACTGTATTGTGTTCATCGTTTAAGGATTTATGCCGTAGGATTGCAATGTCAATAAGTGTTTATTCAAGCAAAAAGTTACATAGAATTGTCAGTTTCCAAATTACAAACAAAATACGTTTACATTGAACAAAGCATATTTGCTGTCCACTGCTGGACCATAGGCCTCCCTCATGGATATCCAAGATCATGAGGGGATTGTAGCAGCGCTTGGCAGGTGGGTTGGTAAATACATGAGTTGTCCTGCTCATTGTATGAAGTTGCGAAACAAGGTTTTTTTATTTTCTTGGAAAGTTCTAGCTAAGTGCGAAGTCGAAATCAAAAACACCCAAATTTCAACCGTAAGATGGATTTAAGCTCTCACAACATCTTGGAATCCAGTAATAGGAAGGTGTAGTGCGCGTCGTGATGTAACACTGCAAAGTTAGGACACTGTAAGTGTTGTGTGCCGCAATGTAAACGTGGCCTTACCGAGTTCTGAATACAAATTGAGGGTAGTTGCAAAAACCACCATCGTTTCTTGATGGACACTCCAATCAAATTTCCAGTCTACCCGGGACCGCAACTGTTGAAACACAGTCGAAACGTCGGAAACAATCAAAGGTCATAATTTCATCATTTCAGCCGTAAAAAGTCCACTACTGAACACCAACCTCCCCCATGGAGATCCATGTGAAGTATGGCAACTACCCCTTATGGAGATCATGGAGACATTAGGGGTAGTTGCCATACTCACCACGTTTGGCAGGCAGGTTGGCGAGCGCAGTACGGGGTGTTAATGAACGGAAAGTCGCTGCTGCCCATCTTCCGGTGGTATCCTTTAGCAGGCTCTTACTGCATCCACGGGCATGAGAGGAGGGGTAACATTCTGCTGCCGGCACCCCAACGCAAATCAAAGGTTACGCGATAATTTCCTGTGTTTTTGTAATATAATACCTGTGTGATTTTAGGCTTTAAAAATTCGAAACAAAGATGGCCCTTTTGTTCATTTTCAAGCCTCCATAGTAAGCTCGGTATTGAACTTCAATTCTCTACGTGACTTGTGGGACAAAGTAATGAAAAATCACAGCATCTTCCCACGCACGTGTCTTGCATCAGATAGCAGATGAACTCGCACCTTTTTACTTCGCCGATAGAAACGGCTTTAGAGGCGATTTGCTGAATGACAGAGCCATTTTTTTCAACATTTGCGGTGTAAAGAAAATAAGAAGAAAATAACGTTTTTCTGCCATGGGGTGCTGGCAGTACAATGTTCCCTCTCTTCTCTTGCCTGTGGAAGGAGAAAGAATCTAAAAAGTAATACCTATAAGTATATATGTATATAATATAAGTCATGAGTTAAGAAAAAGAATGCATTTATTTAACACAAAATATCAACAATCAACTTAATTATGAATAGTTTGACTCAAAAAATCGTATCTATGTTTAAAACGGTCTTTAGAAACTCCTTTAATATTTGTATATAATATATACTATTAAAGGAGTTTCTAAAGACAAATCGGCAAATCCGGTCTTATACCTATCATAGAAATGTGATATTCCTGAACTAGGAAATAATACCATAGCCACTTTCGCTGACGATACTGCAATAATGCTGTAGGAAAAACACAGGCTGAAGCAGCTCCTCTACCATACGAACCTAGTAAGAAGGCTAAAGAGGACAAAACCTTTTGAGCTAGCGAATTGCAATTTGTGTCAGTGCAAGTAGTTACTAAGTGATATTTTTAACTTTACAAAGAACACAAGAACAAAGTGTCTTCCCCCTAATAAAATTAGAGTCAATAAGTGCTGATGAACACTATCTTCCAGTTTATTTTTATAAAACTAGGTTAGCATCAAATTACTCATTAGCCGGTTTGGCTAGATTGTAATGTATGTTAGTGTAGGTCATGTTTACTTATAATATTCCTAACAATATAACACAGCGTAGGAAAGATAAAATTGTTAAAACCACATCTTTAACATCTAAGTTTGCTGCACGCCAATTTACATCTCAATCCGCTTACCTATATAATACAATTAATAAAAAACTGAATATTTATGTCTTAAGTAATTATGAATGCAAAAAGAAACTTATAGAATGGCTACTACACTTAAGCTATGATGAAACAGAAGCACTGTTCAATAAATTGAATTAGGTAATGTTTTAGAACGCTCCTAACCTCTACCCTATTTAATTTATACTGCTCTACTATATAAAACTATTTATTATATTTAACATATCAGACATTCTACTCTTTCTTAGCACCCACACACACATACTTTCACACACACACACACACACACACATACACGCACACAAACACACACACACACAACCAAACAAACAGATGCGCGTACAGAACAGTTTTTATAAAAATCATAAAGAAATAAGGTCAATGTAACACAAGAAATAAGTTACATTGACCTTATTTCTTTTGTAAAGGTTAAATTTTTGTCTTTTCTATAACTATACAAACATAACTAGAGGTAAATATAACTCAGTTTAATAATACCACCCTAAAATTAATTAAAATAGCTTAATCTACTCAATGTTATTGTTTTTTGGCAGAGCGAGATTTCCCTAACACAGGTATTATTTACTTAAAAGGGAATCTCAAACTATGTTATTGATAAGTGAATTAAGTTGATGAATAAATATTTTTGTATTTTGTATTTTTACTTATACTAAATAAATAATAAAAAAAAAACTTGTCGCAATTCGATTCAGTACTCCTCTATCGATTCAACAAGGCAACACAAGTTTCAACACGCGTTTCTTTCTGCAGATCAGTCATATCATGAGGCACCCATTTTTCATATTTTTTTTATTTTATTGATTTGACGCAAATGAGTCAATATTGTTGGTAAGGTAACTTTAACAATCCACTGTTTTACAATTTAACATCCCACTAGTATTATAAAGCCGAAAGTTAGTATAGGACGGAAAATTGTTACCTCTTCACACAAAATTACCCGTCAGATTGTGCTAAAACCTTGAACATGTATAGATGTAATCCAGGATTAACACATAGGCTACATTTTATTCCGGTACAATGCATGCGAAGCGGCGGGCACAAGCTAGTTACTGATAAAAGCTTACTTTGTAACAAACTTAATTTAGAAAATGTATCTTATTACCACCTCAGTAACTAAGACGATGTTTTAAGGAGTGCCGGCAGTATAATGTTACCTCTTCTCTCTTCCCGTGTATGCAGTAAGAATCTGTCAAGGGATACCTCCGGAAGATGGGCAGCAGAGTCTATCCGTTTATCAACATCCCGTACTGCGCTAGCCAACCCGCCTGCCAAGCGGGGTGAGTATGGCAACAGCCATCATCAGTGGGGAACCTTGAGGGAAGCCTATGTCTAACAGTAGATGGCCTACGGCTGAGGATAATGATGATGATGGAATAGGAGGACGACCGGTAAAAATTGAGTTCCGCTGTTTCAAAGCTCTTTATCCACAAAGAGAATGGAAAGCTTAATATTTTTTAATCCGTGTAATTGCCAGCACAGCTTAACGCTATAACTTAAGATAGAATAGTTTGCCCGCGGCGTTGCCTGTATTTTTACTTTTCTGTTACTCCTGATAAAACAGCTGTATCAAAGTCCTGTCAAAATCGGTCCAGCCGTTTTAGAGATTTGCTGGAACAAGCAAACAGATAGACAGAAAAAAAATATTGTATTTTGGCCATGGGTCATCATTAGCATTGCAGCCGTAAACCGTCCACTACTAAACACAGGCCTCTCTCACGTATCTCCATCAGGTGTAGTTGCCATACTCACCACGCTTGGCAGGCGGGTTGGCGAGCGCAGTACGAGATGTTGATACACGAAAAGATAAGTAAGTGATGTGAAAGGTAAGTGCGATACGAATGTGTTTGCTTCGTGAGTGAACAGTACGATGTATTCATGTATACTTCAAAGTAAATACAAAGTTTAGTTGATCAGTGAGCAAGTGCTATACTGGTAATCAGTGATCTGTTAATAAGCGTTTTGGTGTGAATCTACTGTGAGATTCTTATTGGTATCATACCTGTAAAATAAGTGATTATTGCTACTGCCGTGGGGTGCCGGCAGTAGAATGTTACCCTTCCTCTCCTACTCGTTAGTGCAGTAGGAGCCTGCTAAAGGATACGTCCAGAAGATTGGCATTAGCGTCTTTCGGTGTATCAACATCCCGTACTGCGCTCGCCAACCCACCTGCCAAGCGTGGTGAGTATGGCAACTACCCCTCATGGAGGGAGGCATGTGTCCAGTAGTGGACGTTTTACGGCTGAAATGATGAAGTGTTAATTTTGGTCTAATTGGACTACGCTGTTTCATTCTGAACCCCAGCTCGTAACAGAAAACATAACGTATTTTGACATTTTATAGTTTTCAATTTTACCACACTGCATAGTTACTGGGTGATATTAATCATAGACACAGAAAAGCAAGTATTATTATCATTATTTCCGTTTATTTTCTTAGGCACTAGCGCTTGGACACAGGACTGACTCATGGATCTCCATGAGGGGTAGTTGCCATACTCACCACGCTTTGCAGGCGGGTTGGCGACGCAGTACGGGATGTTAATACACCAAAGACGCTGCTGCCCATCTTCCGGACGTATCCTTTAGCAGGCTCTTACTGCATCCACGGGCATGAGAGGAGGTGTAACATTCTAGTGCCGGCACCCTACGCCATGTTGTTAATATATGTACGTGAGTGTTATGCCTAGAGCCCTAGGTTCTATCGTTAAATTGATTAATCTATCCATTGATCAATATTGGATCTTAGATGAGCTTTTGAAGCTGGCGTAGGCTTTAGATGCATTTAGTGAAAATATAGTTGCCATCAATCACCTCGGCTAAATCACCTGGGTGAATAAAGTATACTTGTATCACCTGTTAAAAAAATTAACCTAAATCACCTAATCTTAAACTGATTAACAGGATTTTATCGCGTAATTACCTCATTTAAAAATAAGGTAATTACGCGATGTCTACAGATTACGAAAGTTTACAAATTAAATCACCTAGCAACAACAGTCAACATAAATCACCTGTATAAAATAATAAAGTCGACCTAAATCATCTGGAATTTAGACTTAGTCACTTGGCGGAGGTGAAGGAAGTTACCGCTACCAGTAGTGTTTTCGCTACTTTATTCAAATAGCACGGACCGATGGTCGTGGGGTGCCGGCAGTAGAATGTTACCCCTCCTCTCATACCCATGGATGCAGTAAGAGCCTGCTAAGGGATACCTCCGGAAGATGGACAGCAGCGTCTACCCGTGTATCAACATCCCGTACTGCACTCGCTAACCCGCCTGCCAAGCGTGGTGAGTATGGCAACTACCTCTCATGGAGATCCATGAGCGAGGCCTGTGTTCAGTAGTGGATGTTTTACGGCAGAAACGACGATGGTCGTGCCTATAGGTAAAAGGAATTAGCAGAATTAATCTGGTGTATGTTTATTGGATTGTATTAATTCGCCAGCACAGCTTAGCGCATAGTCAGTATGTGAGCCACAGCTGGCTGCATAGTGCTGGGTGATATTGATCATCGTCCCGGAATACCGAGTAGTTAGGTCACGTGGTGTACCGCCTGCAGCGCTCCCGTTCTAGCGGCGGTTGATTAATCCGTTCATTGATCAATATTGGATCTTAGATTGCGCCCTTTGAAGACGAGGAAGCCTTTTGAGCCGGTCCCCTTAGTGAATCTAGTTACTTTCAGTTAGGAAAAGTTTTATTCAAGTTTACGATCTCTGTGGCACAGCGGGCGAAGGGTCGCCTTGGACGGAAGAGGTTACGGGTTCGATTCCCGCCGGGACAAATGTCTGTACGATCAGATATTTATTCAGGGAGTTCTGGATCTTTTTATATTTATAGTTAAAAATATCTATCTATTTATTATAATGTATTATATATAACAGTCATCTAGTACCCATGAGCTATGGGCCCCAAGCTAAGCAGATGTGCTTTTGTGTTATGGGCCATTACACAAGCTCTGCTTAGATTGGTGCTAGATTTTTATTTAGTTACACTGAGCATTATTCAAGTGACACTGAAAGTTAGAGTCTGCCAATGGATTCAAAACATATAATTCATTCGCTTTATTTCCATCGTTTCTGATTAACCAAAACGTAAACACGTTCCGGATACCTCCAAAAGATGGGCAGCAGCGTACGTGTAATAACATCCCGTACTGCGCTCGCCAAACCGCATGCCATGGGTGGTGAGTATGGCAGTAACCCCCCTCATGATTAGAACGTTGAGATCCATGAGTGAGGCCTAGGTCGTGCAGTGGACGTGAAAAGCAGTCCTACGACTAGAATAGAGACAGGACTGCAGGAGCTCATGGAGTCATGCCCTTCTTCTTCCACAACATTTGCATACCCTTCGGGGATGCTCATGGAATGCTGCCGGCGACCCCGGGTCCTTCTCCGGTATTTCAAGAAGTTGGGCTGGTTAGGTTAGGGTCGAGGCAGCACCTCGGGGGACAATGCACAATACACCCCAATGCGGGACGTCGGTCCAGATCTGGTAACCCCCCCTAGAATTAGAATTAGAATTTAGCAGTCCTACGGCTGAGACGATAACCAATAAGCTGGTACTGATGCCACAAGCTCTGCTTGCGTTAGAGCTAGACGGTGTTGTTTTAAAAAGTTAAAGAGTGAGGTCTCTTCTTCGTATCTTTCTCTTGTTTGGAAAAAGTTTCCTGAAGCTAACGAATTTAATTTTATGCTTTTTTAAAGATTACTATTAAAGACTACACGCGACATTTCAATATATCGCGCTTATTTGTCGATAACGTTCAAAGAGAAAAAATACGTGTACAATATTTTGTTAACGTACATGTCGGACTAACAGTTAATAATAATGTAAGCTTTAATTTGACTAAAATTTAAATTTTGTCAACTAGCCCATCGGCCCCCAGAGCACTGGGAGTCCATCGCCCACCGCAGCGGAACGCGCTACTAATAACTGAACCCAGCACAATGGTGTAGTACCCAGTTCTACTCTATTAAAATGTTGGGTAGGGACCCATTTCGTCTTCATAAACTTTGATTGTATGTTCCTGTTATGTGTATAACTATTGTGACATTGAGTCATAAACGTTTTATTAAAAAGCTATTCTGATAAGTATATAAAATAAAATACGTTTATTTCAAGCATCATAAAGGCTCATTTGAGTTCTGGTGCTGGAGGAAAATGCTTCGCACTCCATGGACTGCACACTTTCACGGGTTTATCTCTGCAAACTACGGCGATAAAGGGGGAAGAACGGTCGTTTTTTCAACATTTTTGTAAATAACTCAAAAACGATGCGGCTTAGAGGAAAACTAAAAACTTTTTAATAATGTGCGAATGAATACCTTTCATATAATAACCCCACACAACCTAGTAACTTCAAGTAAAAAAACTGAGATTCTTATCCACCCCAATTATGCAATTATAATAAGAATGTTTTTTTTAAGATTTTCATAATGCTATATTAGTTGAAAAGTGTTATCTATAACTATTCCAAGTTTCAAGTCGATAGCATTAGTAGTTCTCAAAATATCCATTTGTGACAGACAGACAGAGTGATAACATAGGGATTCCTTTTTACAATTTTGATCCGGAACTCTAAAAACATCAATACGGAAGAAGAAGTATAGGGAAAAAGGCCGAGAAGGAGGAGCGCAATGTGCTGGTCGGACCAGGTCTGCACTACACTCGACATTAGCTTCTCAGAAGCGGTGCAAGTTGCTGAAAGTCAGAGCAGATGGCGCTACATCGTACGGGAGAGAATGCTTCCGAGAGGAGTCACGACCCCCAGTATTGGGAAATCGACACATGGAGGAGGGGCAAGGCTCATATAGAAACGAAACTCCAACACAACTTACATAGGTATAATAAAATATATTTAAAATATTAAAATAAGCTGCTGTGGGGTGCCGGCAGTAGAATGTTACCCCTCCTCGCATGCCTGTGGATGCAGTAAGAGCCTGCTATAGAGTTACCTCCGGAAGATGGGCAGCAGCGTCTTTCCGCGTATCAACATCCCGCACTGCGCTCGCCAACCCGCCTGCCAAGCGTGGTGAGTATGGCAACTACCCCTCGTGGATATCCATGAGGGAGGCCTGTGTTCAGTAGTGGACCTTCTACAGATGGAATGATTCAAATAAGAAATATCTAATAGAAACGCTTCCAGTACCTGCTGTAACCAGCGTGTTTGTGGCAGGTCGCACCGTCTCGCACACGATCACGGCGCTGGACGTGCCGCGCTGGCTGGACGGGCGGCGCGAGGCGGAGCTGCGCTGCGCGTACGCGCGGCAGCCGCGCGACCCGCCGCTGCATTCCGTCAAGTGGTACCGCGACAAGCACGAGATATTCAGATACACGCCGCAGGAGGTAAGTCATCTAAATTGTCTAAAAAATGCTGTTGATGTGAAACGTCTCCAACATCTCAATCACCAGAGGGACTGCGGCGTCGGATATATTGTTTTTAGTTTTAACAGCCATGCTAGTTAAATTGGCTTATAACATTACTACAATCGGTTTACAGAAAGTATCAGAGAAACAGGTGTGGTCCGATTTAAAATATATTTTTTGATTGGAATTGATTGGATCGGATCCGAAGATTGGCCCTATATATTAAAAATCACTATTGCCGTGGGGTGCCGGCAGTAGAATGTTCCCCCTCCTCTCTTGCTCGTGGATGCAGTAAGAGCTGCTAAGGGCTACCTCCGGAAGATGGGCAGCAGCGTCATTCAGTGTATCAACATTCCATACTACGCTCGCCAACCCGCCTGCCAAGCGTGGTGAGTATGCCAACTATCCCTCTTGGAGATCCATGAGGGAGGCCTGTGTTCAGTAGTAGACGTCTTACGGCTAAAATGATGATGATATAGCGAAATAATACACGTTGTCGCGTCGTTAAATGTAATTATTCGCTGGCAATAATCACGTCATTAGGCGTTACCAGGCTTGCCACCTACACTCCATTATAACCTCAATGTTGAGACTGAAACGTAATATTACGTCTCTAGGTACCTTACCGTGACCGGTTGTCTTGGGATGCCGGCAGTAGAATGTCACTCCTCCTCTCTTGCCCGTGGTTGCAGTAATAAACTAAGGGATATCTCCGGAAGATGGGCAGCAGTGTTTTTCTGTTTATTAACATCCCGCTCTCACTAACTCTCATGGAGATCATGAAGGAGGCCTGTGTTCAGTAGTTTTACGGCTGAAGTGATGAACCGCCCAAGTTGCATTTATTTTTAACACATATTTAAATTATTTTTCAATTTGTAGATATGTATCTATAATATATATACACCGTTTGAGAATTCTTGGGTTTTAGATCGTCTATGACGTACATATGAGGTATGTATTGTATTTTTTTTTATTAGAGTTTTTCTCATAATATACGTATGTATATAGATTTCATTGGACAGCAACGCATACGAAGCTAAAGCCGGATCTATGCGGAAAAGTAATTTTAAATTGGAACACTCGGATCCGTGCTACCGTAAGAAGCCCAGGCGGGCATTTACACGATGTTATATTCCACACGTAATGGCACATATTGTATAGGCCTTTTCAAATAAAAAAATAATTTTGTTAATACCAGCTTGTTTTATTTCATTTCAACATCTACCCGCCCTTATTGAAAACCCCTTTACAAGCATTTACTAAATAGTCAACCGGTTAACATATCGTCGTTTTGGTCTATCCGAACCACAGCCAGTATCGTGTTCAGCAATTAGTGTCTCGACCTGTGTGAGGTAAATAGAACCGTCGAGGGCGGAGAGTTCACGTAGCCTGAAACGGCCTCAAAGACGTCAGTTAGTGTCATATAGGATGTAGGTATATTGAATTTGTTAGGTACTGATCATAAGGGGGTTGTTGCCACGCTTGCCAGGTGGTTGGTGATCGCAGTACGTGATATTGATACACGGAGAGACGCTGCTGCCGATTTTCTGGAGGTATCCCTTGGCAGATACATACTGCGTCCAGTATGTGTACTGACCGTTCCAGCCCATGAAAACTAGTAGATTTGGAATGAAAAAATCTGGAAGGGATTATCCATAAGGGAGGCCTATGTCCAGCAGTGAACGTGGACAATGGTCCTGGCTGTAGGAATGCCTACAGCTGGTAATGATGATGATGACGATAGATCACAGACGATAGAGACAATTAGCGCAGACAATTATAATAATATAACTAACTGGCTAAATTACGTAATGTTTATGATGATGTCGATTCTGTTATACACTTCCTAGAACTTATCATAATTGAGATATGACGATTCTAAATTCAGAGCTGTCAGCGTAAAATCGGTCTATTTGTTTCCGTTTCAATTTTAGAACGACACCTACCCAATATATATTAATATGTCTTTTTAGTCCGGTTTACGCCAGTTTAGCTTTAGCTATTTAGTGGAACAACAGAATCGCCACACATTACATTTTATTAATTTTAAGCCATAAACAAGGTAATTAGTTGCATGCTATAGAATAGTTAAACATACTCATTATTAAATCTTCATCACATTGTAAACCATGTTTTTATGCAATAAAATATCCTGAAACATCATAAGATAGCATGGTATGGGTGCTTAACAGCCTAATTAACCTAACAATGTCCCTGCAGCTTCCTGTATAGACCAGTGATACTGATCCCAGTTACTGCAGCTGTGTTAAACATCTGCAATAGATGCCAAAAGTTAACTTAGTTATTAGAAGAAGCAACTGCTGTTGACGCTTCAGATAAATTAGACACGATCTATCATCGCCTTGTAATAAGAGTAATGAGGAGTGACTTTGCTAATATCTAAGAACGGGTTGAGATTGTGTATAACACTAGCTTTTGCCCGCGACTTCGACCGCGTGGAAGTCAAAAAACGTAAAATCCCCTTTTTCACGCAGAGCCACTTTCCGAAATCTGATATGAAGGGGTGTCACCATACTCTCCACGCTTGGCAGGCTGTTTGATACACGTAAAGACGGTGCTGCCCATCTTACGGAGGTATTCCTTGGCAGATTTTTACTGCATTCACGGGCAAGAGACCTTATCATATAATCTGCTGTTTGTATTTGTGAACGTAAACAAAGAGGTAATGTCAAACCTTTCTATTTGAAAGAGACTACGCAATTGGAGAATTAAACAACCTTTGAGGTTCAGTATTAGATAGGCTTTTAATTTTAGGCCGAGTGTCTCCATCAGAACAGACTGCTAAGAAAAGGATTATGAAAAAATATCTACTAGAGCGGTACAAAGCGCTCTCATGCAGCGCTCATCGTGACGAGGTTTTTGATTGAAGTTTCTTTTGATAACGAAACACGATTTATCAAAAAACATCACGTTATCTCGGACCACCAAAAACTTCTTATTTCACATCGTTCACGTTTAAAAACATAAACTAACATCTATTACAGCAACATCAAGCTTCCTTCAAAAGAACCAGTTTACAACGCCCTCCACAACAAAAGCTCGTTAACGCACAAAACAGGTACAGCGCGCACCAGACACCTATTGGTACACCTTTTGAACGAGAACAGTCTATTCAGCAGGCGATCTTATCGTATCTATTATGTTTTTGAGCGGGATTCACGTTTACAACAATGGCGGCCAGTTAGCGAGTCAACATCGTGAAGGGACTGAATTCGCTCGCTGGGTTCTATTTTTGAAATGCTGGTTTTCGGGAGACAGCAAACCTATTTTAAGGTTTCCTTAGTAAAACAAGAAAGCCTTATCGTTTTGCTTTGTCTGACTGTATGACGCTCTGTCCGTCCGTCACCGGCTTTGCGAAGGGACTATTGTCCTAAAAAGCTGTTTTTATAACGAACGTTATAAAAAATCCTGAAAATATCGTTAAACAGTTATTTAAAAACCATTTAATTTTAGGGGATGCGAAGACAAATTTTCAATTAAGGTTTGCGAAATATTTCAGTTTTAAACTATTTTTCAAGCTTCCCCGGTCTCTAAAATCTAAACTGCTAGCTTAACAACTCCGAAAAAAATAATCATAAATGAAGTTTGAAACATGAACTTTCTAGGAAAACTATACGGATTAAGCTAGCTTATTTTAATGTTGTATACTGAAGAGTTTTGTTAGCCATATGTGGTCTTCTTCATTAGTTCCACTTCACCAACTTTCTCAATGCAAATGTATGCAACCTTAAGTTAAATATGCCTAAATCGTTAATTTACCGACAACATTTGAGGAGTTCCCTCGATTGCTCATGAACCCCATCATTAAGACTGAGTTGAGAATAAAATAGGACCTAATTTAATGTTAACAATTTAAAAAAGACTTGGGAACCTCCTTATTTTTTTAAAGCCGGTTAAAAACAAGGAAGACAAGTCATACTAAAAGTTAAAAAAAAACTATTGGATTTCCAAAACAAACCGTCTACCGTTCATCGGCCTTTGCGTTTATTACAGACGATTCAGTTAATGCCTCGCCGTAGGGCGCCGGCAGTAGAATGTTGCCCCTCCTCTCATGCCCGTGGATGCAGTAAGAGCCTGCTAAGGTATACCTCTGGAAATTGGGCAGCACCGTTTTTCCGTGTATCAACATCCCGTACTGCGCTCGCCAACCCGCCTGCCAAGCGTGGTGAGTATGGCAACTGCCCCATGAGATCCATGAGGGAGGCCTGTGTTCAGTAGTGGACGTTGTACGGCTGAAATGATGATGATGATGAGGTAATGTCTGTGGTTTGGATGTTGCATTTTTTTAAATGACTACACAATCCTATCCTTGACCGCGACCTCAGATGAGCAAATAGATAGAAATACTTTATACATAGAAAGGCTCTTATGTATCTAAGACTCTAATGCTGAAAGGCATCTTTAACGGAACCCTAAAAGCAAACAAAGGCGTGAAGAAGCGAGGGTAGTTTAGCATGAGGTTTTAATGGCGGGTACAGTCGACCTCAAAGATGCCACTCGAGAAGGCGCGGCCGCGCGGGGCGTTCACCTTTCTCATTAGTGGTAAAAGAATTTTGAAAAACAGTCCAGTAGTTTTTGAGATTAGTCTTTACAAACATACAACATACAAATCTTGTCTCATTATAATAATTATTATACTAGTAAAGAAATCTTAAACTTAAATTAAAACTTAGAATTACGATTTTGTTTATTTTTACCTATTGATGTTATCTAGAATTTTACAATTCTGGTCAAAATAAACAAAATCCTTATTCTAAGTACAATAGCTGCCCGTAATGGCCACTGTCATAATATGGTATTGAATATACGAACTCACATTTGAAACAGTCAAATGGAACTTTATACCATAAGAGAGTTTGTAACACAAAGTCAAGTTATGAGGGTGTTCCCTTCAGATGAAACGCCAGTATTGTTCAAATCTCTGTTAAATGTTTGAGTCAGAGAAAGGCCCTTGGCGTCAGGCTCTGACATAAGGGATTCATGTAAGACCCTAACCAAGCTTACCATATATGTATTACAATTAAGTTTATTATGCCGAGGGGAGCCGACGGTAGAATATCGCCACTCCTTACTCGCGGATGCAGTAAAAATATCCCAAGGGATACCTCTGGAAGATGGTCGCCGTACGGGATGTTGCTACACGGAAAGACGATGCTGCCCATCTTCCGGAGGTATCCCTTAGCAGGCTCTTACTGCATCCACGGGCACGAAAGGAGGGCTAACATTCTACAGCCGGCACCCCTGCCTAAAATTATAGCAACTGCTGCTATTCGTTCGTTTCGGCCGTAAAACGTCCACTACTGAACACAGGCCTCCCTCATGGACCTCCATGAGGGATAGTTGCCATACTCACCACGCTTGGCAGGCGGGTTGGTGAGCGCAGTACGGGATGTTGATACACGGAAAGACGCTGCTGCCCATCTTCCGGTCGTATCCCTTAGCAGGCTCTTACTGCATCCACGGGCTTGAAAGGAGGGGTAACATTCTACTGCCGGCACCCCACTGCTGCTATAATTCTAAGCAATTGTGGATTACATTTTTATCTTACCAGAAGGTCTTAGTACAATATAGGCCCTCTAACTTTTCGCAATCGCAAGCAGTAAAACAAAGAGCCGAACTTAAATTAGCGCGTTATAACATTTTTAGCAATAAATCTGACAGTGGAATAAAAACCACAGACTGTGCCTTGCTCACCAACTTTAATAAGATTAACTTGGTAGGATCAAAGATTTAAATCGTTAGATACGCCCTTGCCGTAATAAGAGCACGCCGTATTGTTTTTTCCACATGAAATTAGTAAGCCCGCTCATTTGGAATCAGTGTACCTCTACACAACACAGAACTGTGTTTATAGGTACACTGTGTTTAGAATAATACTGTTTATAGAGGAGGTACACTGATTGTGTCCGGCGCTAACAAGCAGCAGGCTGATTAATTACAATCTCGCGACAGGTTTGCAACAGGCTTATTTAACAGGTGTTGTATATTCTTCACAAAGTTAATTCACGAATTGACGTTTGACAGCGATGATCACGAGATTTGCGCCTGTTGCGGACCTGTCGCGAGATACGTAACCAGCCTGCCGGACGTGGTGTGTTTTATTTTTTTGTGCGATATGCTTGCACAATCAATGGAAACACACAATAGTTAGGTTTATTGGCAAAACCTGTGTGTGTGCGTCGGCATTCATATCAACACACATTCAAAGACAATGCCACAGTGTTAGCGACTTCGATAATATTCTGGTTTATCTAAATTGATACGGATCTTTGTTGAAATGTCACTGTCTAGAGTTTATCTGGTTAACACGTCAAAATCAATGTTGAAGTTGCAAAGAAATGGGCATTCGAAGTTAGACGGATTGTGATAAAAGGGATATTGAGTGAAAAATAGTGAAGAAACAGAAATTTACAAAAATAGATGTGATTAATATCAGTGATAAATGCAAACGAGATATATGAGTAGATTAGTAAGCACTTTTAAGAGGCTTGAAGTAATAAAGAAGCTATCTTAATATGAATAACCTAATATATTATTGAATAAGGCCTCGAAAAAGGGAAATCTTCTAACAGTTTTTGGTGTCAGGCCACATCTATCGATTTCAATCCTTGGGTAGGATACAGTTCTTGCGAGCGAGTGGAAAGATACAGTTGTAATGGTGATAAAGGGAGAGATAGAACCATGTTTCAGCATTATTTCTGTGAAATAGTACCTAATCAAACTCGTGGTTGATAGTACGGGTGTCTCGGGAGAGCAGACTTGGCTTTTTCCGTGGTAATGGTGAACTTTTGAAACTTGTATTTGGAATGATTGCCTGTTTGTGGTCAGCGGTTTGCAAACATTTTGTATTTGTGTACTTAGTGATAGCTTAGTATTATCATCATCATCAAATCAGCTGTTGGACGTCCACTGCTGGACAAAGGCCTTCCTCATTTTAAGTACTGATCATGAGGGGATTGTTGACACAACGCTTGGCAAGTGGGTTGGGGAGCGCGGTACAAGCTGATGATACACGGAGAGAGGCTGCTGCCCATATTCCGGAAGTATCCCTTGGCAGATTCTTACTATATTCATTGGCAAGAAAAAGGGGGAAATGCTACTACCGTCACTCTATGGCATTATTTATTTTTTTCTAATTCAGAGCTGTCCCAGACTTTTCTAAAACATTAAAAAACTCGTTCCGCGTTTTCCATTCCAGTAACAGAACCCTAAGAACGCAAGCAAACTAATGGCTTTGTGTTTTAGCCATCATTCGGTCAACAGTATAAACTTGCTGTTTTTTCTCATAAAAACTAGATAAAAGCCTCCAGCTGCTGAATTTGGGAAACTTCGGCAACTCAATGAAAAAGAATTTCAAGTTGGAGCTTGTCGCGCCAAAGTGAACTTTAAATGCCTCTGACGTCACGGGCTCGCGACCAATTAGGGAGGCGCTAGCGGGTGAAGTGGAACCACTGCTAAAAATAGCCTCGGGACAAATGTCTGTATGATGTACAGATATTTGTTCAGGGTATTCTGGATGTTTTTCTATATAATAATAAAAAAAAATATCTATTTGTGTAGTATAATGTATTGTATATCAGTCATCTAGTACCCATAACACAAGCTCTGCTTAGCTTGGAGCTAGATGATGCTGTGTGAATTGTCTAGAATTATTTATTTTATTTTTATATAGTAATCTTATTTTAGTTGTTTTTAAAGTACGTGGTCGCAATAGACTTCCATTGAGCTATGAGTAATTTGGTAGCGTAACAACTTAAGAATATTAATATCTTATTCCCTACTTAACATGTCACTCATTTATTTTATTTGATAAAAAAAAATATTTTTTATACCATGTTAATTTAATAAAGTCACTTACCAATAACTTAAGATAAAGTCAATAAATGTTTATTCATTAGAGTTATGAAACTCAATTTTCAAAAAAGAAACGTAACACATTTGAATTTTACAGATTTATTTACGACAAAATATTGCACATAATTGTATTCCATTGCTTCAGAAAACTTATTTTTCCAAGTAATCAATCACTATAAATATACAAGTAGTTCATTTTATGCCATAAAAATCGGCCAAGGTCAAACTCTTAGTTTTAAATACCATCGTCCTAAATTCCATGCCCATAATCGAATAACTGCGAGTGCATTCAAAGAATGCCAACGAGCTTCCATTCACGCACGTCACGTGATCACGTGAGCACAGTGGCAGCACGGAAACGTTAGTCACGCGTACATGACTGCCAGGGGGATATTACACTCTTATAATTAGGTACTACATTGTTGCATAATTTTAAAAGCTTTTTGTAGTTGCCATTAATTCTATACACGTTTTAAAACGTCTTCATTAGGTTAAAATCCCAAAGTTGAAAACTAAACGCTTCCAATCGTCTTTCTAAACGAGAAGAAGTTCACGTATCTAGGGAACGTATCATGACTTATGGAGTTCCCCAAGGTAGTGTGTTAGGCCCGCTACTATTTCTTATCTACATAAATGATTTACCCAAAGCGACAATACAACATATGTCCTTATTTGCAGACGATAGCACAGTGACTATATCTGGTAATAATATTCATAGCTATAAAAATGACATAACTTTCGCTCTGACATCGATAATACAATGGCTTGATAATAACAACCTGAAAATTAACATAAATAAAACCAAGATAATTCATTTTAGACAACGCGATAATGCTGCATCTACAAACCCTGACATACAATATAATAATCATACAATTGAAGAAGTTATGACCACAAAATTTTTAGGAATTAATATTGACAAAAAATTAAATTGGAAACCACATGTGGAAAGCGTATGTAAAAAATTAAATAGCGTTATTTACGTACTACGTAAATTATCATCCGTTGTTAATGCAGAAAGTCTACTCATCGCGTATCATGGTCTGATTGCCTCAAATATAAGGTATGGTATTATATTCTGGGGCAACCCAACAGACGTCGATAAGGTTTTTAAATACCAAAAAAGATGTATTAGAGTGATGTTCCATCTGAAAAGAACAGATTCTTGTAAACCCCTCTTTAAAAAATACAACATACTGACTTTATCTTCGCTGTATATTTTGGAATCTGCTATGTTCGTCAGACACAACCCGGACCTGTTTTGTCGGCTTTCTGAAGCGGTACCACGTAATAGAAGAGACCAACACAAAGTTTGCATCCGTAACGCTAAGAAAAAACTGATGCGTAACAGTTTTTTCGGTATGGCACCATTCTTGTATAACAAAATACCGACGACCATAAGAGAATTGCCAACCATGGTGTTTCAGAGAAAGCTCAAGAGCATACTTGCTAGTAAATGCTACTATACAGTTAAGGAATTTTTAAATGACAAATCTTTTGACAAATAATTTATTTTAATTCTTTTTAAATTTTCACAATTTTATTGCTGTCAACATTTTTTATTTTATTAAATGACATTATTTTTGATTATTATATGACAAGCATGCACTAATATTATTGTTTTTTCTATTGTTATTTTTAGTTTTTTGTTATTATTAGTTTTGATTTTATTTTTATTAGTCGTATTGTTTAAATTTTTAAATTTACAATAACCATTATTTTATAAATATAAAAGAAAATGTAATTTAGAGAACATTGCACACCCATTATGGGTAAATTACATTGAAACAATTATAAATGTGAGATCTTTATACATGTAATTACGCAATAAATATACTTTGACTTTGACTTTGACTTTGTATTGCGTACTGCTCTCGATGCAGTGAGGTGCCGGCAGTAGAATGTGGCGTTTCCTCTCTTGCCCGTGGATGCAGTAAGAATCAGCTGGAAGAAGGGCAGCAGCGTCTTTCGTGTACCAACATACCGTACTGCGCTCGCGAACCCGCCAGCTAAGCATGGTGAGTATGGCAACTACCCCTCATGGAGATACACGAGGGAGGCCTGTGTTCAGTAGAGGACGTTTTACGGCTGAAATGATGATGAATGACTGCTCTCAATTGTAACAAACTGCCGTCGTCTGTGTTTCCGACCCCTATGACCCGAATACGTTTAAGAAGAGAGGTATTGGCATTTTCTAGAGGAGCTCACTCTTTCGTCGATTTCCTTGTCATAGCCGGGGGACAAAGTGTTTGCTTTGTCTGTAGATATTTGCTTTGGCTCTGATTGTTTCTTTGTATGATGAGTATGTACCAAAGATAAGTATTCTATCGACTATCTGGTACGTCTAACACAAGCTCTGCTTACTTTCGGGCTAGATGGTTCTGCGTAAAACGCCCAGCGTTATCTGAATATAAATAAATCTCATGTCACGATGTTTGTGGTTGCGCTCATACGAAACCGCCCGACCGATTTCTATCATTTATTATTGTGAATTTCGTAGTTATGGGAATAGATCTTAAGGTATATTTATATTGCTTGGTGATTCAAGAGTCCCTTTTTTAAACCCCGACGCAAAAAAGAGGGGTGTTATAAGTTTCACGTGTCTGTCTGTGTATCTATCGTAGCTCCCAAACTGATGACCCGATTTTCGTGTAGTTTTTTTTTATGTCGATATATTATAGAATCAAGAATCAAAAAATACTTTATTCAGTGCGGCCGCATGGACCTTATTGACGCGTCACAAATTACAAAATAAAACAACACAAATAAAATAGAATAAAGCACATAATTGAATCTGTTCACTTCAGATGACACGCGAGTTAGGAAAAGAAGTGAACAGAAGAACCTAACTCGGTCGTTATAGTCATCATTTAACAATTTTATTTTGTCTTATGTTACGTTTGACGGAGTTGGAGCAGATTCCGTCCCAAGTGGTTTTGTCCTCTAGGTAATCTGATATTTTATAATAAGCTTTATTGCACAGATTGCGTTTAATAATGTTTTTGAATTTATTCAATGATAACTTCTGCAACTCACTTGGGAGTTTGTTGTAGAAGCGTATACATTGCCCTTTAAAAGATATTTTCACCTTATGGAGCCTAGTAGTGGGCACAGCGAGTTTATTCTTATTTCTTGTATTTACATTGTGATTGTCGCTGTTTTTCTTAAACGAAGCAATATTTTTATGGGTGTACAACAGGTTCTCATAAATATATTGACAAGCTACTGTCATTATATTTATTTCTTTAAATTTAGTGCGAAGTGATTCTCTGGGACCCATATTGTAGATAGAACGAATAGCCCTCTTCTGCAGCACAAATACGGTGTCTATATCTGCAGCACATCCCCACAGTAGTAAGCCATAAGACATAATGCTGTGGAAATAGCTGAAGTAAACAAGTCTAGCGGTATCAACGTCTGTAAGAAGGCGGATTTTTTTGACTGCATATGCTGCAGAACTAAGCCTACCCTATAGTTGTTCTATGTGTGGGCCCCATTGAAGCTTATTGTCTAAAGTTATGCCTAAAAATACAGTTTTTTCTACAAGGTTTAAACTTTCACCTTTTAATTTAATCTTGGCATCAGCCTGTTTTACATTAGGAAGAGTAAATCTAATGCATTTTGTTTTATTTCCATTAAGTAATAAGTTATTGACATTAAACCAATTAACAACCTCTGAGATTGCATTATTCACCTCGTCATAATCGGTGGTACGTCGTTTCATTTTGAACAAAAGTGAAGTGTCATCAGCAAACAATACAATCTCATGATTGTTTTTGACAAGATGAGGTAGATCATTAATGTAAATTAAAAATAGAAAAGGCCCAAGAATTGATCCCTGCGGTACACCCATTGTGACTACAGATCCCGAAGAACGTTTTCCATTAACATCAACTCTTTGTATCCTGTTACTGAGATAAGAAATAAGTAGATCCAAAGAGATATCTCTAACACCATAGTGGCGCAATTTTCCGATTAATGTTTCATGGTGTATACAGTCAAATGCTTTTGAAAGGTCGCAAAAAACACCTAAAGCGTCTTGCAACCTCTCCCAAGCATCATAGATATGCGAGACTAACTCTATACCAGCATCAGTAGTGGAACGGCCGCGGGTAAAGCCAAATTGCTTGCAGTGAAGCAATTTGTTGTCGGCAAAGTGCTTAGATAGCTGATTTAAAATAAGCTTTTCAAAAATTTTACTAAATGTCGGCAGTACTGATATCGGCCTAAAGTTAGTGGGGTCCGACTTAGAACCTGATTTAAATAAAGGTATTATTTTACTGTGTTTCATTAGATCAGGAAATACGCCACAGTCAATGCATTCATTATATATAAGAGCCAGCTCAGGTGCGATTGTGTCTACCAATGGTTTTACAATGTTTACAGAAATACCCCAGAGATCTGCAGTTTTCTTAACATTTAACATTTTAAAGGCTTTAACTATATCGCTGCTGTCCACATATTGGAAATTAAAATTACTATCACATTTAGGTACATTTTTGCTAAGTAAGGACTCGGCGATCAGGTGAGAAGAGTTTAAAGACTTTGTGGTAGAAACTGGAATGTCAGTAAAAAAAGTTTCAAATGCTTGGGCTACATCTTCATCACTTTTGTAGGTTGTATTATTATAATTTATTTTAAATTGGTTGTTAAAGTTACTCACATTTCCAGTTTCTTTGTTTATTATTTTCCAAGTAGCTTTAATTTTATTATCACTATTTTTAATTTTTGAACTTATATTATTAGACTTAGCAATATGGCAGACTTTTCTAAAAATTTTTGAGTAATTTTTAACCTTTTCTTTAAATTCTTCACTAAAATTATAATGTTTTTCACTATAAAGATCATATAATTTTTGTCTACTTCTATGTATACCCACTGTTGCCCACTCATTAAAGTTAAGATTATCTGTGACCATTATCGACTTTGATGTAAATATTGAATTGAACATATTGCTAAATGCATTGAAAAAATTGCAATATGACTCATTAGGGTTGTTATTTGAGTAGTGAGGTGGAAATTTTGTATTCAATTTACATTTCAGTTGTTCAGATCGATGCATGGTCACAGGTATAAAAGTAATTTTTCTTTTTACATTTTGTTTTTGTTGCTGTTTAATTTGAATGTGCTGACCTAAATGGTCTGACTTTATATTACTAATCAAGCCCTTATGGATAATTTTTATATTAGAATTTACAAAGATATTGTCAATACATTTAGCGGATGTTTCAGTTATTCTAGTAGGCTCCATAAACAATGGTTTTAGATTATATGAATTAAAAAGGCATGTTAATCTAGTACTTAAAGAGTAATTTTCTAAGAGATTAACATTGAAATCTCCACATGTAATGATGTTTTTACTTGACTTTGATGTTTTGAATAATATTTCATCCATGACTTTTTCAAACGTCTCAAATGAAGCTGACGGTGGGCTGTATACGCTTATGATAATAACTTGCTCCAACTCTACACATGCTATTTCAATTTGGCTCTCAACAGACAGACAGACAATGTCTTTCCGTTCTTTAAACTTAATATATTTGTTTAGTAGCACTAAAGAACCTCCACGAATAGCATGCGATCTACAAAAGGAGCTACCAACAAGATGGTTGTTGAAACTGAACATAACCTCATGACTTTTCAACCAATGTTCAGTAATACATAAAATGGCAATATTATATAAGTTTATGTACAGTTCCAACTCTAACAATTTACTATTTATTCCTTGAATTTTTTGGTGCACCAAGTTGGTAACCTTTGTATTTATTTTACATGTTTTAGTTATTTCTTTATTTTGACACATTATATTATTTGACTGGTTCTGGCTAGAGATTTCCTCTGTTGTCTTATGATCTAGTTTAAATGACTTGGAATAACTTCCAGAGTCCTAATTATTTGACAATGCTCAAAAGAAGCATTCTGTTTAGCCAAATTTTTGGCTGTCATGCAAAAATAATATGATAGCGACATAGCTATCTGTCGTTTGTAATAATTGGAAAGGTAATAATTACCTTTAGTCAAATAATATTTTTTACTAACAATAGAGTTAGTGTCAATCACATGAATAGGATTATTGCACGATATTGTATGCAAAAGCATATTTAGCTTAAATCTAGTATTATTTTCTGACTGTGGCAAACTATTACTATAGGGGAATGTATACATTACAATTTCTTTAAATTTCAATGAACAAAGTTTATCAATATATTTTATCAAATCAGACTTGTTAACATTACCCCTATTTCCAAGACAAATTATTAAATTAGTATTCTCATTAGATGAGTTTTTAGAAATTTTTTGCATTATATCATGCAAACTACAGTTTGGTAAGCAATTATTTAAAACTGAATGTTCCATATGCAAACTCAAAAGTTGGCCCATATTTTTTCCAATTTCATCGCAGTACATTATTATAGATAATTTTATCCCGAGTGTTCTTAGCCATGCTTCATGAAAATCTGTTCAGCCGTTCGAAGATCATCAGCTCTTTATTTCAAATATATCAAATGAAAGGAAATGATGTGTAGATTGCAAAACGAAGGGTAAAAATTAGGTTACCTTAGAAACTAGGTAAAGTGTCGGGGTCAATAAAAATTTTTACTTATATAATTTTTTTTCCGCAAGTAAAACCGAATGACGCAGCTAGTTTATTTATATTAAACGCACACCGACTCAAGCAGTGGCGCCGCGGTGTCGTTTGTGACGCGTGCATACTTTGTAAAGGGTATTATAATACTCTAACACGCGCTGTGTAAATTGCATTCGGAATAATGACGTAAGTTGACCTGTTTAAAGGAATGGAATTACACTCCGCAGCATTTGTGGTAAATTAGCTCTCAACTGTAGTCCATTTGATGAGTTCAGTAAATAGAGCAGGATAGTTGTTGGTAGTTTCCATACTCAACCCGCTTGGCAGGGTTGGCGAGCGTAGTACGGGATGTTGATACACGGAATGACGCTGCTGCCCCTCTTCCGGAGGTATCCCCTAGCAGGCTCTTACTACATCCACGGGCATGAGCGGAGGGGTGACATTCTACTGCCGGCACCCCACGGCGTCAATTCAATACAATTTATTTATTTCTTGTAAGTAAGTGATTCATCATCATCATTTCAGCTGTAAATAAATTAAATATAAGATCTTTTAAAATAAAAAATGAAATAAAATAAAAAATTCTAAAATAAAAAATAAAATAAAATAAAACCGATCGAACAAGAAGTGACGCGTGACGCTTGGAGATGTAATAGAACGCCTGCCCTAGTGACTAGTTACTAGGGCGACTGCCCTTCGTCTATCGTGCCCATCGTGTTGACTGGTGGTGACTGAGGCGACTGTGGCTACTGGGGCTACTGTAGCGACTGTGGTGACTATGGCAACTGGGGCTACTGTGTAGCGACTGTGGCGACTACCATGCATTACATTTTTCAGGCGTCCGTGACGGCCCATGTTTTCTCCAAGTAAGGGAAAGCATCTAAACATCTTCCGAATAATATTAAAACGTTTAATGGCTCGACAGATATCTCTGCATCTCACAAATAGCTTTATTAACTCGTATTCAAGCATTGGTATGGGAGTACCAGAAAAGAGGGCTAAGGCCTCAAAAGGTCACCAAAGGTCAAAAACAGCATTTTTGGGATTTTGGACGTTTTCGGCCTTTAATTTTTTTGGTGACCTTTTGAGGTCACAATAACTCCGGTCCCTGTGACCCTAGGGTCACCAAAATCAATCAGTACCCTTCTCTCAATTAGCCGGTGCTAACTAAAGGTTTCATGTAAATCGGTCAACGCGTTCGGTTGTAATCGTCCCACACACAGACAGGCAGACAGACAGCGCTATGCGTATTAGGGGGCAAAGCTCCAGTGAAATAAACTATAAGCTAGCTATCTCCTGTTTCAGCTCTAGACCACTTGCAGTTTTACAATTATTGCTTCAGTTCCCAAGTTTATCGAGAACATAGTTTATTAGTAGTATAAGTTAGTGCCGAACGTTTTACACTGCCCAATCACGACGTTAGGTGACGGCAGAATAATGTTGCCCCTTATCTTGCCCATGGATGCAGTAAGATTATGCTAAGGGACTCTGGAAGGATGGGCAGCAGTCTTTCCTTGTATCAACATCCCATACACAACCCGTCTGCCAAGCGAGTAAACTCGTGGCGAGTATGGCAACCACACCCTCATGATCTTAGAAATCCATGACGAAGGCCTTTGTTCAGTTGTTCTACGGCTGAGATGAATACGAGCCCATCTATAAATAAATTATTAAGTACCAATCGCAGCGTAGGACGTCCACCAACAAGATGGGAGGAGGACCTGGTAAGGTCTGCAGGTCGGCGATGGATGCAGGCCGCTTCCAGCCATAATACTGAGAGGTCCTTGAGGAAGGCCTATTTCCACTAGTGGAGATCTTACAGCTGCAATGACGTCATCATGATGAATACAGAATGGTTAACCTACTAACGTTATCTTCACTCCAGCTAATTAACATTAAAATCGACGTGAATAATAGTTTCCAACTTCTACCGCAGAGGAATTTGAACCTTATCTCCAAAGCCATAAATCCTATTCGCACTCAAGAACTACCCCTAGTTATATAATACTAGTTTTTAGTCCAGAGGGCCTTGCTCCGACATGAAAATAAGGGTAACTGGATTAGTTGATAGTATCGCGCGAGTATGTTTTTCTGGCAATTTATGGGTTCTGGACAAAGATTTGAATCGTTAGATTCGCTCTTACCGTAATGAGACCGCGCCGTTTTATTTCCAAACGAAGTAAGTGAGCTCACTCATCTAAAATCAGTGTACCTCTAAGCACAGTGCTAGTCGGACGTGGAGTGTGTTAATTTTTTTCACGAAAGTTCGTGCAACATGATTCCACAATAAATGGTAAAAAAAATTGTTTATTGGCCAAACCAGTGTGCGTGCCTTAACATAGTGCATTTAACACACATGTAAAGACAATGCCACAGTTTTAAGGCGTATCTAACGATTTAAATGTTTGGTTCTGGAATGTTTATCGCGCCGTATGTCAGTGTGACCGGTTCAATTACATGGTCCTTTTCTATTTTCTAGGAAAATAAATGCGTGTATTGAGACAATATACATTTAACACCATTAATTAACTAGTTAGGTGTCACCATCATTTCAGCCGGAAAATGTTCACTACTGAACACAAGCCTCCCTCATGGATCTCCATAAAGGGTAGTTGCCGTACTCACCACGCTTGAAAACATACGATTATTTACCCCTACTTTCAACCGCCATATCTCTTGAATGGCTCAACTTCATCTCAGCTCTAGGAATACAGTACTGTGAGTAAGGCCTATGTCCAGCAGTGGACGTGGTCCACTCCTGGACATAGGCCTTACTCATGAATCTTCGAGATCCTGAGGGGGTTGTTGCCATACACGCTGCGAAAAGCTGATTCTCATCTACCGCAGGTATTCCTTGGCAGATTCTTACTGCACTCACGGGAAACAAAGGAGGAGCAAAGTTCTACTTCCGGCACCCTACGGCAATGTTGGTAAAATCGATCGTTCATCATCACTACTGAACACAGGCCTCCTTCACGGAACTCCATGAAAGGTAGATGCCATACTCACCACGCTTGGCAGGCGGGTTGGCTAGCGCAGTTTTGAATGTTGATACACGTAAATACGCTGCTGCCCATCTTCCAGAGGTATCCCTTAGCAGGCTCTTACTGCATCCACGGAAAGGAGGGATAACATTCTACTGCCTAATGATCGATTTTCGCCGTGGGGTGCCCCCACGGCGGAAATCGATCATTGAGCCATCCAAAAACCGGAAGTGCTTTAACCAACTAAGGTACGGAACCCTTGACATGTAATATGGAAAAAATAACTATTTTTTCCCAAAGTATCGGCTAGATTTTTTCAAGAGTCTTCAGTAACTCTGGAAAGTTTGTTATAGAGATTTCATGAACAAAAATTATGTAATTAGTACGAAGTTACCGCGACCGAGGCGAGTTGAATAACTTTTTATCGTCGAACAAATATTTAGCCTCTTTCCAAGCTTTCCATTTTGTTCTGCAAAGTTTGTAAACTGATTTTGACCGCTGGTTTTAAAGCTTTGAGATCGTAAGTCCATTTAAGGGTTTCGTAGTAGAACAAGGAACACAAGGTTCGCTACGTCTGAGTAACTTTAAGACAAAACTAAAACTGTTTAGTATTCCAACTGTTTGTTGTTCCTGAAATTAATGATGAATCAATAATGTTTAAATAACTTCAAAAGCGGAAGTAGGAAGCTTCTTGGACCAATCTTATGTATTATTTATTTCTATATTTTTTTTTAAAGACTTTTATTAAAGGCGACGGATCAGACGTAGGCATGGCGGGACGAACTCGATCAGAACATCGTTGGCTGGAGGGAAGTAGCTCAAGATCGAGATATATTGAGGGATTTTGAGGAAGCCCCAGCAGTGGGACCCAAATGGCTCAAAACAATTATAATAATCTCAGCAAATATCTTGATTTAGCCCAAGAGTAGGTATGCCACCATATGGGAGGTTGACTTAGCGACTATTGTTCCAATAGTCGTTTCCGTTAACGGACTCGTGTTATGGACAAATTGTTAAAAACATTACAAACTAATCTTAAGATCTTTATGTACAACAATTTTCAATATTTTTTCTCTATTCTATTATATTCTATTCATCAACATCTCAAGAGATTCTCGCTAGGCAGTTGGATCAAGAGCCAGATCCAAAAGGCAGTACTCCTGGTCTCGGCACGTATGGTAAGGAGATTCCTCTCCCTGCAGTCCCAGTCACATGCCTGTTGAGTCCTGCTTCGCGGCTAGTGATTTACCGTTTTGATGTATTTTTTACTGTAGAGTATTTGTTTTTATAGTTAAAAAAAAATGTTTTAGTTTATAAATAAATTATGTGTATAAATTATTGTTTTTCTTCAACCAATTACTCCCCAATGCTGAGTAAAGTTTCTTCCATTGTTCTCCAGATTGTGCGATCTCCAGTTTTGCAGATCCAATCTTTCCCAGTCGTTTGTACTAGGTCGTCAGTGGCTGCGTGCGAGCCAAGCGTGGTGACTATGGCAACAACCCCTTAATTTTTCCATCCATGTGGGAAGCATATGTCCAGCAGTGGACGTTCTACGGCTGAGATGATGATGATGAGGAATCAAAACATGGCTTTCGCGCATACTTCTTTGTAAGGGATCATTACAGATTAAACGTCATAAAACGTCAAATTAAATTGCGCCCTCCTTAAATAACAATTAACGGTTACAAAAAAAATTACTTCTGAAGTCCTCAGCAAGTTAGCGAGTTTCCCTTCCAGCGCCCTATAGCGACAAATTGTCCAATTAAGGAAATAGCCGATTAATCCCCCTAAATGAAACTTAAGGACACTCACCTTGAGAGCTTAGCAAGCTTACTGATATTGTGATTTAGTGATAAAAAAATTATATTCTGATTTTGATCTTAATCAAACATAATGTTAATATTTTTCTAATATAAAATTGTTTAAAAAAATAATGCTGTAAATTTACATAGTGCCATCCAGCCCCACGTAAGCAGCTTGTGATATGGGTTTATAGAAAGCTATAAAACATTTTATTGTACAAACACACTCAATCATTTTAGGCGTAATACGTCCACTACTGAACACAAGCCCCATGGATCTCCATAAGTAGTTGCCATACTCAACACATTTAGCAGGCGGGTTGGCTAGCGCAGTACGGGATGTTGATACACGGAAAGACAATTTTCAAATGCAATTTATTTATTTGTCTTTGAACCTAGGTTAACAATATATATAATGTATATACTAAAATTAGAGCCTAGATCCTGCTGATTAGTATACAAACATTTATTTTTCTATAAATTTGTTTAACATGATTAATTGAATGTGATTATATAATGTCAATATTACAAAACAGTTACGATATTATTTTACAAATAAAAAAATTAAATGTCAAGAGTTATACATTCATAAAATGGTCCTTACAGGTGTATCTTCTCTTAAGTCCGTAAATTGCCCTTAAGTACCGTTTTTGAGCTTTATATACCTTAGGATGATCAGTGGAGTTGCCCCAAAATATTAATCCGTACCTTAAAATCGACGTAAAGTGTCCATGGTAAGCCATAAGTAGGGTTTTTAAGTTGGACACTTTATTCAATTTAAAGATGGCATATGAAAATTGTTTTAATCGTGTACAGATATTGTCATCTTCAAGTTTCCAGTTTAGTTTATTGTCAATAGTTAGCCCTAAGAATTTAATAAAGTCAAATTCACTGTCTTTGGTATTATGTTCATCATCATCATCATCACTATTTCAGCCGTAAAACGTCCACTACTGAACTAAGGTCTCCCTCATGGATCTCCATGAGGGGTAGTTGCCATATTCACCACGCTTGGCAGGCGGGTTGGTGAGCGCAGTACGGTATGTTGATATACGGAAAGACGCTGCTGCCCATCTTCCGGAGGTGTCCCTTAGCAGGCTCTTACTGCATCCACGGGTAAGAGAGGAGGGGTGACATTCTACCGCCAGCACCCCACACCCCACCCCAGTATTATAATAGTTTATATTAATGTCAAGATTAGTCGTTGCTTAAAATTAATTATATATGTCTTTGATAGATTGATATTCAAATATTTAATAATTGATTTCAATGAAAAATTAATGTCAGGTTCAAAATTATGTGAATTATCATTAACAAATAAAATCATCAACGAATAGAGTCATGAAGTGATTCGTCACTTGAGGCAAGTCATTTATGTAAACAAAAAATAGGAGTGGGCCCAAGACGCTCCCTTGAGGAACACCATGCGACACTATTCTAGAGCACGATTTGTATGCGAAGCTGCTGCCAACCTTTCTGAGGTATCCCTTAGCAGGCTGTTACTGCATCCACGAGCATGCGAGGAGCGGTGACATTATAATGCCGGCACCCCACGGCAATATACCTCTACACACGCATACAAAAATACAAGATAATAGTTGTCCTTGTACATATCGACTAGATAAAGCCTTAATATTCAACTTATTAATTAGCTGTGAAGTGGGGAAGCCACGGACAAGACCGCTCTTCCAGGATCCAGTAAGAATCTGCCAAAGGATACCAACCGCTGTCAAGCTCTTCAACGACCCTTTATTGATCTAGGGGGTCTAGCAATAGGCGTGGACGTCAGTCCTTTCGCTAAGATGAAGGGTACATACATATACGACGAAAACACACACCATCCAAGAATAACACATCAGCAAATTTGTAGTAGGGGCGAACCAATTGTAAAATTGTATTCGTTTCTAGGATCGGATATAACCCTTTCAGACTCTTGAAAGTTTTGCCAATAAACTCTAACTCTTGGCAAACAAGTAGGATACCACTGTGTAAATACACAAGAAAATTATGTGCCTATTTTCTGAAGTAGCGAGACCTTAGCGGGATGTTTGATTATTTATATTCCTTTGTAGAGCCGTGTTAAGCAAAATGAATACACCAACTTTCGATCGGAAGGTCGTGGGATCGATACCGGCCGTGCATTAAAGGATTTTTCATTTTTCATGATAAAAAAAAAGATAAGCACATATCACACGTACTCTATCGGTGACGGAAAACATCGTGAGGAAATATTATTAACACATATTTAACCGGGTATTTATCGCGTTATTTACCTTTATTATTGTCAAGTCAGTCTTCCCGGGACCACGATGGGTGCAATCCTGTCGAAACGTCGGGCAATAATAAAGGTAAATAGCGCGATAAATACCCGGTTAAATATGTGTTGATAATGTGTCGTGATCACGAAAGTTTAAAAAAGACCATCGTGACGAAACCCGTGGCTTAGTCAGCTTCAGACGTATTGACGTGTTCTCTTCACTAAATAAGCCAATGTCCCAGCTACTGCAGCGTCCTGTACAGCATTAATACAAGTTGCTGATGCTGTATCATCATCATCATCTGAGCCGTAGGAGGTCCACTGCTGGACATTGTCTTCCTCATGAATCGCCAAGTACCTACTGATTATGAGGGGTTGTTGCCATAATCACCACTCATGGCAGGCCTCGTGGCAGGCGGGTGGGCGAGCGCGATACAGGATTTTGATACAAGGAAAGAAGGAAAGAAATAAAGAAAACACATTAGACAAACGACGACGAAAGACGCAGCTGTCCGTCTTCAGGAGGTACACTTTGTCAGATTCTAACTGAAATCACGGGGCAAGAGAGGAGACGCAACAGTGTACTGCTGACAACCGGCATGCTGCTGTATAAATCATCTATAATAGATGCGAAATGTCCTACTAAGTGTACAGAAGCGTGTTATCTAGTTGTTCGCTACAAACTTAGATCAAGCGAGCGACTTCTTTCAATGAATTTCCATTGCATTTGAACTTGATTTGTGACTGTATAGAAGCTGCAATCACCTGCGTTTCAATAGGCTACTATCCCTGTGTTGGTAATATCTCGCTGTGTTTAAATTTCATGAAAATTTAAAGGATGACTCACATTGGACCGTGTCGTGTCCTAGTCGAGTGTCAGCCGTAGCACAGTCAACCAATATTATCTATATCTATATTTTGTATGGACACACTCACGATATACGGAGCGGCAACGGAGTGACGGCCGAGCAATGGACAACGCTCGGAAAATTTTCTCAGGATCGGCTCATGCACGGCACGGTCTAGCGTGAGTCATCCTTTAAGGAGTTTTTAACTTTGTTATATTTATGAATTAAATTTTTATTATAACGTACTTTTGAGTTCATTATTCTAAACCTGTAAGGCTCTCTTTGCCCGCAGTATTCGTTCACCTGCTTATGATTGCCGCCAGATTAATAATTAATGATTTCTTTGATATCGTAGGCTTCATACTTGTGTGCAATTAATTTTGTCGCTCTTAATTATACTTCTGGGCGTGACTTGACTGGTACTTTTAATTTTTTTATTATTTTCAACAGCGGGGGATGTTTAAGATCTTGTTATATTTTAATGGCGTGTTCCGCTTTTTCCACTTCATCATCATCATTTCAGTCGTAAAAACGTCCACCACTGAACACAGGCCTCCCTCGTGGATGTCCATGAGGGGTAGTTGCCATACTCACCACGCTTGGCAGGCGGGTTGGCGAGCGCAGGATGGGATGTTGATACACGGAAAGACGCTGCTGCCCATCTTCCGGAGGTATCCCTTAGCCCTGCTAAGCCCTTGCCTTGCTTGCCCTTGGATGCAGTAAGAGCCTGCTCTTACTGCATCCAAGGGCAAGAGAGGAGGGGTAACATTCTACTGCCGGTACCCCACGGCAATTCCCATTTCATTTCATCAAAACCCTTGTGAGAGCCTAAGAAATCACTTTACATATTTTATTTCATTTATCCAGATTTTTCCAGAAATTGTATTTATATGTCCTTAAATATTTTAAAGTACGTGTGGACACGTACTTTTCCAGCAAAAACGCTTTTAATTAAGATTGTAAAATATTTGGACTGTCAATGCTTTTTAGGTCAATCGGAAGAGAGTTAAACAATTTTATCGACCTATAACAACCACAGAATGAAACTCATACGCAAAAAAT
The DNA here is from genome assembly GCA_963082625.1 of Pasiphila rectangulata. Taxonomy (NCBI): domain Eukaryota; kingdom Metazoa; phylum Arthropoda; class Insecta; order Lepidoptera; family Geometridae; genus Pasiphila; species Pasiphila rectangulata. Next base: position 664,322 of record OY720246.1, on the reverse strand, counting down.
AAAAAAAAAATTAAAACTTCTGACCTACTTAACCGACCTGCACAGCACAATGTAATCTTTTATTTTTTATTAGCTCCAACTTCAAGCATAAATCCAAGTTTAACTAATTAAAACAAAGTACTCTCTCCATTAAAGTAAAACACAACTACTTAGATGTTTAGCATTCGTAAAAACTTTCTCACATAAAGTAGGCATTACTGAGTAACGCCGTGGAATGGAACCTAAGTGCCTGCTGGGAATAGCCTGGGAACATTACACGAGTTATAGAAACGAACTGGGAATAGTAACTTTAAAGGTACAATTTAAATAAATAAATAAAATAAATATTGCTGGACAATTCACACAGCATCATCTAGCTTGTTTTATGGGTACTAGATTTCTAATATACTTATAACATTATACTACATAGATAGATATTTTTTTATTTTATATAGAAAAATATCTAGAACACCATGAACAAATGTCTGCAGATCATACAGACATTTGCCCCGAGGCGGAAATCGAACCCGCAACCTCTTGCGTCGCAGGCGGACCTTCGCCCGCTGCGTCCCAGCGCTCGCAACCTGCCTGCCAAGCGTAGTGAGTATCATACTCACTATGGCAACTACCCCTGATAGAGTTATGACTGTGTTCAGCAGTGAACGTTTTACGGCTAAAATGATGAAAATGAAGATAGTTATGAAATATTCAGAATGATATTATAAATTGAAAAACGTGACATTACCTTTGGTGTTGAGGATAAATAATATCAACAAAAAAATAACCGACCTAGAAGCAAATAATTTGTATGCTTATAACATTTAAGTATTTCCCTCAATTTCTCATAGATCCCATCTATCTGTTCTGGTGTGTTCAGCATCAAGATCGTTGTCACGAAGTGTCAAATCGTTTTTAGGGAGCGAAGCCCCCTTAAAACTTTTTTTGTTAGCACCGTCTTAATGAGAGAACCGTCTTATTGTGACCTCAAAAGGTCACCAAAAAATAAAAGTGTTCCAATGGCCGAAAACGTCCAAAAACCCAAAAATGCCATTTTTGACTTCGCCTTCGCCCCCTTTTCTGGTTCCCCCGTACCAATGCTTGTTAATGTATTTAGTGATTGTCTTGCAATCAGAAGGCTGATTTTATGATTTGATGACCTTTGATAGCGATGATTACGAGATTTGCGCCTGTCGCAAACCTGTCGCTAGATACGTAATCAGCCTGCCCGTCTTAGTCGCCCTAGGAGACTGCGAATGTCGAATAACACATCGATTTAATAAAAAAACCGAACAAATTAGCTGTCAACACAACGTGTTCGATGTAAATCGCGCTTTCGACTTGAGCAGTCAAGAATTTCGTAGTAAAATATTGCGCTACGTTCGCACGTTTTCTCTGTGACAAATGAAAAAGCAGAAAAGGCATTAAAGACAGGTTATTCCAGCTGCGAGGTTCTGAAGGAGTGCGCGCGAGCGCGGCCTACTGATGTTTTTTAAAAATTCGTTTCATCAGGTTTTCAGAAAAAATACCCGTTGAATATACTTTTAAACGCCGTTGCCTATTTTCTGAGATGTTTTTTGCGAGTATCACATTGATACTCTTGAGGTACAACTACAAAAATGAGCAAACACTATGCTTCCTTCATAACTTATTATTATTAGGTGAAGGGGAAAATATTGTATTTTTCTTTATTCTTTATTCTTTATTGTACACACAGTAAATATATACATTAAACTAAACTAAATGGCATGTACAAAGGACGAGCTTAACCCTAAAAAGAGTTAACCGTTAAATATTCAAAAACGTTTACTAAACTATCACATTTATATATGTTCCGATCAAAACAAAGGATATTCTATCATCATCATTCCAGCCGTAGGACGCCTTGGACATAGGCCTCCCTCATGGATTTCCAGGTATTGCGGTGGGAAGCGGCCTGTATCCACCGTTGACCTGCGGTCTTCACCAGGTCGTCTGCCCATCTTGTAAATAGACGTCCTACGCTGCGCTTACCGGCCTGTGGCCTCCATTCGAGAACCTTTCAGCCCCATCGGCCATCTGTTCTTAGAGCTACATGGCCTGCCCATTGCCACTTCAACGTGCTAATCCGTTTGGCTATGTCGGTGACTCGAAACTCGGGGCCTAGTCCTTGTGTGTGTATTCATGAGGGGTTATTGCCATACTCGCCACACTTGGCAGGCGGGTTGGAGAGCGCAGTATAATCTGTTAAAATAAACACGGCAAAATGTTCTTCACATCTTCCGAAGGTTTCCCTTAGCAGACTTTTACTGCATCCTCGGGCATGAGAGGAGGGGTAAAATTCTACTGACGGCACCCCACGGCGAAGGATATTTGATCAGTTAAAATTGAATCGAAAATTGTCCAATTCGGAATATCGTGGAAACGGAGTTACAAGCGGATCGGCAACTTCTTGACAGCATAAAACAAGAAAAACAGCTTTGTGTGCCAATTAGCTGCCTCCAGACTTCGTAAAAGAGGCCTAAAACCTCTCATCACTCAAGTATTCCAGCTACAAAACGGCGCTAACTTTAGCGGCGGCCTTGACACTCTGAATATTTGAAAAAGCACTTCGCATATCAAAAGCTCTCAGAACAAACTTGTCGGGTAGAAGTTTCGGACAGTGCACTTGCCTTGGCACTTGTTAGGCGCAGTGCCAAGTCAATTTAAAACGACAAGCGGAAATCAAACAAGCCAGTTACTCATTTGTTTCTTGTTGACCTTTGCGTCCTATTGTTAAGCAATTCATCATAGAGTAACATTCCACTGCCGGCACCCCACGGCATCTAGTGCCATGTCTAGATTTTTTATTGATTATTTTATACCTGGCCCTTATTTAACGAGGAGCCTAGTCGTGTCCTTTGAAGCACAAAAGATTATAGTGATATTCCTAGAGTACGGGTTTAAAAAGCTTTCAGCGTCCATAAAAGCTTTTAAGTAGGCTTTTGTCAACAAAATTTGCTAGACGCTCATTTTTTATGAGACAATTTATAGAGTACGAATAATTTAGACTAATAACTAAATTCTTTTAAGGTACCGTTACAATATTATCATTATCATCATTAACCTTCCTACGGCTGTGATGACACGAGCTATGGTTAAAATTAATTGTGAACCGTTAACAACGTCAACATCTAGTTACAGCGGAGTTTCTTCCCCAGTCCTTATTGCCGATAGCAGGCAATAAGGTCTTGTACGTTTATTGAATGGTACCTAACATTACTTTTATTGGCGTCCGGAGTCGATCTGCTTATGAATATTGAATGTAATACGGCAGTCGCGAGGAACGGAATACGAAAGGCGCTCTTGTTCACGCGTTGCTAAGTTTTATGGCACAGCTGGGCGGGACTAGCTAGCTCAGTACATGCTAATAACATAAATAAAAAAAAACAATAACTCTGGACACTACACACAATGCCAATCTAAGCAAAGCTTGTGCTGTGGAAACACGATGATTAATCAACATACTGTACTCCGCTCACCAACCCATCTACCAAGCATGGTGAGCAAGGCGACAACTCATGATCAGTTCATATTAATTAGCGGGAATGTTCACGTACTTGTTATTGTTGGTGGAGGCACCAACTGTTTCGACCCCTATCGAGGGCTTTTATCAGAGTGAACACGGCTCGCGACCCGTCACCTCCGCGTCCTTTCGTGTCATAATCATGATCAGTTCTTACTGACCAATAAAGGAGGCTTTTGTCCAGCAGTGGACGTCCTACGGCTGGAAAAGTCTAAGCTAAGCGACTTGACTAAGCGGCCGGTTTATAACCCACGTCCTTTGGATTGAACATCAGGAGTACATGCCACTCGACTCCTTTGGCGTAGCGGTCGAAGGTCCGCCGGCGACGCCAGAGGTTGCAGGTTCTATTGCCGCCACAAATCAAGTACAAATGCAATTGGATATCATTGAAAAAAGTTGCTTGCTCGTTCTAAGTTCGTGGCGAGCAACAGTTTTATCGCTAAAATCGATCTTTTACAGACTACCTTTGAATGGTTTTACAAATGAATGTAGAAGATTTTTACTAGTATTCTTATTATTTTAAATACGGAGTGACCTAGCCGTTCCTGCTGTCCTACATATGAGACGGTTCTTATAGCCAGTTCTGTACAGAACGTTACATTGTATTGGAAGTCTGAGTTCGTTCTCAAAGAACGTAATACAGGCTATTGCGCGGAGACAATCGGAAGCAATGAAATAAATTAACTCCATCGAGATCCATATAAATATGTATTACTTGCCATGTAACATATATAATATTATTGTCGTGGGGTGCCGGCGGTAGGATGTTAGCTATCCTCTCCTGCCCTGGATACAGCAAGAGCCTGCTAAGGGATACCTTCGGAAGATGGGCAGCAGCGTCTTTCCGTGCATCAACATCCCGCACTGCACTCGCCAACTCGCCTGCCAAGCGTGGTGAGTATGGCAACTAGTCCTCATGGAGATCCATGATGGAGGCCTGTGTTCACTAGTGGACGTTTTCCATCAAGTGTCTAAGGCAGCCTAGGAGATGGTTCGATGGATTAGGCTTACCCAATACCTATACCATCCACCTAGCTTGGTCGGCTCTTAGTCAGAGGAGAGAACAGGTCAATATATCTGAAGCTGACTAAGCCGCGGCATTCCTCACGATGTTTCCTTTACCGTTAAAGCACGTATTAAATATGAACATATATTTTTCAAGAAATAAAAATACAATACGGCTGTTGTCTGAACCCGGATGGACGATATAGTTGCCGTTTAGGGCAAGAACTGGATGCAAAAGACCCAGAGTAGAGCTAATTGGCAGTGGGTCACTGAGCAGTGGGTCACTACGAGTTGACAATGATGATGATGATCCGAACCCACGGCCTTCGGTTGTTGGGGGCAGCACATACCACTTGGTCAACACGGCTATTAAAGTATTAACAGTAAAATTTACGACCGTAGTGGCCTCAGTTGGTCTGAAAGCTAGCTGTGACTCAGTAGTTTGTGTGTTGAATCCCCGTCTGGAAACAAAATGTTTGCTTTGATGTTATAGTATTGAGTGTCGTGGAGTAAATATTGCCTCTCTTCTCTTGCCCATGGATGCGTTAAGAATCTGCCAAGGAACACCTCCGGAAGCCATATTATTTGTGTATATATTTAAGTAGGTATTTTATGTTATTAGGTCTTATTTAAGTAATTTTACTGTATCATATAATATATATTTTTTAATTATCTGTTAACTCACGTGTGTACACACTCTATTCATAGCATTTTAATATCTTCTCTCTGTACCCAAAGGTTTGCTGTAAGAAAACTCTTTCAGGGTTAAGCTCGCCTTTGTACATCACCTTTATGTATCCTTTTTTGTCTGTATGTTTTGATTTTGTGTACAATAAAGAATTTAAGAATTAAGAATTTAAGAAGCCGCGGGTGCCCGTATTTCCGTGTATCTACATCCCGAACTGCGCTCTCCAACCGGCCTGTATGGCAACAACCTCTGAGATCAAAGTGAGACCTATGTCATCCTGTGGACATCCTGTGGCTGAGATGATGAGATGAATTCTACAATCAGAGAGGTTGATCATACCCAACTCATCGACAATCTATAAATCTCTGAAACTATTTATAATGAAACTTGTAACTACCAGACGAGGCATAAAATGTAGCACGTGATTTAATTATTATTTATATGATAAATATGTAAGTTATTGTGTTGCTTTTATGTCAATAAATGAAATCTAATCAATCTAAATGTCCATCGCTAATTAAGCGGATCTGCGTAATTGCGGACTCGGAAACAGGAACTGGATTATGGACACCGCTGCAGATGATAGCTTCAACTGTATCCGTAGGTATGAAGACTGGCGGCTGTTTCACTCTCATCAGATGACCGATGGGCTGCAGCGTCTTTCCGTGTATCAACATCCCGTACTGCGCTCGCCAACCCACCTGCGAAGCGCGGTGAGGATCTTTAAATAATTATCGACTTTAAATTTTAAACTTCGAAACGATATTATGGGGTTAAAATAACATTCGAAACATTAAATTCCTTAACTTTAGAAATTTTTCCTTACTTGTGCCATATAAGCTACCAACATTGTAAATTTCAGAGTCGTGAAACTTTTGGGAGTGATCTAGTTTTTTTCCATTTTCATACAAAAAAATATCTTCGCCCTGAGGTAGAACCATGATTTTTTTTCAAGTCTTTAAGTAAGTTTTTGCCCGCAGACCTTGGTGTTTGGTATAAATTGTAAGTTGATACCTTCAGCCGTTTCGGAGAAAAAGGGTTTTAACAGACCGACAGACAGACTGCCAGACAAAATTCCCGATGTTCGGAACCCTAAAAACTGCATAAAAATCGGTCCAATAGTTTAAGAGTTATGGTGCCATAGACAGATACACAGAAAGACACCCCTCTTTTTGTGTCGGTGGTAAAAAAATCATTCTCCCGAACAGACACCGAAGAAGATGCAAAGGCCAATGATGATGATGATTTAAATACAACTAAGTAAGCAAGCAATGCGTGAAACATTCCATATTCCCGCCGTAACGGCGATATGTTAAACATTCAGGTGTTACACTCGAGTAGAGCATTTCAACGGAGACGGTAAAACGCCATGAAATTCTTTATTCGCTCGCAAAAATCTTCATATCGCCGGAATAGTGAGACATAACCCGCTACGCACGTGCGATGCTAATAAATGATGCCACGGCACACCTGCGACTCAGTAAGAACACTTTCTTACTCCTTCTATAAAGCTCCAAGCTGTAGGTCGTCCACTGCAGGACAAATAGGTCTTCATCGTGGATCTCTAAGTTTGCTCGCTTGGCAGGCGGGTTGATACACGGAAAGACGCTGTTGCCCATCTTCCTAAGCATATTCCACGGACGAGGACAAGAAAAGCGGCAACATTTTATTGCAAATATCTGCCACCGCGAGATTTCCGTGTATCAACACCCCGTACTGTGCTCGCCAACCCGCCTGCCTAGTGTAGTAATGGCAACAATCCCCTAATTATTAGTACTTGGAGATTCAGGAGAGGGCCTATGTCCAGCACTGGATGTCGTACACCTGAGATGATGATGATTGTCCGGCACCACAGAGCCTGTAGGACTCAGGAGCTTCCCTTCTCATTCCGACACCCCGGCTAAGCTGACTGCCATAAAATGTTTTCAGCAGCGCACGGTAACGGCGAGCCTCAAACGGGCGGCGCGCGAGGCGAGAGGGACTTACTGTTTATGGTGGCCACGGCTTACAGCGCCCTCTGATTAACTGCAGTTAAGGAGATGTGCTAGGATGTTATGAACAGCTTTTACAGGGTAGTGAATAATATTGCTGAAAAAGATATCCCGGCTCCATGTTTTGGGAAAAATGTGCCATGCGGTGCAGTTAGTATAATGTCAATACTCTCTTGACTGCCTCTCTTCTCTTGTTCTTCTACTGGCACAAATTAAACATAATATGCCGTGGGGTACCGGTAGAAGATTTATCCTTTCGTGCCCGTGGACGCAGTATCCCTTAGCAGGCTGCTAAGGGATACCTGCGGAAGATGGGCATCATCGTGTCGTGAATAAAGTTTTACATATGACGAATCAAACAAGTATCACCAAAAGATAAAGTTAAAGTTGCCATGGGTTGCCGGCAAATAAATGTTGTCCCTCCTCTCCTGCCCTTGGAAGGGAGTCCTCCGTAAGATAAGATGAGGAGCAGCGTTTGTCAATGTATCAACGACCCGTACTGCGCTCGCCAACCCTCTTGATAAGCATTTATGAAACATATTTCAATGACGCTCAACTCCTTTTGATCATAGCGTGATGGCATATTATCTAGCCTTATAGACTTCCTCTATAAATGGGCAATCAAACACTAAAGAATTTTTTAATTCGATTCAGAATTTGGTGAGATAAGCACGTTCAACCAAACAAACTCTTCAGTTCTATAATATTAGCATAAAAATAAAAATCTCCGTATTCAGAAACGTGCGAAATTATCCTTCAGTCCAGAAATTGTTGTTAGCAAAACTCACCCAGTGAATAATCTACGAGGTCGGTCCCATCCCACGCTGGTCACCGCGGGTCTGTCCCTTGCCGTGCGATAATCCGGCTTAGGCAACACAACGTCGTGAAGAGCGTAGACTGAACGATCGGTATTTTCACCGTAGGCAGAGCTGATGATCTAACCGTGGGGTGCTGGCAGTAGAATATTGCCCCTTCGTTCTTGTCCGTGGATGCAGTAAAAATCTACCAAGGGATACTTCCGGCAGATAGGCAAATGCGTCTTTTCATGTACTGCGCTCGCCAACCCGGCCATGCGTGGCGAGTATGGCAACAACCCCTCATGATCTTGGATTCATGAGGGAGGCCTTTGTCCAGCACTGGACATCCTACTATCTATCCCCTAGACACGCAGCAGCGTGTCCAGCCAAGTTCCAAGCAAACAGGCGACGACGCAGCAGTGTGTAATATTACCCGAACCATTTGGAGGCGCTTCTGGTCTCTTCATAACTTTAAATCTAATAAACACAGACACGTGAAAATTGGGTAGTTTCCACAACTAACAAGCTAAATATTAAAACAGTAAAAAAATCTGTGAATCAATAATGCTAGACAATTCACACAGCATCATCAAGCCCTGAGCTAAGCAGAGCTTGGGTTATTGGTTGTAGATGACTGATTACATTATACTACGTACTCGTACCTATTTACCTAATAAATTAAAAAACGAAAATAATAAGACGGTTCATATTTAATCAAAAAATCAAAATCAATAAGTGTTTATTCAATAGAGCAAAACGTACTTAGAATAGTCAATTTACATAAGAAGAGCAAGACACATTTAAATTGAATAAAGCATAATATTGAATTCGTTCGCTTCAGATAACGTTTTTCCGAGTGAGGGAAAAAAGTGATCGAGAAACCTCACTAATTCAGAACCTATGTTTATTTTTCTACAATAAATTACCACAGAGTAAATTTATCTAACAGATATTATAAATAACAAAGATATTCAATATATAGATAGGTATTTTCATTATATATGTATAGAAAAAACATCCAGAACACTCTGAACAAATGCTGTTTGAATTTTGTCAGGGTGTTTTGGATGTTTTTTCTATATATAATAAAAATATCTATCTATTATGAGGCGGAAAACGAACCTGCAACCTCTTGTGTCGCAGGCTGACCTTCGTCCGCTGCGCTACAGAGGTCGTATAAATTTAAGACCTTTTTGGAAATAAACGATTGTATTATTATTTTATAATGTTCATTTTCTAAAATACGACGGTATTTTATAAGATGACCACCTCAGGTAACATAGTAACGTCGAAGTTTACTCCGACACTTTTATATTTTTAAAGAAAATCATCTTCAAGGGATTAAACGTGAAGCAGAAAAAAAACTTTAGGTTGTTTATCGTTCAGTCTATACTCATGTTTATGTCTCAAGATATAGAACGCAGTGGCCCCTGGCTACTGATGAGTTAGGAGGGCCCATCCATAAAGGGTCTAAGGGACCAATCTACATCTTTGTTCTATCTGAAAATACTCGTTTTTACATGACATATTTGAAAACTTCCGTGACGAAGTGAAACTGTAAGCAATTGAGGTTTGATTCCAGCCGTGAAACAAATGTTTGTATGAACTGCAGATATCAGTTTCGGATCTGAGTGTTTTTCTATGTTTTATAATTGTGGATTTAAAAAATCGTTACTGTTTTTTTTATAAGTGTTCTGGTTTGTATTTGATTTACTTAGTTTTAAACTATTTTAGTTTTTATATAGTATTTTTATTAAACACTTTACGGCACTTTGCCGTGAGGTGTCGGCACTAGAATGTTACGCCTCCTCTCATGCCCGTGGATGCAGTAAGAGCCTGCTAAGGGATACCTCTGGAAGATGGGCAGCAGCGTCTTTCCGTGTAACAACATTTCGTATTGCGCTCGCCAACCCGCTTGCCAAGCATGGTGAGTATGGCAACTATCCCTCATGGATATCCATGAAGGAGGCCTGTATTTAGTAGTGGACGTTTTACGGCTTAAATGATGATGATTTTTATATACCTTCCTCACTATTGGTGCTATCCGCCACCGTCATGCGCCAGTCCGATCCATCGTTTGACCGCGACTCCATCAATGTCGTCTACTCATCTTGCTGCCCGACGACCTATTTCTATATCCTCACCTTGATCACCATTCTGTTATATCATTACTCCATCTGACATCACCACGTCTCGCCATGTGGTTTTTCTTTGATTCATTGCCTCACTTGGAAAAAAGTTATCTGTAGCGAACGAATTCAATTTCGTTCTTTATTCAACTAAAATTTATCTTATTCATAAATTGTAAATTGTCTATTCTATGCAGCTTTCACTCTATTGAATAAAAACTTATTGACATTTACTTTGTATCCCGCGTAATTTGAATTCCAAAATCCGATGACAACCTTAATTTTTTTTAATTTTAACTTGAATACGAGTTTTAATATTATTTTGTGCATGGTATTCCATAATGCGCTCTTGAACGAACAACATTGGGAGCACGAATAAATTGTGTATGCAAATTGACGCTCCCTGAATATAAAATGAGGAGAAACACTCATTACGAAAGTTATTTGCTAAAATCTTTCCATAAATGTAAGGAAAATAGCCATTTCTTAAAGAAGATGTGCTCAAAGTCGAAGGCCTAGGCTTGTATGTGTAACTTATAAGACTAAGATTCGTTTATTTCGTTATAAATTAAAATAAACAGAATAAAATAAAATAATATGAAAGAGGCGTTACTTAGCTATATTATAGTAAGATTGTAAGCTGCTACTATAACGCTGGTCTTCTGTGATGCTAAGCCAGCGCAAAGCATCTACATCCATGACATGTTCACAAAATAAAAATAATAGTATTGTAATTAACTGCACTTATATGTACACTTTTCATATATTTGACGCAACGTAGTAACGTGGACGCTTAAACTCTTCACGTATGATAAAAAAATAAATCCAGGCAAGAGCGAGTCGGACTCGCGCACCGAGGGTTCCGTGCCGTCAGACAATATTATATATGATAAAGGCGGTTTATATTTGTTGGAGAACCTTGACAGCGCCATCTCTTGTCTGATAACGGAACTTATGTAGATTTATTACACTTTCGATAATTTCTAAAAAACTACGCAAATTACAGAGTTGTTTATAATTTTCCTGTAATCTTTACTTACACTTGGGGGAACGGTTGTTTTTTCAACATTTTTATAAATAAATCGGAAACGATACATCTTATAGGAAAACTAAAAACAGTTTGTTAATGTGCAAATTATTACCTTTAATATGATACCCCACACGACCTAGTAACTTTACTTAAACATTTTGAGATCCCCTATCCGCCCCCCTGCAATTATAATAAGAATATTTTTTAGCATTTTCATATATGCTATATTAGTAAAAAAGTGTTATTTTTAACCATTTCAAATTTCAAGTCGTTGGCATCATTAGTTTTCGAGATATTCACATGTGACAGACAGACAGACAATAGATTCTATAAGGGTTCCTTTTTACCATTTTGGTCCGGAACCCTAACAAATAAAAATAGCAACATTTAAAATGCTATCCATACTTAACATTATATTTAAACAGAATGTTAATTTGTAAAATAATAAAAGTCTCAAATTAAACCTTGAAAATGTATGATTGTGATCTGTTGTTTGTAAGTAGGTAGTACAAAAGTATATTTTTAGGGATATTTTAATAAAATAAATAGATTTTATTAAGCCGTGGGGTGCGGGCAGTAGCAGAATGTTGCCTCTCTTTTCTTGCCTGTGGATGCAGTAAGAATCTGTTAAGGGATAGATAGCTCGGGAAGATAATCAGCAGCGTCTTTCTGTGTATCAACATCCCATACAGCGCTCGCCAACCGGCCTGCCAAGCGTGACGAGTATGGCAACACTCACTCATCTTGGAGGTGCATGAGAGCCCTGTGTCCCGCAGTGGATGTGGACAGTATAGTTTTACGGCTGTGATGATGATGACGATGAATAGATTTCATGATGATGTGTCTTATGTCGTTAAAGTGATGTATTTCTCTCAATTTTTCTTTTCTAAGGCATAGTTATAGTATTTTTTTTTAACTACCTACACTTAACATAAAACAAGATTTGATAGTAGTTCTTGATAGTAGAAATGTCTCTGCATGGGGCCGCGGTCGGTTCTTGTAGGGGACGTTGGAAATATCTTATCTCATAACTAGCATGCTGCCGCGAAGACAAAGGCCTTTATTCCACTTAGAGGTATTCCGGCAGGGCTTCTGTCTGCCAATTTGCTGTTGGATATACGTAGGCCTCCTATGAGGGGGTTGTAGTAATACTCACCACACTTGGCAGACGGGTTGGCGAGAGCAGTACTGGGATGTTGATACACGGACAGACGCTGTTGCCCATCTCCAGGAGGTATACCTTGGCATATCGCCCCACGGGAAGGGCTTAAGGCTATAGTTAGAGGATAGCTTAGGGATAATCGTTAAAGACGTATTTTCAACAGTAGCGCAGGATAAACACCAGTCACGCTCATTATTAGTAGACTGTCTATTCTAGGAGTCGCGTAAAACTTGAATAATTAATGTAGCTTACAAGACGAGCGCCTAGATGTGAAACTTCACAGTACCAGAAGAAATTGCAATCATCAGTTATCCGTAACTACGTATTTGCCGTGAGGTGCCGGCAGTTGAATGTTGCCCCTCTTCTCGTGCCCGTGGATGCAGTAAGAATCAAGGGATACCGAAGAAGATGGGAAGCAGTGTATTTTCGTGTATCAACATCCAGTACTGCGCTTGCCAAATGCATTATTCTAAAACAAATATTATTATCATAAAAAAGGTAATAGTAGGTCAACCTTAAAATATAGACATATGCTATCGCAGACGTTTTTTAGAACATAAAAAACTCATGTAATACATGATTGCTGCGTAACTTTAATAGTTTACGCAACGCACGCAATGGAAGCTCTCTAGAGGAATAAATTTTCCCTGTTTATGCAACATTTTTTAAAGATTATCCTTTTTGGTCAAAGCGTGATGTTATTATAGCCTTTCTCAATAGTTGGACTATCCACCGAAAAAATATTTCAATTCGGACCAGTAGTTCCTCAGATGAACGCGTTCAACTAAACAAACAAACTCTTCAGCTTTAAAATATTAGATATGAGCCCCTATGCGGCTTGCCAGACCAAACTTGCATAAATGGTACCGTGTGGAAAACCTGACACACAGCACCAAAATAAAATAAATAATGCTGGAAAATTAACACCATCTAGCCCCAAGCTAAGCAGAGCTTGTGTTATGGGTACTAGATGACTGATATACTACATAGATATTACATAGATACACCCACCCTGAACGAATATCTGCAGATCGTACAGACATTTGTCCCGATGCGGAAATCGGACCTACAACCTCCCACGTCGCAGGTCTCAACCTTCGCCCGCATCGCCACAGTGGTCGTCAAATACTATTAAAATGAGTTACATTTCTTTAACTTAGTATTCTAGTACTTTCGGTGACCGGTTAGTTCGGCAGAAAGCTCGTGAATACCAAACTAAGGCAGTAAGAGGATTACGGTAAGAACGTACCTATACTGAATTAATTAAGTAAGTATTGTTTATCGGCGAGCTACTCGTTACAAAGCTGCTTATTTCATGATGTATCATATGATAAACCTTTACCTATCAAGATTATCTGACTGATCTCCGTCAAACGTAACGTAAGACAAATGAAAGAAAACGAAATAATGACTATTATATAGTCCGCTAGCCTTTATCTAATGATCGCTTAAAACACTCAAATATTTCGACACGTGTTTGGCCATGTCCACAAGGCACCTTTAGGAGAAAGAATTTTAACAATAAGATTGATTTGACTGCTTAATTTATGCCTCTATCATGCATCTCCATGATGATCATTGGAAGCATACAAAAGAGGCATGTTCTTATCATGAAACTCGCGTGCCTCATCCCAAGTTCAAGACGTCAGACGGTCGCGCAGCTGGTTCAGACATGCAAAGCCTCTGGGGAGCAATTCTCGTGCATATTCAAGTGATAAACGCTCAAGATTCATCATCATCATTTCGCCGTAAAACAACCACTACTGAACAGGCCTCCCTCATGGATCTCCATGAGGGGTAGTTTCCATACTCACTACGGTTGGCAGGCGGGTTGGCCAGTGCAGTACGGGATGTTGATAAACGGAAAGATGCTGCTCTTCCGGAGGTATACATTAGTAGGCTACTACTGCATCCACGGGCAAGGGAGGAGGGGACATTCTACTGCTGGTACCTCATGGAAAATCCATAAATTTTACAAAAACTCTCAAACCTGTATTGATAAGAACTATCTGCATTCACGTTATCTCACGATAGATAAATGTATATCTATTGCAAACAGATCGTGACGCATCGACTGGTAAAGGGCGGCTGTCAACTTTATAAGTGATGTGACAACTTCGGAGTAGACACTGAGAAGCGGGTGCCGGCAGTAGAATATCACCCCTCCTCTCATGCCCGTGGATGCAGTAAAAATCTGCTAAGGAATATTTTCGGAAGATAAGCAGCAGTGTCTTCCTGTGTATTAACATCCCGTACTGCGCTTGCCAACCCGCCTGCCAAGCGTGGTGAGTATGGCAACAACCCCTCATGATCACTACTTGGATCTCTTAGTACATGAGAGAGGCCTATGCCCAGCAGTGGATGTCTTGAGAGACGGCTGTGACAATGACTGAGAAGTGAGATGAGGCTAAGTATCCGGAAAATCACGATTCTCGAGAATTACAGCCACCCTGGGGACTAGACAAAGCGTCGCACCTCACACACGCAACAATTAAATTACGTACAGCCGCGAACTTCTGCCGTTAGGGCGCTGTAATGGATTCTTTATGGGACTGTACTAATCCGCTGAATTGGTAATGCAGGAGCGATGTGTAGCCGCTCGCTGTGCGGCGGGACGGGCAGACATATTTTCACTTGGAAAATGTTTTTATTTATTTATAAAAGGAACTGGTCGAGGGTAGTGGCTCAGAATCGAGATGCATGGAGGGAATCGGGGGAGGCTTTTGCCCAGCAGTGGGATCAGATGGGCTTGTAATAATTATAATAAAAGGAACGCCAATAGTATAAAATATATACAACTTGTATAATAACATGTATACGAAGCTGAAAGGGGGGATTATGACCATCCCAAAGAACAAGTTTTGTTGTACGACTTTTCAGGATCCAGTGATTTTAATTTAAGAAATTACCACGAAAGTTTTAACTTCAACAGCTGATAACAGATAATGACAACCTAAAAGCAAGCTGATTCTTGACAGAGTCATTGACCTCCGCGAAGAGTTGCCGTACAGGTACTAATAAAAATACCTATAACCAAAAATTGTTCTTTTTATTAACAAGTAAAAAAAATTAATAATCCGATTATGATGTCAGGATCATTTTCACATCACACCATCTTATAAAATTATTAAAATATAAAAATAAACGAATTTCTGATTTTTTTTCTTTCTAAAACTACTTGTTTTCATGGGCTGAAACCCCCCCCTTTCGGGTTAGTGCACAAGTTATAATACACGTTGTATTAACAAATTCAAATTTATATAGAGGTAGGTATGCCACAACATTCGAGTGCTTTTAATGTTGTCCTTATTTATCGCCTAATTACCTTTGTTTTACTGCATATGTGGCTCAGTTGATTCGCAGGAGGGTTCGATTCCCGACACGGGACAAATGTTTTGTAATAATAATTTAATTCATTTATTCAGACAACAGGGTCTATGTGATTAGTATCAGACTTAAATTAGGTAATAGACAAGATGGCTGTGTATGAAAATCAAAATTCTACAGTGGATTAAAATTTACCATTTACAGCTATGATCGCGAGATTTACGCCTGTTGCAAACCTGTCGCGAGATACGTAATCAGCCTGCCGGTTCAAGTTTCCTAAGATACAGTTGAAAACTAATTCGACACGGCATAGGAGTTGAGGTGTGAAATGAGCTATCTGGAGGCTCAACTACACGAAAACTTTATAATTTGAAAAAACTTTTCCTATACCTGGAAATACTCGGCGTTGTAGACTTTGGAAGATCCCATTAATTTGTGTGAGCTCGTGTCGATTGAGGCTATGCTGTGCCAAGTCAATCTTGCTAATCAAAACTCTTGAGTCTTGCCAAGACGGTCTTTGCAATACCCTTGATGCCGTAAAAGTAAAATCAAAAGATTTCAATCAAGACATTTCTGCTTCATTTATTTTCTTACTATTTGTTTGTTTAACCTATCGAGAATAAAAAAATAATAAGATTTTGAAAATGTAGAAAAAATAGGACAGCCGACAACAAGGATAAAATACACACAAGTTTAAAAATATCTGCAATCGTGTCAACATTAATCCGCTGCAATAATTCAACTCAATCTCCTGGGTTGAACATCCACTATGCCAAGAAAGTTTTTAAAAACCATTCACCTAGTTGAACTTCTTCAGTTTCCCAGCTTTGTCCGCTTGAGTTTCATCAACACTTGGAAAAAAAAGTTTTCGGAAGCGAACGAATTCAATTATGTGCTTTATTTAATTTAAATGTTTTTTGTTCTCATTTTGTTAACTGACTATTTTAAGTAGCGTTTTGCTCTATTGAATAAACACTTATTAATTTGGATTTTGATTTTGAACACTTTTGCTCTCTGAAACGGGAAATATTTAACAAAAAGTTTCGGCACTTGTAACAACATTTCGTGAAGATTATAGAGATTATCAACTGAGAAATCAAACCCAAATATTTCGTATTTCATTTATTTTGCTTAACATGTTCATATTTTATATAGCTTAGATCTTAAATAGCCTTAAGTAAGTACATGCAAGGGCACTGCAAATGTGTTTGGGCCTATCTTAACAATAATATAAAATAAATCGTCAAATTCTAAAAGTATTTAAAAACAATTATGAATCGTCAAATTCTAAAAGTATTAAAAAACAATTATGAATAAGCAAATATAATTACGAGAATAAGATTAAAATAAAAATGTCAAATATTTCATACAATAGAAAAATTCTAAAATAGTATAGTAAATAAAAATTAAAAGGCAGTTAAATAAAATTACAAAAGGTGAATAAGAATTCACAAAAATATAGTATCTAAAGTCAACAAAATGTTTTTAACTTAAATATAACTTTATAAGTCACGTTATTTTTCACAGTCAGACTTAGAAGGAGGTTAGATCGTTTTGTCTGTAAATGTCTCGCAAATGACTTCATTTTATCCGTGATCATGACGTGTAAAACTACGTCGAAATATCGGGAAACTCAAAAAGACTCAAATCATGGTATATATCCCGTTAATATTGCATATAATAAATACACAAGCTTAAAACTATCTGCACAACTTGCACAAATTATAACTCACTAACAGCTTTTAGCTTTTAACTTTTTTCTTAGTGACGATTTGAAAAGTAAACACTTTTCAAACTATAATCTGACTTAGAATATAGACTATATTATTGCTTAACATCAGGCAAGATGTGGTTAAAGGCAAGCCTATACGAAATAAAAAAAATCTATAAGATTTGACTAATTATTTTGTTATGGCAAATTGTAATCTAGGGACATGTATAATATCAATTTTGAATATTAAGTTATTTGTATTTTAATATTTTGTATGCCTTCACAGGTCAGAATATTAATGGAACTTAACTATTATGTATGATCATTGTAAGCCTTTATTCTGACAAATAAATGAATTTAAATTAAATTATAGCTTTCAGCTTGTCCACCGTCTAAATTACGCAACATTTTTAAAAAAATAAAAATGTCGAACAAAAAGTTTTAGTAACAACGTAATTTATCGCCGGAGATTATCGCAAGCCCAAAAAACTTAAAAAGTCACACTCAATCCCAACACAATTTTTATATGTTAGCGGAGTTTGCAAACTCTGAGTTTTTTTGCTCTGGTACCTTTTAATAAACTCCTTACCTATAAAAAAAAGATAAAAAAATATATATAAATAAATTAAAATAAATAATAAAATAAAATAAATAATTAATTTATCTGAAATAAATATAATAATTAATTCATTCATTCATAAACGCTGTTTAAATTAATCTGCGGTTTTATATACTTTCATACGAATTACTAATCTAGAGGTATATATATAATATATATTTTATCATTAATATAGAAAAGACTAAACTCATACAATTTCATACACCTAAAAGTAAACACCTTAATCTTAAAGTATCTCATGAAGGGCACACTATTGATGACATTCCCTGTATTAAATTCTTGGGAATTTTTATAGATAGAATGTGTACTTGGAAGCAACATATAGATCATGTCTGCTCAAAATTAAATAGCTTTGTATATCCCCTACGGCGAATCACACAGACTGTTTCCCAAAAAGCTGCTATAACAGCATATTATGGCTATATAAACTCACTGTTGCGGTACGGAATTCTGATCTGGGGCAGATGCGTCAACGTAGAACAGGCATTTATTATGCAAAAGAGATGTATAAGAGCCATTTTCGGGCTGAAAATTACAGACTCATGCCGACCCTATTTTAAACAATTTAAGATTTTAACTTTAACTAGCTTATATATATTAGACATTAGTGTATTCGTATTTAATAATAGACAAAAGTTTCAACTAGCTCATTCAGCTAGAAGCTGCAGTGTTCGATCAAAATATAAAAATAAATTATTTAGACCTCCTACTAGACTGACATTATCCTCAAACAACAGTTTTATAATGGCAATTAAAGTTTATAATAAAATACCAGATAATATGAAAGAAATGACATTTCCTAAATTTAAATACCATTTGACGAAATGGCTTGTTGATAAATGTTTCTACAGCATACATGAATTTTTGGACTATAAAATATAATTAATTTAATAATATTATTATAATTTATTACTTGATTATTGAATTGTTTATATTGAATTAATTATTGAATGAATATATTGTATTTTTATCATTGTTCATTTTACTATTTCGAGTGATTAAATTAAATTTATCTAATTAAGAAGTGAATATAATAATAAGTAAATTATTGGATTATTAGTGCATATTCATACGCCTGTAAAGGCAAGTTTCGGCAGAATGTTTATAACTTTAAGATCTTATTGTATACACCTGAAATCTTTGAATAAATGATTATTATGATTATGAATTATACATATAACTCTTCCGTTACTGACTGAGTGAATGACAGACAACGCACAGCCTAAACCACTGGACCTAGAGACTTGAAATTTGGCACATATACATATACCTGGAGTATCCTAGAGGTGCACCAAAAGGAGGGATTTTTCGAAATTCTCACGGGAACGGGAACTACGCGGGTGAAACTGAGGTGTGCGGCTAGTTAGTTATAAAACACGAGCTTCATAAACTAAACACTGATTAGATTTTCGAGATGAATGTTTGCATTAATAGCGAGACACAAACTGAACGCTGCAATAAATAAATCTCGTACGTTGATCACCCACTACGTCAGGAAGATTTTAATAAATACAAAATAAAAAGCCTTTTTTATTTCTCACAACAAAAATAAGTATTTTTTTTATTATCTTGGTTTTTTACATTATATGCAATATTCACAGGATATTTACCATTATTAGAGTCTTTTTTTCGTAATATTGGGAAACTCAAAAATACTCAAATCATAGTAAATATCCCGTAGATATTGCATATAATGATAGAATGACGGTTATAAAAAAAACTTTTCTCTCGTTAATTTTCTACGACTCTGTCCACCGCTCGATTTTCGCACCCTCCACCATCTGAAAAGAAAAATATCCAACAAAAACTTTATGTAACAACATAATTTATCGCCGGAGAAATCAAACCCCAATAACATAAAAAGTCACACGCAATCCCAACACACTGTTATAAGTTAGCGGAGTTTGCTAACTCTGCAAGTTTTTGCTGCGGAACTTTATAATAAGGGGAATTTGAACGTTCTGGAAAGTTTTAACTTTCCACAAGATGCGGTCAGTTTTCCTGAGGCGGTTAAGTGGGCTCGAGAAGTATGTAGATGATCATTATCATGAACCGGTAGACGTGTATTTGCGACAACGGTTGTATAACCTGGCTCAAAAACGATAAATTCTACAAATATTGTCAAAATATCTCTAAAAAAAAACTTTCTGCATTCACGTAATCCCACGATAAACAAATGTCTATTACAAATCGATCGTGATGCATCGACTGGTAGGTAAGGAGCGACTATCGAGATTATTAAAATATGGGATTATCGGGTATTTATCGCGTAATTACCTTTATTTTATTTTATTCCCGACGTTTCGACCGGATTGCACCTGGTCGTAGTCGCGGGGTACATATAAATACTCGATAATCCCATATTTTAATAATGTGTTGTGATCGCGAAAGTTTAAAAAAGACTATCGAGATCATAGTAGATCATAGAGCTTAAGCTTATTCAAATCAGGTTCTAAGTCGGATCCCACTAACTTTAGGCCGATATCAGTACTGCCGACATTTAGTAAAATTTTTGAAAAGCTTATTTTAAATCAGCTATCTAAGCACTTTAACGACAACAAGTTGCTTCACTGCAAGCAATTTGGCTTTACACGCGGTCGTTCCACTACTGATGCCGGTATAGAGTTAATCTCGCATATCTATGATGCTTGGGAGAAGTCGCAAGACGCTATAGGTGTTTTTTGCGACCTTTCAAAAGCATTTGACTGTGTACACCATGAAACATTGATCGGGAAATTGCGCCACTATGGTGTTAGAGATATCTCTTTAGATCTACTTAATTCTTATCTCAGTAACAGGATACAAAGAGTTGATGTTAATGGAAAACGTTCTTCGGGATCTGTAGTTACAATGGGTGTACCGCAGGGATCAATTCTTGGGCCTTTTCTATTTTTAATTTACATTAATGATCTACCTCATCTTGTCAAAAACAATCATGAGATTGTATTGTTTGCTGATGACACTTCACTTTTGTTCAAAATGAAACGACGTACCACCGATTATGACGAGGTGAATAATGCAATCTCAGAAGTTGTTAATTGGTTTAATGTCAATAACCTATTACTTAATGAAAATAAAACAAAATGCATTAGATTTACTCTCCCGAATGTAAAACAGGCTGATGCCAACATTAAATTGAAAGGTGAAAGTTTAAACCTTGTAGAAAAAACTGTATTTTTAGGCATAACTTTGGACAATAAGCTTCAATGGGGCCCGCATATAGAACAACTATCGGGTAGGCTTAGTTCTGCAGCATATGCAGTCAAAAAAATCCGCCTTCTTACAGACGTAGATACCGCTAGACTTGTTTACTTCAGCTATTTCCACAGCATTATGTCTTATGGCTTACTGCTGTGGGGATGTGCTGCAGATATAGACACCGTATTTGTGCTGCAGAAGAGGGCTATTCGTTCTATCTACAATATGGGTCCCAGAGAATCACTTCGCACTAAATTTAAAGAAATAAATATAATGACAGTAGCTTGTCAATATATTTATGAGAACCTGTTGTACACCCATAAAAATATTGCTTCGTTTAAGAAAAACAGCGACAATCACAATGTAAATACAAGAAATAAGAATAAACTCGCTGTGCCCACTACTAGGCTCCATAAGGTAAAAAAATCTTTTAAAGGGCAATGTATACGCTTCTACAACAAACTCCCAAGTGAGTTGCAGAAGTTATCATTAAATAAATTCAAAAACATTATTAAACGCAATCTGTGCGATAAAGCTTATTATAAAATATCAGATTACCTAGAGGACAAAACCACTTGGGACGGAATCTGCTCCAACTCCGTCAAACGTAGCATAAGACAAAATCAAATTGTTAAATGATGACTATAACGACCGAGTTAGGTTCTTCTGTTCACTTCTTTTCCTAACTCGCGTGTCATCTGAAGTGAACAGGTTCAATTATGTGCTTTATTCTATTTATTTGTGTTGTTTTATTTTGTAAGTTGTGACGCGTCAATAAGGTCCATGCGGCCGCACTGAATAAAGTATTTTTTGAATTTGAATTTGAATTTGAATTTGAATAAGAGTGATGTGATAAGTTCGATAAGCTCTTTTTTGAGCATTTGTTAAAATATGTGGTTGTTACAGCAAAAACAATAATGTATTATTTTCCTCAGTACAGGCTGAGCCTAGTGAGGAAGCCGACAATAACCTTACCTAGCTTATAAGTGTATAACATTTTTTTATCCACAACTGTATACCTATTCTATGCTCTTTAACTTGTGTTTTTAGTAATATTGTGTTAACTACCTACATTGTTTTTGCTGTAAATAATTTTTCATTTTTTGTTTCATTTTCATTGATGACCCGGACAACAAGAAAAGGAAAACTAGTTTGAGAAACTAAAACCGGATCCTCCCTTTCGTTGTATTCTCTGGATATTTGCTGCCAAATTTAAAGGGGTAGAAGCGCCTTAA
The DNA here is from genome assembly GCA_963082625.1 of Pasiphila rectangulata. NCBI lineage: Eukaryota > Metazoa > Arthropoda > Insecta > Lepidoptera > Geometridae > Pasiphila > Pasiphila rectangulata. The sequence continues at coordinate 641,910 of OY720246.1, read as the reverse complement.
GTTCAGAACAAGTAAAAAAATGAGAACATGCTTTACAAAAAGTTTTAATTGCGTTTTGCAGATTAAAAACATATTGTAGGTACATTATAAGACCCTATTTAAGTATAACCAATTTAATTGCTCGAAAAATGTAGGCGTCCTTGACATGGTTTTTTGAATAAATCTTTAATGTTAGATTACCTATAAGTCACAGAATAGCAGTAGGCGTCAACGATTTAAAGCTGTTTGGTGAACGTCGAAAATTCATTAAGAGGAACAAATTGGGCTTCAATCACATTCGTTTATTGTACCGTTTGTTAGACGAAGACTAAGGCTTTAACAGAATAATTAGTAGTTAACAGATACAACTTGAAGTAGCCCAATAACCCCACGACGCGAGGAAAGCCACGGCCAGCTAGTATTGGAGTGAAAAATGACTCAATACGTATCCTCCGTCATTTCATTTATTTACGTTAAAATCTCAGTAACCGTGTCTTTCCCCTCCGTTTCCACGAACAAATATAACGAAGTGAAAACTTTTTAATGCGACGTGGTAAAATCCCCCATAATTCGGGTAGCAGGTAAGGTAATCCGAATTACGTAAAAACTCAAACAACGTTATTCCGACTCGATTGCGCGGGACTCAAATAAATTAAATTCCGCTTAAATGCAAACAGGATTCGGTAAACAGGACGGATGTAGCGAAAAAACGACGAACTCGATGTAATTGACTGTAAATATTAGATGGCAGTTCTGTGGCCACGGGAACGGCGGGAACCTTAAGCGATAATACTCACGCTTAAACTTTTTACTATTTAAAGTATCCGACAGAATGGTGGTCCCACAAAGGGTATAGATCACCAGGCAGAGCACCAGCCAGGTGGTCAGATGACATTTTCAGAGTAGCGGGAAGCCAATGGATGCAGTTGGCGCAGGGTCGGAAAGAATGGCGTGACAAAGAGAAGGCCTATACCCAGCAGTGGGTGAATAGATAAATAGATAGATAGATACGCCTTTACGACAAGCGGAAGGCTCCACTAATGTTAGGAGGTAACCTATTAGTTCCGTCAGCGGTAACAGTCAATTTCCTTGTCTTATGGTTTGATAAGGCACTAAACCTAACTAAAACTATCTTCAAGCACTTCTGGCATTAAGGTAGTTTTAGTTATGTTTAGTACCAATCCTCTCACGAAGCCACCCGTGCAGCAAAAAGTCTTTGGTACTTACGGTTTACGGCTTACTTAAGGTTCGTCCTGTACACACACACAATGGTTATAATCGTTAGTCCAGAAGGTAAACCGCTGATACATCACAGTATTGTCCGACAGATAGATTCGTTAGCTCGACATTGTCAATACACTTGTGATCGTTGTTTACATAGATACAAGAGCCGTCACGATTTATAACTTTCCTACAGAACGATGACATCATTCTGTAGCCGTCAATGTGCACACTTTTATTAAAGCACATCACATTAATTTCATACAACTAATTAGTTACACTTCTATACGTTGTGTCTTTTTATCAATCGATTGTATGTTTTGATGGCAAATAACTAAGTTGTTTACTGTAGTATGTAACTGCTGACATAATTTGAATTATGAATTATTAATTGCTGCGATAACCTCAGCCGCCGGTCGGTTTTCTATGTTTGACGTGTTGTTGTTGTCGCCCCGCCATTGACGAGGCCGGGCGCGAAACCATTCCGATATTCGCAAGCCTTGTGGCCACGAAGTTGACGTGCTTAATAAATCGTACATGCTTTCGGGCATGCCAATTACGAAATATGAAAAACGATCAGTACTAATTTGGCGTTTTTCCACAAAATATTCCAAACTTGAAGCAATTTTATTTACATATTTTAATATGATTTCCGTTGTAGTTTTGGGTCGAAGGGCCCACGCTTGAATGTATTTAACTTTTTCGACTGTTTGTAAGTCGTCGTCAGCCTTGCCCGCTCCGCTGATAATAATTTTTCGCTTGGGCAGTCGTTTGTACGTCACAGGTTCCATTCGTTTTGAGCTTAATCAGGTAGCGTATGCATAACCGCATGTGTTGTGGCCACACAATCATCAGAAGTGTCAAATTTTTGTCGGGTTCGTTTCAACCGTTCGTTGTCGGCTTGCGTCGAAAGTTTGCTCGGAAGGGACGCCCTCAGCTTGGCAGCGCTTGAAGCAGTTTTCTTAGCAGCTCCGGCGTAGTTGCTTGCTAAGGCGACGGCAGCCGCCGCTTTCACGCGCGCTGGGCGCGCAGAGCGTTGTTGCAACGTTGTAGGCGCTGCGGGTAGCAGGGACATCGGAATCGTTGACACTTGTTTGGTGATGTTACCTTCAACAGCTGATTTCAACTATACAATCACCTGCGTTGACACTTATAATTGAATTTTGCTCTGCAATTTTCACTTCCAGGTTGGAAATTTTATCACTCAACCCAATCACGAGTTTTGTAATATCGCGTATGACAGTGTCGGCAAGTTTTTGTGCCATATTTTATTTTAAAATCGAAAATTAACAAATGAGACACAGAGAAAAGATTCACGTCTGCAAAGTAGGCTACTCCCCCACTACTGACGGAGCTAATAATAATTATGTAGTGTATAAAGATTTTTTTCCCATTTTCCTACCAAACAAGTAATTTTTAAAATGCCATTGAACATTTTATAAAAGTAATTACTCGTAAAAAGTTAAATTATATTGCTCTTATATTAAAACTAGCTGTCCCGGCGAACTTCGTATCGCACTACTACAACCACTTCTTACAACTTTCCCTACAACTTCCCTACAACTTTCCCTACAACTACGCTACAACTAACGCTGAAACATGTGTTTAATAATTTCGGTAGTTATATTAATATTTGTGTGAAATTTCACGTAAATCAAATGAAAAAAAAAATCCCAACAAATTTTCATCCCCTATATTTTCACTAAGGCGATTTTTGAGGAATTCCGATACACATAGTCATTTTAAATTCAAATATACATGCAAAATTTAAAGTTTATAAAGTGAAAAATAACGATTTTTCCATACAAACTCTCATCCCCAATCTATTTTAACCCTTTCTGATTTAATTTACGTAACGAAAAGTACCTCCCCACCATTTTTTATCGAAATCGATTCAGCCGTTCTTGATCGTTTCTCGTTATAAAATAGTATAACTAACATGACTTTCTTTTAATATAGATTAATATTTATTATCATTGATTAAGTCCATTTGTGCATGATAGTCTCATAAAATTTTTTAACATGATAAAGTTTTGTTTTGTTTGTCGCCGTGGGGTGCCAGCAATATAATGTTACCCCTCCTTTCATGCCCGTGGACGCAGTAAGATCCTGATAAGGGATACCTCCGGAAGATGGGCAGCAGCGTCTATCCGTGTATCAAAATCCCGTACTACGCTCGCCAACCTGCCTGCCAAGCGTGGTGAGTATGGCAACTACCCCTCATGGAGATCCATGAGGGAGGCCTGTGTTCAGTAGTGAACGTTTTACGGCCGAAATGATGATGAAATTGTTTTACTAACATATTTTTCCTTTTTATATCATAAACTTAATAAATTCAATTATCTTCGGACAGAAAATAATTTGATCCCCCATATATTAAAATGTCATCACGAAGATCGATTTGCATTGCATTTAAAACTTAACGAGATACACTCGTTATGTTTTTAATTTCAAGCAAAGGCTGTTGTTTTGCGATTCTTGCTTGGTTCAATTTCTGGGTGTGAGGAGCGTATTTTAAAACCAGCATTAGTAGGGGGGGTACCAGAAGAGGGGGCAAATGTTTCCGAACCTTTGGTGACCTTTTGATGTCACAATTACTCCGGTCCCTGTGACCTGTGAGGTTTCATGTAAATCGGTCAACGCGTTCGGTTGCAATTGTGTCATGCACAGACAGACAGCGCTATGCATAATTTGCCCCTAAAATAATTGAATGCAGTTTTGTTTTTCGTCAAAAGTATAAGTGAAATTTGCTATCTACGCAAATATATTTTTTAGAGAACTTAAAAAAGCCAGATAAAAAAATCTAATTAAAGAATTCCACCCTGTAGGTATATTTTTCGTGTTTAAGTTATAGAGCCAGGAATAGAAAATGGTTAAGAGTTGTATCGTGAATCCCCGTGAACGTCAGCTACGGTTCCGTAGGTGAGTTAAGCAGCAGAAGCCCCCAAACATTTAGAAAAAATCCATTTACTCCTGATTTAAACTTTGTCATATTTATAGTGAACCTAATATCTTAAAGAACAAAAAAGTAAGCTGACTCTGTGGTAAATTTTACCACAGAGTCAGCTTACTTTTTTGTAAATGTTTGGGGGCTTCTGCTGCTTAACTCACCTATGGAACCGTAGCTGACGTTCACGGGGATTCACGATACAACTCTTAACCATTTTCTATTCCTGGCTCGCGGGGTAAATCTGTCCAATTAATGATTTGTCCAAATTAGGATTAATTCTTTTGTATTTGTTAATAATAAACCTGTGGTAAACGTAAAAACACACACACTATCTTCTAACTTCAAAATCTCCGGGTACCTACGGAACCCTTCACAGCGCTTGGCCCGACATGCACCTGACATAATTTATTTAATTTTATCTTGAATCCATTAAGCTGGCGAGTTTCATGGCCCCAGCTTAAAAGTGCCAGCTCTGTTAAACGTTCACTTCTCATTTGAACTCATAACTCAAATAATTTAACACAAATTCAGCGAATTACGTCTCAAAGTATGTGAACAATTAATTAATAACCTTCCCTTAAGTTTGCCTCCGGGCAAATGTACTTTCTTAACTTTGAGAGCTATGTTTGAGTAACTCCTCGCTGTTTACAAATGCTGCAACGTTTATCTTTGTTTAAGCTAGAATATTTAATATTAAAGAAGTTTAAAACAATGTCCTTTTGTATGATTATACAAAGCAGAAAGAGACGGTTATTATTGTTATTTCTATTGTTATTTTTGATTTTAATTTAATTTTTATTAGTCGTATTGTTTAAATTTTTAAATATATAATAGCCATTATTTTATAAATTTAAGAAAAATTGTAATATTGCACATCCATTATGGGTAAATTACATTGAAACAATTATAAATGTGAGATCTTTATACATGTAATTACGCAATAAATATACTTTGACTTTGACGGTTACGAGAGGAAATAGTAACTATTATCTCTATGCCTAATAAACTCATCATCATTTCAGCCGTAGGACGTCCACTGCTGAACATAGGCATCCTCCATGAACCTCCAGGTATTGCAGCTGGAAGCGGGCTGCATTCACCGCCGACCTGCAGATCTTACCAGGTCGTCCGCCCATCTAGTTGGTGGACGTACTACGCTGCGCTTGCCGGTCAGTGGTCTCCATTCGAGCACCTTTCGACCCCATCGGCCATCTGTTCTTCGGGCTACATGGCATGCCTATTGCCATTTCAACGTGCTAATCCGTTTGGCTATGTCGGTGATCCGAGTTATTCTACGTATCTCTTCATTTCTGATTCGATCCCGTAGAGAAACCCCGAGCATAGCTCTTATACATCGAGGACATACCCAATAGAGAGGTGACATTTATTTTGTCTAATCAACAATTCCGCCAAAAGTACACAGGTTGGCTGTTGGCCCTGTACTGTCAAAGGCGAGAAACGGTTATCATTGTATAGTGCAAAGCACTAATGTGTTTCGGAATTCTTATGACTCGATGCCACGGACAAGAGAGAAAGGGCAATATTCTACTTCCACCATTCCCCAGCATGATAAACCAATTACAACGACCAACGACTGAATGGTCTTAAATATATTTAAAGACCATTCACTCGTTGTTTCGAGACAAAGTTGAATCGCTTTATTCCCAGAAAATTAAGAGGGGTTAGTTCGGTTCAGCTGTGCGGAGATATTGGAATTCCTGCCAAATCATCTATAACGTCAATTTGATTCTCGAAGCACGGTACAGTACGCACACAGTATTTAAGCTCACTGAATCTTATAATATTATTACATTAATATTGCTGAACAGTTTGCACAGTTTCACCTAGCTCCGAGCTAAGCAGAGCCCGTGTTATGGGTACTAGATGTCTGATACACTTAATACATCATACTACATAAATAGTTTTTTTAATACTGAATTGAAATTATAGTGGCTTGACATCATTTAATAAACATAATACGGCTTACAGCACGTACCTAACTTATTATCATCTTGCTGACGTTTCGTAGACCATTTAGAGGCCCTTCTTCATGAGCACCGCTTGAGCGCGGCGTTCGGCACGGATCCCGCGGCTGGACATAGCCGCCGGCGCTGGTGGTGGGGGGATCCCCCTGCTAAATCTTCATCACTTGTTTTATCTATCGGTGGCGTCACCACAGATTTTTTAGACTTTTTAGACTAGAAAAAGCGCGCGTCTTCGGTCGCGTGTGTGATGTTAGGGTCCCAAGCGTGGAGTGTCGGTCGCAGATTGACGGCTCGCCCCCGGCCACGCTTCCCCGCGCATCGGTCGCATCCTTGTAGTGATGTGCCAGTGCAGCCGTGCAGCGAATTCGCGTGGCGACGCAAGGCGGCGATTTGTCTCCGACAAGATAATGAAACTGTCTTTACTGTTTGATACTGGTACACTGTGCCTGTGCAAAAGGGGGAGGTCGAGGATTAATAAAACTCTCATAAGCTGATCAATCTTTTTTCAATCAGTGTAAAATGTACAGGATTCTGTTGTTATTAAATCAGTCTTTATTTCATTCCGCCTTTTATAAGCTTGAAGATTAAACAATTGAGTCGACAAGCTTTTAACCGAAACCCAATTTATTTCTGTATAGGAACTCTCACAATACTACTTTTACTTATTACCTACCTCTGTATCTGATTTAGATGTTCAGTTCATCATCATCACTTCAGTCGTAAAACGTCCACTACTAAACACAGGCCTCCCTCATGGATGAGGGGTAGTTGTTGTCACCACGCTTGGCACGTCATGACCGTGGATGCAGTAAGAGCCTGCTAAGGGATACCTGCGGAAGATGGGCAGCAGCGTCTTTCTGTGTAGCAGCATCTCGTACTGCGCTCACTAACCCGCCTGCCAAGCGTGATGAGTATGGCAACTACAGTGGACGTCCTACGGCCGAGATGATGAAGACTGTAATAAAAGATAGGTTAAGTGTATTTAGACCAAGTACTGTGGCCGTGGGGTACCGGCAGTAGAATGTTACCCCTCCTCTCATGCCCGTAGAAGCAGTAAGAGCCTGCTAAGGGATACCTCCGGAAGATGGGCAGCAGCGTCTTGCCGCGTATCAACATCCCGCACTGCGCTCGCCAACCCGCCTGCCAAGCGTGGAGTATGGCAACTACCCCTCATGAAGATCCATGAGGGAGGCCTGTGTTCAGTAGTGGACGTCGTATGGCTGAAATGATGATGATGATGAGACCAAGTACCCCTAAATAAACGAGTAAAAAGTTCTTATTTCGTTCCACAGTTCGAAAGCCGGGCGTTCAACAGCAGCGGAGTGATAATAAGCAACAGCTCGTGCGACACGTCGGCCTGTGCGATCACCGTGAAGGCTGAACGCGGCTCCGCCAAGTACACCTGCGAGGTGTCGAGCGAGGGCCCGCGCTTCGCTGTTGACAGGCGGTCTGCGAATATGACGCTAGCAGGTTAGTGCAGGACGTTTATCGAGAAATAAAAAAACACACGTAAGTATTTAAAAAATAAGGTCTATTCTGGATTATTTATACAGCGCTAGCAACTGGTATTTATGCTCTACATGCTGGCTGACAGATACGCTGCAGTTCCTGGGACATTGTTAGATGGATTAGGCTTGCCCAGCACCTATACCATCCTCCCAGCTTAGTCGGCTATAAGTCTGAGAAAAAACAGGTCAATGCGTTTGAAGCTGACTAAGCCTCGATTTTTCTTCACCGTTAAAGCACGTGATAAACGTGCACGCGTTATCGAACCCACGACCTTCGGATGGAAAGTCGAGGATACATACCACTCTGCCAATACGGCTAACATGGATTAACATCCAAATAAACTCATGATTTATTTAAAAAATTTGAAATTAGTAAGACGGGTTTCCAGTCGACCTCTGTGGCGCAGCCGGCGAAGGTCCGCTCGCGATGCAAAAGGTTGCGGGTTTGATTCCCGCTGGATGTTTTTCTAAAATATTTTGTAATAAAAAAATACGTATATAATTTTATGTTGTAATGTATTAAATATACCTATCAGTCATAAAGTACCCATAACAGAAGCTCTGCTTAACTTGCGGTTAGGATGATGCTTTATGAATTATCCAGCATTGATCATCATCATTTCAGCCGAAAAACGTCCACTTCTGAACACAGGCTCCCCTCATGGATCTCCATGAGAGGTAGTTACCATACCATTCAGTGAACAGACACAATTATGTGCTTTATTCTATTCATTTGTGTTGTTTTAATTTGTAATATGTGACACGTCCATGCACTGAATAAAGTATATTTTGATTCTTGATTCTGGACTCGCCAAGCTTGGCAGGCGTGTTAGCGAGCGCAGTACTGGATGTTGATACATGGAAAGACGCTACTGCCCATCTTCCCGTATCATCCCCTCCGTAGATGCAATAAGAGCCTGCTAAGGGGTACCTCCGGAAAATGTGCAGCAGCGTCTTTCCGTGTATCAGCATCCATTACTGAGCTCGCCAACCCGCCTGCTAAGCGTGGTGAGTATTGCAATTACCCCTCATAGAGATCCATGAGGGAGGCTTGTGTTCAATAGTGGACGTTTTACGACTGGAATGATGAAAGCATATGAATGAATCTGTTCGCTTATTAATTCATACGAGTACCCGTCCCAAGTTCATAACCAGGCTCGTTCCGCAGTGCTCCCGGAGTACGACCCGCTGATCACCGGGCTGCACCAAAGTTCATAACCAGGCTCGTTCCGCAGTGCTCCCGGAGTACGACCCGCTGATCACCGGGCTGCACCAAAGTTCATAACCAGGCTCGTTCCGCAGTGCTCCCGGAGTACGACCCGCTGATCACCGGGCTGCACCAAAGTTCATAACCAGGCTCGTTCCGCAGTGCTCCCGGAGTACGACCCGCTGATCACCGGGCTGCCCACGCTGGTGCAAGTCGGGGAGCAGGCGCTGGTGAACTGCACGTCGGACTACTCGCTGCCGCCGGCCGCCATCGACTGGTTCGTCGACGCCGAGCCGCAGGAGGTCAGTATATTATTACTCTGTGAAATATACATTTTAAAGGGTCGGTATCAAAACGACTGGATTTACAAAATGACCTGCTCTGCATAAGGACTAGATCGCAAAACGACTACAAATGCAGAAAGGCTATTTCTCAAGATGACATGGTTGCGACGGCCACCGAGCAGAAGGTCTTCATCTCTGAATGGCTTAGTAATAATATATATAGCTAGCTTCTGACCGCCGCTTCGCATGCGTTGTGCCCGGATAAAATGTATCCTTTGTGTTAATCCTGGTAAACATCAATACGTATGCAAAGTTTCACCTCAATCCGTAGCCTATTTTTTGCGTGGAGAGGTAACAAACCTCCATCCAAACAAACTTTCGGCTTTATAATATAAGTGGAATATTTTATTTTAAAACGGGCTTTATCGCTGAGCTACCATATCGCCCGGATTTATTTGTATGTAGTTTACATACATTTAAGAATCAGTTGTACAGTCTACTTCGTCAAGTAGACCTCTCTGTCTTTACCCTTTACTAGCCGCACTCTGAAGTTTCATCCGCGTAGTTCCCGTTCCCGTGGGAATACGGAGGTAAAAAATAGCCTATGTTACTCAGGGATAATAGAGCAATCTAATGGTGAAAGATTCTTAAAATCGGTCGTATAGTTTTTTAATTTTAATAAATATAATACGGCTTGCACCACGTACCTAACTTATTATCATCTTGCTGACGTTTCGTAGACCATTCTTAGAGGCCCTTCTTCATGAGCACCGTTCGTGGCCGCCTACGAGGGCCGCGAGACGAGAAGTCTGAAGTTGATGATAAGTTAGGTACGTGGTGTAAGCCGTATTATATTTATTAAATGATGTCAAGCCACGATAATTCCAATTCAGTTTTTTAATTTATTCGTTCCAAACATACAAAATACAAATTTTTCCTCTTTAATATGATATAAGAAAAAAATGAGAAAAGAGATATTTGAGTATCTGGCTATGTTGTGTTCTTTTTTAATTTAAGCAATTGTTATTTAATTTTTCAGTTCCTTCTATTGCTATTTTCTTTATATTTTTATTTTTACCAGCTGCATAATTTTATATTTTGTATGTAGATAGCGCAGTGTTTTAATATTTAAGAAAAAAAAATGTATTGCTAAGCAAAATTTTCCATTCCGAAGTAGATTTAACCCGATGCTCCCGAAGCGGTCAACACTGTAAGCACTTTTTATCACGATTATTTGTTCAACCAATTTTTTTTTAACAGCTGTTGCATTAAAGTTTTTATTTACATATCTTTGGTTTAAGGAACATAATGATACATGCAAAAACTAAGACAAACAAGCTCAAACTATCATCATTATATTTGAATAAGACACTGCGTACTTGCGGCCATGAATGTTACGAGGTTGATAAGTCAGTTATTTTTCTAATTTCCTAATCTATTCAATTCAATTCAATTCAATTTATTTATTTACACAATCATTATACCATTACAGATAATAATAATCCACTGCGTTATATGAAGAAAATTAAAAGACTTCTGTAAAATTTTGAGCAAGCTGCGTCATTTAGTTTGTGTTTAACAGCCATTGAAAACAGACTCAAGAGAGTCTTAACAAAAATGGGAAAAGTTAAAATTCCTGTGCTGAATCAACATTAATTTTATGCATAACGTACTTACTATGATGTGAGTCTGTTTCAATTCCCGATATTTCAATTTCACATGTCATGATGACAAGTCAATATCCCGTAAATATTGCATCAAGTGTTCACAACGATGCTGGTTTTAAAAGCTATTTCGTATGTATTCTATACAATGTATTCGTTCTATTTTGCTCCTTATAAAGCATCCATTCCCATTTCCCACATTCACTTTGCAATTTGCTGACAGAGCGGTGAGTTTTTACAGTGTTTGATTTAGGACACAATGTTTGCACAAACATGAATACTAGTTAGCGTCCGTTGTGGGAAGCTCCGTCAATCCAGAAACACGAACCGTCCATTAACGCTCGTTCCGCTAGTTTTATATTTTATTTGAACATTTCCCGTGTTTTATTTAGAACACAATTCGTGGCAATGTAAATTTTAATCAAAATGTTCGATTCCGGCGGGAATGACTTTGGCCTTTGAATAAATTATCATCATCATCATCATCATTTCAACTGTAAAATGTCCACTACCTACTGAACACAGGCCTCCCTCATGGATCTCCATGTGGAGTAGTTGTCATAGTCACCACGCTCGACAGGCGGGTTGGTGAGCGCAGTACGGCATGATATACGGAAAGACGCAGCCCATCTTCCGGAGATATCCCTTAGCAGGCTCTTACTGCATCCACGGGCATGAGAAGAGTGGTAACATTCCACTGCCGGCACCCCACGGCAATTAAATAATTAATAGGCATTTATTGCAAGCTCCCGAGTATGGCAACAACCCCTTCATGAACTTGGAGATCCATGAGGGAGGCCTGTGACCAGGTGTGGACAGCAGTCCTACGGCTGAGATGATAGATTAACACTACTATCCCTACTAATATAGAAATGTGAAAGTAAGAATGTATGTTTGCATGTATGTTCCCTTTTCACGTAGCAAGTATAGACTATGGATCACATAGGCTACTTTTCGTTGCGTAAATTAGTAGTAGTAGGGTAGGTTGTAGGGTAGTGGTTGTAGTAGGTGCGATACGAAGTCCGCCGGGACAGCTAGTTATTATTAACTTTAAAACACAATGTTTGCACAAACATTAATTCTAGTTAGTGCTTGCTGTGCATAGCTCTGTCAACTCAAACACGAAGCGTCCAGTAGCGAGCGCGGCCTCGATACTTTAAAAACACTTCTTTGATTTGAGATGCGGTTCGAACCCCGCTGGAACCGCAGCAAAGTATTTACATTTCCAATAAAAGATAAAATACATTTTTAATGCAGTCGAAACGGGGTCGTTAAACGGTTCATGTCTTTATGTAATTTTGGATTATCGTAGCTTAGGTTATAATCCCGCGGTAATCAAAATTGATTCTACCATAGTGTGGATTCATCATTTCAGCCATAAAACGTCCACTGATGAACACAGGCCTCCCTCATGGATCTCCATGAGGGGTAGTTGCCATTCTCACCACGCTTGGCAGGCGGGTTGGTAAGCGCAGTATGGGATGTTGATACACGGATAGACGCTGCTGCCCATCTTCCGGAGTTGTCCCTTAGCAGACTCTTACTGCATCCACGGATAGGAGAGGAGGGGTAACATTCTACTGCCGGCACCCCACGGCATCCCTAGTGTGGATTAACACAATGAAAATTAAAAACATCTTCCGTCTTCTGGTATAAGATAATTTATTTCTCATAAGAATAAAATTCACTTACATGAGAACACAACATTTAAATTTAACATTTCTAGAGCTAACTCTTACATAATAAATACATTGCATGAAATTGTAATACTTAATTTACTTATTTAAGTGACAAGTTGTGGGTATTATTTTAATTATATTAATTAACAATGATCATGCCTAATCAATGATTATGCGACTGCTCCTTCCTCCTGATTTGTCCCGTCAATTCTTGACACGAGCATTCTTGAGGCCTTTTGTAATTTATCAAACTGCCTAAATAAAAGTTAACAAAGATATGCTTAGGAATACATACATTCGATTTTTGTAACAAGGTCGGCTCGATTATTTTGATTAGAGCTTTAACAGGGGTCAAGGATCAATTTGAGAAACGCGGTTCAAATCCCGCCGGATCCGAAAATGTTGATACGAATTTTAATCTCCAATCATGGGATCGGTCCGAGTTTGTATTGACGGGGCATATTAACAACCTCGCTTCACTGTTTTACGTTTTAGCGCCACCTGAGCGCTCGTTCTGCCTCGATAGTCTAATTGAACACTTTTTTTTGCTTTTATACGAGAACAGATGAAAATTTAGAGACAACACTTTTGATGTTTTTTTAGTCATTCTTATGATTGCCGTGGGGTGCCGGCAGTAGAATGTTACCCTTCGCCGGTGGATGCTGTAAGAGCCTGCTAAGAGATTCCTCCGAAAGATGGTCAAGCGTCTTTCCGTGTATTAACATCCCGTAGTGCGCTCGCCAACCTGCCTGCCAAGCGTGGTAAGTATGGCAACTACCTCTCATGGAGATCCATGAGGGAGGCCTGTGTTCAGTAGTGGACGTTTTACAGCTGAAATGATGATGATGATAGTTGACGAGGTTACAAAGCAGTTAAATGATTTTATTTTACTAGCAAGCTAATAAGAATATCCCTATAACACCGAGGGTTCCGTACAAACCTGTAGTTCATATTAAACATTCATATAAACCTGAAATTCATATTAAACACTCAGGTCTTAGTATATAAGACCTGAGTATTTGATATGAATTTCAATTTAATACCTCTACGCGTTCACGAGGAAAGGGGTAGTAAGTTAAATTATTAAATTTTATTTTTAGTATAAAATGTAACTAGAAATTTACGGTTTTCTCAATTTTTCCTTTGTCTGTACTATAAGACGTTGCTTCGTACTAAATTTCTAGATTCTGAGTTCACGGGAAGTACCCTGTAGGTTATGATTCCCTTTGCGAGTTTCGAAAATTTGCGGAAATTTGTGGCATAAACGGCTGTATCTTTTGATTGCGTTGGCTTAGAAGTTCAATTTTTTCACAGCACCAAGGAAAAGTTGGCTTTAGTATTTGATATAAAATCCAGGTTGATACCTTTACGCTTTCCTGAGAAAAAGGGTCTTGACAGACAGACGGACGGACAACAAAGTGATCCTATAAGGGTTCCGTTTTTTCCTTTCGAGGCACGGAACCCTAAAGTTGTGTTTTTATTACACGGTACACGGAAACACGGAAAGACGCTGCTGTCAATCTTCCGTAGGTGTACCTTAGCAGGCTCTTACTGCATCGACGGGCATGAGAGGAGGGTTAACATTCTACTGCGGGCACCCCACGGCCAGATATAATTTTTTTGCCAATGTTTTTATAATTCTTTTCATCACAAAGTTAGTACTTACGTTAAGCGAGGTTTTGAAACTAAGCACAGACTAAGTACAGAAACTTGTCCCGAGGCGGAAATCGCACCCGCAACCTCTTGCTTCGCAGGCGCACCTTCGCTCGCTGCGCCAGAGTGGTCGTCATTTTCTGATCCTTACTGCACGGCCAAGAAAGGAGATGCAACATACACTATTCACCACAATTCCGCTTAAAACTAGACTGGTATATTTTTCGCTCAGTCTAATTAATAGCATCTTTGCATGTAACATGTTAAATATAAAAGAATAGAATATAAAATGTTTATTTATGTCTCAAAGATACATACATGAAAAATAACATGTACCCATAAATCGGTCGCCAACTCAGCACACGCCGTGAGAACACGACACTGATTTTCAGTGGCGCCGTATTTGTCCCATAGGACGCAACACCGACCAAAACAAAACATCGAAGATTAATAACAGTATTGAATTTGACAATAAATAAACTAGAAAATATTTTTGTAAATTTTCAATTAAGTAGGTATTACCTATTATTATAAATGTTTAAGATAATAATAGATTACCCTAATTTTAAGCGGGAGTTATTTTCGACTTGTTGAGCTGTCAGTTGTCCACTGGTAGACAGGTCTGGCTGACGTCACTGTTTGTTTTACTTTTAAATGCAGTAAATTGTGTATTTCCTTCGGAGCCAAGCGAATTAAACCCGTTAAAACAATAAATCGGACCCTCATTCAATCAACCCGTGAGGTGCCGGCATATAATGTTACCTCTCCTCACATACCTAAAGCAGAAGAGCGTGCTAAGGGATACCTCCGGAAGATCAGCAGCAGCGTCTTTCCGGTTGAACATACCGTACTGCGCTCGCCAACCCGCCTGCCAAACGCAGTGAGTACGTCAACTACCCCTCATGGAGATCCATGAGGCAGGCCTGAGTTCAGTAGTGGACGTTTTATTTAATTATTTAATATCTGTATTTAGTTACTAAAGCGGTTATTGTAATAAAACATTAACGTTTAAGTAAAACGTAACACTTAAACCTACTTGACAGCTGGATTTCATTATCACTTCATAAATCTGCGGCATACCTGGAGAACAGCGGCCAAGGCCGCGCAAACTGCATTAGTTTTACTCTTGAAGCAAGAGACTTCTAGTCTATAACAACACTCATTACATAATTATGTGAGTATGCATCGTTATATACTATTAGCTGATAATGGTGGCGATTCTGTGTTTGCACTTACTAGCTAAAGCTAATTCATTTCAGCCGTAGAACGTTCACTATCGAACACAGGCCTCTCTCATGGATCTCCATGAGGGGTAGTTGCCATACTCACCACTCTTGGCAGGCGGGCTGGCGAGCGCAATACGGGATGTTGATACACGGAAAGCTCTGCTGCCTATTTTCCGGAGGTTTTTACTGCATCCACAGGTATGAGAGGAGGGGTAACATTCTACTGCCCGCACCCCACGGTAAAGCTTATTAAATTTACGTAAAACGAACAAAAATAACATATAGCTATTCGTTTAGCGGCATTAAACTAATATATTCTAAAATTAAAACGGAACAAATAACTAATTTTACGCTGACAGCTCTAGGTTTACAAACGTTTCATCTATACTTATAATTAGTCTAAGGAAGTTGAAAACGGAATAAACATCATTGTGTTAAAACTCAAAACATCAAAACTCCCGATAAATAATGATTCAAAATCATTCTCTATATTTCCTTTGTTTGCAATTACAAAACATGATTCATAATTATGTCAGCCCTTGTCCGTCGACTGCTGGAAATAGGCCTGCCTTATCAGTCTCCGAGTCCTGATCATGAGGGACATTTGCCATACCCACAGGCAGGCGGGTAGGCGGGCGCAGTACGGGATGTTGATACACGAAAAGACGCTGCCCATCTTCTGGAGGTATGTCTTGGTAGATTCTTAGTACATCCACGGACAAGAGAGGACGGGCAATATTCTACAACACCCCACGGCATCAGAGGTTAAACTATATTAGAGAACGACAAAAAATCGAGTTGAAATCAACAATACTTGTACACATTTATGTTCAAGGATACCGAAGAGTTCAGTTCATTTAGTGTCTCTGCATCCGCAAATACAGATGTGTAGAACAGGCTAATCAAACCTGAGTGCGGGTTTGTTCAACAATTTGCCCGAGTACGTTGTATCCATAGAATTTTTATGAAGCGAAATTTCACCTTCCGAGCGAAATTCCAGCGACTCATCATTAGATGCCCTTTGAACTCAATATTTTCAAAAGAAACAAAATGAATAGCCGATATCATGGAGAGTGCAGGACGCCTTTGTGCGCGCCCGCGCGCTGGCACCATTGTACTCCATCCTCATTCGTTGTTAAGGCCACGATATTGCAAATTAGCCAATTTTCGATTCAATTTTAAACATTGTGGGGAAACCCGCGGCTTAGTTAGCTTCAGACCTGTTCTTTCCTCTGACGAACAACTAAAAGGATAGTGTTGGGAAAGCTTAATCCATCCCAGGCACTGTCCAGTAAAGCATGTTTACCAGTTGCTGACGCTGTATAAATCATCTATAATAGATACAAAAGCTTTGTAACAATAAAAATATCTTTTTTTTATTTTGAAAAATTATATGTTAGTTGTAGAATGTTACCTCTCCTCTCATGCCCGTGGATGCAGTAAGAGCCTGCTAAGGGATACCTCTGGAAGATGGGCAGCAGCGTCTTTCCGTGTATCAACATCCCATACTGCGCTCGCCAACCCGCCTGCCAAGCGTGGTGAGTATGGCAACTACCCCTCATGGATATCCACGAGGGAGGCCTGTGTTCAATAGTGGACGTTTTGCGGCTGAAATGATGATGATGATATGTTAGTTTTATAAAAGGTTTGAATATTCATTGGTTTAAAACAAGATATTTTTCACTTTACCTTATAACAAAAACATTCGAAAGAAGCATAATTTTGATCGTTTTTAGGGTTCCGGACCAAAATGGTAAAAAGGACACATTATGGTATCACTTTGTCTGTCTGTCTGTCACAAATGGAAATCTCGAGAACTACTGATGCTATCGACTTGAAATTTGAAATAATTAATAATTTAATAAAAGTTAAAAATAACACTTTTTTACTAATAATAGCATAAATGAAAATGTAAAAAAAATATTCTTATTATGATTGCAGCGGATACAGGATCTAAAATTTTTTAAGTGATGTTACTAGGTCTTGTGGGGTATTATATATTATTAATATCATATGAAAGGTATTCATTTGCACATTAATAAACAGTTTTTATTTTTCCTATAAGCTGTATCGTCACCGAGTTATTTGCAAAACTTTTATAGCTAATAGAAGTGAATGTAAAGGTTTTATGAAAATTAAAGCGAACTATTCTAATTTGTTTTATTTTTTAGACAAGGGGGGTTGGTTTTAATGTTTTTTGTGAAGTTACTTGACCATGTGGGGTATCACATGAAAGGTTTTAATTTTCACATTAGTAAAACCTTTTTAGTTTTTATCTAAGCCGTATCGTTTTTAAGTTATTTACAAAAAATGTTATCGCAAATACTGTTCTCCCCCCCTTATCTCCAAAGTTTGCAGAGATAAACCTGTGAAACTTTTTTATCTAATAGAAGGGTATATAAAGTTGATAAGAAGATTATAGCAAACTCTCTAATTTGCATAGTTTTTATAGACTTGAGAAGTTACTAGGTCTTATCATATAAGAGGTATTCATTTGTTCATAAATAAACAGTTTTTAGTTTTTCTTTAAGCCGTATCGTTTTTGAGTTATTTACAAAAATGTAAAAAAAATATTGGTCCCTCTTATCTCCGAAGTTTGCAGAGATAAACCCGTGAAACTTTTGTAGCTAATAGAAATACATATATATTGAATTTATAGAAAAATTATAGCGAACTCTCTAATTTGCATAGTTTTTTAGAAAAGGGGGGTGGAAGGGAGATTTTACAAAAAAATGTGAAGTTACTAGGTCATATGGAGTGTTATTCGTTTGCACATGACTAAACAGTTTTTAGTTTTGCTTTAAGCCGTATAGTTTTCGACTTTTTATAAAAACGCTGAAAAAAATAGCGTTACCCCTCATCTCCGAAGTTTGCAGAGATAAAAACATGTATGTAAAGATTGCAGGAAAATTATAAAGAACCCTCTAATTTGCATAATTTTTTTAGAAATCATCGAAAGTGTAAACGACCTATATAAGTTCCGCTATTAGACATGAACCGCCTTTATCATATTATATTGTATGATGGCACGGAACCCTCGGTGCTCGAGTCCGACTCGCTCTTGCCTGGTTTTATTATTGTTGTACTTCAAGTGTAACAATGTTATACTCTCAAAAAGCTTATAAAGGAATATTCAATGGTTAGATGTCTGGAGGGAATGGGCGGAGGCCTTTGACTGGCAGTGGGATGAAAGTGGCTCATAATAATAATACCTAACAGTTGTTCTAAAACGTAATTAGAAAAAAAATCAACGATTTTTTAAGGAATTTAAGTAGGCCGTGATCTTCTTTCAGAAACCTGCCGCTTGAATAGCTTGGCCTTAATTTGTGTTCTATCAATTTGATTTTTACACATTTTCACTTATTGTACTAAATCAGGTCACACTTTTGTTATAAAATATAAATGACGTACGCCCTCCTGGGAAGCTCTAACCGGGTGTAGGCGTGGGAGTGCTGGAATTGGAATTTATAATGGATGTTTTTAATTATATTGAAATATTAAGAGGGTATTTTATTAAAATTACGATCTTGAAGGAACCCCTCGCATTTTTGTGGCTTAATTTCCGAGACTGTTAAACTAAGTCGTTTCACGAAATTTTGACACAGTTTAAACATCAGTTAAAATTAAACTAAAACAAATATAATTTCCTCGTCGCCAGCTCAGAAAGTGGCCAATATCGTCCTGGGAGGGATTGAAGTTAAACTTTAATCTCTGGAGAAAGTCGTTTTAAACTCAAATAACGTTGAGACTCCTTTTAGGTTTGATGCCCCCATCATTTCTTGAACCTTTCACTGCACACTAAATTTCTCTCTGCAAAAACTTTCAGCGAAAAACTTGGTGAACAATAATTTTACAACTGCTTAACGGGACTTTATCTTTATTTTATTCTGTATAGAAGTGGTAGAATAGCAGGTGCGATAAGAAGTTCGCCAGGTATGCTAGAGAAGTTCGCCAGGTATGCTAATACTAGAATACCTGGCGAACTTCTTATCGCACCTGCTATTCTACCACTACTACCCTACCTCTACTACTACAGCTACTCTACTTTTACCCTACAACTTCTATACTACTGCCATATCACTACCACTACTACCCTATTACTACCACCACTGTACTACAGTACTACTCTACAGCTTCCATACTACTACCACTACAACTGCTAGACAATTTCACTACTGCAACTTACTACTAATTTATTAAGCCAAAAAGATTAACAGGTTAAGTTTAGTCACAATTTTTTTTTATTTGATTGCACCATTAAATATGTATTTACTAATATGATTAAATAAAAATGTATGAGAAAATTCATTTGCGTTATAATTATTTTTCTGTGGACTTTTACATTATTTTAAATACCCTTTTATATATAATAATGTTACAATACAAATCGGTCATAATTAATAATAACAAATTATGAGAAGCACAAAAATTATGGATGAGTATTATTATACGAAGGTTGGTTTGCCTAAAAATAGGGTGAGATGGGTTGACGGTAACTGCAACTGTAACATGATTAATCCTCGGTTAAGCAAGGTTTGAGACGTTAATTAAACAGAGCTCCACACGCCAACATTGCTACAACTAAATTGTTCTTCCAACCGGACCCTGGCCGGCGGGGTGGCCGCAAACGTTCCATCAATAGAATCCATCAATTAATTTCCTACGAAATTAATGAACATGCCGTCAAACTATGTTTTCAAAATACAGGGTGCGGCAAAATAACTATTTTATCAATCTACAGTAATGGGGTATAGCTTTGGCTCAATTGTATAAGACTAAATGATGGGACAAGCTAAAGGTTCACTAAGCACGTAACCAACGTCAAAGTCAAAAGTCAAAGTCAATAAGTTTTTATTCATCAGAGTAAAACGCTACTTAGAATGGTCGTTAGTTTATAAAATAAGGACAAAACACATTTGAATAAAGCACATAATTGAATTCGCTGCATTGCATTGCGCCCGCCAGCCTAAGACAGAGTTGTAAGGTCTCATGTGCCCGTAATATATCCGGCCCCCTTCAAGGGTCGGAGAAATTAAAAAAAAAGGAACACAGCAACGCAGATATTACTGCTTGGCGGCACGAATAGGTATGGTGGTACTACTTTCCCGGATTAACTCTTTACAAAAAGTTCTACTACTCTAATTGCTTAAAATAAGAGTAAGTTAAAACCCTTTTTTAACTGACTTGACAAGAAGACGAAATTTTATTTAAAGTCAACAAAAAAAACAAGAAGTCACTACTTTCCTCTAGAAATAATGTACCAAATCAAATCTGTTATCATCTCAGCCGTAGGATGTCCACTGCTCCGTCATGGATCTCCAAGTACAGAGCATGAGGGGGTTGTTGCCATACTCACCACGCTTGGTAGGCGGGGTAGCAAGTGCAGTATAGCATATTGAAAGATAGATAGTAAATACTTTATTGTACACCTTAAAACTAAACATAATAATAAGAAACACTGAAAAACAAAGTGACAATTGACAAACTTATCTATCACTTGATACACAGAAAGTCGCTGCTGCCCATCTTTCGGAGGTCTACCTTGGCAGATCTTTAATACATCCAAGTGCAAGAGAGAAGGAGCAACATTTCAAGGAAATGAAAAACCTCATCAAAAATGTACGTTACCGGTGGGGTTCGAACCCACGTCCGTCAAATCAATCCTTGACGCTTCCTAAAGCCGGAAATGCTTTAACCACTAAGCTACGGAACCTGTCGCTGAAAATCTTGGTAAGGTGAGGTCGGTTGAGCACCGATTAGCGCGCCATCTAGATAGATAGATAGACATTTATTTGGCAACAAAAACAGCACAGACGAAAATAATACATACCTATAAAGCAAATTTAATAATAAAATAGGTTTTTAATTGAAAAAAATAAAAAATAATAGAAAATACATGATAACTTACATAATAATTACACATTACTAAACAATGATAGTCAGGCAGGGCTCCAGTAGGTCTGTCCTGTGCCGCTGTTCACCAAAATGAACCAGTCTCAGCTATGTGCTGCTCCGCACCAGAGCTACGGGCAGCGCTGGTTTGCAGACTGATCCTGAAAGGGTGTTCTCACGAACATTACCATACATATATAATTACAAAAATTAAAAAAAAATGATAAGATTTTTCATTTCCTTGAAACGTTCTACCTAAGTGTGGTTAAACACTATACAAATTACAAACTATAGGAAAAACATTCTACTGCCGACACCCGGAAATTGTTAGGAGGCAAAGTTTTGCCCCACCCTGTTTTATCGCAATTAGTTCAAGGTTTACATTAATAAACGCTAAACAAGAAACTGTAATTGCGTTTAGTTGCTAAAAGTTCGGAGTTAGCTGCTAAATTAATATGTTTGCTTTGGACCACTAAACAGTTTGCGGAAAATGTAAACGTACATATAATAAAACATTTATTTATCAGTATAAACATCAATTTTGTTATTAAATAAACATAATTGGTTAGTAAACAATGAAACACATAAAATATATCATATATAAATTTTGACGTTTGGATTCAGACAAATGATTATTTAACAAAAAATGCATTATTAAAGAACAAATTTTCTGACTTTCAAATGATTCGTGAGTTACACTATTCATTGTTATGTTAAACGGGTTTTCTACTCACGTTAATTATTTGTTGAATATAGGTATCCAACGTGTTCAGTTCCTCCACTGCTGCACTGTGTGCAAAGCGAGCGCGTGAGAGGGAAGGAGACGGTACCGCGTAAAGAAGCTCCATTCCCTGACGAAAGTTCCCCTGGGAGGAACTGAACACGTTGGATACCTATATTCAACAAATAATTAACGTGAGTAGAAAACCCGTTTAACATAACAAATTTTCTGACCATAAAAAGGTTATAGTGGGTCAATCTTAAAAGATAGACATATGCTATTGCAAAATTTGTATTCGATTTTAGCAAAGGGAATTTATCTGCGATACATGATGGCTGCGTAACTTTAACAGTTTACGCAGCGCACACAACGTAAGCTCTCAAATAGAATTAATTTTCACCGTTCATGCAACATTTTTCAACAATGCTTCGCTTCTACAGTCATAGCGTGATGCTTTATAACCTTCCTCGATAATTAAAAAAAATTAGATAACAAAATAACTTATAATTTTATTTCAGACCTTTGCTTGATAATAAACAAGCAAAGTTAATAATGTTATTACTGTAGGATTTACCAAAATTTTACATTATAACATTAAGTAGCTATTTTCACGTGTTTACGTTAAGGATACAAAGTAATACAGAAATATAATTAATGGAATCAGGCGTTACTTTGCGGAAATCCAGGACAATAAAATGCAATGAAAATATTTAGTTTTGATTCCGCTTATGCTGAGATGCATGAGCACCGCCCTCACGCCCGCTAATTATGTACATGCAGGGAGAAGTAGTTTGTCAGTGCAGCAAACATACCCAAACCTATACGACGACACGTGTTTCAATACAGAAACTTCTAAAAATGAGAATTAATTGTTCCTACACGTAAACACGTGAAAATAGTCACTTAATGAATTAGGAAGGACCACTGATTATACGTGGTCACAGTTGCAGTACCTGACATAGTATAAACTGTACAAAACTATTCAGTGTAGGCGACGCGACTGGACATCCATTGAAACTCCGTATCAATGGTAGCGTTCTTACAGCACGGCCCAGCATTGTTTGCGTTATGCTGGGTGCAAACAAACGTTCCTTGTGTTGATTTCCACACAAATGACGACCTATGTGGCTCAACTGGTCGGATGAATGGGACGCAAGAGGCTCCGTTTCCCGCCGTGGGATAAAGGACTGCATCTAAGCTTTGCCAGGTGCTACAAAAAGCTGAGTTGGGTACCTTCTTACTTGAAAATTTCTCTGTTCTTCTTCCTCTCCGCTTCATTTATTTTTTGTCATTTAATATGTGTTAATGTTAGTAATTAAAAATAAAGATTAATTGTTTGTACGTACACCATAGAAAGTAAAAAGACATAAAAATATAAATATATGTGTTAATATTTTTTCTTGTTAAGATTAGAGGGCTCTTATCTTTATTTTACTTGCAAAAGATACTGAAAATTGGCGCTCAAGTTGCCCTTGTGCTGATGTAGCAAATGCTGAGGGGTAGAATTATTTTTCACTTTTCTATATTGTAATTATTTATCGGTATATACAATGTAATGGCGGTAACAGAGTGGTTTCCGATGGAAGCGAGACGGCCTCGAGGCAGACCACCTGCCAGATGGGCGGACGATCTAGCCAGGGTTGCCGGACGACAGTGGATGAGACTTGCACAGGACCGTTTACGTTGGCGTGCTGAAGAGGAGGCCTATACCCAGCAGTGGGTGTCAACGGGCTGATATGATGATGATGATGATGATATACAATGTAAGTGATTGTGATAACAGTAAAACTTTTTATATTTCTATTTCAAACCATAGTCGTAAAAATTGCTTTACCATTAGTGAATCGTCTACACGCTCGTGCGGTTTCTTTCGTAAGCTTTCTTTTGATTGGTTAGTCTGTTGCAGGCACTACGCGGTTGATCACACGCGACATGGCTTATAAAATGTTTGCATCATTATAGAGGCGACTACAATATGCTTTGAACATTGTCACAAAGATATCAGCCGTTGTAAATGAAATATCAAATAACCTAACCACACCTACAAAACCGCGTTGGCCGAGTGGTATGTACCCTCGACTTTGAATCTGAAGAAGGTCATGAGTTCGATACCGGTCGCGCACCAATGAATTTTTCCTTGAAAAATGTGACTATGATACCTTTTTACTCTACTTTTCGCTTTAATAACGCACGCTTTCAAGCAATAATGAACTACCCTGGTTTTATAAATTGTTTGTCGATGTAGCGGCGGCCATAGTGTACTCGGTGAAAATTTAGTCTCTCTCTTTCTCTCAACCTGTTGCTGATGAAAAGGTAGAAGACAGACTAACGGACGGTCGGTTATGAGTAAGGTGCTCAAAAGAGCATTTCTCTCTCTCTTTCTCTCTCTGCCAGCCGTAGGACATCCACTGCTGGATAAAGGCCTCCCCCTCATTGATCACTAAGTACTGATCATGAGGGTTGTTGCCAGGGCATGGTTAAAGAGCATTTAGGTCGGAAAATGTATATTCCTAAATGCTTTTACCAGTGAATATATATGAATATATCGCAAAATGTTTATTCCAAAATCCTTTTAACAGTGAAGGAGATATAACTTGTTAAACTTTCGCGATTTGTTAACATATTTTTAGTTTTAAAATTACAGGATTTTATCGCATACCTTTTTTATTATTTTCCCGACGTTTCGAACACATTTCAGCGTTCTTGGTCGCGGGAGTCCTCCCAAAATTCCAAAATAATAAAAAAGGTACGCGATAAAATCCTGTAATTTTAAAACTAAAAATAAGTGAAGGAGATATTGAAAAAACTGAGAAAACCTGGCTTGCAACAAGCACTATACACGTGAACAATTAAACCGGTTGTTCGCTCCACAATGGCCGCTAACAGATTTCTCTCGCTACACATGATAGAGACCTTTTTCACGCCGCGGCCGCTGTCATACGGGACCGTGTAATTTTAATCGGCATCCGGGCACAGCGAGCTTTATATAGCTTTAGCGAGGATAGCTGCACCAAAACAGAGCCATTGGCATTTACTACCTAGCTAAAGCTACATAAATTGACCTAAAACGGATTAAAATGACAAACAATTATTCGCTAAAGCTAAAACGGAACAAATATCCTAGGTTTATTTGTTCCGTTTTAACTTTAGAACGTTGTTTGTTTTTTTAATTTTACGCTGACGGCTAATTTTAGAAACGTTATATCTCTAATTATAATTAGTTTTAGGAAGTGTGTGAAATCTGTGACGTTGAAGCTTTCTTCATGGTAAACTTGTTATGCTATCTAGGTCATGCCCGGCGCAGTGATGGCAGGCAGTGATTGCTATAACTGAAGGGTGGACGAAGCTCGGAACAAAATGTGTTTATTCATAGTCAAAATCAATAATATTATGTGTTTTTTTATACTATTAAATAACGCGACAAGTCCAAGGGCCATCTGATGGTAAGCGGCAACCTCTACCTGTAACAACGGCGCTACCGCGGTGAACACGTTCACTAAAAAAGTAAAAGAAGCGAAAAAAACCTACTTGAATTTGCTGTACGAAAACTGCGTGTCAACCTATATTTTACAAAATACCGGTCGTCCAGCAAGATTGGCAGAAGAAAGAGATAAAGTCGGCAAACAATGGATCGGTCTATGACAGGATCATGGTGGATGGCACGAACTAGGGAGTCCTGAAGAGTTAAAGTTCTAACATCGTGTCGGTTAAACATTCTGTTGCTGGAAAGGGCTGTCGACAAAAGTAAAAGTAGGTAAAAGACTCTGCTGGGGAAACGGACATAAATAAAAGATCCTATCGACGGACAGTCCAATGACGAAGAATAAACAGGTCATAGGAGAACGATTGCAGAATCGTACTCTGCGGTAGTTTAAAGGATTACGTGAGGTTCGGCCGTAGCACGGTCAACTAAATAATATTACATATGTTTCGTATGGACACGCTCAGGCTATACCGAGTGGCGACCGAGTGACGGCTGAGCAACGGACAACGCTCGGAAAAATTGCTCAGACGAGTATACTGCATCACGGCGCAACGGTTATTGCCCGGTCGAGGTCCGTCTTTGAAATTTGAGGCGCGGGACCGGCTCGGTGATTGTGCTACGGCTGAAACTCGGCTCGGATACGAACCGGTCTAGCGTGAGTCATCCTTAAGTCGGGCTGTGAATGATGATCGACGATGATCTTTCTAACGAAATACAGGAATTGACAAGAAGATGTGTGCTTGTGTCTCTCATGAAATCATCTTCATCATGTATCATCAGCTGTAGGACGTCCACTGTAGGACAAAGGCCTCCCTCATGGCCGAGTACTGATCATGAGAGGTTATTGCCATACTCTCCACGCTTGACAGGCGGGTGGACGAGCGCTGTACGGAGGTCTCCTGCAGTACGGAGGTACCAGGATCTCTCGGAGGTATCCTTTAGCAGACTCTTACTGCATCCACGGGTAAGAGAGGAGGGGCAACATGATGCTGCCGGCACGCCACGACACTCTCATAAAATGCTTTAAGTTAATGAACACGACATATTTATGTACGACAAAAATAAACAATTTCTCTGGTAGCATGACGTATTTGGTAACTACCCCTCATGGCAATCCATGAGGGATGCCTGTGTTCAGCAGTGGACGTTTTACGGCTGAAATGATGATGATAATGATGACGTATTTAAGTGTCCCAGCGATGCCGCCCTCGCCCTGGTTGCCCTGCCCAGCTCCTGCACGGCAGCCTGATTGGGGTATTGTGTTGACATTTATTGCTCGCTATGTCGCAGATTAATCCTATTGTGGAGCGGTGACCTTTACCAAACAAACAGTTCATGATCCTAAAGTATTTTGTTTGTTTGTTCGGCCCGTGCGTCCCTCGACTTAAATTATTTTGTTTTACCGGTAGATAACATCCGACTGGACTGCGTCACGGGTTTTGCCCGGTGCTATATTTAAACTATCATCATCATAATTATCCGCCGTGGGGCGTCCACTGCAGGACATAAGCCTCCCTCATTGATCTCCAAGTCAAAGTAGTCCGCCTTATTCAGCGAGTTCAAAACGCCTGTGCGGGGTTTTGTTTTATTGTACCGCTAAGATGTCATATTACACCGTTTCTTAACGAGCACTTGAGTATGAAAATGAAGTCTCTCCGCAAGTTTCACCTAGCACTTCCCCTTTAGTGTGATTAACTATAGAACGCCAAATTACTTGTATAATTAATTAATGTTTTCACCAGCCATGTTGGATGGCTGGTCAAAGGAACATACCATTAAGTAGACTGGCCAATCAAAGCCACAAAACGCAGTCTTTTAGGGGCACCTTTAGGTATGCGTTTTCCAAATGTTGGAATAATATACCTCCTCCGATACGAAATAGTTTTACGAGCTCACATAACACCTTATATTAATCACCATGGCTTGCTTAACATGACTTCACGAAGGTCGCTTCATTTTGCAACATTACTTTTTGGGATTATTAATAATAAATTACCGCTTTATTTGTACGAGAAGCTTCAGTTTTCGGATCGCCACGAAAGATTCGCCATTCGATTTATGTGCCCCAAGCACAAAACGACTGCTTTTCGTGACAGTTTCAGGTACGCTGCCACGAAATGTTGGAACAACTTGCCACCTCCAATCAGGAACTCCTCTTCAATTTGGTATTTTAGAAAGAATTACCTTCTACATATTAAAATATTAGAACAAAATAAGTAGTCGTTTTGTGCCTTACCTTTACTTTCATTTTCATATTTAGTATAGATCCGTGATATTTTTTTTGTATATTACATTGCATGCAAATGGTTCTTGTATAATTATTTTGAAATGCTTTACATTATCCATATAGAGGTAATTTTATATTCCTTTCTGTTAAAATGTTAAATTTATTTATTTTGTATTTCATCTATTTCTTTATTTTCTTTATAAGCCTAGGATTCAGTGTCTTAAGTTATTGTTAAATTTAGTGTCCTAAGTTATTGTATTGTGTAGTACATTTTAGGTAAAGTAAATTATTTTTCATTTATTTTCATTTTTTCTTTTTTATTTAATTTCATTTTTTTTTCATTCCATTTTAATCTGTACCAAATAATTATTTAGTTACCGTACATTGCGGTAGCACCAACCGCACATCATGGTTACTACGGAAGACCAGCGCTGTGGTACGACTCGACCATTTTTATCACTAGTTTTAAAACCGAATTGATGTTTTTTTTATTCGATTGTACAAATGTGACAAACGTTTTTTTATCTTTATCTTTTAGAAAAAAGTTGAAAATATTCCTTATGAAAGCCCAAATACGGCATGGTGACATAATCATAGATACCCTGATCTAGTCATCTACACCGCACTTCCATCGTATACCATGTCATACATAAACAGTGTCTGTCTATAGAATATATTTAAGTATGTATGTATCACTACTTTATGTACAATGATGATATTGGTGACATCCGATGCTAAGTTTCATATACTTGTACTTTTGTTTTCCGCTTTCTGCGTTTATTGATAATGTTTTGTAAACACTTTCTGTTGAACTGGTTTATTATTAAATACGTCGCTGCTATACAACCCACTTTACTCAGGTTTCAGCTGAAAATCAGCGTTGGGCTGTGTCAACACACCCAACATTTATGCTGAGTTGAATGCCCTTTTGAAACAAAATTAAATTTGTTTATCATCATCATTTCGGCCGTAATACGTCCACTACTGAACACAGGCCTCCCTCATGGATCTCCATGAGGGGTAGTTGCCATACTCACCACGCTTGGCAGGCGGGTTGGCGAGCGCAGTACGGATGTTGATACACGGGAAGTCGCTGCTGCCCATCTTCCGGAGGTATCGCTTAGCAGGCTCTTACTGCATCCACGGGCATGAAAGGAGGAGTAACATTCTACTGCCGGCACCCCACGGCCCTATTTTTATATTCTTAATTAATTATTTCTTTGTTAAGTATCTGTGTAGCGCCTGAGTTGATTGTTGAGAATTTGTGTTAAATAAATGCATTCCTTATCTTTTATCTTTATCTTGAAAGTCAAAGTTACCAAGTCGTCTGCGCATCTTTTAGGTGGATTCTCGTCCTTCGCTGCGCTTGCTGGTCCGTGGCCTCTATTCGAGAACTTTGCAGCCCCATCGGTCGTCTGTTCTGCGCGCCTATTGCCACCTCAACAAAGATGGGCAGCAGCGAATTTTCGTGTATTACCTGCCAAGCGTGGCCAACATGGCAACAACCCCCTCATGATCTTGAAGATCCATACAATACAATACAATACAATAATTTATTAATAAAACCAGTTTACATAATAATACAAATTTCAAACACTAAGAAACATAATTTCAATCATTAATAAAATTCTTTAAAATCAATCATTTTAATCATTCATGGGTTTATTTAAACATTAATTAAAAATAAAAAAGGGGGGTGTATGTCCAGCAGTGGGAGACAGCAGCCCTTTGGCTGACATGATGATGAAATGATGAACATAGTACGAAAGGATTCCCGTTTGTTTATGGGACAAGTTTATCAGGTAAAATGAAACAATATTTCTACTTAATTTATATTTTGTCAGGCGACGTGTTTCTCATAGTAAATGAGAATCACGAAATTTCAACCCAAGAATAATATCTGTGTTAATAACCAAAATTAATAAAACGGTCTGTCCTGCGGTTAATTAAAATTTCACATCACAACTTGGAACCCCGCCGACCCCAGAATCGAACCCGCAGCAATCTGGCCACCTAACGAGCCGTAACGCGAAACACCTAATCATGAAAAATCTCATTAATTTTAACCTTTTCAGGGCGGCGCCCTACTGGAATATTAACCGTAGGACGGGAACGCTCGACTCATCTTGCCCATTGTCCTTATGATGTTGGGCGAAAATTGTTTTGGATCTCAATTATTGTAATTTGATTGTTTACTAGCTCGTTCGGCGCCATTTGCATTTTGATAACTCTTAATAATTGCGTTCTTTCTCTGGGCGGCGGCGGCCGATTCTTCAATTACTTTATAAATGAGACGCGTAGTTTATTTTCCGTTCCGTGGGAAAACGGGAATAAAATATAGCCTATTTTACTAAGGTATAATGTAGCATTGTTATGGTGAAATATCTTTTCAAATCGGTCCAGTAGTTTCAGAGCCTATTCAATGCATACAAACAAACAATCAAATATTTCCTCTTTGTTACTAGTGTAGATGATCTTGAGATGTTTGGATGTAATTAGGCCGTTAGGTAAGCTTAGTTTCTGTTGTCTGCTTGTTTGTTTTATATTTGAACAACTAATTACGTTTGTATTTAACTTACTAAATATTTGTATTTAACTAGGCCAATGTATTTAACTAGGCCATTGTATTTGTTATACAGCAGTATAATAGATTTTATAACAGCAATCTAATGAGATAATACTTTGAGTATAGTAAGGCCTTTGCATCTATTATAGATGATTTATACAGCGTCAGCAACTGGTAATCATGCTGTACGGGACGCTGCAGTGCCTGGGACATGGATTAGGCTTGCCCAGCACCCATTACCCACCCAATACCATCCTCTCAGCTTAGTCAGGTGTTAGTCAGAGGAAAGAACAGGTCAATACGTCTGAAGCTAACTAAGCCGCGGGTTTCCTCACGATGTTTCCTTCACCGTTAAGCACGTGTTAAACGTAAACTTACATTTTTCAAGAAAGAAAAATCCATTGGTGCACTGCCGGTATCGAACCCACGACCTTCGGATTGAAAGTCGGGGTACATACCACTACTTGAGTATAGAGTATGCTTGAAATGCCATTTTGCCTATTTTGACATTTATAATGATTTCTCGAACCGTCCACTTTTGTTATCTCTAAAATACACTGGCCTGCAAAAGACGGTATAACGTTCCGTATATAAGGTTTCGGAGATCATTTTGGGGGATATTCTCCCATTCTTTCATCAGGGCCTGTTTAAGATCATTGAGGGTGACAAGAGGTCGTCTGCGTCGTCTGACTAGCCTTCCGAGCTCATACCAAGCGTGTTGGATCGGGTTCAGGTCAGGACTTCTTGATGGCCAGGCCATCAAGTTGATAGCAACCTCCTAAATGTACTCTTGTAGGATCTGAGCGGTGTGTGGCCGGGCGTTATCTTGCATTCATCTGTGTTTCCATATGTGGAAACTTTTAATTGGCTTTCTGTACCTATTTCTTTAATTATTAAATTGCTAGCTGTAAGTTTTCCTGTAAGTTCTAAAATAAAATAAAATAAATTAAAATTCAAATTGATACATCACCCATATTTGCCAGATATGGTCCTGCATACTCATTAAGGATCTCTTGAGCATATCTCACCCCGGTCAGAGTGCCATTTTCTATGGCCACTAACTGTGTGCGATCTTCCGAAGAGATGCCAGCCCAGACGTGTACAGAGCCCCCGCCGTTTTGTACTCTTTCTGCAAAGCAGGCTTGAGCATATCGTTCACCAGGCCGCCTATAGACTTTTCGCCTTCCGTCATGAGTGAATAATGAGAAACGTGACTTATCCGCGAACAAGACTTTTGCCCATTCTTCTTCACCCCACTGTGCGTGGTCACGAGTATACCTGAATCTGTTAACCCGATGCCCTGCCTCAAGTTTGGGACCATTTGCTGGCCTGTAGGGCTTCAGATTTATCTCAGCAAGTCTTCTTCAGACCGTGTCTTCGCTGATATAGTCATCCCTCATCAGGAGAAACTGCTGTTGGACCTGAACTGCATTGAAGTGACGATTTCTCAAAATAGTGCTGGCAATATATCGGTCTTCTCTAGCTGTAGTGCATCTAGGACGGTTATTACATGGTCTTCTAAGATGGTTTCCGGTTTCTTCGTACCTTTCGTCTTCAGGGTGAAACACCTTGAAGACCATTCTTAATGTCACACCCACCATTCTTGCAGTACAACGCATACCTACTGATGCCTAGTTCCAGATGTGTCATAATTCTTGCACATTCTTCAGGTGAAAGAGGCATGATAATTAATGTTTACGTGCTGAAGACACCTTGGCTTTTGAATGAAATGTAAATGATCAAAAAACAAATGCGAAAACAGAAGCAGAAAGCTAAAAGTAAAAAATTACAGCATATGAAAAGGGAGCGTTTTTCTTTTTTGTTTATTTGTTCAGCCACCTTTTAAAAGGAGGTTGTCAAAAAGGAGTTTTTATATAACAAAACTAAATTTTCTACATATTGCTTTTTATTTCAAGTTTCTAATTTAAATAGTACAGAACGTTCATCACGTCATCACTTTTATGAGTTTTATCCGAAGGTCATGGGTTCGATATCGGCAGTGCACCAATGGATTTTTCTTTCATGTGTGTGCACATTTAACACGTGCTTTAACGGTGAAGTAAACATCGTGAGGAAACCTGCGGCTTAGTTAGCTTCAGACCTGTTCTTTCCTCTGAATAATAGCTGACTAAGCTGAGAGGATGGTATAGGTGCTGGGCAAGCCTAATCCATCTTACAATGTTCCAGGCACTGCAACGTCTCGTACAGCATGATTATCAGTTGCTGACGCTGTATAAATCATCTATAATAGATGCAAAGGCCTTACTTTTTTATGAGTGTTATACCTTCTTTTGCAGGCCAGTGTATTAGTATCGATCGTAATTTTTACTGTCTTATATAGTTGGTATATAATCAAAAGGTTGTACTCCAAAACATGCATTCTCAACATAATAACATTAAAGAGCAAAATGAGCGTAACTATAATAATTAATCACCAATATCGTTTCATAACAAATTTAAAAATAAGTTCTATAAACTACAGACTCACTTAAGTATTTGTTTAATTATACTTATGGATTAAATTATTTTTAAAATTCCCATCACGTTCTTAGGCCAGAGAGGCTAGTAATCCTCTTAAATTTAGGTAAGCTTCTAGTGAATATATCTAATGTATCAGAAAAATCTACTAAAACTTTATTTAACTAGTTCTGACGATAGGATTGGATTGTTAACACATATTAAACAGGGTATTTATCGCAGTTTTTACTTTTATTATTGCCTGACGTTTCGACAGGGTCTTATCGATCGTGGTCCCGGGAAGACTAGACTGGACCGTCTTTGTAATAAAGGTAAATAACACGATAAATACCCGGTAAGGTATGTGTAATGTGTCGTGATCGCGAAAGTTTAAAAAGACGATAGGATTGTAGTACTATGAAGTATTTAGAGAATTACATACAGAGCTAACCAATGGACTTTTCTTTCTTGAAAATTGTATGTTTACATTTAGCACGTACTATAACGGGGAAAGAAATCTTCGTGAGGAAACAGCTGACTAAGCAAGGAAATAGTTTAAGCGCTGGGCAAGCCTACTCTATCTAGCAATGTCCCAGGCAGCATCCGGTACAGCATGAATATTAGCTACTGACCCTGTATAAATCAGCAACAATAGATGTATGTATGCCTTACTCTAACTATTATGTCCTTACAAACGCTATGTGGGGATGAAAAATAGCGTATAATTTATTTATTCCTTGAACCTTTGAACTTTACTTATTCCATAATCGTATCAAGAAATATTTCCAGCAAAAGAATATCTGAGCTCTTTGTACAAGTATTTTAAGCCAAGCTGAAACACGAAAGACAAGATTACACAAGTTTAAGACATACCGAGTACAATTTTCTCGCCATTCCGCTCCAACTATGGAACTGCTCTGAATTATAGTGTATTATAAATTCTGTGTCTGATTTAAATTAGACGATACAAACGAAAAAGCAATTTCTATTCCAATTTGTATGGGTTTTATTTAAGAGCTAATTCTCAAAAAAACATATGAAAATTAAAAAAAATTAGTTAGAAATCATGAAAAAATATTTGAAAATTAAAAATGAAAAAATATTTATTTAGCAACAACATAATGAGCTTAACAACTTTAAATGAAAACAGAGAAATAGTTTTTAAAGTTAAAAATAAAAATAAACACATATGACCTTGAGAGAATGTTACAACAGTTTCGACATGTACAACAATCCTTATACTAGGCGAGAGGGTTAGACAAATTAGGATTAGTACGCATCGTTCAACTATAAATTTACTTACATAAATTACTTATCACCTTAAAATTAATGTGAAAAAGAAACGAAATAAAATTGGAGTAATAAGTAGATTAAATTAATTATAATAGGTATGAAATTTTAAGTGTTAAATGTGTACCTGTAATGTAGTTTACAGTTTAGTGTAATGCTTGTTTTTGAAATAAACAAATTTTAATTTTAAAAGTTTTAATTTTTGTATGATAAAGGTACATAAAAACATATATTACATATATTTACTGATGACCAAGATTTCTTCAGTAGCTTAGTAGGTAAGAGTTACTAACCATTTGCTTCTCTATTTGTTTTTTCTCTAAGGCCACAGACATAGACATAGAACTAATAATTAACAATAAATAAATAAACTACATAACACAATCTAACTAAACAAAGCTCGTTCTATGGACTCCAGATGATTGATGGTATACTAAAATACATTTATTTTTGTAAATACATACTTATCATGCATAGAAAAATACCAAGACCAGGGACAAATAAATGCATATCTATAATAAACATTTGTCCCGTGGCGGGAATCGAACTCGCTACTTCCTGCGTATCAGCCGGCTGTTAGACCAACTGAGCCACATTCGCATTTGTACAGAGAACCGCACGATATGCCAATGGACTAGGTCAAACAGCAAAGCATCTTGTTATTACGCACACATACATCATCATCATCATTTCAGCCGTAAAACGACCACTACTGAACACAGGCCTCCCTTATGAATCTCCATGAGAGGTAGTTGCCATACTCACCACGCTTGGCAGGCGGGTTGGTGAGCGGAGTTCGGGATGTTGATACACGGAAAAATGCTGCTGCCCCTCTTCTGAAGGTATCCCTTAGCAGGCTCTTACTGCATCCACGGGCATGAGAGGGGGGGGTAACATTCTACTTCTGGCATCCCATGGCAGTTACCGTGGCTTGGTTGTTATTGAAGGTAAAATAACAAGTGAAGAGAAGAATGCAATTTGTAAGATAGTGAACTTTTTATTGCATTGTTTGTCGCAGCTGAATGGACAGTGAAAGTTTTTGATCAGGAACCCTTCTCGTTTTCATGAGATTGCCAATATCATGCTCCCTAAAGTAACTCAACAAAAGGAGTCAAAAATTATGAGAGCAATCATATAAAAAATACCGTGGGGTTCCAGCAGTAGTAATGTTGCCCCTCCTTCCTTATGCGTGCATGCAGTAAGAATGGATACCTCCGGAAGCTGGGCAGCAACGTCTCTCCGTGCAGAAAAGTACCTCACTGCGCTCTCCAACACGCCTGATAAGCGTGGTGTACTCACCAGTGTGGTATGGCAAAACCCACTCATTGTCAATACTTAGAGATCCATGAGAGGCCTATATCCAGCAGTGGACGTGCTACTGCTGAGATGTGATATAAAAATATACTCAAATCATCTGAGATGGTCTGTTAGTAAAATACATTTTCCTCTTTAACTGCCATCTCCTGTCGCAGGTCGTATCATTAGGGCTATCTGGACCTTGCACACAACAGCACATCTTTTCGCCTCGATCTGACCTTGAATAAACAACTGCAGGATTTCGCGTTGAACTTCTCATTATGCATTTTATGACCCAGAAATTTTAGTTTGCGTTTTCAATAGTCCTAAATTTCGCATCCAGGGAAGTACTACCACCATCCCAATATCTGCCACCAAGCAGTCATATCTGCATTGCTGTATTCCGGATTGAAGGGTAAGAGGGCCGGTGAAATTAACGGCGCATGAGATCTTACAGCTCTGTCTGAGGGTATCGGGCGCAATGCAGTGCAGCGTTGGTCACGTGCTTAGTGAACGTGATCACCGCGGCATAGCAGTTTTAATAGGTAGAGGTTACCGCTTAACATCAGGAGGGCTTCGGCTTGTCTCGTCATTTATTCGTAGTAAATTCAATACAAAAACTAAATAGTACCATATTAGCTACTAAGCATAAGAAACGGTAAACTTCTTCTATAATAGTAATAGCATTAAGTCTATCCAGCTGTATCTACAATTTATTGTTCATAGATGAGTAAGGAAGATAACACTCCCTCAGTCGAGCAAAACCTAGTTCCATAAACTGTCCTGTTTCTGGCAAATAAACGTATGACCACAGATTATAGGAGCTCTTTTGTAGAAAATGCCGCACTCTCTCGATAATTATGCTATTTTGCACTCTATATTCGGGTTGCTAAAGCTTAGACTGGTTTAATAATTTGTAGCGTTGAATAATGGTTGCTACGAATTTGGTAGTATCAGGAAGGGATACAGTTACACACAAACGGTTTTATCTGTAGCGGGTAATCTCAATGACTTTATCCGCACATACATATTTTTAACATCGAAGCAGTGGGCAAATTTGGGGTCAAATAAACTCTCCTTTTCTTATTTTACCAGGCCTTTACAGTATTATCAACGTGAAGTACTGTATTTAATTAGAGTAGAATGTATTAAATTAGGAGGTGCCTACCTGGATTTAACACTTCACCATTTCAGCCGTAAAACGTCCAGTAATAAATACAGGCCTCTCACGAATCTCCATAACCACTAGTTTGGTTACGCGAAAATAATTTTTCGACCCTCATTTGGTTTGCGTTTTGGCGGGAAAATGGCGGGAAAAACGGCGGGCGCTCCGCGTCGGCGCTAAGTGGATACTGGCTCGGTTTTTACAATGGAGCGTATCGTGGTATTTACGCTCTGTGGAAAGGGATTGAATAAAGCTTGTCAGTACAATCATTCATAATTTAGTCTGTGTTCGGGATATACAGCGTAAAAATTATTTTCTATTAATTATTGATTTAATTTTATATAAAAAATACTTTTGTTTGTAATTCAAAATGTATTATCATATATCTACATGTTTTGCGGTATATACATAGTATGTGGTATAACCTCACTATATATAACATAACATTTAGGTGTCTTAGAACAAAATATTTTTTGATCGTAATTATAAAGTGCATTTTTTATGCATTTTTTTTGCGTAATATTTTTTTTAATATTAATTTAATCGAATAAAATTATTTTTTCTTGGGCTACGTAAATTTTATTTTTTATTGTCATTGTCAACTTCATTGAGAAGGCTACAAAACAAAGAAGAAGTCGATAAACACCATAGTTTAAAAATGACAATTGTTTTCGTGGAACGATGACTCAACGATGACTCACTGGTCAGTTTACTTACCAAAACCAAACGACGGCTAAAAAATCTTGGTAAGTAAACTGACCAAAACCAAACGAGCGGTATAAGAAGTAGTTGCCATACTCACCACGCTTGGCAGGCGGGTTGGCGAGCGCAGTAACTAAGGGATGTTGATACGCGGAATGACGCTGCTGCCCATCTTCCGGAGGTATCCTTTAACAGATGAAAAGATAAAGCATTTGTTTGTTTTGTCACTCACACAATAAAATAACACAAAGTAAACTAAAAAGTAAAGTACATATATTCAATAACAATACTACCAAATGACCTATAAAAGCCTGCAGTAAAAATAACAGCAGGATTTCCTAAAAATGATGCTCCAAAAAGCAGCGCCTCAACCACGTAGCTTGCTATGTGATTGTGGAAATACTGAGGCAGAGTCCATTTATTGACCCCACACAGCATGTTGATAAGTTAAAACTTTTAGACCATAGTGGACCTAATTTGATTATTTTATGCGTTTTCTTATATAATTTGTTACAAATGTATCTTTCTTTCTAGTAGTTGTCAAACAACTGGGCTAAAAGCAGCTTTCCTTGGCATAGCCCTAGAGTGAGAGAGGCCCGACACAACTGCAAAGGACATTCCGCCGTCGTCTATCTGATCTGATAAGAGCGGCATTCAGCCCGGGAATAACAGCGGGTACCGCAGCCCACTCTGTATGGAAATGGCGCGCCAATGCGTCCTAACAAGCTAATAAGATCTCATTTCATAAGTTCGGGGAGGATCGTTTCTTGCGTTTGCATACATAAGCTCGCACTTTGTAAAATAATTTTGGGGGTTGGCGCTTGTCCGTAACCTTTATTCATCATTTCAGCCGTAAAACGTCCACTACTGAACACAGACCTCCCACATGGATCTCCATGAGAGGTACTTGCCATACTCACCACGCTTGGCATGCGGGTTGGCGAGCGCAGTTCGGGATATTGATACACGGAAAGATGCTGCTGCCTATATTACGGAGGTTCCTTTGCAGAGTCTTACAGTATTCACGGGCTAGAGAAAAATGGCAATATTCGACTGTCCGCACCCCACGCCAGCTTATAACATAATTTCATAAGTTTGGAGCCGAGTTTTTCTGACGTTTGCATTTATTAGCTGGTTGGTTTGCAGATTGTAGAAAGCTTTTGGGAGATGCTTCTTCGCAGGCTTAACTAGCCTTGAATAACAATGAGTTTTTGCGTCTGTTATTTCAGTATAAGCCAACGGGGTAAATGGTACAGGATTATAGTATCACCAACTTTGCTGAGGATGACAGGGTGCTGCGGTCTCGGGGCAGATAGATAGATGCATTATTTATTTGCAACTTCAGCATACGCATACAATCTTGTAATTCTTTATTTCACATAATCATTACAAAACAGTGAATCGAAAATATTCCATACTTCGCTTCGATTAAAAACAAACAAAATCACATAAACAAATGAGAATCAACAATAAGAAAACAAAAGATACAAGAGATTTATATACATCCCACTAATAATTTTAAAGTCGAAAGTTGGTTTGAAGTTTTGTTACCTCTTTACGCAGAAACTGCCCAACGGATTGAGCTGAAATTTTGCACACGTATAGATGTGGACAAGGAATAACACACAGGCTACTTTTTATTTGCGTACAACGCATGCGAAGCGGCGGGCACAAGCTAGTTTTCTAATAAAAATACTGGATGTGTGTGTTGCAGCACGGCAAAAAGGCTCAACATGTGTTTACTGTAAGAGCAAACACTGATTTTTTCAGAACTACCCTCAGCAGTGACCAAAAGCTAGAAACCAACATTGCAAAAATGTAAATGTGTATGAAGTACATAATTAAAACAGCTAAAATGTTTACTATATTAGGAGCAGTGTTTATTTGATATGATGTAGTACATAGTGATATGGTAATAATAATATAGAGCACAACCGTAATTAATACAAACAGGTCTTTGTATCAAGCTCCACACGTAAATATTTTTCATTCATACACACAACACGTTACAGAGATAGACGGAGAAAGTTTGAAGGCACCGTCAATAGAAATAGAGCGAAAGATAGGTACAGATCCGTGTGGTGTGAAACGACTAAAGTCCCCTAGCACGTAAACACGGCAAACAATAGCTCTTCTATAACCCCTTGAAGGAATCTATCGAATTACCGGTCACTCTGTATAAAATATATTATACTTAAATATTAAATAAAATATGGGGAAGTTCCCTCAAGATGGTTTATAATAATAATAATCATAGATTCTTTACTGCGATACATTAATAATAAATTACAATAAACATAATAAAAAATAAAACCGGACAAGTGCGAGCTGGACTCACCCAGCGAGGGTTCCGTAGGTATGTAGGAACATAATAATTATTATAAATTAGCTGATCTGATTTAGCAAAAGTTTTAAAAATGCACAAAAAGATTCGGTCACCCATCCAGCTTAGTACCGCACGTAGGGTTGCTTAACCTTGATGATTGATTTCGTATTTTTTTTAAGAATGATTTTTTTATGATTCCGTTGCAAATGTACATGGTTTTTAGAATTTTCTCTGTATCTACAGTAGGCAGTATATGATGATATAATTTTCCAAATTTCATAGTTATAGGTCTACGAGAAGTACTCTATGAATTTTGATTCCTTTAAGGATGTCGAAACATGCGTTTTTTGCGGCATAAACAGTTGTATCTTTTTTTCCTATAAACATAGAATATTTATTTTTCACAGCTTAAAAAAGCTGTAGATTTGAGTATATTGTTTTAATTTCAACTAGATACCTCTACAAAATCTTGAGATACAGAGTCTTGTTCCGGAGCAACACTAGTGCGCCAGAATGACAGTAGCTGCCCCGCCGCCCGCGCACCGCCAGCGGACGCCCCCGCGCCACACTTGACAGAGACAAAGCCATCGCGTATACCCGTATGCTATCAACTCGCATCTTTTATTGTATCGGGCGCGATTTCTACCAATATTGCGAATACCTATTTATTAATCAATACAAGAACAGTCAAATTGGAGTCAGATTTTTATCCACCTTACCATGAAAAGGAAGATGTCTTGACCGACAGACAGACGGACAACAAAGTGATCCTATAAGGGTTCCGTTTTTTTGCTTTTGCGGTACGAAACCCTAAAAATGTATACAAAACTCAATAAAAACTGAGCCATGTTTAAAGGACAATGGGTATTTTGACAATACCACCGATAATGAAATAAAAATTGAATTAGGTTACAATAGCCATCCATTGTCAAAACATGTCTGACGAAATCAGTGTACATCTCTGAAGCCCTACAATAAGCGCTTAATAAAATTCATACTTTTATATTGAAAATGTGTTTATTTGTCATCTGTTTTGTATAACCTACTTATCTATTTCTATTATTAAAAAATTTACTAGTCTTTCTGTGCACACACAAAAATGCACTGAACCAAAATTACTCAAAGTAAATGCAAACGAAATCACGTACATTCCTTGATAAAAACAGTCAAGAAGGTTCATTGAGATAATAAATGGATGAAAGGCGACTCGTGCAGTCAAATTAGATTTGCAATTATTGAAGAGAGTTCTCGCTCTCATCCAACTGTGGATCGCATCCATCATTATCTCCAATGAAGGCTTCGGATAAATCTTGTAGATTGCGCTTTTTATTCTCAACTAGTAATCACGGGACAGTCGTTGGCCGTAATGTAACCTATACATTAAACGAATTCAGTTTAGTTTAGTTAGTGTTAAACAAATAGCTATAAAAACAATTTTCAAAGAAATGAATAACCTTGATCATAACCGCCGTGGGATGCCGGCAGTAAAATGATACCCCTCCTCTCATGCCCATGGATGCAGTAAGAGCCTGCTAAGGGATACCTCCGGAAGATGGGCAGCAGCGTCTATCCGTGTATCAACATCCCATACTGCGCTCACCAACCCGCCTGCCGAGCGTGGTGAGTATGGCAACTACCCCTCATGGTGACCCATGAGGGAGGCCTGTGTTCATCAGTGGACCCTTTATGGCTGAAATGATGATGATGAATAACCTTATCAAAAATTTTACGGTTCCAGTGGGATTCGAACCCACGTCCGTCAAATCGATACTTGACGCTTTCTTAAGCCGGAAGTGCTTTTGACCGCTAAGCTGCAGAACGATAAGGTGACTACTTCAGATCTCCGAGCTAAAAACCATGCCAAAAATATTAAGTTATTTTTACACTTCAGTAAAACATTTTAAGAAAATAAAAACCTAACTAAAAAGATCGATTTTAGTGATCACGTTGTTCAAATCAGTACCTATCCTAATTCTGGAGGTTCTTAACCCAGAGAGAACTAAGCTACGGAAACCTTGACGAAGAAGGGTTGATTATTGATTTTGCTTTGACTTTGATTTCGCATTTGATGAAATTTTTAATTTCTTATAAATGTAACAATAGGTAGTTGGCTTTATCATTTCAGCCATAGGACGTCCACTGTTGGACACAGGCCTCCTTCATGGATCTCTAAAGAATGATCATAAGGGGATGATGCCATACTCACCACGCTTGGCAGGAGCCTTGGCGAGCGCAGCACGAGATGTTGATAACACGAACAGACACAGCTGCCCATCTTAGGTATCCGGAGGTTCCCTTAGCAGATTCTTACTGCATCGACTGGCAAGAGAAAGAGAAGTACCGTTCTACTGCCGGCACCCCAAACCGAGCATCCATAAATCGACCGCCGTGGGGCAGTAGAATGTTACTTCTCATGCCCGTGGACGCAGTAAGAGCCTGCTAAGGGATACCTCCGGAAGAAGGGCAGCAGCGTCTATCCGTGTATCAACATCCCGTGCTGCGCATGCCAACCCGCCTACCAGGCGTGGTGAGTATGGCAACTACCCCTCATGGAGATTCATGAGGGAGGCCTGTTTTGAAATGATGAAAATTATCTATAAAATTTGTACCAAACTTATCAACTAGCTAACAACCATAGCGTCACATCCAACACTCATGCCTCTCCGAACTGGCTACAATTTACATAGCTTCTGGCAGAAGCGATACGTCTATCCGACGGGAACTTGCCAAGAATGCCCGAACTTCCCGTCTAAGCTTGGTTTAGTCGACGTCGGGGCTTACGGAGCAAGTTTCGTGATAAAAACAATCCCGCGCCAACTTTCACGCAGACACATATTCAAGACCATCTTCTAATATGAAATATTTACTGCAGTTTCACCCGCGTATATCCTGTTCCCGTGGGAATATGGGATAAAGTAAAGCCTGTATTACTCAGGGATAATGTAGGTTTCTAATGGTGAAAGGATTTTTAAAATCAGTTCAGTAATTTTTGAGTTTATTCGTACATACAAAATACAACATACAAGTCTTTCCTCTTTATAATAATAATAAGATATTTTTTTCTGTTTTTTTTAGGACTTTATTCGCTTAGCGAATATGCCAGTCCCGTTATACAATCACAAACTTAACTTTTAGCTTATCAAATGATATCATAAACCATAATGTACAAGGCCTTAGCGGTCTCGCACAGAGGGGTGGAGAGTAAACTTTGAACTAAACCTTATTCTACGAGATTCAGTTCTCCTATCATCAGTAGATCCATGAGGGGGGCTCATGAATCTACTGATAATGAGGGGGTTGCTGCCAAACTTACCACGCTTAGCAGGAAAGTTGGCGAATGCTGAACGAACGGGATGTTGATACACGGAAAGTTGCTGTTGCCTATCTTCCTGCGTATCCCCTGGTAGATTCTTACTGCATTCACGGGAAAAAGAGAAGAGGCAACATTCTTCTGGTGGCACCCTATGGCAACATGCCGGAAACACTGTGACACGGAAACAGACCACTGGTTGGGCATCCTCGAACATATTTCAACACTAAGGAACACTTGGAAGGTTCCACCACAAACTGCAACGACATCCATGACTCTGTTGGCCTAATCTGGCTGAAACGCAGGTTGCGGGTCCCATCCCTCCAGAGACATCCTGTTTGTTTTACCTGTAGATATTTGTCTCAGATCTGTGGCCTGATTCTCTTGTGAAATTTTATCATCTAATTTCACAGGGCGACTGCATTTCGTCCATCGTG
Organism: Pasiphila rectangulata; assembly: GCA_963082625.1. NCBI lineage: Eukaryota > Metazoa > Arthropoda > Insecta > Lepidoptera > Geometridae > Pasiphila > Pasiphila rectangulata. The sequence continues at coordinate 598,681 of OY720246.1, read as the reverse complement.
CTCATCATGTTGACTGTGGCGACTGGGGTGAATGTGTCGACTAGGGCGACTGTAATGACTATAGAAACTGGGCCTGCTGTAGCGACTGTGGTGTCTGTGGGGACTATGGCAACTGTGGTGAAAATGATTTAGATCTGCCAGACGTCCCGTAACCCGCAATTATTTTTTTATTTATTTTGCCCACAGTACTCGCGAAGGAAATCCGAACTGTTATTGCCATTTTCCGAAGGGATAAATTGAGTACCACATCTTACTTCCGCTTGCCACTGCCAAAGAAACTCTGTAACTGAATTACACACAGTTTCGCACTGTATTATGGCAAGGAAGCCGGCTGGAGCTGTGTTCAATATGGAATATTGCTTGGTAATCGAAAACTTACTTCCTACTAATGTTATCGTGAAAGTGTGTGAATTACGGCTTTTGGATAGAACACACTTGTAAAGCGGATACAATAAATAGAGAGAGTTTTAATTTAGTTATAATACTCTCGTTAAATATTGATTTAAATTTTATGGTTACAAACCAACTCCCAGTCGGCAATAAATTTTCCGACATGTTCAACTATCATCATCATATTTCAGCAAAATTGCACAAAATCTGTATAAAGTTTAGCTTAAAACCTTTTTCCTAAACTAAGCTATAATAAAAGCCGCATGAAGATCAGTCCAGTAGTTTCTGAGTTCTTCGCGAACAGACAGACAGACGCGGCGGAGGACTTTGCTTATATGTATATGTAAGGAAAGTTTCTATTCCGCGATCCGTCCAGTTGCATAAAGCAGTTAGTTTTGATTCCCATCGGTAACTCACACAGCAACAAAGCACGTAGGATAACACACGGAACATACAAATAAATGGATGGTGTATGGAGCGCGCCGGTTGAGTAATGTGTAGCTTCACTTAAAAAGAAAATGTTTGTCTTGTAGTAGGAAATAGTTTTGGTGGCAGATAAATGTCTGCCGTGGGGTGCTGGCAGTAGAATGTTACCCCTCCTCTCATGCCTGTGGATACAGTAAGCCTGTTAAGGGATATCGTCGAAAAATGGGCAGTAGCGTCTTTCCGTGTATCAACATCCTCCACTGCGCTTTCCAACCCGCCTGCCAAGCGTGGTGAGTGTGGCAACTGCCCCTCATGGAGATCCATGAGAGAGGCCTGTGTTCAGTCGTGGACGTTTTATGGCTAAAATGATGATGATTATGATTAAGCGTCTAAGTCAGAATCAAAACAGCGCTTAGCGTCCAGGATTTAAATTTAACTAGACAGCAAGCCGTCACATGTGCCACTGTTAGAATGTTGGCCCTCCTCTCTTACCCGTGGATGCAGTAAAAACCTGGGGACACCCCTAGAAGATGGGCAGCAGCGTCTTTCTGTGTACCAACACAACCTTCATGGTCATATTCACGGTGCCACTGAAAACCAGTGCTGTGTCTAACACAGCGTACGCTGAGTTGGCGACCGATTTATGTCCATTAATATTTTATTTTAACTGATACAAAGTTCCGTTTGTATCTTTGTAAATGAGACATAAGAAATATTTTTTGTTTTTTTTTCCTTTCTTTTCTTTTCTTTCATATTCGGAGATCCATGAAGGAGGCATAGGTCTCCTAGACATAGGACTAGCAGTGAACTTCTAACTACTGAGATGATGATACATAAAATATTATTAAAATGTTATAAGTTATTCACTTACATATTAATTATTATTATAGTTATCTGCGAAAACACATAAAAAAAATAAACGGCCGAATTGAGAAACCTCCTTTTTTCGCCGGTTAAATACAAACGAGTCGCAGAAAAAAAACGCAAATAATCGTCTGAGGAACAAATTCTGGTTATTAACTTGTCACCTTTGTTCCAGGATCCAATAATAACCCAAGAGACCCACGTATCCGGCGCGGACGGCGACGGGCTCCGTGCGTCATGGCGCACGCTGCACGTGTTCCCCGACGACTATCCCACGCACCGCGGCTACCTGGCGCTGCGCTGCCGTGCCACGCTGCCCACGCGCCCGCCGCACGTCCGTGCTATGTCCGTGCGGTTGTATGTGGCTGCGCGCCCGCATATATCGTCGTATATGTTGAGTAATAATAGTGAGTATCTAGAGATATACAGCGTTGGTGACGTGCTTAATGAACGTGATTACCGCGGTAGTGCATAGGCAGAGGTTACTGCATCATATCAAGTGGGCGTGGGCTATTATTTAAAAAATTAATAAGATAATTTTTGAAATTATCTTATCTTATCTTATCTTATCTTATCTTATCTTATCTTATCTTATCTTATCTTATCTTATCTTATCTTATCTTATCTTATCTTATCTTATCTTATCTTATCTTATCTTATCTTATCTTATCTTATCTTATCTTATCTTATCTTATCTTATCTTATCTTATCTTATCTTATCTTATCTTATCTTATCTTATCTTATCTTATCTTATCTTATCTTATCTTATCTTATCTTATCTTATCTTATCTTATCTTATCTTATCTTATCTTATCTTATCTTATCTTATCTTATCTTATCTTATCTTATCTTATCTTATCTTATCTTATCTTATCTTATCTTATCTTATCTTATCTTATCTTATCTTATCTTATCTTATCTTATCTTATCTTATCTTATCTTATCTTATCTTATCTTATCTTATCTTATCTTATCTTATCTTATCTTATCTTATCTTATCTTATCTTATCTTATCTTATCTTATCTTATCTTATCTTATCTTATCTTATCTTATCTTATCTTATCTTATCTTATCTTATCTACCATATAGTTTCATAAACTTCCTGTTGGCTACCTCGTGCTGTTGCCGTGCCACGCGCCATGTTTTAGTTTGTGACGACTTCCGTGGCCCAGTTACTCTATAGCTGGTTGATACGGAAGAAGTTACTGGCTCAATCCAGCCCGGTGTAATCCTACGTTTGCTTTTCCGTAGATACATTCTTTAACGTCTTAACTCATCCACATAATATTTAGTCAAGTTATTTCAATACAGCTTTGCTTTTTGAAACTGTTAGTAAAATATTAAATAACATTGTGTGAAAAAATTGGATGAGTCAGTAGTCGGTCCAGTAGTTTTTGAGTTAATTCGTTACAAACAAACAAAAAACAAATCTTTCCTCGTTATATAATTGAGAGATTCCACCGAGACATATATTACCGTAAGCCTTTCAAACGTTATAATAACTTCGTTACGTAAAGTTTCAGTACAATTGTAAAGCATTATGCAGCTTATGAATAATCACAAGCGCCGGAAGACACGACGACGAATTAGTTTAACATTTTGAATAACTCGCGTCGCTTCATGTATGCGTTGTCATCCTGCTACAACCAGCTCCAAATATTGACGCTAAATATACATTCATTCATTCATATTAGCCGTAAATCCACTACTGAACACAGGTCTCATAGAGCTCCATGAGAGGTAGTTGCCATACTCACCACGCTTGGAAGGCGGGTTGCCGAGCGCAGTACGGAATGTTGATACACGGAAAGACGCTGCCGCCCATCTTCCGGTGGTATCCCTTAGCATGCTCATACTGCATCCACGGGCATGAGAGGGGGGTTAACATTCTTCTGCTGGCACCCCACAGCAAATAACGCTAAATATACAAAAAGCTTTTTTCATATGTTTATATAAATTAGGGGGTTCGATGTCTAAATAAGCTTTTGAAGTTACAGAGAACACCAATATTATGCCATGTATGATAATATATGACGGGGTATATGGTTACGTTATTACTTAAGGGTGCTGGAAATTTGTGAGCGTATTATTTCTACCCAAATTCCCAGAATTAAACCAAATGACGTTATTAAATAATATTATTAGATAATATTATTACTAAAATACATGAATTTATCGCGTACCTTTTTTATTTATTACCCCGACGTTAAAAACTAATAATATGTTAGCAAATCGCGAAAGTTTAACAAGTCATTAAATAAGCTAGAATATTACGTAGGTGTGCGTAACGGAACTGTAAATTATTAATTTGTAATTATGGTTCAATTATTGACTGCATACACCAGTATTACGTAGATTATATAAAAAAACACGTTTCCTTCGAAAAGGACAAAGAGCACGGGAGATGAGGCTCCCGGCGGAACCAGCTCCATAATACTGATGACTTGACTCCCGGCGGAACCGGCTTCATCATATGGATTACGAGGCTCCCAGCGGAACCGGCTCCATCATACAGACGACGAGGCTCCCGGCGGAACCAGCTCCATCATACGGATGACGAGACTCCTGGCGGAACCGGCTCCATCATACGGATGTTGAGGCTCCCGGCGGAACCAGCTCTATCATACGGATGACGAGGCTCAAGGCGGAACAGACTGCATCATACGGATGACGAGACTCCCGGCGGAACCGGCTCCATCATACGGATGACGAGGCTCAAGGCGGAACAGACTGCATCATACGGATGACGAGGCTCAAGGCGGAACAGACTGCATCATACGGATGACGAGGCTCCCGGCGGAACCGGCTCCATCATACGGACGACGAGGCTCCCGGCGGAACCAGCTCCATCATACGGATGACGAGACTCCCGGCGGAACCGGCTCCATCATACGGATTACGAGGCTCCCGGCGGAACCGGCTCCATCATACGGACGACGAGGCTCAAGGCGGAACAGACTGCATCATACGGATGTTGAGGCTCCCGGCGGAACCGGCTCCATCATACGGATGACGAGGCTCCCGGCGGAACCGGCTCCATCATACGGACGACGAGGCTCAAGGCGGAACAGACTGCATCATACGAATATTGAGGCTCCCGACGGAACCGGCTCCATCATACGGATGACGAGGCTCAAGGCGGAACAGACTGCATCATACGGATGACGAGACTCCCGGCGGAACCGGCTCCATCATACGGATGACGAGGCTCCCGGCAGAACCGCCTCCATAATTTCTACCTGAACTTCATTAACATCGCAACTAATTGAAACAACGACTGAACGTTGACTTTGCTTAATTAAAATGCTGATAAACATGCTTCAAAGTGAAATGTTTTAAGACCCTCCGGCTTATTTTGAACGGTAAATAAATTACCGTCAAAATAATTTCTTTACATGTTTCAATATCGTAAATAGCTTCAAGAGTATTTATTTTCGCTGTGAAAATGTTTTTCGTTATAATAAGCTGCGTATCTCTGACAAAGGATGCGGAGAATGAACGCGCCCCGCGGGAAAACATCGTCGGAATAGATAAAAGGTCCCTCTGCCAGGTACAAGTATTTGCTATCCTGTTTTGGACGGAGCAGGGAATTATGTAAACGTGATACTCGACACCTACAAAGAGTGTCAACATAGGACCCCACGCGCGTATACAACACTAGAAATATACGTTTGTATTGTGTTCATTATTATAAATGAGCTATTAAGCCAAGGGGGATCTAATGAAGAATCCAGATTTCCCACTATCCCTCAAACAAAAACTGATGAAGACTTGCATTCTACCCGTTCTAACGTATGGTGCACAAATTTGGTCATTGACGCAACTCCAGAAGTACAAGATTACGGTTTGTCAACGTGCGATGGAGCGCAGCATCCTAGGTGTCCGACGAACGGATAGAATCCGTAACACCGAACTGCGCTCTCGAACAAAAATCACCAGACTTATGTGGGATTGGGCTGGCCAAGTCTCCCGAATGCCAAGTGATATGTAGGCAAAGGTCGCCACTGATTGGCACCCAGACCGGACGCTAAGGCGACCACGCGGCAGATCAAAACGCAGATAGCGGGACGAGCTTGATACATCGTGACTGAACCAACGTAGCTCTGGATCGAGTCGTCTTGTGAGAATGGGGGGAGGCCTTTGCCCAGCAGTGTGACACCAATGGCTAATAATAATAAAAAATAATAATAATGAATTGTATTCATGCTAATGTGATGTGACCCAAGCTTTCCATCTGGCATAGACGTTGATGCTTTAAAAGAAGAGATGGGTGTAGTAGGTACGAAGTTTTAACTACAAGTTTTGTTTTGAAGAGATATACATATTAATAAAGATCTTAAACATGTTTTGATAGGAACTGAGTCTTTGTTTTATTCACAACTAGCTGCCCCGGCAAACTTTGTATCACACTTATATATAGAGGTATACCCTACGCCTGCCCTACAACTGCTAACTAAATCGTAATAATTTTTGTTATAGGCTATCATTCTACCGAAGTGTGGTTAAACGCTATATAAACTACAAACTATACTATTGTTACTAGAATATAAACCTGCGAGAGTCAACACAGGACCTCACGCGCGCATACAACACGGACTGTAAGAGTATTAAGTACTGTACATGCTATCGTGATGTGACCCAAGCTGATATATACAAGATGGTATAGACGTTGAAGCTATAACAGAAGAGATATAGCACGAAGGTTTAGCTACCTTTTTAGGGTACCGTACCCAAAGGGTAAAATAACCCCTATTACTAAGAAGCCTCAGTCTGTCTGTCTGTCTCTCACCAGGCTGTATCTCATGAACCGTGATAGTTAGGTAGTTGAAATTTTTACAGATGATGTATCTCTTTTGCCGCTTTAATAACAATACTAAAAACAGAATAAAACATTTTTTAAAGGGGGCTCCCATACAACAGACGTGATTTTTTTGCCGTTTATTGCTCGTTTTTAATAATGGCAACAGGTAGACGCCTGAAATATTACCAGAATATTTAATTGTATATTCACTTTAAAAATAATTAATTAAATTATAATAAAACAAAAATTTAAGGGAGCCTCTCATACAACGAACGTGATTTTAACAAGTTGTTTTGCTAAATAATGGTACGGAACCCTTCGTGCACGAGTCTGACTCGCACATGGCTGATTTTATTTTTGGGCAGTAACTGAGAGTTAACTTTAATCTATTGTTTTAACTGTAATGTTTTTAACACTATTAAGGTGTGCAATAAAGTACTTTGTAGGAGTATCTATGCTGTAGGGTGCCAGCAGTAGAATGGTATTTACGTATTGTCACGTTATACTATTCCTATCGTCATGATTGTCAGTCGTCATCTGACTTCACCCACTGCAGGGTGTAAGCCTCCTTGTGTTTATGCGTCCACCACGATCCATCTTTTGCTTGCGACAATATCAATGTCGTCTGCCCATCTTGCTGCCGGACAACCATCGATTCTTATATACCCTTCTTTCTATTTATATACCTAAATAAATATAACGTGATCGTACGTAATTCATTCTATACCTAGGTACTCGCAGGTAAGGTCGAGTTATCCCTTCGCAGATTCTTACTGCAACCACGGGCAAGAGAAGAAAGACAACATACCAATAGCACCCCATGGAATGTTTCTGTGCGATTTAATTTCATTAAAATCCAAGCAGTTCTGATGTGTATGCATAACAAATTCACCGATACATTTTGTAACAGACTTTTTCATAACAATTCTTATTCGGTCCAAAAGCAACTACTTTGGCATTCCTTCGCCAACTCTTCTGATAAAAGTAACATTTTTGTACTAACTTTATTGCATGTAACTTGACAAAATTGACGGGCGCCCGGGAGAGCGACTTTAGACTTTATTACGGAGCAAATAAACTGATATTGCAATTTTAATAGACGGGTTATCGAATTACTGTTCCGTCTTGACGGAGGGGCACGTTTCATAACATTAATGTACTTGTTGTAACGATTCCCGCAATGACCTGGTGGATTTAGATTACAACTTTTAAGGGTTCAAAACCACAATGGTAAAAATCGGCCAAGTGCGAGTCTGACTCAAGCATGAAGGGTTCCGTACCATTATTTGGCAAAACAAATGTTGCCGTTATTAATATCGAGCAAAAAACGGCAAAAAAATCACGTTTGTTGTATGCTAGTTATCACGGTTCTTGAGATACATTCTTGTGACAGACAGACAGACAGACGGACAGTGGAGTCTAAGTAATAGGGTCCCGTTTTTACGGAACCCTAAAAAGGAACCCTTATGATGTGACTTTGTCTATCTGTCTGTCACAGTTAAATGCTAGGAACTGCTAATATGCTATATAGACTTGAAATATGAAATGGCATTAGATAATGCGTATTTATTTTGATTCCAATTGAAAAAACAGTTTGAATGATTTTTCCTATGTTAAGTGGAGTGAATATCTCGAAATGTAAGGTAGGGTAAAAATGACCTCGCTTCAGGTGGAGTAAGTATCATATAAAAGGGAAAAAAACTCAAGTTAAAACAGTTTTTGTTTTAAGTTTTTGAGTTACTGTGCCGTGTGGTGCTGGCAGTAGAATGTTACTCCTCCTCTCGTGCCCGTGGATGCATTAAGAGCCTGCTAAGGGATACCTCCGGAAGATGGGCAGCAGCGTCTTTCCGCATCAACATCCCGTACTGCGCTCGTCAACCCGCCTGCCAAGCGTGGTGAGTATGGCAACTACCCCTCATGGAGATCCATGAGGGAGGCCTGTTCAGTTGTGGACTTTTTACGGCTGGAATGATGAGTAACTTCGAAAAATTTAAAAGAATAACATTTTATAAATACAAATTTCTATGTTTTGTAATTACAAATTATGGAAACTAGAACTATAAAGTACTTATATGAATTTTATAATTTATTGTGCATAGAAAAATATCCAGGATCTGAGAGAAATATCTCCAGAATTGCAAGCATTTGTCGCCCGGCAGGGTTCGAGCCCGCGACCTCTTGCCTCTCCACCGGCCATTACACCAACTGAGCCAAAGAGGTCGTCTCAAAGAACTATAATATAAATATATATATATATATATATAATATAACTGATAGCCTTCGTATAAATGGTTGGAACTAACGCGAAGAAGAATACGAGAATTCATGCCGTGGAGTGCCGGCAGTAGAATATTGCCCCCTCCTCTCTTACCCGTGGATGCAGTAGGAATCTGCTAAGGTATACCTCCGGAAGATGGGTAGAAGCGTCTTTTCGTGTATCAACAACCCGTACTGTGCTCGCCGATCCGCCTGCCAAGCGTGGCGAGTATGGCAACAACCCGTCTTGATCAGTACGTTGTGATCCATGAGGGAGGCCTTTGTCTAGCCGTGGACGTCCTACGGATAAGACGATGATGATGATGACAGGATTTTCATTCCCAATTATTTTTCTTAGTTTCCCGACGTTGCAAATACGTTACAGTGATCACGTGTGCTGGAGAATGAAAGTTAACAGTTCTACTTATCAACGTTCTAGAAAGAAAAGTTATTCAGGCCAGGCCAGAAAAGCAACCAAATACTTCATTAGCTGTCTGATTTCCATATCAAGCTTTAAGCGCTATAAAGTTAGCCTTTTTTAATCTTTTACGATCACGACACATTATTAATACTATATTTTTACCCGTGTATTTATCGCGTTATTCACCTTTATTTTTGCCCGACGTTTCGACAGGATTGCAATTATACAGGTAAATATCGCGATAAATACCCGGTTAAATATGTGTTAACAACGCCATAAAGTTATTGGGAGTCCCAGGTGGAAATAAAAAGTAGAGGAACGTATAGAATGCTAATATTATTTTGATTAGAATAAGCGTTTTTCTTCGGGCGTGTGTGTTCTCTACGTTTAGCATCGGGTAGCATCCGAAGCGCAGAGTGTCGGCGCAGATGGCTGGAAGAATTATCATCCGAACGTTTGTTCCAGATGCCGTGGCGAGTGGTGGCTGCAGACTTCATGCTCAGCGTTTCCTCTGCGCTCTGACAGCGTTGCCTCTTCTCGCGAGGCACTTTCCAGCACTCGTGTAGTACCACCCAGGTACCCTGGAATCACAGGGCCATAGAAACCACAACACCGCTATCGATTATGTACATTAGTCACATGAGATCTAATTATCATAACTACTGCAGCCAAAACCACATAGATAGAGAGAAATAAATAAAAAAGAAAGCATTCAAAAATATTCGGAATCATGGCGACGCTGATAAAGATCTGCTGTTATAGAAGAAAGGTCTAACCAACGTGAATTTGGAAATTTTTTGTCCCATTAGCATTCTCAATTATTGTAATGCCCATGTTTGACATTAAAGGCAGTCTTTCCGCGTGATATAATATCAAATTTCTACCTGATAGAATATCAAATTTCTACCTGATAGAATATCAAGCCAATAACGCACACAAAATTGTAGCAATTATTTTTAATTACCTTAATTACAGTTCGGTATTCGATAAAGTATTTAGCTGATATCGTTAGCAGTGACAAATAGAAGTAACGGGTCGATCGATTGTGCTGAAGACAAGAGACAAAGATCCTCTAGACTTTTGTGATATATATCCGCCAAATCCTCGCTTACCATCAGCTAAGACTGTAACCGAACAAACATCAATGTAAAACAAATTAAAAAAAAACGAAGTCGATAAACAGCAGCTTATATTTTAGCTGTTGTTCCACAGAGATGGACCCACTGGGATATTAAATAAAGTTTTTTTATTTTGTTGCCGATTGTCTATATTACCGCGAAATGTTTCTTATCTGGTGGTTTTATATGCTCAAACTGACGTATGCTCGCTCATGTCACTGTACCCGCATCTCCTTTGCGTGATGCGCTCAAAAAGCAAAAATTTTCCTATATTTCTATGCTCCGTAACCTTTTGCGAGGATTCTTCAAATCTTCACCCTGTATGTATAAAGTTCCCTGGTGAACGTTTTATTCTTTGCTTGTACTCAAATATATTCGAGCATGACTCCAATACCTTAAAGCAACTTGAATTATGTTGACGTTAAGTTATAATGGTTAAACACTACAAACAATTTAATTGGATATTATAGTTATTTGGTTAAAATTGCTACTAAGATATAAATAAAAGAACGTAATTTGTTATTTTTCATCTGGATCGATATATGTACATCCTGAGGCGTTTTGGAACTTTAGTTTAAAGTTACTTGGGAAACGTGTGAGAAATAGCGTCGATTGAGATCAACTTGTTTTTCGACAAATATTAATTTTTGGGCGATATTTTTTAATCTGAAAATACAGTTATTTTTCTTCAAAACAAATCATTTTAACCACAATTTCATAAAAAGCTAAAATGTTAACAACATTTTACGATTTATTAGTGCCCTACGTGTTCAATACAATAACGCGTTCAGAGTTTTGGTGGGGCTGCCTCGATTCTGCAGCGCGTCGAGGATGTTCATCGCGGCGCGAGTGGACTGTTTCTACAGCACCATGTGCAAGTGGTGCACATCCCTGGGGCGACGGATCAGAGCCAGCTCCAACGGTATTCTGAGTACGTTTGCAAGCAGGTTCGATTGCGAGTATGTGAACCACTGTAGCATGATACATGCGCAGTACAAAGATGTCAAGCTTTCCTTTATCTAATTTGTGTTCTATATTGTGTTTAGACATTGTGGTTATGGGCTATTTAATTTTATTTTACTGTTAAATAATTAAGGTAACATTGTAGAATATGCTGTCTGAAAATAAATGATTTATTATTATTATTAGAATAAAAAAAATAAAAAATAAAATTTATGAATTTATATTGCGTTTTAATTTTAATACGCTGGTAACGATTTAATAATATAGCGTTCCCGATTGTTCAAACGTTTCCCGAGTGTCGTTTACATGGTGTAAACGTCTCACCTGAAACTACTAACAAAATATTGTAAAAAGCGTCCGGCCGTCAGTAACTATTCGGTGCAGCCACGCATTTCTCGTAATTTTTGTTAATACATCTATAGCCCTGGATTGCTCTGAAATAAATTTAAACTGGTAATCCAGACCCCATAGTTGTAATCTTTGAGCTGTGAGAATTACGAGAGCCTGAAGTCAGTATAAGAAGATGTTATACTGTAAACTTATTTTAACTACTCACAGTTAAAAACTGCACGAAATCGGTATAAAATGGAAGATTTAAATAATGGTGATTGAAACAAAACGTCAACCATTCATTTTGTTATTATATAGAAAATATATTTACATAGCCTTTTGTCCAAGAAACTGCCGCGAATAAATACTTCGTCTAAATAATATTAAACTTCACTAATACAATAATATTAAACTGTTTACATTGAATAAATTAACGCAGGCTTTGTGCTCAAAGTAAATGTTAATTAAATTAAGTATTATGTAAATAGTTTATGTCAACTCAGTTTAATAACAATTTTATATCATATTGTTTGTTTTGTAATTATTGCACGCTTTGAACGGTAACGTTTAATTAAATATCTTTTAATGCTCTGAAGTAATGGAATTCATACTTCATACTGAAGATATTTGCTCTACCTGAAATATAAGAATTGCCTATAAGAATTCGTTTTTGCAAGTTTCTTGTGGACGTGTGGCACTGCTTCGTATGAAATCACTCAGGAAGGCGAATCCTTTCAAGTGAATTTTGTGGTTTTTTCGTAGACAACGTTTTAGTTGACGAACTGCCTCCATATCTTTTCTAATTCAAGTTAAGTTGAGGATATTAAAGCGACATTAGAAATATGAGCAGTTTTTTGTGTCTATCGTTTGTCTCTTTTATATTTTTTATTCATCTTAAGTTAAAAACGCGAGTAATTCCAATATCTTTGAAATAAATAATTATCTTCACATTAGTTCACTTTCATTGTTCGATTATAATGACGAAGATGCCGTATAAAATAAATCAGTACAGTGATATACACTAAGAGTCAATAAACACACAAACAACTATTTTTGCTCAATATGGTGTAAAATAAATCCTAACTTTAAAGGCTTTTTAATTATAAAAGTAACGCAGTATTGTAAATAAACTTCATAGTCGTGAATTAATTTTAACTAATTATTTGTATAGTAAATCGATTGTATGACAACGATGAATGAAATTATCTATATAAGACAGTTATGGCCATGGTTCATTCAAAAAGCTCTAATAGGTACAGAAAAATAGTTTAGTATTTTTTTTTTTCAAATGGTATAGTTACTTACTTTAAATGTGCCATGGTTACTATGACGGTACATGTAGCATACTTATTATAATAATTGGCACCGTTTAAAGCAGGGTTTATTCTCTACGTGAACATTTAAAACCATTGAATCATTATGTTGAACACAAAACACTTTCAAACTAACAGAAAAATAAAATACCATTGAAAATGAATGAAATGAAAAATTGTTTATTGACTATATATACATAAAGCAGAGCACACAAATGAAAACAGGAAAAAAAATTGTACAAAAAGTAGAAACTAATAGGTACAACTTAGAAGTAGTCGCTGTAGCAACATGCGTCAAAAAGTCCCGTCTCAGCTTTACTACTCCACCCGTACCGCTCAGGAGCGGGAAAAGTCGCGCTGGTATTCTAACGGAAACTTTCTAACGTGTTGACTAACCACCTGACGTGTATGCAAAAAAAATCATAAAATTATATATAGAAAAACAAAAAAAAAAACAAATTAGAAACGGCAATTGCTTAGATAAAATCGGAAAAATGAACAACTTATATTAAATTTAATTATAAACCATTGACAAACTAACACCATTGGGGTTACCTACGTAGCTGCTACGAGGCTACGCCGCAGCAGTTTTGAGTAAACACTCGGAATTCTATACAATTACAAACATAAACAAGTTGCGCCGTCGATTGGTCGGAGCTATTCCAACAGACTCTGATTGCTTAAATACAATTCACGTGTAGCTGTCGCAGTAACGAGCTACGAGGATTTCGTATAACTGCTTCGTAGCTATTTATAGCGCTACGGAGCTACGTCGTAGAGCACACTGGTATAAGTTTCTGATGGCTTCAGTTCTTTTCATTCGAAATTGTCGCCTTGAACTTTAACTAAACATAATGAAAATTTTCTGAGCTAGGTGTATTCTTAAAAAACTTGTACATTTGTGTGCTTATGTAGACGTAGCTCGTACAAAATTTATGGTACATTGTTTTTTTCGACTTTAACATGTTTCAGTAGTTTGTCTGTGGAAGAATCGTTATAATATTCTCTGACATTGTAAATAATGCTACATGTATCGTCAATGCGTGAATGTTAAAACAATTGTGATATATAAATGTATTTCGATATGTACATATAATTAAGTGGTGGTGCCAATGTAATTTTACCATAATTTAACAATGTTTATTAATATAGTCAATTAGCACTTTTAATTAGTTATTGAATTTATTTTATTGTAAAATAACACGGAATCATACTTATTAAACAGTATGCAGCAAAGGTTTCAACATTGCTTGGTTAAATTAATCAAATGCAAATATTGTATTTATTACTTGTATACGAATCTTTGTAACTTAGTTATTCACGAAATTTTGTTAAAAACCTATGTTTTTTTTTTACTTTTGATGTAACACAATTATTTTCAAAATATGTTGTACGTCTTTGCAATCACAAAATTATTAATGTATTTGTAAATAATAAAAATAACTATCTGAATGTCAAATGTCACTTTTATTGGAACCCTTTTCGTTTTAAATCAGGAACGCAGAATAAACCCTTATTTTATTTCTACATGTGATATGACCAGGTCAGTTATTTAGGGATTGATAATGTCCTTATCCGGACAAACGTTTTCATAAATAGCTCCCATATTCTCGAATAGTAAGACAGTAGTTTACTATTTCTGCCACCGAGCAGTGATGACTGCATTGCTGTGTTCCGCTTTGATACCAAACCGGTTAAATTAGGGGCACATGAGACCTTACCACTCTATGTCTCAACGGGCGCAATGCAATGTGCCCTTCACCCTTCGTTGGTCACGTGCTTAGTGATTGCAGTTTTAATAAGTTGAGGTTACCGCTCAACAACAGGTGGGCCTTAGGCTTGTCTCGTTATTTAGTCGCATATATAAAAACTACAAATAGTTTATTATCCCCATTGTATATTACAAGGTGGAAATTGGTGAACTATAGAAATTCTATAATTTAAATAATTCTAATTCTAATTAATTGCCGTGGGGTGCCGGCAGTAGAATGATACCCCTCCTCTCATGCCCATGGATGCAGTAAGATCCTGCTAAGGGATACCTCCGGAAGATGGGCAGCAGCGTCTATCCGTGTATCAACATCCCATACTGCGCTCACCAACCCGCCTGCCAAGCGTGGTGAGTATGGCAACTACCCCTCATGGAGATCCATGAGGGAGGCTTGTGTTCATCAGTGGACGTTTTATGGCTGAAATGATGAAATAATACTACATATTTCACACAGCACTTGTGTTCTGGAACCCGATGGTTGATAGAATAGTTATTTTTTATTTGTAAATATACTTATACATATAAAGCAAATAAGTAACCCGCAGCGAAGATCGAACCCGCAACCTTTGCATCTCAGCCGATTAGTACACTCACCAAGCCGTCCATATAAACTACAATCACAGCTGCAGAATACATCTAAATTAACTATTCCGCTATGTTTGGTTTCTACTTTAAACTGTTTCACTTATATGAGCAACAATTTCTCCGAAAGTAAAAAAAGCTAGTTTAACCTTTATTTTGTTCTCGCCTGCCAAGCGAGGTGAGTATAAATAAAAAATTAATAAAAATAAATTTATTCATATTGTAAGGTTTACAATAAATTGAAAATAACAGCACAATGTTTAGTTGAAGTTCTTTTATTTGTACAATATGATTATGAATGTTTTTAGAATAAGTTATTTGATCTAAATAAATAAAATAAATAAATTGTAAACCAAACATCATAAAATGGACACTGACTCAGCATTGAGTTGATTGTCTAGCACGTTAGGCAACCTAAAGTTTAGTTAAGGTAGGAAAGTTTATGGGTATTTTGTTTTATTTTTTAGATGACTAAATCTTACATTTTAGAGTGGGAAGGGAGGATTGTGAAAAAACCTAGTGAACCCGCAACCTTCTGCGTCTCATCTGGCTATTAGACCTACTGAGTCACAGAAGTCGTCTATATAAAAACTAGCCACACTCTGCGGTTTCACGCGCGTAGTTCCAGTTTCCTTGGGAATATGGGAATAAAATATTGCCTATGTTACTCAGAGATAATGTAGCATTCTAATAGTGAGTGAATTTTCAAATTGGTCTAGAAGTTTCGAAGCCTATTCAACAACAAACAAACAAACAATCAAATCCTTCCCTCTTTATTATTCATGTATATGTAGACGGAGCTGTATAAATAAACACAGCTGCAGAATAAATCTAAATAAAATTCCCTTGAAGAGGCGGATTGTGCCCTTAAAGGCACATACGACTATCATTTCCCTTTCACACAAATCTCCAGAATCCAATCCAAGATAGTTTTCCTCGAGGAAACTGTGTTACATCATAACGTTATCAGGATGAAAGAACAATATTAACTCGGTTGAAGCAGCGCTGTGTTTTATGAAAGGAGCGCTTCTCGCATTCGCTTCTTTCTAGAGGTAAAACAATATTTTAGGTTAGGATTTTCATGAATTTGTAAGCTTGCGGCTTGTTATTTTATTAAACAACAAGCCGTACCAGGCTTGTTATTTAATAACAAGGTTTGTTATTTTATTAAACAACAAGCCGTACAAGGCTTGTTATTTAATAACAAGGCTTGTTATTTTATTAAATAACAAGCCGTACCTCGCACTTTTAGTTTCAATAAATTAAATATTACTCATAAAGACAAACAGGTTCACTTAAAATGAGCATACAACTATATAAAAGTACGTATTACTTAGGCATTACGATCTTATAAAAATATATTAGTTTTCAAGCAGACAAACATTTACTAATACAAGGTATTAAAAAGGTAACTAGTAGTGTAACAACAATAAATAAAAAGATGCGTTTACGCACTTTACGTTTGCGTTTCACCGGAGTAGTTCCCGCTGCATATATGTACATAAGTTATGTTACTAAAGGATAATGTAGCATTCTAATGGTGAAAGAATTTTAAAAATCGGTCGAGTAGTTTTTGAGTTTATTCGTTACAAACATACAATATACAACATATAAAATACAAATATTTCCTTTCTATAATATAAGTATAGATATAGATTACAAAGGGTAATGAGAACGTTAGAGTACTAATCATAAAGTTTAAACTTCATTGTTTCCAAATGTATTAGGTCAGTAGGGGCAGGAAAGATGTAATAGCCTACGGCGGCAAATTTGGAAATCCACAAGAGGAATCTACAAGAGAACAGACAAAGTCGCGATATACCAACTTACAGTCAGCCTGTATTAAGCCCTTTTGATGACGGATTTCAATAGACATCAAATGTTTTGTTCTTAAGTTTGAATGCCTGATAGGCCAAGCACTAGAAAGGGCTTGTTTGTTTGTATTATACTCGTATTACGACTGAGTGAATAAAACTTGTTTGGTAAGCTTATGGATCGGATTCAGGTTAAGACCGTCTTATAAAACGGTTTTAGTTTTCCTTGCTTTTATTTGTATAGTTTCTCGCGTTGTTCCCGGATAAAAAGCGGTAAGTTACGTTTTTTTTAATAATTGTTTTTGTTGTACTACTATAAAATTATTGACGTTCGGTGTTAAGAGGACCGTATGAATGTACCTAGTCCAATTCGAACAAAATTAACACTAACACTCATAACGGAAATCATACCAATAAGAATCTTAAAGCGGACTTACACTAGAACGCTTCTTCACTGAACACTGATTCAGCCTCTTGAAGTCACTCGGATAAATCGCACTGTTCACTTTCGTAGCCAAATAAAGACAGCCCGCTCGTTTTTTTTTTCTTTTTATTTTGAATTGACTATATTTGTTGTTAACCGCAGATGGCCATGACAATGTTACCGAACTATAAAAACGCCCAGGTATTTATATCGCACCTATTAGATCAATCGAGAAGCGGAATCATCTAGTTTCACACACAATAGATTAACAGATAAACAACCAACAAAAGCGCTATTGTTTTGAAAACCGGTCTTTCTGGAAACTTCACTTGTTTATGTACTCTAAGAATGCAAATCAAACCAAATGAACTTAGCACTTTATTTTCATCTCTTTCATATGCTTCAAAATCTTTCTCGATCTTTCGCTAATTTACTAGTTTGCTATGGCGCATGGTGCTACACTATTCGTGAACGAAATGTTAAGCCCGACAACATGTCTAAATATTTTCACAATTATCGTAATTTTTTTTCAGTAAATATTCGACGGTTGGCTTTTTTTGTTAAAAGCACTTATTTCATATTTTTTAGTGATTGTTTCAAATGTTGATGACGATGATGGTCACTAAAAAAGTGTAAACGTTTTAAAACTCCTGTATATCATAACAATATTCAAGAATAACTGTTAATTTCATCATTCAACCATATTTTGACCCACTTAGGGGTCGAATAATTTATTGACCTAAATATAGGACCACTTTTGGGACCTTTTAACAAAAAAAGAATCATCAAAATCGGTTCTTAAACGACGAAGCTATCCGCGAAAACACATTAATAAATATATTGTTACTAGCTGGGGGTTCGGGATCAAATAATGTGGTCCAATTTTACCAATAATTAACACTTTAATCACAGATCACACCAATAAGAATCTCACAGCAGATTCACACAGGAACACTTCTTCACTGTACAACACCGTTCACACTATTACACTTGTTCACTGAACACTATAGCACTTGTACACAATCACTGATCACTTTACTGTCGCTCCGATATATCGCACTGTTCGCTTCCGTAGCCAAATAAAGACTATCCGCTCGGTAAACACATCCGCGTATTTATATCCCACATAAAGACGATTCTCGAAGCCGATGTTTCTAGATTGACACACAATAGAGACAGGACAACAAAAATAACAAGTAAACAACTTTTTATAACTTTGTTTACTACCCGCACTATTGTGTCAAAACCGGTTTTTCTAGAAACTTCACTTGTTTGTGTTCAAAACAATAAAGAGTGACCTTGGACTCTTCGGCCGCACAAACACCGGTCCTTTCTGGATCTTTCGCGAACTTACTGGTTTACGTTTGCGCTCGGCGCAACAATATATACGGTCGAATTGTGAAACCTCGGTTATATTATACAAAATAAAAATCTTTCTATTATAATATTAGTACTTATAGTAAAAATTTAAGTTTACTGCTTTTAAAAACAAAAAATATAACGAGATAATTAGTTCGCTAAATAAAGGAGTGTTCCAAGAATGCTGCCTTCATTTCCACGTTCCAGCGTTGAATTGCAATGCAAACGACTGCGTTTCCATGTATTTATATTTTTCTCTCTAGTTGTTTAACTCACGGTTATCAATTGCCTTAATTAAATATTGTGTAGGACTTTAAAAGACCTTTAAACTTTCACGATCTAATAACTTAGTAGTATAGAAATTAAAGTAATCACGCAATAAATATCCGATAAACGAATAAACGTGTGTATGTTAAGGGGATTTGTGGAACTTTTGTTCAGAAATCCCCTTAGCGTTTCTTTTGAGAACCGGAGGGGATTTTTGGATAAAGCGTCCAATAATCCCCTTCGCAGGCGATCGTCACAGGGAATTTCTGGAATGAGCCGTATCATCTCATTTTATCTCAGCCGTATCTGGACCACCACTACTGGACATAGGCCTTGCTCATAAATCTACAGATCTTGAGGGATTGTTGCCGTACTCACCGCACTTGGCAGGACAGGCCCACCTTTTGGAGGTATCCTATAGCAGATTCTTACTGCATCCACGGGCGAGAGAGGATGGGTAACATTCTACTGCTGGCACCCCACGACAGGGTATACTCATAGTGTATTTTCTGAAGAATAAGGGTACTATAATATGCGAAAAGACCTTTTCCCTCCATGCGGTATGATAGTAATGGCACTCCCTGTAATTACCATCTTACCATCAAGCCAGGTTTAAATTATCTAATAATTCATAAATTTTACATCAAATAAAATCGACTTCAATCAAATGACCTTCATAATAACAATGATAATTGAATTACCCGACCTTTTTAGGATTTCATCCGTCCGTCTGCGGTTTTGCGAAGAGACTATTAGTTCTAGAAAACTGTGAATTTGCATGGACATAGGACATGTAAGGTAATGACGCAAAAAAAATATTTGGGGTACCTCCCACAAACGTAAGATGGGATGTGGCGGTGAGGTTTTAAAATTATTAAGGGATAACAATAGGTTTACTGGCAACAACGGGACCCTATACGTTTCGTGGCCTGACATGCACTTTGCCTAATTCACTTAGTATGGAAACGACTGTTATTTGTTCACTTATGACTTCTAAATATTTATTATCTTCACGGTTGTGTCATCGCGAACAATAACAGTAAACAAGACGTAGGGCTATTGCGTATTCATATGTTATAAAATGTTTGTGGCAATAACAATACGTCAATAGTCGAGTGGGTGCACCTGTCGCCTCGGTATGTTCTGCACGTGTGTGTATTTGCCAAGCAGGTATCGTCTAGACCGAGAAGTCGCGGTGTGCTTATGTTACCTCATCTAATACCGCAATAACGGACTTAGTGTAAGTCACAACACACAACACTAACGGTATTACTACGCTAGGACAGTACTGAACTTTTTCGGTTGATACGCTTCTTCACAATAGGATTCCATCTATTGTAGATGAAACATAAACGAGGCAGGCGCTGCAGTGCATGGGACATTGTTGGATGGACCTTGTACAATCACTTGCAAGTTTAAGTATGTTATCTTACATGTAAGACATCATATGCTTTTGCATGGCCTTAAAACTGTACGTGTTTAATATGCACACTTTAAAACGATTTAATACTGTGTATACATCTTATCGCAGGGCATGGTTGTCCTGTCAAAGTCAAAGTTAATAAATGTTTATTCAATACAGCAAAAAGCTACATAGACAAGTCAGTTTAACAAATATAAACAAAACACATGTAAATTGAATAAAGCACATAATTGAATACGTTCGCTTCGAAAAACTTATTTTCTAAGCGAGGGAAAGAAGGCTGTCTCTATGAAAAAATATAATTGTAAATTATTGTTAACAGATACAGGTACAGATACAGATTGGTAGAATTATTTATCCGTGGGATTAGGAAATAAAAGATAAAAGCTTATTATGAAATCGTTTTTCAGTTCGATTGCCGAATTTATTTTAATATCTCACTAATATTATATAACTGAAAGTTTGTTTGTATGGAGGTTTGTTATCTCTTCACGAAAAAACTAGGGTACGTATCGAGCTGAAATTTTGCAAACGTATAGATGTTGACTTCGATTAACACATAGGCTACTTTCTATCCGGGTACAGCGCATGCGAAGCGGCGGGCACAAACTAGTTATAACATATTTTTTGTTGTAACCCAACTGCGTCAACTTTATAATGTTCAACTAGGATATCTTGACACTTCTGTCTCTCTCATTTTTAAACAGCAATAAAATCAAGTACCGTGGGGTGCCGGCAGCAAAATGTTAACCTTGCTTTTATATATATGCATGAGAGAGGCCTGTGTGTAGTGGACGTTTTACGGCTGAAGTGATTGATTGTAATCAAATCAAGAAAAATAATTACCGCGAGCTCCGCAGTACAAAAAGGTTCCCAGCTAGAATTGTTCCGATAAAGCGTGGAGAGGAGAGTGGAGCGGCGGCGCGGTATTGATAATAACTGTGCATTCAAACGAAGATAGAGTCGCTCCACGCCGATTTTCCACGCGAAAAGTTCATATAATTGTAGGAAAGGTGAGAAATTTTCACCAGGAAATCATAGTTAAGCAAAATTTACAGAAGTGTTACTATTACTCCTAAAAGAACCGTGTTGACCGAGAATGTACACTCAAATTTCGATCCAAAGATGTAAAAGAAGTGTGTGATAGTGTCTTTTATGAATGTACTATGTTCACATTTAACACGTGCTTTCACGGCGAAGGAAAACATCGAGAGTTAACCCGCGGCTTAGTCATAAACAGACGTATTAATCTGTTCATTCCTCTGACTCATAGCTGACTTAGCTGAGAGGTTGGTGTACGAGCTGGGGAAGCCTAATCCATCTAACAATATCACCGTTAAAGCACGTGTTAAAAAGTGCACACAAATATTTCATGAAATAAAAATCCATTGGTGCACACCCGGTATAGAACCTTCGGATTGAAAGTCTGTGGTACATGCCACTCGGCCAATACGGCTTTTATACAATACATCATTTCAGCAGTAAAACGTCCGCTACTGAACACAGGCCTCCCTCATGGATCTCCACGAGAGGCAGTTACCATACTACCCTTTGCGGGTGGATTCGCGAGCGCACAACGGGAAGTTGATGTTGAAGACGCTGTTGCCCATCTTCCGAAGCTATTTTTTAGCAGGCTCTTACTGCATCCATGAGTCATGAGACAGGGGCAACATTCTATCGCTGGCACCCTTATATATCTTAGGACTTATACAATACAAGCCTTTGAGTCTCAGAGAATCCAGAATTCGGTGGCGCCATGAATAAGTTCTGTGCCTAACTTGCTAGCTTTAAAGCTGAACTTGCGAGCTGTTGCAAAAGTCAGCGTCTTGGACGCGCGGTACTTGACACTAAGTCGGAAAGATGCAATAAAAATAAAATCTCAAAGGCATTTTTAAGACTTCCGTTTGGTGCCGGCAGCAGAATTAGCCTCTTCTCTTTTGTCTATAGATGCAGTAAGAATCTGTCAAGGGATATCTCCGAAAAATGGACAGCAGTATCTTTCTGTGTATCAACATCTAGTGCGCTGCCAGGCGTGGCGAGTATGGCAACAACCCCTAATGATCAGTACTTGTTGATTCATGAGGAAGCCCTATGTCTAGCAGTGGGACTTCCTCCGGTCCAGGTGACGATGATGATGATTATAAACACATATTTAACCGGGTATTTATCGCGCTATTTACCTTTATTATTGCCCGACATAAACCGAAATAGCGCGATAAATACCCGGTTAAATATGTGTTTATAATGTGTCGTGATCGCGAAAGTTTAAAAAAAAGACTGATGATGATGATTGTTAAGATTTTCACCGTTATCATTTTCAGAACCTCAACGCACGTTCTAAAAATGTTCAATAATGGGTACACAAAACAAGATAATACAACTATTTACTACACTTTTGCCATGGGGTGCCGGCAGTAGAATGCTACCCCTCCTCTCATGCCCGTGGATGCAGTTAAAGCCTGGTAAGGGATACCTCCGGAAGATGGGCAGCAGTGTCTTTCCGTGTAACAACATCCCGAACTGCACTCGCCAACCCGCCTGCCAAGCGTATTGAGTATGGCAACTACCCCTCACGGAGATCCATGAGGAAGGCCTGTGTTCACTAGTGGACGTTTTACGTCTGAAATGATGAAATTGAGGCCGGCACAATAGAAGACAACTTTCATGGTAAATTCAAACACGTGTGTATATCGCTGACTTCCACACCAATAGGAATTCAGCGAAGAGCTATGAGAATGGCCTCCGGGCTAGATAGTTGAAAATTTAAAGGAATACTTCTCTGTGTGGGCTCCGAGGAACCAGTAGTAATGTAGTCTAAGAAGTTACGGACGCGCGCAGCGGGGCTCTTTGACTACCAAATACTTCTCTTTGTTTATTTGTCTTAGGAATTTTACAAATTCTATGTGACGGCATTATTGATTAGGGAACACGGATCAGACTAGTATAATATATTTAGTAACCAGCTGTCCGCCGAACTTCGTATCGCACCTACCACAACCAACTTACAACTTACCCTACAACTACCCTACTACTACTCCACAAATACCCTATAACAATCCTACAACTACCCTAGAACTGCGCTTCCTAATG
The DNA here is from genome assembly GCA_963082625.1 of Pasiphila rectangulata. Taxonomy (NCBI): domain Eukaryota; kingdom Metazoa; phylum Arthropoda; class Insecta; order Lepidoptera; family Geometridae; genus Pasiphila; species Pasiphila rectangulata. Next base: position 575,067 of record OY720246.1, on the reverse strand, counting down.
CTGAAATATTTGTTTAATAATTTTGGTATCCAAATTTTAAGTTTTTGTTAAAAATAAAGAATTTTCCACACAAACTTTGTCCCCTATTTTAACCCCTTCTGATTAAATTTACGCAACGAACACCTATGTCCGTCTCCATAGTCTAATCTACTTCTATAGGTACCAAATTCATCCAAATCGGTTCAGCGATTTTGACGTGAAAAGGGAACTTACATTCTTACTTTCACTTTTATATATTAGTAGGGATAATGCTGGACGGACACTACACACCACCATCTAGTCCCAAAATAAGCATCGTGGCACTATGGAAACAAGTTGATCGTTAGAATACATAAGTTTTTTTTTTTCAAATACATACATATCATGCATAGATAAATACTCAGACCGGCAGGTTGACTACGTATCTACCGACAGGTTTGCAACAGGCTTATGTCTCGCAATCATCGCTGTCAAAAGTATATTTTTTGCTTTTATATTCTATATATGCGAGATATATGTATGTACGCCTGTTGCAAAGCTGTCACGAGATACGTATTCAACCTGCCAAATTCTTTGTGACGGCATTCTTGATGGGAGAAGCACTGTATTGATCAGACTAGTATACGCTCCTCTTTTTCACGTGGATGCAGTAAGAATCCGCGAAAGAATAACTCCGGAAGATGGGCAGCAGCGTCTTTACTCGCATACGAAGCGTGGCAAGCTCGCTATGATTTATACGGCGCTCGCACGATTTATCACACGAAAAACACGATATTTACGTGAAAAGTTCTACTGTTCCACGTCAACACACTCACAGCTATCGGATCCGTAAAAAAACATGTGGACATAACAAAGGCAAACTTATCCGGAACCCAGGGATAGTCGGGAACACGGGTTAAACGGTGTTGACACAATAAATCAGCTCTTAAATCCCTTGAAATGAAAGGGATTGATTCATAAGCTTGGGTTACGGTTGGCTGTGTTATTAATAATCAAGTCCTTTAACATCTATTAGTCAGAGGAAAGAATCTTAACATCTATTAGTCAATGCGTCTGAAGCTGTGAGGATGGTAAGGGTGCTGGGCAAGCCTAATCCTTCTAACAATGTCTCGGGCGTTGCAGCGTCCCGTACGCCATGAATACCAGAATTCTGGTATTATAAGGTATTCTCTGGTATTCTAAAGCCATTTCATTAATTTATTGCAGCTATACATTTTTTCTTGTTCCAGTACTCTGTTAATAGAGCGATATTCAGTGTTCTCCCGTGGGCACTTGTCAAAATTGTATCATTCATATCCTGATCGTTGCGGGGTGTTAAAATTGCCCTTTCGCATAGCCATGAATTAGGTTGATTCGTTAATGATGTTGGGTCACCGTACACATGTGTAATGTTATAAGTTTTATTAGGAACTAGCTTCTGCCCGCAGCTTCAATTCAATTGAATACGTTTATTTCAGCTTAGAAATACATACACAGGTACACAGATTCCATGCTTATAGCTTCGCATGCATTGTACGGGCATTAAAAATAGCCTATGTGTTAATCCTAGTTTACATACATACATACATGTGCACAGTTTTATATGTGTGCGTGAAGAGGTTAGAAACATCCATACATCTATACAAACAAACTTTCAACATTATTATATCAGTGCGATGGTAATAATATTTGCTGTTGTCAACCAGCCGTCTCCTCGGGGCACGTTAGTCCGCTAGTTTATATTATCGGGTCAGCCGACCCGCGTCCCCGCTAAGCTGCGAACAACCTAAATTTATCATTTTATTATTTACCTCTGACCTTTCAGGTAATGGCGGCGGGCGCGACGCTGAGCTTCACGAATTAAACTGACGATAAAACGGTGAAAGGCTAGAATAATAAAGTAGTTTCGAAATAGATTTATGGATTTTAGGATTTTATGTTTCTTTCTCGTAATATTGGAACGGAACGATAGAATCTTCAGGTCTGATTTACGTGTTTTGTACACGTTTTAAAATTTTTATTGTAGTTCCTATACAGTGACGTTCCTATAATAATAATTATATAATATAAGTTTGTTACAGGCAACATTAAAACAAGTACATGATGTAAATAACTTAAAACTACGGCCTACATGAAATATATGCCGTAGTTAAGTCTAACATGCATAAAAATAAACTTAATCACCCATATCCATTAAGCTTACCTAATCATACCCTATTAAATAGGGTAGTTCAGTGATAGAATATGAAGTGACAAAAATTGAGAAAGGTATGCTGAGATGAGATGGTTTGGCCATGTCGAGTGAATGAATAAAGAACGATTGACGAAAAAAGTGTATAAGGCGAGTGTGAATGAAAGTGTTGGATGGGGTCAATGCAGCTAGACCTAGGCAGACGTTTCTAGACCAAATCAGAGATGTCTTGAAAAAAGGCCAGATCAATAGTACCCTAAACCGAAGAGCATGTATGAAGGGAATAATGAAAGTAAACGAAGCGAAACAATTATGTAAGGATCGTAGCGAGTGGAAAGAAGTGGTCTCTGCCTACCCCTACGGGAAAGAGGCGTGATTATATGTATGTATGTATGTATTTCACAGCCTCAGGCTATCCCATAGGCGTACCCAGAGAGGGCAAAAATGTACTAGGGCGATGCACCATTGTAAGTTCCACGAGATGTAGGGCGCATTAGTAGAGATAGGGGCTCCGGAGTGTTCTTTATGAGGATCCGGAGCCCCTAGTGCACCGAGGCCGGCCATCGCAGGGGTTTTAGTGAGCCATCGCGAGACAACCTCACATAACCATGCTGTGCATCATGGTATCTGTGAGCAGATTTCCCCCACGCCCCCAAAAATATGGGTAGATCACAACAATGATCGTCTTGTACGAAACCCATGCGTAGAATTTGTTGTTTCTACTCTACTCTTCACCAGATCTCTTGATTGTACGAGCCTTAAATTAAATATACTGTAGTTATTCCGTGTTTGTAAAGATTTTCTGAGACCACAGGTTTAATTAAATAAAGGTAGTATTTTTTAAACTTTTGCGTCATGACACATTTCAGCACATATTTAACCGGGTAATTATCGCGTTATTTACCTTTATTATTGCCCGACGTTTAAAGGTGATTGCGTCCATTGTGGTCCCGGGAAAACACGTACTACATTTACTTTATACGTTTGTTTATTAACACTTATTTCCCGGGAACGAAACGTCGAGCAATAATAATGGTAAAAGACGCGATAAATACCTGGTTAAATATGTGTGAAACCCGCGGCTTAGTTAGCTTCAGACGTATTGACCTGTTCTTTCCTCTGAATAATAGCTGACTTAGCTGAGAGGATGGTATACATAGGTGCTGGGCAAGCCTAATCCATCTAACAATGTCCCAGGCACTGCAACGTCCCGTACAGCATGATTACCAGTTGCTGACGCTATGGATTGTAGATCCAAAGGTCGCTGGTTCATATCCGGCTCGAAGGACCATAAAGATGTAAGGTCTTACACCTTTTAAAATGATAAGATGTTGATAGTTGATAAATGGATTTTATTCCAAAACACTCTACGAGCTAATTGATGATAATGATTATTGATAATAGTGAGCCACGCGCCCGGTGTGAGAGGCTGACATGAACTGACGAGAGCGCGGCCGTTGATATTACGACAATAAACATAAAATGCTGACGCGAGAGGATAGTGCGGTTAGACCGTACAATATGATTACACAATTAATAGTAACAGTAAAAGTTTGGTTTATTGGCAAAACTAGTGTACGTGTGTCGGAATATTTCTTAAAACACATTATAAAGGCAGTAGAATGTTACCCTCCTCTCAAGCCCGTGGATGCAGTAAGAGCCTGCTAAAGGATACCTCCGGAAGATGGGTAGCAGCGTCTTTCCGTGTATCAACATCCCGTACTGCGCACGCCAACCCGCCTGCCAAGCGTGGTGAGTATGGCAACTACCCCTCATGGGGATCCATGAGGGAGGCCTGTGTTCAGTGGACGTTTCGGTTCCGTTTCGGCTGAAATTATGAATGACGAAGATAAAGACAATGCCACGGTTTCTGGTATCAGGGCGCTCACAATACTCTTAATATTGAAGACAAGATCTTATAAAAGATAAGATTGATTCAAAAAACATGGACCAGTAGATGTTACTCGAATTTCCAATAAAACTGAGCGCAGAAAGGTGAATTCAAACCGCTTCAGAAGTAAGTGGCGTCTACGTGAGCACAAACGAGTGATGCTGTAATAGGATTCCTCTCGAACGGAAACGACTGCCCTGTTATCACACTGTTGGACAACAACCTATAAAAATACTCCACAGCGCAATCAAAGCAGAGAGGGACCATTATCACTTTGTGTTCAGAGTTTCTTTAGTTGTGAATTTTGTATTTGTTTGTTTTAAAGTGTGCAATGCATTTTCTTTCTATCTATCCTTCATTTTTGAAATATTTACAGAATATTTAGTTGTGTATCGACGAGCTCTGTGGCGCAGCGGGCGAAGGTCCGCCTGCGACGCAAGGGGTTGCGGATTCGATTCCCGCCTCGGGACAAATGTCTGCACGATCTGCAGATATTTGTTCAGGGTGTTCTGGGTGTTTTTCTATATATAATAAAAATATCTCTCTATGTAGCATAATGTATTAAGTATATCAGTCATCTAGTTAGTACCCATAACACAAGCTTGGGGCTAGATGATGCTGTGTGATTTGTCCAGCATTATTTATTTATTTTATTTATTTATTTTTATCATTTATGGCAGATGTCACCAAAATTATACCTTCATACTAACATTTGATTCAGTTTTAAAGATTTAAGTTAAGATTTCTAGTTGTATAAAGGATGTTGGACATAAGAAATTAGAGAATTACATAGTTATTAGACTAATCCTACTGGCAGTACTGTGGGCGCGCTGAGTACAGCGTCTAAGTGCAGCTGAATATTTCAGCCAGTTGCTGCAGCACGGCCGGTGCGATGCTCTATTGTTGTACGGAAACACGATCTTTACTCTTAAATGCTGCCAGATAAATAATGTTGTTTGGGATAAGATTATGCGGTGTGTAGTGTCAGAAACAGCACTATCTAGTCCCTAAATAGGCAAAGCTTGTGCCATCTAAAGAAAGATGTTACATAAAGTATTTATGGACGTATTATTTTTGTAAAGACATTCTCTTTTTTTTAGGTTTTTATTTTAAAATAGGCTTGCTTTTGACCACATCTTGCCTGATGTTAAGAAATTATGTCTCTTCCAGTCGTTGGACTTCCACTGCTACCAAGGCCTTCCTCATTGATTACTAAATACTGATAGATAGATAGCAGCGTCTTTCCGTGTAACAACATCCCGTACGCTTGCCAACTAGCCTGCGAAGCGTGGCGAGTATGGCAACAATCCCTTCAAGACCTTGAAAATCGATGAGGGAGGCCATTGTCCAGCAGCGGACGTGGACAGTAATAATCTAAGACCTAAGATCTAAGACCCAAGTTACAAGTGACAAAATTGTAAGAGATGCATCGCAACGAAACAAAGCGAGACAAAAATAGCTCCACAGACACGCGCAATCACGGCAAAAACGGCCGCCACAGATGAAGGGTTAAAGAGGCCAACATAGTATTTTGACTATCTTTGCACCAAAACAAACAGTGGTTTATTCCAGCGGTGGGTTTCTGAAGAAGTGCGAGCGGGCACGGCCTACATTCTTTAAAAAAACGTCCTATAAATTATAATTATATTTTTACAAAAACTAACGGTTAAAAATTCTTCTAAACGTCGTTGCCTATTTTTTGAGATGTTTTTTGAGAGTATTAAATATACATACATTGATACTCATGAAGTATAACCACAAAACCGAGCAAAAAATTCATAATTTATTATTATCAGGTAAAGTGAAAAATATCGTGTGTGGAACAATAAAATATTCAAAAACGTTTATTAAACTATCTCACTAGTATTATACCTAAATCCGAAAGTTTGTATACATATATGGAGGTTTGTTACCTCTTCACGCAAAAACTACCCGACGGATTGAGCTGAAATTTTGCATTAACATAACATTTTTAACGGTAAAGGAAACATCATAAGGAAACCAGCGGCTTAGTTAGCTTCAGATATGTTATTTCCTCTGACTAATAGCTGACTCAGCTGAGAGGATAATATAGGTGCTGGGCAAAGCTAATCCATCTAACAATATTCCAGGCACCACAGCGTCCCGTACAGCGTGAATACCAGTTGCTGACGCTGTATAAATCATTATTAACATACATAAAACCGGGTATTTATCGCGTAAATTACCTTTATTATTTCCCGACGGGTCTTCCCGGGACCATGCTTGGTGCAATCCAAGCGAAACGTCGGCAAATAATAAAGGTAATTTACGCGATAAATACCCGGTTATATGTATGTTAATAATGTGCTGTATAAATCGCCTGGAGATTACGGGCATACGATGCCTTACAACTCTGTTTTAGGGTGACGGCGCTTAGTGAACTTAATTACCGCGGTGTTGCTTAGAGGCAGATGTTGCGGCTTAACATCAGGTCTCGTCATGTAGTCGTATAAAAATCAGTCTATCCGATATTTTGTAACTCGTCTCACTACTAGAATTTTTGAACAATGAATTTAGGGTTCTGTACCCAAAGGGTAAAAACGGGACCCTTATACTAAGACTCCATATTTCGTCTGTCTGTCTGTCACCAGGCTGTATCTCATGAATCGTGATAGCTAGACATTTTATTTATTTATTTAATATAAGGAAAACCAACAGCTAAAGTAAACGGTAATAAATATTTTCGATAGCATCAAAAAGCCAATTACAGGTCTTCACTAATAGATATAGTCTGCAATATAAAAGATTTTAATGTTGAATTTTACTGATGATGTATTTCTGATGCCGCTGTAACAACTAATACTAAAACAGAATAAAATAAATATTTAAGCGTGGCTCTCCTATACAACAAACGTAATATTTACCATTTTTTTTACTCAATATTAATAGCGGCAAAAGGTAGACACTTGAAATATTCACAGAATATTTAATTGTTTATTTACATTAAAATAAATATTTAATTAAAATTAAACATATATTGAGACTCCCAAACAACAAACATGGTTTTTTTGCCGGTGTTTTGCTCGATATTTAACTAGCACACAAGCTGCTTATACAGAGTTTTACAGCAAGTTTGCAGTAAATCAGATGTTTATTATAAAGCCATTCTACAAAAAGATGGTATAGAAGGTATATAATAAAATCTATCAGAGGACTTTTGAAGGTATTAGTGATTGGAAGGCGTTCTGAAACACTAAAATGTCTTATTTGTAGTCATAAGCGCTCGCAACTGCTCCTAAAGCGTCATTGTAAATCAATAAGCGTGCACTACTCTCTTGAAGCGCCTTTATATGGCTCTTTTTACCCCATAACCGCTCCTGTATCGCGATTTTAGAACAAATACCTTTATAAAAATGCCTATTTTGGGCAAAGAGAGGACGTGTAGCAGTATAAATGGCTAATGTACAACTTGTCTATGGAGCCAATGCCGTAATCGACAGCCTCTAACCGACTACTATAGAGCTTCTTATTACCGCTTGTGTGCTACTTGATAACGGCATCAGGTAGACGCTTCAAATATTCACAGACTAATGGTCCGGAACCCTTCGTGCGCGAGTCCGACTCGCGCTTGGCTGATTTTTTCTTCATGCCGTATTGATCCCACGTCTCAGCGAGATAAATACGGTACTGTAGCAGATCCACAACTAACAAGTCCCGCCGTCTTGGGGAGCCAATCACCAATCAGTGGCGCCTGTCCCACCGGTCGTCGGGCATGCGGCGGCAGCTTGTTTCATCAGGACTGATTGTCCCCAACGTATTTTACTTTACTTGTCATGTTACAAAATCACTATTGGCACAAAAATTTTTATGGTTTGTAATTTTATTTTTTTATACCATACTTAGGCTTCATTGCAACTAAAAGCAACTTCAGACAATAAACAGGAGAGCTCTGTCGCAGACGTCACCATTACAAGAATTTCGGCGTAACCCGACACGGGTTCCGTAGCTTATTGGTTTAAGCACCTTCCGGCGTTAGGAAGCGTCAAGGATCGTAAATTGACAATTTATTAAAGCATCAAAACGCGTACGAAGTCGCGGGGAACATCAAGTTGTGAAATAAATTAAAACTCAATACATAACTCAGAAGTTAAGGAATTCTATACTGGTCAAATATAACTTTTACCGTAACTCCAAAGCTCAAAGACACGAAACATTTGTACAAGTAATTTTACTCGCGAGCGCACGAAGTTTAAATTTTAATTCATTACATTCGTGGAACCATTTCTTTTACTCGCAGTTCAAAGGAATGGTTTCGATCAAAGCTCTGCTTTTGAATATTCTGCACTTTTGACTTGAATCTTGGAGAAAGTTTTTGAATTTAATTCGGACAACTTTGCTGTTGACGGCAAGTTATTTGTTGGGAGTATCAGTCGCAGTCACAAATCTTTCGCAAGAACTCTGGGAGTTCCTTTGATGGGATGCAAACTGTATTAAACAGACGGACAGATTATTTGTTTTCTGCTTTAATATAGTTAAACATTGTAATGGAGCTCATTTTGCATTATTATTTATTATTTGATGTTTTATTTGTCCCTTTATTGTCCCACTTCAGGGCAAAGGTTCATTTGTTGTAGTTTAACTTAAAAATTAAACTTAATTTTAACTTATTGTTTATTCATTCGGACACAAAAGAAACGTAAACCTTCAAATTGTCACATATTTTTTTTAAGTCACAAAAAGAAATATATATATTATGGTCACAAAAAGAAAATAAAATACATTCAAGAACTGCATAAGTACTATTTTATGTTAAACTAGATATCGCCTTACCCAAGCACCGCAACTGAACCGACCCATTATTCTCCTTACTAACCCATCTATGGTTATTAAATGTAAAACAGACCACTACGATCAAATTTTAGTGCATCCAGGATCGCTATAGTATCTAGAATCTAATACCAGCAGTGCAATCTAGCAAGCAAGCTAGGTATAATCTAAACCTGACCTAATTACCCACTGGATGTCCGTAATTAGACGACGTAATTTTACTATCGCCGTGGGGTGCCGGCAGTAGAATGTTACTCCTCCTCTCATGCCCGTGGATGCAGTAAGAATGTGCCAAGGTGTACCTCTGGAAAATGGGCAGCAGCGTTTTTCCGTGTATCCCGCACTGCACTCGCCAACGCTCTTGCCAAGCGTGGCGAGTATAGCAACAACACCGTGATGATCTAGGAGGTCCATGAGCGAAGCTTACGTGGACGTGGTCAGCAGTCCCAGGCTGGGAAGAGTACGAAGATAAAAATCTTTGTACAGCGGATAACACTATAATTAACTTAAATAGTCTGGTGAAGTACATACGTGTTGAAATGTGTCACAAAGGATATTCAGCGTATATACTTTTGCTTAAAAAGCTAACACTGATTTTCAGCTGTTAGAGCCTTTAGAGTTAGCAAGAAGAACGATTGTCTCTCGAGAAAAAGTGTAGCACTTTTGTATAATAAATTTTCCTTATTTATATAAGAAATCATTGAGGTTCAAGTATTCATTACGAGGTCGTAACATCAAACGTGTATTTCTTTATTTATTTATATTGGATACCCAACACAGGGTTACACATAACACACAAATATCAGTATCAAAAGGTTACAATAACAGGTGCTCCCGCAATTAAAGGGCATCACAGCAACAGATCTACAAACATTCTATGAACATTTTTCAAAAGGAAAAAATGTTAACTAATACAAAATATAAAAAAATAATACAAGTATGTAAGATAAAAATATGAATAGGAATATATAAAAGGTATGTAAACGATATGACCTGGATTATTCATTTATAAGCGTTTTCAATTACTTTTTAAATTTTTGGAGTGACTCCGTTATTTCAAGTTCATTGGTTTTTGACAACATATCATACTGCCTACAAAGCATCGACATGACAGCATGCTGACCGAGATTAGTTCTGGATTAAGGTACATTGAAAAGGTTAAAAGCTCGTTTTCTGTAGCTTTCTACAACTGTGCTGTCGTCTGCGTACCCAAAGATACCGGGCTCCAGCAGATCGTCGCAGGATATGCAGCAGGAACAGAATTGCAGAGAGCTCGGACCCCTGGGGAACACCGGCATTGATTGCCAATTGATCACATGACTATGTTGCTTTTCGTTGAGGTCGGAGGAGTAGCGCTTCCAGCATACAGGCGTGAAGACTCCACAAACAGAGTTGCAAACAAGTTTGCCTTCTCATCGGCGGTGTGAGCGAGTGACCCGTCAGGCTTCTGCATTGGAGGCAGTGAGGGGCGGCAGAAGTTCGCCTCGACCGATTTAGCTAGGGAGCAAAATGCCTTACTACCCGATGGGTACGAAGCAAGTTTTTTCCCTATTCGACTAATATGGTCGTAGCGAACCCTGTACAAGGATTTTTTGCAGGATTTGGCCGCCTTCCAACGGATCCCGCTGCTCTCCGCGGCTAGCCGTTGCGTATGCATCATGTACGGTCTACTACAGGGACGCAATAACTGTTCTGACCCGACCTTCGAAAGGTGTCACCAGACAACGCAACGGAACACAACGAAGTCATTTGGCGTTTGCGACTTTGTCTGGAGGGTGGTCACTGACCACAGCCGAAGCCTACCACCAGTTAGATGTCACTTGATTTGCACCACCCAGGGACTACGTGTGGGGTATCGTTATAGGGTGCTTACCCACGGACGAGAGTGACTCGGTCCCCAAGATTGTGTTATGGGTACTAGATGACTGTTACACTTAAGACATTATACATGGAGATATATTTTTATTATACATAGAAAAACATCCAGAATACCCCGAACAAATATTTGCAGATCGTACAGACATTTGTCCCGAGGCGGGAATCGAACCCGCAACCACTTGCGTAGTAGGCGGACGTTCGCCCGCTCCTCCACTGAGGTCGGTGTGAAGGATAGTATGTAATATTTTGTTAAGGTTATATAAATTATTAAATGATGAAATATGCCTGGATACTAAATAGAGTGTAGTTGGTGTCCAATAGTGTCCTCTTCAAATCCAGCTGAGGTCTCAGTGCAAATGGATGGGACGGACTCCAAATTACCCCGATCGAGCTTAAATATTGGGAGACGGATCGGCGGCGAGCGCCGAGGATCCATCACGCCAACTAATTTAGTGGGGTTTCATTGAACAGGGGAGGAATATACCTCTTGAACGATGCTGTGGGGCATTGGTCAACTATTCAGAAAAAGTTTAAATAAATTATAACAAAAGAATATTAATAAATTCACTTTTATTCCTTTGTTTATAATTAAAAAACTTAGACACTAATCATAAATCAAAATAATCATAAATCATCATTTATTCACAAATATAAACCTTAAGAAAATATATTTAGCGCAATTTTCAAAACCTTATCTCCCACACTGACTAACATAAGGCCGTGGGGTGCCGGTAGTAGAATGTTACCCCTCCTCTCTCATGCCCGTGGATGTAGTAAGAGCCTGATAAGGGATAACTCCGGAAGATAGGCAGCAGCTTCTTTCCGTGTATCAACATCGTGTACTGCGCTCGCCAACCCGCCTGCCAAGCGTGGTGAGTATGGCAACTACCCCTCATGGAGATTCATGACGGAGGCCTATGTTCAGTAGTGGACGTCATACGGCTTAAATAATGATGATGAGACACTGATTTTTAAATACACACAGCGCCATCTCGTCTCAAATTTAGCAATTTTTTTACTATGGAAAGCAAAAAATTAATAAAATACATTTCAAAATTACCGTGAGTGTGCCGGCATTAGAATGATGCCAATCCTCTCATGCCCGTGAATGGAGTAAGAAATTGCTACGGGTCTGCTCAGCTCCGAAAAATGGGCAGCAGCATCTTTCATACACATTATACATTATGGTTATGGAACATTATGGTCCGTCGACCATAACCAAAATGTGTGACGACACACCCATTGACGAGTGTGCACGTAAATTAGCAAAGCGAACACGATCACCTTGCAAACACAGTTCTACTTGCGTTCACGCTCAACCCCTTAGTGACCAAGCCACCGTTGGAGCTGGTTGACAGCCATAATATCAGCCGTATAACGTCCACTACTGAACACAGGCCTCCCTCATGGATATCCATATAGATAGGGGTAGTGGCCATACTCGGCACGCTTAATAATAATAATAATAATATCTTTATTATCAGGCAACAATAGAAAAGTACACAGATCTTATATAACTTATTCTACGGCCCATAGATATATACCTTAAATCTAACATATATATAGTATATACTTATTGCTAACACACGTTTAGGACGGCGACGTATGACGCATGCTGGTCTCATAGCGACGATTCACGGTGTCTGCTTGCAGGCGTCCGATGAACCGTCGGAATTTAACTCCCTTTGGCCAGAACTCTTCACTCATAAAAGTTGATAGTTTGTCCGTTGGAACTCTCACCATAAAAGAACTAAAGTTCACGTTACGGTGGGAAGATAACTTTTCAACCCTTAGACAGTATCCGGTTTTCTTCGTGAGGTAATCCTCCACCTCCTTAATCTGCACGGCGTAGTGAACCCGTGAGACATATAGTTGGGTAGTAGGCACCTCCGCTAGGAATCCAGAACACGTTCCAGAGGCGGTACCACACCGGTTCCGGCTGGATTGTTTCCGGCGTTTCCGTACCACCTCAGTGTAGCCTTCCGGATTACACGGCTCCTTCCTTGGAGCAGATACAGTGGCAGTACTGGATGACTGCTTCTTTTTCCCCTTCCTTTTTTTGGGCACCGCTTGCTCCGAACCGGCAGCGGGTGCGGGGCAGCTAACGGCACCGCGGGCGGCGACTGCAGCGTATGCACGAGCGGGGGAAGGCGCACGCGCATGTATCGGGCCATCGCGCGGGGAGGCAGGCGGCGGGCGGGGGGAGCGCGGTGCGGCAGCGACGTCAGCTGCGGCCGGTGATGCGTCCAAAATCGCCGATTCAAACGACGATATGGACACGTTATGCGCTCCGCGCTTTGTGTTGACGTTCGCAGAAACCGGAGGTGACACACATACCGATGCGGCAACACGTAGAGAAGCTACCTCGGTACGAAGTTCACTAATAGTGTTCTGCGACTCCTTGAACTTGTTTTTTTTAGGTCATCCAAATTCACTTTTATTTTTAAGTAATCTGGTGACATCAACGTGGTCGAACGTCACAGGAGGTAGCTTATGGAGCTCCTTTGCGACGAAGTCAGGAACGTCGTCAGGATCTGTTCCTTTCAGCAGGAAAATTATGTCCTGCAGACTTTTTTCGCCTCCGTCCCTTCTTCAAGACGGCATCTGGTCGGTTTTCCCGAGCGATTCGAACAGGAGCGCCTTGCCTCTGCAAACCTCCTCTTCTTTGAAGTTTGATTTGCAGATCTGCAATATGCTGACCTCGTCCATGGTGTCGATGGCGTGCACTATAAACGCCAACAGCTCGTTGACTATGAGCGGTTTGGAGCCCATAGTGAAACAGGCGGTGACAACTAGTCACGCGAAACGCGAATGACGTAATTCGAAGCTGCAGTGTGTGACACGTGCATTACCGAACGCTTCGCACTGCACACTCAGCCACCCACTTAGCAGGTGGGTTGGCGAGCGCGGTTCGGGATGTTGATACACGGAAAGACGCATCTTTTAGCAGGCTCTCAACTCCACGGGCATGAGAGGTGGGGTAACATTAGAATGTTACTACTGCCGGCTGCCCACGGCAACCCGCACCATTACTTTTGACGAAACTACCCGTTTGAAAACCACAGTCGCGGTAACCACACATTGCTGTCTAACAAATATACGATTATTATGTTCCGTTTGTTAATCCCACCTTCCTTACTTACCTCCCTACCTCACCTTACCTGTTTAGGGACCAAATTATGCTTTGGAGGTCGGCGCTGACGCTACGACACAGTTCAAAACTTCTGTAGTGTTAATGTTTACACAAGTTATTTATAAAAGAACATTATTTCAGCCGCTCAGTAATGGTCGTTTCATTACTGAACATGCCTCCCTTAAAGATCTCCATGAGGGGTAGTTGCCATACTCAGCACGCTTGGCAGGCGGGTTGGCGAGCGTAGTACGGGATGTTGATACACGGAAAGGTATCCCTTAGCAGGCTCTTACTGCATCCACGGGCATGAGAGAAGGGGTAACATTCTACTGCTGGCACCCCATGGCGTAGGATTGTTGTTCACGTCTAATGCTGGACATAGGCCTCCCTCATGGATATTAGGTTATGTTTGTGTATAAGGTATACAAGTTGGTAAAATTAAAAAACCAAGCGAACACCTGACACTAACTGAGAGCTAGAAAATCAGCTTTTTATTCAAAGGCAATATGTTGCGGTGGGGCGCCGGTAGTAGAATGTTGCCCCTCCTCTCTTTCCCTTGGATGCTGTAATAATCTGCTAAGGGATACCTCCGGAAGATGGGAAGCAGCATCTTCTCGTGTTTTCAATATATTTATTTGTTAGGGTTCCGTACCTCAAAAGGTAAAAAACGGAACCCTTATACTTTGTTACCTTATCACTTTGTTGTCCGTTTGTCTGTCGGTCTTTCAAACCCCTATATCTCGATAACGTGTAGAGGTATCGAGTTGAAATTTAAACTATATACTAAAACTCAAATCTACAGCTCTTTAAGCTGTTAAAAATCAATATTTTAGGTTAGGCTGATAAAAAGATACGGCCGTTTATGCCGTAAAAAACGCATAATTCGACATTCTTCAAGGAATAAAAATTCATAGGGTATTTCCCGTAGAACTAGAACTATGAAATTATCACCTCATACTCTAAATATAAATATCACCTTATACTCTAAATACAGAGAAAAATCCAAAAACTATACATTTGCAACGGAATCATAATAAAAAATCATCCATAAAAAAGTACGAAATCAATCAAATGCAATGAAAATATCCAGTTTTAATTCCGCTAATGCTGAGATGCATGTGCACCGCCCTCCCGCCCGCTAATTATGCACATGCAGGGAGAACTAGGTTGTAAGTGCATACCCAAACCCACACGAGTCGTGTGGGTGTCATGGATTTCCGCAAAGTAACGCCTGATTCCATTAATTATACGATCTCAATCATCGAGGTTCAGCAACCATAACAGCGCGGTCATAAATTGGATGGGTGACCGAACCTTTTTGTGCATGTTTAAAACGTTACTAATATTTATTTTGTTCCTACATACCTACGGAACCCTCGGCGGGCGAGTCCAGTTCGCACTAGGTCGATTTTTAGGGTTCCGTACCTCGAAAGAAAAAACGGAACCCATATGGGTTCCGTTATTCTATAAAGGGTCACTTTGTTGTCCGTTCGTCTGTCTGTCAAGATCCTTTTTCTCAAGAACGCGTGGAGGTATCAAGCTGGAATATATATATATGTATGTATGTATATCAAATACTCTTGGAACTATGCAAAAATCAAAAAACTTCTAAGCCAACGCAATCAAAAGATACAGCCGTTTATGCCGCAAATTTCCCCAAATTTTCGACACTCGCAAGGGAATCAAAACCTATAGGGTACTTCCCGTGAACTCAGAATCTTGATATTTGGTACAAAGCAACGTCTTATAGCACAAATAAAGGAAAAATTGCGAAAACCGTAAATTTTGGTAACATCTATAATAAAAATATTTTTAATAATTTTAAACTTGCTACCCCTTTCCTCATGAACGAGTAGAGGTAATTAATTGAAATTCATATCAAATACTCAGGTGATATATACCTACAGGTTTGTACGGAACCCTCGGTGCACGAGTCCGACTCGCACTTGGCTGGTTTTATTTAGTTTAAAGTTCGATATATTAAAAAAATATCAAATTATTGAATAGTCATTGATCTTTGATAAGTCTACCAAAGACCGTTTAAAGTGGGTTAAAATCTATTTATTTATTTTATTTTATTTATTTCAAGAAAATTACAATAGTTCTTAAACTAAAATACACTTAAAAAGCCCTTTTGGGCTTGTCCTAAGCGTATCAAAGGAGTCGGTTACCAGCATACAAACATACAAGTGAAGCTATTTAAAGTGAGTCCATCGTTTTTAGAAATCTTGTCATTAAAGCAGATTTTTCAAAGCCGGGTAATTACTCGTATTAGTTATAACAACTATATTTTTTTTCCATAAATTGAAAAATTAAAAAATACTTGTCTTTTTCGGGGTTTCGTAGTAAAACAAGGAAATATTCTAGTTTCGCTTTGTTTGTCTGTCCGTCCGTCGTCGGCTTTGAGAAGAGACTATTGACCAGCTCTATATATGACGAACTCTGTGGCGCAGCGGGCGAAGGTCCGCCTGCGACGCAAGGGGTTGCGGGTTCGATTCCCGCCTCGGAACAAATGTCTGTACGATCTGCAGATATTTGTTCGGGTGTTCTGGGTGTTTTTCTATATATAATAAAAATATCTATTTATGTAGTATAATGTAGTAAGTATATCAGTCATCTGGTACCCATAAGACAAGATCTGCTTAGATTGGGGCTAGACGATGCTTTGTGATTTGTCCAGCATTATTTATTTATTAATCCTAGAAAGCTGTTATTTTGATAAATTAACAACGCTGAGATAAAGCTATAAAAATGCTGAAAAAATTACTATTTTGGTGTACCAAAAAATACATGTTATACAAAAATACCTGCAGACAAAGTTTCCTCCCGGTAGGAATCGGACCCAGCGTATCAGGCGGCTATTAAATCAATTGAGCGACAAAGGTCGTCTCTGGGCCACAGTTCATATAGTAAGGCCTCTGCATCTAATTGAAGATGATTTATACAGCGTCAGCAACCGGTAATTATGCTGTACGGGACGCTGCAATGCCTAGAACATTTCATTAGCTTATGCGTTCAGTGCAACTAATATCCAAATAATTTGTCGACTATTCTATCCTAATTGGATTATTAATATCTACATTAATAGCCTATTGTACGAGAATGCGTTAATTCTATCCACAATGTGAATTTGTGTGTGGAATTATATTAGGAATGTATCCCGGTCAGCAGATTGGGCGATAAACGCACAAAAACTCTCGCAGTGCCCACGCCCAGCCCGCCATTATTCAAGGGAGATAGGCCTTCGCTCGATAAGGCGTCAGATTACCAACGCATGGGAATATAGGAAAAAAATATTTTATTTTTATTGGGCGTAATATTTTTGGAGTCTATGTGGTTATCCGCCGTTAAACCTATCATCTTTCATGGTTTAGGGTGAAGGTCATTCAAAATAATGTTTGTAAAATAAAGAATGCTTCGTAAAAGAGCAGTTTTCAAAAGTTTTAAATGATATTATACACGTCACTTAGCTGCAAAATACGAAGCACAAAGCTCATCAACACGTCTACTTAGCGTGGTGAATATGGCAGCAACCCCTCACAGATATCGGTGAGGCCTCCCTCACATTTGTCCAGCAGTGGACGTACTACGGCTAGTATGATAATGTTTAGCTGCATAATTAACGCCTATATTATGGAGCTAGCTCATACAAACTTTAGAAAAACGTAGACGCCCGACAAATATCTACTACTTATTCATACAACCATTCTTCCTGGGAATCGAACCAGCTGCCCTCCGTCAGAGTCGGCCTTTACACCAAATGTCCACCGGAAGTGATCAAAAATCTCGAAAAACACAAACAAAATATAATTATAATAATATTGTATGTGAAATAATAGTTTGTTATACCCATCGACTTAATCTGCCAACCTTTGCAAATATCCAATATGAACATAACTGAAGGCATTGACGTAAATGCGGAGTCGAGGACACGCTGACGCAGCGCCGCGAGGCCCGACATCAAAGCCCATTGAAGCCGTCGCCCCGCACATCACTTCGACTCTTGCACCGTTAACTAGTTTAAGTAGCTTATAACTTTACATTACTTATAATTGTAACAATCAAAGTTTTACTTAAAAGTATTTACTTTATTTTATTTTTTTTAGAACTCCATGCGTCGTCCTTATAATTGGCGCAGGCGGTAGGACATCCAGGACAATAAGTACGGAAATTCTGAAAGAGGATAGACGTTTCAAAGTTGAACCAGGTTATTCCTGAACTCAGGCGTTCGCCAGGGAATCCGGAAATCGATTAACTCCCAAAATGTACGGAGATGCAGCTTATGTAAGTACACTGAATTTTCTAGTGGTTGCTTGCGTCCCTTCCCTATTAATTACCTAACTATAATATAAAAACTCAGTATATTTTTTCATTCAAGAAAATCAACGAGTTCTATCTGTCTATCCGTCTGATATTCACTAAATTGAGATAATTTAGAAAATAGTGAAAGTAGAAATAATATTTAAATTAGCACAATGAATAGCTTAGACGATATTTGTAAAGCCCTCTGTTTGGTTCCCGAATTTGATGGAAATTCCCATGTGTTGTTAGGTTCGTGAATTTTTGTGATCAATTAGTGGCAACGTATGGCCAAGAAGAACATCTGTTGGTTAATTCAGGACTCTTAAACGGTGACCTTAACAAGGTCGTGGGTCCAGCAGCGCGACAGAACAATGCATACGTATATCCGTAATTCTTTTATTAATGATTTTGCCGACCAACGAGATGAAACTGCCCTCTATAATGATTTGGCGATCCTAACACAAGGCTCTAGCACCCCCCAGGAATTTTATGAGCGGTGCTAGAACCTATTTACAACAATCAATTCATAACTTATGTCTTTGCATGAATCATTGCCTACTACCATAGGGAGTAGGCAATGATTCATGCAAAGACACATATGTATGTACATACTATATATACTAAGCGGGAGCTTTATAAAAAACTAACCCTTCAAGCCTTATTACTATACACTCACTTGGTCTTCATAATTAGAAATTTGAGATTTAAGGCCGGTTCACACTGGGACAGCACACTACACTAACTGTATCTGCACAATTTAGTTTATTCACACGCCGTGTGCTGTCCCAGTGTGAACCGGCCTTAAATCTCAAATTTCTATTTATGAAGACCAAGTGAGGGTAGTCTGAAAAGATGCCTTCGCTTTGCTGCGGTTAACTTCAGCACGCCAGCCAGTCTCCCCGCGACCACGACCAGGTGCAATCCGGTCGAAACGTCGGGAATAAAATAAAGGTAATTACGCGATAAATACCCGATAATCCGATATAGTAATAATGTGTTGTGATCGCGAAAGTTTAAAAAAGGCCTTCAAGCCTTTTTACGCGGGTTAAAGGACCCCCTTGGATCGTGTATTAGATGCATGCGTCCTGAAAGTACTGAACAGGCGTTGGAGATTGTTCACGATGAAATCAACATCCTTTATATTAAGAGTAGAAATGCGTATTTGCCCGATAGAAGGCTAGGTGAAAGTCAAATGAACCCATCTTTTTTTTTTATATACTACTAATCTCTAATTTTTTGTTTTATTTTTTCAATGGCTGATTATAATTATTTTATATAAGTAAACTTTAATGCCGTGGGGTGCCGGCAGTAGAATGTTGCCCCTCCTCTCATGCCCGTGGATACAGTAAGAGCCTGCTAAGGGATACCTCCGGAAGATGGGCAGCAGCATCTTTCTGTGTAACAACATCCCGTACTGCGCTCACCAACCCGCCTGCCAAGCGTGGTGAGTATGGCAACTACCTCTCATGGAGATCCATGAGGGAGGCCTGTATTCAGTAGTGGACGTTTTACGGCTGAAATGATGAATGATGATGAAACTTTAATAGTTTAATAGTTTGATAGCTTGTAAGACTTTAATTAAGTGTAGTTGGACCACGTATCGTTCTATATAAAGTAAAATAAATATATAAATAGAAATTAAATAAATTGCTGACGATCTCACAAGGGTTCCGGCTTTCCTCTTGAGATTCGGAACCCTAAAAATATCTAGCAAACCTAGGCAAGTGAACCCGTTACTTCATAGTCCAGTATACATTGTGCAAGATGTCTGAGCGCCATGAATAACCGCCATTATGAGAATCCTCCCGGCCGCGCATAAATCGCCCTTATCGGCTCCGCGAGCTGCGCGATTTATGGCCACTGCACAAAATTGAACGCTGGTTATTAACATACAAACCACATAATAGCTTAGCATATGTTCTAGAAGGCACACAATACAAAAGTTCTTCCGGCAGGCTGATTACGTATCTTGCGACAGGTTTGGAAAAGGCGTAAAACTCGCTATCATGTCGCGAGATACGTAACCAGCCTGCGGGGCCTTATATTTCGATCTAAGCAAAATTTCCGTGTATTCCCCATGACACTTCTGCTTGGCACTTTATCTGCATTGTTTAGCCGTAGGATGTCAACTGGACATAGGCCTCCCTCGTGGATTACCAGTTATTGCAGTTGGAAGCAAGCTGTATCCACCATCGACCTGCGGTCTTCACTATGTCATCAGCCCATGTAGTTGGTGGATGTCCTTCGCTTCGCTTGCCGGTCCGTGGCCTCCACTCGAGAACTTTTCGGCCCCATCGGGCATCTGCTCTGCGAGCTACATGGTCTGCTCATTGCCACTTCAACGTGCTAAACCTTTTGGCGTTTTTACCCGATTCAAGGGTTACGTTTTTAGGGGGTGAAGCCTCCCAATACGCATAGCGCTGTCTGCTTGTCTGTCTGAGACAAGCAGAATCTCCACGGTCAGGAGAGGAGGGGTGACATTCTACTGCCGGCACCCCACGGCATTTGTATTGCTATGATAAAATAGGGCAGGCGCGTGTCGATCCACGCGCTAAGTCCCTACATATTTAATCATAAACCTGTTGTTAGAAATTGATGTATGTCTTTTGTACCAAAACATAATCGTAAACATGTATTAATTGAGTTTTCGGTTCAATGAATTCCGGTATGTTTGGTTCGGTTAACGTATTTAAGCGACTACTTCTCGGAAAGCATGAAGCCGAGCTTAACTGTTTTCCTACAAATTGTATGGTTCAAACTAAACTCATGATTTTTTCAGATTTGTAAAGTTTAGTTTAGCAGTTTAGATTTTAGAGGGGGGCTCGGAAACGTTTTTGAAACTTGAATATTTCACAAACAGAACGCTTAATCGAAAAGTTGTCTTGACAACCCCAATGGTTTTAAAATATCTATTTAACAATACCGAATGGGAAAGATGGGAAAATCAAGAAAAAAAAATAAACCGGTTCCGGAACAAAATGGTAAAAAGGGGAACCCTTATGGTATCACTTAGTCTGTCTGTCTGTCACAAATGGATTTCTAGAGAAATACTAATAAGCATTAGTATTTTTCGAGATATCCATTTGCGACTTGAAATTTTAAATGGTTAAAAATAACACTTTTTTTACTAATATAGCATATATGAAAATGTTAAAAATATATTCTTATTATGCTGGGGGCGGATAGGAAATCTCAAACTTTTTAAGGGAAGTTACTAGGTCGTGTGGTGGGTATTATAATATGAAAGGTATTCATTTGTACTTAAGTAAACAGCATTTATTTACGAAGATGTTGAAAAAACGACCGTTCCCCCCCTCATCTCCGAAGTTTTCAGAGATAAACACGTGAAACTTTTATAGCTAATAGAAATGAGTGTAAATTTTTACAGGAAAATTATAGCGAACTCTCCAATTTGCATAGTTTTTTAGACAAGGTGGGTGAAAGGAGGGTTTTAAATATGTTGTGAAGTTACTAGGTCATATATGAGACAAAAGGATATATATCATGCAAAAGGTATTCATTTGCATATTAATAAACAGTTTATCTCTGCAAACTTCACTTTTATAGCTTATAAAAGTGTATGTTCAGTTTATAGGAAAATGATAGCGAACCCTATAATTTGCATAGATTCAGATTCAGATTATTTATTTCACCTTAGGAACATAATGAACACTTGGTTACGTACAATGACATTGCGGCTGTTCATGCCTTGTCAAATGGGTATGTTCCTACTTACCAAATTATAAAACTAAAAAAAAACATTATTTTATAAAGAAATAACAATACAAAGTACATAATGTAGGTAATGTCATATAATACATATAATAGTTTTTAGAAATCATCGAAAGTGTAAAAAATCTACATAAGTTCTACAAGAAATGGTGCTGTCAAGGTTCTCTCACAAATATAAACCGCCTTTATTATATATTATATTTTATGATGGCACAGAATCCTCGGTGCGCGAGTCTGACTCGCTCTTGCCCGGATTTTTAACAAATTTAAACACATTGATATTTTACTAAAAACGGTTAGTAGCCGATTGAAACGCCGGAGGTTGATGGTTCTATATTCGCCACCAGACAAATTCAAATGCAATGGGCTTTATTGAAACAAGTCGCTCGCTCGTTCTGAGTTCGTGGCAAATAGTACTTGAATAGTTATTAATAATAATAGTACTTTGAAATAGTACTTTGTAGACTTTCGCGATCTATAAAATGTTGAACCTTTCCCGACCCCTTATCTTCGAAGTTTGCAAGGATATATACCTGAAACTTGTATGGCTAATAGAAGTGGATGTGGAGATTACAGCAAAACAACGATTTCTCTAATTAAATTAGTTTTTAGAAATCGTCGAAAGTTCACAAATCTAAACAAATTCCACTATCAGACAAGAGATAAGTTTGTATGCCAAGGTTCTCAAATTTTAACAAAAACTATATTGTATGATGGCACGGAACCCTCGGTGCGCGAGTCTAACTCGATCTTAAAGAAACGTCATAGATTCGCATAAATTTAACTTTGATAGCTGCAGCAAGAACGATGGTGCACAAGCCATACTGTTAAAATCGCATAAATAATGCTTTTATTTAGTCCTCACGTACATATATTATGACACGTCGTCTATTCCAAGACCCCTGACGTTCCATTACGCATTATACAGGGTGTATTATAACACGTGTACTAACCCGAAAGGGGGGATTTCAGCCCATTAAACCAAGTCGTTTTGGAAGGGTAAAAAATCAGGAATTCGTATTTTTCTCTTACATTCTTTATATTTCTTTAATGTTTTTATTTACAAGTTTACCAGTTAGAGTTATGTAAAAATGATCCTAGGATAATTATTATTTTATTTTTTTATTTTTTATTTTAATTAAAAATAACTTTTTGTGTATACAAAAACTATTTTTATTTAAAATATCTATTGTTATACAGCATGCACCAAAAACCCTGTCCGATCCTTAAGAGTATTATTCGGCATCGTACCGCGTACACATATACGTAACCATTTAATGGATTTCAGATGATTATTTTACCCCAGTGAATATAATTAAATTAAAATGAAAAATAAAACCTGATCAACGGCAACACTGATCGCTCACGTTAAAGTGAAAGTTCACGTGTACTACCAACAGTTAGTTACCTACAGATTTTTGTCAAAGAAGCCGCCTGAGCACTGGTGTCATGAACCCACTTTGTCGCGTGCCGCCAAACAAACTTTATAACGAAAGAGAAGAGAGAGAAGTAGGTAGTAGGTATCAGCTGATATCGTTTTGTAGGCATAGTGATCCGGATTTCAGACACACTCTGTGTTTTGTGTTTCAGAAATAATTCTGTTTATCAAGAAACAATTATTAATCGAATTAAATGTAGCCCTGATAAGGGCTTTTTTTTTTAATGTGATGTGCTTTTGGCAATGTACTTACCGACTGCAGGTACCTATCAGTTTATTAAAACGTTGACTTGCTGTTGCTGCATACTTCGGCGATCGTGCTCCACATGTCCACCTCCAACACTAATACACATTCGACACCTTTTCATTAATTTGCACGTACTCTTTGCAGCGCACTTATGTCCGGTTTAAGTGAGTCGAAAGCTGCCACAATCCGAGTTTTGACTTCGATTTCTGAATCGCACTCTCTTTTATAAACTATGTGATTAACATGAACATAAAATATTCCTGATTGGAATACGACATTGTTCGCGAAACGATAGCGCGTGATATGTACGGACGTCCGATCGGAAGCTATCTCCACGAAAGACTGCCAACAAAGTAAACAAACAGTCGGCGACATCAAAGAGTCGGCGTCTAGTTGAAAGAGTACCTACAACGCGGTAGTGTCTGTGGTAGTGTAGGGCGGTGTTCTTTGAAATAAAAATAGGTAAAAATAAAAAGATTTTGCCGCCGGATGGAGTGTTGCCAACTTATAAAAATTTGCCTTATTCTGTGTTAAATTTTGCATGGATTATAAAAATAAAAAATCAATAACTTTAGATTTTTATGAGTTACATTTTTATAACATTTTTTTCCAGTACGTATGTTGAACCATGAATACGCCTTTATTGGATCGGACAGGGTTTTTGTTACAAATTGTATGTACCTGTACATAACTCTTCGCGGAGTTCAATGACCCTATCAATGATCAGCTGGCGATTTCCATAATAGTATAATCAGCTGTTGAAGTTTAAACTTTCGTAGTCTTTTCTTGAATGAAAATCACTGAATCCTGAAAATTCGTAAAACAAAAGTTGTTGGGATGGTCAGAATCACCCCCTTTCGGCTTAGTAAACTTGTTATAATACACACTGTACATTGTCGAGTGGCTGAAGTCACGTCGAGTTGGATTTATTATTGTTCGCGACTTTGGTTGAAAACCTGTGTTAAACTTTGTCGCATTAGTCTTTCTCGAACTTTCGCGATCACGCAATGTGTCGTGATCCTCTCAGCTTAGTCAGGTAAGGTAACACGTTATAAAATCCAGCTAAATATGTGTTAATAATACTTTGTCGCATTTTTTAAAAGCTTGAGTGGAACTGCGCTCGATTTATGTGTACTACGAGTAGGTACATACATATATGTATACCTGATATATACACCCGATCATGTGATCGGGTAAATTAATTATATACGAGTAATGTCGACCGGCAAGCGGCAAGCGCTCTTGACGTGAGGTGCCGGCAGTAGAATGTTACCCCTCCTCTCTCTTGCCCGTGGATGCAGTTAGAGCCTGCTAAGGGATACCTCCGGAAGATGGGCAGCAGCGTCTTTACGTGTATCAACATCCCGTACTGCGCTCGCCAAACCGCCTGCCAAGCGTGGTGAGTATGGAAACTATCCCTCATGGAAATCCATGAGAGAGGCCTATATTCAGTAGTGGATGTTATATGGCTGAAATGATGATGATGAAGCGCTGCATAGGACAAGATGGGGGGACGACGGTGGATGCAGGCCGCTTCGAGACGCAATTGGAAAGTAATTATAACTTACGTAATTAAATACTTTGGAGTCCATGAGGGTGGCCTATGTCAAACAGCGGACGTCCTATGGCTGAAATGATGATGATGTACATACATATATCGACCTGCATCAGTCCACTGCTGGACACACGCGTCCATGTTTCCCAAATAGCGATATATTTTTCTGTAGTAGAGTGCCAGCAGTAGTATGTTGCTACTCCTCTCTTACCCGTGGATGCAGTGAGAATATGCCGAGGGATACCTCCGTAAGATGGGCATCCCTTAGCAGGCTACTGCATCCACAGGCATGAGAGGCAGGGTAATATTCTACAGCCGGCAATCCTACGTCAAATTCAGTCACTCATCTTTGCTCCGGAACGCTTATAAACGGGTACGTAAATAAACAAGCTATAAACAACATAGCTGTGTTAACAATGGCGGTATCTTTCAGTACTCGAGCTGAAATTTATAATGAGCTCTGCAACCAAAAGTGGATTTTTTGCAAAATGAAAGAAAAACAGCTATTTGAATAGCGTGCATCTCTAAGAGATCACAATGGCTCTAATTTAATAAAATGAGAACAAAACTAGTGGACTATTTCGCTACTGGACGCCAAATTGTACTCACTTATTCGTGATATAACTTTAATATTCGTTTCATTTTTTCGAAATGACTTTTAATGTTGTTGAACACAGATGACCGACCATGACAACGTTACCGGATTATGACCACGTCATGGTTGTGAATTGTGAACTATATGTAAAATTTACGGGGTATTTATTCACCATGAAATGCTTTTTTTTAGTTTCCCGATATTTTGACGCAGTTTCACACGTCATGATCACGGATAAACTGAAGTCTTTTGCGAGTACCCACTCGAAGAGGAAAGAGAGTAGATTGTTTTGTCTGCCAGTGACTACCCAGACATTGGCAGACAAAACGATCTACCCTCTGACTGCGAATCATGGCCCTACTATCGGTTTCACTTTCGAACGCAACTCGATCACGGCACACAACACTGACTATCACTACGCGGGGCTAATACTGCATTTTTCGGTTGTTACATTTCTTCACAACAGGATTCCAGGCTCCAGATAATAGAAAACCATCTTCTCGGTTGAATTTCCTGTGCTTGGTAATATCAGGAAAATCAAATATACTCAAATCATGGTATAAATCCCGTAAATATTGCCTATTATAATGAATAAAGTATATTTTGATTTGAAAGTACTGTGTAGGGTACGTATAAATCCAAGTTATTACATACTCGCGCAATATTTATCAAATAAATAGAATATCACGTGCAATGTTATCAAT
Organism: Pasiphila rectangulata; assembly: GCA_963082625.1. NCBI lineage: Eukaryota > Metazoa > Arthropoda > Insecta > Lepidoptera > Geometridae > Pasiphila > Pasiphila rectangulata. The sequence goes on along the minus strand of OY720246.1, from coordinate 548,655 downwards.
ATCTAGTGAATAGTATTATATATATAGTATTAATAGTAATATGTAGTGGGCCTCATTTTTAATATAACTAGTTTATAACTCTTATACTTAAGACTTAAAATGAAGCTGTTTGTTGTGCCTTTCTTAAATAAAATAAAATAAAAATATTACAAAACAAGAGAGAAAAAGTGAAACAATAACAAATTCTATGCTGATCTTCTGTTAGAACTCATTAGATCTGTAAATGTATACATAAAACGGGTAATTAAAATTCTCAACCATCTGGTTTTAATAGTACAAGCATTGATAAGCCTTTTTGGCTTATCAAAGATTGTACGATTCATAATTTCAGCCGTAAAACGTCCACTACTGAACACAGACCTCCCTCATGGATCTCCATTAGGGGCTACTTGTCATACCTAATCAACACGCTTGGCATGCGGGTTGGCGAGCGCAGTACGGGATGTACACGGAAAAACGCTGCTGCCTATCTTCCGGAAGTATCCCTTAGCAGGCTCTTACTGCATCTACGGTCATGAGAGGAGGGGTAACATTGTACTGCCTGCACCCCACGGCATTTTTTGTATTTTGTATAATTGTAACGAATAAACTCAAAAACTACGATTTTATAATTTCTTTCACCATTACAATGCTACATTATATCCGAGTATCATAGGTTATATTTTATCCCGTATTCCCTCGGGAACGGGAACTACGCGGGTAAAACCGCGCGGAGTGTGGCTAGTAAACTGTAATTGTATGATGGCACGGAACCCTCGGTGCGCGAGTCTGACTCGCTCTTGGCCGGTTTCATTTTAGTGGTAATCTACTATTCGTACATAGAAAAATACCCATGATACGAGACAAATATCTGAATACATAGTTTAATGTAACCGCAGCAGAAGTGGAACTAAACGCCTAAACTCTATATCATACTATTATTTTAACAGGGTGTCTATAGCCTACCTCCTCCAAGGCTGTAGATTAAAAAGTTTCGCTGAGAGCCCTCTCCCGGCCGCCATTGTCCGCGCGCGCTTTGTCCTGATGAAAATTACAGTTTGTAGTTCTGTTCTTTGATCCTGGCCATTGCTGGTTTAGCTGTGAGCACGGCGATTGGGATTTGGTTTCATGGGCTCAATTGGCACGTAAAGAGAAAAAAGGAACACAAGATTATTTGCACACACGATCATGCAGGCAGATTTAAAAATAAATAACTGAATATATCCTACTAATAATATATATTCAGAAGTGTGTTTACTTGTATGTATGGATGTTTTTGTCACGCAAAAACTACGGGACAGGATTGACAGGGGTTGGTCTTGGACTGTCTAGAACACAATTTGACTACATTTGATTTTTTCCTAGAGCTTAAAGTGACTACACAATCGGTCTGTCACTCAAATCTACTATAACACAAACTGACTAGTATTTTTCTTAGATAGCATCGTGACATGAACCCAGATTGTCTTGACATTCGGGTAAAAAATTTATTTCCCATCTTTTATTGTTCATATGTCTGTTTAAGTTAAGTACTACTTATAACATATGCATAATAATATGAGCTAATAAAGATAAACGCAAAAAGATAAGTGCAATAGGTAGTCTATTATAGCAGTAACCAGTTAATTCGTGCTACGATTCTGTCAATAATATATTGTATGATGGCACGGAGCCCTCGGTGCGCGAGTCCGACTCGCTCTTGCCCAGTTTTATTTTATTGAAATTTTGCAAGCGTTTGGCCTCCATCGAACTTGGGGACAAGTAAAGATTTAGCCTAAGATCCATCTTGCACACGCTTGTTTCCACTGATCACACTTGTCTAATAACAACCTATGCACTCGCGCCTTGAAGACTCCAAGGATATATTGATCTGGGAAAATAGACGCCGGCAGCGAGTTCCACTCTTCACCAGTACCAATGAAAGAAGAGGATGAGTGTCGCTTGGTACGACAAAATAGGATATCTACTAGATATGGGTGATAATTTTCCGTGCGTCTGTTAGTGAAGAAGAGGAAGGGGGAGGGAGGGATTTGGTCGTGTACACCTTGTGCGCATTCACCGAAATGAAATTTGTAAAATACAAAATGGGTGCATTCATATATCCTAGCTAGCTTTCGGCTATAGAAAGGGTCGATTCAACCGACCGCCGTGAGTTCGTAACCCACCCTAATTGGAAAAAATATCCTCTAAGGATTTTCAATTCCTTGAAACAGCCTTTGAATTTGGAAAAGGTCATTTTTCAAAGGCAAGACTCATCTACTAATAGTTTTTGATTGCTTGCGGCACAGAAGAGGTATTGGTATTAGTACCAATGCTTGGGTTCGAAAGCCTTTGAAAATTGCTTTTCAGTGGTTCCGTAGAATCTCCATAGTGAAAGTTAAGTAGTTGAGGAACCCCGAAATAGCAATTATCCATTAGTTTGTAATAAAACGTGGGATTTCAGGTTGACAACTGACAGATATAACTTTATTAGCATAGACAAAGGAAACGGAAATCATAGACAAATCATAGATACTAGATATAAGATTACATTAAGTGACCACTAGATGGCGTTAGGATACATTTTGATATCAATAAATAACACCCCTACTATATCAAAATAACAAATTTTCCATCTACACATAATATATTACCTACTTTCTAACTATACCAAGTTTTTTCATAAACTTGTAATGTTTGACCCCAGACAATCCCTTGGTCAATAAATCAGCGGGCATGTCAACAGTTGGCAAATATTTCTTTTCAACAATACCATTAATAATTGTGTCTCTAATAAAATTGTAACGCACATCAATGTGTTTAGATCGTTTGTGAGACTGATTATTATTTGCCGGCTTCAATGCACTCTGACTATCATTATAGAGTATAATCTTATTACAAAATCCTGTTAATTCTAACTCTAAGTTCTGTAAATAAATGCCTTCACGGCAAGCTTCTGACATAGCCATGTATTCTGCTTCACAACTGCTTAATGCTACTGTACGTTGCTTTTTGCTTTCCCAAGAAACAGCAGATCCAGATTTCATGAAACAAAATCCTGTGTATGACCTTCTGTCAATAGCATCACTTGCCCAATCGGCATCTACAAAACCATGTAATTCTGCTTTTCCTTTGGAATATTTTAAACAATAGTCTTTAGTCTTTAACAAATACTTTAAAATTCTTTTTGCATAATTCCAGTGAATGTGTGAATAAGAATTGTTAAACTGACTTAAATAGCTGACAGAATAAGCTATATCTGGTCGAGTCATTACAGCCAAATACATTAAGCTACCAATTAATTTTTGATACGGCAAATTCTCTTCACAAATGTTTGACTTTTCAATATTTAATTTAAATTCAATAGGAGTTTCAGCTGTATTACATTCATTCATATCAAATTTATTTAATAATTGCTCGATATAATGCTCCTGATCTATCGTAATAACATTTGAATTACTTTCTATACTAATTCGCATTCCTAAATATTTTTTGACTTGACCAAGATTCTTTATTTTAAATCTTTGACCCAGAGCTTCTATTAGACTGTCACTTTCAGATTTACAATTTGAGAATATCAAAAAATCATCAACATATATACCTACAATGGTTTTATTATCTTTGCTATGATTCTTAATAAAAACACAAGGTTCTAGCTTACTTTTACAAAATCCTAAAGTACACAAAGTTTCCTCTACTTTCTGATACCAAGCAAATGATGACTGTTTTAAGCCATAAACAGCTTTTTTTAATTTCAAAACTTTGTTTGAATTTTCAAAGGGAAAACCTTCTGGTAAATGCATAAAAATGTTCTCTTTAAGATGACCATTAAGAAAAGCTGTTGTGACGTCTAAATGTATGATATCCATATCTAACTGTACACTCAAAGCTAATAATAACCGCAAGGTTGAATGTCTGATTACTGGAGAAAAGGTTTCTTGATAGTCCACACCAGCTCTCTGCGTATAACCTTTAGCTACTAGTCGCGCACGATATCTCACTGTATTGTCACAATCAAATTTCTTTTTTTAGCACCCACTTACACTGCACTATATTCACATTAACTGGAGTTTGAACAATTTCCCAAGCATCATTGTCTTTAAATGATTGCAGCTCCTCTGCCATCGCCTGCAACCACTGCTGTTTCTCAGGACCACTGATAGCTTCTGCATAAGACAATCCATCTTCTCCTATGTAGCTGGTGCATGTATTGGTGTAGCATCCATATCTCTCAGGTTGTTTCCTTTTTCGTATTGGCCTGCCTTCATTGACTTCCATAGATGGGGAAGTGAATGACTCTGAATGTTGCTGCTCTTCTCCTGCTTCAGTATGCACATCCTCATCTTCAACATCTAGGTAGTCTGACTCGCCAGAGATTGACTTGTTACAAGGTTCTAATTTAAATACAGATTCTTCCATTAACTCCCCTACTGAATCTGTGTTTTCAACAGAGAAGGTGACAGAGTTTTGATTCTTTTTCTTTTCTAGAATGACTACATCTCTACTGGTTGTTACTAGTCTCTTTATTGGATCATATATTCTGTAACCTTTAACCTCCTCAGAAAAACCTACAAGTAAGTGTTTCTTGGACTTTCTGTCCCACTTAGTTCTTTTTTCTTTCGGCACATGTACCATAACAGGACTACCGAATATTCTTATGTGCTCTAAGTTTGGTTTTCTTCCAGTCCACATCTCATATGGAGTCTTATCAATGCCCGAAGCTGCTGATCTGTTTTTTAAGTAAACGGCAGTATTGGCCGCCTCTGCCCAAAACTTCTTTTCCATATCAGCTTCAAAAAGTAGACATCTAGCCCTTTCGACAATGGTTCGGTTAGACCTCTCACTCAGACCATTTTGCTCTGGTGTGTAAGGGTTAGTCTTCTGGTGGAGTATGCCCTCTTTCTTTAAAAAATCTTCAAAATCTTTACTGCAGTATTCGAGTCCATTGTCAGTTCTAAAGATTTTGATTTTCTTATTCTGCCTATTTTCTACCATCGACTTGAATTCTTTGAAATAATTCAATGCTTCACTCTTTGCCTTCAAGAAATAAATGAATGTCATTCGGCAAAAATCATCAATGAACAGTAGGAAATATCTAGCACCGCCAATTGAGTTGCATTCCATGGGACCACAAATGTCTGAATGAATAAGTTGAAGTATCTCTGTGGCTCGTGTACCTGTGGAAAAAGGTAACCTTGCCTGTTTTCCTTCACAACAAATCTCACAATTCAACTTACTTGTCACAAATGTGTCTGAATAATCCATCCCTTCAACCAATCCACTTCTCATTTTATTCATGTCACTGTTATTGATATGTCCTAGTCGCCTGTGCCATGTGTCACCATCAACAGCTGACTGAGTAAGTAGACAGCTTTCAGTTGTTTTAATACACATCTTGTAGACTCCATCAATCAGTACAGCCTCTGCAACTAAATTGCCTAATTTATTTGTTATCAGGCATTTGTTTGACTCAAAGGTGACATTGTTTCCGTTTTTGATCAATTCACTGACTGATAAGAGGTTAGTTGTAAGACTTGGCACACACAAAACACTCTTCACTTTAATTTCATAATTGTGACTTGTGATAAGCTCGACATCTCCTGAACACACAACAGGAACTTTTGTCTGATTCGCAATAACAATTTCCGGTAAATTTTGTGAAAAACACGGATTTTTTATCCAATGTTTGTTGGCAGTCATATGCATACTGGCTCCGGAATCCACGTACCAATCGCTCTTAGTAAAGTTTCCGCTAAGAAAAACAACGCTAAAAGCGTTAGACTGTTTCCTCTTATCTGCTATTTCTTGTAAAAGTGGACATTGGTTCCGATAATGGCCCGTTTCCTTGCATTTGTAACATGTAATTGTTTTCTTAGTTTTGTTTACATTTGAGTTTGACGTTGACATCTGGGGAGTCTGTCCATGCTTGCTAGTGCTGCCAGAATTGTATTTCTTTTTTATCCAACTCTTTGCAACCAATGCTGAATTACGTTCCGTTTCACTCACGTCCACAGATTCCATGTCCAATAGTTTAGTTTTAATTGAATCCGTTGAAATCTTGATCCCTGAGTGTTCAATAGCCATGATCATAGGCATAAATCGTTCTGGTAATCCAGCTAGCATCAATGAACCAACCCATTCATCATTTATCTCGAATCCTGTACCAGTTAACCGCTGCGAGGTTTCCACTATTTGAGTCACATAATTCGTCATGTTTTCACTGCTTTCCAGTCTGATCGATATCAAATGACGAAGCAAAGTAATTCTCCGCGAGAAACCGGAATCGTCGAACAGGGTCTTCAGCGTTGTCCACAATTCCCTCGTAGTCTTTGCATGCTTTATGTGCACAAATAACGATGCATCAATCGTCAAAACCAACTTCGCACGCGCCTTTACATCTGCCGCGTCTGCTGCTCCAGGGGTAGACGTGTCTTGCTTCAAGTACTTGTCGGCGCCTTCAAGAATCAGCAAGTTTTCCACAGCGAATGCCCAATCGTCGTAATTTTCGCGACCTTTGAGCTTTGGCACGTTCGCGAGAAAATTAGAACTCATTTTCAATGAAAATACTAACAATTAACTGACTTTTTTACCGAAAAATAAGGGGCTGGGCCCATAACCTAATAAAACGTGGGATTTCAGGTTGACAACTGACAGATATAACTTTATTAGCATAGACAAAGGAAACGGAAATCATAGACAAATCATAGATACTAGATATAAGATTACATTAAGTGACCACTAGATGGCGTTAGGATACATTTTGATATCAATAAATAACAGTTTGTAGATTTCAGGATTTAGAAAGTAGGTAAGATCATAGGATTTATTAATAATATATTTTTTAGTTGCCACGTTGAAGTGACAATGTAGCTCGCAGATGGCCGATTGGGCCGAAAAATTCTCGAGTGGAGGCCACGGACCGGCAACGCAGCGTAGGACCCCCACCAACAAGATGGGCTGACGACCTGGTGAGACCGCAGGTCGACGGTGGATGCGGGTCACGTCGCAGGTAAATGGAAATCCATGAGGGAGGCATGCTGGACATAGGTCCAGCAGTGGACGTCCTACGGCTAAAATGATGATGATGATGATATTTTATAGTTATAGTCAGGTGGTACATGCTTATAAAACTTACCTTCAGTGTAAAATACGTGGGTCAAACCGCGCTGGTCTTTAAGTAATATTTACAAATGCAAATCATTGTTATTTTTGCGGAACATGAAAGCATTATCTATCTAGTGTACGTACACCACGAGTAAGTTACATTCCACAGTCAGAATAATGCAAGCGAATTCATTTCATCATCTGTCCGAACTTTTTACCTAAAGACCGTACAAGATTCGTAAAACATTCTAAGAAATCGCTTTCAGTTCGGAAACCAGTGGCATTCCATCGGAATTATTTCAAGTATTTCTATCGTGGATAACTTGCGGGCTATTTACCGAGAACCGAAATACTTGTAGTACAGAAAGTAGAATTGAATACTTGTACAGGGTGCCTTCCCGTGGGGTGCCGGCCGGAGAATGTTGCCCCTCTTCTCTTGCCCGTGGATTCTGATATAAAATCAATAAAATAACAATTATTAAATGAATTATTCAATGCCTAAAAACAATCAAAAAATATATATAAGTCGACGCAAGTCCGTTCAATTGATTATTTCTATGAGATTTATATTACAATGGAAGATTGATTTAGTGTATTAATTCATAAGATTATTTAGTTGGTACATTAATTATGGATTTTATAACGAAATAAGTAAATTGAAATGTGTAATTTTCAGATTTCATTTTTACGTCCTCGAGTTACGTCCTCGAGTTTACGTTCTTGACAGACGGACAACAAAGTGATCCTATAAAGGTTCCGTATTTTGTTTTCTGAGGTACGAAACCCTAAAAAACGTTATATTGTTATTATTATAGGTTATGTCCACGGACATTTTACTAGTAAAATGTCGCTTTACAGTTTGCAGTGATTAAGTTCGAATTATTCCTGTCATAAAGCGTGTGTCAACGTTCACATTTTACTTTAATTAATTGTCGCGCGTGGCGTCAGTTCGCGTGTGTTAACATTGTAACCTTCCGTTATTGGACTGTTGTAACGGGAGTGCTAGTTGAGTATATTAAAACGCCGTGTTCAGTAAAACGGAACATTTTATACAAAGTTCAGATGGCATGGTAAAATTGTTCTGAACATTTATTTATCTGGATTTTAATGAAGTTTATTTGTAAAAATGCTTTTTAGGTGTAAATGAGCATGGACAAGAGAAGGCTGTGTGTATACCTAGCTGTAAAGGCAAGCTCTGGGTGATGATATTAATGATAAAACCTGTTGTATTTCTGACTTAAAAAAAAATAAGACATTTTTAAAGCAGGTGCCACTTACTAATTAATTAACTACCACGAAATGCAAAAAGAATAGCAGAAATTTCCGGTAATACGTCGTCTAGAACAGCTAAAGATGGAGAAGGCTTTTACCGCTAAAGCCTGTCCTTATCAGACAGACAATAAATCTTAAATCATTTAATAAACAGTCTAAAAGCCTAAAAAGTAAACTTTTAGTAACATTATGCATATTAGTTGGTAAGGAAATAAAACTCATTTTAAGGGCCACTCGTTAGATACCTACTTTACGTAAGTGAAATCTAACAAAGGGCAAAGTAACTGACGGGAAAAGTAAAATGTATGTCCATCTGTTTTCCTTCTGTCGATACCAGCCAACTAGCCACCAGTAGGAACAATAGGTGGCTTACCCAACCTAATGAGTTTGTCAGGAAACTGTTTGACCTATAGGTAACGTAAGCCTTAGCCTTACCTGATTTCGACGTTGTTAATTTTGTTTACTTAAACATATTCTGTCGTGGGGTGCCGGCAGCAGAATGTTACCACTCCTATGAGAGGATGCAGTAAAAACATACTAGAAGATACCTCCGGAAGATGGGCTGCAGTGTCTTTCCGTGTATCTGTTGATTCACGGATACGGGTTGGCGAGCGTGGTGAGTATGGCAACTACTCCTCATAGAGATCCATGAGGGAGGACTGTGTTCAGTATTGGACGTTTTCTACCAACAAAATCTTGCTTTACCGTATGCAGTTTATCAGATAAATTCCTCTCGCCAAGCGTGCGTCCGCGCTCACATTTCACCTTAATTCATTGTCGCATGCGGCGTATTGATTCGCAGTGTGCCCACATTGTTAATTTCGTTATCGGACTGTTAAATAAAAACTGCGTGATATGTAGTATAGTTTGCGACTTTTATTTTTTAAGGCTTTGTTATGTTATGTGGTGTGACTCCCTTTTCCGCATTTAGACTCCAGGTTGGTCCATTATGCGTGAAGTTTCTGGCTAGCATAGCCAGCCCAACTCCGACCAGAAGCGCAGAATCTTTCTGGGATATTCACAGGCTTCACCGAGTGACCTCGGCTGTTTGAGGATTTGTTGTCGTTCTGTTGTTACTCCTTCGCATTCCAGGACTACGTGGGCAGCTAATTCGACCTCCTTCAGACATCCTCCGCAGAGAGGGCTATCGGTGGCTCCGATGTTGAAGAGGTGTTTGTTATGGGTGCCAGTGTCCCGTTAGTACCCCCACCACTGTCCTTAGGTCCGTTCTTTGTAGTTGTAGGAAACTCATAATTAATAAGAACCTACATGCACACCACATTATTATTTTACTTACGAGCATAGCCGGGTGAAACACGTAGTATGCGAAATCAGCTGCATCGCCGCATTCCGCGTGCGCTCGCCACACGCTCGGTGTTCAGAGCGGTGTGGAACGCACTGGCTTTGCGCGTTGCACGCTCCGTCCGTTCCTCAGTCGAACCTTAGGCGCGTCGCTCACTGGTAAGTCGAGGCGAGGTCGCGGCTTTTTATTCCTTAAGAAAACGTACAAGCGGCGCGCTGCATTTACGTTTTCTTAAGAAATAAAACGCCTCGACTTACCAGTGAGCGACGCGCCTTACCTCTCGACGCAAGGCGCGTATTGCTTGCTTTACCGAATACCGTTCGCGCGGCTTATTGTTGGTCTAATTACTTACTTTCTGTCTTGTGTTCTACTATCCTTCTGACTCTAAATGTTAAGTCTGTATCTACTATATACTTGTCTTGTACTATCTAACTGTGAACCTAACAATAAACATCTTCTATCCTCCACAATATCATATACCTTAGTAACCTTAGTTTCTTTTAATTATTTTATGTTAATTTTTTTTACCTATTTCCTATTTTTTTGTGAATTGTTTAAGTTTGTAGCTGTTTCTTTGCTTTTATTGTAAATGCTGTGCATGCCGCCCTCTTATTGGTAGACACTTTATGGTATTAATATTTTGTAGCATGTTATTTTTAAATGTTTACTATGTCCACTGTTGGCATTGCCTTTCCTAATAAATATATAAATAAAAAAGCTAGCATACACGAGGAATGTACCTGCCTAGCACTCGAAACAAACCCAACAGGGTTTACTGATTTTATTTTTTATTTAAGTTTACTGTATTTTGTTTCTTGGAATAATATAGTAAAGTAATAATTTGGCATGTGAGTTCTTTTAAATATGAGTAGGTACGTCACATGGAAAACTTTTACCCTTCGGCCAAAACTCGCTGTTCGTAAATGTTGAGTCACTCTGTCGGCACTCTCTTATGTCAGCGGTAGAATGTTGCCTCTTCTCTCTTAACGGTGGATGCAGTAAGAATCTGCCAAGGGATACCTCCGGAAGATGAGCAGCAGCGTCCTTCCGTATATCCCGTACTGCGCTCGCCAACTCGCCTACCAAGCGTTGACGTCCTTCGGCTGAACATGATGATGATGATGATGATATAACATACACAGAGAAATACCCAGACCCGAGTCAAATACACAAGCTCTGCGTAGCTTGGGGCTAGATGGTGCTGTGTAAATTGTCCAACATTATTTATTTATTTATTATTAAAATAATAATATCTACAGGTAAAGTAAATTATGTCCCCCGGCGGTAACCAAACTCGCACCCTTGCGTATCAGCCGGGTTACTCTAACCGTGTCACGTAGATCGTTATATCAATTACCAATAATAATGTTCTATTGAGCTTGAAATGGGCAGTATATATGTTTTGTATCCTGCCTGTATAAGCTACAATTGTTAAGCGACAAAAGAATTTTCATTTCATCCCCGCACGCAACAGATGAAAAAACGAGCAATACTCGCCTATTCTAAATAAAAACGACTTACGGAATTCTTGCCAAACCGAATTTCAATTTCGTTTCAAAAATTGTTAAGGTTAAGAATTTGCTAAATTCTTTAAATTTATGCTTTGGACAATTTAAAATCTTCGGTAAAAAATACTCCGCAGCGTGAATAGAAATAAATCCTGAATTTAAAACAGATGGGTGCCGTGAGGCAGAACAACTCCCCTCCTCTCATGCCCGTATATATAGATAGATCCGGAAGATGGACAGAAGCGTCTTTCCGTGTATCAACAACCCGTACTGCGCTCGCCAACGCGCCTGCTAAGCGTGGCGAGTACGGGAACAACCCCTCATGATCAGTACGCAGTTATCCATGAGGAAGCCTTTTATCAGCAGTGGACGTCCTACGACTGAGATGATGTTGATGGGGTGTTTATTAGATGGAGGTGCGATGTGTTCTGTTGAATACAATCTTATTTATTTATCTATTTATAAAGCAATTATATTGTACATACATATCTCTTACAGTTAAAACCAAAACGTTTTATGTACTAGATACCTTACTAACATTTCAGAATAGCATGTTCTAACAAGAAATAGGTAAGTATAGTAAGCTCATTGAGTAGTGAGAGTGCATGCGCGGTCGGCGGGAACAGCGCGGTCTGCGTGCGGACGGCGCCCGGGGCAAAAAGGCGCCTCGCGCGCGCCCTGGTATACTTATCGGGAGCGCTTAGCGAACATAGTGTGATTGATAACGGAACAATAGTCAATTTTATTACGCAATATCAAAAAATAGTGCGTTAGAAGTGCGCATTTTCGTCTAAGCGCAAGGGTATTTAGTCCTACCATTCCTATAACAAATAGTGACGGATATAGGTACGGGTAATATCCGTACAGTACTTATAATACTATAACGTGGCTATAGTCATTAGTTAATAACCATACAGGATGTATTATAACATTTGTACTAAGCCGAAAGAACCCTCTTTCGGACCAACCCAAAGACCAATTTTTGTTCAACGACTTTTTAGGATTCAGTGATTTTCATTCAAGAAAAGACCACGAAAATTTAACTTTAACCGACGATTATACGATAATGACAACTTAATCGCTAGCTGATTCATGACAGGGTCATTGACCTCCGAGAATTTCTTGTTGTCGTATTAAGGTTTATTAGTTATATATAAATATATGTATTTATAACCACAAATAGTTTTTTTTATATAACGTAAAAAAAAACAAAAACGATTATGACCTCAGGAGAGACAAAAATATAAAAAAATACTAGTTCCGATTTTTTCCCTCCAAAAGTACTTGTACTCATGGGCTGAAACCCCCCTTTTGGGTTAGTACACGTGTTATAATACACCCTGTATAACTGAACTATGCATTACAGCGCCTGATGTATAATAGGAATAGGAACGGTTATTATATAGCTGCCATATTTAATAACAGCCAAATATTCATCATCTCAACTGTAGGACTGCTGTGTGGTCCGATCGATGTTGCCCCCCGCAAAAGATGTTTTACACCAAAAGTAAAAAACATCAAAAAAAGTGCCCTCGAACCTTATAAATGACGTTAGTTTTCTTTTAATGGTAGGAAATACAATTACACAATGCATCTATTGTAGATGATTTACAAATGTCAGCAACTGGTAATCATGCTGTACGGGATGCTGCAGTACCTGAGACATGTTAGATGGATTAGGCTTGCCCAGCACCTCAACTAACCAGATTCAGAGGAAAGAACAGGTCAATACGTCTGAAGCTAAGCCGCGGGTTTCCTAACGATGTTTCCTTCACCGTTAAAGCACGTGGATTTTTCTTTGCAATGACAGCAGTTGTGATTAATTACAAACTTGCTTTCTCCGCTTGCCAGCTCCGTCTGTTAGGTTCAGTAGGAAACGCTTTATTATTTTTTACGGAAAACGGGTCATTAAGAACAAATTTAAAAGTAGCTAGCCAGGCCACCGCCGACTAATTTTACCAAAAGCTAGTCCACTCCAAGTAATTACACAGCACTACCCGGATGAGAACCAGCTAATAACGGGCCGCGATAAACCACGTTACTTGCGCGCAAGTCCCGGCGGCTTTGCCGTTACATATGCAGGCTAGTGCCCGGGGTGAGATCATAACGGGAGGCTGTAGGGTAACTGATGTGATGATGTGTTTCTTAGCTTGCTAGCTCTAGGGGAACTAAATATTTTATAATGCGCAATGGTGTTGATTCTATGTTATGACGTTTCTAAATTAAGAGCTGTCAGCGTGTAATTGGGTATAACTATTTCCTTTTAATTTTAGAACGGCGCTATCCGAATGGCATTATGTCATTTTAGTTCGTTTTACGTCAGTTTAATTAGCTTTAGCTAGTTAGTGTAACAACAGAATCGCCACTGATATCGGACCAAATACTAGTTCGTCAGTAGTCGTGACGACAGTCATTCATTTAATGTAGTTTTTTACCAAATTAAAAAAGTCGCCGTGGAGAGCTGGTAGTAGAATTTTGCCCTTCCTCTCTTGCCCGTGGATACAGTAAGAATCTGCAAAAGGATACTTCCGGATCCTCCGGAAGATGGGCACCAGCGTCTTTCTGTGTATCAATATCCTGTACTGCTCGCCAACCCAACTGTCAGGTATAGTGAGCATGGCAACAGCCCCCTCTTCATCCTGGACCTCCATGAGGGAGGCCAAAGTCAAGCAGTGGACGTGAACAGTAGTTTTACGGCTGAGATGGTACCTTTTGTTTCATTATTTCGTGAGTGTAGTGTGGAGCACGTGTTGCGGGCGGTCACGAGGGTACAATATTAAGGGAAATTAACGAACGGAAAATGAAATAAGGAGAATTCGATACCCCCATTTCAACACGTATTTATTTAAGGAAATGAATGTATATTTTCAAGTGTTTACAATATAATGTTGTTATCTCAAGACTTTTTTATTCGTGTGTTGGGAATCACAATTTTGTAACTCTATAGGGTGTGTTACAACATGTGTACTAAGCCAAAAGGGGGTGATTCTGACCACCCCAAGGGACAAATTTAGTTCTACGACTTTTCAGGATTCGGTGATTTTCATTCTTGAAAAGACTACGAAAGTCATTCAACATCTGATTAAATATAAATTAAGTATTGTTTGTTCAAAATGTATAAAAAAAATCTAAAAATCCAACTATGAACTCCGGATCATGTTCACACCAGATCAAATAGTAAAAATGTAAATAAAAATAAAATAAAAATTGAAAAAAAAACGAATCCCCGATTTTTTCCTTTGAAAACGACTTGTTTTCATGAGCAGAAACCCTCCCTCCGGGTTCGTACACATGTTATAATACACTCTGTATATTCTGGTCTAAAGAGGCTTATCTCCTAACCGCTGGTCCGACGTGGTAATAACTATAACGCATTTGCACATTAACTAAACAGTTTTCAGTTTTTCTTTTAACCGTGTGGTTTTCGACTTACTCATAAATATGCTTAAAACAACGGCGACAACTGGAAAATATTTAAAAAATATGTTCTGTTTATCACCATTGGCGACAACGAGGTATAACCGGAAACAAATGTTTCCGGTTATATGTTATATTTTTATTAAACTTAAATGCTATCTTAATCAACCCTTTTTAAGATTTGTCTGCTGTAGGCTAGGTACTATTCCTCTCTCAGTGTTTGGGCTTGAAGTAAACGAGTTCGTTGCACGATAAAAGGTAAATGTAATCAATAAACACACGGGAAAAAATATACAACAATTACAATATATGAACAGATAAAACACAAATAGATCGCGGCGCTTTCAGTTTAGCTAGTTTGTTCAGCGTTAGTTAGGCGACGGAGTAAATGGTACTCTGGCGTTTGCATTTGCCAGGATGCTTTCTATCAAAACTCGGTTCGCCTCCGCTTGACTCTGGGTGATGTTGAAGACAAGGGTTTGCAGCATGTTTTCTGTCATGGCTATGCTTGGTGATGGTGCTATGATGGATGGTGGTACGACTTTGTTGTCCAATTCATTGGCGGGAAGCGCTCGCGCCATCTAGCCGAGGTTGGCAGAGATAGGTAGATAGATAAACTCTGTATTATGTAAATCAAACAGAAATTAAAAAGAAAATAAATAGAGAGAGGTGAGGTACCTATCTTCGAAGGCGTTCAGGAAGCATTCTAACACATTAGGATTTAAAGGTGCGTTCGTCGCGCTACATTACGAGATTTTATGACCGACCGCCTGACGATTACTTTAAAAAAACTTTTAGAAAGTACAAAGTCAATAGTAAACAAACAAGTCTAGACTTTGACTGGCAGCTCGATTATACTGCTGCCACGTAGAACAACGAATTAAAGTTAATTCCGATGGGAAACTACTTAAATACAGCAATAAAGGCCCAGTTGTCGAAAACAATTCCCTCCCAAACGCTCAGCAACTTAAAGTTTCAAAGTTCACCGGAACGCCTAAATACTTAAAGAGGCACTTTCGTAACAACAGCAGTCGGGTGAAAATTGGTAAAGACTGATTTTTAAATTTTCATACCCTTACCTGGTAGCCTGGTTAGCCGAAAAATCACATAGCTTATGAATATAATATTAATCATGTAATTAAGTATGGAATACATTGTATACCTGAACTACATATATGATTTATGTATATAATGTATTCTATGGTTAGTTGTAAGATAACAACAGTTTATTAAGATCGTTATTGTATGCAAACAGTTTAATCTAAAAGAATAACAAAATTTTAAATTGTAAACTAAGAAGAGTTTTCCTCAAGTACGGAGCCAAACGTAATATATAAATTTATATAAAATTATAATTTTTATATTAAGCAAATAAGGGTACGGACGGCACTTTGCCTGTAGTTTTTAAATAAAACTAATAAAAAAAGCCTAGCTAGCCGTGAGGTTCCGGCAGTAGAATATTGCCTCTTCTGTCTTGTCCGTGGGTAAGTAGAATCTGCTAAGGGATAGCTCCAGAAGATGGGCAGCAGCGACTTTCCGTGTATCAAATCAACATCCCATGCTGCGCTCACCAACCCGCCTGTCAAGCGTGGCGAGTATGGCACATGTGAGGGGAGTCATGATCCTGGAGATGCATGAGGGAGGCCTGTGTCCAGCAGTGATCGTAAACAGTAGTCCTATGGTTGTGATGATGATGATGATAACACCTGGTAAGTGGGAGAAGGAACGAGCCCTTGCCCTGCAGTGGGGCAGTGGGGGGTAAACACTGCCGTGGGGTGCCGGCACTAGAATCTTGCCTCTTCTCTCTTGACCGTGGATGCAGTAAGGATCTGCCCTGGATACCTCATCATCATCATCATCTCAGCCGTAGGACGTCCACTGCTGGACATAGGTCTCTGCTATCTCATAATACATAACTCACAAACATACACACACTCTTTAATTTATTTAATTAATAATTTATTGCACAATTACAAAAGGTGGGCTTAATGCTGAATCATTCTCTACCAGCCAAACCTGTAGTTTAGAGTGTGGTTGGCGTGCTATAATGGTACTTACTTAAAAACTAAACAAACAGAAAATTACATTTAATCAAATAATTAATAATAATTAATACAATTACAATTATCCATAAGTGTCCCACTGCTGGGCAAAGGCCTCCCCTATAATAATTAATAATTTTAATTATTCTCTCTCCTGCAATAACCATGCTCTTAAGAGACTGGTGAACAGATGCAACCCACTCTTTTTACACACATATCCCTTACACACACATATAATTGCCTGTAATTCACTTTGTATACTGTAATTTGTTTTTTATATTGTATTGTTTTTGTTTTTGATAACTCACTTTTATTTTTTTATAGATTACTTGTGTAGTTTTGTTACACCCGCGGAGTGGGGCACTGGTGACCTGTACTACAGGTTCTCACCCACCTATCCCAGGCGCCAGCCTCTCACAAAACAGGTTGACATTCGCCAAATTGTACACCTTGTAACCTCTATATTCTAAGTTTAAAACCTTTTGTGACAGCAAATAAAAGTTTTGTTTATTTTATTTATTATTTATTATCATTAAAAAAAATCTCCCACGGCGCTGCTGAAAACCAGTGATGTGTCCCACACAGCGTACTCTGAGTTGGCGATCGATTTATAGAAATAGTAAATAGAATAGTTTATTGATGCACTACAATTTATAAGCTTAAAATTGGGATACATAGGTTCAAGTACTTAAAAATATTTGAAACTTGCTTAAATCTGTTATCGTTTATCAGGATCCACACTAAGTCAATGACCTGTGTTTATGTCTATTAATATTTTAACGGTGCATTTCCATTTGAATTTTTGTAAATGAGATAATATATAAACAAATATTTTTTCTTTCTTTCTTTCTAAGTTAGCCTCAGCCTAATAAACAATTTGCCGGCGGCGCTCCACCCTGCCCGCCATTAGCGTTATCGGGTAGCCCGCCTGTAACTACCCTTCCGATGATTAATCTATCCGCGGCTGTCGCGCCCCGATCTGTTCCAGTGTCAAGGGTGGGATTATGAGATTATGGCTGTTTTTAGCAAGTTTGGCAGTTATGGTAATCGTTGTTTTTTTATTATTTGCCGTGGGGTGCCGGCAGTAGAATTTTACTCCTCCTTTCATGCTCGTGGATGCATAGCCTGCTAAGGGGTTGGCGAGCGCAGTACGGGATTTTGATACACGGATAGACGCTGCTGCCCATCTTCCGGAAGTATCACTTAGCAGGCTCTTACTGCATCCAAGGGCATGATAGGAGGGGTAACATTCTACTGCTGGCACCCCACGGCGCCAAAAATTAATAAATCGAGGGAAATACTCAGATAAAATAGGTGTACATTGAAGCAATTTGGATGTTTTCAGCAACCAGCCTACGATTTTATCATTTGAAGTCGGTTTTTTTTAATTAATTTTGTAATTGCATACTTTTGTGTATTTATGTTGTTTTTGTAGCTTAAGTTAATTTTAGTTATTTTTGTTTTTATTTTCTGTATGATTTACACAATAAAGAGTTTATCTATCTATCTTTTCAAACAGAAAAATACTCAGATCCGGAGTAAACTTACAAATCTTTGCCATTTATTGTTTTATTCATTACGGGTTCCGGAGCTTAGTAGTTAAAGCACTTCCGGCTTTAGAAAATGTCAAGGATCGATTTGACGGACGTGGGTTCAAATCCCATTGGAATCGTAATAACAAATTATAAAGTTTTCATTTTTAATTTAAACTAGAAAGTTCCGCAAAAAATGCACTTTGTTTTTGGAAATAAATTTATTGAATTGAATTGTACTACCACTTGAGACGTCACTTGAAGGTGCTAAAGGTGGCCTTTAGACCCTAAGTCCTGAGTATTGAACCCAAGAATGCTCGCATTTCATTATCGGCTCATTGAAACTCCAATCAGGAGGTACAAAAGCTCTTATCGGCTGAAGGTGACAAATCCTAGTTCAATATTGAGCGGGCCGTATCGCAAACTTTGCAGAAACAGACGAATTGCTAGCACAGTGTAATTTGCATACAGTACAGTAGAAATCGTGGAGCGCCGGCAGTAGAATATTGCCCCTTCTCTCTTGCTTGTCTCTTCCGGATGGGCGGCAAAGTCTTTCCATGTATCAACATCCCGTACTGCGCTCGACAACCCGCCCGCCAAGCGTGGCGGCGAGTATGGCAACTACTTAACCCCCCTGTAGATCCATGAGGGTGTGAGCAGTGGAAGTCCTGCGGCTGAAATTTTGATGACGACAGTAGATTTTTTTACTATTGAAACCTTCGTGAAACCTTTGATACCTGTCTGAAACCCAGTGCCACAGCTAGCTTATTATAAAAACATAAAAAATATACTATAAGCTAGATGAGGTTATATTTCTTGACCCATCCATACTCACGTCTTTTGCTTCTTCTTTCCGCAGGAAAAGCGGCGCTTATTTAACCAAACATAGCAATCGGTTCCCCAAGCCTTGTGGCCTTCGAGCGTTATGATTGGTCAACTGAGCCCCGCTCTACCTCACTAGAAATGCACTCTTTTAACAACACCAACCAAGATAAAAGGCACATATCAAGATCAACCTTTTTGAGATTATTACCAAGTTAACAATGTCACATCTATCATCTAGATGATTTATATAGTATAAGGGGGTATTATTAGAATTTAAAGAAAACACTCTTAAAGCCGCTCGTGTCCATTACTTTTTCATTTTGTTTTACACGATCTACCGATATTTAAAGCACAAGATGAGCACTAACCTTAATCAAGCCTTCCAGCAGAACACCAAACTTTAAACAGTCTACATAGTTGAATAGGTACGTCTTTACTCCACGAACCTCCAAGCACGAATGCCGGATTATTTCCGCTCTCTTGTACGAAAACAACTTTGTGACTGAGCGGAAATACAAAATATAACTCCTTTTAAAATAATGATTAATATTATGGTGAAAAATTATAAATAAATTAAGTATAAATTACAAAGTAATTTATAGGTAATAAAAATATAGTGCATCTCTAAGATCACCGGAAGTTTAACTTTCTTGCTTATAAAATTATTTCAATAAAAGTCATTAATCCTAACAAATTATTACCAATTATTAAGTAACAGTTTAATTACACAGAACAAATTAGTTCAATTAAAACAGATATCCTTACAATAGCGTCAGCAACTAAAGGTAGCCATCCATCATCATCCATGAAATTTTTGTGAATAGTTCGTCCGGGGAAGTACTACCACCATACCTATTTCTGCCACCAAGCAGTAATGTCTGCATTGCCGTGTTCCGGCTTAAAGGGTAAGGGGGCCGTTAAAGTTACAGGCACACGATACCAACTCTTTGTCTCAGGGTGACGGGTGCAATGCAATTCAGCGTTGGTCTATGCTAAGAGAAGATGATCACTGCGCTATTGCAGTTGTTATAGGTAGAGGTTAGCGCTGAAAATCAGGTTTGCCTTCGGCTTGTCTCATCATCTAGTCGAATAAAAAAAATCTCTTTACAGAGGAAAGAACTTTTAGAGTATCACTTCTGCAATGTCACTGCTTCACCCCTTGCCGCTTGCTTCAATTAATACTCTCCCAGCATTCACGGCTTGATACAGCGCCACCGCGCCGATGTTTTTCGAACGCGATTGATTCGCAGTCGACTTGAGTCCGCTAGTTCGACATGTGTACCTGCGTAAGCTTGATTCAACGTAACATTGAGTTTACGTTCAGAAATGTGAATTACTTTTGACTGGTTTATTGCTACTTTTGATGATTATTAATTTACTTTATCGTTAAATGGTAACATTTGAACAGAATAATGAAATTATGCGTAAAGTTTTAAGCTGTTTATTGATCTTCGAAAGCGTGACGTCAAATACATCTGTGGCCCCGTGCACAATAGATGGGTTATTTTTGCAAAAAGTCTTTTAACAGTTTATTTGAGTGATTCATCTCAAATATACTTCTAAAATCTTAAAAGGCGTCGCGGAAATGAGTCGCTGTGAATTTGTGACTTTTTGAATTACCAATTTAAATTGTGGTACTATGGTAACATAAACTACAGTTTTCTTATAGATTAAGGTACACAAAGCACGATACAAGATTAACAATACAAAGTTATAAAAATAAGATTCAGAACTACCATGTAACAATTTTGTGCCCACCAAACAGCATGGCAGTGTCGAAATAAGTGGACATACATATATGCTAGTACTTTGATATATCCTGGTTTACTTATTTTAACTATGAGTACCCTATATTTTTCTTAATTAATTTGTTTGGTTTCTTTTTCACATTTATTTTAAGGTGATGGGTAATTATGTAAGTAAATTATATTTAAATTATAGTTGAAAGATGCGTACTAACTCTAATTTAAACCTTTTTATGACCCTCACGATACAGGCTTTACCTAGTGTAAGGGTTGTTGGAAATATAGACAATTTTGTATATCTTTTTCAACATTATCTGTATTTCTTTAGTTAGGAACAATTATTATGTGTAACAAAAGCTTAAATGTTGTTAATAAATATTTTTTCATTTTCATTTTCATTATATCCATTAAATATTGTCTAGAAAAGATCGCTTTAAGCGATTAGGCTACCTACACTTTGTTTTATTTTTTATATTAATATTAATTTAATCACTTGGAAAGCTTTCTGAAGCGAACGAATTCAATTATGCGCTTTATCCAATTTAAACTCGTTTTGTTTTCATTTCATGTATGTTGACTATTCTATGTAGTTTTTTGCTCTTTTTGCAATGTCATAGTCAAAGTGAATAAATGTTTATTCAAAGATTTATTTACATTGACTTTGACATTGCAGATGTTCAAATTGATTAGATTAGGCTGAATAGATAGGTTAATAACCCTGTAAGGGCGTAGCAACATTAACATTGAAAGAAATATGTAGTTGTAGGTACTCAGATGTATCAAAAATGTAATAATATAAGAACCAAAAATATATAATAAACTTATTAAATAGTCAAATAGAATATATTATTTGTTTGTCTCGTGGTTATGTTACGATGGTGAATCTTCTATATAGAGTTAATCCATCTTTAGTTACACATACACATAATGCTATTGTATAAATGAATAAAAAACTACTCCCCAAAGATGCACAAAGTAAAAAGAAAGTAGATTTATAATTTACCATGGGGGGCACCCCACTGTAGAATGTTGTCTCTTTTCTCTTTCAGTAAGAAGCTCATAACGGTTATTTACGAAAGATGGGCAGCAGCGTCTGTCCGTGTATCAACATCCTGTACTGCGCTGGACAACCCACCTGCCAAGCGTGGTGAGTATGGCGACCACTCACCACGCAGAGATTAGTACTCAGAGATCCATGGCGATTTGCCTTTGTCCAACAGTGGATGTCGTATGGCTGAGATGATAAGATTTACAATTCCTGTCATACACTTAATAGTTACTTTACCATTTGTCATAAGAAAGCGAAGCAGAGAACGGCTTATCACATTAAAAACTTTCCAGCAAATGATTAATAGCAAAGTGTAAGAAAAGTATTCGTTCACAGATAAGTGAGGCGTCGAACCAGTTTGAACAGGAACGTAAATCATGTCGCGGCGGCGAATGATTCCAACTTGGCAAACAAATGAAAAATGCACGAAAGTTGGTTGGGTAATTTACAGGTGGACTAATATCTTTAAAAATAACATTTTCTACCCATAAAATGGGTACTAAATAAAAATAATAGTTTCATAACTAAACCTTGCATTTTAAGAAATAAATGATTATACCAGACAGAATACTAGGATACCAGCGCAATACCAGAATACCAGCGCGCTTCTACGCGGGTGTAGCATAAAGCTGAGACGGGACCTTTTGACCCATACTGCTACAGTGAGCATAGGTTACATTGTTTTTTCTTTATTTGTTTGCTTTGTTACTTTATAATATGTTTTTCCTCTTTGTTTTTTTCGTTAATTTTTTGTGCTGTATCTTTATGTGGTCAATAAATACTTTTTTCATTCAGTATGTTTATACCTCGATGAAGTTTAGCTACATTAACTTAATGCACCACGTTGCAAAAATCCTTGACTAGTTGTTGAAAGCACGCATCATATCAGTATGTTATGATAATAATTATTTTCCACCAAGACAACCGTGGGCTCGTGTGGTCATTCATCACCACGTTGCAAAAATCCTCATACTGCATTAATAGACATTCGATTATTCCTTCTTCCTTATAAATAATTAGCCGCACTCCGCGGTTTCACCCGCGTAGTTCTCGTTCCCGTAGGAATACGGGAATAAAATATAGCCTGTTTCTCAGGAATAATGTAGCATTCTAATGGTGAAAGAATTTTGAAATTCAGATCAGTAGTTTTTTAGTTTATTATTAACTTTACCGAAATAATGCATTAGAAAAGCCAGATGAATCATCATCATTTCAGCCGTAGGATGTTCACTGCTGGACAAAGGCCTCCGCATGAATCATCAAGTACTGATTATGAGAGGTTCTTGCCATACTCGCCACGCTTGGCAGGTTGCGAAATTTTGATACACAAAAGACGCCGCTGCCTATCTTCCAGAGGTATCATATGGCAGATTCTTACTGCATCCACGGGCAAGAGAAGAAGGGCAACATTCTACTGCCGGTACCTCATGGCAATGAATAATCCATTAGAAAGCTAAATTCTCTTTTATATTGGTCTTTACAAAAGTCGTTTAAAACTTGCACGAAACTAAAAACGCACGCCCGTAATGGATAATAATGAACGGGTCGGAACGAGGCAGAAGGAATTTAACCGGTGTTTTTATATGCGCTCCGTTCCAACTGGCGCAGCTGTGGCCCGCTGTGCCGCCGTAACTACCTTTAGAGCCGTTTAGTAATGTTTGCAGACATCGGCACTTACGATGGTAATGATGATTTCAGTTGACTTCATTTCAGCCGTAAAACGTCTACTACTTAAGTAGTTCACAGCACAGGCCTCGTTCATGGATCTCCATGAGGGGTAGTTGCCATACTCACCACGCTCGGCAGGCGGGTTGGCGAGCGCAGTACGGGATGTTGGTACATGGAAAGACGCCGCTGCCCATCTTCCGGAGGTATCCCTTAGCAGGCTCTTACTGCATCCATGGGTGTGAGAGAAGGGGTAACATTCTACTGCCGGCACCCCACGGCGCTGTTCAGTTGACTAATTGCAGGAAATCCTTTTTTAATCCCCGACACAAAATGGGGTGTTATTTTATATTTTAAATCTCAGGAAAACTCACAGCTAACTTAAAGAATAAACACACAAATAATATTACGTACAACTTTTAAAGTGACATATTTTAACGAAGGCCAATTATAAGTTTCCACTTATAAGTTTGACTTCTATGTGTGTCTGTGGCATCGTAGCTCTTCATCGAGAAGACCGATTTCAATGCAGTTTATTTTATTAATAAAAAAACAGGTTGTTGAGCGGTAATTCTTTAATTTTTATAAATAAACTTATTAGGAGGGTGCGTGAGGGTTTGATCCCCGCAGACCGTGTTTGCTTGATGTTTTTATGTATGTATTTACTTAAATTTTATGCAGAATTATGTACTTAAGTAGTAACGAAGGCTCATTCTCTTGTCACGTCACACTCCCATAACATTAAGAAAAGGTTATGTGAATCCTTGTGGGGTACAGAATTCCATTCCACAACCAATCTTTAAAACAATATAAGTCATGTCGTAAATGTGTTCCGGCCGCGCCGCTGATGAATATGTTCCTGGTTGTGGGTCCGGTCTGAACCGGGCCTGCCCGTCTCGACCCGGCCCGGACTGGACTGTCCTGTACTATCCTGGCGCACTAGTTATTTTTTTAATGTATTCCTAATATGGGTATCAAATGAGGGGCTTGCAGAGAATAACTCAAAAAATTAAATAGCTTCACTCTGAATCAAACATGGCGTTATACTCAGGATGGCGGACTAGTTATTCTTAATGCACTCTTACAATATGGGTATCAAAAGAAAGGCCTTGCTGAGAGTTACTTGAAAAATTTTATGACATCACTCTAAATTCAACATGGCGGTCATGAGACGCACAGACAAGAAACCAACTGTCCAGTGATAACTAAAAAGTAAAAAATAAACTTAAAGTAAAAAAAACTTTTTAACAAACAAGCTTTTATTTAAATGAATTTAATAATGCAGAAATGTTCTTTTAACATTTCTTTTTCAACAGACTTTGCCGCAAATTCATTATTTTTTAACTTCAAATGTGTGCACACCCGAAGAAAAATCCGTGAATGAATGGCCTCGTCTAAACAACAGGGGCCAGGCCAACGCTGGCTTGTCTGCAGGACTGGCGCCAGCATTACTGGCTTCGTATAAACTCTGCTGTAGGTCATTTTACTTTCATGTCGTTCATCCCACAAGGGCGTTATGCTAGATTGTCTTTCTGATACGGACCGGGTCTATCAGCTCGAAAAATGTACGACATGTTTGCGACCATCCTAACAAAAAGTCTGCCAAGTGCAAAGATTTAAATCGTTTCATGTGCACTGACACTAAAAACTGTAGCAATGCCTATAAATGTATGTAAACAATAATGTCGCCGCACGCACACTGGTTTTGCCGTTAAACCAAACTGTTATTGTTACCATATAATGTAAGATCATATTTCACGAAATTTTGTGCAAAAAGAAACAAACACCATGTCCTAGCCGGACGTGGTGAGAGTTTTTTTGTGTTGTGGTTACACTGTGTTTAGTTAGAGGTACACTGATATAAGTAAGCGAGCTCACTCATTTCATGTGAAAACAAAACGATGCGGTCTCGGTAAGGACGTATCTAAACATTTAAATCTTTAACGCGCTTGGTCAAGGTCAAGTTGGACTCATGCACTATGAATCCCGTACCACATATTTTTTTTGTCATGAGATCCATGGATCTCCCTCATGAGAGGGAGGCCTGTGTTCAGTAGTGGACACTTTACGGCTGAAATGATGACGATACCTGTATAAACAGCGGGACGGATAGACAGCCAAGAGGCTTATGAAAAGGGTCCTGTTAGCATCTTTTGGTTGCGGAACACTAAAAATGGTTAGATACCCTTCGAAGCTGGCTGGACGCCGACAATGGGCCCGTACGCGCGCCCAAATGGATAAGAAACGACCGGCGGCCGTTATCGCCGGCTTCTGTGCAAGCTGCAGGCTATCAAATATCTCCATGATCCTGGTTTGGGCTTTTTGGACTATTCAAATTATCATTGTAACGTGTCACCCACACAGAGATTGACCACTATGTCTGTCTGTGTCTTTGCTTTTGGGGGTGCAGGCAGCAGAATGTTGCTCCTCCTCTCTTGCCCGTGAATGCAATAAAAATCAAGGGATACTCCCGACAGACGAGCAGCAACGTTTTTCCGTGTATCAACATCCTGTACTGCACTCGCCAACCCTGCCACGCGTGGTGAGTATGGCAACAACCCCTCATGATCAGTACTTGGTGATCAATGAGGAAGGCCTTTGTACCAGTAGTGGATGTCCTAGGGCTGGGAGAGTGTGTCTGTGTGTCGGTCAGTGGCAGCACAGCTTTGAAACGAGTAGACCGATTTTAATGCAGTGTCATGTCGGCCCCACGCGCGGACGGGCATTTAATCCCATGATGATGATTTTCTTCCAAAATCGAAACGTTTCGGAATAAACCTTTGAAGATGAAGTTGAAGAAAACATGATATATTTACATCTCACGTTAGTTTTGATGGTGAAATGTACTTGTTTTTAACAAAACAGTCAACTGTCTGACATTAGCCTCTCCAATACAAGTTAAGTAGCGTATATTTGTAAAAAGTTCAACCAACAACATTGTTATTCTAACATTTCTACTACAATATCTTTTAAATGTAATACCATAAACTGTCCATCATAAAATCCCTTATTAAATGGAGCTCAGTATTGGAAAATGCTGATTCCGCTCTCAGACCGTAAACAACCGAGCGCGAGTTTGTACGCCCACTCGGTCGAAGGACACGGTATAAGCATGATTTTGTCTAACAAAGGATCATTCTCGAGATTGGATCCGAAGAATAAATCCTCGGTGTCTTTTTTGTCATTTGAAAAATTACGGGTATTTGGAGGTAGATGTGGCTACAATGCAAGATTTGGTATCACCAATTGTATTCATGAGAAACCGTTATAAAGTGTTTGTCGAGTGGTATGAGGCGCGGGGTACGGGCAGTGAATGGTACTCCTCCTCTCATGCTTGTGGATGCACTAAGAGCCTGCTAAGGGATACCTTCGGAAGATGTGCAGCAGCGTCTTTCCGTGTATTGACATCCCGTACTGCGCTCGCCAACCCGCATGCCAAGCGTGGCGTGTATGGAAACTACCCCTCATGGGGATCCATGAGGGAGGCCTGTGTTCAGTAGTGGACGTTTTACGGCTAAATTGATGATTTAAAATGTATTGCGATCGCGAAAGTATTAGAAAATCTACAGTACAGGAGATCTGGAAGGCTTTATGTCCAGCAGTGGACGTTCTACGGCTGAGGTGAGTTGACGATGAATTCTATCAATAGAATTCATACATATTCATAAAACATGTTCTAAGGAAAAGAGGCATTCGCATGTCGCAGCCTATTAACCATATATCGCGATAACAGTTAGGACTTGTAAAGGCCAGTGATATTTCAGCAGGTATTGGCCGAAGTTAGTTCACCGCGGGCGCGACGCTATCTCCATACATTACGAGTAAAGATGTTGTACGGGTATGTAGAAGCGTGCACATCTTAATACTAAATAGCGGAATAATCATTGTTTTTGGACTTCAGTTAGTTCGTGATCATGGCGTGTGTAAATGCGTCGAAATATCGAGAAAATTAAAAAGACTCTTGGAGTAGTAGAATTTTGTGAAGTGTTCATCCAGGGAACTACTACCATACCTATTTCTACCGCCAAACAGTTTGCGTTGCTGTGTTCCGGTTTGAAGGGTAAGGGGACCGGGGTCATTACGGGCACGTGAGACCTTACAACTCTGTCTCAGGGTGACGGGCGCAATGCAATGTTGGTCACGTGCGTGAACGTGATCACCGCAATATTGCAATTGTAATACGTAGATTTTACCACTTTACATCAGGTGGGCCTTCGGCTTGTCTCGCCATTTAGTCATATAAAAAAAACTCAAATTATGGTAGATATTGCTAAAAGCGTTATTATTATCATTTTAAAATTTTGGGTTTGAAATACATTATATTAATACACAGGTATATTTTACAATTTAGCCGAAAACCTGGTAGAATTATACCGGTTTTTCAAGGTCAGGTTAATTTAATGCGATAAGCAATGTCCCAGGCACTGCAGCGTCCCGTACAGCATATATACCATTTGCTGACGCTGTATAAATCTATATGTAACCATACAGATCCAGTCACAGAACAAATCGCACGTCCGCAGTTTTTTTTTAATGGGACACATAAATGTATCTACATAAGTTTACATCATAGGCTATGGATCAGGTGCGGACGCCTCAATAGAGTACGTGATTTCAGCGACTCCTGGATTATTACTAGAATATTCTGGACTTACCTTCTACGTGCCTGATTGTGAAATTGGCAAATCGTAAGACAAGCACGCTTCTATAGTCACTACTTGGTTAGCTCTAGATGGTTTGAGAATAGCTGTCTTGGGAGACAACATCACAAAGTAGTAATTCTATTTTTTATACACTTAATGACGATACTAGCTCAAGGCCCATGTGATGGTAAGCAGTAACCTCTACTAACAACAATATACTATTACCATAAATTGTATTTGTATCTAGTTGTGTAATCACGTTCATGAAGCAGGTGACCAATGTAATGCAGCGTTGTAAGGTCTCATGTGCCCATAACGTCCCCAGCGCCTTTACTCTTCAAACCGGAACACAGCCAGACACACTGCTGCTTGGTGGCAGAAATAGATATGGTTGCACTACTCAAATATCATACAAATTCAAATATCATGTACCTATAATGTACATTTAAGTCGCTATTGCTGTGTCTGTCTGTTCGCAATAATATTTTTAATTACACGTAACGCCGTGTATGCAATATAACGAACAAAACATGGTGAACAGGAACATCGATCACGGAACATTTGGTTTGTATGTGTAGACGTAAATTAGTGAAAGGAACACGAACACCTTGCGAACACAGTTCTACTTGTGTTTGCGCTCCTCATTAAGCATCCTATGCACTAAGCATCATAGCTATCTGAATCTTATAGCCGGTTGACTGGATGCAGTTTGTGCGTTCATGGAACACTGGACGCAGGTGCACATGTTCGTTCCGTAGTTAATAGTTGTGACTGGATGTTCTTTTTACTTTATTGTTCCTTTCTGATTAACTCCTATATGGCTGTAAAAATGTTCCCAGTGAAAGCTGAAATAAATATTTTTGAATTGAATTAAAGAAGCCAAACACTCCGAGCACAGAACAATCAAATTGGATCGCCACGACCATTTTTGATAAACACAGATTTTGATTTTAATGTTTCTATTCGTTCGATTTTAGATCGTTGCGCCATAGGTTTTAATTAATATCTATCTGTTTGTTTTTTTAATCCTATCCATAAAGAGCAAGTATTTTTATCTTTAAATATATGATTTATGCGTTCATCAAAATGTTTATGTATTTATATTACGAGCTATGCCGGGTTTGAGACCAGTACCAACCACACAGTATTCTAAAGAAGTCATTAACTAGAGCTCACCTTAAATACATGTTCTTTAGCAGCTTATTTGGTCGTCAGCGGAATTGGAGCTTAGCTTAGTAATAAGAGCGCTTTGTATTCTCCTTGCTACATTTAGTATTTTCTCTGTAATTTGTTTCTACTAAGTGATTTTACCATGGGGTGCCGGCAGTAGAATTTACCACTCCTCTCGTGCCCGTGGATGCAGTAAAGAGCCTGCAAAGAGATACCTCCGGGAGATGGGCAGCATCATCTTTCCGTGTATCAACTCCCGTAGTGCGCTCGCAAACCTGCCTGCCAAGCGTGGTGAGTATGGCAACTACCCCTCATAGAGATCCTTGAGGGAGGCCTGTGTTCAATAGTGAACGTTTAACACCTGAAAGATGGAGGTGATTTTAATGCTTTTTTTACATTTGTATCTAAAAATCTAAAAGACTGAACTTAGAGTAGTCGAGGGTTTACTTGCTAAAAAGTGTACAATCTACTCTAGGAAAACTTGTCTATATTCCTTGAGTAGATTGTACACTTTTAAACGAACTCTCCTTGATCTCAATTTGATCAATATTAAGGCATATACTCGTACTACGCAATCACACATTCCACAAAATATCTGGGACATGCTACGAATGTTCTACACATAAGCTACGATGTGCTACGAATGTGCTACAGATAAGCTACGAAGTGCTACAAATATGCTACGTATGTCTACACAATTCCTTTAAATATTTCGTCTAATCATGCTTTACTAGTAAGTGATTAGTAATAAAAATACTTTGATGCAATTATATTCACAATAAAATAGCTGTATAATGAGTTGACATGGGGCAGTAGAATGTAACCCCTCCTCTCATGCCCGTGGATGCAGTAAGAGCCTGCTAAGGGCAGCGCCTTTCTGTGTATCAACATCCCATACTGCGCTTACCAACCCGCCTGCCAAGCGTAGTGAGTATGGCCCCTCATGGAGATCCATGAGGGCGGCCTGTGTTCAGTAGTGGAAGTTATACGGCTAAAAGGAAGGAGGAGGAATTAATGAATGTTGCCCCTTTCTCTTGTCCGTGAATGCAGAAACAATCGGCCAAGGGATAACTGCGGAAGATGGGCAGCGTCTTGTCATGTATCAACATCCCGTACTGCGCTCGCCAACCCGCCTGCCAAGCGTGGTGTGTATGGTAAAACCCCCTTATGATCACTTGAAGATCGATGAGAAAGGCCTGCGTGGACTTCCTACGGCTGAAATGATGATGATGATAAAATTGCTTTAACAAACATTTTGAAAAATTTCATTTAAAACATGGTCTTTTACATCTGTTTTAAGACGATTTACATACAGCGTCAGCAACTAATATTCAAGCAGTATAAATTGTTGTTAGTAGTTCCCGGCACTTTCAAATTTATAATGAGGTAAAGTTTCTACGTTTATACAAACGTTATTAATGTTTCTAGGAGGTATTTGACAACCTTAATATTATTCAACAACCTCCATGGCGCAGTTGGTTAAAAAACCGGCTGAGACGCAGGAGGTTGAGGGTTTAAACCCCGTCGGGAACAAAGTACTTGTTTTACGAGTGTCTGGCGATTGTATCAGGTCTGGGTATTTTTCTATGAATTTACAAAACAATTTGAATCTAAGTTGGTACTCTAACAACTATCTGGTCCCATAACACAAGCTCTGCTTACATAGGGGCTAAATGGTACCTTATGAAATGCCCAGCATTACTTATTTTTTAATCATCGATCATTCTTTATTTGTCAACAGAAAAACAGAAACGCAATGAGAAAATCTAATTTAATTTCTCAACAAAAAAAACTGACTTTAATGAAAAAATCTAAAATGTTGCTGTAAATACCTAAAATTATTATTGCATTTGAATTTTTATCTTTAAATACCACGGATCTCATCATCACCTCATCAGAACTGAGTTTTGGGAAATGGGACCTATTTCAGTATGTATCTATACGAACTCAAAAATAACTTTCATGAACATGTTCTGAGGTAGCAAAGGTAAAAGAAACACAACTTGAGAACCTCATTCTTTTTTGAAGTCAGTTAATAAAACTAGATAATTAAGAGTGTGGACTTTCTATGGATAGTATAAATTAAAGTAAAAAAATAAGTGGAAACGCGTGAAAAGCCAGCAGCTATTTGTAAACACTCCAACAGTTAATATGAAGCTGGATACTCGAACGTAAATCGAAATATATTTACGGAATAGTTTCGTTTTACTCAAAGTAATTCAACGTAAACCATATTACTTCGTGTAAGCATTCTCCGTTCCGATACAACCGGCTTTTAAAACACATTGTCTGCACAATGCCGTATTGAATCGGACTCAAGGGTCCTTTGTGACCACGGCAGCGAGGACGCACGGCTCACTTTGGAGGCTTTATGGGACTTTATTCTGAAAATATGATATTTATATCATAGGTATTTTCAGAATAAAGTATTATATTTTCAGAATAATATGTCTGATATTATTATGACATATTATTCAGAAAATATAATAACTGGTGCCTGCCACTTAAAAAGAGTGCGCGATATTATCATCATTTCAGCTGTAAAACGTCCACTGCCTACTGAACACAGGCCATGGATCTCCATTAGCGTATACTCCATATGAATATGTGAATATAATATTCAAATAGTATTATTTAGTTTAAACGAGTTTGATTTTTGAAAGAGTAATGGATGGTTCAACATAATTTCAAATGGTTTACAAACAATTATATTCGCAATGATACTCGCAAAAGACTTCAGTTTATCCGAGATCATGAAGTGTGAGACTGCGTTGAAGTATCAAAAAGACTCATCATCAGACTCAAAGAGAAAATCTTGATAAATATATCGTAAATATTCTGCATATAATAACAATTGCAAGACAGAGTTTAGGCTTATTAGGCAAGAGGTTAGGTAAAGAAAATTCAATACTCTGTAATGTCACATTATGCATGTGTTGTTCATTGAAGTCGAAGAAGGATGCTGAATTCTGTATCTTACGCGATATGGTCGCTAAGCGATAAAGCCCTTTAATTATTAATATAATATTATTAGCTCATGGTGTAAAAACGTTCCCAAAACTAAATGGCTTAAAGTGAAATTTAGCGAATACCCCATGAAAAATAACGAATATCCAATCTATTTTATAACTTACTAGCTGACCCGCGCGGTTTTACCCGCATTAATACCACGTTCATTAGGAAGGATCATGATTGTAGCAGTCATGTGTGTGGTTTATTTACGATTGCCGTATTTTGATGAGTAAAGTGTCACTAGATTCGTTAATATGTCAAGGCTACATTTTAACCAAAGTCATTTCATCTTCTAGATATATATTTCAGTTTAAGTATTAGTAAAGGTATATATTTCATCTTAAGCTTTTGAGATATGCTGCAGCACGTATTTAATTATTTTATTTGAAATAAGAAACATATTTTTCATACGAGAATCATCTCAGTCGAAGGAATGCTGTCCACGTCCTCTGCCAGGCATAGCCCTCCCTCCTCATGGACCTCCAAGATCATGAGGGGAATGTTGCCATACTCGCCACGCTTGGCAGGTGGGTCGGCGAGCGCAGACCAGGATGTTAATATACGGAAAGACGCTGCTGCCCATCATCCGGAGGTATCCTTTTCTGCGGATTCTTACTGCGTCTACGGGCAAGAGAGGAGAGGCAACATTCTTCTGCCGGCACTGCACAGCAGGGGATGATTTAAGAAAAATGTTGAAATTTTAAAGTTTGACAATGTTAGTACCAATTTTAAAGGATCTCAAGTAAACAATAATTTAAATATATTTTAACCAACGGGAAGGGCTGATTTTTTAAATATTTTTATTTTAGAAATGCTCAAACACACATATTTCAATAATTTTGATATTTTGGTTTATGTCAAATTTAACTATTTATGTGAAATTTCAAGTAAATGTAGTGTAAAAAAATAGTTCTACACATCCATACCCTATATTTTCACTCAGGGGATGATTTTCGATAAATTCTGAAACACAGGTTCATTAAGTTTTGAATTCAAATAAAAATTCAAAATTTTAAGATCTTCGAGTGAAAAATAACAATTTTTCCATACAAACTTTCAGCCCCTATTTTAACCCCTTCTGGTTTCATTTACGAAACAAAATAGTATTAAGTAGCCTTAGTCCGTCTTCATGGTCTAATCTACTCCTATACTAAAATTCATCCAAATCGTTTCAGCGGTTTTGACTTGAAAAGGGAACATACGTACATACTAACATACATACATACATGCATCCACACTTTCATTTTTATATATTAGTAGGGATTGCAATACGTGTTAAATCATTATCTGTAGCATCTCTCCTATTTCGGACTATTACGTGAACACCACGCCGATACAACTGAGGTAACATTCTGGCAAAAACTTCCTGCTCGCTAATGACATCGGTTCTTCCGTAATTATGGCGCACGCAACTTGGCGCACACAGGAAAACCCTCATGGTAAATAACGCACTGTAATGTATAGGCATCTTGGCCAAGATAGAGATGCCAATAAATACAGTAATATCATAAACCAATAATACATAAATGTTTAAACTTTTAATTTTAATTTGTGTAATCAATCAGTAATGACTGCATTAGCGTTTTTGTGTATCTAAATTGTTTTTTAGCCGTGAAGGCCACTTATTGGCTTGTCTGTTTTCTGTTTAAATTAAGTTAATGTTCTGTCTAACTAGTGTTTAGTACTATCTGTAGCAAGAAACTAACCTTATTTTTTGTTCTGCTTTTGTATAAGCTGTAGGCCTTCCTTTATAATTAAATAAATAAATAAGAATAAAATAAATAAACGAATGTGAAGGAAGAATCTGGCCTTATGCTGGAAAACGTCCTGCCAAAACGTCGGGCAATAATAAAGGTAAATAACGCGATAAATACCTGGTTAAATATGTGTTAATATAGAGGTATATGCTGAAAAGCAAAGCAATCTTAATACTGATGTAGCTAATTATTTTTTTTATGACATTCTTAAGCTTATAAGCTTTTTAAAATAGGCAATTTGAAATTTTAATTGAACTGGTCAAATTGGCAGCCTAAGCCGAGAAGATGCCGCCGTGAGGCGCCGGAAATATAATGCTGCCCGTGTATGCACTAAGAATCTGCCAAGTACTGTAGTCTGCTATGAACACGTAACAACCTAGAAAAAGTTTAAACAAAAATATGCAGGTTAGTTAACAAATTTAGGGCGCTGACGCTATATGGAAATTGTTATTAAAAAATGTGATTGTTTTATTTACGAGGTACGATACTGCCATAATCTTCTTAGTAACATCATCATTTCAGCCGTAAAATGTCCTCTACTGGACACAGGCCTCCCTCGAATGAGGGGTAGTTACATACTCACCACGCTTGGCAGGCGGATAGGCGAGGGCAGTACAGGGTGTTGATACACGGCATTCCGTGTACCGTGTTCCGGAGGTACCCTTAGTAGCAGGCTCTTTCTGCATCCATGGGTGTGAGAGGAGGGGTAACATTCTACGGCCAGCACCGCACGGCGACGTAGATACATACAGAGAGGTAAAGAGACAATGATCTTTTTAGGTTTATACTACAGAAAAGTAAAGAGACTAAACAACCATTTAGCCTCACCCTTCTAGTGGCTGTCAAGTGGCCAAGATTTAGAAAATAACCTTTATTCTGTTCATACTAAGGTCGATTTAAATACGCAAAGTCAGTTTAAATGAATACAAAATGTGGAAGATTTGTACCAATTCAAAAGAGAATGATACAAACGAGGTCTCGGGACAATAGTGTGCATATTCCATTTCCGGACAAACGACACGGTTCAAGAATGTTCTCAGAATAAAATAGGAGATGAGAAAACAGAAGCAGGGATGGAATCTAGTAAGACACTTACCTCTTTGGCGGACCGCTATGTAGGGGTTGCAAAGCAAATATTACAAGTACTATTTGAAACTAACGCCATCACAACACATTACTTCTTTAAAAACGTCGGGACCGAGATTTAGACTTCACGAACGGAAGTCTTTCTAGATTTATCAAGATTTTATCAAGATCCCGTACTGTGCTCCCTAACCCACCTGCCAAGCGTGGCGAGAAGTCATCATACTCAAATTTTTGCATTTAATTTCAACTGAAAGTATGATGTGTCCGTTATGAACCACACGTCTTGGTCATAAAAATAGGTTAATATGTTCAGCCAGGTGTCACAACCACAACGTTCTGGGGGCCGATTCCCGTTAATCCTGATTCTACGTGCTACTTCGTCTCATCGTACTTGTCTACTCCGAGCTTGTCACATCACTCTTAAAGTCTACTATCACCTCGGTAGCCGCTCCTTACCAGTCGATAATTATATTAGTATCGATTTGCAATAGACATTTGTTTAGCGTGGGATTTCGAGAATGCTGAAAGTTGTTTTTAATAGAGATTTTTTTAGTACTTGTGAACGTTATAATGATAAACGCTCCAAATTGATATGTTGAACGCGATGCATGAGAATCGCCTCCCTATTCCTCCTATCTGTAACAAGTGAATCGACAGACTTTTTATACAATATTTACAGAACGAATTAGTTCCGTTACGACGCCTCACTGCGAAGTTCCAGGATATTGGCTCCGCTACGCCGGCTCCGCTTCATTGGGCGCTAAACGTAAATAAAGATAAATCAAACTTGAATAGAACAAGTGAATAGTTTTAGGCTTTTGTGAAAGGACATCGCCAAGTTTTCGTACAGTGTGGGTTGTACAGGAATGTAATAAGAGCTACCTTATAGAGAAAAAATAAAGAAGTAATAATATGAAATCATTAAAGTTATAAATATTTCTTGGTTATAAAGCCAAGGAATCGGAAAGAGAAATTATAGGTTTAAAACATAGTAAATCTCTTCTTTGTACAACAACAATCATTGCGCATTGCTGTCAACGATCTTTACTCAGGTGGGAACCTCACTTTATTTAGGTGGGAGTGCAGTACATTGTTAATAGATACACGGAAAACGCTGCCTTACGAAGGTATCCCATGGCAGATTCTTACTGCATCCACGGGCGAGAGATGAGACGTGACATCCTACTGCCGGCACCCCACGGCTAAGGCAGGATTAAGAATATTTTTTGTATATTTTTATCTCGAGCGCCACAAATAAAAGAGGAAGAAAAGACATCGTTTGTTTGAGAAGGGTATTTCTCCGAATGGATTAGGGTTACGACATACATTGTCAATGTAATATTCTTATTCGTTCAAACGGTAGTGTATAATATTTTTTTATTTATTTTATCGTTTCGCGGAGTGAGACCCTTTGCATAGCCCCATTTAGATCGGGCGCTCGGGTCGAACCGGCCATAGAACAAACATTTTAATGCAACGAATGCCTCCAGGGCTGAAATCCTGTGCTTATGTCGTATACAGAGTTTTAGCCTTAGACAAGATAGTTTTAGCCCGTGAATACAAATTGTTTTGAAAGGGAAAGATCGGGAATGTGTTTTTTTATTTATAATTTTTCTAGTTGGCGTGATGTGAAGGCTGCAGAGGTCATGATAGGTTTTATTTACATTTTAATAAAAAAAACCTCTGTGTTCATAGATGTTTTTATTTGTACCAGTACGGTAACACTTTGCGGAGGTCAATGACCCTGTTTTTATCGAATAATCAGCTATTTAAGGTAAAACTTTCGTGGTCTTTTTTTTAATGATAATCACCACAATAATCACTGAGTCCTGCGCCAAGACGTAGAACAAAAGTTGTTCTTTGGGACGATCAAAGTTCATCCCCCTTTCGGCGTTGTATACATATTATAATGGGTGTAACGAGTATTTATTTCTCATAAAGAACATGGTTCACTTAAATGAGTTAGGTAGGTACAAAAAACTTATAACTATCTAAACTAACTTATATCTAGCTTAATAGTAAAAGTATCTAAAGAAGGTGTTGTAAATACATCCTGTATACAAGAGGCACAGTTACATAATGAATACTTCACAGAGTACCATCTAGTCGTTGTATTACTAACGGGCCTGTTGGACCCTTGGACCCTAGAGGGCTATTTAAAACATTTCAACATTTTATACAGCCCCCTAGGGTCCAAGGGTCTAACAGGCCCGTTAGTAATACAATAATATATTAAGTATTATTTTTTTCTGGGCATTTCACACAACATCTAGCCCCAAAGTAAGCAGAATTTGTGTTATAGGTACCAGATGGTCATCGAATGCGTAAATATTTTTTTGTACGTTTACGCATAAGCAAATAATTTGTCCTCGGCGGGGATCAAACCCCCAAACCTACTGAGTCTTATCTTCTCAGTCGTAGGACATCCACTGCTGATCATAGGTCTCCCTCATGGATCTCCATGAACTAATCGTGAGGCGGTTATTGCCATACTCACCATGCTTGGCAGGCAGGTTGGCGAGCGCAGTACGGGCTGTTACACGGAAAGACGCTGCTGCCCATCATTCATCACATTCAACATTTTCCTTAGTCTGTTGTACTCGTATACAGAACAACATTGAACCTTCATTGTTGTTCTGTATACGAGTACACTTAGCTGTAGAATGTCAGTAGAATGCTGCCTCTCCTCTCTTGCCCGTGGATGCAGTTAAGAATCAGCAAAGGGTTAGCTCCAATAGATGTTCAGCATTGTCTTTTCCTGTATCAACATCCCATACTGCGCTCGCCAACCCGCCTGCCAAGCGTGGCGAGTATGGCAACACTCCCCTCATGATCTTGGAGATGCATCATCATTTCAGCCATAACACGTCCACTACTGTGCACAGGCCTCTCATGGATCTCCATTATTGTTGACAAACTCACCATGCATGGCAGTCAGGTTGGTGAGTGCAGTACGGGATGTTGATTCACAGAAAGACGTTGCTGCCCATTTTCCGGAGGTATCCCTTAGCAGGCTCTTACTGCATTCACGGGCATGAAAGGAGGGGTAACATTCCAATGCCAAGATGGGCAGACGACATTGATAAAATCGCGGGCAAACGATGGATAGGACTGACGCAGGATCGTGGCGGATGGCACAAACTAAGGGAGGCCTATACCCAGCAGTGGGTGAAGTCATAATGATGATGAATGAATGAATGAATGAATGAATGAATAACTTTATTGTACACCAAAATCAAGAGAGTTACAGGAAAAGGGAGAGTTATTAAAAATAAACATTGGTACAATGGGCGACCTTATCGCTAACAGCGATCTCTTCCAGGCAACCTTTGCATGGACAGGATAGATTTCAATTTATTGATGATGATGATGTGAAATATATTTCCCAACTGGACCAAACAAGAATAATACTATAATTCATAGAATCAGGCGTTACTTTGCGGAAATCCATATTATTATGACAAACAATGAAAATAGGTATCTAGTTTTAATTCCGCTAATGCTGAGATGCATATGCACCGCCCTCCCGCCCGCTAAATGGACGGTAATGGAGGTGCCGGCGGGAGGGCGGTGCATATGCATCTCAGCATTAGCGGAATTAAAACTAGATATTTTCATTGTTTGTCATAATAAGAATAATACTGTAAGTGGACGTGTTTATATTTTGTTATTACAAATTATGGAACTAACCTGAATTAATGTTGAATTTTAACAGTTTTGTGAAAGTCACATTCTAATGCCGGCAATCAGAATAACGCCTCCTCAGCTGCCCGTGGATGCAGTAAAATCTGCTAGGGGATACCTCCGGAAGATGGACAGCTGCGTCTTTTCGTGTATTACATCCCACACTGCGCTTGCCAACCCCCCTTCTAAGCGGAGTATGGCAACCTCTCACGGAGATGAGGGAGGCATGTGCCCAGCAGTGGACTTTCTACGGATGAGATTGTGAAACCTTACTTTCTAAATGGCGACTAAATGGTTTACAGCCATTTTTTAAAAACTAGTAACATTCTAATATAAAATAATAAGCCTAGGTACAAAATTATGAATAAACACTATTATAGGAATATGTCTGTTATGTATTATGTTAAGATCCGAATTATAATGTATAACCTAAAATCATAGTAACGACATAAAAATATTTCCTTTTACACGGGTCCTTCCTTTATATGAGGAAATATCTACGGATTCTTCCTTTGTATGTATAGGAAGAATCCGTAGATATTCCCTCAGAGCATTTTGATTGTGTTATTTAACAAACCCTTTGAGTGTGCTTCAGGCGGAACTTAAACACGTTAATATTTGGTCTCGGCCGCTGCTGCTCGGGCGCTGAGGTCCTTTGAAGTTCGGAATCGGCACCCTTTGTGGGGAAACATTGAACGTTCGAAAATCACTGTCATATTTTAATCAGGTTCAGAACATTTTGGCTGTCTCCTCTGAAATTATATTATTGTTTTATAAATTGCTTTGCTATTTTCAGCAAAGATACAAAATCGTTAGATACGTCCTTACCGTAACGAGACCGCGCCGTTTTGTTTCCACACAAAATGAGTGAGCACGCTTATTTGCAATCGGTGTACCTCTAAATACAGTGTCAGCCGGACGCGGTCCGTATTATAACATATACTTTTTTTACGTAAGTTCGTGCAATATGATTGCACAATAAATGTTAACAGTAATAGTTTAGTTTATTGGCAAAACCAGTGTGCGTGCGTCAGCATTATTGTTAACACATTTAAAGACAATGCCACAGTTTTTGGTGTCAGAGCATTTTCTGGCTCCGTTCGTGTCCATTTTGCGTTTTTATCTATATCAAGTAATGGTTTTTATCGAGAGCTTTGTTATATTTTGATTGCTATTAATACCTATTATTATTATTATGAGGAAAATGCATTTTGTTATATTTTAATTACTTTATTTTTATTTTTCGTTTATTAAGGCACAAACAGTATACAATAGACTTAAAATTAACAAAGATATATAATATGGATACACCAATCAAGCTGCCACTAATACTAAACAGTTTACAAAAAAATATTTAATACACTGCGGACATTAATATGGTTAAGAAGCTATATGTAAGAAAACAAACAAAATGTAAACAAAAATTAATAAGAGAACATAATACTAACCTAAAAGAAAAACTTGTTTTTTTTTTAATTGATTCTTAGATACCGAAAATAAACCAAGAGAATATTTTATTATACAACGTACTTACTCTATTATTAAAAGGAGTAGATGCATAATTCGATTCCTGAGTATATAGTGAAAAGATTATAGGAACTGCGAGCATTTAAACGAAGGCATTTAAAACTTAGTCGTCCAAGTAAATATGGTGAGTCAACTAAACCATTCAACATTTCAAACAAAAACATTTTTGCGCTGGCTTTGTAGTGTGTTCGAATTAATAGTTGATAGAGAGATGTGACGAAATTTTTTAATTTAAGATTTTTAATGAACTTTGATTGTATTCGCTCTACGCTGTTAATATAAACTTGATAGCGAGGATTCCAAACACTTGACATGTATACCAAAATGGGTATTACCAGTGAATTAAAAAGAGCTACCATTTTCATTACCATTTCATTTTAATTTTTTCATTGTTTTACTATCACTAAAATCTTTACCGACTCTGAACACAAATCCTAATAACCGATAAGCCTTATCAGTTATATTCTGAATATGTGATTTAAACATCAGCTTATTATCAAGGAGAATACCTAAATCTTTTACATCCGTTACTCTCTGAAGCGGTACAACATTTATGTAATAAATATAATTATCAATTGATGATTTGCAAGAAAAGGTTATAATACGATTTAATAGTAAATGATTATCATTACAGTACTTGAAACAAAGAGTCAGGAAAATCACAATTAGAGCGTTTAGACTTTACGTATCTCCAGAAGTACTTACTATTTTCCTGTATTTTAGATTCTGCAAATTTTAAGTAAGATGAAAGACATTCAGACTTAACTCTTTTTAATCTGACACGTAATTTTCTAAATGTTTCGTAGTCAGCTAAATTTTTATAACTTTTCCTTTTTCTATGGTATTTTAATTTTTCTTTTAAGATTTTAATTAAACTTCTACTAAACCAAAATGGGTATATGCCGTCTTCATAGACTTCCTTGGAAGGGACGTGCTTAACAATAAGTTTATTAAGAATGCTATAAAAACATGCTACAGAGTTTTCAATATTTGACAGATCTAAGATAGAATTCCAATCCAATAAATCAAGCTCTTCACATATTGTTGAGTAATCAGCAATTTAAAATAACTCAACAGTTATTTTAGGTTGACATAAATAATTAATGGGAATATTATCAAAATATATTTTTAATGTTGGGTGATATTTATCTTCTGTTACCTGTGAATCAGACAAATAATGTCGTAAACAAGATCGAGTATTGAGAGGAGATATAAAAGCTTCTTAATACGTTGTCAAATTTCCGCTTTGTCCCAAACCAGATAGGAATTTAAGAACCTTATAAATTTCTGTTTAATCTAGAACCAAGCAAAGACCTGAAAACCATATTAATATCCGTTTATAAAATAAACCTTAGAGCTGTATTCGAGTAAAGTTGGTTACCCAGTACACAGCGTGAACTGAGTCCCGCATGTTTATCCAATAGAGGAGAAATAATGTCATAAGAATTCCAAAACACTAGTGCTTTGCACTAATGCAATGACAACTGTCTCACCCTACAGCCGACCTGTGTGCTTTTCCGTATAATTATGAAAATGTTTTACCCGCACCGGGAACCGGGAATAGAACCCGCACGTCACAGACGGATATCGTCCTAGGGTTAAAAACTTGCCTTCTCGCCATAGCGTGAACTTTAGTTCCTTTATGGTGAAAGTTCAAACAGACAAACTATTAACTTTTATGAGTGAAGATTTCTGGCCAAAGGGAGTCAAATTAAATAAATAAATAATGCTGGACTATTTATACATCATCTAGCCCCAAACTAAGCAGAGCTTGTGTTATGGGCACATGGGTATATATTTGGATGCATAAATGGATATTATATAATATATTTTATTATATATAGAAAAACATTCAGAACACCCTGAACAAATACGTGCAGATCGTACAGACATTCGCCCCGGCGGGAATCGAACCTGCAACCTCTTGCGTCGCAGGAGGACCTTCGCTCGCTGCGCCACAAAGGTCGTCCAATTCATTACTTTACTTACATTTATTCCACATTTTCCCAGAAGGCCGTGCAACAATGGTGAATTTTTCTTTCTTGAAAATTTATGTGAATATAATACAAATACGTGCTTTGATGGTGAAGGAAAACACCGTGAGGAAAACCTTAGCCTAGTTAGCTTCAGACGTATTGTTGTTACATCTAGCTGTTCTTTCTTTTCTCTGACTAATAGCTGAATTTTGAGAGGATGGTATATGTGCTGGGCATGCCTTATCCATCTAACAATGTCCCAGGCTCTGCAGCGTCCCGTACAGCATGAATACCAGTTGCTGACGCTGTATAAATCATCTATGTAAAGGTCTTACACATCACTATTATTATGACATTTTCATTATCAGATTTAACCAACTACCTTGCAGAAATAACATTAAGAAGTTTTCTAAACTTGCTTGTCGCTTTGTAGTTGGCACTCAACTGAGCGAACAAGGCACAGCTTTTTTTAGTAAAAATTTATCTACTACCTACTCGTCAACAGCCGACGATAGCTCGTGCAACATAGACCAATCATAGTCCGTATTACTCAAATAACAATACATTTAAATTCTAAATCAATGTTTTCTGTGGCATCTGTGTACATATGTAATTAACTAAGTATTAGTTAATTAATAATGATAACATGCGTTTTACCAATTTCGTATGTACAGTGTAAACAACACAAAGTATGTATAATGAATCAGACGACAAAATTACAAACATTCATATTCGAATATTTAATCGTAACAGTATTTTTAAACATGTATCGAAATACATTCGTTCACTTTCATTTCAGCCGTAAAACGTCCACTACTGAACACAGGCCTCCCTTATGCCGGGGTGTCGGCAGTAGAAGGTTGCCCCTCCTCTCATGCCCGTGAATGCAGTAAGAGCCTGCTAAGGGATGCCTCCGGAAGATGGGAAGCATCGTCTTTTCGTGTATATCACAAGGCTGTGTATCTTCCCATACTGCACTCGCCTACCCGCCTGCTAAGCGTGGTGAGTATAGCAACTACCCCTCATGGAGATCCATGAGATGATGAATACGGCTGAGATGATGAATGATGAGCGAAGAATAATGCGTTTTACGTTTCACTTTTCAACATTTCCGCGGTATTGCAGTTGTTATAAGTAGAGATTACCGCATAACTTCAGGTGGGCCTTCGACTTGTCCCGTCATTTAGACGTATAAACGATAAAATTATTCAGTCCCAAACTATGTTGTCGCTACCCTTTGGCAATTATTATTCAACTTTGATATTGGGGTCTACTTTTCTGGTCTTGTTTAGCTAATTTGCATTCTACACCTCTTGGTTGATCATCCTGTTCTCGACTCGTTCACTTTCATCGACCGACTTCATCGACTCGTTCACTCGACCGATGGGGAGTGCGGTACAGGGCGCTCCGGGTACTCTATGGCGGTACATACGAGG
The DNA here is from genome assembly GCA_963082625.1 of Pasiphila rectangulata. NCBI lineage: Eukaryota > Metazoa > Arthropoda > Insecta > Lepidoptera > Geometridae > Pasiphila > Pasiphila rectangulata. Next base: position 504,945 of record OY720246.1, on the reverse strand, counting down.
CGACGCTCACGTACGCGGCCAGAATATGGTATCACCGGGCTACGGTACATGTCGTTCGCAGCGTGCTGCTCAGGACGCAAAGATCCTCGTTAGTGTTACTAACGAAGGCTTACAGGTCGAGCAGTACTGCAGCGCTACCGGTTCTGGCGGGGGTCCTGCCGGCGGACTTACTGCTGACAAGAGCGGGTCGTAGGTTAGCTGAGACGGAGGGTGAACCGAACGAGACGCACAGACGTATCCGAGCGAACATCGACGCAGAGACCGTAGAGTCCTGGCAGGCTCGATGGGAGGCCGAGACTAAGGGTCGCGAATTGTTCGCGTTCTTCCCAGACGTAGGCGAGCGCATGAAGGCGCACTGGGTTGAACCCGATTACGAACTTTCGCAGATCCTTATGGGCCATGGCTGCTTTAGGAAACGTCTGAGCGATCTGGGGTTGAGCGACACTACAGGGTGCAGCTGTGGGGAGAAGTGGGAGACGCGGGACCATATCCTGTGGGATTGCCCGTTGTACGCGGAAGCGAGAAGCACCATGTTAGGGGGGATTACGAGGCAAGGAGGGCTTGAGGGACCGATATACCACGCAGATCTAGTAAGTAGTGAGGCGAACTTCGGACAGCTTAGGAGGTTCGCCAGGACCTGGCATAGATCGAGGCGGGCCGAGGAATACACATTTTCGAACGGGGACGAGGGGGGGGCACAGAGGTACCGAGCTGGAGGGGAGCAGCCCAGCAATGAAGTCCATACTGTGATGAGCATGCCCCAGAAGGGGGAGAGTGCCGGGACACGCGTGCGTAGGTTTTTGTAGAGTCTTGAGCCACCCGAGTGGATCATAACTCACAGATTCGGTCCGTATAACCGCAAGGTTGGTAGGACCATGGGAAGGTGGAGGGAGTGTTCTCGACTCGTCTAGCCACTTACAGTCTTGCCGTACATCTGGACTTTATTAGTTGTACTAGATCGATAGATAGATAGAAAATGCTTTATTGCACACCTTAAACTAAACAAATTAACAAAAAAATGAGAAACACTATATATAAAGTGACAATCGGCGGTCTTATCGCTAAAGAGCGATCTCTACCAGACAACCTTTCGATGGATTGGATTGTGGTAATGAGATGGGGTAAAATGGAGTGAGATTAAAAGAAAAGTATATATAAAAAAATACCATATAGAATATATGTACATAGTATATAATAATGTATATATATAATTATATATATATATATATATAAAGCTCGATCTAGGTCGTCTAGACAGCCGCGATACACGGACTATAATTTTTGTAAATGTCTATAGATAAAACACTCACCAAGTATCTTACTGGAGCCGACGCTTGTGTGATGGAATGTGTCGGTGTTGTGTGTAATGAATGCTTGATCTGTGATGTGTATCCGTAGACCTCCAAACTGATGACGCCAGGTCAGGATTCGACCGTCCAAGATGCGACGTCACGGTCTTTTCCACTGAACCCAAATTCGCTCACGGGAATATAAATTCTCAATAAAGCGTGAAACGCTGGACGTTTAAACTAAGTTACACCAAATGAATCGTTGGTCTAACCTCGGATTCCCAAGATATACAATGATATAATAGACCAAATATGTCTTCCAAACTAAAACACACCAATGTTCCAAGAATGTCTGTATCCAATCGTTCACAAAAAGGTTATCAATCATCTCAACTGACATGAAGTGTCAGCTGTCAAAATGCCAGATCAAACAATCGCTGTCAATGTCTTTGCGTTTTGGCTTACCATCTTTTTGCATTATTCGGGCCCAAACATTAGTAGAAGATAGATTGAATATTAGAATATTTCTAATAAGATAAATTCTTAGGCTGCGGTCACGAAGTCAGCGGCACGGAGAGCGGCGCTGCAACGCAGATCGGCAGGCTGATTACGAACCTCGCGGCAGGTTTGCAACAGGCGTAAATTTCACGATCCTTTCTGTCAAATGTCAATTCAGTGACAGCCACGCGTTACTCGTTCACCGCTCCCCGCGCCGCTGCCTTCGAGAGGAATGTACGCATTAAATACCCCGCTACCACACCGCCGCCGCGCAGACTTAAATTAAGTATTTGAGACAGAAAATAAATGCTCGCGTTAGATATTGTTCTATAACCGATATGTTAAATAATAGATAACTGCTATAACATTTTAAGTTTTAACATACGAGTACACAATGATTTATTAGCTTTCTTTGCCTACTATCGCGTGAAAATTGTCTCTTTCACATAACTCTATATGAAGATTCATGACAACAAAGCTACTAGCACACAATCCCACGGAACAATTTATACATAAAGCACGTCAGATAAAATGACAACAGTCGTATTTCTTATGATGAATAAGTCCCAGCGGTAGTAATTTGTGAAAGAATAACCTTCAAATAATAGCGGAAATAATACCCACTCAATCACGCGACATCGCGCCGCGCAGGCGACAAAACGACGTAGAGGTGACAAATGCCGAGCGAGGTGTGGTGGAGCGTAGCTGGGTAGAGACAGCAGGCTCATTCTCACGGCACGTGGCGCGGCGCAGGCGACGTGGAGGTGACAAATGCCGAGCGAGGTGTGGTGGAGCGTAGCTGGGTAGAGACAGCAGGCTCATTCTCACGGCACGTGGCGCGGCGCAGGCGACGTGGAGGTGACAAATGCCGAGCGAGGTGTGGTGGAGCGTAGCTGGGTAGAGACAGCAGGCTCATTCTCACGGCACGTGGCGCGGCGCAGGCGACGTGGAGGTGACAAATGCCGAGCGAGGTGTGGTGGAGCGTAGCTGGGTAGAGACAGCAGGCTCATTCTCACGGCACGTGGCGCGGCGCAGGCGACGTGGAGGTGACAAATGCCGAGCGAGGTGTGGTGGAGCGTAGCTGGGTAAAGACAGCAGGCTCATTCTCACGGCACGTGGCGCGACGCAGGCGACGTGGAGGTGACAAATGCCGAGCGAGGTGTGGTGGAGCGTAGCTGGGTAAAAACTTATTTGGATAAGAATGAGATAATTAAACCAAAGTGCGTAATGTAAAAAATAAACTAGAATTACAGTATATATGGTTAATAGACAATGGCTAATCTTACTACTTTTGAAAAGAAGGAAGTAATCAGCGGTTCTGACACCACTGTGTAGATGTAGGAGTAATCCTGATACATGTCCATCATATGTCGGGCGGGTCTGTAATGTGACTTCGCGGAGCGCCGGTTCGTTCCGCGCTAAGACGTCACACGCGCCTGCGTCGTGAGAGAAGCACGAGGATCTTATAAAAAATAAAACCGGACAAGTGCGTGTCGGTCTCGCGCACGGAGAGGAAATTAGTGACTCATTTAGTCTGTGAATATTTCAAGCGTCTACTTAATATCGAGCAAAAAAGGGCAAAAAATCACGTTTGCTGTATGAGTACTCCCCTTAAATATTTATTTTATTCTGTTTTTAGTATTTGTTATAGCGGCAACAGGAATATATCATCTGTGAATAAATTTCAACTGTCTAGCTATCACGGTTCATGAGATACAGCCTGGTGACAGAGAGACAGACAGGCAAACAGGCAGACGGAAAGACGTACAGACAGACGGACAGCGGAGCGGATAATTTAAGCTAAGTTAAGATGTGGTTGGTGTTGATTCTGTTTTTGTACTTCCTGAAGCTAATTATAATTAGAGACCATGACGTTTCTAAATTTAGAACTGCCAACGTAAAATTGGGAGAAATTGTTCGGACTTACTTTTAGATCGCCACGAACCGAATAGTTGTATATACAATACAGTATGCATGTAATAGCTGTATTTTAGTCTATTTTACGAAATTTTAGTCAGCTTTAGTTAGGAAGTGTGCCAAAAGAATTAACACAATTGTTTCTACCTTTTAATATGAATCTTGTAATGAAATGATGTCTCACGTGAAACTAGTTCAATCCTACTAATATTATAAACTTGAAAGTTTGCGCGTATGTATGTATGGATGGACGTTTGTTACTCTTTCAAGCAAAAACTAACATACGGATTAATTTTTGCACACGTACGGATGTTGACTAAGACTTACACAATCTATATATATAAAATTCAAAGTCTTGACTGACTGATATATCAACGTACAGCCTAAACCACTAGGCCTAATGACTTGAAATTTGGCACACATATACCTTGAGTATCCTAGAGGTGCTAAGAAGGGATTTCTCGAAACTCCCACAAGATAGGGAATAAATGAGATCTATATTTTCTCTGCGTTTTATGACTTCCTCGCGAACGAAGTCGCGGGTAACAGCTAGTAGGCTACATTTTATCCAGAAACAACGCATGCGAAGCGGTGGGCATAAGCTGGTAAATAATAAATAACACTGGACACTACTCACAACACCATCTACTTCCAAACTAAGCAAAGCTTGTAAACCAGATGATCAATAGAATGCTTAAATACATTCATTTTCGTAATTACATACTTCTTATGTATCTTAGAGAAACATATGTACACGCACACCGGCATACATCTGCAAAACATTACAAACATTTGGTTTTATATAGTAACCATCGTCTAACCAGTTATCTGTGAGTCAACATTTTGGAAATTAAATTTATTCATTTATTTCCATAGTTTGCAATTACAAAACGTCCAGAATCTTTTGAAATTTTGGAATATAATGTGAAGATGTCGTTAAAGGATCTAAAAATATAAATCGGTCCCCTAGCTTGGGGATGTTTGGAGAAAGTATGCGGAAATTGATTTGGGTTCCGCCATGGAACGTGTGAGGATGAAACTTGATTTACGACAGAGAAATAGACAGATTTTTATTCGGGTATGTAAATTTTCTACTCACGGCTCGGCCAAGGTGACTTAGCTGTGGGGTTGGCTTCCCAATAACTCCAGCCACTTTCGTTGTTGAATGTAATTTTATTTATTTTAAATGGCTGAATATCTACATCATCATTATCATTGCAGCCGTAATACGTCCACTACCGAACACGGGCCTCCCTCATGGATCTCCATGAGGGGTAGTTGCCATACTCACCACGCTTGGCAGGCGGGTTGGCGAGCGCAGTGCAGGATGTTGATACACGGAAAGACGCTGCTGCCCATATTCCGGAGGTATCCCTTAGCAGGCTCTTACTGCATCCACGGGCATGAGAGGAGGGGTAACATTTTACTGCCGTCACCCCACGGAATTCCTACATATATTCAGCCAAATAAAAAAATAATTCATAGTTAGTTTAAAAATAATTCACATTAGTAGGTTATTTATTTATTTCATTTTATTTCATCATCATCATCATCATAACAGCTTAACCTAATTTTTTGTCAACAGTTCTAAACGTAATAGCGTCTTTCTAATTATAATAAGCTCAATGGAATGCAACTACAGAATCCGCATCAATGTATACCTTGTAAAGTTAAATATGTGTGTGTGAGTGTCATCGTCAGTCATCAGACCGGTAGGACATCCACTGGTGGACACAGGCCTCCCTCATGAACTTGGAAATCCAAGTACTGATCAAGTACGGTTGTTGCCGTACTCACCTGGCTCGGCAGGCGGGTTTGCGAGCGCAGTACGGGATGTTGATACACAGAAAGACGCTGCTGCCCATATTCCGGAGATATCCCTTGGCAGATTGTTATTGCATCCACTGGCAAAAGAGGAAGGGTAACATTCTACTGCCGTCACCCCACGTCACGGTGCGTGTGAGTCAAATAAACGTTATTTCATTTCATTGCATTTAAATCAAATTTCTTAGTTAAAATCTAAAATCCAACACGAAACAAGCAAAGCGTAAACGTTAACCGCATACACAGAGGAACGGCAAAAGCTGTCAGAACATCCGCTGCCGCTGAGTTGTGGCTCGTCAGCGGCTGTCCGCTGGCTGCTGGGGACGGCGCAGAGCCCGCGAATGCACAGCGAACACTGAGCTGTCACATTGGTTTATTCGAAAACATGACGTAAAGCACGACGGGCCTGGAATGGGCCCGGCTATGGTCGTTTGATCTCAATCAATTTCAATTTAAAAGGTTCTTTATTAAAACATAAAAATAACAAGTTACAGTTCCAGTGTACATAAAATCCTATAGTACTATAAAAACACATGAAATAAACCGTTTTTGAGCCAACGAATGTTTGATATCAATGTAGTTTTGAGGTCGGCGGTCTTTGAGTTGCTTATCGTTTTAATGACTCTGCCGTATGACGTCACTGCTGGACCAGGGCTCCCTCATGAAGCGCCAAGTACTGATTATGAGGTTGATGCACGGAAAGACGCTGCTGCGCGCCCCATAGCAGAGGCAACATTCTACTGCCGGCTCCCCACGGCAACAATAATGTAATAATTGACGACCTCTGTGGCGCAGCGGGCGAAGGCCCGCCTACGATGCAAGAGGTAGCGGGTTCGATTCCCGCCTTGGCACAAATGTCTGTATGATCTGCAGATATTTTGTTCAGGGTGTTCTGGATGTTTTTTAATATATAATGAAAAATATCTATCTATGTAGTACAATGTATTAAGTGTATCATTAACGTAGTACCAATAACACAAGCTCTGTTAAGCTTGGGGCTAGATGATGCTGTGTGAAATTGTCTAGCATTTTTATATATCATAGTGTAATATTATCATCTCATCTCATTACACGGTCACCCACATAAGCGCGTGTTGCAGCCGCGCGCCGGCGCGGCAGTAATGGCCGCTGAAAAACATCAAAACCACGTAATTTGTGTTTCATTATATTCTATGCTTCGTTTAAGAAAAACAGCGACAATCACAGTGTAAATACAAGAAATAAGAATAAACTCGCTGTGCCCACCACTAGGCTCCATAAGGTGAAAATATCTTTTAAAGGGCAATGTATACGTTTCTACAACAAACTCCCAAGTGAGTTGCAGAAGTTATCATTGAATAAATTCAAAAACATTATTAAACGCAATCTGTGCAATAAAGCTTATTATAAAATATCAGATTACCTAGAGGACAAAACCACTTGGGACGGAATCTGCTCCAACTCCGTCAAACGTAACATAAGACAAAATCAAATTGTTAAATGATGACTATAACGACCGAGTTAGGTTCTTCTGTTCGCTTCTTTTCCTAACTCGCGTGTCATCTGAAGTGAACAGATTCAATTATGTGCTTTATTCTATTTATTTGTGTTGTTTTATTTTGTAAGTTGTGACGCGTCAATAAGGTCCATGCGGCCGCACTGAATAAAGTATTTTTTGAATTTTGAATTTTACGTGGCTAAGCTAAATTTCCCTCGGTTTTACCGTTTCCACCACTTTAATGCGTGGAGACGCCGGGTTAATTATCAAAAGATACAAAATTGGATAAAAAAAGTTAGGCCAAGTGTAACGTAACGTAGAGGTGAATCACGCTACAAGGATTTCAGAAATTCAGAAATTGATTCGTTTATTTCCATTGTTTGCAATTACAAAACATGGACACGTCCATTTGATAAAATTGTATGGATAATTAATAATAATAATAATAATAATAAAGATATATTTATTTTCTCTCATAAAGGTTACAGCACAGTAAAAGATGAATGTTGATGGTGTAAAAAGCTTAATCCTAACCTGTATTATGAGAGACTGGTGCTAGTTATAGGCGCACAGCCTGTGTTACTAGTCACCAGGCCCCCAACCCACGGATACAAAGAAAATACATTTGATATTTAAACAAAGGTAAAACCTTCACATATGGAAGTGAAGGCAGCTTGAAAATAATTTTATAAGAGACAATAAAAGATATAGTAAAAAAAAAACAACACAACAATCTACAACTAGAATAACACAAAAGACAGAAATTTTACACACTAATAACATTCACAGGAGTAAAACAAATTTCAGATAAAAAGATACAAACAAAAACAACCAAACAACACAACTAAGTATGAACTAAAAATAGGTACAGTAGGTAGGTAGATTAAATAATAATATATAATATTTGTTGAGACAAAATGTAAAGTCAGACAGCCGGAGAATTGAAATGACAGTGTATAGTGTGGAGTGTAAAGGTAGATAGGTATGTAGTTCCATTGAGTAGTGAATATGGGATATCGCCGTGGGGTGCCGGCAGTAGAATATTACCCTTCCTCTCATACCCATGGATGCAGTATGATCCTGCTAAGGGATACCTCCGTAAGATGGGCAGCAGCGTCTTTCTGTGTACCAACATCCCGTACTGCGCTCGCCATCCACCCTGCCAAGCGTGGTGAGTATGGTAACTACCCCTCATGGAGATACATGAGCGAGGCCTGTGTTCAGTAGTGGACGTTACGGCTGAAATGATATGGGATATATAAAAAGTGAGATAAATAAAGTGGAGTAGGTATTTATTTTATGGTTTGGAGGAGGTTTTCTACTTGTTGGTAATCCAAAGATTTTAGCCACACTGAAACAGCAGCTTTGCATTTGGCCCTCGTCATGGGGTAGATGGTAAGGATGTTATTTACTTTATTATAGAGGAAGTCGCCGAGAAAACAAAAGAAGTTGTGCGAAAGGCTGGTATGGAAGGTCACAGACTGGCATACAGTACCCTTTCTACGCTTCCCACTCACTGTCTCTGGGTTATACGCTAGCTGGGAATGCTTTTTAAGGACGATTTGTACAACAAAAAGTTGCCTAATTGAAAGGACATCCCAGTTTGCAAAGAGCTCAGTGGTTGGGAACTGATATGGCAGACCGGCACCCACCTTCAGTATAGCCCTCTGTGCCCTTTCCAGTACCAGCAGATTTGTTTTGGCTGCACCACCCCATGACGTGACACAGTAGCAAATTAATGTTTGACAAAGTGCGAGGTAAACGGTTTTTAAAGTACTCTTGTCTGCAACATAATTAAATACTATGAAATATAAGATAAATCGTAAACGTTTTGTAATTGCCGTGGGGTGCCGGTAGTAGAATGTTGCCCCTCCTCTCTTGCCCGTGGATGCAGTAAGAGCCTGCTAAGAGCTATCTCCGGAAGATGGGCAGCAGCGTCATTCCGTGTATCAACATCCCATACTGCGCTCGCCAACCCGCCTGCCAAGCGTGGTGAGTATGGCAACCACCCCTCATCGTGGTGAGCATGGCATCCATGAGGGAGGCCTGTGTTCAATAGTGGACGTTTGACGGCTGAAATGATGATGATGATAAGATAAGTAGGCACGTAGTATTAGTAGGATACTACAGCGTGTCAGGCCACGTGATGTATAGTGTTCCGTAGTTACCCGTAGACCAATTTTTTAGAAGTTAATGTGTATGTTTTTATGTTAACTAAAACTTAATATTCATCATCATTTCAGCCGTAAAACGTCCGTAACGACTACTGAACTAAGACCTCCCTCATGGATCTCCATGAGGGGTAGTTGCCATACTCACCACGCTTGGCAGGCGGGTTGGTGAGCGCAGTACGGGATATTGATATACGGAAAGACGCTGCTGCCCATCTTCTGGAGGTGTCCCTTCGCAGGCTCTTACTGCATCCACGGGTAGGAGAGAAGGGGTAACATTCTACTGCCGGCACCCCACGGCAAAAACTTAGTATTAACAAGCATTAATTGGGATTTCAGTGTATAGTAATCTCACTCAAAAAAGTTATACGGCTCACCAAACTAAACCAAACTCACCCGCGGATGCTTGGTAAACCGTATCACTTTTTGAGCGACTATTTCTCCGAAACCAAAAAGATAACTCAACCGTTTTGGTTTTTCAAAAAGGTTTATGGTAAAAACTACATCCATGATTTTTACAGATTCGTAAAGCTAGCTTAGGTTTTAGAGGATGGACGCTCGACAAAAAATTGTACAGTTTTATATATCGCAAATAGAACTTTAAATCAAAGAACCGGACAATAGCGACTCAGGCTTAGATTTCTCTATCTCTTTTCTCTTCAGTACAAATTAGTAAAAGTTTTAAAAATGCACAGTAAGATTCGTCACCCATCCAATTTGTGACCGCGTGTAGGGTTTACTTAAACCTCGATGATTGATATAGGCGATTTTTTTATGATTCCATACCAAATGTATAATTTTTGGATTTTTCTCTGCATCTACAGTATACGACGACATACCTTGCCAAATTTCACAGTTCTAGGTATTTGGTATCTAGAACGTCTAAGTACTCGTATTACAGCAAACTCTGGATACATAACCATATATTATATTCGTGGATAATCAATACTGGCGTAATCCTGGGCAGATTACTCGCCCGAAGCAGAATTCCGATAGCACGTAATCTGTTGGGGCCTAGCTCGGATTATAGGTAGCGCAGTTGTATCGAGACCTGGGTGTGAATGTCGACCTCTGTGAAGTAGGTAACGAGCTGAGATAATAAAGTCACAAGGTCTAAAAAATCTTTTTAAAAGGATGCTTTTATTACTTGTTAATAAAAAGAACTAAAAAGTAAAAAATGTCTATCATCAGACTCTGGTTACCATGTAGCACCAAAGTACTCGTCAAAACGGATCAAACGAGTCCGAACTAGATGGGGTTGTTCAAGGAAATGAAAAATCTTATCAAAAATTCACGATTCCGGTGGGGATCGAACTAACGTCCGTCAAAACGATCTTTGACGCTTCCTAAAGCCGGAAGCGCTTCAACCGCTAAGCTACGGAACCCGTGTCGGGCAACGTTGAAATTATTGATAAAGTCATATCGGATGAGCACTGATTGCTATGGCGATGTGTATCCCTTGTATGTTTTTTAATTGAAAAGTTGGTATATTATCTTGATAATGTATGTATGTTCAATATCGAACACCGTATCAGCATCATCAGCAATATAACTTGTGAAGCTATCATGATTGTGAACATTAAATGCAATGCAAAATGTGTGAAACTGCGTCGAAATATCGGAAAACTCAAAAAGGCTAAAATCAAGGTAAATATTGCTTAAAAGCATCGTCAGCAGTTTGGCCTGAGTAGGTCGTTCGCGCCTTGAGCGCGGCGGGCGGACGTGAGGCAGTCATCAACATCATCCACATACCGCACTCATCAGTATTAACTTTGTGTGTACAATAAATACGTTATATTAAAGTGAACTTATTAGTTCTAATCAATAATTTCAGCCGTAATACGTCCACTACTGAACACAGGCCTCCCACCCACGTAGTGGCCATACTCACCACGCTTGGCACGCTATACACGCTGCTGCCCATCTTCTGGAGGTATTCCTTAGCAGGCTCTCACTGCATCCATGGGTATGAGAAGAGGGGTAATATTCTACTGCTGGCACCCTACGGCACCCCAGTTTTAATCAAGCATCCCAGTTAATAGTTAGCGCGGTCCTTCGAGCCGGATCACATTTTCTCCGTTATTTTGTTCCATTAACGTTGTTTTGTTCCATTAACGTTATTTTGTTCCATTAGCGTTGTTTTGTTCCATTAACGTTATTTTGTTCCATTAACGGAAGTACGCCAACACCGTTGCAGGTACACATAATAATTCATAGTACAAGCTTTACTTCTTTTAGGAATAGATGATGTTGAGCCATATTCACAGCATTATATTTTATTTTCATCTTATTTGATTTCAGGTTCAATTAAATCAGGCTAGGTGGGGGGTCGCGGTAGCTTTGTAGGGTACGAATTGTTAACCGTAGACCTGTTGTTAGAAGTTTGTGTAAGTTTTATTAAGTTTGCCAAAACATATTTACAGGAATTAATTGAGTTTTCGGTTTAAAGTATTCCGGTATGTTTGGGAAACCGCATCACTTATTTGAGCGACTATTTCTCCGAAACTAAAAAAGCTAGCTTAATCATTATAACTACATGTAAGATTTTTTCAGATTTCTGAGATCTAAACAGCTAGTTTACATTTTAGATTTTTTCAAGTAGACGCTTGAGATATTCACAGAATATTTAGTTGTACAGTCATTTTCCAAATAAATAATTAAACTAAAACAATGGTACGGAACCATTCGTGCGCGAATCGACTCGCATTTGATTTTTTAAATTATAAGTAAGAAGACGATTGGACGGGCCACGAGAGAGAATACCCGCCTCTTAAAGGCCCTATATCGAAGCTCCAAGGGAATAACGCAAATGGGAGTTCGTTCCACAGCTTGATCGTCTGCGGCAAAAAATAATGAATAATCATTCATAAAGCATTATTTATTCAGTCATCAATTCAGCCGAACATGTCCACTACTGAACACAGGCCTCCCTCATGGATCTTCATGAGGGGTAGTTGCCATACTCACCACGCTTGGCAGGCGGGTTGGCGAGCGCAGTACGAGATGTTGATACACGGAATGACGCTGCTGCCCATCTTCCGGAGGTATCCCTTAGCAAGCTCTTACTGCATCCACGGGCATGAGAGGAGGGGTAACATTCTACTGCAGGCACCCCACGGCGTTTTTTTTTCTTCATTATTTAAATAAATTTCGGTTTCTTAAAGCCATGCCTTCAAAGTTTTAGGTATAGTACCTGCATTTGGCCCTCTCATACTATGCGCGTCGCTCGTAAAGCAGCTCGTTCCATCCACTAGGGCAGGGCTATTGAACCTTTTGTTGGTCACGGACCCCTTTTTAAATTATCAAGAATCTGATGAGCCTAGTAGCTATGACGTCACTCGTAAAACAGCTCGTTCCATCCTCTTGGGCAGGGCTTCTGAACCTTTTGTTAGTTACGGACCCCTTTTAAATTATCAAGAATCTGATGAACCAAGTAGCTATGACGTCGCTCGTAAAACAGCTCGGTCCATCCTCTTGGGCAGGGCTTCTGAACCTTTTGTTAGTTACGGACCCCTTTTAAATTATCAAGAATCTGATGAACCAAGTAGCTATGACATCGCTCGTAAAACAGCTCGTTCCATCCTCTTGGGCAGGGCTTCTGAACCTTTTGTTAGTCATGGACCCCTTTTAAATTATCAAGAATCTGATGAACCAAATAGATATGACGTCGCTCGTAAAACAGCTCGTTCCATCCTCTTGGTCAGGGCTTCTGAACCTTTTGTTAGTCATGGACCCCTTTTAAATTATCAAGAATCTGATGAACCAAATAGATATGACGTCGCTCGTAAAACAGCTCGTTCCATCCTCTTGGGCAGGGCTTCTGAACCTTTTGTTAGTCATAGACCCCTTTTAAATTATCAATAATCTGATGAACCAAATAGATATGACGTTGCTCGTAAAGCAACTCGTTCCATCGTCTAGGGCCGGGTCTCTTAACCTTTAGTCACTCACACCTTCGAAAAAATAAAAAATATCTCTCAATCTGATGAACCCCATGTTGTTTTCTTGAAACTCTTTTCTGATAATTTTGTAAAAATGGCGATTACACACGTAGTAGGTATTGTGATTTACAAAAAATAAATGACTACATATTATATAAAGAGTGGTGAGGGTTAATTCCCGGTAATAACATGATTCATATCATCATCTCAGTCGTAAGACTGCTGTTTGGATCTCCAAGATAATGAGGGGGTTGTTGCCATACTCGCCACTCTTAGCAGGTGGGTTGGCGAGCGAATGATGAAAATATATGTATTATCATCAATAATAAATATTTTCCTTCCTACGGACCCTCAGTCTTGCAACAGGCCCTTTAAGGGTCCATGGGCCCCAGGTTCAGAAACCCTGGACTAGGGCGTTCGCTTCCACCGGCACGCAGCACTAAAGCTAAACCGCCGACGCGAAGAGTTTCAATACTCGTGTATTTGATGGATAACGCACACCTAACTCCTTGTCGTAGTCATCATCATCATCATCATCTTAGCCGTAAGGACGTTTACTATTGAACATAGGAACATGGATCACTACGTACTGACCTTGAGGGGTTGTTGCCATACTGGCCACGCTTGGCAAGCGCAGCTGTTGATATACGGAAGACTCTACTGTCTCATCTTCCGTAGGTATCCCTCGGCAGATTCTTATTGCATCCACAGACAATATAGGAGGGCAACATTCTTCTGCCGACAACTAATGGCTGTCTGTAGGAACACACAATTATCTCATGCTATACAAGTGGACTGACACAATAGGGAGGCCGCGGTAGAGGCCATGAAAACAAGAAGTTTCGGAGGAGAAAAAATTCAGAATTTAGTTCAAAATGGGTTTTTTTAGAATTTGGAAAAAAGCCTTTACGTGGCTTGAGTTATTTTTATTTACCTATGTACCTACAGCAACCGGCACCCCATTGCGGAGGTCAGTATCAGCTGGTATTTAAGTTGTCACATTACGCGGTACGAACTGTTGATACACGGAAAGACGCTGCTGCCCATCTTCCGGAGGCATCGCTAAGCAGATTCTTACTGCATCCACGGACAAGACAGGAGGGGCAACATTCCCACGACAATTTATCCTTTACCCCAAGCTCAAATAAAGCCGATTACACTAAAACGAGATGAGTATATAATACTTTTATATTACGCAGAAATACGAGTAGGTACCCACGCCAACATAACTGGAGCTCATAAATGTGATCATGATCATTACGTTGACTTAACCTGTAATGTATATAACGATGTACATCTACTGCCGTGGAGTGCCGGCAGTAGAATGTTGCCCCTCCTCTCTTGCCCAAGGATCCAATCTGCAAAGGGATATCCCAGGATGATGGGCAGCGGGACAAGCGTGGTGAGTATGGCAACAATCCCTCATGATCTTATTGTCCAGCAGTGGAGGACGTTCACTGCTGGACGGCTAGAAGAGAAAAGATCTTCTCTTTTTTCTTCCAGCATCTACTTTTCAATTACGATTCAAGTTAACATAAGCCAAAGCCACTGCTGGGCAATTGCCTTTCTCCATCCCTTAAAACATGTCGATCCGCCGCGCCGTCAGTTCGCGCACGCATTTTTAAAAAAGTCAAGTTCTGATCTGCTACGCTTTAGGCTGCGGTCGCGGAGTCAGCGGCGCGAGGAACGGCGCGCCGGCGAACAGGCGGCGCGTTTCAATGCATACATTTAGGTATGTACATACATATATGAAACTAGTCTTGAAGGCAGCGGGGAGCAGCGCGGCAACGCAGATCCGCGGGCTGATTACCTATCTCGCGACAGGTTTGCAACAAGCGTATATCTCGCGATGATCGCTCTCAATGGTCAATTTCGTAGTATTTAAAAGCAAAACGTTTGGCAGCGATGACCGCGAATTTTACACCGAGTTGCAAAGTTGTCGCGAGATACGTAATCTTCCTACCGATCTCGAAGTCAACAAGCAGAACACGCGGCGCTAGAGCGGCGTTATGTTTTTGAGCATTTAGTATATTTCGTGAACGAAATCGCTAAACCCAACTTAATATTTTAAAAAGACGCGGCGTTGGGAAAAAAAAACAATGCAACATTACGTCAATGCAGACGCACAGGCACCGCTTGACAGCCATATATCGCTCGATCACCGCTCCCGGCGCCGCTGCTTTCGAGACCAGCTCCATATAAATATATGTGTTACCGGCCAAACCCGATTTCAGGACAAACTAGTTTTGCCTAGGCTAAACTAGTTCTTCCTATATACAATTCCGAAGCTATTTAGAAAATGTATAAAATAAAAACACTGCCTGTGACAGAACCGAGATGGAGAGACAGTAGGTTATTAGGTTTTTTTTTATAACCATCCAAAACACTGCCTGTGGCAGAACCGAGATGGAGAGACAGTAGGTTATTAGGAAAAGAGTTAGTTTAGCCTAGGCAAAACTAGTTTGTCCTGAAATGGAGTTTGGCCGGTAACATATGCATTGAAATGCGCCACACCGCTCCTCGCGCCTCTGATTACGTGACCGCAGTCTTACCGTGTTGGAGCTTCACTAGAGTTATGATCAAAATAAAAAACTTTCACATCGCAGCGGTAATCGAACATCTGTTTCGGATGCATCTGTGCTGTGCCAAAAAAGTAACCACCGTAAGCCCATCCTCCGCGCCTAAAGCTTGCGGTACAGAGTCAAAGCGCTCGCACTAACTCCGTCAGAACTCGGCAGTGTGCGGTCGCCTTAAGCCGAGCACTAAATCCGAATGTGCGCGTAAAAGTTAACCGCTCATCGCCTCGCGAGCTGTAAAATGATACGAATGTTAATACTAACTAGGTTAGCCAGCCACGCCATGTTTTTTAAGGCGGTTGCAAGTTTCATTAACAAGGTAAAATAATGTTTCTTGAGAAGGTTATTAATTTGTAAAGTAAAGTAAAAGTATATTTATTGCATAAATACATACATGTGTTCATTGTTCTTATTTAACTACAAGTATCAATGTATTTTGCCTTGTTGTAGCGTGCAATATTTCAATACAAAATTTAAATAAATATAACAATAAACGAATTAATATAATTAAAAGTCAAATAATCTAAAAACGTACATGCTTTTGTCAGAAATAATAAAATAATAAAAAAAATATAGAAAATAGTAATAATAATGTCACAAATTTAAATGTCAGGCTGATTGAATAAAAATGTATTAAATTTAGTCATGTTATTAATTGTAATATAATTATTCCAGTTTTACATCACTTATAAATTCATTTAAATTATAATAACATTTTGTAGTCAACAGAGATTTTAATTTACTTTTAAACATTGAGATTTGCATTGCTCTTAGCGATTCTGGTAATTTGTTAAAAACAAATGGAGCATTACAAAAAATACTTTTGCGCATCATTTTAGTTTAACATTTTTGGGGGCGGACTTTGTGTATATCTCGTCTGCTCCGACCAACTTCATTGTTGACCAACAATGAAGAACCCAACTACATTTGCCTTGTAGTTTGGTCATACTTTTTAAAACTGTTACGGAGTCAAGTAAGTTACCTTTATTATTGCGATAAATACCTGATTTAATATGTGTTATAATGTGTCGTGATCGCGAAAGTTTAAAAAATAAAAGACTACTTTACTACTACTACAGATATATCAAAACCAAATTAGTCAAATCGGTCCAGCCGCAGGGTGATTACGTATCTCGCGACAGATTTAGCAACAGGCAATTGACAGCAATATTGCTGTCAAATGTCAATTCCTTGCCGTTCTCTAATACAAAATTGACATTTGACAGCAATATTGCTGTCAATTGCCTATTGCAAAACCTGTCGCGAGATACGTAATCACCCTACGGGTCTCAAGCTTTAGCGAGACTAACGAACAGCAATTGAATCTTCTATAATATATAGATCGATGAATGAAAAGGACGGGTACGAAAATAATGAGTAAGCCCTATCTAAATTATATAATACCGGTACAATTACCGTGTTTTGTTAATCAAAATTAATTGTGATCGCAAAACTATGAATCAAAACTAATAATAATAATGACACTATTGCTGGACAATTCACAGAGCATCATCTAGCCCCAAGCTAAGCAGAGCTTGTGTTATGGGTACAAGATGACTGATATACTTAATATATTATACTACAAAGATAGACATTATTATTATAAAATATAAAAAACATCCAGAATTAAATCTGCATATCATACAGACATTTGTCCTGAGGCGGGAATCGAACCCGCAAACTTTTGCGTCACAGGCGGACCTCCGACCGCTGCGCCACAGAGGTCGTCAATGATGATCGTTTGATTGGTTTCCGAATGTACAACCCCAAAACGGTATTGCAGTTGTAACATAGGTAGAGGTTACCACTTAACATCAGGTGGGCCTTCGGCTTGTCTCGTCATTAAGTCATATAAAAAGTAAGGCTTTTGCATCTATTATAGATAATTTATACAGGGTCAGCAACTGGTAATCATGCTGTACGGGACGCTGCAGTGCCTGGGACATTCTTAGATGGATTAGGCTTGCCCAGCACCTATACCATCCTCCCAGCTTAATCAACAATTAGTCAGAGGAAAGAAAATATATTAGCCGAACGTCATATATGTATATTTGAGTCAAATATACATATATGACGTAAATAAATAAATAAATCATCATCATATCTTTTCTGCTGGTAACGTGTACAATAAAGCATTTTATATCTGTCTATCTGGCTATCTAAAATCAGTGTGCGTGTTTCTGCATTATTGTTACCACAATTATAAGACAATGCCTGGGACATTGTTAGATGGATTAGGCACTGCAGAGTGCAGTATGAAAACAAACGCTTCAATATAACAACTACACAACCCCCGACGCTCTTTTTAAATGTAAAAGCTGTTTCAGCAATTCGCATAAACCCAATATCACTAGAGACCGAAGCAGCTGCTTAACTTCGGATACTGCAAATTGAGTAGAAACTGCTTAACCAGACTGCAAATGTCTGCTGCAAGTTTACATCATCGGGGCGAGTTTACCAATAATTGAATTACTTAGGCACTCGAAATGAAAACCAGAGCAATGGGCTATGGGTTTAAATGTGGTCATGTTTCAGCGGTCGTTGATGATGGGGTCCACGAGGAATCAAATAATTGTGTGTCTACTAATAGACACTAAAGTACCCAATATATAGTACCTAATATATACCGTGCCTATGTATAGTTATGCCCCAAATTTAAACAGTTTTTTTTCCATCGATAATGTTGGCTTGTTTTAACACACAGTTCCGATGATGGGATCCATGATAAATCGAAGGAAATACTCAAATAAATCTTTGTTACAACAGAACTTCCTCGTTTATGAACCGATTTGGAGAATTGTTTTTGAGTTTGAATATACTTTTAATGATTTGGAAAATTGTTTTACGAAATGTTATTACAGTCACAGAAGACCAGCGTTACAGTAGCGTCTCACAGCCTTACCGTACCAGTAGCTGAATGACGACCATTTTTGCTGTCAGTATTCCTAATTTTGTTATTGTGTGTGTTATTGTTTTATATATTGTGACACAAAATAAACGTTTTTAGGGTTCCGGACCAAAATGGTAAAAAGGAACCCTTATAGAATCACTCTGTCTGTCTGTCTGTCTGTCTGTCTGTCTGTCACAACTGGATATCTCGAGAACTACTAATGCTATCGACTTGAAATTTAAAATGGTAAAAGACAACATTTTTTTACTAATATAGCATATATAAAAATGTTAAAAAGTATTCTAATTTTGAATGCAGGGGGGCGGAAAGGGGATCTCAAAATTTTAAAGTGAAGTTACTAGGCCGTGTGGGGTATCATATGAAAGGTATTCATTTGCACATTAATAAACAGTTTTTAGTTTTCCTTTAAGCCGTAATGTTATTGAGATATTTACAAAAATGTTGAAAAAACGACCGTTCCCCACCCCTTATCTCCGAAGTTTGCAGAGATAAACCCGTGATACTTTTATTGCTAATAGAAATGTATGTAAACTTTATAGGAAAATTATAGCGAACTCTCTAATTTGCATAGTTTTTTAGACAAGGGGGTAGGAAGGGGGGTTTTCAAAAAAATTGTGAAGTTACTAGGTGATGTGGGGTATCATATGAAAGGTATTCACTTGCACATTAATAAACAGTTTTTATTTTTCCTTTAAGCCGTATTGTTTTTGAGATATTTACAAAATTGTTAAAAAAATTACCGTTCCCCCCCCGTTATCTCCGAAGTTTGCAGAGATAAAACCGTTATACTTTTATACCTAATAGAAGTGTATGTAAACTTTATAGGAAATTTATTACAAACTCTCTACTTAGCATACTTTTTTAGAAATCATCGAAAGTGTAAAAATCTACATAAGTTCCGCTATCAGACAAGAGATGGCGCTGTCAAGGTTCTCCAACAAATATAAAACCGCCTTTGTCATATATTATATTGTATGATGGCACGGAACCCTCGGTGCGCGAGTCCGACTCGCTCTTGCCCGGTTTTATTTATTCTTATTAAAAAAATTATACTAAAATAGGCTGAAACTGCCGTGGGGTGCCGGCAGTAGTGTTACCCCTCCACTCAAGCCCGTGGATGCAGTAAAAGCCTGCTAAGGGATATCTCTGGAAGATGGGGAGCAGCTCTTTCCGTGTATCAACATCCTGTACTGCACTGGCCAACCCGTGTGCCAAGCGTGGTGAGTATGGCAACTACCCCTCATGGAGATCCATGAGGGAGGCCTGTGTTCAGCAGTGGACGTTTTACGGCTGAAATGATGATGCTGATTAATTTTATTTTCATATGATAAATAAAAAATATTTTATTTTCAACAAAAACCTACTTCAATGATAAAATCTAAAATGTTGCTGCCAAAATGTCCAAAGCGCTATAACAATGGGACCTAATTGAAAGTGTATTCATTCGAACTCTAAAATATTTTTCCAAATCGGTTCATAAATGATCAAATGATCATATTTTTCTTAGCGCGCCAATTCAGAAGCACCTCGATTCGACTGTAGGCACTCGTAAATTGGCCTTTTACATGTATTAAAGATGATTTAAACAGCGTCAGTAGTCATGCTATACGGGACGCTGCAGTGCCTGGGACATTGTTAAATGGAAAAGACAAATTGTATAGTGTTTATATATCTTAGATTCAACATTATTGTTTCATTTGTCTTTGCTCCTAATTTTTGTTAATACATTTTGAAAAAAAATACCACATTTCGTGATTTTAGATATTCGTTTGTACCTCTACATCAACTCTTCGGGGATCAATGACTCTGTGAAGAATCAGTTGGCGTTTAAGCTGTCACTATCAGTTGTTGAAGTAAAAACTTTCGTGGTCTTTTCTTGAATGAAAATCACAATTGGAAAGTCAAAACTAAAGTTGTTGCTTGAGGTGATAAAAATCCCTACTTTTACGCTATTAAAATCATATTTACACACTTGTACTTCGTCGAGCAGAAAAATGCGAGCAAGATTGAGGTGTGACGTTACACGCGTGAATATCTCGTGATTGGTGAATGGAGTAATTAGCTAATTAGCGCCGGCGGAGAGGGGTGGAGGGGTGCTCACCGCCCGGCACGGGAAAAACCCGGGACGAGCTTACTTGTCCGTGCCACTACTTAATTAGCACGCGGTCCGTGTTGACTCGCCACGAACGGTGCGTTTATTTTCAACTTGACGTGCAATTTTTATTTGTTACTAGCTGATGGACCGCTTAACTTGGCGTGTTAAAGAGGCCTTTACCCAGCAATGAGTGTCAACGAGTTCATACGATGATGAATAGCTGCTGCCCGCGGCTTTGCCCGCGATTTATAGTTTTACACGGAACATTCTTTTACAAAAATCCAAGTAGCCTGAGTTACTCCCCATCAGCCCTCCTAACGCTAGTAGAAGTCATATCACAGTCCGTTTCGGAGATTAGTCGGTAAAATGCAGAAGGTTGTGGGTTCGATTCCCGCCGCGGGACAAATGTCTGCCAGTTTTCTGCCCGACCAAAATATTATTTATGTATCAACCATCTGGTCAATCCACCAGCTCAGCTTCCTTTGGGGGTTTACTTTAAACAATTCTGGTCAATTTACAAAGCACTATCCAGAGTTTTTTGTAAAGTGACTTTATTTATTTTTTAAATTTTATTACGTACACTATGCCCGTGACTAACGCTGCATTGCAATGCGCCCGTCACCCTGAGACAGAGTCGTCTCAGGTCTCCTGAGCCCATATTTTCCCTTTAAACCCTTCAAACTGGAACACAGCAATGCATACTGCTTGGTGGCAGAAATATGTATGGTGGTAGTACTTCCCCGGATGAATTTGCACTTCACAAAAAGCTCTACTACTCTTAAAAGTTCTGATGCTACCACGGGACTTGCTTGCTTGTGGCCCGTGCCCCCCCGTGCACCGTGGCTTCTCAATTAGTACGCGGTAGTATTATTATCATTATGAAACGTTTTTGTCATAATAATTACAAAGAAGCACTTAAAATGAGAACTTAAATAACATCTGGGTGGCGAGCGTGCGTGTGAAGTCATCATTTCAGCCGTAAAACGTCCACTACTGAACTAAGGCCTACCTCATGGGTCTCCATGAGGAGTAGTTGCCATACTCACCACGCTTGGCAGGCGGGTTGGTGAGCGCAGTACGGGATGTTGATATACGGAAAGACGCTGCTGCCCATCTTCCGGAGGTGTCCCTTAGCAGGCTCTTACTGCATCCACGGGTAGGAGAGGAGGGGTAACATTCTACTGCCGGCACCTCACGGCGTGTGAAGTAACTGTGTCTAAATAAGTAAGTAAAGAAGTGATTGATTTGATTTAAAATGATTTGAAAAAAAGGGAAAGCTTGTGATTTTTTATTTTTCATAAAAGTCGTTTACTTTAATGATAACATCTAAAATGTTGCTGAAATTACCCAAACCGCTACAATGGCTGCTCATTACATTTGAGTATTTCCCTCGATCTATCACAGATCCCACCATTAG
This sequence comes from Pasiphila rectangulata, assembly GCA_963082625.1. NCBI lineage: Eukaryota > Metazoa > Arthropoda > Insecta > Lepidoptera > Geometridae > Pasiphila > Pasiphila rectangulata. The sequence goes on along the minus strand of OY720246.1, from coordinate 482,829 downwards.
TACTGGGGTAAAAAAGACCTCATTGAAAGTATATCTATACAAACTGAAAAACAATTTTCCAAATCGGTTTATAAACGAGGAAGTTCTGTTGTAACAAAGATTTATTTAAGTATTTCCTCCAATTTCTCATGGATCCCGTCATCGGAACTGTGTGTAAAAACAAGCCAACATTATCAATGGAAAAAAATGATTAAATTTGGGGCATGAAACTATAAGTAGGCACGTTATATATTAGGTACTTTAGTGTCTATTAGTAGACACACAATTATTTAATTCCTCATGGAGCCCATCATCGACGACCGCTGAAACATGACCACATTAAAAAAATATCAAAATCCATTCCTAATTGGCGGAGTAAACACGTAACAAACATTCAAAAAATAAAAAAACAAACAACATACAGTCGAATTGTGAACCTCTTTCTTTTTAGAGTCGGTTAAAAACATAAAATTATTAAGTCATTTGTAAAACTAGATCCCGGCCAGACTAAACTTCACATGATCCTAAAATATGTAAGCGATCTTCTAAAGGCAAACTTAATAACTTAGGTTATATAAATTATAAAATAACTTTGCCGTAAAGCATTAAAAGGTAAGATAAAATGATTCTGTTAAAAAATTACGTTTAGGGGCTCTCTATTACGCTAATATTTGTTCAGCGAAATGGATAATGCCTAATATGAAATGAAGGTTTATTCACTGAGCTTTTTTGAAAATTTTCAAGATGAATAACCTTAATACATTTTACTAAAAAAAATATGTTCAGAAATCGCGTATTCAATTATGATTCTATCCTAACTGTTTGTGTATTCTATGCAGCATTTTTATGTTCAGTGTGTTTATGTTTTTTAGTACTTGAAAAATGGTTATTAATCGCTTAACGAGCGACTTGCGCGGTAGCAGTCTAGTTTTTAAATACGAGTAGCAGATAGGTCTTTGATATTTCTCATAAAAAATAATATAATTAGTTCCTTAATTTTTATTTATTTATTTATTTAGAACACCAACATAGCACTAAAACATTTATAAATAAGTGTAAGGAGTTACATTTGTTAAGTGCAAGTATAATTAAAGGTGTAGACAACATACATAATGTGATAACTTCAAACTAAAAAAAAAAGTATTACAGTTTTTTATAGAAACAAAATTTGCCATACTACTATTGATTAAAATTAAACACTAAATTAAAATAAAAAAATATTAAAAAACTACGAATCAAGTTTGCTCTAAGAGTCATAAAATATATCCAAGTCAGACGATTTGTGAAGGGAATTGTAGTGCCTGATCATACGGTAGATCGGGGAATTGTGTCCCAGATTTGACCTGGAACAAGGCACCTGAAAGAGATTAAACCTATCGAGGTTTAATCTTTTTCATCTTCTAGCCTCCGTCTCTAGCTCTGCTCCATCTAGACTTCCAAGAACATCGGTTTTTGGAAGTCTAGATGGAGCAGAGATAGAGACGGAGGCTAGAAGATCTGGGCAATCCAGGAACCCATACACAATCTTAAACAGAAACATGGTGTCGAGTGTGCGTCTTCGATGTGTGAGAGATTTGATTTAAAGTGTTGCAGTCTTTGGTAATCTTAGAAGAGATTTACCCAGGTTACAAGAGAATGTTAAATGCCACAAAAAGCGCTTGTGTACTCTCTCCAGATGAATCTTGTAAACCTCGTTAAAAGGTTTCCAGACTGCACTACAATATTCCATAAAACTAACCAAGTTGGAATGATAAAATCCTTGGCCGCTATTTGTACACGCCTATTCTATTACAATACAAAAAATACAAAACAAATTGTTTTTTTGTTTTCCATATTTTTTTTCAACAAACAAAATAAGTTGAAACTTTCTTTAAAGTTAGTATGTAGTTTACTCTTGTAGTAGGATATTTCGGATATTAATATTTTAGTGTTTCCCTCGATTTATCATGGATCCCATCATGAAAAGGTGTTGGAAAAACAAGCAAACTTTATATAGTGAAACACAAATTCCAACCGCAAGGTAAAATTTAGGGCTTATGCCTACTAACTACGCCTTGAAGGACTCCAGTGTCTACTAAGTGTAACAATTATTTAATTTCTCATGGATCCCATCATGTTTTTGCAGTCGGTTGAAAACAAATGTTACGTATTATACCGATCATTAATGTGCTGGTTGTCACTAGTTTCCACAAAAGTGCCAATGTAGGCACACCCTCGACTATCGCCATAGACTAGCTATTACAGACGTCTAGATTTCTCACTTAACGTCTGAAAACTAGCATTATAAGTCTATTTAATAACGGAATTCAGCACGTTCCGCATGGGAGTTTCAATTCAATCATCTCAGCCGTTGGACGTCCACTGCTGGGCATTGGCCTCCCTCATGGATCTCCAATATCATTGTGGCATACTCCCCACTCCCCACGTCTTATTCCAAAAATCCTGTAGTTGCTGCACTACTAGATATGTCAAAGGCGTTTGACTTTGTTGACCATACGTTACTGCTGCTTAAGCTAGACAAAGTATTCCAAATATTTCTATTGAGCTGCTTATGTCGCAATCGTCGTATTTCCTGTTAACATAAGATTAGATATGGTTTTTCTATTATATTTTATAAATGCAATTTGTGGAAATAAATGAATTATTTTTTGAATTTGTGAACAAAGAACCCTAATTTTTGCTTGTCTGTCTGTCGTCGGCCTTATGAAGACACTATTAAAGCTGTCATTTTGCGAGATCATATAAAATAATTACGTCGAGATAATGCTACAATAAATCCTAAAAAAAATATTAATGTAGTGTAAATTAAATTAAGTAATGGGGATGAAGGGATGAACTTCTTTTTTCTTGAGTTTTCCATCGCGTGAGGTATCGCTGAATTGGTATTTTAAAACCATTTAGAGGCTGCGAAAGCCATTTTTAGATTTAGGATTTAATTTACGAAATATTAAGGTTTAAAACTTTTTTGCGAGCCCCCTAAAATCTAAACTGAAATCTAGCTTTACAAATGTGCAAAAACCATGAAGGTTTCAAAGAATGTTTAAGCTTAAAACTTTAGTTTTTATTTATAATCAATTTCACATTGAGTGAGCAATCTTCATGAGCAACATAACTAATCTGTGCGATTGTCGCAAGTTGGCGCGCGTGGTTCTATTTGTCACCGTTTTTACTTCGTTTCTTGCCCTGTGCGGTTGGAGCCCTAATATACGCGTCACGCGGCCCTGCGACCTTGTGGCCCTCGTATACACGTCAGGCTGCGGGGTGTAGGCCCTTGTCGCAAACGATGTCTTACTTATTGAGGCAGGCTTGTTAAGGCTTGAGCGTTGGGATATCGGATACCTTTGCGAGAATCATCTTCATCTGAGCCGTAGGACTGCCTTGTGGAGAGGCGAAACAGGTGTCAAATTATTTTTGAGTGTTTTCAAGCGTTCATTAGATACCTACTCGTAGGTTAGCGTATTTGATCCAACTAATATTATAAACGCGAAAGTGAATGTATGAACGTTTGGATATTTGTTACTCTTTCACGCAAAAACTAGACTACGGATTGAGCTGAAATTTGCACACGTATAAATGTTGACCAGGATTAACACATAGGTACAACGCGTGCGAAGCTGTGGGCATAAGCAAGTCTACATATTTATTGCCGTGGGGTGCCAGCAGTAGAATGTTACTGCGCTCGCCAACCCGCCTGCCAAGCGTGGCGAGTATGGCAACTAACCTCATGGAGATCCATGAGGGAGACCAGTGGACGTTTTACGGCTAAAATGTGAACATACCTATTTGTGGTCCATTTAGATTCACTCTTGACTTGTAGTCAAGTGTCAAGTATTGTCCTCACTAGTTTATTATCTTGTATCTATTAGTGAAGCCCTGTTATTAGCTTTGTGTTTCCAGTTTAGTTTATATGTAAATTGTGCTATATGGCTGATGGTTGTCCGAAATAACATAAATAAATATCCTCGAAGTCGTTTTTTTTAATAAAAAAATACTGAAAAATGAAATGAATGAAAAATAAAAATCTCCACTGCCCTGCTTACATAGGTATACAAACCGGTACATTCCGGCCAACACGCCTCAGGGGGCAAATTCTCGTGAATCGTGATTTTGTGTGATACCTCATCTTATCTCACTTTTCAGTATCTATTTCGAACACAGTATCTATTTCACATCACTCCATAAGTCTATATCAATAACATAGCCGCTCTTCGCCAGTCACGATCGGTTTTCAATAGACATTTTGACAGCTTTTGTAATGTAGTATATCGATTTTGTGCGTTTATCACTTGAATCGCGAAGCACGAGAATGGGACCCCAGAAGCCTACACTAATCAAGCGACTTTCATTTCCCCCGCTGTGCAAGCTACGGCCGCCGTAAGGCTAATAAATGGGCGTGATGAAGACGGCGTCGTTCATCCTGTGAGCAATGCCCGCTGCTCTGACGCCATAATCCCCCATAATGCCCCAGAGGGCGCCGCAGCTTTAAATTTTTCTTCATTATCTCGGCCGCGGTGAATTTCGACGCATAATTAAAATGAAACATTGCAATAAGAAGTTTTATGATCTGACTGTTCTTAATTCGTTTCCCTTGTAACGCCTTGTTTACAACCTCGCCTCCCTTGTCATGGCTTGTAAAGCAACATTGTGGAGAGCTGTAAAGTGGGCAATGAAATTATTTGATTAATCAAGTGTCAGCTTCATCGGTTCGTGTTAGTTAGGAATGAGAATCAACAGAGGTTTTATATTCCTAATTAAGACTCGTATAGACGAGTCTTAATTAGGATATATTAATTTATATTAGGATATATTAATTTGGATCATAGGATCCAATTTATTTCCATAAAATAGGTTATAGTGAGCCAGCCTAAAAACATAGACATTATTATACATACTTAGATATTTTTCTAAGCTTTTTAAGGGGAACAGTTCCGCCATATGAAGCTTGCGTATTATTAACCGTTTACGCAGCGCACGCAAGGGAAGTACTCAAAAGCTTTTTCCCGTTTATGAAACACTTTTCAATGATGCTCCGCTGCTGTGCGCTGCGGTCGAAGCGTGATGTTTTATAGCCTATATAGCCTTCCTCGATCCGACAAGAGTCGGATCGAGTTTTTCAATTCAAACCTGTACTTCCTGAGATTAGCGCGTCCAACCAAACAAACTCTACAGCTTTATAGTATTCAGCATTGTGTCCACTGTGACAACAGAAAACGCTGTTATTCTCCTTTTATCTTCGCGAATGGCTTCGAAAAATTTCCAAATGTTGAACGGTTCACGCTCTACCCTAACTTGGATAGCCGCGGGTGAAATCCACTAGTTATTATCATATTACTGGCCCATCGGCCGCTATCGCCACCCCGCCGCGACTCGCCGCCAACCGCCCTTAATCCTAGGGATATGTTCATCTGCGGGTGATTGCATCGAGATTTTAGATCTACTAGCTCTCAAACTCAAAATCTACTTTATTCAGTGCGACCGCATGGACGTTGTTGATGCGCCATAACATAAATTACAAAATAAAACAACACAAATTAATAGAATAAAGCGCATAATTGAAACTGTTCAGATATATACATATATATAATCTTAGAAGGAATGCAGGGTCTACAGCACAAGTTTTTATAACTTATTGTAGGTCTTGCTAGCTAAATTATAACTATATAACAAGCCATTGTCTTGTCTTAAGCTTATCATGTACATGTCTGTAAATTTATTTGTGTCATTGAATAAAAAAAAATACTGTAAATTGTTCTAAATTGTTTACATCAGATGGCACACGACAGATAACACGCACCAGTTGAAACATCTACTAACAAGAAACAACACAAACCCTGCTTGCTCTCGGGCTAGGTGGTGCTGTGTGCCATGTCTCACTACTAGTAGTAGGTTCACATACAAAGAACACCGTGACCTTAGACAACTCACAACGTCTTGCGTCTCAGCCGGCTGTTAAGCCAGTGCGACAGAGGTCGTAACAAAAAATGACTTCATCATCTGTTGGGTCATCTATTACCCGCGACTTCAACAATATCGTTTGCCCGCCTTACTACCGGACGACCGATATTTCTATAACCCTGGCTCGATCATCGTTCAGTTATGGGTATAAAATAAAAATAAATTTTCTGTAAATATTTCAAGCGTCTACTTGTTGGCGTTATTAATATCGAGCAAAAAACGGCAAAATAATCACGTTTGTTGAATGGGCCTTCAATATTTATTTTATTCAGAAATACACCATCTGTAACAATTTGAAATCTCTAGCTTTCACGGTTCATGAGATACAGCCTGGTGACAGACAGACACACAGACAGACGGACAGCGGAGTCTTAATATTATAGGGTCCCGTTTTTACCCTTTGGGTACGGAACCCTTAAAATTATATAGATACGCAATTATTAAAATATGGGAATATCGGGTATTTATCGCGTAATTACCTTTATTTAGATACGCAATATATATTAGCAACATTTGACATTTCAGAGACCTCACGCTACACTTGGCGCCTCTAGCTATGATTCACACGCAAAAGTCTTAATTGCTTTGAAATGTTATATTCCAAAACAAAAGTAACTATTTTATAGCTTAAAGTACGAAAATAGGTAATGCACGATTTTTTTCCTTTGCCTATTTCGTCCTTTTGCTGAGCATCCCGCAATTCCATTCAGTCATTATCGGCGCGACGCAGGAAATATTATATAAAATAATACATTTAGATTTTAGTCTGTATCTTCTTTTGTGTTTCTGATCTTATTTTGTGTTTCTAGAATTCAAATTACCTTGACTTTCTTAAAGACTGCCGGTATGCAGGCGTCGTGTTTGCGATAGCTCGGAATCAATGTTGCTTGAAACACGATAAAGTATTCAGTGAATTCAGATGCAGGCTTCCCTGTTTTGGCGCATATTTTTCTACTCTGCATTCCGTTCGCCGTTAGCTGGCAACATTACACGTTGCATACAAATAGTTATGCAAATAAAAGCTATTTAGATTATAATACTGGGAGCTTTGCATTTTACGACGCTAATACCCGGCGCGATTATACGGAATCAGGTAGAACCAACAGCGGAGAAGATGTTTGATCCGACTATAATGTCCTTTAATATAGGTGTACCTAATGTAAATTATAACGATGATAAATGTCTGAATAAAAGGGCCTCTTACCGCTACTTTAGCCCGGTAATACCGAGAACGGCCTAGGAATGTAAATCGGAGACTTTGAATAAATTAGAGAAATAACATTAAGCCGGGACTTCTAAATTTGTGAGTGGGCTTTCAGAATACCGACCCGACTTACAACCCGAAGGTCCCAGTTTCGGATCCTGTTCACGCACCTATGGGTTTTATTTCTAGAAAAATGTATATGCGATTTATAGCACTCTAACTGTTAAGGAAAACATCGTGAGGAAATCCGCGGCCTAGTTGGCTCTAGACGTATTGACGTGTTCTGTTCACTCCTCTGGAGACGGCTGACTTAGCTGAAAGGATGGAGTACGTGCTGGGCGAGCCTACTCCATCTAATCTTGTCCCAGGTACTACAGCGGCCCGGTAACATGAACTCAAAGTTGTTGACGCTGTTTCTCTTCCAGCTGCAGGACGTCCACTGCTGGACAAGGCCTCTGTCATTGATCACTAAGCACTGATCATGAGGGGTTGTTGCCATTACAGATTGTTAATACAAGGATATCCGATGCTACCCATCTTCCGGAGATATCCCTTGGCAGATTTATACTGCATCAACGGGCAAGAGAGGCGGGGCAACAATCTACAACCTATATAAGCCTTATAATAATACCATCACGGCCGTGGGGTGCGGTTATATTTGTTATAATTCGTATAAAAGCCATTCTACAACACACATCTGCTGAAAATTAAATAATGCATTAATCTACGAGAATCGCCCACAACCTGTCCCCACAGCCGGCATTTCACACGTGTATTGCTGACATTTTCAGTTCGTTAACGCAAACTACAGCTTAAACCAACAGATAAATACAGCCTATCTGACGTCCCCGCTGACGCGCCATCGCTCAGCGTCAGAACGCCCGGCCGCCGAAACAAATCGCGCCACGGCCATAATGACTGCGCTCGAATCCACCAAACAAATAAAGGCATCTCCTTCGCCCATACATCGCAGGACCTGATTAATCTGGCCGCTGTGAGAGAGCTGATTGGATTAGACCCAGAATGGGCCCTCAATGGCTGAGGGTCCTTCGATAAAATGCAAAAATGGCTGGCAATCGAGAGAATTGGGCGCGATGTGATCTGCGGCGTAGGAATGAACGAGAATCCGTTTAGATAATCGATAGTGTGTACTAAGACTGGCATCGCATAATCGGTCGGGTTGTGGGTTGGTCGCGTTTTCCGAATAATTTCCAACTGGCCGATCCTGTGATCTGGCAAAGCCTGGCTGCCAAATAAGTGGTGATAAATTACTATTAAACCTCTTTACCGGCAGTAAAATGTTCTCCCTTCTCTTTTGCCCATGTATGCATTAAGAATCTGCTACGTAATACCTCCGGATGATGGGCAGCAGCGTTTTTCCTTATATCATCATCCCGTACTACGCTCGCCAACCCGCCTGCCAAGCGTGATGAGTATGGCAATATGTCTAGCAGTGGACGACCTACGGCTGAGATGATGATGATGAAATATAAATATATACCTATCATTTTGCAATTACTTTAGCTCAAAAAGTACTTATTGCGCTAATCCAAAAGTTAAATCATCTAAAGCCGAAAATCAGAAATTCTGTTAACTCATACTCGCTTTTACAAATCCATGTAATAATATAGTTTGCGCACATCACTAGCAGCGCACTACAGAGCAAAGTTCAATAACTAAATCAATCGGGTGCGAGCGCGGCGCATCTCTCCCGGCACACCCTGTAGCTCTACCAGTTGCTTAACTTCAACCGTGAGATTTTATAGACAATATCAAAACTACTCCACCTTTTAACCGACTTCAAAAAGGAGGAGATTCTCAATTCGGTATGGTGGAGGGGTCGAACTCGCAACCGCCTGTGTCTTTCTCGGCTATTATAAATCTATATATATACTAATACTATAACGAGGAAAGGTTTGTATTTGGTATGTTAGTAACGAATAAATTCAAAAACAACTAGACCGATTTTCAAAACTTGTTCACCCTTAGGATGCCACATTATCTCTGAGTAACATTAGGCTATATTTTATTCCTGTATTCGCACGGAAACAGGAACTACGCGGGTTAAATCGCGGAGTGCGCCTACAAATAAATAATGCTGGACACAACATACAACACCATCTAGTCCCAAACTAAGCAAAGCTTCATCATCATCATTTCAGCTGTAAAACGTCCACTACTGAACACAGGCCTCCTTCGTGGATATCCATGAGGGATAGTTGCCATACTCACCACGCTTGGCAGGCGGGTTGGCGAGCGCAGTATGGGATGTTGATACACGGAAAGACGCTGCTGCCCATCTACCGGAGGTATCCCTTAGTAGGCTCTTACTGTATCCACGGGCATGAGAGGAGGGGTAACATTCTACTACCGGCACCCCACGGCATAGCACGGCTGCAAACGGCAAGCAAAGCTTGTACTATGGAAACCAGATCATTAATAGAATACTTAATTATTATTTTTTTTGTAAATACATAAATTATATTCAAAAATTATTTGAAACTGTACAAATATGGTCAGCTTGTAAATCCGAGATGATGAGTGAAACAACGTTGAGTATCACTTCAGAAATTGCATGGACTTTTATTCGTGATATTATGTGATTTTATGGAATTTAGGACTTCCCAGACTGTGTTGTGAACGTTTGGGAATGCCGCGGTATGCAATCTTCTTGGCGATGTAATTATCAACAAGTAATTAAACCACTGTTTTGATATAGGAACTGTTAGGAACTGAACTGTTTCTGTGTGTTGTAGGGTTGCAACGCACGTTATGCAAAAAAGTATAAAATCGTTAACTTTTAAAGTGAGCACAAGCTTACTTACATATTATATAATATAATATGTTTAATTTTTATAACTGATTGTCTGTATTCTTTGGTTTAATTTGAAAGCTTATTGTATAAATTATTTATATAGGGTAAGCACAAGCTTACCGGAAATAATCGGCCGACCAATAGTTTGGATTGAAAAAAAAAACATTAAACACAAATTAAAAAAACACATTTTAATTGAATAAAGCACGTAATTGAATTCTTCCGCTTTAGATAACTTTTTCAAGTGAGGGAAAGAAGAACCCGCAATATCCTGCGCGGTATTAGACCATCTATGACACAGAGGTCGTCAATTATTCCTAGTACGAGTATGAGAAGTTGTTTTACTGAATACTTCGTGCACTGCTGTAGATGGCGCGTCACACCGACCTTATTGGAATAAATCCCAGTTCTGATCCATGTTCTATTAAAATACTGGATAAATATTTCACATTTTACGCGCAAACTGGAATACATATTGAAGCTTTGTGCAATTTAGCGAAGAACGGCTCGCACGCATATTGATTCACATTAGCTTGTTAGCTCTGCGGCGCTAGTTATGCGCAGCGCTAAGCACAATGGCGGATGGCGATGAAAAATGTATTCATGTCTGCAATAGATTGCTGTACACGTCCACTGCTTGGTACAGGCCTCACGGGTCTCCAAAACCATGTAAGGGCGGGTTGTTGCCATACTCGCCACGCTTGGCAGGCGAGCTGGCGCAATACGGGATGATACACAGTAAGAGACTGCTGTTCATCTTCCGGAGGTATCCCTTGGCAGATTCTTACTGCATCCACGGGCGAGGAGAGATAACATTCCACTGCTGGCACCCCACGGCAGCATTATGTATTTTACTTAATTATTGTCACTGATTACAAGATTTTGTTGTAAGAAGTGCTATAACTACTTAGAAGATATCTTAAAATAAAATAAATAAATTAAGCCAGGTGCGTGTCGGGCCACGCGCTATGTTGTGTTCCGTAGTTAACCGTAGACCTGTTTGCTAGATGTAGGTGTATGTTTTTTTACGTTTACTAATATTAACAGGAGTGAATTGAGTTTTCGTATAAAGTATTCCGGTATGTTTGGGAAACCGTATCACTTATTTGAGCGAAGGTGAAGGTGCCAACTCGCGCATTCCAGCGAGTTTCAAATCCGCGAGATGACGAATAAGTCAGGGTTTCTTGTTTTACTACGATTTGACAGCCACTGGGTAAACGCGTTCGTTAGTTTAGGAGGAGACGCGTGACCGGAGCCTGCGGCCGATGGAACCCTCGACCCGCAGATTACAGCCGTCTCCAGATAATGGACGTCGCGGACGTCACCGGGTTCACCGGGTTCACCATACCCGCCGAGAAAGTCGAACGAATCGACGGGAATTAATTCATCATCATTTCAGCCGCAGGACGTCCACTGCTGGACATAGGCCTCCCTCATGGATTTCCAGTTATTGCGGTTGGAAGCGATCTGCATCCACCGTCGACCTGCGGTCTTCACCAGGTCATCATCTCATCTTGTTGGTGTATGTCCTACGCTGCGCTTGCCGGTCCGTGGCCTCCACTCGAGAACTTTGCGGCCCCATCCTGGCAGTAGAATTTTGCCTCTCTTACCTTCCGTGAATGCAGTAAGAATCTGCCAAGGAATACCTCCGGAAGATGAGCAGCTGCGTCTTTCGGTCGAGTCTCATCGTGTACTGCGCTCGCCAACCCGCCTGCCAAGCGTGGTGAGTATGGCAACAACCCCTCATGATCAGTGCTGGCTTGTCGATTCATGAAAGAGGCCTATATCTAGTAGTAAAGGTCTTACTGCTGAGATGATGATGATGATACCTGAGGAAAAGACAGTAAATAGAAAATTACTTACTGGAGTTCTTAATTATAATAAACCAGCTGACCCGGCGAACTTCGTATCGCACCTATGACTACAACCACCACTTACAACTTACCCTACAACTGCCCTACAACTACCCTTTTTTATAATATTTTTTCCATACAAACTTTCATCCCCTATTTTAATCCCTTCTGATTTAATTTACGCAACGAATACTACCTATGTTCGTTTCTATGGCCTAATTTACTCCTATACTAAAATTAATCCAAATCAGTTTAGCGGTTTTGACGTAAAAAGGGAACATACATACATACATTCTTACTTTCACTTTTATTTATTAGTAGGATAGGATATCAAAAACACGAGAATTTATCTATATCGATTTTGAAATGTCCATTTTTGAATGCAGACATTCTCGCTATTTGAGACTTGGCTTAGAGCAGGGAAGGAGGGGCTGGCCCCTACCGTGCAGGGCAAAAAACCTAATCCTAGGTTTTTTTTTAAAGCAAGGAATACCAGTACGTAAATGGTCTCACCCCGTGGATCCACTACACAAAGCAGTAGAGCAAATGTGGCCTACCATGTCTGTCAACAGAAGGAAACTTGCCATGGGAACATCTTGCAGACCACCCTGGTTGTATACTGATGTATTGCTGGACGCTCTCACTGACTCAATTAACTCGCTGCCTTGTTGTGACAACCTGATTACTTGGTGACTTTAATATTAATCTTCTTAATGCAAATGAAATAAAAACTATAAAATTATCTTTTACTGAGACCTCACCAACATTAATCGATGTGATATGCTTTGATTATCCCACTAATATGATGGGATGAGACGTGGTCCTTTACTATTGGCCTTATGAATAATCTCAGAGTCGCTCAACGAGCTATGGAGGGGGCTATGCTCGGGGTTTCTCTACGGGATCGAATCAGAAATGAGGAGATACGTAGAAGAACTCGAGTCACCGACATACTGATGGGGCCGAAAAGTTCTCGAGTGGAGGCCACGGACCGGCAAGCGCAGCGTAGGACGCCCACCTACAAGATGGGCTGATGACCTGGTGAAGACCGCAGGTCGACGGTGGATGCAGATCGCTTCCAACCGCAATAACTGGAAATCCATGAGGGAGGCCTATGTTCAGCAGTGGACGTCCTACGGCTGAAATGATAAATGATGATACCACTAATATTTTAAAGCCGAAAGTTTGTTTGGAGGTTTGTTAACTCTTCACGCTAAAACTAGGCTACGGATTGAGCTGAAACTTTGCACATATTGATGTTGACCAGGATTAACACATAGGCTACCTTTTCTCTTTGCTATTCGGGCACAACGCTTGCGAAGCGGCGGGCAGAAGCTAGTAGGTTAATAATTGTAGGTTCTTAATATTCATTATCTTTGAAGTACCCTGAGCTGGAGTGGTGACTGATCTCACTCAAGATCTTTTAATGCATTTGACCTATGAGTAGTAAATAAATAATTTCTGAATATTTTTTTTAGTTCTACTATTACGTCAAACGATTCTCCCGTAGCGTAATGTGAAAGCGCTTTATCCCGACCCCGCCGGCCCGAGCGGGCGCCGGGACCGCGCCCGTGGTCACGGCTAACAACATTATTTACCAGCGTTTCTTTCTAGATTTCCTCCATTTTATTCTTTGAGATAGATAATCATTTCAGCCGTTAAACGTCCACTACTGAACTAAGGCCTCCCTCATGGATCTCCATGAGTGGTAGTTGCCATACTCACCACGCTTGGCAGGCGGGTTGGTGAGCGCAGTACGGGATGTTGATATACGGTAAGACGCTGCTGCCCATCTTCCGGAGGTGTCACTTAGCAGGCTCTTACTGCATCCACGGGTAGGAGAGGAGGGGTAACATTCTACTGCCGGCACCCCACGGCAGACGCGACGACACGACGAGATAGATAATAATGTTTTCAAATAGTTTTCGTTTTTGGTTTCTTTGTGCAATCAGTTTTTGCGATCGTACTACTATACTCAAGTGGTAAGTTTGTTCAGACCAAAATGTTTGATAGCTTTAGAAAATATCGCATTCATTTTAGAAATTATCCAGATTTACACTTAACTTACTTTTAATCCGGAAGCAGCGCGTCTAAAGCACCGTGCGGGTGGTAGTTCAAGTTAATAATAGACTTAAGTTAAGAATTGACGAGCTCTGTGGCGCAAGGTCCGCCTGCGATGCAAGGGGTTGCGGGTTCGATTCCCGCCTCGGGATAAATGTCTGTACGATCTGCAGATATTTGTTCGGGGTGTTCTGGGTGTTTTTCTGTATATAATAAAAATATCTATCTACGTAGTATAATGTATTAAGTATATCAGTCATTAAGCATGCAGGCAATCAGGCAGTAAGAGCCTGCTAAGGGATACCTCCAGAAGATGGGCAGCAGCGTCTTTCCGTGTAACAACATCCCGTACTGCGCTCGCCAACCCGCCTGCCAAGCGTGGTGAGTATGGCAACATAGGGATCCATGAGGGGAGGCCTGTCTTCAGTAGTGGACGTTTTACGGAAACTCAACTCAGAAACGGAACTCACTGAAATAATGAACTATCATAAACTTGAAAAAAAATGCTCTAGAAACACAGCCAGCGATTTAGGCGTCGGGGTTTAAGGAAATAATGTTTATACTAAAGAAAATGTGCAGAAATAATGAAAAATACACAAAATAATTCGTACATAGAAAAGTCACACCGCGTGCCTGGTGGGGTATGTGAGGCCCGCGCAAGCTTTACGTCCTACTTCTACAAGAGCAAGTTCTAAGCTGATAAACCTAGCTGAGCGTGACGAGAAGTTCAACATGGCCAGCTACAGAGAGCTGTGAATCAAGAAATTCAAAATTGAATAAAATACAACGGTTTTTCTGTAGGGGGGGTCTGACAGACCCTACCAGGCGTGCCGAGGGTTAATGACTGTAACGTCTGAGTAAGGTTTCTGTTGGTCTCGTTCCCTCGCGTGCACCTGAAGAGAACAAATTCAATTATGCGCCGTATTCAATTAATCTGTGTTGTTTTATTTTTAAAATGGATGAGGTTCCCAAGTTATCTGTATTTTTTATCTTTGTTACCTCAGAACGCCTTTGTTTAAAAACCGATTTGGAATATTCTTTTTGAGTTTGAATAGATACACTATTAATTAATTATGTCCTTTCTGATCAAAGGATCTATGAATCAAGGTAACTCCTCAAATTTTGCAAGTAGACATAAGTCTACATAATAATATAGCGATTTTGGCATATTTATCCAAAGGTCAAACGTTTGATTTTTTTTAATTATTTCCGGACTTAGTCGCCAAGCGACTACAGCGCACATTTGCATTCAGAAAGTATAATTTGGTGAAGTGGAAATTATGAGATAGGCCACAGAAGTTTATCGAAACCTTTCAATATTACAAAGTTCACGGATGATGAAATCTCTGTGCAATCTGAACGGGGAACTTGATTGATATTTTCTATGCTTTGAGGTTGGACTACCTGATTGTATTTTGGTTTGAAAAAACCTCAGACAAATCCTGGTCGCGTTCTTGAGAAACATGTTTCGTCCTCAATCTTTCTGTTTAAATGTTTGGGTTCGATTCCAGGCGTGCACTTATGGAATCTTTTTCTCTAAAATGTATGTGCTAAAGGCTCGAGCAGATCGGATACGTATGCGTAGACGTGCACGTACCACAGAGTTGTAATGTATGGAACTGACATATGACGCGCACGTCTACGTTACGCAAGCGGTGTGCCCTGTCTCATACAGTTCCATACATTACAACTCAGTGGTACGTGCATGTCTACGCTTACGTCTACGCATACGCATCCGGTCTGCTCTAGCCTTGATACGTGCTTTAGCGGTGAACGAAAACATCGTGAGCATAGTCCGCTTCCGACGTTCTTGTACATGTTCTTTCCTCTGAATACAGGATATATAACAATATATTGTGTATTAAGCCGAAAGGGGGTGATTCTGACCAGAATCACCCTCTATTGTCTGGGGTGGTCACCCCAAGAACAACTTTTTACTTTTAATTCTTTTTCTTTTTAGTTATCGCTAATACACTTATAAAATGGTCCTCTAGGAGCCTAATAAGTGTAATTCGCACTCTTCCTCAGCAAGCCCTTTTATTTTATATCCATATTGTAAGAGTGCATTAAAAAAACAAGCTGACAATGCATTGTCACAAACAAAACGTGTGTACAAAATTTCAGCTCAATTGGTTGAAGATATATGCTTCAAAATTGAGTTGCAAGATTCCACCCGAACAAACATTTATTTTATTTATTTATCTACATATATATTTATGTGTGTATATACATTTAACATAGTTATATATACACACATAAATACATACATACAGGGCAAGTTAAATTAAAGCTTGTTAAAATATCTAAAGCCACACAGTGATCATCTTTTCATCACCCCAAGTAGCAAAATTATAAATATTTTTTATAAGCTATTTTTGTTTTAAAGTGTAAACCTACACTAAGGTATCATTTATAGAAATGAAAAATGCAATCAACAGTCGAAGTCAAAATTTTTATTGCATTTATCATTTCTATAAATATTATTTAGTTAAATACGATTTTTTCCTGATTTTTTTTCTCTGAAAAACTAGTTATTTTTATGTGCTCAAGCCCCCCTCTTTCAGGCTAGTACACATATTATACACCCTGTATATTCGACTAAACTAAGTGGATGGTACAAGCGTGCTGGGCAAGCTTGACCCATCTAACTATGTTCTATAGCGTTTAGCGTGTAT
The DNA here is from genome assembly GCA_963082625.1 of Pasiphila rectangulata. NCBI lineage: Eukaryota > Metazoa > Arthropoda > Insecta > Lepidoptera > Geometridae > Pasiphila > Pasiphila rectangulata. The sequence continues at coordinate 466,287 of OY720246.1, read as the reverse complement.
ACCAGTTGCAGCCGTGGGGTACCGGCAGTAGAATGTTACCCCTCCTCTCATGCCCGTGGATGCAGTAAGAGCCTGCTAAGGGATACCTCCGGAAGATGGGCAGCAGCGTCTTTCCGTGAATCAACATTCCGTACTGCGCTCGCCAACCCGCCTGCCAAGCGTGGTGAGTATGGCAACTACCCCTCATGGAGATTCATGAAGCAGGCCTGTGTTCTGTAGTGGACGTTTTGCGGCTGAAATGATGATGAATGATGTCTTATACGTTGTTGGAGCAGATTCATGTAGCAAGTGTCCAGCAGGGTGATTGCGTATCTCGCTACAGGTTTGCAACAAGCGTATATCTTGCGATCAACGCTGCAACAGGCGTAAATCTCGCGATCAAGGTTCAATGGTAAATTTTGTAGTATATAAAAACACCACGCTTGGCAGGCGGATTCGCGAGCGCAGTACGGGATGTTGATACACGGAAAGACGCTGCTGCCCATCTTCTTGTATCCCTTGGCAGATTCTTACTATGTAGTCTCTTGCCCGTGGATGTCCACGGGCAAGAGAGGAGAGGCAACATTCTACTGCCAGCGCCCCAAGGCTATAAAGTTACTTTTAAAATACAGGATTTTAATCAACTCGCGGAAGTTGAACATGTACCAGGCATGCCGAGGGCTAACCTCGGCATGCCTGGTGGGTCTGTGGGACCCGGATTTTTAAATATATTTTCAGATACAAACTGCTAGCTTTTAGAAGAATGTATTATTTAATATTGAAATTTAATTCATTTACAAGAGGTTTATATATAACGAGAGATTTAAACAAAATGTTATTGTCAAACAAATAAAAAAAACACTTATAATTAATTTTTTATACGTTTTCTACGTAAAATTTGACATCTCATGTTTAAAAACATGCATAGTCAACTTAATAAGAAAGATAACTCGATGAAACTTTGGCAAATTTTAGGCACATATACATGGAAATATACATAAAATTCTTAGTCCTTTTAACTTCCAACGTTATTTTTAAGATCTTTGTTTAGATAGCACAATTTATACCGGAAAATTACATGACCGAACCAAATATGGCTTCTACATGACTCAAATATGCATTGAGGTTTGCCATCTTCTTGGTCAGACAAACGTGACATCACCGCTTTATAACAGGACCTAATTTTTTGATCGAACGAGCAAAGCAAGTCATGATTTCAGTGACCTAACATATCAGGTTCAGCGCTGCATGTTTGTTTTAGCATGACTTTCGAACGTTAAACCCAATCTGCGTGGGATTTGTTGATTTGTTGTTGTGTGATGTTGCTATGAAAGACAGAAAATGGGGCAAAAAGAAACTAAAATGAGGATGTGAGTTTATTTTTGGCCCATAAACTGTTCGACATTTGGCGGGTGAACACGTCTAGGAAGGGTTCAGGTTGTACGTTAGAGATCAAATGTTTATGAGGTCCTAATTCTTTTGAATTTCAGTTTTTTTGGCAGTTGAATGTTGCCTCTCCTCTCATACCTGTGGATGCAGTAAAAGTCTGCTAAGGGATACCTCCGGAACATGGGCAGCAGCATATTTCCGTGTAACAACATCCCGTACTGCGCTCGCCAACCCGCCTGCCAAGCGTGGTGAGTATGGCAACATAGGGATCCATGAGGGGAGGCCTGTCTTCAGTAGTGGACGTTTTACGGAAACTCAACTCAGAAACGGAACTCACTGAAATAATGAACTATCATAAACTTGAAAAAAAAATGCTCTAGAAACACAGCCAGCGATTTAGGCGTCGGGGTTTAAGGAAATAATGTTTATACTAAAGAAAATGTGCACAAAATAATGAAAAATACACAAAATAATTCGTACATAGAAAAGTCACACCGCGTGCCTGGTGGGATATGTGAGGCCCGCGCGAGCTTTACGTCCTACTTTTACAAGAGCAAGTTCTAAGCTGATAAACCTAGCTGAGCGTGACGAGAAGTTCAACATGGCCAGCTACTGAGAGCTGTGAATCAAGAAATTCAAAAGTGAATAAAATACAACGGTTTTTCTGTAGGGGGGGTCTGACAGACCCTACGAGGCGTGCCGAGGGTTAATGACTGTAACGTCTGAGTAAGGTTTCTGTTGGTCTCGTTCCCTCGCGTGCACCTGAAGAGAACAAATTCAATTATGCGCCGTATTCAATTAATCTGTGTTGTTTTATTTTTAAAATGGATGAGGTTCCCAAGTTATCTGTATTTTTTATCTTTGTTACCTCAGAACGCCTTTGTTTAAAAACCGATTTGGAATATTCTTTTTGAGTTTGAATAGATACACTATTAATTAATTATGTCCTTTCTGATCAAAGGATCTATGAATCAAGGTAACTCCTCAAATTTTGCAAGTAGACATAAGTCTACATAATAATATAGCGATTTTGGCATATTTATCCAAAGGTCAAACGTTTGATTTTTTTTAATTATTTCCGGACTTAGTCGCCAAGCGACTACAGCGCACATTTGCATTCAGAAAGTATAATTTGGTGAAGTGGAAATTATGAGATAGGCCACAGAAGTTTATCGAAACCTTTCAATATTACAAAGTTCACGGATGACGAAATCTCTGTGCAATCTGAACGGGGAACTTGATTGATATTTTCTATGCTTTGAGGTTGGACTACCTGATTGTATTTTGGTTTTAAAAAACCTCAGACAAATCCTGGTCGCGTTCATGAGAAACATGTTTCGTCCTCAATCTTTCTGTTCAAATGTTTGGGTTCGATTCCAGGCGTGCACTTATGGAATCTTTTTCTCTAAAATGGATACGTATGCGTAGACGTGCACGTACCACTGAGTTGTAATGTATGGAACTGACATATGACGCGCACGTCTACGTTACGCAAGCGGTGTGCCCTGTCTCATACAGTTCCATACATTACAACTCAGTGGTACGTGCATGTCTACGCTTACGTCTACGCATACGCATCCGGTCTGCTCGAGCCTTGATACGTGCTTTAGGGGTGAACGAAAACATCGTGAGCATAGTCCGCTTCCGACGTTCTTGTACATGTTCTTTCCTCTGAATACAGGATATATAACAATATATTGTGTATTAAGCCGAAAAGGGGTGATTCTGACCAGAATCACCCTCTATTGTCTGGGGTGGTCACCCCAAGAACAACTTTTTACTTTTAATTCTTTTTCTTTTTAGTTATCGCTAATACACTTATGAAATGGTCCTCTAGGAGCCTAATAAGTGTAATTCGCACTCTTCCTCAGCAAGCCCTTTTATTTTATATCCATATTGTAAGAGTGCATTAAAAAAACAAGCTGACAATGCATTGTCACAAACAAAACGTGTGTACAAAATTTCAGCTCAATTGGTTGAAGATATGTGCTTCAAAATTGAGTTGCAAGATTCCACCCGAACAAACATTTATTTTATTTATTTATTTATTTATCTACATATATACATACAGGGCAAGTTAAATTAAAGCTTGTTAAAATATCTAAAGCCACACAGAGATCATCTTTTCATCACCCCAAGTAGCAAAATTATAAATATTTTTTATAAGCTATTTTTGTTTTAAAGTGTAAACCTACACTAAGGTATCATTTATAGAAACGAAAAATGCAATCAACAGTCGAAGTCAAAATTTTGATTGCATTTATCATTTCTATAAATATTATTTAGTTAAATACGATTTTTTCTTGATTTTTTTTCTCTGAAAAACTAGTTATTTTTATGTGCTGAAGCCCCCCCCCCTCTTTCAGGTTAGTACACATACTATACACCCTGTATATCCGACTAAACTAAGTGGATGGTACAAGCGTGCTGGGCAAGCTTGACCCATCTATGTTCTGCCGCTCGTTTGGTTTTGGTCAGTTTACTTACCAAGATTTTTTAGCCGTCGTTTGGTTTTGGTAAGTAAACTGACCAGTGAGTCATCGGTGAGTCATCGTTCCACGAAAACAATTGTCATTTTTAAACTATGGTGTTTATCAACTTCTTCTTTGTTTTGTAGCCTTCTCAATGAAGTTGACAATGACAATAACAAATAAAATTTACGTAGCCCAAGAAAAAATAATTTTATTCGATTAAATTAAAATTAAAAAAAAAATTACGCAAAAAAAGTGCATAAAAAATGCACTTTATAATTACGATCAAAAAATATTTTGTTCTAAGACACCTAAATGTTATGTTATATATAGTGAGGTTATACCACATACTATGTATATACCGCAAAACATGTAGATATATGATAATACATTTTGAATTACAAACAAAAGTATTTTTTATATAAAATTAAATCAATAATTAATAGAAAATAATTTTTACGCTATATATCCCGAACACAGACTAAATTATGAATGATTGTACTGACAAGCTTCATTCAATCCCTTTCCATAGAGCGTAAATACCACGATACGCTCCATTGTAAAAACCGAGCCAGTATCCACTTAGCGCCGACGCGGAGCGCCCGCCGTTTTTCGCGCCAAAATGCAAACCAAATGAGGGTCGAAAAATTATTTTCGCGAAACCAATTTAGCGGATAGCGTATAGCGTGCGTACCAGTTGCTGACGCTGTAAAATTTCATAAAAATGAATCATGTCAGCCCTATCCACGTCCACTGCTGGACATAGGCCTTCCTCATTGATCTCCAAGTACTGATCATGAGGGGTTGTTGCCATACTCACCACGCTTGGCAGGCGGGTTGGCGAGCGCATTACGGGAAGTTGAGATATGGAAAGCTGCTCATCTTCCAGAGGTATCCATTGGCAGGTTCTGACTGCATCCACAGGCAAGAGATGAGGGGCAACTCTACTGCCGGCACCCCACGGCCGGTAAAATGAATGTGATAGGCCAAAATAATTGTTTTTATACCTAACCTTGTAAATAGTATTGGTTTCATTTTAAACTTAATTGCATTTCTTCTCTATGTTCGGCTCCGTCCGGTCAGCGCGTAACTAACAGAAGTTAGCTCAGTCGAGTGCTCGCTGCACGTGAGCTCACCAACGATTTAAATCGTTAGATGCGCCCGACTGGATCTTTAGACTGGATCTACTGAGAATGCTCCGCTCTGACACCAAAAACTGTGGCATTGCCTTTATGTGTGTTAACAATAATGCCGACGCACGCACACTGGTTTTGCCGATAAACCAAACTCTTATTATTAGCATTTATTGTGCAATCATAGTTGCACGAATCGCTCTTTTCTTGACATGCATTCTATCTATACTTTAAAATAAGCTGTATGTTATTAGCATGTTTTTATTTTTATAATATTTTTAATATAACCGATATTTCTTTATATTTTGACTTGTATTCTATTTTTTATTTAATTTTTCTTATATTGACGTGATTATTTTATCGTTATGCCAAATATGAATTTATTGTAAACATTATAAAATTGCACGCCTAGATAGGCAAAATACATTCGACCTAAAACTTTAAATTAACATCCTACTGTTACATGTATTTAAGCAATCATTGATGAACTTTTAACTTTGAATTACTCTATATATTTGAAAACTCAATTGTTCACCCCTACTTCCAACCCCCATATCTCATGAATGGCTCGATCGATTTTTATATAACATCCCCTATTTCACCCCCTATATCTTATAAATGCCTCGACTGATTTCTATTTAAGTTCCTTTTTGCACTATATAAACCTTTTCCTTGCATTTAATACCAAATTTGAGTATATGTGGAATCTCTGGGGCGCATTTTGTATATTGCGCGAACAGCCCTGCAGCACAAATACAGTGTGTATACGTTTAGCTCAAGCGCACCCCCACAATACTCTGCTATACTATCATCCCCTCTTTTACCATCTTGTAAAGGTCGTATTGGTATCTAACCTAGTTACATCAATTTTGGTTCCATTTTAAACCTAATTGCATTTCCTCTCGGCCCAAGTTGCCAGCCCGTAACTAGTGGGAGTCAGCTCGGCCGCGCGCAGACTGCACGTGTGCTCACTCGGCTACTTACTCGAGTTAATCGACACTTCGAGTTACTGTTTATTTGAACTTACGGCACTGAAACTTTACAGCGCACCATTAACTGTTAGTTTGTATCACTGTTTAATGTTAAATAGATAAGCTTTGTTGGGGCTTTGCACGTTGTTCACTGTTCAATTATGTATTAAACGAGTAGAATTAAACATAAAAGTTACAGTTAATAAATTTGACCATTATTTGTTTTTTTTTACGTTTACCAAAACATATTAATAGGTATTTATAGTATTTTTTTTAGTTCAAATTTACAAATGTTACCGGTACGTTTGGTAAACCGCATTACTTATTTGAGCGAAAAATTATCTGAAATTAAAAAGCTAGATTAACCGTTATTGTTTTCCTAGAAAGTTCACGGTTAAAACTACAATAACGGTATTTTTCAGATTTGTAAAGCAAGAAGTTTGATTTTACAGGCTTGAAAATAGCTTAAAACTCTAATATTACGCAAACGCAACCCTTAATCTAAAAATTGTCGTCACATCCCCTACATTGTTTTTAAATACCTATTCAACAATACCCGACACGATGAGAAAATCAAGAAAAAAAGTTCATCGTCACCTTACGAATATGGGAGGTACCGCAAATTAAGTTCATTATCTAACGCCTCGATTGCAAATAGCGTTTGTCTTGTCATGTACATGTGACCGGACCCGCGTCCTAACACCAACAGTTGCTGCATGCATGGCGCGATATAACGATTTCGTAGAAGCTAGCGGTTCTACGCTGTATTGCTCTGGGAACGGTCAACGGGTGCAGTTCTGTGACGTGATTCCGGTCAAAGGATGAATTTTCGCTTAAATCTCGTGTTTTGGCACTAGGATAGGATGGCTGTTTCGTCAGTATTAATCAGTAGTAATTGCCGAGAGCCGTGGGGTGCCGGCAGTAGAATGTTACCCCTCCTCTCATGCCCGTGGATGCAGTAAGAGCCTGCTAAGGGATACCTACGGAAGATGGGCAGCAGCGTCTTTCCGTGTATCAACATCCTGTACTGCGCTCGCCAACTCGCCTGCCAAGCGTGGTAAGTATGGCATCTACCCCTCATGGAGATCCATGAGGGAGGCCTGTTCAATAGTGGACTTTTTACGGCTGGAATGATGATTATGATGAATATTCGAGGGTGCCGTTAGTAGGATGTCTCCTCTCTTGACCGTAGATGCAGTAGAGCCGTGAACATTTTAAATTCACAATGTTAGAACCAATTTTCAAGTATCTCAAGTAAAAAATAATGTTTTATTTCCTATATTTTCACTCAAGGGAAGAAGTTGATTTACATATCTGCAATACGAGTATATCAAGTATGATTTTCTAACTTAACTTTCATTCCCTAATTTGCCACTCTGGCGGTGATTTTTGAGAAACGCTGAAACACGTGTTAATACTTTTGGTATTTATGCGAAATTTCGAGCAAAAACTAATCTGAAAATATTTCATCTCTTATATTTTCACTTAGGGGATGATTTTTGAGAAATTCTGAAACATAGTTTGATAAAATTTTAAATCCTAATAATTATGTTATCGGTTTTTTCCATACAAACTCTCATCCCCTATTATAACCCCTTCTGTTTTAACTTAAGCAACGAAAAGTAGCCTATGTCCGTCTCCAAGGTCTTATATATTTTATTCTATAATTCATCAAAATCGTTTTGACGTGAAAACGGAACATACACACATCCACACTTTCACTATAATATCTTTATTAGTAGGGATGAGAGCTAAATGAAATTGTTATGCAAATTTAGAAATGCAGTGCGCCGTCCGGCAGAGCTGTGATTACAATGGAGGACTCCCCGCACCTACAGGACTTATATACAGAATTAATGCAGTGCGCCGTCCGGCAGAGCTGTGATTACAATGGAGGATTCCCCGCACCTACAGGACTTATATACAGAATTAATGCAGTGCGCCGTCCGGCAGAGCTGTGATTACAATGGAGGATTCCCCGCACCTACAGGACTTATATACAGAATTAATGCAGTGCGCCGTCCGGCAGAGCTGTGATTACAATGGAGGATTCCCCGCACCTACAGGACTTATATACAGAATTAATGCAGTGCGCCGTCCGGCAGAGCTGTGATTACAATGGAGGATTCCCCGCACCTACAGGACTTATATACAGAATTAATGCAATGCGCCGTCCGGCAGAGCTGTGATTACAATGGAGGACTCGCCGGGTTTTCTTCTCACGCGGACGAAGTCCGCGTGGGGAAGCAGTTTCGGGCGTGAGCCCCTTACTGCGGATCTTTGTTCGCCCTTGGCTAAAGCCAAGGGGTCCTCGGGTCGGCTCGTATTGAGCCTGTTGCTTCAAGCCCGCGTTTGCGCGGGCGTGGTGAGGCTGGAGGTCCTCTTCAGGTCCCCCTTAGCGCAGCTGCAGCTGCGCGAGCGTCCCTATGCCGCTGAGGATCAGCGGGATCGGGCTCGTCCCCTGCCTGATCGCCGTAAGGACGTCGCGCAGGATCTGCAATGCTGCTTCCAACACCTCCAGGTGGGCCTGGTCGTGCTGGAGGGTCTTCTGTGTGGTGGTGGCTGCGGGGGGTGCGGGGCGCGGTAGGTCCGGTGTGGGTTGCGGAGTCGTCGTGTTGATGGTGGAGGCGGGAGTTGGCTGCTCCACTGCTGGTGTCGCGTTGCGGGGTGTGGGTGCGGTGCGGGGGGCTTCTGTGTCAGATCCAGAAGGTATGGTTGCCAGCCTTACCTTCTGCTTCCGGCGCCTAGGGAGGCGGTTGGACCGCTCTGTGGGGCCATTTGCTGGGGCCATCAGGGAGCCGCCGTGCTCCGTCTGTGAGGTAACAGCCACAGTGTTGAGTTGTGGCTGTTGCGGTCTGGCTGGCGGCTTGTTACGGCCGTCCCGGGTCGTGGTGTAGGCGGTCGTACCCGCCTTCCTGTTGCGGGCCTCCCGCTTGAATGTGGGGCAGCTCGTCTTGTTGGCCGTGTGAGGGCCGTGACAGTTGACGCACGTCGGTGCTTCCTCCTTGCTCCTGGGACAGTCGCCTGCGTGGTGCGATCCTCCGCACCGGACGCAGGCGAGGGGGCGATGGCAGTGGTGGCTCGAGTGTCTGAATCCCTGGCAGCGATGACACTGGGCGGGGCCTCTCTTGCCCCTCCAGCTCTCGATCCGGACACCCGGCATGAGGAGCACCTCCGTGACGTCGAAGATGGCTGGCAGAAGGTTGGGGGACGGCTTGAATACGCCGAGGAAAATGCAGCCTGGGCGGCCCTTGCTTGCCCGGATGGGCTTGATGAGCTCCGCCTCGAAGCCCTTGGAGAGGAAGTCCTGCGCTATCTCTGCTGGTGGGGTGTCGGCTGGGATGCCGCGGATGGCGAGCTTGACCTGGCGCTCCTCAGGCGGAGAGTATGAGAACCAACTGAGTGGTTCCTCCAACTCCGTGAGGTAGCGCTGGATGGCGCGGTACTCCGCAGCCGACTCTGGCGTGAAACGGACGCCCTTGCCGTAGGGCCGGGCGTTTGGTGTGTGGCCTAGAAGGCCTTTGATGGCCTTGAAATGCCGTGGCCAATTCGGCATCTGCTCCACGACAAGGGGTGGATAGCGGGACTTCTTTATTGCGGTTTGGGCTGGCTCGGCGGATGTACCCGGGCGAGTAGGTTCCGGGGCGCGGGGGGATCCCGGGCGCGCTGCTGCTGCTGGGCGGGCTGGCGTGTCCAGTAGGGCTGGCGGTGTACGGCGTACGGGCGGCGAGGCCGCCAGCGACGCGTATGACGTTGAAGACTTCGTGGTGGTGGTGGTGGATGCTGGTGTTGTGGGCGCCGCTTCTTCCACGACGACGGCGCTCTCGGTTGCCCGCTTCTTCCTCTCCTCGGGCGTGGAGGAATCGTCGCGTTTGCGACGGTGGCCTGATGGCGGTGGTGACGACGGGTGTTCAGTTTCCTGGGGGGGGTGGCGGGGGGAGGGGCTCGGGCGCGGGCACGGGTGTGCCGCGCAGTTGCTTCTCCTTCTCCTGCAGGAAGCCTCTCAGGAGCTCGGCGAGTTCCTCGCGCATCATTCCCTGTTCCATAAGCTGCGCAAAGACGCCGAGATTGACGTTGTGCGCAGACAATGGAGACAGCGAACGTGGGGGCGGGGGTTGCGGGGATGCGGCGGGGGGGGGGCATCGCCTCGAAAGGCGTCTGCGCCCGCGGGGTGGTCCTCCTGGACCTTGGGTGGAGTCGATGCGGGACGATCTACCTCCACGGGAGATCAATCCCGACCGACTGTTGCGGTCAGACGCTGTGTGTCTCCGCTGGGCCTTCGGTGCTTCGGCGTGGTGCCGGGGGTCGTATGCCGACGCGCGATCTATTGGTGGACGGTCCGGGGGATCCCGTCGTCCACCAACGTCCTCCTGCTGCATGGCTGTCTGCGCACCTCTCCGACACTTCCGCAAAGAAATTCGCGAACGCGATCGGCCGAGGGGCCGAACTCGACAAACGTATTTGAAAAAATACGCTGCCGAGATCGAGGGGGGGGTATAGAAAAAGATCCGTGCGCGCGCGTGTGTGCTCAACGAACAACGATAGCCACTCCAATGGAGGATTCCCCGCACCTACAGGACTTATATACAGAATTAATGCAGTGCGCCGTCCGGCAGAGCTGTGATTACAATGGAGGATTCCCCGCACCTACAGGACTTATATACAGAATTAATGCAGTGCGCCGTCCGGCAGAGCTGTGATTACAATGGAGGATTCCCCGCACCTACAGGACTTATATACAGAATTAATGCAGTGCGCCGTCCGGCAGAGCTGTGATTACAATGGAGGATTCCCCGCACCTACAGGACTTATATACAGAATTAATGCAGTGCGCCGTCCGGCAGAGCTGTGATTACAATGGAGGATTCCCCGCACCTACAGGACTTATATACAGAATTAATGCAGTGCGCCGTCCGGCAGAGCTGTGATTACAATGGAGGATTCCCCGCACCTACAGGACTTATATACAGAATTAATGCAGTGCGCCGTCCGGCAGAGCTGTGATTACAATGGAGGATTCCCCGCACCTACAGGACTTATATACAGAATTAATGCAGTGCGCCGTCCGGCAGAGCTGTGATTACAATGGAGGATTCCCCGCACCTACAGGACTTATATACAGAATTAATGATGTGTTCGTCGCACCGCAGACACAACAGTTATTGTATCTGTGCACGCAGGAGTAAGACTCGCGTTGCACTAATTAAAGGGATAAGTTTAAACATATGTTATTACTAGCTGCGAACTTCGTATCGCACCTACTACAACCACTACTTACAACTTACCTTACAACTACCCTACTACTACCCTAAAAATACCCTACAACTACCCTACAACTCCCCTACAAATACCCTACAACTACCCTATAACTACCCTACAACTACCCTACAACTACCTTACAACTAATCTACAACTAATCTACAACTACCCTACTACTACCCTACATACAACTACCCTACAGCTACCCTACAACTACCCTATAACTACACTAGAACTACCCTACAATTACCCTACAACTATGCAAAATTTTGAGTTTTTAAAGTGAAGAATAACGATTGTTCCATACAGACTTTCATCCCTTATTTTAACCCCTTCTGATTTAATTTACGCACGAAAAGTAGCCTATGTCCGTCTCCATGGTCTAATCTACTCCTATTCTAAAATTCTTCCAAATCGGTTCAGCGGTTTTGACGTGAAAAGGGAACATACATACATACATACATACATATATACATACAATACATTGTATCGGGTATCTGCTGGTATGTAATAATTTTAATTAAATTTTTAGTCTTTTTTAAACTTTCGCGATCACGACACATTATTAACACATATTGAACCGGGTATTGATCGCGCTATTTACCTTTATTATTGCCCGACGTTTCGACAGGATTGCACCCATCGTGGTCCCGGGAAGACTGACATGTTGGAGGTAACCGCAGCAAAGCGAAGGCGTCTTTTCAGACTACCCTCACTTGGTCTTCATAAATATAGTAACATGAGATTAAGGCTGTTTCACACTGGGACTGCACACTACACTAACTGTATCAGCACACTTAGGTTGATTCATACGTCGGGTACACTTGGCTATCACTGGATTCCATGAGGCAGAGAGTCTGAAGCCGTCTTCACGATTGAAATTAAGATACACTATACTGAGCATGTAGTGGACTCAGGACCCAATCACTGGATTGAACTCCACAATCCCAAAGTTATAGCCAACGAGAGGCACTATTACAAGAGAATGGTTCGGGGAGCAATTGAAATTAAGAAGTATCCTAAGTTCAATCGTGAAGACGGCTTCAGACTCTCTGCCTCATGGACCCTGCCCGGCCGGTGCTTTTGCAAGCCTTTGGCCGTATGTCCTGAGGGCTAATTGTTACATAATCTATTGGTTCCCCGTGTATTGGGTACAACCGACTGAGCTGAGGGGATTGGTGGAAATAAAGTTAGTTTTTGATTTTGACCACAGGCAACGTCCTGTAGAGTATTGGTTAACAGTATCTCTTCCAGCTGTAGGATGTCCACTGCTGGACAAAGGCCTTCCTCATCGATCACTAAGTACTGATCATGAAAGGTCGTTGCCATACTTACCACGCTGGGTAGACGGGTTGGAGAGCGCAATACAGGGTGTGATACACGGAGAGATGCTGCTGCCCATCTTTCAAAGATTTCCTTTGGCAGATTCTTACCCCATCGAAGGGCAAAGTTTATTTATTTATTATATTAAAAGAGGAGGGAGGACAACAAGAGGACAACATTCTACTGCCGGCACCCCACAACCAGTTGTATACATTTATACAAATAAATAAAACTGATGGGTCTGTTTGTAACAGCTGTTTACTCAATGCATAATTATAATATTATTATGCGGTACCAACGAGTACATTTAAAATTCTAAAATATATTCTGTATTTTTTTTCTGCTCCGGCTACATAAAAACCTGGACAAAGCCGCATTATCTATATAAATGTGAATTTACTTTACTTTTCACTCGACTGCGTGTGCTTCAGTTAGCGACGCTGGCGCCACCTGTCTTGGATCCTACCATCAATTCGTGGCGGTAGCTTCCAGAAACTTCAGTCCTCCCGCGACCAAGAACATGTTCGAAACGCTAAAATCCTGTATCTTAAAAACTAATAATAGTCCTCCATAAATGCTGTAACGTGTTAGAAACATCGGGGAAATAATAAAAACGACACACGATAAAATCCAGTTACGTGCTAAAGAATAAAACGGATTGTCCCCTGGGATGATATGGCTCATTTATGACTCGCCATTTTACAATTATTATTATTACTATCAGCCATGTGCGTCCCAGTTCCGGGCAAAGACCTCTCCCCTTTGCCTCCAGGAGTCTCGATCCTGAGCTACGTTGGTCCATTCCTCTAGAAAATCGTCGAGCTCGTCCATCAAAGTCTGGGTCTGCCACTCAGTAGCGACCTTTGTCATAGCTCACCTGGCATGCGGCAGACATCCTGTAATTTTATAATGTTAATTGTAATTAATAAAAAAAATCATTAATTAGCCAATTTATCTCGCAGTAGACAGTCTGCTTGATAACATGAACCGACTTGATTGACCAAATTCTTAATTGTACCCAAAGCACATGTTAAATTAATTTAATGCATGTGTTTGTAATTTTCTTGTTGTTACTTTAAAAATGGAGCTTTTGCTATTGAACTGGCCTGAGTATTTACCATAAACGAACACCTTTATATGAACACATCGCAAATCATCTCTTTCACGTAATTTGAATGGAGTAAAGCAGGGTGAAAACAATGGCGCGCAATAACCGTCACATGCAATGTAAGGGTTATTGCCGACGCGTCTGCGAACAGATCACTGGGACATTCCTCATGCGAGCAACCGCTTCAATTGCCTACTTTATGTTCGACGTTGTTTGCAGTTGTCATGCGGAATTTCATTTTAGGATCAGACAATTTTGCACTCACACTAGACGGTTTATTTATTTTAAAAAAACCAGAGACAAGTTAAATTAATTTTATCTCGTCTCTGATAAAACACAATTGAACTTACAGACTCAACAACCCAAAACATTCAAAAGTTATTTTGTAATTTTATTGATAATAAATTAGTTGTTAAATTAGAATACAATTTTATTTATACGTCGCCAATATAAAAGCAGTAATAATTATAACATTTCGGTTATATATTGTGTTGCGTAAATGCCGCATCGTGGCAGCGTTTATTACATTATCTACTCGCTATACATCATCATCCACAGCCTGGCTTCACCCTTCTTCTTACAGTGCCTCTCCAGTTATTGAAGGACGGCGATCATCCTCTCGAATTCCTTTTTCTTTTGTGCTATCCAAAAATGGTTTTCAGCCCTTTTTATGGTTTTCCACTGCCGTATATACCGCAGCCAGGAAAGTTTTGTTCTGCCAACAGTCTTCCAACTATTTTTCCTTGTATTGTTTACATCATAATTATCAGCGGTCATGTCGTAAGATAATACTGGGTTCGGCTTGATGACGGCTGCACCCACTGCTGGATATAGGCCTACCCTTTTTTTCTCAATCAAAAAGCAATCTACTTATAGATACCATGCTGCGTTCCTTATGCACACAGCATGGTAAGTGGAATGTGAGGTTGTCTCTCGACGACTTACTTACTACCACTTGTACCATACTTCTGGCAAATAAACAATTTCATTTCTTTTCGTTTAATTAAGTTGTTCTGACAACCAAATGCGACTCTATTATACGTGGCTAACAGAAAATTGGGCAACGACCCTTATTTTCGTATCGCCAAAAACGATACAGATAAGACCATAAACACTCCAATATTTTCGACTCCGACGAATAGTGTTTCCGTTTACATCGGCCCGTCGAGTGTACGATAACTCAGAGGAGCCGTCGCGCGCACAATAACTCAGTGGGAGCGGAAGCCAGCGGAGGGCCCAATGGATCGAGCGCCATAACTGTCGCGGGCAATGGGGCGAACTATTGCGCGGCTCGGGCCCGGCGGTAATTAGCGGCGAATTATGAAGATTGAGATGTGGTGAGTCAGAGGGTTAGATGCTGTAATCTTGCTTGATAGTTTTAAAAGTTCGTGAAAAGTTTAGCTTTATCAGCGACCTCTGAATATATACAAGGTGTCCCGTAACTGGTGTATGAAGCCAGGAGCTGCAAATTACCCCCCACCAAAGGAATGCAAAGGCGAAGAAAGATTTCAGAAAAACGTATTTTCAGGTTTCCATACAAAATTAAAGTTTTCCAAGTCGCTGTCAACCCTAATGTATAACAGACGTGTGTCCGTAATACATACCTACGCGCCTACGCACACCACGCACCTATACCCACACTCAATATACGCACAAGCGCGTTGCGGGCGCGCCGCGGGAATCCCTGGCGGTCAATAGGTCATTGCCCGTAACAGCTGAGAGCAGGGTTGTCACTCTTATGAAATTGTTATAAACTTTGAACGTTATCTTATCACTGAAAAACTTGAAAATCAAGAAAGTCGTAGAACAAACGTTGTTTGTCAGGGGGGGGTAGAAAACCCCCCTTTCGGCTTAGTACCCCAATTACGGGACACGCTGTATATTAGGATTTATATATTGAGATATTAACACTACACCCCATTCTTTCATTCAAATCCACTCCATCCAAAGGTTGTGTGGAAGAAATTGTTTTAAGCGATAAGACCGCCCATGTGTATTTTTGTTGTTTTTGTCATCATCATCATTATATCAGCCGTAGGACGTTCACTGCTGCACAAAGGCCTCCCTCATTGATCTCCAGGTACTGCGGTTGGAAGCGGCCTGCATCCAACGCCGACCTGCGGTTCTTACCAAGTCGTCTGCCTAACTTGTAGGTGGACGTCCTACGCTGCACTTGCCGGTCCGTGGCCTCCATTCGAGATTTTTACGGTCCCATCGGCTTTCTGTTCTGCGCGTTATTTGGCCCATTACCACTTCAACGTGGTAATCCGTCTGGCTATGTCGGTGACCCGAGTTCTTCTACGTTTCTCCTCATTCCTAATTCAATAGCCATCTCCATAGCTCGTTGTCGCGACTCTAAGCTTATTCATAACAGAAAACAAGCTCTGCCCACTTCTGGGCTAGCCGGTGCTGTGTGAGAT
Organism: Pasiphila rectangulata; assembly: GCA_963082625.1. NCBI lineage: Eukaryota > Metazoa > Arthropoda > Insecta > Lepidoptera > Geometridae > Pasiphila > Pasiphila rectangulata. The sequence goes on along the minus strand of OY720246.1, from coordinate 450,234 downwards.
GTCCCACATTATTAATGAAATATTAAAACATCTTGTCATACATTTTAAGGTGTGCAATAAAGTATTTTCTATCTTCTATCTATCTATCTATATTGAGATGGGGAATAAATCATTGGATTAGATGAGAATTGTGTATTTTTGATTAATTACTATTGCAGACTTTTTTTTTAGAACCTTTTAAGGGAAACAATTACACCGATATCTATAACCGCAGCGCACGTAACGGAAATTCTCAAAAGGAATATTTAATCCCGCTTATGCAACATGTTTCAATGATGCTCCGCTCATTTTGATTGTAGTGTCATATTTTATAACCTCTAGCCTTTCTTGATAGTGAAAGATAAATGGGCTACCTAACACTGAAAGATTTATTTAATTATGACCAGTATGTCCTGAGATTAGCGCGTTCAAACAAACTATTCGGCTTGACAGATTTGACAAGACAATTTTTGCATTATATCTGATCGAAATGTACTTACAGTGTTATAACTACGCTGGTCTACCTAAGTAGCATGAGCCACTTCACATACATAGAAGTTAGTTTATGTCGACGTAAATATGTCCTGCGTCGGATCTAATTTAGCAAACGATGGCTTCGCTGGCTTTTAAGCAAGCCGAGCGTAAACGCTCTTCATAGTTACAGCATATTATAAGAGTAATGTCCTCGCTTTAGCTTTTATTATTTAACGACTGTTACTTGGTTTCGCAGTTTCATATTACCAGGAAAACTCCTTTATTCATTAAATGGGACCGGCAATGTGGAAATTAGCTGTACCAAACTCGAGGAATAATATCATGTTCATAAGATAATAATACGTAGTCTGTCAGCCTGACATCGGAGTTAACATAGGAGTTATTATGCTGTAGCAAACTGTGCTTAGAAATAAGAGATTGGGCGTAAGATCAGGATTTGGTAAAGTAGAATGAATGCTGTTATAAAAATATCCCATCAAAAATCATAAATGTGAAAATGGGAGCAAGGTTCGATATTTAGCATTGCGTGTCGACTTCGTCTACAAAAGAGTTGAGATCTAAGGTGCCAAGTACTGTAGATAATCCTGAGATGTCTACAGTGCTTGGCACTTGACAAGGGCTGATTTTTCAATCCCCAAGTAAACAGTCGCATATCGTCTATTTCTCTCTAACATTCATCAATAACGTATTGCTGTCTCACTCTCTATTTGTTGGATAAGTATTAGACCTTTTATCTGATGATTGAAAAATCGATCATTAAAAGAACTCGTAATAAGATTTCAAAATAAAGTAACTATATAAGTTATACTTTTATATTTTTGTTTTACATAGTTTTTATTTATATTTTTGCTACAAAGTTTCTTCTTAAAAATATTTTTAAAAAGGTTTGACGATAGTTATCAGCCTTTCGGTCGACTTCAGCCACTTCCTAATTTGTATCTTTCCAAACTTGTCGACTTCCCAACCGCCAGTTTAAATATCACAATCTTTAAATACATAAAGACGTTGGAATGGGCAGCTTGTCCAAACCTATGTTGTAAGAATGCGTCAATCGGTCCAAGTAAGTATTTTTTAAATAGATACGAGGGATCTCTGCTTCGGCAAACAAAAGTAATTAAACTTGGCAGGCCGGAATTTTTTAACATACAACTTAGGATCTCAGCTCACGATTTAAATTGCATTAAGTGATATATTTCTTATATGCATACAATTGTGTTAAGCAACATTTTAAAATCGTAAGAAGTGTTGGCCGTCAAATATAAAAGAAAAGAAAAAAAAAACAACAAAAAACAGTAAAAAAAAAACAAAAAAAAAACAGTTACTTTTCAGTTGTGATAAATATTTTTGCGCTTTTTCATTTCAGCCGTAAAACGTCCACTACTGAACACAGGCTTTCCTCATGGATCACAGTTTGGGATGTTGATACACGGAAAGACGCTGCTGCCCATCTTCCGGAGGTATCCCTTAGCAGGCTCTTACTGCATCCTCAGGCATGAGAGGAGGAGTAACATTCTACTGCCGGCATCCCACGGCACTATTACATCTTAAAATCTTTAGTTTCTACAATATTTTTCATAAATGGTACTGCATTAAATAATAGTCGACGTTGTCAGAATGACGAGCAGTCGTGCGGGTCGCCTGTCGCGGCGGTTTCCGGCCGCGCCGCCCGCCCGCCCAGGCCTGCGCGGGTCGGCGGTGCACTCGCCTCATAACGGGACAACGAGAAATTTGGATGAGTGCTTTCTACTGTACTGTACAGATAGAGATAATGTGAATTTAGCTTTGTTATCTGGGGTTTTGTTATGCTTGGGTTTTAAGCGAAATTTGAAAAATTCAATAAAAAATATTCAGAAGTTGGTTGAAAATATCCAAATAACATTTATTTAAATGTTGTGCCAGTAACGATAGCAATTACTTTTTTTACTATTTTATATGTACTTACGGCTCTGAAGCCGAAATGGTTGAACGTATTTTTACGTATGATATTTCATTACTCGTAGACTGGGTATGAATAATGGGTTATATGATGAAAGATGGGCGGTGGATTTTTTTTTAACGAAGCGGGTTAATTTGTTTTGTATATTTTCATCATACGCTGGCTAAACCAAAAGTTCTAAACCAAATGATTTTTTTACAAAGTGTTAGATGTTATAAAGATTTACTAAAACGTATCATTTAGATGGCATTACTTTATTTCTTAGAGCTAACAAACTGGAACTATCTTACTGGTATATGCTGGAGCTTGACTCTATACTTGTTCCCAAATGTTGGGAGTGAGAATATAATTGTTTAAATTACAATGCTAAGACGCGGACAAGATAGTAACAATGTCCCAGGCACTGCAGCGTCCCGTGCAGCATGAATACCAGTTGCTGACGCTGTATAAATCATCTATAATAATAAGACGCGGACTGAGGCGTCCCACACATACAAACTGACGCGAAAACCTAACTTAAAATGAAAAGCCGTAAGCGCCAAAACAGACATTCTCGTTTATAAAATTATTTAGAACTATAGGTGATTATGTAAAAGCTAACCACCATTTTGAAAAGGATATAATTATGGACTTATAGTGTACAGACATTTTGGAGACATAAATCGGTTTCGTTCTCCCGTAATGTGAAAAATCTATGTTTTTAAACAGCAGTTTTGGATATTCTTTTGTTTTGCCGTGGTAGCCTATAGAAGATGGAACTTCGCCTCTCCGCTCTTGCCTGTACAATAAGAATTTGCCAAGGGATACCTTGGGAAGTTGCGTCTTTCCGTGTATCAACATGCTGTTCAGCGCTCGCCAAACAAGCTAGCAGGCTGATATGATGATGATGAAGTTGTTTAGGGATCAGCTGCTACAGTAAATAAACATTGTAAACTAGACAAAACATCATAGTCGTAAAGTTAGAAGCTAATCCTGAATTTGTTCGGATGACGACCAGTCATAGAGTCATCAAATAGTAACGAGTATAACGTTATGTAAGCGGTTTAATGAGTCACTCGCAAAGATGGCGGGCTCAACTCAACCGGCTGAAGTAAGTGCGGGTGGAATATGAATGAACGTTCAATTCGACCGGCCTGAAGTTGCTGCGGTCAATAGACTGGAGGGCGCGAGGTATTGCTATTTCATAACTATGTGACAAGTTTTGGAAACAGTTTGGAACGGTGATTATATGTTGTTTGGTTATGTATCTATATTTGATTCAATTATATTTATATATGCATGTTAATAAAAGTAGTCGTGAAGTGTAGACAGTAGAATGTTACCCCTCCTCTCATGCCCGTGGATGCAGTAGAGCCTGCTAAGGGATACCTCCGTAAAATGGGCAACAGCGTCTTTCCAAGTATCAACCATCCCGTACTGCGCTCGCCAACCCGCCTGCCAAGCGTTGTGAGTATGGTAACTACCCGCTCATAATATATTGGACATCCATGAGGGAGGCCTATGTCCAGCAGTGGACGTGGCTGAGATGGTGGAAGCCTTCAGCAGATTCTCGAAATGTGCGGGCTCATTAAAGACTGGTTTGAATGACATTGCTGGCTTGATTTTCATTTCTTGCATTGATTCGAAGAATTGCCATCACCACCAGCAATGTATGGATTGCGAGCCATTAATGAACCTGTGCTTCTCGCGGTGGAAAACTACATTGCTGGCATTTATTAAATATTTAAAAAAGATGCGAAAATCTTAAATCAAGGACATTTTTAGGTTTTAAAATATTACAGCCCATCGCTCTGGCCAGCCCACTAAAGTACAAGTGTCTACTGCAGACTATTAGCACCCATTTTTTAGTAAAGGCCTTTTCCATGCCACGAGGACCTGTGGCGTAGCGGGCGAAGGCCCGCCTGCGATGCAAGAGGTTGAGGGGTTCGATTCCTGCCTCAGATGTCTGTACGATCTGCAGATATTTGTTCCGGGTGATGTGGATGTTATCTATCTATATACGAGTATAATAAAAAAATATCTATTTATTTAGTATAATGTATTAAGTATGTGAGTCATCTAGTACCCATAACACAAGCTCTGCTTAGCTTGAGGCTATGTGAAGCTGTGTGAATTGTCCAGAATTATTTATTTTATATTTATTCATTACAAAATTATTAGTGAATAGAATATTCAGTGGCAGTCTGTGGCATTCCTACGCGCGGAGGGTGCTGCCTATTCAATCACCATGTTGATCATTTTCATGAAAAATCTAAACATAAATGAACATGGACGGTATAATACTATGAGTAATCGCCTTAATTTAAGATAAGATACGAAATTGTTTATTTGTACCAAAGTAAAAATAACAGCATTGCTTAATATTTAACTACTATTACCTAAATCTAACATTGGCACAAATCTGTCCCCACTCAACATATGCAGTAACAGCATAGATCAGCAAACTACTGCGCTGGTATTCTCGCGCCGTTGTTTGCAAAAATAATACTGTCAAAAATAGAATAAGTAAAGAATGATATAAAACTCTAGTGAATCTAAGTTCTTAGTCACACGCTGTATAAGTGCAGACACATTCTATCAGATATCTGGCGAGAAGTGGGAGGGCTCATCACTAGAGTGGGCTTGGCGGGCGGACGGAGAGCCATTGAGCACAGACGCGATCCAGAAAATTGAAATATATCCGAAAGCATTTCACAATTTCAAATAAAATTGGAATTCATTTACAGCGCTAGGTTCATTTACTCATATATTTTAAAGTTTGATTGGCTGTCCATATACCTTACAGCAGTTTTTGTAGCAAAATGAGTATTTTTGATATTTTAAACCCAATGATTAGTAGGTACACATCATTTATGACTATTTTTAGAGTCTAAATCCTAAAAATTATGTGATCATTTCTTGTTTACCTGAGGTTAAACAAGTTGTTTGTAACAACCTCCGAAAGATGGGCAGCAGCGTCTTTCCATATATCAACATCCCATACTGCGCTCGCCAACCCGCCTGCCAAGCGTGGTGAGTATGGCAACTACCCCTCATGGAGATCCATGAGGAAGACCTTTGTTCATTAGTGGACGTTTTATGGCTGAAATGATGAAACAAGTTGTTTGTTTGTGCACACGTATAAATAATGATTTGCGTAGACAAACCAATTACAGTGGTTTTAATGCAACATGTTTAATTTGTAATTACGAATACAGTACCCGCCAATAAATTTTGCACATCGACCTTTGGAAATAGTTTTTAATATTATGTTAATAGCGACGACCTCTGTAGCGCAGCTAGCGAAGGTCCGCCTGCCACGCAAGAGGTTGCGGGTTCGATTCCCGCCTCGGGACAAATATCTGTACGATCTGCAGATATTTTTCAGTTTGTTCTGATGTTTTTCTTACTTATAATTAAAAAATATACAGTTTTTTTATACTACTAAATGATGAGACAAGCCCAAAGCCTACCTGATGTTAAGCGGTAACCTCTACCTATAACAATTGCAATGCCGCGGTGATCACGTTCACTAAGCACGTGATCAACACTGCATTGCATTGCGTCCGTCACCCTGAGACAGAGTTGTAAGGTCTCATGTGCTCTTAATTTCACCGGCCCCCTTGCCCTTCAAACCGGGACAGCAATGGAGACATTACAGTTTGGCGGCAGAAATAGGTATGGTGGTAGTACTTCCCCGGATGAACCTTTCACAAAAAGTTCTACTACTACTATGAAAAGTTCTACTACTTCTAAAATTCTTAGTGTTAAATATCAGTCGCCTAATACCCATAACACAAGCTCTGCTTAGCTTGGGGCTAGATGATGCTGTGTGAATTATTAGGTATTTAAGATCAAAAAAGTTTGAACTGGATGCGACCGCACTCTATCGCACTTGAACAACGACTGACTTAACGTCACGTAAGTAGTGTGCGACAGAGCTCATCATCATCATCGCAGCCGTATGAGGTCGCCTGCAGGAAAAGGCCAAAAAAAACCATGAAGTATGGTTTTATTACGGGTTGGTGCCCTACTGCCCACGCTTGGCAGACGGGTTCCTTTTGTTTTGAGTACACGTACCCACAACTCTAATCAGCTTTCCCTAAAAGGTTTTCTGGATGAACAATCTTTTTAGGGTTACGCTCACCTTTGCCATGATATTTATTTAAGTTTAATTTATATATTTAAATTTAGTAGGTATACAATAGTTGCGGATGGAACAAACTTAGGGAGGCCCAGCAGTGGGTGAAATCGAGCTGTGGATGATGATGATGATACAATCAAGAGTAAAGAGTGTTTTAAAAAAAGTATTTAAGTACATATTCCATCAGCCACCTGGCACCAACACAAGCTCTGCTTACTCTGGGGCTAGATGGAGCTGTGTGGAGTGTCCACCATTATTTTGATTACATCTGACAAGACGCATTCAAAGATACTAAATCGAACTCGTTCACCGCCACAGCACGCGTAAACTTTTAATAGTCGACTCGTTTTATCCGCCCACGCCAACAGACACAACCCTTAAAATCAATGTTAAATATTTACAATATGTTTAAAGCTGAAAATGATCACTGTATGTAGCCGCAGGGTGTCGGCAGTAGAATGCCCCTCCTCTCTTGCCCGCGGAAGCAGCAAGAATCTGCCAAGGGATACCTCTGGAAGATGAGAAGCAGTGTATTTTCGTGTATAAACATCCCATACTGCGCTAGCCAACCCGCCCAGCGTGGCGAGCACCGGCCATGATGATATACAACGCCACAGGATATTCTCTTAGTTGACTCGAATGAGGGGTTGGTTGGTGCCTGAACGCGAATTAGTTAATAATTCGTTACACTACACAGATTACACAGGCCACTTTGTGCTTAATTAAATTATGTTATTATACAAACCTGCATCATCATTTCAGCCGTAAAACATCCACTACTGAACACAGGCCTCCCTCATGGATCTCCATGAGGGGTAGTTGCCATACTCACGCTTGGCAGGCGGGTCGGCAAGAACAGTATGGGATGTTGATACACGGAAAGACGCTGCTGCCCATCTTCCGGAGGTATCCCTTAGCAGGCTCTTATAGCATCCACGGGCATAAGTGGAGGGGTAACATTCTACTGCCACACGACTAAACATGCACACCGAACAATAATTGCTTCTTAAAACTAATTACGATTGTACTGAAACTGGACCAATTATTGGATTTGTATCAAATATCTGTGTAATAATCGCTCAAACAGAGCCACATTTCCAATTATGCGAATGCCCGTAATTATTGGCGGTAAATACGCCGGTCGCGATCAGAGCCATTTACATGATGAGCCGAACAATCTCTTTCAATATTCAGTTCAAGGATTGTCGTGCTCGCGGCCGGTGTAATGTTTATTTATTTTAGGCGTCTGTATTTTTGGGTTCCGGACCAAAATGGTAAAAAGGAACCCTTATAAAATCACTCTGTCTGTCTGTCTGTCTGTCTGTCACATATGGATATCTCGAGAACTACTGATGCTATCGACTTGAAATTTAAAATGGTAAAAGACAACATCTTTTTACTAATATAGCATATATGAAAATTTTAAAAAATATTCTTATTTTGATTGCAGGGGGGCGGATAGGGGATCTCAAAATTTTTAAGTGAAGTTACTAGGCCGTGTGGGGTATCATATGAAAGGTATTAGTTTGCACATTATTAAACAGTTTTTATTTATTTAAATCTTTGTTGCCTCAGAACTTAATCGTTTACGAACTGATTTGGAAAGTTATTTTATCGAAACTCTTCAATATTGGTACAACAAGCATTGGTACGGGGGTACCAGAAAAAGGGGGCGAAGGTTTCCGAAAAATGCCATTTTTACCTCTGGTGACCTTTTGAGGTTACAATAACTCCGGTCCTTGTGACCTAGGGTCACCAAAATTAATCAGTACCCTTCTCTCATTAAAACAGTGCTAACAACAAGGTTTCATGTAAATCGGTCAACGCGTTCGGTTGTAATCGTGTCATGCACAGACAGACAGACAGCACTATGCATAATAGGAGGCTTCGCCCCTAAAATTCACGGGTGAAAACATCTAAAGACGGATGCGGAACATCTAAGATGATGTATCCCGATCCATTAATCATCATACTTATCTTATACATCAACAGCATCAGCATCAGGGTCAAAAAAAATGTAATGTAATAGTGTGTACTGGAGTCTTTCAAGGTATATGTTTTATGCCCTACATTTAAACTTCGATAGGGTTTTTAGTTTCACTTAATAATGTTTGCCTCCTTTTAAACCCAGTTCTGATGATAAGACCCAAGATAAATTGTCCCATCATCAGAACTGGGCTTAAAAGCAAGCAAACTTTATTCGTTCGGAATATTTATTATCATGTAAAATAGGTACTTTATTCAAAACTAAAGCGTAGTTATCTTACAAAAGCTTTCCTATAAAAGTAGGCAAGTCAACGAGTCCTGAGAGTTGAAGTCCTGAACTCCCCGTATTAGTTTCGAAATGAAATAACGAGATAATACTCATAGGTACATATGTCTTGACACTTCAAGTGCAAGCAATGTGCCTACCATGAGTTGTCACTGTTAGATCGCCTGCCGTTACTACAGTAGATAGTAATAGTACGTTCTATGGACATTGTCACATTTGTAACTCATGACACCAAATTCTAAGCAAATGAAGTCCAAACTGCAGTAGCTGTAGTATAGTTTACTGCGTATTTTAGTACCAAACTATCCGCTAGAGGCGCTGTATATTTTTTTATAAATTTTTAGGGTTCCGGACCGAAATGGTAAAAAGGAACCCTCATGGTATCACTTTGTCTGTCTGTCTGTCTGTCACAAATGGATATCTTGACAACTACTGATGCTATCGACTTGAAATTAGAATTTTTTAAAGATAACGCTTTTTTACTATTATTATAGAATATATGAAAATGTTAAAATATATTAATATTATGATTGCAGGGGGCGGATAGGAGATCTCAAAATTGTTAAGTGAAGTTACTAGGTCGTGTGGTGTATTATATGAAAGGTATTTATTTGAACATTGATAAACAGTTTTGAGTTTTCCTATAAGCCGTATCTTTTTTGAGTTATTTACAAAAATGTTGAAAAAAATACCGTTCCCTTTTATACCCGAAGTTTGTAAAGATAAAACCCATTTTTTTTTAATCATCAAAAGTGTAAAAAATGTATCGGACAAGAGATGGCGCTGTCAAGGTTCTCCAACAAATATAAACCACATTTATTATTTATGTTATTGCATGATGGCACAGAACCCTCGATGCGCGAGACGACTCGCTCTTGGCCGGTTTTATTTAAACTACAGTCGTAGTACAGTTTAGATCGTGACTCATGGTAGACCTGCAGAGCGTCGTAAGTTGGCGTCCAGTTCCAGATTGGCAATCGAACATTCACTCCCTGCGGCTGTCGAGCAAGGGCGTGTGTACGTGTATATCGGATTTCCGATACAGTGGACTCTGATAAACTTATGTTGTGTGTGGGTTTTGTCGTTGGACTTGGATATTTATTTTATTTTGAAAAGAAAAAGGATATACGAGTACGAATGCTGTAAGGTCCTCCTGGCAGTAGAATGTTAACCGTCCTCTCATACCCATGGATGAAGTAAGAGCCTGTTAAGGGATACCTCCGAAAGATGGACAGCAGCGTCTTTCCGTGTATTAACATCCTGTACTGCGCTCGCCAACCCGCCTGCCAAGCGTGGTGAGTATAGCAACTACCCCTCATGGAGTTCCATGAGGGAGGCCTGTGTTCAGTAGTGGATGTTTTACAGCTGAAATGATGGTATACGAGTACGAACATGATTCAGTGCTTGTTATTTTTAACCGACGAAAAAAAAGAAGGTTTCTCAATTTGACCGTATATTATGTATATTTTTAGTGACCATCATCTTCACCAACATTTAAACAATCACTAAAAACTTGTAATATAAATGTACTTTTGATTTGTATTTGGTATAAAACATAATCCCAAGTATAAATCTCAAATCCGACTCAAAAGTAGATACAATTATTTTACAAATGTTTACTTAACATTCGTCGGTTTACTTTCTTTTGTAAAATACACTTACGTCCATAAAACTTTCTCGAATGCTTTGTCGATCTCCGTTTTGTTGTTGGTTAGTTGTCCGTGGTGGCGAACAACTAGTCATAATCATGTTTTTACCGTAGGGGGTGCCGGCAATAGAATGTTGCCCCTTCTCTCTTGCTTATGGATGCAGTAAGAATCCACCAAGGGATACCTCCGGAAGATGAACGGCAGCGTCTTGCCATCAACATCCCGTATTTGCCAATCACCTGCCAAGCGTGCCGAGTATGACAACAAACCTCCTCTCATCATCGGTACTTAGAGAACCATAATAATAATAATAACACCTTTTGTTATTCCTGTTTAGAAGTAGAATTCCTAAATCTATTTACAGGAATTAGATGAGCTTAAAAATATGTCCACTTTAGGCTAAGCCTTTGTCTTCTTGGTCGTGTACTCGCTCTAAGTTATAATCAATATGGTCCATGCGGCCGCACTGAATTTAAATCATTTATTTAGAATCAAGTATCCTTAATGGGTTACATGAGGAACGGTGAGATCGCGAGAGGGCTGATCCCGCTCGTAGAAGGCGGCGGCGGGGTGCAGGCAACGGCCGCCCCGCTCCGGCTGCCCCGTGAGGCTACGGCGTCATGGGGCTGCGGCATCCCTCCATAGGGGACCACCTGGGTCCGTGGAGTAGTCAGAGTGAAGGCTTGGACTCTCCCAGACAGACCCAGGGAGGTCGATGGTGCATTATGGAGTTGCACCATCGTAAGTTCCGCGAGACGTACGGGGCGTCAGTTATGGACACCCCCGAGACGTGCTCAGGTAAGGTGCGTTAGGGGCTCCGGAGTGTTCTTTACGAGGAACCGGAGCCCCTAGTGTACCGCGGCCGGCCATCGGGGTGCTTAGTGAGTCGTCGAGAGACAACCTCACATAACCATGCTGTATACCCTTTGTATCTGCTAGCTGATTTCCACCTCGTCACCAAAAAAAATATTAAAGGCTTGCCCAGCACCTATGCCATCTTCCCAGCTTAGTCGACTGTTAGCCAGAGGAAAGAACAGTCAATACGTTTGAAGCGTCAGCTTAAGCATAAGCCGCGAGTTTCCTCACGATGTTTTCCTTAACCGCTTAAGCACGTATTAAATGTGAACATACATTTTTCAAGAAAGAGAAATCCATTGGTTCACTGCCGGTATCGAACCCACGACCTTCGGATTGAAAGTCGGGGGTACATACCACTCGGCCTACACAGCTTTTTTATTACACCCACAGACGCAAATAAACGCTAGAGAGCCAATAAAATATTCATATCCGCAAAAGTGAACATTAAAGATGCAGACACTCGCGGCGACGGTCGCGCTCCGGCCGCGCGTCGCTCGCGGCGCGACCAAAATGTCTGCGGAATCTAATTTGATATTTTATTAGCGTTATTCGATATTGAATGGCAAAAATACGTTTCTGACATTATTGGATAAGTTGGAGTGGGGCGTGCCGTGCCAATAACTTTATCCAATTTTATGACGTTTGTGTATATACTTACTAGAAAATATGATATCTTTTCATTTAGTAAAATCGAATTCATATCGTGCGCTCAACTGACTTCTTTGCTTAGATAATACAGATAAATAAATCAATATATATACTGTCGAGTCAAGTTTATTTATTTATTTATTTATTTATTAGGACCACCAACAAGAGATACACAGATCCAACACAATTTAAAACTTAGGGACTAAGGGCCTTGTGCTCCCCCAATTAAAGGCGGCCACAGCATGCACACAATTGAGCGCAACTCAACAAAAATAGGCACTAAAGGTAGTATCTAGTAAGTATTGAAGTTATATTGAGTAACAACAGGTATCAACCTAATAATTACATAATTATCTCAGTAATAATGTAAAATTATATGTAGGTAGTAACAATGTAATATAGTAAGTTGTAACAATAATTATGTTAAAAAGTAGCAAGTAAAAATCTGGATGACAGTAGTAATGAAAAAAGTAGTTATATAAACTTGGTATTATCAAATGTTTTTAACTTTAGCAATCAAAATATATTTAATATATGTTGATTTGAATAAGGAATGGGAATAAGTAGGTATTGTTGTAAAAAGCATTTAAACTAGCTCTTAACAAGTTATTGAACATCAGCAAACAAAATAGATTTAAGACATTTGTCAAATTTACTTATTGGGTCGCTTATGTCAAGGGAATTGTCTTTGGAAATAGAATTATAGTTACTACAGAGTCTCGGGATAACCGCGTTTTTGCCCTGCTTGGTTCTGTAGAAGGGATAAGTACATTGTTATTCGATAATACTGAGAAGCTCGCACTTTTATTGTCAACTTGTGTTTATACATGTAGAATAGAATAGAATATACTTTATTGTACACCATAACAAACAGGAAAAAAAAAATACAGAAATAAAAGTGGTACAATGGGCTAAAAGCGATCTCTGCCAGGCAACCTTTGGATGGACACGAAAAGTTGAATATGAGAAGACGGTGGCGTACTTACCTCTAGAAGCACAAGTACAACGAGCAATAAATAAATATACTTACATTATATACACATATATATGCCTACTTAGATAAATAAATACTACATATTTTATAATACATGCTTATATACAAATAATAGACTATGTGCGAAGGAAATGTTACAGACTAGAAGATACTGAGGAGAGAAAGTGGTGATATACCATGTTTTTAAGAATAGAATGTGACTTAGCTTGTCTAATTTTTGAAGGCAGTGCATTCCATAGCTTAGTAGCACGTACAGTAAAGGAAAGACTGTAGGAATAAGAAGTATGGATAGGACTTTTTAACATGTACCTACAGGTCTAAAAATGTGAAGCTTAGTTTCAACAATTTGTATCCTTTTAGGACCAACAATAACTACAAAAAACAAATCAACACAAAAGGTGTTATTTAGGGTGCGTTAAATTTATGGGTCTGAGTTTATTCACCTAGGTGCTTGAAAAATATAATGTAAGAAGACGATTCCTTAATTTTTTCTTTAATTTTCCCATCCTGACTCTGAACGACTTCTAACGTACGACGTCTAAAGACGTCTAAACTAGCTCGACTAGTTTAGACAGTAGAGTCAGGATGGGAAAGGGATGGCAAGAAGAAAATTTTATAAATAACGCAAATGAAGTAGGTACTCGTAGTTAAGAATTTCGATTCCAACGGGATTCACCCCGTAGATCAAACAGATCCTTTCTAATGACGGAAGTGCTCTCACCAATTTAGCTAAGTACCAAATCTTATGATGTTGGCCGAAATCTTGATACTCGTATAAAACAGTAACGAAGAAAAGCACCGATTTCGATTAAATATGCTACCCAAATGTGGTTCAACACTTTGAAAATAAACAACCGTAGTTGAAAATGTTCAAAGATTAAAGGCATTCGTAGGACTTTCGTAGTCTTAAGATTAATTTGATCCTTCTACCACGGACAAAACCGCGGGTAGGCGCCACTGAGATAAACATTTGTCTCTCGGTAATCCCGCCTTCATTAATCATCTTCTCTCACAGTCGCCTGTGTTTAAGACAAGCGTCAGATGAATTATAACTTATATCAAGCCTCCTCGCACTCATCAGCGCCTTACTGAATTGTTCAAGTTTTACAGCTACGCAGTTATCACGGCAGCACGCGGCTGTGTCAGCTTCAGACGTCTTGACATGTTCCTTCCTCCCACCGACTAAGCTGAGAGGATGGTATGGTTGAAATGAAATCAAATGAAAATCATCTAATGAAGGCCCAGGCACCAGGCAGTTCTGTTTGCTCTGTAAATAATCAGTAAATTTGCATTTTTTTTCATGCTGCATGAATACCAGTTTCTGACGCTGTTTGAATCAACTTTTTAAAAGATGTCAAAGGCAAATTTACTTATTATTTACAGAGCAAACAGAACTCATAAATTCTGTAATCACACTAAAACTAAGCACAACTTGTACTACAGGACAGGTAAAACTCAAAACCAACAAATAAACATAGAAGAAATAAATTAGCCCAAGTGCGTGTCGGGCCACGCGCTGATTTGAGTTCCGCAGTAGACCTGTTGTTGGAAGTATGTGTGTATTTTTTACGTTTACGCATATGCAAAATCGTTGTTTTCCAGGACTGTATTACTTAGTACTTTGTAAAGCAGACAACAAACAAACAGAACGGTTCCTCGTAATGACCAACCCTAAAATCGACCAGTCTTGAAAGTCGTTGTACAGAATATATTCATCTTAGTAAAGCAGTGCGTAAGCTGAATTACTGCGCCAGACCGGAGTTAAACAATTCCAACTAACACAAGAAACTTCGCAACCAAACACCAGTTGAACTCTGACAAAATACAAATGAAGTGTAACCTCTGCTTGTGTTCCCTGGATCTGAAGTAATTGGAACTATCATTGGATCCCAATAGGACTGGTTGGATCTGACCGCAGGTAGTTCGGCGCCAGGACCACAGTAATCCAGGCTTTACCTAAGTCGCTATGTCCTGACACCAAAACCTGTAGAATTGTCTTATAATTGTGTTAACAATAATGCAGAAACACGCACACTGATTTTAGATAGACAGAAAATGCTTTATTGTACACGTTAACAGCAGAAAAGATATGATGATGATGATGATGACTCAAATATATATGACGTTCGGCCAATATATTTTCTTACCTCTGACTAATAGTCGACTAAGCTGGGAGGATGGTATAGGTGCTGGGCAAGCCTAATCCATCTAAGAATGTCCCAGGCACTGCAGAGTGCCGAGACCGCCGTGGGGTGCCGGCAGTAGAATGATACCCCTCCTCTCATGCCCATGGATGCAGTAAGAGCCTGCTAAGGGATACCTCCGGAAGATGGGCAGCAGCGTCTATCCGTGTATCAACATCCCATACTGGGCTCACCAACCCGCCTGCCAAGCGTGGTGAGTATGGCAACTACCCCTCATGGAGATCCATGAGGGAGGCCTGTGTTCATCAGTGGACGTTTTATGGCTGAAATGATGATGATGACTGCAGAGTCCTGTACAGCATTATTACCAGTTGCTGACGCTGTATAAATCATCTATATTAGATGTAAAGGCCTTACTTTATTTTTTGGACGAACGTCCAAAAAATAAAGTACATATATATGAACATACAGCACTTTGGGTGTTTTCAAGCAGCAAGTCAAGGATTCTGTCTCCGGAAGTCACTTTTCTTTTAAATTAAATAATTATTTTGCCTTTTGCTCGTACTGTACAATTAAGTTCTGTAAGGTGCACAACTTTGTCTGTGCTGTTGTGGCTGAACCGGCTTCATTTGAGTAGTTTCAATGAAACTCTTCGCAAAGTTAGTCGCGTACTTATTTGCCGAGGTAGCCCGACCATTCTCCCTGGCAATGTGGGGTCGGTACAACATTACAATTATTTAAACTTAGGAGCTTTTACATCTATTTATGTAAGATGATTTATACAGCGTCAGCAACTATTTACGATGTAGGGGACGCTGCTTGCGGGCAGATTCGTACTGCATCCGAGGCAAGAGAGGAGGGGCTACATTCTACAGCCTGAGATATTGTTTATTTATTAATTTATCGAACAAGACATATGGTGCCGTTTGCAAAATATTAAATGTTGAAACTTTTTTGGGCGTCACCACTGTTTTTCAACTAAACTGTTTCAAATTACATTCATGACTTTTTTCATATTTGTAAATCTGAATAAGTCACGAATGTAATTTAAAACATGAACTTTCTAAGTAATTTAAAACGGTTATACTTGTAGGTTATATTTTTTTGGAGAAATTGTCGCTCAAATAAGTGATACACTAAAGTGATACACAGAAAATTACTGAAAACACAATAATTACCTGTTTAAATGTTTTAATAAACGTAAAAAAACATACACCAACTTCGAACAACAAGTCTACGGTTAACTAAAGATGATATTACGCACCTACTAGGTATCACTTACACGATGTAGATTATTCTGAGGCCGCCTATAGTTATAATATAAGAAGAGAGAGTGGGATAGATAGTTATCTATCCCACTCTCTTATCTTACCTTCCAGCCGTATCACGTTCACTGCTGGACAAGGCCTCCCTCTTTGATCAAACGGTAATGATCATGAGGGGTTGTTGCCATGCTCACCACGGGTTGGCGAGCGCAGTACAGGATGTTGATACTCGGAAAGACGCTGCTGCCCATCCTGTATCCGTTGGCAGATTTTTACTGCATCTACAGGCAAGAGAGGAGAGGCAACATTCTACTACCAGCGCCTCCCGGCAATGATTTGTGCAACATAATATGTCGAAATCCAGCTCGTAGCGCGATTATGAGACAACACATGGACAGCACAGCCAATGCAAACCTGCATCGCTGAAATATACGCTAACATGTGGGTTAGCCTCGTTCCAGTTAGGTAAAAGTGATAAACTCACGATACAACATAATTTCCTAGTGCTTTCACTAATGGTACACTTTCAGGGTTTTTTTTTCAAGTAGAATAGGTTCTACACTAGGATTATTCTCGTGTTGTATACAATTGGCGACCTCTGTGGCGCAGCGGGCGAAGGTCTGCCTGCGATGCCGGTCCGGTTGCGGGTTCGATTCCCACCTCGGAACAAATGTGTGTACGATCTGCAGATATTTGTTTAGGGTGTTCTGGATGATTTCTATATATAATACAAAATATCTATGCAGTATATCAGTCATCTAGTACCTATAAGACAAGGTCTGCTTAGCTTGTGGCTAGATGATGCTGTGTGAATTGCCCAGCATTATTTATTATTATTATTAATGTTTGCCAGATAAAGTAGCCCTAGCATAAGCCTAATTTGAATGTGGCTGCGGAATCGAGCGCCGTCAGCTGTGACCCGTTCAATCCAATAGCGTTTGACATCTGACTGAAAAATTTGCCAATGGAATTTCTAGTAGGATCGAATATCCACGCTCGCATTCCCGGCTTCGGGCTTGCGACGTCATATGTGACGCAACAAAATACAGCTACAGCTCTACTCAACTCTATAAAGTGTTATTTTATGGAGAATATCGAATAACTACTCGTTTTATTGCAATGGGATAGTTCTCTGTATCTGTCGTATAGTGATATGGTGTTAGGTTTTCCGATGCTACCTATTTGTGTTTGAACAACTTAAGTTATCGTTTTGAGGTTATCAAACGATTAATGACTGACTTATTAATGACTGATGAAATGCCCTATTAATGACACTATGATACAAATTCAAATTGATGATTCATCATAATATGAAGGAAATGGTATTTATTGATTACTTGTCAGTTAAAGTTAAAATGTTTTTTTTTTTTCATTATACAGCTCCACGTCGGGCGCCACTGCCCGACGATCATAATTTTTCATCAGGCAGAGTATAAAAAATATGATCGGCGGAATCCTAGAGGCCAGCGCTATATTAAACGGTAACCCGCGGCCGAGCCCCCGAGGTCGCAACTTGGGGTATTTATCAATGATATTATTTCTACCCCAATATAACCCAAATAATTTTTTAAACTATCATGGTTGATAACATTATAATGCAATATTTACCATGATTTGAGTCTTTATCCTTTTTTATATGTCTTGGAGTTTACCCGTAATCATGACGTGTGAAACTGCGTCGAAATATCAGGAAACTCAAAAAGACTCAAATCATGGTAAATATCCCGTAAATATTGCATATTACCTAAATAATGTACAGCTGTAATCTTATTCGGGTCCGGAGATTTCATAAGTTAAATATTTTCAGCTTGGAAGCTGAATATTATATGAAGACGTTTGAGCTAGATCCAAACGAGGTATTCCAAAAGCTTTGCGCCCTTCGCCGAGTGGGTGTGAATTGTTTTATTGGATGATTGTCTGCGATGAAATTCTAAATCTGACAAAAAACGTGGAACGAGGTACATTTCACGCAGGCGCACACAAAGGCAATATTAACGCAAAGTGGCAATGCCTATTAATATCTCGGGACATAGTTTATTATACAAAATTATTTCTATTGAGTTCCAAAAGGATATTTGGGAACCATTATCTGGCGGCAGCAATGGAAGTAAACAAAACGACACACCTTAAAAACTAATTCAAACATTTCGGATTAAATGGCATATTTCAAATCGGAAAAGGGAAATTGTAAGTCCGATAGCGGATCCTTCCGAATTCCGGTTTAAAATGGCTTCTCGTTTAAGTGTCCGGCGTTAAAAATAAAGGGACTAAAGAAAACCAATTTCCAAACAAAAAAGCCTTCGGAATTCTCGCGTAATGTCGGAATGGCAGATTTCACCGGCGCCGTCTGACTTGTTTATGATAACAATCTTTCCAGCCGCTGAACTGTAAACTAGGCTGAAGGGCGCGTTCTCCACGATACCAAGTTATTGAACAAACGTCTGGTCGACCACCTACGGGATTGGCTTTGCATATATTATGTCAAATTCAAAAATAAAACCCAAAGCAAAACGAACACTTAAGTTGTGGGATGAGCTGCCTGCCGCGGTTTTTCGCAGAGACTTCAGTATGGGATTCTTCAAAAAGGGCGTTTTAAAATATTTAAAGGGGGTGTGTGACTCCTCTGGTGTCGCAAGCGTCCATTCATAGGCTACGATAACCGCTTACCATCAGGTGGTCCGTATGCTTGTTATCCGTAGCTACCTTAGAATTAGAAAAAAGCGCTATTCAATCGACACGTCCAATACAATCAGACTGAATGAAATTAATCTTATACGCATAATATGTAGACTTATCATTACGTTCAGTTAGTCTTTCAATAATTATGTAGTTGCTTCCAGACCTTCTCGATCCAATCTTATCGAAATAAGGTCTAATTGTTTCACCTCACTTAACTAAAAGCAATCTGCTGGGCTAGCTTGTTAAACAATTGAACGCCTTTGGCAAAATTATCCAGACCGATTTATTTTTCATTTGACTAAGGGATAAAAAAACCAACACTAGTAGTCATCACTCTTAGATATCATCTCGCAAGTTATAAAATTGCTTTATAAATCGTCAGCACTTCAGGTTTTTTCATCAAAAATTACATTTTCAGGCATGTAGACGACCTCTGTGACGTAGCGGGCGGAGATCCGCCTGCGACGCAAGAGGTTGCGGGTCCAAGTCACGCCTCGGGACAAATGTCTACGATCTGCAGATATTTGTTTAGGCTGTTCTGGATGTTTTCTATATTTGATAAAAATATCTATTTAGGTAGTAATGTATTAAGTATTATCAGTCATAACATTCTTATTAGTAACCATAACAAAAGCTCTGCTTAGCTTGAGGCTAGATGCTCATTTTGTGTCTATTTTTTGGTGAGTTGCATACTGTATACTCACCAAAAAATAGACACAAAATTACAGCTCAATCTCAGCTCTTAAAAGTAGTGGTGCTGGTTCAGAACAAAATTTAACCCGGAAAACATACAAACATCGCAAGTTAAACTTGCTATAAGTTTGCAAATTTTCCAACGAATATAGTCTACCTCAATTTTTTCTATCAAATTGATAAAGTTTGCGTCTCATCACATACCAGTAGCAGTTTAGTGGTTTACTCGGGAGAATTATTTGAAAAAAATACACTGAAACATCATGCCCTATGTTAAGTGTTACATAACATGGGTTCAGCACGCTTGTAGCACAACTTGTACTTAGAAACAACCCCAAGGCTGACGAGGAACTGTCGTAATGCGTCTAAGACAATGAAGGGACTGTCTATGTACGTTTGTTTGTTTAGTGTAGGTTGTATGTAAATTATTTATATATGTACGTGTCGTATCTTGAGGATTCAATTCGTAATAAAACCTTTTTGTTACAATAAAAAAACGAAGTAGGTACATTAAAAACTAGTTACCAGAGTCGACTCCTGGCACTTTGTGTTTTTCCGTAAGTATAAAGAAAAATACGTGTCGATGGTTTGTACAGAGAACGCGGGAATACATATTTTTTAAATAATTACCTTTGGTCATTTTTATGAAAAACTGTGTAAATGTCCTGTTCTCTGTAAAATAAATAAGTAGTAAAAACTATAGCTGACCTTTTTGTGCGAGTTTTTCTATGATTTCGTGCACGAAATTTCTGCAACTGGCGTTGAAGACTATGCCGTGTTCTCATAATGTATACACAATTATAATGGTGATATAGTTATCTTATAGATTCCCAAACACTACAATCTCTAAAAGTAAGGCCTTTGCATCTATTATAGATGATTTATACAGCGTCAGCAACTGGTAATCATGCTGTATGGGACGCTGCAGTGCCTGGTACATTGTTAGATGGATTGGGCTTGCCCAGCACCTACATCCTCTCAGCTTAGTTAGCTATTATTCAGAGGAAAGAACAGGTCAATACGTCTGAAGCTAACTAAGCCGCTGGTTTCCTCACTATGTTTCCTTCACCGTTAAAGCACGTGTTAAGTGTGCACATACATTTCTCAAGAAAGAAAAATCCATTGGTGCACGGCCGGTATCGAACCCACGACCTTCGGATTGAAAGTCGGGGGTACATACCACTCGGCCAACACGGCTTTTTACAACCTCTACTTCTATACAAATACCGTCTATTAGGCCGCTCAAGGCACCGGCAATCGGGAATGTACGCAACGAGGCCTATCAGGGCTCAGTAGGTAAAGTTTTTCCGTTTGTCTTCTTTATCGAATCGATTAAAGGAAGCCTCTGGGCCGCGCTCATTTACACTTTATTTGGCAGCGAGTAATGAATCGACGCCGATAGCGAACTTCAGCTCTATCTGCGAATGTTCTCCGCTAATGAAATGTATCTGTGATTAACGGCCTGCCCATATCTGTCGATTGCGCACTGTATATTCAAAGTCAAAGTCAAAGTCCATAAGTGTTTATTCAATAGAGCGAAAAGCTACATGGTATACAAAACAAAAGACACATTTGAATTAAATTGAAGCACATAATTGAATTCTAGGAAGCGAACCAGAAACCTTAAAATTATTAGTTTGCACAACGCTCCTGCGATGTTTGCGCGAACGTCCACTACTGAACACAGGCCTTCCTCATGGGTCTCCATGAGGGGTAGTTGAAATACTCACCACGCTTGGCAGGCGGGTTGGCGAACGCAGTACGAGATGTTGATATACAGAAAAACGCTGCTGCCTATCTTCCGGAGGAAAATTATTACTGGGTTTGAATGGACACTTCTACGATTGGTCACGTTTTATTCAAAACTCTGATCTGTTGAAGAGATTAAATATGTGTATTTAGTGTGTACAGAAGTGCCACAAGGCTCAGTTACTTGCCCTTAACTTCGACTCGCGGTCGGATTTTTGTACAAGTTGGTGTGTTTGCTTGTTGAAAAAGCTCTGAAGATGGAATCAATGATAATCGAGGGGTCTACACATATGTGATAGGCGTACGGTTTGGGTTTCAGCACCAAGTCATGAATATTATCATCGCAGTCGGTTTCATTTGTTGAAAAATGTTAATTATTGCTCATCTAAGTGAAAATTTTGCTAGAGGTGTTAAATATTTTTTTTGTTTAGTCTATATAGTAAAGTTTTGTTTGAGCAGCTTCGACGAGTGAGCTCACCATTGTACGCGTAGTTTGAGCCCGTGGTCTTACTAATAAGGTCGCCGCCGCGCCGGCCTATTGTCGGGATAGAAAATATGCTTCGAGGGCATTGTCCTCCGTCGCGGACAAGGGCACGGGATAATGAGAGGGAGGCACCTCATTATGATGTGAATTAAGGGCCTCAGCCCTGAATGGAACTGACATTTCGTTCCGTAAACAAATGTTTGCACATTTTAAAATTTTCAGCAGTAGACGATGAAATGTAGTGGTTTTTTTAGGTGCGGCCTCTTGGTGGATTAATAGCCTTGTGGGTACTCTGTGATATGAAACGACACGCACGCGTCAGGATTTATGTGAAATGTTTGTTATATGTAATAGGTTATTTAAATAAGGTGTGACATTTATTAGTTTTTGGTACTTATATTTATTGAGCAATCGACATGTTTTTAATTTTTTATTACATTATTTTGATTTTGATTCGATTTTTTCTATTATTTTTATTTATAAATAATTAGGTTTAATAAATTTCTATATTTTAACGTTATGTAATTGTTATCATTTTGAGACATAATATATTAATGGAGATTCAATTATTGTATTGACTGTAATGAGTTTTTATTGTAATATAATTGTGGGACTATAGGTACTCTATTGTATTGGGCTACCTACGCCTATAAAAATAGAGTACATGTACATTTTTAATAAATAAATAAATTTTGAAGATTGGCGGCTTCTTTGTAGGTTTATCAAGAGTAGGTTCTTAGTTCAGATACTTTTACCAGCGCCGGGCAGTTAATGTAAATATCAATGTGTTTATTTATTTTGTAAATTAACTATTTTATGTATTTTGAACTCATTATATCCACTATTTCCAAAATCAGATCAAACTATCGAGAATGTGAGTTTAGTTGAAGCTAAGCTTTTTCTCCGAGGCATTAATTTATTAGTCCACGGCAAAATATCTATCAAAATATGTACATATACCTCTACGGCTTGCCGCATCTACCATATGCCAACTTTCCAATTTTCCGCCCAAAATCCAATACTGTCATTGAATTTATTTACCAACGTGAAATTTAGTTTTTAAAACCTTTATAAAACGCGGCAGTCCATCAGCCGGCTTTGAGCCGCTTGATGTTGCGCGGCGCAATTCAATCAACGCGCCCGCACGGCCTATACACGTATTATGTGCTTGCTACTCGTGCATGGCTGCCAGTCTCCACACAAAACAAAAACAAGCCTGGGGGCCAATTCTCGTCAATCGTGATCCAAGTGATATTTCGTCTCATGTCAATTATCAGTCTCTACTTCGAACTTTTCACATCACTCTTAAAGTGTACTATGATCTTGATAGCTCCTTACCAGTCGATGCATCACGATCGGTTTGCAATAGACATTTGTTTACCGTGGGATTACGAGAATGCAGAAAGTTCTTTTCAAGAGAGAGTTTGACAGTTTTTGAGAAATTTATCGTTTCTGAGCGGTTATCACTTGGAGCACGATGCACGAGAATTCCCCCCCTGTGCGTTAGAGGCGGACTAGAAAAGCACTAAGCCCTTTCACGCATGCGAGTCTCGGTCGAGAGGTTTAAGCAAACAAAAGACGTATGACGATGTAAGACGTATGAGGTCGTGTTTCATAAGTTCTTTCAAATTTGAAATATCTGGTTAACTTCATAAACACTATGTTGCGCTAATTAGACAACTTATTGATACCTGAGTCGTTATGTCTCTCAGACAATACTGTCATTATTTTCTACAGGTTTTAAACGTCAGAAAGAGATTAGTTAGTATTATTTATAGTTTTACTAGCTTGTGCCCGCCGCTTCGCATGCATTGTACCCGGACAAAAAGTAGCCTATGGGTTATTCCTGGTCCACATCTATACGTGTGCAAAATTTCAGCTTAACCCGTTGGGTAGTTTTTGCGTGAAGAGGGGATCTCCATGAGGGGTAGTTGCCATACACACCACGCTTAGCAGGCGGGTTGGCGAGCGCAGTACGAGATGTTGATACACGGATAGACGCTGCTGCCCATCTTCCGGAGGTATCCCTTAGCAGTCTCTTACTGCATCCATGGGCATGAGAGGAGGGGATTTGGACATTCTACTGCCGGCACCCCACGGCAACGTGTATTATATACGGCCACGTGCGTACAATACATAAATAAAAACATAAATTAGTGATGGACTATTTTTTTCGTTTATTATTTATCCTAATTTCCCAGACAAACCGAGCCCCGGCCCCGCGCCGAGTAGAAACTACCATGCGAACGAGTGAGCGAAGCGAACGAAGTTCTTAGTGGCAATCGCTCGCTCGTTCTAAGTTCGTGGCGAACAGCTAGTTTATCAGCTCCAAACTACAAAACAAGCTTAAGAAACTGGTAAATCTAGAATGGTTTGAGAAAAAATAATGATGAAACTGAATTGTTAAAACCAATGGCTATATATTCAGTTTTTTTTTGTACCTTACACTTCAATGCATAGAAACAAAGCTGCAAGTGCGTGCTAGTGAGCAGCAAATACCAGAGGAGTGTGAACCTTGCCGCGGACTCGGGTTACGAGCAATCTTGGGGTTCAGCGCAAATCGGGGAAGCTCACAGACCCCTCGCTGCGTTGCATGGATGTACTCAGGTATGGGGCAGAGGAGGAATTCATTAATCCTTCAATGATGAATGACTTCAATGATAAAGATTATTTTATTGGTGTGGCATGTTTGACATTTTTATTTTTATTTTATTTTTGTAATTAATGATATTATAAATGTTTGTTTTTTACTTATGTTAATTCATATTATACTCCAAATTATTTAGAATCTGACGATTTTATTTTATATGAATGTAGGCCCAAACACAAAATTGCAGTGCCCTTGTAGGGTGCAAGTACTTTCTTAAGGCTAATATAAGATCTAAGCTGTATAAAATGTGTACATGTAAGCTAACTAAATGAAATATGAAATAAAATCCTTAACTTTTTGCTGCAAAGACCCAGTTACATTTCCCCCCGATTACATTTGAGTATCTCCCTCGATTGATCATAGATCCCATCATCAGAACTGGGTGTAAACACCCATGTTTCACCTTTGTAATGTTTGCTTGTTACAGGCAAACATTGTAGGCACAGGACGATTCGTTAGGGTTAGTTGTAGTGGGTTGTAGTTGCACAGAGTTTTATTTTTATTTTTATTTTGTGTGAGTGTTATTATTGCAATGTAATAACACTGTGGCCGTGGGGTGCCGGAAGCAAAATGTTGCCCCTCCTCTCTTGCCGGAAGATGCAGTAAGAATCTGCCAACAGATACCGCCAGAAGATGGGTAGTCCCTCATGACCAGTATTGGGAGATCCATGAGGTAGGCCCATGTCCAGCAGTGGACGTGGACAGCCGTCCCACCGCCTGAGATGATGACGATGATGAATAACCACTTAGAAAATATGTCGTACTAGCTTTTGCACGCGACTTCGTCCGCGTGGAAGTCATAAAACGTAAAATCCCCTTTTTCACGCAGATAAAATATAGATCCCATTTATTCCCTATACCGTGGGGATTTCGAAAAATCCCTTCTTAGTACACCTCTAGGATACTCAAGGTATACATATGTGTGCCAAATTTCAAGTCTCTAGGTCCAGTCAGTAGTCAGTGAGTCAGTCAGGACTTTGAATTTTATATAACTATTTATATAAATATAGCAAAATAGAATAAGCACATAGCAATTTCACATAAGTATAGGTATGAATATAGGCCGCCAATTGTTACTTTGTTTTTCAGTGTTTCTTTTGTAATTTGTAATTTATTTATTCATTGCTTCATGTACATGGTTTGCATTAGATCTAGGTAATACATAATTATTATAAGTAACATACATGAACCCTGTTAGGGCGTTGCAAGTTTAGTCAGAGCATATGCTATATTATATTAGATCATTAAATAATTTACATTGTTTTTATGTCAATAAATAGTGAGTACACATTCAGTGGGTATTTAATAAGACGTCGTAGATAAAATAAGATTCAAATTAAGTCAAGTTAATTAAGAACAATACGGATTTAAGTCAAAACTATTGATTCGTGTTGAGATCATTTCAAATAACATTACAATAACAATAACATAAACAATAACATATAGAGGTCAAATGAAGGAAACGGTACATACAATTCAATATTATATAATTTCTTAAAAAAGTCACGGTGAGGTAGTTAAAATACAATAATAATTTTAATTTTAATGGGAACTAAAGTCAAAATTGGGTACCTACATTATTTAGATTTGTAATAAAAATTTCTCAGTCATGAATTCATTCAAGGAATAAAAACATTTTTTTATAAGTATTTTTTTTAATTTATTGTAGAATATGTTGTCCTTTATTTCTGATTTTAGTTCTTCCGGTATTTTATTGTATATTTTTATGAGCATAAAATTAGGACTTTTTCCAACTGTTTGAAGGTTTGTTGATGGTAGGTTAAGTTTATTCTTATTCCGCCTGTTGTAGTTTGGGTAAAGTTCATTATAGGATTGGAAGTAATGTCTGTTTTTCCTAACAAATACTGCAGCTTGTAAAATATAGATGCATGGAAGAGTTAGAATTTCTCTTTCTATAAAGTGCGGTCTACAGCTCACTCGAGTCGGTATGTTTACTAATATTCGTATACACTTTTTTTGCATGATAAACAGCTGATCAAAGTCTACACTCCCACCCCATAAAATAACCCCGTAATTGAATGACGAGAATGCATGGGCGTAGTATGCACTGAGGGATGCGGTGTAATTAGTATTTATTTTTAGGATACTAAGTGCGTAGTACTTGCTATTCTTGCTATAATATTTAGTTTTAAGGTGTGCAATAAAGTATTTTTTATCTATCTATTTATACGTAAAAAGGGTTACATCCAAACTGCAACTAAAGTCAATCCCCAACCCACCTGCATATTCTGAAAAAGCAAAGAAGGCTTTGCAATTAATGAAACAGAAAGACAAACTTCGAAGCAGAGCTCACAATTGTAATTTCCATTCAGACTCACGAAAGAAATAGCGGGAATTGTGCAAAGGACCGCGCGGGTACAGTCGGCGAGAGTCTTAGAATACTTACAAAGGGGAAAGGTTTCCCTGTTTACGAGCCAGGAATTTATTGTGCTACTTATATAAAATGGAGGTACGTGATAGACAGACAACGCATGGTTGTATAAACTTTAGTAACGGTTGAAAGAACCATGGTACAGCAATAAAAGCAAGGCATGCCGTCGTTATTCTATACTCTGTACATTGTGGCTTTCTTATTTAAAACCAGCGAAACCTTCTTAAAGTTTTCTAAAAGATTAGTAGCCTTAGTTCTACCAGTGAAAGTCGCGTCGAAATCAGTAGGTACATCCGTTTCAAAGATTATCCGGAACAAACAGACTGACGGACAGGCGAATAGACAGGTAAAAAATTAAAAATAAAACTGGACAAGTACTCGCTGAACGCGTCCAGGTATGAAGGTACATAATAATTGTTATAAATTAGCTGATCTGACTTAATAAAAATTTTGGTCAAAAAACAAAAAGATTCGGTCACCCATCCAACTTATGACCGCGCGTAGGGTTGCTTAACCTCGATGATTGATTTCCGCTATTGTGCGCTTAGTTTGCCCTATGTATGAACGGCCACAGCTACAGTCAATCTTGTATACGCCTGGCATTTGCAGCGGTATGCTATCGTTTGGTGTTCGGAGCTGCTGAGAGACTTTTGAGTAGGGAAAAAAAATTGACTTAATTGAAAATCTAGATTATTATAAATCTAGATTAATCTAAGATAGGTTGTCTGCTGACCTCAAGAAATCAGCAGACAACCTATCTTTCTGCCGTACGTGAAGGGGGTGACGGATAAGATTGGAAATATTCTCAAGAGATTTTCAATTAAGTCAGTTTTCACTCCCTACTCAAAAGTCTCTCAGCAGCTCCGAACACCAAAAGATAGCATACCGCTGCAAATGCCAGGCGTATACAAAATTGACTGTAGCTGTGGCCGTTCATACATAGGGCAAACTAAGCGCACAATAGCCGAACGTGTCAAGGAGCATATAGCTGCGGTCAAAAATCGGCAAGTGTATTATAAGTCAGCGATTGCCGAACATCTGCTGGAGTCAGGACCTAACCACTGGATAGAACTACACGACCCAAAAGTTTTATCCAAAGAACGCCACTATTATAAGAGGATAGTTCGAGAGGCGATTGAGATCAAGAAACACCTAAATTTCAATCGTGAAGATGGTTTTCGTCTCTTTTATGCATGGAATCCTGTGTTGAATAAGTGTGTGCGTTGTGTTCCGACTGTACAGCAATCCGATACCGTCAGTGTAGTGTGTCGTAATGTGAACTTGGACATTTCTGAATCTGAAGACGAATTGAGGGTAGTCGTGGATTCTGCCATCAATTCGCGGCGGTAGCTCCCAGCACATCAGTCCTCCCGCGACCAAGAACGCTGAAATGTGTTCGAAACGTCGGGAAAATAATAAAAAAGGTACGCGATAAAATCCTGTAATTTTAAAACGAATAAATATGTTAACAAATCGCGAAAGCTTAACAAGTTATACTTTCTGTTCCGGACGGTCATAGCAATTAAATTAATAGATTAGACTTAAATGAAAATAAAACACCTACCACCATGTAGCTCTAAGACCTAGCATAGATAGTCATAGTATAGATAGCCATAGCATAGATAAATATTATAAATAAAATATTAATAGTACTTGTAGGCACCGGCAACGGGCTACAATAATATAGAGATAGGCTGTTTTATAAAGACATAGACAGACCAAAGAATGTAAGATATTGTAAGATATTAACACAGATACAGATAGAAACAGTAAACAATGTACCTACACCAATAAACGCAACCGGCAATAGTCGCTCGCTGCGCGCGGCAGAGTGAGGGAACAGGAAAAAATATAAATATAGACGAGAACCGTTCACTGCATGTGCTCAGTGTTTTTTTCGGACGTCGTGCTAGACGCACGCCGCTCTAGCCGCCCGCTCGCCTGGTCCCCGCACCAGGCCCCTCCACTGCGCTCGCGCAGTCGCCGCTCGGACGTCGTTCCAGACGCCCGCCGCCCGCTGCCGCCTTGGTCCCCGCACCAGGCCCCTGCCGTCGCCCGCTAGCGTCCAGTGCTAGCTTCGCTTCGTTGCGGTGTTATTCTTACTAGCTTGCTAGTCTGAATAATCACTTGCGCGAGCGAATACCGGTAGTTCGCACTTTTTAGTGCGCTACTGGATTCTATCCTGTTTCTTTTCGAGTTGTTTGCTCTTTTCAGAGCGAATAACTCGAACTGCTCCAGTGCTAGAGAAAATCGTTCTTTTCAGAACGATTTCTCGAGCTAGTTTCTTTGCTGTGTAAACTGTCGAAAGCCACGACTTCAGTGGTCAGCTAAGGGATACCCTACGGTGACAACGAACTTAGCTGGGCGTGGACCCGGAGCGCCTGTTTTGCCTCTTCAAGGCAACACAGAATCCGGCTGGGTCTGGAACCACCGGCCTTGGGGTGGAACCCTCGCCGACCCCAGATAGCGTGAGGCACACACCCCTTTTGCCCCATAAGAGAGGCGAAAGGGACACACACATTTAGGTAGGACACATAGGCACACACCCCTCCTTGTCTATACCCGACAAGGAGGGACACTTAGTTATTTCCCGGGTGTCCCCCCCGGGAATAGGGACCTCCCCTCACCCCCCGCGCGATGTCAAGCCCGGACTTGCTGGGTGGGCTTGATCCTGAGACCCTCCTGGGGGTACTCAGGATGTTAGCCCAGCAGCACGGGGACTTGTTGTCCAAGTTGCTCGCTTCTTATCAAGAGGCGAACAAGTTGGACAAAAAGTCCAAGTCCCATCCGATGGAGGTGGCCACCGCGGCCCCTCTTACCCCCGCCCCCGCCCTTCCGGCCACCCCGGAGACTCCGGTCTCCCCCGCCCCGTCCTCCTCCGATTCGGACTCCGACGCTTCGGCGATGGAGCTCGAACCCTCCCCGAGCGACAACTCTTCCTCGTCGGAGCAGTCCTCCGACGACAGTTACACTGTCGTCGAAGGCGGCAAACGGCGCAGGAAGAAGTCGTCGCACAAATCGGCCTTAGCCCCTCCGGCTAAGATTGCAGTCTCTGTAGAGGCTACGGCTACCCGCCCGCCTACTCCCCCCGCGACCCCCGCCGAACCCGCCCCCCTCCGCAAGGAGAGACCCCCCCCCGCCCGTCTTCCTCCGCGAGAAGGCCAAATGGGCCAGCGTGGAGAGGCTTCTAACCTTAAAAAAGGTTAATTTCACCAAGGCCCAGTCCATCAAGGACTCTATTAAGATTCACGTCCAGACATCGGACGATCACCGACGTCTGACGTCTGTCCTCCGCGCTGAGAACATAGGTTTTCATACCTATGCTCTCGAGAGCGAGCGCCTTCTGCGCGTAGTCATCCGCGGCCTCCCCGCGGAATTCGACTCTGATGTAATTAAGTCCGACCTCTGCGATCAGGGCTTCCCCGTCAGGGAAGTCCACCGCATGTACAGCGGACGGGACAAGACCCCGTTCGATCTTGTACTAGTCATCCTTGACCTTTCGCCCGAAGGAAAGGCGATATTCGGCGTCAAAACCGTGTGTCGCCTTTCCGGCCTCTACGTAGAGGCTCCCTTCAGGAAGGGCCCCCCCGGACAGTGCCACAGGTGCCAGTTATATGGCCACTCTGCGCGCAACTGTTTTGCCCGCCCCCGCTGCGTCAAGTGTCTGGGTGACCACGGCACCGCTGACTGCAAGCGCGTCCCCAATGACCCCATGCCGCCTAGTTGCGTGCTCTGCGGGACCGAGGGGCACACCGCGAACTATCGCGGCTGCCCCAGAGCCCCAAAGGCAAGCGCTAGGAGAGCGCATGCTAGGGCTCCGGAGCGCTTCCGCCCCGCCCCACCCCAACACGCGAGGACATCTCCGAAGGTGTCCTTGTTGCCCCCCGCCCCTCCTGCTGTGTCAGCTTGGGCGAGACCTTTGGGCTACACCAGCCGCGCCCTTCAGGCAACAACTGGTGTATCCTCTCCCCCGCGTTCCCAGGAGCTTCACTCCGCCCCTGCCCCCGCACCCCTACCCCGCCCCACTAGGCCCTCTCAGCCAGCTCCCGCTGCTGAGAACCCTAGCCTGGGGCTGCCGAACATCGATTTCGGATCGGTGAATGCGCTCCTGCGCAAGCTTAGCCTGGCGAAGTCGCCCATAGAGAAACTGATGATTATCTCTAATCATCAGGATGTCATGGCGTCTCTCGACGCCCTCACTTTCAAGTCTTTTTAGTATGGCAGTGCAGAAAGAAAGACTGAAACCCCGCTCCCTCTCGTTAGCATTTTTTAATGCTAACGGCCTATCTCCCCAGAAAGAACTCGTGAAGCAATTCCTTGTCAATCACCAAATAGATATTCTGCTAGTGCAGGAGACCTTCTTGAAACAGTGCCATCGCGATCCTAGGATCGCTAACTACCAAATGGTACGAAATGACAGAACGAACGCCCCTAAAGGTGGTACTGCCATTTATTTCAAGAGGTCGCTGCACTGCATTCCCATTGATCCCCCGCCCTTAACAGACTTAGAAGTCTCTGTCTGCAGACTTGCAATGACCGGTCATCAACCGGTTATCATTGCATCCTGCTATCTTAGCCCCAATAGGAAGCTTCTTAAAAGCGACCTAGAATCCCTTCTCAGTCTTGGAAGCTCAGTCATTCTGGCTGGTGACTTCAATAGCAAAAGCCCTATGTGGAATTGCTCGATACGTAATAGAAACGGCGCCCTCCTCTCAGGCTATCTAGATTCTTTAAATCTAGATCTTATTGCCCCCATGTGTCACACTCGATATTCCCCACGTATTGGTTTTTCCAACCAAACCCTAGACCTCGCACTGCTGCGGAACGTATCCCTCCGGATGAGCTCCATAGTAGTGATGCAGGAACTAGACTCTGACCACCGTCCCGTCATATTAAGACTTGGCCCTCTGCCGGACCCTACTCCCCCGACCAAGACTGTGGTGCAATGGTATAAACTTGAGAAAGCCCTCAAGGTTATCCATTCTCCCGACTTGGATAAAATCCCCGACGACATTAGGTCCCCTGACGACATTGCTATTGCGGTCGACTCTCTGACCAGTCACGTCCAATCCGCCGTTCGCGACTTGTCTAGACAGGTCCCAGCTACGCCTGATCGTAACTGTGTCCTGCCTGATGAGATAAGACGACTGATCACAGAGAAGAACGCAGCAACTCGTCGCTTTAGTTCTTGGCCCTCCGAACTAAATCGCTTCCGGATGAACTCGCTTCGCCGCAAGGTGAAGAGGGCCATTCAGGAGCACCGTAACACTTCTTGGGACAATCTGCTTTCTAATATCGAACCCGGGCATCTAGCTTACTGGAGCCTGGCTAGATCTATGAAATCAGATGGTATCTCAATCCTGCCCCCTCTGCTTCGCCCGAATCACCAAACGCCTGCGTTTGATGACAAGGAAAAAGCAGACGCGCTAGCTGAGAGTCTTGAATCCCAATGCTCTCCTAGTCTTGAACCCGTCGACCCTGATCACCTTAACATGGTGAACAGTGAAGTCGACCGCCTAGTTTCCCTTCCCCCCTCTGCTCCTCCTTTGGACCTCATTAGAGCAGCAGAGGTTGCCCAGATCATTAAAGATCTTCGCCCTAAGAAGTCCCCTGGCTCGGACGGCATCAGCAACAGAGTACTCAAGAAGTTCTCTGTTGCCCTCATACATCTCCTGGTCAGCATCTTCAATGCTGCCATGGCTAACTGCTCTTTCCCTGATGTCTGGAAGGAAGCCAATGTAATTGGCATCCACAAACCGGGCAAAAAGGCAAACGAGCCTTCCTCCTACCGTCCCATCAGTCTCCTCAGCTCCCTGGGGAAGATCTATGAGCGTCTCCTTCTGAGACGTCTCTGGCGTCACGTCAATGAGCATAGTCTCTTGCCTGACGAACAGTTTGGCTTCCGAGCCCATCACTCCTGTCCCCAGCAGGTGCTCCGCATCACGGAGCACATCCTGTCCAAGTGGCATCACACTTGGCCAGCAGATACGGGCGCTGTCTTCCTCGATGTAGCTAAAGCCTTCGACAAAGTCTGGCACAATGGCTTGGTTTACAAGCTTTTCCTGCTTGGAGTGCCAGACAGGCTCGTACTCATCTTACGAGACTACTTGTCGAACCGCTGTTTTCGCTACCGCGTGGAAGGCACGCTCTCAGACCCCAAACCCGTCCGAGCTGGAGTTCCTCAAGGCTCAGTCCTTGCTCCCCTTCTTTTCACGCTGTACACCAGCGATATTCCCCGACACCCGCAAGTCGAACTTGCCCTCTTCGCCGATGACACGGCTCTGTACGCGTCCGATAAGAACAGGAATCGCGTACGCATAAGGCTGCAGGCTGCACTAGACACCCTAGGTGCCTGGTTCAGAAAGTGGCGCATAGAGGTGAACCCGACGAAAAG
This sequence comes from Pasiphila rectangulata, assembly GCA_963082625.1. Taxonomy (NCBI): domain Eukaryota; kingdom Metazoa; phylum Arthropoda; class Insecta; order Lepidoptera; family Geometridae; genus Pasiphila; species Pasiphila rectangulata. The sequence continues at coordinate 416,830 of OY720246.1, read as the reverse complement.
TGCAGCAGTGTACTTCACTCGGAGTCCCTTCTTGCCCCAGCCTCTTCTCCTCTTCGATAAACCCATCCCTTGGGTTAGGTCAGCTCGCTACCTAGGAGTAATCCTAGATAGACGTCTCTCCTTCTATCCCCACATAAGGTCTGTCACTAATCGTGCGAAGTTCGTGCTTAGCCGGTTAAACAGCCTTCTCAACTCGAAAAGTAAAATGTCCTTTAGAAATAAAGTGACACTTTACAAGACAGTTGTACGACCAATAATGACATATTCCTCTGTCGTCTTTGGCCAGTCCCGTCATGTTAGATGCCTTCAGGTAGTCCAAAACAACTTCTTGCGCAGGGCCACGGGTTGCCCATGGTACATGCGCAATGTAGACCTCCACCGAGATCTCAAACTCGAGTCCATCGAACACTTTATTAAAACTGCTTCAAAGCGTTTTTATGAAGTGGCGGCGGAACACTCCAATCCGTTAATCTCGGGATTACCCTCCGACTACCCGATAGAGCCATTGCCCACGAGTTCTTTCCTCCGTCGACCGAGACACGTTCTCGGCTTGCCCGTTGACGAGCTCACCGCCGCTAACCCGGAGGTGACGTCAACCCGTCCCACACTAGCTGTTAGACACATATTCAAAAACCGGTCCCGCCGGCGGGGCCGAAGAATACATTCTTCCGTCTAAAGGTGCAGTTTTGCACCTAGACGCTATCCTTCAGTAGATTCAAAAATTCTGGCAACAGTCCAAGCCGTGGTTCGAACCTAAGTGGTGCCCTTGAGCTTGTTGCCCCAACCTAACTTTTGCGGCTGGGCGCCTTCTGCGCTCGCCATAGTCCGGTAACGTTGTCATGGCCATCTGCGGTCAACAACATATATTGTCATTTCGAAAAAAAAAAAAAAAAAAAAAAACACTGCATGTGCTCAGTCCACAAGTCGCCAGCCTCGGAACAACACCCACGCGCTAACAAAAGGAAGCAAGGAACGGACCTCTCGCTCACTCTCGCCGCCCGCAACCCGCACCCGCCGCCGTTGTACCTGAATTCACGCTATTGTTTCAATCTCAGTCCTCCATAGAACCCCAGCGCTCAACGTACACACAGGACGACGGTCTACTATACTCGGAATCGGAAGGCTCATCAGCACACCCAACAGTTACAGTCCACTGAATAGGTGCTGAGCCGACCGAACCGTTTATAGTCCGGTCCCGTACATTGGTCCTCGCGAGCCGGATCTATTTGGATTGAGATTGAGCAATGGTGGTGACAAGGTCAAACTGCGGGTCTCGTTGCGAAGAGCCAGGTCCGGCACCTACGCCGACTGCTACCGCGGTGACGGAGGAGCGGCCGCAACCCCCGTCACAGCAGTCGGTGCCGCGAAAAACAGTGCCCGAGCAACCACACGCGTCCGGAGCTCCCGGTATGGAGCCGACAGCATCGACCAGCCTCGGATCAAACATCCTCACCTCCAACTCATCCGCGACCTGCACAGGAAGTACGCAGCCGACGTCGACGGACACCTTGGCCACAGCCACAGGAAACACCGGCGGGAGCCCCGTGGAGGACACAGAAGACACAGAGCCCCGCACGGAGAGAACACAGAAGACCGCGGCGTCGAGGAAATCAACAAGACGATCTAAGAAGAGCAGAATAGCGCAGGCAAAATTGGAGCTGTTGCGTATACAGGCTCAGATCGCCGAAGCGGAGCTGGAACAACTCTACGAAGAAGAGGAGGACTCAGAAAGTGACGCGAGGTCCGAAGTCACTGAGCGAGAAAATACCGGACGGGTAGAGCACTGGGTACAGAACACCACCCTGCTGGCGACAACAGATCAACCACACGGCGAGAATAACAGTCTCGCCGCACAGGTGCCGGGCGGAAGGAAGATTCCCCTCGCACAACCGGGCGAGAATAACAGTCTCGCCGCACAGGTGCCGGGCGGAAGGAAGATTCCCCTCGCACAACCGGGCGAGAATAACAGTCTCGCCGCACAGGAGCCGGGCGGAAGGAAGATTCCCCTAGCACAACCGGGCGAGAATAACAGTCTCGCCGCACAGGAGCCGGGCGGAACGAGGAACCCCCCCGGACGCCTTCAGGTCGGGAATAACAGTCCCGCCACACAGAAGATGACGGACGGCGCAGTACAGGCCGCCCCTACCATCATACAGCAAGCGCCGCCGGGGACGACGGCCGACGCCCCCAACACACAGCCGCCGCTGGGGACGCCGAGGGCCGCGCCCCCCACGGAGACGCCGGAGCACCGGCACGCAGCGGGTGCACAGCCAGCCCCGCTACACCAAGGACAGTTTTATAGTGCAACAGAACAGTACAACATAGTGAACAGTGACAGTATAGTTAACAACGCCCGCGGGGCAAACGTGAATAGAGACAGTGCGAATAATGGATACAGTGAGTTCCAGGGAGCAAACCGGTATGTACACAACTTTAATGACAGGGATATTGTGAGGCCGGGAGCTTCCGCACCGGCGGGAGTCATAGCAGGACCGCCCCGTACTGAAATGGGAGAGCTGGCCTCTGCTATAGCGCAAGCTATACGATCGGGAACACAGTCGACTGCCCGCCGGTTCTCGGAACTGCCAATATATAGCGGTGCCTATCAAGAATGGCTAGCATTCAAGGCAGCATATGAGGAATCCGCCTATTCCTACACAGAAACTGAGAATGTAGGTAGATTAAGGAAATGCTTGAAAGGTCGCGCTAGAGAATCTGTAGAAAGCTTGTTAATCTACAACGTCCAGCCAGATACGGTCATGAAATCGCTTGAAGCTAGATTCGGCAGACCAGACGCAATAGCCCTAGCCGAATTAGATAGATTACGTTCTCTAGCCCGACCTACAGATTCGCCTAAAGACTTATGTGTGTTCGCAAGTCGGGTAGCAAACGTCGTTGCTACATTACAGGCCTTACAACGAGTCTACTACCTCTATAACCCAGAGCTAACAAAGATCACAATAGAAAAGCTCTCGCCGACGCTCAAATACAGATGGTACGACTTCGCTACAGAACAAGCTACCGACGAACCTGATCTTCTCAAACTAGCGAGATTCCTCAACAGAGAAGCCGAGAGATGCGGCCCATACGCGCAGCCCGAGACAGAAGCGCCTGCCGCGGCGAACAAAAAACAAGGCAGGGCCTATGCCGTAAATAGTAGTCAAGAAGACAAGAAGCCCAAGTGCCTGGTTTGTCAACAGAATCACAACATCGTGAAATGCGAAAAACTAACAGAAGCCTCCACCGATGAAAGATGGGACATAGCCAAAAGGTTTAAACTCTGCTTCCGATGCCTCAAGCTCAGAACGCAAAATCACAGATGCCCCAAGAAGGCTTGCGCTACCGACGGATGTCCGAAATGGCATCACCCACTTCTCCATTTCCAACGAGTCCAAGAGGAAGAAACCGAGAAGGTCGCATCATCAAGAACCATAGCAGAGAGCAGGACGTTTCTGAAGATAGTACCGGTCACAGCTTCGGGCCCCAGCGGCGAAGTGAAGACATACGCCCTGCTCGATGATGGATCAACGGTTACGTTGGTGGACGAGGACATCGCAGACACAATAGGGGCCCCTGGGCCCAATGATCCGCTGCGGATAGAATCCATAGCAAACGCAACGGTCAAAGAAATGAAGTCGAGGCGCATAACATTCAATTTAACAGGCGCCGATGGAACGCACGAAATACAGGCCAGAACCGTCAAAAGCTTAAAACTTTCTCCACAATCTATCACACACAACGACGTACAGTACGTGGAACATCTGAAAAGCATCAAGAATTATGTACTACATGGAAACGCCAAACCGAGGATCCTTATAGGCCAAGACAATTGGCACCTGCTGGTCACTAGCAACATGAAGACAGGTCACATCTCTCAACCAGTGGCCTCCCTGACCCCGCTCGGCTGGGTACTTCACGGATCCCGAACTCGGTCTCTCGAACAGCGCGTTCAGTACATAAATCACTTATCTATCGAAGACGACATGAACAACGAGCTACGCCACCATTTCGCTATAGAATCGCTAATGATAACGCCGAAATGTCCTGTTAACGATCCCGAGCAACGAGCACTGAAAACACTTCGAGAAAACACCACTCAAAGACCGGACGGACATTACGAGACAGCGCTACTGTGGAAAGAGGGAGATGTCGTCATGCCGAACAATAGAGATAACACGTTACGAAGAATGTACAGCACAGAGAAGAAGATAGATAAAGATAGCGATATGAGAAGAAAGTATGAAGCACAGATGACGAACCTTATAGTTAAAGGCTACGCGGAACGTGCGCCCCAGCCGACTGATTCGAAAAAGAAAAAGGCACAGAAACAGCGACGGGAGATTCGCCCCACCACCGATAAGTACCTACCTATAGAAGGTGACTTATTAAGACGCGCCGAGCTCAACATCGTCATGGCAAGACAGGAATATAGCTTTCCCGAAGAATTAAAAGCCCTGAAGGCAGGGAAAGCTTTACAGAAAAACAGCCGCTTGAGCAAGCTAGCCATAGAAATGAAGGACGGCGTCATAGTAATTAAAAGTAGAATCGGCCTAACTATAGATATAGGTGAACGAACAAAATCACCTCCCATTCTAGATGGAAACGATAGGGTGACTAAACTTTATATTGAAAGTATCCACAGACAGATGATGCACGCTGGTGTTGAAGCAACAGTAAACGAATGCCGTCAACACTTCTGGATCCTGCGTCTGCGGACGACAGCACGTATGGTGATCCACCGCTGCCTGCCGTGCCATCTGAGGAAGGCGCCCGCCCCGCAGCCGGCGACAGGAAATCACCCGCCGGCGAGGCTGGCGCACAGCTGCAGGCCGTTCACGCACACAGGCCTCGACTACTTCGGCCCGCTGGCCGTAAGAATCGGGCGGGCAACAGCGAAGCGCTATGTGGCGCTCTTCACCTGCCTGACCACTCGGGCAGTCCACCTTGAGCTCGCTTCCGACCTGTCGACGAGCGCCGCGGTCATGGCCCTACGGCGCATGATCGCACGCCGAGGCTGCCCCACCGAGATCTGGTCCGACAACGGGACCAACCTACGTGGTGCCGACAAGGAGCTTCGCGCCGCGCTGGACAGCGCGACCGCCTGCGAGGCCTCATCCAGAGGCATCACCTGGCGCTTCATACCTCCTGGGGCCCCATTCATGGGCGGGGCCTGGGAGCGCCTAGTCCGAAGCGTCAAAACCGCGCTCGCAGCAACCCTGTGCGAGCGCCAACCGCGTGAGGAAGTCCTCCTCACCCTGCTCGCTGAGGTCGAGTACACAGTCAACAGCCGTCCACTAACCCACGTCTCAGTGGATCCCGAGGACCCGGAGGCCCTCACCCCGAATCACTTCCTGCTGCTGCAGCCGGAGCGCACCCCTGCGCTCGGCCCCTTCACCGACGGCGACCTGATAGGCAGGTCGCACTGGCGGGCCTCTCAACGCCTGGCCGATACCTTCTGGGCCCGATGGCTCAAAGAGTATCTCCCCGAGCTACAACGCCGCCGCCACCCTCACGGCGGCGGCCCCGCCGCCCAGGTGGGCGACCTGGTGCTCATCGCAGACTCCAACCTGCCTCGCAACACATGGCCCAGGGGGGTCATAGTCACAGTCTACCCCGGAGCGGACGGAGTCGTACGAGCCATCGACGTGCAAACCAAAGGGGGCGTGCTGAGAAGACCGACCAAGAAGGTGATCATCCTGCCGAGAGATGAGCCGTCCTCCACGACGGAAGGTTCCAGCGACAACAGCGGAGTCACTGGACGGCGGGAGAATGTTCCGGACGGTCATAGCAATTAAATTAATAGATTAGACTTAAATGAAAATAAAACACCTACCACCATGTAGCTCTAAGACCTAGCATAGATAGTCATAGTATAGATAGCCATAGCATAGATAAATATTATAAATAAAATATTAATAGTACTTGTAGGCACCGGCAACGGGCTACAATAATATAGAGATAGGCTGTTTTATAAAGACATAGACAGACCAAAGAATGTAAGATATTGTAAGATATTAACACAGATACAGATAGAAACAGTAAACAATGTACCTACACCAATAAACGCAACCGGCAATAGTCGCTCGCTGCGCGCGGCAGAGTGAGGGAACAGGAAAAAATATAAATATAGACGAGAACCGTTCACTGCATGTGCTCTTTTTTTATACTCGCCGCTCGGACGTCGTGCTAGACGCACGCCGCTCTAGCCGCCCGCTCGCCTGGTCCCCGCACCAGGCCCCTCCACTGCGCTCGCGCAGTCGCCGCTCGGACGTCGTTCCAGACGCCCGCCGCCCGCTGCCGCCTTGGTCCCCGCACCAGGCCCCTGCCGTCGCCCGCTAGCGTCCAGTGCTAGCTTCGCTTCGTTGCGGTGTTATTCTTACTAGCTTGCTAGTCTGAATAATCACTTGCGCGAGCGAATACCGGTAGTTCGCACTTTTTAGTGCGCTACTGGATTACTATCCTGTTTCTTTTCGAGTTGTTTGCTCTTTTCAGAGCGAATAACTCGAACTGCTCCAGTGCAAGAGAAAATCGTTCTTTTCAGAACGATTTCTCGAGCTAGTTTCTTTGCTTTATAAACTGTCGAAAGCCACGACTTCAGTGGTCAGCTAAGGGATACCCTACGGTGACAACTAACTTAGCTGGGCGTGGACCCGGAGCGCCTGTTTTGCCTCTTCAAGGCAACACAGAATCCGGCTGGGTCTGGAACCACCGGCCTTGGGGTGGAACCCTCGCCGACCCCAGATAGCGTGAGGCACACACCCCTTTTGCCCCATAAGAGAGGTAAAAGGGACACACACATTTAGGTAGGACACATAGGCACACACCCCTCCTTGTCTATACCCGACAAGGAGGGACACTTAGTTATTTCCCGGGTGTTCCCCCCGGGAATAGGGACCTCCCCTCACCCCCCGCGCGATGTCAAGCCCGGACTTGCTGGGTGGGCTTGATCCTGAGACCCTCCTGGGGGTACTCAGGATGTTAGCCCAGCAGCACGGGGACTTGTTGTCCAGGTTGCTCGCCTCTTACCAAGAGGCGAACAAGTTGGACAAAAAGTCCAAGTCCCAGTCTATGAAGGTGGCCACCGCGGCCCCTCTCACCCCCGCCCTTCAGGCCACCCCGGAGACTCCGGTCTCCCCCGCCCTTCCGGCCACCCCGGAGACTCCGGTCTCCCCCGCCCCGTCCTCCTCCTCCGATTCGGACTCCGACGCTTCGGCGATGGAGCTCGAACCCTCCCCGAGCGACAACTCTTCCTCGTCGGAGCAGTCCTCCGACGACAGTTATACTGTCGTCGAAGGCGGCAAACGGCGCAGGAAGAAGGCGTCCCATAAGTCGGCCTTAGCCCCTCCGGCTAAGATCGCAGTCCCCGTAGAGGCTACGGCTACCCGCCCGCCTACTCCCCCCGCGACCCCCGCCGAACCCGCCCCCCTCCGCAAGGAGAGACCCCCCCCGCCTGTTTTCCTCCGCGAAAAGGCCAAATGGGCCAGCGTGGAGAGGCTTCTAACCTTGAAAAAGGTTAATTTCACCAAGGCCCAGTCCATCAAGGACTCTATTAAGATCCACGTCCAGACATCGGACGATCACCGACGTCTGACGTCTGTCCTCCGCGCTGAGAACATAGGTTTTCATACCTATGCTCTCGAGAGCGAGCGCCTTCTGCGCGTAGTCATCCGCGGCCTCCCCGCGGAATTCGACTCTGATGTAATTAAGTCCGACCTCTGCGATCAGGGCTTCCCCGTCAGGGAAGTCCACCGCATGTACAGCGGACGGGACAAGACCCCGTTCGATCTTGTACTAGTCATCCTTGACCTTTCGCCCGAAGGAAAGGCGATATTCGGCGTCAAAACCGTGTGTCGCCTTTCCGGCCTCCACGTAGAGGCTCCCTTCAGGAAGGGCCCCCCCGGACAGTGCCACAGGTGCCAGTTATATGGCCACTCTGCGCGCAACTGTTTTGCCCGCCCCCGCTGCGTCAAGTGTCTGGGTGACCACGGCACCGCTGACTGCAAGCGCGTCCCCAATGACCCCATGCCGCCTAGTTGCGTGCTCTGCGGGACCGAGGGGCACACCGCGAACTATCGCGGCTGCCCCAGAGCCCCAAAGGCAAGCGCTAGGAGAGCGCATGCTAGGGCTCCGGAGCGCTTCCGCCCCGCCCCACCCCAACACGCGAGGACATCTCCGAAGGTGTCCTTGTTGCCCCCCGCCCCTCCTGCTGTGTCAGCTTGGGCGAGACCTTTGGGCTACACCAGCCGCGCCCTTCAGGCAACAACTGGTGTATCCTCTCCCCCGCGTTCCCAGGAGCTTCACTCCGCCCCTGCCCCCGCACCCCTACCCCGCCCCACTAGGCCCTCTCAGCCAGCTCCCGCTGCTGAGAACCCTAGCCTGGGGCTACCGAACATCGATTTCGGATCGGTGAATGCGCTCCTGCGCAAGCTTAGCCTGGCGAAGTCGCCCATAGAGAAACTGATGATTATCTCTAATCATCAGGATGTCATGGCGTCTCTCGACGCCCTCACTTTCAAGTCTTTTTAGTATGGCAGTGCAGAAAGAAAGACTGAAACCCCGCTCCCTCTCGTTAGCATTTTTTAATGCTAACGGCCTATCTCTTCAGAAAGAACTCGTGAAGCAATTCCTTGTCAATCACCAAATAGATATTCTGCTAGTGCAGGAGACCTTCTTGAAACAGTGCCATCGCGATCCTAGGATCGCTAACTACCAAATGGTACGAAATGACAGAACGAACGCCCCTAAAGGCGGTACTGCCATTTATTTCAAGAGGTCGCTGCACTGCATTCCCATTGATCCCCCGCCCTTAACAGACTTAGAAGTCTCTGTCTGCAGACTTGCAATGACCGGTCATCAACCGGTTATCATTGCATCCTGCTATCTTAGCCCCAATAGGAAGCTTCTTAAAAGCGACCTAGAATCCCTTCTCAGTCTTGGAAGCTCAGTCATTCTGGCTGGCGACTTCAATAGCAAAAGCCCTATGTGGAATTGCTCGATACGTAATAGAAACGGCGCCCTCCTCTCAGGCTATCTAGATTCTTTAAATCTAGATCTTATTGCCCCCATGTGTCACACTCGATATTCCCCACGTATTGGTTTTTCCAACCAAACTCTAGACCTCGCACTGCTGCGGAACGTATCCCTTCGGATGAGCTCCATAGTAGTGATGCAGGAACTAGACTCTGACCACCGTCCCGTCATATTAAGACTTGGCCCTCTGCCGGACCCTACTCCCCCGACCAAGACTGTGGTGCAATGGTATAAACTTGAGAAAGCCCTCAAGGTTATCCATTCTCCCGACTCGGATAAAATCCCCGACGACATTAGGTCCCCTGACGACATTGCTATTGCGGTCGACTCTCTGACCAGTCATGTCCAATCCGCCGTTCGCGACTTGTCTAGACAGGTCCCAGCTACGCCTGATCGTAACTGTGTCCTGCCTGATGAGATAAGACGACTGATCACAGAGAAGAACGCAGCAACTCGTCGCTTTAGTTCTTGGCCCTCCGAACTAAATCGCTTCCGAATGAACTCGCTTCGCCGCAAGGTGAAGAGGGCCATTCAGGAGCACCGTAACACTTCTTGGGACAATCTGCTTTCTAATATCGAACCCGGGCATCTAGCTTACTGGAGCCTGGCTAGATCTATGAAATCAGATGGTATCTCAATCCTGCCCCCTCTGCTTCGCCCGAATCACCAAACGCCTGCGTTTGATGACAAGGAAAAAGCAGACGCGCTAGCTGTGAGTCTTGAATCCCAATGCTCTCCTAGTCTTGAACCCGTCGACCCTGATCACCTTAACATGGTGAACAGTGAAGTCGACCGCCTAGTTTCCCTTCCCCCCTCTGCTCCTCCTTTGGACCTCATTAGAGCAGCAGAGGTTGCCCAGATCATTAAAGATCTTCGCCCTAAGAAGTCCCCTGGCTCGGACGGCATCAGCAACAGAATACTCAAGAAGTTCTCTGTTGCCCTCATACATCTCCTGGTCAGCATCTTCAATGCTGCCATGGCTAACTGCTCTTTCCCTGATGTCTGGAAGGAAGCCAATGTAATTGGCATCCACAAACCGGGCAAAAAGGCAAACGAGCCTTCCTCCTACCGTCCCATCAGTCTCCTCAGCTCCCTGGGGAAGATCTATGAGCGTCTCCTTCTGAGACGTCTCTGGCGTCACGTCAATGAGCATAGTCTCTTGCCTGACGAACAGTTTGGCTTCCGAGCCCATCACTCCTGTCCCCAGCAGGTGCTCCGCATCACGGAGCACATCCTGTCCAAGTGGCATCACACTTGGCCAGCAGATACGGGCGCTGTCTTCCTCGATGTAGCTAAAGCCTTCGACAAAGTCTGGCACAATGGCTTGGTTTACAAGCTTTTCCTGCTTGGAGTGCCAGACAGGCTCGTACTCATCTTACGAGACTACTTGTCGAACCGCTGTTTTCGCTACCGCGTGGAAGGCACGCTCTCAGACCCCAAACCCGTCCGAGCTGGAGTTCCTCAAGGCTCAGTCCTTGCTCCCCTTCTTTTCACGCTGTACACCAGCGATATTCCCCGACACCCGCAAGTCGAACTTGCCCTCTTCGCCGATGACACGGCTCTGTACGCGTCCGATAAGAACAGGAATCGCGTACGCATAAGGCTGCAGGCTGCACTAGACACCCTAGGTGCCTGGTTCAGAAAGTGGCGCATAGAGGTGAACCCGACGAAAAGTGCAGCAGTGTACTTCACTCGGAGTCCCTTCTTGCCCCAGCCTCTCCTCCTCTTCGATAAACCCATCCCTTGGGTTAGGTCAGCTCGCTACCTAGGAGTAATCCTAGATAGACGTCTCTCCTTCTATCCCCACATAAGGTCTGTCACTAATCGTGCGAAGTTCGTGCTTAGCCGGTTAAACAGCCTTCTCAACTCGAAAAGTAAAATGTCCTTTAGAAATAAAGTGACACTTTACAAGACAGTTGTACGGCCAATAATGACATATTCCTCTGTCGTCTTTGGCCAGTCCCGTCATGTTAGATGCCTTCAGGTAGTCCAAAACAACTTCTTGCGCAGGGCCACGGGTTGCCCATGGTACATGCGCAATGTAGACCTCCACCGAGATCTCAAACTCGAGTCCATCGAACACTTTATTAAAACTGCTTCAAAGCGTTTTTATGAAGTGGCGGCGGAACACTCCAATCCGTTAATCTCGGGATTACCCTCCGACTACCCGATAGAGCCATTGCCCACGAGTTCTTTCCTCCGTCGACCGAGACACGTTCTCGGCTTGCCCGTTGACGAGCTCACCGCCGCTAACCCGGAGGTGACGTCAACCCGTCCCACACTAGCTGTTAGACACATATTCAAAAACCGGTCCCGCCGGCGGGGCCGAAGAATACATTCTTCCGTCTAAAGGTGCAGTTTTGCACCTAGACGCTATCCTTCAGTAGATTCAAAAATTCTGGCAACAGTCCAAGCCGTGGTTCGAACCTAAGTGGTGCCCTTGAGCTTGTTGCCCCAACCTAACTTTTGCGGCTGGGCGCCTTCTGCGCTCGCCATAGTCCGGTAACGTTGTCATGGCCATCTGCGGTCAACAACATATATTGTCATTTCGAAAAAAAAAAAAAAAAAAAAAAAACACTGCATGTGCTCAGTCCACAAGTCGCCAGCCTCGGAACAACACCCACGCGCTAACAAAAGGAAGCAAGGAACGGACCTCTCGCTCACTCTCGCCGCCCGCAACCCGCACCCGCCGCCGTTGTACCTGAATTCACGCTATTGTTTCAATCTCAGTCCTCCATAGAACCCCAGCGCTCAACGTACACACAGGACGACGGTCTACTATACTCGGAATCGGAAGGCTCATCAGCACACCCAACAGTTACAGTCCACTGAATAGGTGCTGAGCCGACCGAACCGTTTATAGTCCGGTCCCGTACACTTTCATATGCATTAAGTAAGTAAAAACCTGTTAATTTTTACAAACAGAAATTGTATTTACTGAATTGAAATTATCCTGGCTTGACATCATTTAATAAATATAATACGGCTTATACCACGTACCTAACTTATTATCATCTTGCTGACGTTTTGTAGACCATTTAGAGGCCCTTCTTCATGAGCACCGAGTTCGAGTTCTTATCTCGCGGCCCTCGGAGTTGGCCATCAACGGAACACCGTTCGTGGCCAACTCTCAATATTTATCATAAATATATGTATATCATAGATAATAAATATACATTATATACATATATTTATTATCTCTCATTATTTTAACTGTTGTGTAATTTTAATCTTCATTATTTAATCATCAGTTTCTCTATTGTAATAATTTCTGTCTATTATGTTGCTGTAATTTTGCTTTTTACTTGCTAGCTCAGTTTATAAATATTTTTAACATGCTGTCTTCACCATTAATTATAGTGACACTAGGCTAGTACAAATCAGGAATGTTCCTTTCTTAATTAAACAGGGTACTCTGTGTTGGTGAACCGATTAATAAATAAATATAATAATATTTATTAAAAGAAATAGTATATGTTTGGAGTATTGATTATTATATATTTGCGATATGTACAGCCGTGGGCGAAGTTTGCCTGCGGGTAGTGAGGACGTGTGATGAGCTAGCTGCTGCCACATTCCTAGAAACGTCCAAGTACTTTGAATAAGGTGTAGAGTTTGTGAAGTTAGCGCTAGTATAGTTAGAAGCTAGGCTCTACATAACATCTCATAACTTTATGACAGTGGGAGCCATATGGCCTCGTCTAAACAACATTTTACTTCAAAATGTTGTTTAGACGAGATCATTTTTGTAAGTTGCTTAGAACATATTTTCTCCTGATATTATAGTTTATTTTTATAGTATTTTACCACTAGTATTTAACCTTATCAAAAACTATTAGTAGTTACCTGTAGATGGCGCTCTTCGGTTGCTCAAACCGACATCACCTTATCAAGAATTTGAGCAGGTCCCGACATGGGTTCTATAGCTTAGCGGTCAAAGCACTTCCGGCTTAAGGAAGCGTCAAGTAACGATTTGACAGACGTGGGTTCGAATCCCACCGGAACCGTAAAATTTTTGATATGGTTATTCATTTCTTTGAAAATCCTGATATAATCTGCTTTATAGTTTCTACTAGCAATAAGGTAAGGTATTTCACTTTTCAGACATTAAAGTCAAACTTTCATCCCTTAGTTTAAGAAGCTGAGGGGTAAAGGTTTTATGTAATAAATATTTATTTATTTGTTTGTTTTTGTTTGTTTATTTATTTATTTATTTATTTATTTATTTATTTATTTATTTATTTATTTATTTATTTACTAAATCTAGCTAACATACCTAATTTCAGCTGTAATGATCATCAGTCACTAACAAAATCGGGTTTTGTAAATATCAATAAAATCTCAAGTATAAGCTATGCAATTGAAACTTTGTGTTCAATTATTTCACTAGACATCATATTCCCAGAATTTTCTTTATCTGGTTTAGTGCAAACCCAAGTTATGAGGGTTTAAAATAAAAACCGGACAAGTGCGAGCTGGATGTTCCGTACCACATACGAGGGTTCCGTAGATATGCAGGGACATGATAAAATATTAGTAAAATTTTTAAAAATGCACTTAACGATTCGGTCACCCATTCAATTTATGACCGCGCGTAGGGTTGCTTAACCCCAATGATTGATTTCGTACTTTTTTAAGGACGATATTTTATAATTCCATTGTTTGTTTAATTTCAACTCGATACCTCTACGTGTTTTTGAGTTACACGGCCTTGACATACCGACAGACGCACAGACAGACAGATGGACAACAAAGTGATCCTATAATTTTCCTTTTGAGGTACGGAACTCTAACAACGACGAATCACTTCGAGGAAAGGTAGTACGCTAGTGCCTTTGCGCTTCGCTTGACTGATCTTGGCCTCACAGCACTACCATGCCCACAGATTTGAAAAATTACATAGTTAAGGAAATTGCAGAATCAAAATTAAAACCAAAGCTTGTTAAGAATATTCGTAGTTATTTGGGAGCAAGTTACAGAAGTATGTTTGAAGTGTATTTGTAAACCCTCTCGGGATGTGAATCGAGTGTTTTCTGTAAACGCGGCACGATGTAACCTCCTTTGCAACAATCGTGTTTCCATATTGGCTTTGAATCTTCGCAATTCTGAGAAATCTGCCAAGGGATAAATTTATATATGTATATATATTTATAGATTTTACTGTATCGGAAGATGGTCTTTCCATGTACAACATCATTATAATTATTGTTATTTACATTATAATATAATATTTATTAATTGTTACATGAATTAATTATAACATTAAAAAACAGAGAACTTGCCGATGGCCTCGAGGCAGACCACCTGCCAGATGGGCGGCCGATCTAGTCATGGTAGCCGGACGACAGTGGCCGAGGCTAACACAGGACCATTTATATTGGTGTGTTGAAGAGGCCTATACCCACAAGTGGGTGTCAACCGGCTCATTTGATGATGTTGATGATTAGTCCTTTTATGTGAAGTTTGAGGTCAAAGTCGTGAATATGGCTAATATGGAGTTGGAAGTTGGAAGTAACAAGGTTGCCCGCGACCCGCCCGCCCCGAGGGACTTCGTTATTGGCTATAAGTTTATATCGCCCATAACCTTATTGAAGGCGCCATCTTGTGTAGTAACTGAAACTACCAAATTGTTTCTTGAAGATCTTTGAACCCGTCTGTCTGGCTTTTCTTTTTTCAGAAAAAATTAAAATATCACATTTTTACGATTTCTTATGTGGTTAAAAGTGAAAAGATATTTTATTGTCATAATACAGCGTAGCATACAAATGTTATCCTTAGGCTCCTGAGCCTTTCTTGGCTGGCAGTGGCTTCTTCATACACTTCTTATTTACTTGTATTACGTCTTTACGTCAATGAAAATAAAAAAGCCAAAAAAAACCAGAAGCTAGAATATGATACGTTGAGGATAAATATAGCACCTAAATCTACTTATCCTTTTCATGATATATGTATAATAAATAAATAATTTCGTTTAAAATATCTTTATTCAAATCTAAGTAGGTGTTATCAAGTATATTTTCATGAACGGACATTCTTCGGCTCACAGGTTTATGACAAAAAATTATTGAGTCTACCTTGCAAATACTACTTACTACTAGTGAATATAAAAACAACAAATTCTGTGTACACAGTACAGTATCTAATTTGCTTATTTTCTATTTGCTTTTAGGTTGTGATTTTCGTATATTCACCTGCTGAAGTTAAAACTTTCGTGGTCTTTTTAGGGTTCCGGACCAAAATGGTAAAAAGGAACCCTTATAGAATCACTCTGTCTGTCTGTCTGTCTGTCACAAATGGATATCTCGAGAACTACTGATGCTATCGACTTGAAATTTAAAATGGTAAAAGACAACACTTTTTTACTAACATAGCATATGTATATAAAAATGTTAAAAAATATTCTTATTTTGATTGCAGGGGGGCGGATAGGGGATCTCAAAAATTTTAAGTGAAGTTACTAGGCCGTGTAGGGTATCATATGAAAGGTATTCATTTGCACATTAATAAACAGTTTTTAGTTTTTGTTTAAAACGTATCGTTTTTGAGTTATTTACAAAAAAATTGAAAAAACGACCGTTCCCCCCCTTATCTCCGAAGTTTGCAGAGATAAACCCGTGATACTTTTATAGCTTATAGTAGTGTATGTAAACTTTATAGGAAAATTATAGCGAACTCTCTAATTTGCGTAATTTTTTAGACAAGGGTGCGGAAGGGGGGTTTTCAAAAAATTTGTGAAGTTAATAGGTGATATGGGGTATCATATTATTATGAAAGGTATTCATTTGCACATTAATAAACAGTTTTTAGTTTTTGTTTAAAACGTATAGTTTTTGAGTTATTTACAAAAAATTTGAAAAAACGACCGTTCCCCCCCCTTATCTCCGAAGTTTGCAGAGATAAACCCGTGATACTTTTATAGCTAATAGTAGTGTATGTAAACTTTATAGGAAAATTATAGCGAACTCTCTAATTTGCGTAATTTTTTAGACAAGGGTGCGGAAGGGGGGTTTTCAAAATTTTTGTGAAGTTAATAGGTGATATGGGGTAACATATGAAAGGTAATTATTTGCACACTAATAAACAGTTTTTAGTTTTCCTTTAAGCCGTATTGTTTTTGAGTTATTTACAAAAATGTTGAAAAATCGACCGTTCCCCCCCCCCCCCTTATCTCCGAAGTTTGCAGAGATAAACCCGTGATACTTTTATAGCTAATAGAAGTGTATGTAAACTTTATAGGAAAATTATAGCGAACACTCTAATATGCATAGTTTTTTAGACAATGGGGGTGGAAGGGCCGTTTTCAAAATTTTTGGAAAGTTACTAGGTAACGTGGGGTATCATATGAAAGGTATTTATTTGCACATTAATAAACAGTTCTTAGTTTTCCTTTCAGTTGTATAGTTTTTGAGTTATTTACAAAAATATTGAACAAAAGCGTTCCCCCCCCCCCCCCCTTATCTCCGAAGTTTGCGAAGATAAACCTCTGAAACTTTTATTGCTATTAGAAATGTATGTAAAGATTAGAGGAAATTTATTACAATCTCTCTACATAGAAATCATCGAAAGTGTAAAAATCTACATTAGTTCCGCTATCAGACAAGAGATGGCGCTGTCAAGGTTCTCCTACAAATATAAAACCGCCTTTGTCATATTGTATGCTCCTCTCCTGCCCGTGTATGCAGTACGAATCTGCTAAGGGATATTCTCCGGAAGATGGGCAGCAGCGTCTTCCCGTGCAAGAACATCCCGAACTGCGCTCACCAACCCGCCTGCCAAGCGTGGTGAGTATGGCAACAACCCCTCATGCACTTGGATCTCTAAGTCAATGAGGGAGGCCTATGTCCAGCAGTGGATATCTTACGGCTGTAGTGATGATGATGATATTGTACTTATGATGGCACGGAACCCTCGGTGCGCGAGTCCGACTCGCTCTTGCCCGGTTTTATTTTGACTTTAAATCACTGAGTCCTGAAGAGTCGTAGAACAAAAGTTGTTCTTTGGGATGGTCAGCATCACCCCCTTTCGCCTTAGTACACATGTTATAATACACCCTGTATACTATTTTTGTTAAATTTTAATTTATGAAAACGGTTACCTATCCTTAAAAGATAGACATATGCTACTGTACTTGCAACTTTTATATAGATCTAATTAAGATAAACAATCCTTCTTTACATCACTTGCACATAACTTCAATGGTTTACGCGGCGCAAGCCACAACAGCTCTCAGTAAAATTGAAAATTTTAGGTGAAAGTAAAAGTCAGTAAAATTAAATTTTCAACATATTCATCATAGTTGATCGCAGGCCCCGCGGGCGCGCCGCTGCCCGGGGGACGCGCCGGACCTGCCCCCCCACACCTCGCACTGCTCAACCGTTTTCTTGACAGGTTGAGCCGACATATTCGCTAATAGTATAAACAAACTCTGTAGATTGACATTTGTATATTTAAATACATGTAATTAATCATTTAAATTACCTTTTGACATTATGTAGGTACCTAATCTTAATCTATTCTACTGTTTTTAAATTGACATATGTATTTATTAAATTGTATGACTATTTTAATCATATCATTTAATTTGTGACTAAAACTATTATTGTTTGACATTATCATTTCCATATTTTTTACTGCTTTTATTTGACCAATTTTATTGAATTGTTAGCCTTAATTAATTATAAATTAACTTTTGAATGTTTTGGATTTTTAGTCTGTAAGTTCAGTTGGTTTCCTTAGATAAATAAAAAAATTTTTAATGAATTTTACATAATTGAACCTTTATGAACTTAACTTTTCAACCTTTATTTTGAAACACTCTATCTATTGGTGAAAAACGCATAAAAATTCCGTTGCGTGGTTTAGGAGGAGTAAGCGGCCAAACAGACAGACACGGGAATCAACTGTGTTCTAAGATGCTATGTGCAGATATAGAAGTAAAATTTATATTTTGTGTTTGTTTAGCTGGCGTTCTCTTAGTAACAAGAAAACGATAACGGGAGCGTTCGCCCAGGTAAGTACCAAGGTAATGTTCGCGAAGGAAAAGCAGCACTCGACCCACTTGCATAAGGTTTAATTTACGTATTTCTCAAATTAATGCGGTTAAAAGACACTTAGCCCCACTTTGCTGGAGAGATTCTTGTGAAATGAATTTATTTTTAATAAACTGTGCGGTGTTTTGTTTACAACAAAACTTTCCTTGAGCACAATGACGAGTTTTAGTACTTTATAAAGTACTAGCTGACCCGGCGAACTGTGTACCGCCCAGAATCAACTACCTACTACCACATCTTCTAACTGCTACTTTACTACTACTACTACTGCTACTCTACTACTACTCAACTTCTACCCTACTACTACTCTACTTCTAACCTACTACTACGCTACAACTACTCAACTACTACTCACTTCTACGCTACAATCTACTCAACTACTACCCTACAACTACTCAACTACACTAATTAAATTCAAGTCGTTCATTACTACAAAGATTTCAAATCCAAAATTAGCGAAATCGGTCCAGCCGTTCACGCGTGATGCCGTGGCCGAGGGAAATAGGGATGCATTTATATACATATAGATTGTTAAGATACTCTTTCAAACTCATAAAGCACAAAGTACCATTAAAATCACCTGATAAAGTGTAAAATAAACACACACACACACACAAAAACTAGATAGATAGATAGATAGATAGATAAACAGTTTATTTGGAACTTCAATCACACACATACAGTACAGAGATAAAAACTTAGGAGAGCAAATAACAAGAAACTAATATATAGGTAGTTCTTAGTACTTATGATATTAGGGGACGTACAAAAGCAAAAAAAAAAAAAAAATTGTTTTATTATATTTTTGCTTGTTTTTATACCTCGGTATATTTTTTGTTACATGTGGTGATCAATAAAGTGTTATCTATCTATCTATCTATCTAAAAGCTA
Source organism: Pasiphila rectangulata (assembly GCA_963082625.1). NCBI lineage: Eukaryota > Metazoa > Arthropoda > Insecta > Lepidoptera > Geometridae > Pasiphila > Pasiphila rectangulata. The sequence continues at coordinate 397,859 of OY720246.1, read as the reverse complement.
ACTATTAAAAAATATTATACGTGTAGTTATAGTTTAAGTAAAGAATAATATATGTATATATCTACGTAAAATTAATCATAACCAATGAAGCACAAGCAATAGTCAAAATAAACAGTCTCTTTAATTATAAAAACAAGTAGAGCACAAAATTAAAAACATTCCATCACGAGTGGAGGATTAATTGTTAACGACAACATAAATAAACAACAATTAACTAGTTAGGACTTAGTGCCACCTCCCCCTAGCGGGCCGCGTCGTGGGACGAGGTAAATCACCCACTCGAGTGTACAGTTCCGTGAATGGGCCTCTTGATATTAAAATGTAACGATTATTTAGCACCTTCAGTGTTCTTTCAGGGTCAGCTTGTTTTACCGCTGTTATGAAGCAGGTTAGTTAAACAAATGTGCGTTAATATAATGATTCGTTATTGTTCTCCTGTGGTCCAAGGGCGTCTGCTGGACATGGCCTCTGGATCTCCAACATCATAAGAAGGTCGTTGCCATACTCGCCACGCTTTGCAGGCCGGTTAGCGAGGGCAGTACGGGATGTCGATACACGGAAAGACGTTGCTGCCCATCTTTCGGATGTATCCTTTGGCAAATTGTTACTGCATCCATGGGAAAGAGAGGAGCAAGATTATAATACCCACGGCATTTCTTCTCCTCATGGCGTCATAATCCGTCTCTTGCATCGCTACGCGTGCTGAAGCCTACTGTATTGTTTTTAATGCGTTTTTAACAATCGTGGTCGTTAAAGTAAGAACTTTAACGACCACGATTTGCTTTGCAAGAGCAAAGCAACTCTGAGATTAATAATAACAGCTTTACAATGAATAAACCGAGCTCTGGTTACGTTTTTTTTATAGGATTATGCACCTAGCTGTTAAATTTTTAATAAATGCAAAGAATAACATTATAATGCATCATTTTACGCAGCCGATTTCGTTAAATACTAGTTATAGTACTTTTCAGCATTTGAATTTAAAATATTTTTAACTTTTACCTTGAACTACCTGTAACTGTATTAGAAGTACAGATAAAAAACACCTTTACATTGTTGCCCCTCCTCTCATGTCCGTGGATGCAGTAAGAGCCTGCTAAGGGATACCTCCGGAAGATGGGCAGCAGCGTCTTTCCGTGTATTAACATCACGTATTGCGCTCCCTTACCCGCCTGCCAAGCGTGGTGAGTATGGATCTCCCCCTCATGGAGATCCATGAGGGAGGCCTATGTTCAGTAGTGGACGTTTTATGAAATGTTGCTGAATGAATGGTGTAAACAAAAAAATTGCCGTGGGGTGCCGGCAGTAGAAGAGAAGGCCGTAATTATGATAGATAGATTTAATTTATTGACATAAAAGTAACACAATAACTTACATATTTATCCCATCAATAAAAGTTAAAGCACGTGCTACATTATACGGCTCGTCCGGCAGGCGCACGATTCATTAATAAATAGGAATACAGTGTTTTCTAGCGCCTCGTGAAGTAAGTTCGTTTCACGCACAGTACCGTACTTAGCGATAGCACTAGATCTGCGATAAGGGAGGAGCCCACCTTATACAGGTCGGGTGCAACGCGCCATGGCGGACGATCCTTATTGTGATGTAAATACGGTTGAGGATAACATGACAAATAATGAAGTGACCAGAGAAGTTGTTGTTATTGTTAATGAGGAAAGATCGGAATGCAGTGAAGTAGCTGATACGGAGATAGAAGAATTGTCTAAAAAATGTGCGAGAGAAAGTTCATCAGATGAGAGACGGAGTACTGTTGGACCACGATTACGAAAAGTTGTACGACATAGTAAACTTCAGGAATCTACGTCAAGGCCGGTTGGGACTCAAGAATCTACATCGAAACAGGTGGACGAGGAAAAGCCTCAAGTATATGTGACAACTTCAACTCCATTACCCAAGCAGTTTGCATTGGCTGGGTTATTTAAAGACAACGATATAAATGATATTCATCGCGTAAAGTATGTCCACCAAAACAAAATATTGGTAACATTGACATAGAATCCAGATCTACATATGTCAAAACGCTGACCATTTAGTTCAATGCAAATCATTTAAAGAAATGGGATGAAAGTGTTATAAGAATTCAGTAGTAAGAGTTTCATACGGAGTCATTAAGGATATCGATTTAGATCTTACTGAAGTGAATAATTTGAAAAGCGACGTGGAAATTATTTCAGCAGAGATTAAATAAAAGAAAATATGGAAATGACCATGCCGCTGGTTCGCCGCAGTACAATATTAGAGTCTATCTTGAATTTAAGATCTCAGAATAACAAGGTTATCTTGCAATGGGTCCCAGCTCATGTACAGCTTAATGAAAATGACTACGTTGACACCTTAGCCAAACAGGCGGTTGTAGATGGTGTACCGATGAACGTGTTGCCTTACTATTCAGAACATTTTAAAACAATTAAATATAAGTGCAGTGTATGTTGGCAAGAATATTTTGACAAACGCTCACTTAAGAAAGGTATATGGTACAGAACCATCCAACCACAAGTATTTAAATTCCCGTGGTTTGACAACGCTAGTTTAAGCAGAAATGTATTAAAAATCGCACTTAGACTTCGTTCAGGGCACATTCCATCAAACAAATTTGCATTCTTAATGAAAGAAGTGTAACTGCCTAATTTTGATGACTGTGGCGTAATTGATTTTTTTTTTTTTTTTTTATTTTTTTTTTTTTTTTATTTATATTAGGAAGACCATCGGCATAATAATTCTTAAATAGTACCAAGTTATAACAGTTTATGAAGCCATTTAAAGGTCTCCACAGCTAGAAACGGTTAAGACATAGACATAGAATTATAATATTACTTGCTAACAAACTAAAGCGAAATATAAAACAAAAAAAAAAACAGATTAGTTCAACAGCACTCACGATCACCACTATCCATTCATAAATAATGTTACAATGTATTTAAGTTGCCAAATAAAATTATCTATAAAAGTAAGTTGGGGTAAAATGGGTTGTGGGGTAAAGTTGAATTAAATTAGTTATTTTAATCTTACAATTAATAACATATTGTATTGTGTGTGATATCAATATTTATATTTATTAAAGAAGTTATTATTTAGCTTATTTTTAAGAGTTTGGTTACTAATGAGAAAAACGTCAAGGTCACTTTCGTCACTTAGCAAATTTAACTGCTTACTCGCACGGTAGATAAAAGAATTTTGGAGATAGTTAGTCGAAACAGAGGGAAGATGAAAGAGTTGATTTTTTCTTAAAGTGCGCATTGGTGCATTAAAATTTATTTTACTAAGAAGAGCTGGACAATCTATCGAAGAAGTAATAATTTTGGACAAGTAAGCTATATCGCTAATATTCCTTCGTAAGGCTAAAGGGATGAGATGTTGTTTGGCACAGTTAAGTTGATAGTCAGATTCATATTTCTTCAATTTAAAATTAAGAAAACGTAGGAACTTTCTTTGAATTCGTTCTATTCTGTCTATATAAATTTGATAAGATGGGTTCCATACCTGAGAAGCATATTCTAGATGGCATCTTACATAGGTGCAATACAAAATTTTTATAGTTTTAATATTACTAAAGTTTTTCGAAGAACGCATTATAAATCCTAATGCCCTAGACGCTTTTTTGACTATGGATGTTATATGTGAGTCAAAAATTAGCTTATGATCCATGATCACTCCAAGATCTCTGACTTCATCTACCCTTTGCAGTAATTGACCCTTTAAAAAATAGTCGGATATAACAATATTTGTTTTTCGGGTAAATGTTATGACATTACATTTAGCTGCATTAAGGTCAAGCTTATTATCAAGGCAGAAAGAATCAAGACGATTCAAATCTTCTTGGAGAAGAGCAACATCATTTGGACAGGTAATAGTTTTCATTATTTTCATGTCGTCGGCAAAAGTTAAAACTTGAGAGTGATGGAAGCAGGAATCGATATCTGCTATAAAAAATAAAAAAAGAATCGGACCCAATAGTGAGCCTTGGGGAACACCGCTAGGGACATCCATCCACTTAGAATTATAATTGCCTAACACAACCATCTGAGACCTGTTTTCAACATACGATGCAAACCACCTCAGCAGATCGCCACTAATTCCAGCCAAAGACAACTTGAATATAAGACGGCGGTGGTCTATACGGTCAAATGCTTTGCTATAGTCCGTATAGATCACATCCGTCTGATACCCCCCATCCATAGAATCGGTAAGGCTCTCATTCAATAGAATAAGGTTAGTAACTGTTGATCTCCCCGAGAGAAATCCATGTTGACTAAGAGGTAGTGAATTTTTAAGTGAAGCATAAACTTGATCATATATAATGCTTTCGAATACTTTAGCTATGATACACAACTTAGATATGGGGCGGTAATTTTTAATTTTTTCTTTAGGGCCTTTCTTATGTATGGGGGTTATGAATGCCGATTTCCAGATATTTGGTACATAGTTCTCTTTTAATGACCTACTAAACAATACATATAACGGTAAAGCAAGAGAGTCGGCACACTTAACAAGTAGTATGGGTGGTATCGTGTCAGGGCCTGCAGACTTATTTTTGTCTAGCTTGAGTAGTTTATTTCTTACTATCGGGACCGACAACTCTATGGATGATATACTATTTGTAGATAAGTTATTTGAGTAAGCGGAACACATGGTAGATAAATCCGAATTATCTGAACTAGATAATTTAACTAGAAATGACGAATGAAAATAATTAGCAAAAAGATCACAAATTTCCGATCCCGAAGTGGCAGAAGAGACATCATCAGTCATGGTTTTAGGGATGGATGTTGACTTAGACAATGATTTAAGATAAGACCAAAAGACCCTAGGATTTTCTTTAATAGAGTTTTCGACTGAAGCTATATAGCAGTTAAAACATTTATCTTCCAACAGTTTGGCTCTCTTACTGAGGCAATCAATTGTTATCTTGTCAGCCAGCATCCCGTAACGCTTATATTTATTATAAAATTTAAATTTTTCTTTTAGTACCTTGATAAGAGGTGGGGAATACCATAATGGAAATTTATTTTGACGGACTGACTTAACTGGAACGTACTTATCGCGTATCAATTTTAATGATGTATAAAAATATTCTACAGCTTCTTCTAAATTATCGAAGTTCCAGCATTCATTCCAGTCTATAGAAGCTAAGCCGTCATTAATGTTAATAAATTGTGCTTTATTATAGCAGTATTTAATTCTTGGTGCATCTTTGAGAAATTCCTTACTACCAAAACTTAAAGAAACTATCATTGCGCCATGATGTTGGACATCCAAGGGCACAAGTGGGCTGTTGCACGTGGATACCTTTAATAAATCATTCGATAGGAATAAATCTAATATAACATTGTTTTGATTTACAATAAAGTTGTATTGGTGTAAATCTACTACATCTAAACCATCAACAAATTCCTGTTCCATTTTAGGAAGCGAGCCACCCGGCGAAAGATAGCCTAAATCATCAGCAGGCATCCATTTAATAGCTCTCATATTAAAGTCTCCCAAGATCACAAACCTGTCAGCAGGATTAGCCGTCATAATATCTTGTAAGTTATTCATGAAGTTTGAGAGTTGTTCCGATAAAGTGTAACCCTGTTTTTGATTGCACAAGTATAAGACACAGATATGAGTATAACTGGTGCGTTGGCTTTTGTCACATGACTTGATAGTTAACCAGAGATCTTCTGCCGCCGAGTTCCATTCAGGACGTGCAATAACAGAATAATCCTTGCGGACCGCCAACATGACCCCACCTCCCCTTTCTTGATCAGTGAGATCATAGCAGCGGTCACGCCGCCATACCGAATACCTTTCATCGAATAACTCTGAATCGTAGATAGAATCTACCAACCAGGTCTCTGTTATGGCTAAAATATCAAAATTATTCATTTGTAAATTACGGCGAAATGTAGCTACCTTAGTGCGTAGGCCACGTACATTTTGGTAATAGCAGTTGAGCTTGTTGCAATTAAATTTTGTTTGAATACAATAGCAGGTTGGCGATATAGTTAATCCTAGTAACGGCTGTTACTAAGTAAGTATGTACATGGTAGGCATAATCAGTATTAGCAAAACAACAGATGCCCAAGCAGCCCAAAGTGCAAGTGCAACAGAAAGCGTAGCCACCTCTTATAGGAGTGAGCGTAACAGGTAGATAAGGCGTGACCCTGGCCTTGGTATCCCGATAATAAGCATGAGTAATTAATGAAACTTCAAATGATTTTAGTAGCAAAATAGACGGCAATAGAATAAGTAATTCGATTAGGCAACAATGCAAATTTGTTATGTAAGCTATGGGAAACGTGAGTGTGTTGAACTTTACAAGATAAACAAAGATAAATGACATAAAATAGTATCTATAAAAAGTGTGAACGTAACTAAAAGTTTTAATTGGTGAAAAATGGTGAAACTTTAGCGAATAATAACATTTTAAGCAACATTTTAAATAATTTTACTAACACTACAAACTAGCCGCCGCCCGTGGCTCGCACCACGCCCCCGCCAGATTGCCATTGTGCGGGAAAAGAGCATTTTTCGGCGCATTTAATAAGTGCTTGCGTCCCGAGTGGGTTTAATTCCGCGCTGTCACCGGCAGAGGCCGCGGACGCTCGCCCGGTATCACTGCTAAATGAATCACTGCGAAATACTATGCACTGGTTTAGACTTTAGAGCGTTGGTTTGTTATGTGCCAAAACACTTTCAGGTTTATTAAAGGTTACTGAATAGTGTCCAAGAGACAAAGGTGTGGCCGAAAGGCAGACCACCCGTTCGTAGTTCAAATGACAAAGTTTCGTTAGACGCACTAAAGAGAAGGTATTAACCAGGAGTGGATGAGAACTTTCTGAAATGATGATGGTGAGTCAAGACCCAATGTTAAAATAAAGAGCGTGAACTGCTTCTATTCCGTGTACTATATTGCTGCAGGAAATCTTAACTCCGGGAATTTAGAATAAGTTAATGATTCGGAGAACTGGATATGGCTGGAAATCATTTCAACCAAAACTGTTTAATTAATCAGCCAATTAATGAAACAAGCACTGGTACGGGGGTACCAGAAAAGGGGGCAAAGGTTTACGAAAAATGTCATTTTTGATCTTTGGTGACCTTTTGAGGTCACAATAACTCCCATTCCTGTGACCCTAGGGTCACCAAAATCAATCAGTATTCTGTCATTAAGACAGTGCTAACAAAAAAGGTTTCATGTAAATCGGTCAACGCGTTCGGTTGTAATCGTGTCATGCATAGACAGACAGACAGACAGCGCTATGCATAATAAAAGGGCTTCGTCCCCTAAATGCATACACTTTTCTGACAAAGTGTTCTTGAAAATAATTTAGTACTCCCTCCCGGCTAGAACTATAACAAATCAGCCAAGTGCGAGTCGAACTTGCGCACGAAGGGTTCCGTACCATTATTTGGCAAAATAACTTGTTTAACCATCTACCTGTTGCCGTTAGTAATATCGAGTTAACAACGGCAAAAAAAAATACGTTTGTTGTATGGGAAAGGGGATAATAATAATAAATATATATTTAAAATATATTTTTAGTAGGTATTTGTTGTTATAGCGGTAACAGATATATGTACATCATATGTACATCAGTGTGCGGACGGGCGCGAACGCGAACGAACGTACGGTAGCGTGACTCATCTGTCCACAATGACGTACAACGTAGTAAAGTGCAACAATTGCAATATAGTGATTTGTGAAGTTTTGTCGTTCATACAAAACAAATTAGATGTGATGAGCGAGGAGTCTATTGTTCGAATTTGTACGTCATCTTTCACGGCTGAAGAAATTGAACAAGCAAAGAACTTGTTGTTTGATTCGCTGACTACAACAAAGCGAAAGATTTCACGAAAACGGGACGGGCGTACTCAACGAGATCTCTACGATGTAATAAGTGTTTTTAAAGAAACGGATCCGAATGAAACACCGATATTTGTTGCAAGGATGCTTCAAAAATTGCCACCTATTCTGTGGGACCATTTGGACGCAACAAGAATACTAAAGGACATTCTTGTACTCCAGAATGACTTAAAAACATTAAAAGAAACATATGTATCAGTTGACAAGCTTGAAGAGGTTAAAAATGATCTTAATAACTTAAAACAAACATCTATTGTCAATAACTATGATTGCTACGTGAGTAAAAAACGCGGAGGCGGCGTTTTGTCTAATAGTTATTATATGGACAGCGGGCCTACCGGCCTACCGCATATTTTGGAGCGCAGTCAATCAGCTGAGATGACGTCACCGGGCAATAACCGTTCGGTGCTTTCGAATAAGGCGTCGCGCGAGCAGCGGGATTGTAATGATGACTTGTATCGACCAATGCAAAACACTAGTGGAGGGCGCGATGTCAGTTGCATGGATATACTATCAAGAACCCCGACCTCACCCGTGATGCCTCAAAATATGATGGAAATGCAAGTAGAGACGGTAAATAATCTACCACATTTGACTTCGCATCCGCCTGCGTCTACGCCAGCGCAGCCACCGAAGACCTTTGCGAGTGCTGTTAGTGCGGAGGGTCAATGTAAGAAAGAAAAACCGAATGAGGGATGGATTTTAGCTCAGCGTAAGAGGTTTAAAAATCGCTTTGCTACAGTGGAGGGAAATGCAAAAGTGTACCCGAACGACAAGTTTAAGGCAGCCGAAATTAAGGTACCTTTGTTTATAAATAACGTGGACAGCGCTACAACAGAGAACGATATCGCTGATTACATATTTACAAGAACACAAACAAATGTATCGCTGCAGAAAATTAATAGTAGGGTACAGAAGAAATATAATGCCTACAAAATGATGGTACCGCACTCTAAACTTGCCCTATTTCTAGAAAACAGCTTATGGCCGGTAGGTGTAACGTTTAGGCGTTTTATTGATTTTAAAAACCCTATACTTAATGGATCTCATAACAGAAAATAATAGAAATAGCTCAACTTTTATGAGCTATAATTGTAAAAATGTTAAAACTAACATAGATTTTGTAAGGTCGCTTTGTCGAACAGCTGATATAGTGGCCTTACAAGAAACCTGGTTACTGCCCCACGACCTCGCTTTCCTGGGGACAATTGATCCTGACTTCGGCTACACCGGGAACTCTGCAGTGGACACCTCGGCGGGCATGCTGCGGGGCAGGCCCTACGGCGGCCTTGCTATACTGTGGCGCAAGAATGTGTTTCGCTCCGTTTCTACTGTGCAGTGTGTGAGTGTGCGTATCACAGCTATTCAGGTGGTACTCGAAAACCGCCAGTTTCTAGTGTTTTCAGTTTATATGCCTACTGACAGTACAGATAAGCCTGAGAACATAGCGGAATTTATAGGCTGTTTGAGTGAAATTGGTGCCATTGTGGAAAACAGTAACGTGGACTCCGTGTACATATTAGGCGACTTTAATGCGGATCCGAAGGCACCTTTTGGTAAGGAACTTAAACATTTTTGTCGTGAAATGAACTGGACATGTGCGGACATTGACCTCCTAGGGTTGTCTTCGGGTACGTACACTTTTATTAGTGATGCGCACGGTACCTCTTCCTGGTTAGACCATGTTGTAACTACCGAGGCTGCCAGGAAGTCAATTATAGACATTAAAATAAATTATAGCTTCTCATGGTCGGATCACTTTGCCTTAGAAATAATCTGCGACCTAAGTGTTATAAGGTTAAAAGTTGATGAGATTAAATCGGTACCGAATTTTGTTAAATGGGGTGAAAGGGACTACTTACAAAAAAATAAATATAGGGAATTATGTACATCTAAGCTTCGAAATGTGAGCTTTCCCCCTGCATTTAGAAGTTGTGCAGACTCTCACTGTGATAAATTGTAACACAAACTTATCATAGACAACCTGTATAGTGAAATTGTCACTATTCTTTGTGAGTCGGCCTGTAAGAGCTGTGGGTTAGTTGATAGTAATAGGAATAGTAAAAGAAAGTCTTATGTTACAGGCTGGAATAAATATGTAGCTGACGCTCATAGGGAGGCTCGGTTTTGGTTTCAGGAATGGTGTTCGGGTAAACCGAACACTCAGCAAATACGCATTCTGCTGCGCTTGCATTGGCATACGTATTCGCCGCGATTCACCCGCTTTGAGTTAGTTCGCGTTCAACCATCACCGTCGCGAGTTCATACCACTTACCAATAAGGAAAGGGACAATATAGTGAAGTCCGTACCATAGACCAGTGACTTTTACTTATACCAAAAAACCCTTTTCTTCCAAAAGATAAATTATTTTCATGGTCCTTCGAGATACCAATACCCACCAGTACCTACCAAGTGATACAGCTACAGTGTAAATTCATTGGATTACAGTGATTTATTGAGGACAGAAGCAGGTTGCAGAATAAGGTCAGATCAAACCATTTTATATTATCGCTTTTATTACTCGTACCTTTCTTTTATTCACCATGGATAACCTTTTCATCAACCAAACGGAAATTTACGAGTCCATCAAAAAGCTGCTGGCTAATTTCAAGAAAGATGGAACGGTTAGAAAGACGTACGACTATTGTAAGCGCAAGAATGATTTATTAGAGGCCTATTGGTCCGATTATCTAAATAATCACAGGCAGATGTGTAAGCTAGCAGAACTTGACCATGTGTATTACCAAAAAAACTGTTACGAAACTGCTGAAGAAATTTACATGACTGCGAAAAGCATTATCCAAAATACCATCGATCAATTGGAGCAGGGACGATCAGCTTCCCAGGAAAGTAGCCTACGTGTACCACCTACGGCGAACCGACCAGGTACTTCATCGTCGTCTCAACCAGGCACTCCCCAACCAACGGAAACGGTTTGTCCTTCTATGGGGAGCACCACCAAGCTAGACGAGTTGATAAAGAAGCAAAAAATAAATATTAGAGCTTTTATGAGAACTCTAAGCGGAATAAAAACCGACGAGCTTGAGAAAAAATGGGAATTTGAGGACGCCTTAAAATCCCTGGATTCTCGTTGGTCTGCTATAGACAAATTACATTGGGAAATAGAAGGTGAAAGTGGCTGTGAAGATAGTCAATACCAGGAGGAGTTTACCGACTACGAGCGCATTTTTAATCAAACTAAAAAAGCAATCAATACCAAAATGTGGTCGGTATCCCATCGAGAAAAATCTACCCCGCAAATTGATATTCCTGTTTTCAATGGGAATTACAAGGCCTGGGTATCCTTCAAAGACCTCTTTACCGAAACCATCCATAACAACCCCTCTATGACCGACGCGCAAAAAATGCAGTTTTTGAAAGGTAAACTAAAAGGAGAGGCTGAGCATCTGATCCAACATCTACCGATCAGTACAGAGAATTACGCAGCGTGCTGGAAACTTCTCAACCATCGCTACGGGAATAAAAAACTAATATTTACTACCCACGTCAACACTCTTCTCGGCCTTCCTACTATGCAGCAACAATCCTTTCCGTTGATGAAGAAGTTGCATGACGTCACCAACGAGTTTCTTCATGGTGTTCAAAATTTAGGTGTTAACACAACCACCTGGGGCCCGCTCCTAGTGCATCTACTCGCACAAAAGCTGGACAACATTTCTTTCACGGAGTATTTGGAGTCGCTGAAGAACCCCAGGGAGCTACCTTCTATACAGGAGTTCCTGGAATTTTTAGAAGCCAAATTTACAGCTTTAGAAGCGGCCCGTCGTAGCACCGAACCTAACAACCAGAAGAAAAACCAGCAGAAACCACCACCAAGCTCTAATCAAAAACCAAACCAAAATCAAAAGGGTGGAAAGAATCAACCATCCAACGATGTCAAAACGAAGGCTAACATGAATGCATACCATGCATCTAAGTCATTGACCTGTGGCATATGTGGCCTGGATCACGGCACGTGGCATTGTCGTCAATTTACTTCGTTGAAACCTGAACAAAGATTACAGAAAATAATAGAATTAAATTTCTGTCAAAACTGCTTAATTGACCATTCTGGTGAAATATGTTCGTCAACAAAACGATGTCGCAAGTGCTTAGGTACTCATAATACTTTGCTTCATAACGCATTAGACAAGCCAAATTCGCCTTCGCAATCACGACCTACTCTCAAGCCCAAAAGTGAATCAATATCAGCATCTTCAAACGCATCTTGGGAAAACACCACGGAGATACTTCTAGCGACCGCCATGGTTTACATCATGGGTGCCGACGGCTCCAGGCACTCCATGAGAATATTAGTGGACGGGGGAAGTCAGGTGTCTCTGATAGATGAGCGTGCCGCCCAGATCTTAGGTTTAAAGAGAAATAAATGCAAGGGTACAATATTTGGCGTCGGAAAAAATCAAAACAACACCAAGGGAATGATAAACATTGAAGTAAGCTCTATTTACAACGAGTTTTCATTCACTACCGACGTCATTATTATGAATAGCTTGATAAACAACCTACCTCATAGAACCCTACCAAAACCATCTTGGGCTCATATACAAAATATAAACTTAGCGGACCCAGAGTTTAATATAAGTCGACCAGTAGACTTGCTGTTTGGGGCTGATGTTTATAGTAAAATAATGCTAGGAGGAATCTTAAAGGGAGATTCAGACGAGCAACCAATAGCCCAGCAGACGAAGCTAGGATGGCTACTCTGCGGCACAGTGAAACCCCATTACAACTGCAACGTCGTTCTTCACAACACAGATGATCTGCTCAAGTTTTGGGAAAACGAAGATATCAATCAGATTGATTACCAAGAGGAGATGTCAAGTGACGACCACGAGTGCTTGCAATATTTTCTCAACACCACCACAAGGCTCAAGAACGGAAGATATGAAGTTCGCCTACCATTTAAGCCAGACCTCAAGGAGAAACTGGGTGCTACGAAACCACAAGCGCTAGCGCAGTTTCGTAACACGGAAAAGAAATTGGAGAGAAATAGTGAGTTGAAAAATGACTACCATAAATTCATGGCCGAGTACCTTGGGCTAAACCACATGCAGCTAAGTACCAGCAACCAACCCTCCGAGTGCTACCTCGGACACCATGGGGTCATTAGGGCTGAATCAACCACATCGAAGATTAGAGTCGTCTTCAACGCGTCGGCGAAATCGGCAACAGGCTTGAGTCTGAATGATGTGATGTACAGAGGTCCCAATCTACAACAGGACCTACAAACACTCATTCTGAAATGGCGCCAGTATCAATTTGTCTACACAGCCGACATAGAAAAAATGTACCGGCAGATAATTGTGCACAAGGATGACCAATCTTATCAAAAGATTATCTGGAGGTTTTCACCTAGCGATAAAATCCAAACTTACCAACTAACCACGCTGACATACGGCACCAAACCAGCCGGGTGGTTAGCGATGATGTGTCTGAAAAAGCTGGCTACAGATGAGAGAACCAATTTTCCGGATGCTGCGCGAGAGTTAGAAGAAAAATTTTACATGGATGATTACTGCGGTGGTAGTCATTCTTTTGAAAAAGCTAACCAGCTGAAAACGGACCTCATAAGGCTGCTTCAGACCGCGGGATTTAACCTGCGAAAATGGTCCTCGAATAAAAAGGAGCTTTTATCGGGACTAGGAATAGACCAATGCAATCAAACAACTTACGAGTTCAAGCAAACGGACTCAACCAAAACTCTGGGTCTAGGTTGGAACCCTCAAAAGGACAAGTTTTTATTCGAGTCGAAAATAGAATCAAAATCATCTGCTGAGGCCACGAAGAGGTCGCTGCTTTCCGACATCTCTAAGCTTTTCGATCCTTTAGGGTGGCTTACCCCAGTGAGTACTACCATGAAAATTGTATTCCAGAAAGTTTGGCTGAAAAAGATAGATTGGGATGAAAAGCTGCCAAAGGATATTGACGCTGAATGGATAAAACTACGTCAAGAGCTGAGCTTAATAAATACCATAGAAATAAATAGATGGCTAGGAATAAGTGAAAATGATACCATAGAGTTACACGGATTCTCAGACGCGTCAAACCTAGCGTACGCTTGCGTTATCTATTGTAAGGTCACCAGGAATAACCAAACCATCATAACATTAATCGCTGCCAAAGCCAGGCTGAGACCACTGAACAAGATCGTGTCGATACCTAGGTTAGAGTTAATGGGCGCCTTACTCTTAACTCAGCTATTAGAAAAGGTCCAGAGTTGTTTATTCGGCTACCAGATCAGAGTACACTGCTGGACCGACTCTACAGCGGTTCTAGGATGGATCCAGGGCGATCCAGCGAGATGGAAACAGTTTGTAGCGAATCGCGTGAAAACGATTACAAACATCGTACCCGCGAAGAAATGGCAGTATGTGAAGTCGGTTGACAACCCGGCGGATTGCGCAAGCCGTGGCCTTTATGTACAAGAGCTTAAGGATCACGCATTGTGGTGGCAAGGTCCGTCGTGGCTTCCTTCTTACGAAAACCAAAATCAACAAACCATTTACCAAACCAACCTGGAAGAGAAAAAAGCGTTACTAGGTCAAAGCAATACAGTAACCTTAGAACAAAGCTCGCACATAATTACCAACATAGTAGATCATTTATTAAATAAGTATAGTTGCATCACAAAAATAACACGTATTTTTGCATGGATACTTCGTTTACCTAACAACAAGAAACGAGGTCACCAGCCTTTCCTCGATTTACACGAGTTGAAACACGCTAAAACGCTGATTGTCACAACAATTCAGTTCGCTGAATTTAATGACGAAATAATTAGTTTACACAACCATAATAAGGTGCACTCAAAGAGTAAAATCTTAAACTTAAATCCAATTATAGACAAAAATGGTTTATTGAGAGTTGGAGGAAGATTAAGAAATGCGCAGATAGATGATGAGATGAAACATCCAATCATACTACCGCACAACCACATCGCAACCACTTTGTTCATCAAACAAGCTCATGAGTTGTCTTTCCATGGGGGAGCGCGATTGACTTTGGCAAATTTAAGGCGCAAATATTGGATAATCAGCGGCTACATGGCGACCAAAAAGTTCATAAGGCAGTGCGTGACGTGTAAACGACAAGACCCTGTTAAGCAATACCAGCTTATGGGAGATCTCCCGAGTTCTAGGGTAAATCCTGAAAAAGTGTTTTACCATTGTGGTGTGGACTACACACAGGGTTCGTAGAAATAAAAGCGAACAAAGGACGAGGCGTCAAAACCACAAAGGGATACATAGCGATTTTCGTATGTATGGTGACCAAAGCCGTACACATCGAGCTTGTATCGGATATGAGCAGCTCAGCATTTTTAGCGGCGCTCCATAGAATGGCTGCCCGTCGCGGAGCCCCAGGACATGTCTACAGCGACAATGGGACAAACTTCGTAGGATCAGACAGGCTGCTACAAGAGGCGCTGAACCAGCTTCTTCTGAGCGGCATGAAGGAGATCACTGAAATGGGGATAGAATGGCATTTCAATGTGCCAAGTTGGCCAAGTGCGGGAGGACTATGGGAAAGGTCGGTCCGAAGCCTCAAACATCATCTGAAGCGAGTTGTCGGACAACAAAAGCTTACCTTCGAGGAGTACAGCACGGTGCTAGCCAGGATAGAAGCGTGCCTCAATTCTCGTCCTCTCTGCGCCCTAACTGAGAACCCAGACGATCTCGATTTTCTAACACCAGCACATTTTTTGTCAGGACGCCCAGGTATGACAGTAATGGAAACTGAACAAGATGCCAGAACCAGGTGGCACTTGACTTCGAAGATATTCCAAGATTTGTGGAAAAGATGGAAGACGGAATACCTGACTCAGCTTTCTGCAAGGAATAAATGGAAGGATACCCAGAACAACATCACCATCGGGAACCTTGTGACCATACGTGATGACAACATACCAGCTGGGAGATGGGCAATGGGCCGTGTCGTCGACACGCACCCGGGCGATGACGGTCTAGTCCGGGCCGTCACTCTAAAAACCAAAAACGGCTTGCTAAAAAGGCCTGTCGTTAAATTATCGGTCCTACCGGTAAACCAAAATAACCATAAATTACCAGAAACCAAACCAGAGTCTAGAAGGAAAAGACGCCGACCCGACTTCTTCACAATAGCAACTGCATTATTTTGTTTCATGGCATTATTAGCGCCAGCGCACGGAAACTACAGTGTGAAACAATTACCAAACAACCAAACGCTATATTTTGATCCCATTTCTAAAGTACAGCTTATCAGAGACAAATGGACAGTGATTGTTTACCATGATATGGAACCCTATTGGTCAGGAATAAAAGCCTATCAAAAAACATCAAACTATTTAGATAAGCTATGCGCCACCATTGAAAACCAATCCCATTGTAATATTATCCTGCAACAAGCACGGCACGAGTTCCAGGAACTGAAATACTACAACGAACTTTTGCTTACGCAACATTATAACGTACAAGCTAGACGACGCCGGCGCCGCGGGCTTATCGACGGTGTCGGATATCTAGCTAATGAGTTATTTGGAGTCCTAGATTCGCGATTCGCAGACCAGTATGCCAAGGACATCGATACTATACATCGAAACGAGAAACACCTATCTAGCCTCTTAAAAAACCAAACTTCAGTTATTGAAGCGGAATTCAATCTCATGAAGAAGATGGAGATAACAGTCGACCAACAACATAAATTAATAAATAAAAAACTTAACGACCTACAGGAGAACTCCAGCATCCTTCAGCGAGAACTTCAAAATGTTTCGTACATACAAGAGTTTACTCTAACTGCGATGGCTAGCAACACCTTACTACACAGTTTACGTAGATTACAGGAAACGCTCATCGATACTATAACAGATATCTACCATGGTCAAATAAGTACTAGTCTGCTTACACCGACACAATTAAAAAGTGAGCTTCAAACCATAGTCGGACAGATGCCAACAGATCTCTCTCTACCAATCAATAATATCGACACAGATTTCCAATATATCTGCAAGGTTCTGAAGGTCAAGGCCAGAGCTACCAAAGCGTACGTCATAATAGAAATAACATTCCCGCTTATAGCCAGAGAAAGCTACCAACTATATAAATTACTGTCTGTACCTCACCAAATAAAAACCATGATGGTCAGCATATTACCAATATCAGAATATGTAGCAGTCAACCTGAAAAGAGACTCCTACTTCACTGTTACCAACGTCGAGCTTATGGAATGCGTGCACCATGGACTGTCCTATCTATGTCCACAGCGCAAACCTATAAACAACATAAACAGCGACGAAAGTTTCTGCATAATGAATCAAACTTCAAATAAATGCAATGTAGAAAAATCATTATGTGCGGACAAATGGGTAACTTTACGATCGTCGTCTCAGCATTTATTCTTTTGTTGTGACGTGAAAATAATTAAAATAATATGTAACGATCATGTTACCGTAAGACAGCTGAGGGGAAGCGGAGTCGTCGCGACCAACCAAGAATGTATTCTCAAGGGCGACGACTTCACACTTTACACCCTTCGTCACCAATCAATTCAGGTTAATATAACACCAGATATTTATATTCCTGAACTAGACCAGATCAACCATTTAGTGAATATAAATATACCAGAGTACGAGTTGAATCGAGAAGGGAGCCTAAACTCATCCCTTGTCAGTTTAGGAGAGTCCATCGAGAAACTAAAGAATAGTAACACCGAGATCGAGGAGATATCGTACCACAACATCCACCATTACGCCATCAGCTACATCTTACTAGCAGGCTTAGTGAGCGCTGTCATAGCGTGGATGTGCAGGAGCGGACGCTGTTGCCAGTGCGGGAGCGCTGCGTCGTCTGGGCGCCGCGGGGAGGGTCACTGCACGCAGGACGCCGAGGTGGCTGACAAGCCTCGCCGTCGACGCGGAAGTTATCATCAACGGGAGCCTGCCGAAACTTCCGCGCCGCCGAGGCCCACCAATGCACCACCACCCCCACCAGTGCAAATGATTAGTGCTAGTGCGTCGAATAGGCACCCAGAGGGCCTAAAAGTGTTAAGTGCTAATCGTTTAACTAAGGAAAGTTTACCGCTCAAAAGTTACGCCAATCGCTGGCCTGATAGAGCCAATAGGCGGGCTCAAAATGACATTGGACAGAACAATCACTGTTTTGAAGAAGAAGAGACAGTAGTTTAGTGTATATTATTCATAAGTTTATTTGTTTACCATTCAAATTTACCATGTTTTATAATAATATTCACTTATGTTTTACCTTTATACACCTATTTTATGTTTCAACTATTGTGCTTTTATACTTGCTTTTACAAAACCATGAGATAACTTGAAATGTTACTACGTTTATAAGACAATAGAATAAGATGTAAGAACTATCACCATCATTCACAACATCCTCATCTTGTCGTCGGGAGTATGTTCGGGTAAACCGAACACTCAGCAAATACGCATTCTGCTGCGCTTGCATTGGCATACGTATTCGCCGCGATTCACCCGCTTTGAGTTAGTTCGCGTTCAACCATCACCGTCGCGAGTTCATACCACTTACCAATAAGGAAAGGGACAATATAGTGAAGTCCGTACCATAGACCAGTGACTTTTACTTATACCAAAAAACCCTTTTCTTCCAAAAGATAAATTATTTTCAAATGGAGATCTGTTGGAAAACCTCTGTGTGGGTCAACGTACAAAAAAATGCGAGAGACACGGAGTAACTTTAAAGCTAAACTAAAATGGTGTCAAAATAATGAGACCCAAATAAAAATGGATATTATTGCGACACAACATAAGGCCAAAAATTTTGCAAAGTTCTGGAAAGAGACTAACAAACTGAACCCAAAACCGAGTGTTCCGGTGAGTGTGGAGGGCATTAGTGATCCCGTCCAGATTACCAATATGTTTAAGAAGCACTTTAGGGTACAATCCCCACTGGGGCCCGCACATACGGGGCTGAGTGGGGAGGGGGTGCGCGGGGGGGAGAGGACCTTACCTATTGCAGCGAAAGAGGTGGCGCGGGTGGTGAAGAACATGAAGCGAGGAAAATCCCCAGGCCACGACTCACTGAGCATTGAACACCTGCAAAATGCAGGTGTACATCTGCCAGGGGTGCTCGCCATGTTCTTCACCCTCTGCGTCAGCCATTCCCATTTACCAGGGGATATGCTAAGGACTGTAGTTGTACCTGTTATTAAAAACAAGACTGGAGACGCGTCCAGCATAGGCAACTACAGACCTATATCCCTGGCTACTGTGATAGCAAAGGTACTGGACGGTGTGATTGATATGCATCTTACTAAACATGTGAACCTGCATGACGCCCAGTTCGGATTTAGAGCTGGGCTGTCCACTGAAACTGCAGTACTATGCCTCAAACATACCGTCCAGTACTACACCAGCAGAAGCACACCTATCTACGCCTGTTTTCTCGACTTATCGAAAGCTTTCGATCTAGTGGCGTATGATAGGTTGTGGGAGAAGCTGACAAAGGATACCGACCTTCCCCGTGAGCTCATATCACTCCTCAAACACTGGTATGGCCACCAGAGCAACTATGTAAAGTGGTCGGGTTCACTATCGGACGAGTACAGGTTGGAATGTGGGGTGCGGCAGGGCGGGGTGAGCTCGCCCCGACTTTTCAACCTGTATATAGACCGTCTGATTCGTGAGCTCAGCGGCACTGAGATCGGCTGCTCTATTGATGGTGTTTTGGTCAATAACATTAGCTATGCCGATGATATGGTGCTGCTGAGCCCATCTATCAGTGCTCTTAGAAAACTGCTAGGGATCTGTGAGAGATATGCGGAGGCCCACGGGCTCAGATACAATGCAAGCAAAAGCGAATTCATGGTCTTTAAATCGGGCAATAAGACTCACAATACCATTCCGCCGGTTTTTCTAAACGGCAGCGAGCTGAAGCGAGTAGCTTGCTTTAAGTATCTGGGCCATTGGGTCACCGAGTCTCTTACGGATGACCAGGACATGGAAAGGGAACGCAGGGCATTATCCATCAGAGCAAACATGCTGGCTCGTAGGTTTGCGCGTTGCACTAAGAACGTTAAAACGACGCTTTTTAGTGCTTATTGCCAGTCGTTTTATACGTGCAGCCTCTGGGTCAAGCACACCAAAAAGTCTTGGAATGCCCTGCGGATCCAGTACAACAACTCGTTCAGAGTGTTGTTGGGGCTGCCGCGCTTCTGCAGCGCATCAGGAATGTTTGCTGACGCAAGAGTAGACGGGTTCGCGGCGATAATGCGCAAAAGATCTGCGTCCCTGATGCGCCGGGTGCGTGACAGCTCCAACAGCTACCTACAGCTCATTGCTGAGAGACTAGATACTGACTGTATCTTTATGGAACACTGGACAAGAGCGTATATTGTGCTCTCTTGACCAGTGTTCCATAGGTACTTTGAATTATTTTGAATTTGATAATTTTAATTGTAATTTTGATTTTAATTTTAGTTTTGAATTTTATTTCGTATTTAATTTTTAATTTGTATAACTC
Organism: Pasiphila rectangulata; assembly: GCA_963082625.1. Lineage (NCBI taxonomy): Eukaryota > Metazoa > Arthropoda > Insecta > Lepidoptera > Geometridae > Pasiphila > Pasiphila rectangulata. The sequence goes on along the minus strand of OY720246.1, from coordinate 377,488 downwards.
GTATATGGACACTCTAAATTATTTTTTCTCTTGTATTATAATATTTATTGATGTCTGAAATAAAATAAAAAAAAAAAAAAATAAATATGTAAAAAAAATAACTGTCTATCACGGTTCATGAGATACAGCCTGGTGACAGACAGACAAACATACAGACGGACAGACAAACAGACGGACAGCTGAGTCTTAGTAATAGGGTCCCATTTTTACCCTTTGGGTACGGAACCCTAAAAAAACCCGTATTTACGAACTAAAAAATACATTTTGGGTTTGGAAACATTTGAAATATGTTTTTTTATCTGCGTATAAATGTATTCGCCTGGATCGCACCTTACCTACAGTGTTTTATCAGTCACGCAATTTCATCATGTTTAAATTTCATCATCAATTTCGTTATGAGCGATGTGACTTCAATGGGTGAGCGATGGAGGCATTCAGCATTTAGCGTGAACTCCATTTCTACATGTTACACCAATGACACACTATTCAAAGTAAATTTTTATTCGATTTTATTTTCAAAAAGTGGTTTGCAGTCGTAGTCTATCTATATATGTATAGCTAGATATAATACATATTATATATAATATAGCTAGATATATAGATAGACTACCCTCATTTTTGTCCACAGTGACAGTGTGCCTACCTTAGGCCAGCACTTACCCACCTACTATGTATTACTCATGTATCAAATAATCAGTGTACTGTGAACGACTAATAAATCGGACGTGTCTATCGGAATATGATCTATTATTGATATTTCCCCCGCAACACAGAGCACAGTGGTGACCCCGATAAAAAATTAGACACTCAGCCTCGTTAATACGGATCATTTTGCTTTGCCGACCCAGTCTACGGGAAAAAAGTTAAGATGTCGACGGATAAAAGTGGATCATCAAATGCCAGCTCCAGCAATGCCGAAGTTTCTGTTGTGACAGTATCATCCAGAATACCGGAATTTTGGTGCGACCAGCCACGGCTTTGGTTCGTCCAATGTGAAGCAGTCCTCGGACCACAGAAGCTAAGTGACGAAGCAAAATTCAACCTAGTGGTGACAAAATTAGGAAAGGAAGTCGTACAGCAGGTCAGCGATATCCTCCTTAAGCCTCCGGATACGAGAAAATTTGACAGCCTCAAGGATCGCTTGTTAAAGGTATATGAAGAGTCAGAGATAAGGCAATTCCAAAAACTGTTAAGTGAAATGGAACTGGGAGACCAAAAACCATCGCATCTCCTACGGCGGATGAGGGACTTAGCACGTGAGAAAATACCCGATGAAACTCTTCGCATCATGTGGCAAGGGCACCTGCCTCCTACTGTGAGAGGAGTATTAGCAGTCAGTGAAGGAAAAGATCTTGATAACTTGGCAGCCATTGCCGACAAGGTGATGGAGACCACACGTCCCGCGCAGATAACCGAAGTACAAGCGACACCTAGCACCAGCACCAGTGGTGACACTGCATTCATTTTGGCAGAAATCGCCAAGCTATCTATGAAGATTAAAGACCTGGAAAGCGATAGAAATCATCGCCGAAATTATTATCGACCAAATCGATCACGCTCGCGTTCTGGATCTCGTGGCCGTAACCTTACCCGCCGCACGCCGAATAGCCCGGACTGGCTGTGTCCTTACCATTTTAGGCATCGCCATAGAGCTAGGAATTGCACAGAACCATGCGCATGGAATAAAAATAAATCAACCGAAAATAATAAGGAAAACTAGAAAGTGTGCAGTCGCAGGCGGAGATTTGCACTATCACACCAGTTCCCCGCCTAAGTATTTTTGACAATAATAGTGGACTAAAATTTTTAGTCGATACCGGTGCGAACATTTCAGTGATACCAGTGAATAAAAATCGTTATTATGATCGCTGTGATGAATACAGACTGTATGCTGCGAATGGAACGGAAATAAAAACATACGGTGTACGAACTCTCGATCTAGACTTTAAATTACGACGACCATACCGGTGGTCTTTCGTGCTAGCAGATGTCAAGCAACCCATTCTCGGTGCTGACTTCTTGAGCCATCATAAATTGTTAGTGGATGTGAATCAAAAAAAGCTTATTGATTCTGTTACATCATTACAGACTATAGCAAGAGTGACTTTTCAAGAGCACCTTCAGTGAGAACTATAGACTACAAAAACGAATACAGTGACATTTTATCAGAGTTTCCTAACGTTACAAAACCTTTGTGCTTTAAGGAGACGCCCCCGCACTCCGTGGTTCATTATATAGAGACGACTGGGCCAGCTGTTTACGCACGCCCGCGACCTCTCCCGCCGGACAAGTACGATAGGGTGAAAAAGGAATTCCAACGCATGCAGGACATGGGAATATGCAGACCATCGAAAAGTAACTGGGCAAGTCCTCTACATGTGGTTACTAAGAAAAACGGTGAATTGAGGCCCTGCGGTGATTATAGGCAACTAAACGCGCTGACAAAGCCGGATAGATACCCTATACCTCGCATTCAAGATTGTACGTACCTATTGAACGGGAAAAGTATATTCACCAGAATCGACATGCAAAGAGCTTATCATAATATTAGCATCAACGAAGCGGATATTGCTAAATCAGCCATAACCACGCCCTTTGGCCTATATGAATTTACGAAAATGCAATTTGGCCTAAAAAATGCAGCGCAAACATTTCAGAGATTCCTCAATAACATAGTTTTACACGGACTGAACAATATTTTTATATATATAGACGACGTCATAATCGCATCAACTACAGCGTCCGAGCATAAACAACACGTGAGAGAAGTACTCAGGCGACTCGACAAATATGGCATAACTATAAACATGGCCAAATGTGACTTTGGTAAAACAGAACTAAGTTTTCTCGGATTCTATGTTTCTAAAGAAGGTTTACGACCGCTAGACGAACAGATTAAAGTTATTTCTGAATTTCCAAAACCAAAAACTGTGGACGAGTTACGAAGATTTTTGGGCATGATCAACTTTTACAGACGTCACCTTCCAAAGGCAGCCGAAATTCATGCGAAATTAAACGTTTTCCTCCACAATGCCAAAAAGAAGGATAAAAGTTTAATACCATGGACAGAAGATGCTAACGCAGCGTTTGAACAATGCAAACAAAGTATTCTTAGCGCTATGACATTGTCATTCCCATCAGCTGATGCTCAGATCGCACTCATGACAGATTGCTCAAATACTTGCGCCGGCGCGGTACTACAACAGTGGGAGAATGACTCATGGAAGCCCCTAGGATTTTTTTCTAACAAACTCAGCGACGCTCAACAGCGGTACAGTACATACGACAGGGAATTACTGGCAATTTACATGGCCATAAAACATTTTAGACCCCTGATTGAAGGCAGACCCTTAACAGTATATACAGACCATAAGCCCATTGTGTACTCATTAATGAAAAATACTGTCGGAAAAAATGATACACCACGAAGAATTCGACACCTAGATTTTATCATGCAGTTTTGTACCACAATAAAACACATCAGTGGGTCAGATAACGTGGTAGCTGACACATTATCACGCATAGAGACAATAGAGATACCATCGCCCATAGATTACAATGAAGTAGCAAAAGCCCAATCCGGTGATCAAGAGTTGAATAAACTAATGCAATCTGAGTCGCTACAATTCAAGCAGATACATTTACCTACGTGCACTCAGCCTATTTACTGCGAAGTATCTTTGGATAAAGTACGTCCATATTTGCCAGCGGAATTTCGTGTATCAGCTTTCAACGCATTACACAACATTAGTCATCCTGGAACTAGAACGACACGAAAAATGATTCAAGACCGATTTTTCTGGAGTACAATGAATAAAGATATAACGATGTGGACCAAAGCATGTAACGATTGTCAAAAATCAAAAATACACCGACATACAACTTCACCTCATGGAGTTTTCATACATAGTAATCGCTTTGAACACTTACACCTAGACATTGTGGGCCCCTTGACGTACTGCGAAGGATACCGGTACGTAGTTACTATGATGGACAGAAATACTGGTTGGCCTGAGGCATATCCAGTAAAAGATATCACAGCCGAAAGTATAGCGAATATTGTTTACTCTGGATGGATTGCGAGATTTGGATGTCCTCTAAGGGTAACAACAGACCAAGGACGGCAATTCGAATCTACTTTATTTGGAGAATTAACAAAGAGGATGGGGATACAGAAATTTAGAACTACAGCGTACCATCCACAATCGAACGGATTATTGGAAAGATGGCACAGATGTTTAAAAACAGCTCTTAAGTGCAGAGGAAATACGGTTTACTGGGTTTCAGAATTACCATCAGCACTGCTGGGATTACGAGCAAGTCTAAGAAATGATTCACACATCAGCGCAGCAGAAATGATATATGGAGAAGCTATAAGATTGCCTGGAGATTTCTTTGAGCCCGAAAAGCGAGAAACCTCAGATAACAATGAAAATTTTGTACAAAAACTACGGAGCAGAATAACGCAATTAGCATCAGTACCTAAGAAACAGAACCATCAAGGAAAAATATTTGTTCACCCAGAATTAAAAGACTGTGAAAATGTTTTTGTGCGATGTGACAAGGTTACAAAACCATTAACTCAACCATACATGGGTCCATTTAAAGTCATGGAGAAAACCGACAAATATTTTAAAATCTTACAGGCCGAGTCAGAGAAGGTCGTTAGTATAGATCGGCTGAAGCCTGCCTTTACCGTCAGCGGTGAGGAATGCAGCGACGTACCAAATAAGGCACTAGATATTGGAAACAATCAGAGTAGAGTATCAAGGTACGGACGCATCATCAAACCTGTTGTTCGCTTTGCACCGTGAAATCGCAAATAATGTATTAATTATATAATCGATATTTAATCAACTTGTAACGTTTTGTGTTTAATCGTAAATCCTAAGTTATTTTCGTGAGACCTTTGTATCTATCATTTAAATATTTTAATTGTACTACTTTGTTATATTTTTTGTTTTTGTTAATAAAGGGGGAAGTACTGTGCCTACCTAAGGCCAGCACTTACCCACCTACTATGTATTACTCATGTATCAAATAATCAGTGTACTGTGAACGACTAATAAATCGGACGTGTCTATCGGAATATGATCTATTATTGATATTTCCCCCGCAACACAGAGCACACAGAGCACAACAGAAACAACTCTGTCTTAGTTTTAGAAAATTCAATAAAAAAGCTAATTACACAAAGCGTGAATCCCCTAAAGATATCATATATATTTAGGTTTTAAATTAATTAAGAACGTCAAACGAGCACTTCAAATATAGGTTTCTTAACATAACGTACTCGTAATAATAAAATATACACAAGCTCTCCGTCGTGCTGTGGCATAATAAAAGCGCCATCTTGAATCATACTCCAAGCTACGCATATTAAATTATCTGCAGAATGACTCGCGAGGCGGGCGAAGTGAACTCAAAAGCAAATATTGCTCAAGTTCGCTCTATTTGTAGGAGCACTTAAGCTACCTACTTAGTTGTTGTCCCGGAGAGACACTATAATTAGGAGGCCACGGCGGTGATTAGTAACCGGATCTCTCCGTGTTTTGAGAAAAAACGCATAGTTGCATAAAGGTGTAGAGTTAAGCAATTAGCTAATGGAATACAGGGAAGTTAATGCAAGACCGCCTGCTAACCGGAACTTTAACTATGTTAAGTGATGTTAACGGTGCACTAATTCGCCTTGCTTGCGCTTGTACGTTCAGTGCTTAATTTGATACATGTTAGTAATTTGGAGCTAAATTTACATTTCCTGAAGTACATCAATCAAAGCCACTATAGAATTATAGTTAGCTAACTTGTTAAGATGTTTAAGCTTCAAAATGCTTAAACGGCGGAAACTAAATTAAATTAAAGAAATTCACGGGTGACGACGTGAAAAAATAGCTAAAATAATATATCCCTATGCACTAATCAGCATCAGGGCTGAATCATCATCAATCATCATTGCAATAAAATTTAATGGAATTAAATAATGTAATAGTGTGTCCCTCAAGGTAAAGTCTCTCAATAGTGTTATGCCCTAAATTTTAACTTGCGGTTGCGTTTTTGTTTCACTTAATAATGTTTGCTTACTTTTCCCCAGATCTGATGATGGGATCCATGGTAAATCAAGGGTATTCAAATGTTATATATAATAAGAATACATATAGCGGTTTGAGTATTTTCAGCAACATTTTATATTTGCTCATTGAAGTCGGTTGTTGTATAAAAAAGTAGTTGAAATGAGTTGATTTTTGATAATATAAACAGAATGTTTGCTACTTCCGAACGCTGAAAACCAAATCTATAATAATTTCTGTATTAGCACAGCCACTTTACGTCTTTTCGTCCAATACACTCGTGCCTGAAGGTGAAAGTCTTCAATCAGTGTGATGACATATGGAACCGAAACGTGGTCCTTCACTGCTGGCCTGATAAATAAGCTCGGAGTCGCTCAACGAGCTATGGAGAGGGCTATACTCGGGGTTTCTCTACACGATCAAATCAGAAATGAGATACGTAGATGAACTCCTGTCACCGACATAGCCAAACGGATTATCACGTTTAAGTGGCAAAGGGCAGGCCACATAGCTCGAAGAACAGATGGCGGATGGGGCCGAAAGGTTCTCGTGTGAAAGCCACGGACCGGTAAGCGCAGCGTAGGACGTCCACCTACAAGATAGCAGATGACTTGGTGAAGACCGCAGGTCGACGGTGGATGCAGGCCACTTCCAACCGCAATACCTGGAAATACATGAGAGGCCTATGTCCAGCAGTGTACGTCCTACGGCTGAAATGATCATGATGATGATAAACATAGCCTATATCGAGGAAGCCAAACATCAAGAAGAAATACAATAAAAATGTTTTGCTCCCTTCGTAGGTCAAGCTAATGAGTTGTTTAAAGGTTAGTATAAAGGAATCAAAGTAAGTTAACATTATAAAAACAAATCGTCCAGGTACAACGTGTCCAAGATTCGGGTAGAAGCAAAGTAATAGAATAGAATATTTGCTGTTGAAGTTAGTCTGAGAGCGATGCGACTGCATTCACAATTCGTATCCATTAAATTCCGTAACATTCCGCACGAGCATTTGTGTTTCCGTTTGATGGCAACTAAGTTATCGGCGTCGCGGATCCAGCGAACCGCTCTCCTAAATAATTCTCAAATAAACACATAATAATAATCTACATCTACATTAATATTATAGAGGTAAAGAGGAAAGATTTGATTGTTTGTTTGTTTCTATGCATTGAATAGGCTTCGAAACTGTCTGGACCGATTTGAAAATCTTTTCGGCATTCTAATGGTGAAAGAATTTTTCAAAATGATTCCTGAGTAACATAGGCTATAATTTTATCTTTGTATCCCCATGGGAACGGCTACTACGCGGGTGAAACAGCGGAGTGCGGCTAGTTGCTTAAAAAACATGCATAGTTTGCTACGCGCGTAGTCATTTCGTAGAAGTGCTACGAGTATCTACGACGTAGATCTGCTACGACCATAACCAGTGATTCCAGATAAGGTAAGCATATCTGTATTACATTCAATGATAGATACGTTACTAATGATCCCCAAATAGCACAGTCGTGAATACAAGTCGTGTTATAATCTTTGAAGTACAGTGTAAGCAGCAATTGAGCAAGGTGGGTAAATACGTACTATCTGCTAGTTCCAGAGGGTGCGAGCGTGTGGTTTTGTAATAAACTTGCTAATTTGAATACTTGATTGCGTGGAGTTCTGATGTTCTTGTTTCAGTTGATATCCCGTATGTAATATTTATTTTATTTGAACTATATGACGGTTAGTTAAATTTAAGAATAGTATTTAAATATTTGCAGGTGTCGAGTAAGAAGGCTCTGTGCAAAGCGAGCCCTCTATAATAAGTATGGTTTTCCCCAAGGTATAACTGTACCCTTAAGCAAAAGATGCAATAGTTTAAGTAGTATCTATCTATATGGTAACTATCTTCTTCACGAGCGTCCTTTGCTAGGCTTACTTCATCCAGAATACTATGTTGCGAAGCGTGGACGATGTGCGGGACCTTGGCATCACACTTGATACAAAACTTTGTCTTAATGTTCACGATACCATTGCCACCAAAGGATTTAAGTGTCTTGGTTTCGTTCTGCGTAATATTAGATAGTTCCAGTCACCGTCTACAAAAATGTTACTCTACAATTATCTTGTGCGCAGTGGATTATAGTATGGTAGTGTTGCATGGAGTCCCTTCTATGAAATCCATAAAAAACGCCTGGAAAGTGTTCAGAAGCACTTTATTTGGCATTTGACTTATTCCTGCAATCTGGGCAAAACATTATTGAGTAACAAGGATAGACTAGCACATTTTGGGATATCTACACTTATATCATATCTAGTTCTTGTTCCTCAATTTGTTAATAACTAACTTTAATATTTAATTGTACATAATTTTATTTTATTAACTAGCTGACCCGGCGAACTTTCTTATCGCACCTATAACTACTCGTACAACCACCACTTACAACCTACCCTACAACTATCATACAACTACCTTACAACTACCCTACAACTACCCTAAACTACCCTACTACTACCCTACAACTACCCTACAACTACCCAATAACTAGCCTACAACTCCCCTACAACTACCTACGCTACAACTGACGCTGAAACACGTGTTTAATATTTTTTCCATACAAAGTTTCATCCCCCATTTAAACATTTATGCAACAAAAAGTAGCCTATGTCCGTCTCCATGGTCTAATCTACTCTTTTACTAAAATTCATCCAAATCGGTTCAGCGGTTTTGACGTGAAAAGGGAACATACATATGTACATACATTCCAACTTTCACTTTTATATAATATGGAAGTAGGATAGGATAGGAAGTAGGATATGATTTATTGTGTTTAATTTTTTTAACCATTTCTGAAATGGTATATTAATTTAATGAATTTTGATTGATTTTAATGGAGATGAATTGTTCATTTATCCATACCTACTATGTTACTTGCCCATGATTATTTGATGCATGCTGTCTTCACCTATACAATTAGTTTTAATATAAGTATCGGTTCGTTCGCTATTTCCACTCCTCTTTCAAGAGCAAAATAAGTATGTTTATAGGTTTCCAAAAGTAAATTACCTACCTGAATGTTAGGCTAAGACTAAACTCTAGGTAGTTTAATCTTAAAAACCCCGCGCAGGTAGAGTTAGTTCGGAAGCTAGTTGCTAGATGTGTTCTACATATTAAACACTGAAATGCCGATACACGAGTAGCTACGTAACAAGTGGCGTGAAGGAACCCAGCTAACGAGGTAGGTTTCCGGTAACTACTGAATAATTCAGCCGAGGTTACCGCGAGAGAACTAAACGGCGACATTATGTCGCGAGACAGATTCAAACCTACGAATCGTATTTTATGTCGTTCGGAGATTCACGAATCATGTACAGTTTGGCGAGTGCAAAAAGTATGCTTTGAACACTTATCAGTATAAATAAATCTCGATACGTAACAATAATTTAATCAGAGAACATGTGAGATTTTTTTGTGAAACGTGTATCTGTGTCTCAATTTGAACAGTAAGATTGCCGCTTGGACACACGATGCCCACAAAGCTTGACACCTACCTATGGCTGCTTCAAAGGTTTCAAGTTGTCCAATGTTAGTGCTTTGCATCGCATGGCACATTCCAAACTGAGCTGCAAACTGGTTCTTTATTATATTATGGTAGGTCAGATCCGAGGTAAAAAATCCGTGTTGGCAGAGTGGTATGTGTACCTACCCCTTTCGTTCCGAACGTCCTTACAGCTTTGTCTGAGGACTTATAGCCGACTGTGAGGAAGCTGTGAGGATGGTACAGGTGCTGGGCAAGCCTTATCCATCTATCGATTTCCCAGGCACTGCAGTCCGCTACAGAATCAAAATACCAGTTGTTGACTCAGCAGCATAAATCATCTATATTAGATGTGAAAAATGTACCTAGGTACGGTACGATAGCTTGGCGTTCCAAGTCCCTGCTTAGTCGGGTAAGCTGGGAGGCGTTACTCAAGAGTTACAAAAAAAATAATAAGCATCTAAACAGCTAAAACATTATTGTCTAAACACACATTTTGCCCTTAAGTTGTTTGTAGGTATATTTCTAAATAGGTACATAGAAGTTAAATTAGTTTAGGACACTATATATATGCGCCGCATGCAAATAGTTCTGTGGTTATTACCTACTCAATTTGAAAGACCTCAGAACTGAGAATACTTAGATCGGAGAGGTCAGTTCGCGGTGAGCGAGCCGGGGCCGCTGTGATTCGGAGCTTGTCCTCTGCGAGAGGTTGCGCTTCATGTACACACAAATTGTATGGAATGTAACCGCGCGATCTCCTCAATTATTCACAGGAGTCAGGCAATCCGTCCGTGATTTACAGGCGGTGTAACGAACGCGGGGATTTGCCGGCTGATTTGTACCCGGCCTGCTTAAACGGTGTATTGTATCTATGTTTTATGCAGAGCTCCCCGCTGTCGAGTGTTGCTACATAAGCTATATAAATAGTCTAGTGGTTTAATAATAGACCTTACGTGTTACACTTTAATGACAAGTGATTACGGACCCACTCAAGGACTAGGTGTACATAAGAGACATGGATTTTTATAAAACGCACAAAGGAAGACACACCTGGAATTCATTAATCACTTATTTATTTATTAAAAACTTAACAACCTAATAACATAATATTTTCCGTTATTATCCCGTCCTAGTTAAAAAATGTGTTACTCGCGTCCGATGTGATGACGTGAGTCCGATGCACGGTCCGATGTCATCGGGTTCATCCAAGTCCACTTTCTCGGAGTAGAATAGAATATATATTTATTTGTTTATCATTACAGCACAAGCATATGTTCCGCGCCATCATACAATATAATAATGATAAAGGCGGTTTATTTGTTGCAGAACCTTGACAGCGCCATCTCTTGTCTGATAGCGGAACTTATGTAGATATTTTACACTTTAGATTATTTAAAAAAAACTGTACAAATTAGAGAGTTCGTTATAATTTTCCTTTAATCTTTACATACACTCGTATTAACAATAAAAGTTTCAGGGGGTTTATCTCTGCAAACTTCGGAGATAAGCAGGGGGTTGCTATTTTCTTCAACGTTTTTGAAAATAATTCGAAAACTATAAGGCCTTAAATAAAACTAAAAACTGTTCATTAATGTGCAAATTAATACCTATCATATGATACGCTACACGACCTAGCAACTTCACTTAAAAATTTGAGATCCCCTATCCGCTCCCCTTGCAATCATCATCATTTCAGCTGTTAAAAGTCCACTACTGAACAGGCCTCCCTCATGGATCTCCATGAGGGGTAGTTGCCATACTCACCATGCTTGGCAGGCGGGTTGGCGAGTGCAGTACGGGATGTTGATACACGGAAAGACGCTGCTGCCCATCTTCCGGAGGTATCCCTTAGCAGGCTCTCACTGCATCCACGGTCATGAGGAGGGGTAACATTCTACTGCCAGCACCCCGCGGCTTGCAATGATAAAAGAATATTTTTTAACATTTTCTTGCATGTTTGTATTAGTAAAAAAGCGCAAATTACGACCAAAATAACCGACAGAGCCGTGGGGTGTCGGCAGTAGAATGATACCCCACCTCTCATGCCCGTGGATGCAGTAAGAGCCTGCTAAGGTATACCTCCGGAAGATGGGCAGCAGCGTCTTTCGGTGTATCAACATCCCGTACTGCGCTCGCCAACCCGCTTGCCAAGCGTGGTGAGTATAGCAACTCATGGATATGAGGGAGGCATTTGTTCAGTAGTAGACGTTATACGTATGTATGAAATGATGATGATGAACCGACAGAGTTCTCGCCATTTAGAGTTGGACCAAGCTTCGCGTTGAAGTCTCCCATTATGGTGGAGAAGCGAGAGGCTGGAAGTAATCGACAAATATCTTTATCTTGGACATATTATTTATTGCCGTCTCACAGGAAATGGGCCTGGATGAATCCCGATGGTTCCACGAGAGTGTGTAGGTATTACCAGTGATGACATATGGAACCGAGACGTGGTCATTCACGATTGGCCTCATGAATAAGCTCAGAGTCGCTCAACGAACTATGGAGAGGGCTATGCTTGGTGTTTCTTTACGGGATCTAATCAGAAATGAGGAGATACCTACGTAGAAGAACTCGGGTCACCGACATAGCCAAGCGGATTAGCACGTTGAAGTGCCAATTTGCGCGACCGGACCTGGCGAATGTCGTCAACCCATCGCGTCATTAGACGACCACGACTTCTCTGGCCACTCCTTGGCCACCATTAGTTCTAAGATTTGCTCCACCTGACGTCACCTCATCTATTCAAATGTCCAGCCTAATTCCATTTCGGGTTCGTGACCTTCGACGTCTTAGACTCTAGTCAGGCGCCAGATCTCTGTGATACGTATTCGATCTTGTAGTTGGATGCCGAGCATGGCTCGCTCCGTGGCTCTCAGTACACACTACTACATTATTTCATTCCATAAAACTTTATTCCAATCACCCTAGTGCTGATGATGTGTAGGAATATAATCGAAATGTCGCGTGACGTCGCACGGTGGTGTCTCGGTACGGTATTACGACCTATTGATTCGCTCACTACGGGGGCAGCCAGGGGCAGCAACTGTTTAAATAAAACACAATTCCAAGCTAGAATTATTTATTCGTAACCTAGAGACCCTACTAGAATATGTTCAAAACGAGTAGGTATTAAGGCTATATTGTAGTCTAGTACTTACCTAATGAGGTATTCGATTCATTGGTTAAATCTTAAAAATGATTAACTAACTACGTAAGAGGTACAATATAATGGAAGGTAATATGTATTCATCTTGTTTTGTTAAGTGGCAGTGGTACTACTCCATATATTAGTAATTACAGCGACAATGTGTTGAGTTTAATACTTGACGGAAATACGAAGAGATCGGTAGGTGCCAAATTCTTGTGAAGGTAGGGTCGCCAGCGCTGCCGGTTACAGACGGTTTTGACTCTTGGACATTTCACATTAATTCGGCACTGAAGTCAACCAGTCCGGTCAGGTCCGATGTCATCGGGTTCATCCAAGTCCACTTTCTCGGAGTAGAATAGAATATATATTTATTTGTTTATCATTACAGCACAAGCATATGTTCCGCGCCATCATACAATATAATAATGATAAAGGCGGTTTATTTGTTGCAGAACCTTGACAGCGCCATCTCTTGTCTGATAGCGGAACTTATGTAGATATTTTACACTTTAGATTATTTAAAAAAAACTGTACAAATTAGAGAGTTCGTTATAATTTTCCTTTAATCTTTACATACACTCGTATTAACAATAAAAGTTTCAGGGGGTTTATCTCTGCAAACTTCGGAGATAAGCAGGGGGTTGCTATTTTCTTCAACGTTTTTGAAAATAATTCGAAAACTATAAGGCCTTAAATAAAACTAAAAACTGTTCATTAATGTGCAAATTAATACCTATCATATGATACGCTACACGACCTAGCAACTTCACTTAAAAATTTGAGATCCCCTATCCGCTCCCCTTGCAATCATCATCATTTCAGCTGTTAAAAGTCCACTACTGAACAGGCCTCCCTCATGGATCTCCATGAGGGGTAGTTGCCATACTCACCATGCTTGGCAGGCGGGTTGGCGAGTGCAGTACGGGATGTTGATACACGGAAAGACGCTGCTGCCCATCTTCCGGAGGTATCCCTTAGCAGGCTCTCACTGCATCCACGGTCATGAGGAGGGGTAACATTCTACTGCCAGCACCCCGCGGCTTGCAATGATAAAAGAATATTTTTTAACATTTTCTTGCATGTTTGTATTAGTAAAAAAGCGCAAATTACGACCAAAATAACCGACAGAGCCGTGGGGTGTCGGCAGTAGAATGATACCCCACCTCTCATGCCCGTGGATGCAGTAAGAGCCTGCTAAGGTATACCTCCGGAAGATGGGCAGCAGCGTCTTTCGGTGTATCAACATCCCGTACTGCGCTCGCCAACCCGCTTGCCAAGCGTGGTGAGTATAGCAACTCATGGATATGAGGGAGGCATTTGTTCAGTAGTAGACGTTATACGTATGTATGAAATGATGATGATGAACCGACAGAGTTCTCGCCATTTAGAGTTGGACCAAGCTTCGCGTTGAAGTCTCCCATTATGGTGGAGAAGCGAGAGGCTGGAAGTAATCGACAAATATCTTTATCTTGGACATATTATTTATTGCCGTCTCACAGGAAATGGGCCTGGATGAATCCCGATGGTTCCACGAGAGTGTGTAGGTATTACCAGTGATGACATATGGAACCGAGACGTGGTCATTCACGATTGGCCTCATGAATAAGCTCAGAGTCGCTCAACGAACTATGGAGAGGGCTATGCTTGGTGTTTCTTTACGGGATCTAATCAGAAATGAGGAGATACCTACGTAGAAGAACTCGGGTCACCGACATAGCCAAGCGGATTAGCACGTTGAAGTGCCAATTTGCGCGACCGGACCTGGCGAATGTCGTCAACCCATCGCGTCATTAGACGACCACGACTTCTCTGGCCACTCCTTGGCCACCATTAGTTCTAAGATTTGCTCCACCTGACGTCACCTCATCTATTCAAATGTCCAGCCTAATTCCATTTCGGGTTCGTGACCTTCGACGTCTTAGACTCTAGTCAGGCGCCAGATCTCTGTGATACGTATTCGATCTTGTAGTTGGATGCCGAGCATGGCTCGCTCCGTGGCTCTCAGTACACACTACTACATTATTTCATTCCATAAAACTTTATTCCAATCACCCTAGTGCTGATGATGTGTAGGAATATAATCGAAATGTCGCGTGACGTCGCACGGTGGTGTCTCGGTACGGTATTACGACCTATTGATTCGCTCACTACGGGGGCAGCCAGGGGCAGCAACTGTTTAAATAAAACACAATTCCAAGCTAGAATTATTTATTCGTAACCTAGAGACCCTACTAGAATATGTTCAAAACGAGTAGGTATTAAGGCTATATTGTAGTCTAGTACTTACCTAATGAGGTATTCGATTCATTGGTTAAATCTTAAAAATGATTAACTAACTACGTAAGAGGTACAATATAATGGAAGGTAATATGTATTCATCTTGTTTTGTTAAGTGGCAGTGGTACTACTCCATATATTAGTAATTACAGCGACAATGTGTTGAGTTTAATACTTGACGGAAATACGAAGAGATCGGTAGGTGCCAAATTCTTGTGAAGGTAGGGTCGCCAGCGCTGCCGGTTACAGACGGTTTTGACTCTTGGACATTTCACATTAATTCGGCACTGAAGTCAACCAGTTTTATAATTTAAATATTCATTATTGCGGACTAATTATCATATAGGTAAGGTGCACTTGAGTAAAATTAGAAATTGTAGTCTAAAATCCTCTAATCGAGTGTTAATATGGAAGTTATCCTACCTTATCGTCTAATCGACTTCAAACATATAACCTTAGAGTTATAGAATAATATCACCTCAGCAAAACTGCTCGTGCAGTGTCTACCATGAGTTGTCACTGCTAGATCGCCTTCCGTTACTACAGTAGTAATGGTACGTTACTACTACATCTGTCAGATTTGTAACTCATAGTACCAAATCCTAAGCAAATGAAGCCCAAACTACAGTCGCTGTAGTATAGTTTACTGCGTATTTTAGTACCAAAAACTACTGTCTAGTATAGATTGTGAAAGCTCACGGTAGACCTACAGGTAACCTAACAACAAAAGGCAACAAAAATAAAACAAAAACTAAAGAATAAAGAATATTTACTAGAACGTACATCCGTCATACAATATAATTATCATTGTAATACGTTATACCCGTGTGTGATCACCCGCGCGACCGCGTCAGCGCTGCGTGCCCGCTGCGTGCCCGCTGCGCGCCCGTCGCCACCTTCTCTCTCCATTCACACCAAAGATTTACAACCGTTAGATACGGCCCTTACCGTGACGAGACCGCGCCGTTTTTTTCCACTCGAAATGAGATAGCTCGCTCATTTGGAATCGATTGTACCTCTAACAGTTTTAGCCGGACGTGGTGTTTATTTTTTTCTTGAAAGTTCGTGCAATATGATTGCACAATAAATGGTGACAATAACAGTTTGGTTTATTGGCAAAAATATTGTGCGTGCGTCGTCATTATTTTTAACACACATATAGACAATGCCAGTTTTTCGTGTCAGGGCACGTATAACGATTAAATTGTTGGTGGAATTCTAGGTGACGTGAGACAGCCAGCTGCATTCTATAAAGCTAATCTAGTAAAATCGAGATAACTTCTTAAAATACATAAAAATCTACATTTCTGTAACTGCTAAACGATCAATAAATAATTTATATAACATACAAAACTGTCTTTAAACATTAAATACGCGAGGGCTTGGTTATCCGGCAACCAATCTGCCACACCTATGCCGAACATAAGTAATACCTATTTGAAACAAAACGTGTTTCATACCGGTGTACCTATGGTACATTATAATAGACAAATGTGATGCATTAACAATAAATACCCAGATAAATGTATTGTATTGCGTCATAATTATAGCGAAAGTTTTAAAAAGACACCGAATTATACTAATTATATCCGGAACGAGATTGACAATCACATATTATTGTCAAACCTATCAAAGTGCGAAATGGCAAGAAACTACAATTCAGTCGAAGCTATCATGCACTCTAAGCAAAGGACAATGGCCATTATCACGTAGGTGTTAGTGGTTAGTATTCTTTGCTGATACCATCTAGTTACTTTCAATCGTATTGCTGCTGTTGAGGTTAGCTGTTACATAGACTAGCTTCTAACGCAACGGAGATTCCTCTGAACAGATGAAGGAACCAAGGGCAGTTATCTCGATGCGTTAATAATATATAATATTGTCAGAGACCTAATAAAAATATGACTCTTATTCAAAACTGCAGTAAAACACGAAAATTCGAGATTATGTAACATTAGTAGCTATTATTGGCAAAATACATTTACTTATGTATTGTTAAGGCAATGTCGGGAATAGTGCCGAGTTAGTTATTTCCACAGTGCTAATTATATCGTGACTATGTGGGTACACTAATTAGAATATTTTAAAGGCAACTGTCAAACGGTAATTATGTTAGTTATCTATCCAAACGACTACTCTACGTCAACGGGTCGATCTACTACTTAGTTGTGAGTCCGCGAACCGTCCTACAACAAAAAAATAATTTAACTACTTAAAGATAAAAACACGACATTCTTATAAGTAAATGGTCTCAAATGATCGCTCACAAACAAACGAGCAAATCTATACTCCAGCCACTTCCGATGAATGTTTGTAAGCAAACTGTCAAACTTAAAATCAAATTGCTTGCAAAGGGTTGGTTTTTTGACCGAGTAAATAGTAATTTATACTAAAGGAAGTGGTTACAAATCTCCAACAATTGAGAAATATATGTAAAACCAACAGAAAGAAAGTAATTTTTAGGTTAAGTAGGGACAGTTAGTTGACAAACATTCTACACCGAAAGCGGCTGGAGTATTAAGTGATTAATTCTATATCTTCGAATTTACATAGTCAACTATCACAATCTTTTGCAATTTTTGTTTAAAAAGTTAATGAAATACTAGATTTTGGCATTCACATTTCCACTTATAACTAGAATCGAAAAATATGAAGGAAGATATCTTAGAATTACTTTCAATTATAAGTCTTTGGTTAGTTCAAGGCGCGGGCGCGCGCGGCCCGAGCTATTCCAAAATCCAACTTTACCTTCCTAATCTAATTAATTCCTACTTTAGAATTCACAATTTTCTAAACATTCTCTCATATACCTGATATTTCACTGTCAAGAACTAGTTTATAAACTTCTCTGTTGGTTTAAACAGGTGATTCTATATTTATTATTCTGCAGAGCGCAGTCAACCAATAGAATCGCGAGTTAATGGCGTAATAGCCTCCTGACGCGATGCTATTGGCTATCTCCGCTCCAGTTGAGATGCTGTAATTATCTGGGGCAATTTTAGCAATGCCTATTTGAATGAACAGAAGCACCCTCCAACATTGGATCTGAATAATTGACCTCCCCACACACACATCCACACACACCCCCAAGTTACATCCATTCCTCTGCGTCCTTCTCTCAGACATGACAAATTCTACATCACACAAAAGATTTACAACACTGTTTTATCCAAAGATTTAAATCGTTAGACAATTAGACCGCGCCGTTTAGTTTTCACGTGAAATTAGTGAGCACGCTCATTTGTAATCAGTGTACCTCTAAACACAGTATTAGCTGGACGATGTGTGTGTTATTCTTTGGCGAAAGTTCGTGCAGTATGATTGCAGAATAAATGGTAACAATAATCGTTTGGTTTATTGGCAAAGCCAGTGTGCGTGCGTCGGCATTATAATTGTTAACACACATTTAAAGTCAGTGCCACAGTTTTTGGTAACAGGGCACATCTAACGATTTAAATCTTTGGTTTTATCAACCTTCAAATTTTTCAACTTCGAACATGTTTTAATCTTATGTGAACAAATTAGCAATGTTTTGAACTCTTTTAATACATGAGGTATAACTGGATAGATACTAATAAATGAGTTACAACTTTAACTCTCTACTCTAGATTCAAATCCGAAAACGTCGACCTTACTCATAAGTAATGTCATATTGCCAGACGTCATCAAAACGCATCAGTTCCGCCAAATAAATCTAGAAATACGTTTCCTTGAGTTCAATAATTACGTTATAATGAGGGTTTTCTGCCAAAAACATCACATTGGCTCCATATTTAGTTATATTGAAACGGCGCGTTTGCCAAATGGCAATTGCGTGGCGGAGTAAGCGGTTTCATAATCAAATCCCAAAATACAACAATCTTTGTACTGATTCTGTGCATCATCCTTTATAAATAATGTCATAGATATGAAACGTCTTTTTATTTCTTCTGAAATTGAAAAAGCGATAATTTGTAGTATCTGTCTCTTGTTAGGCTGCTTCATTCGCAATCCGGTTGCGTTTTTAAGTTAGTTAGTTGTATCGTACAGGGGAAACAGATGTCTGCATATATTGTCCAACCATCGGCTGGTCTCGCATATAAAAATAACGAATACACTCGAGCGTATCTCCAAGCAGTCCAGCTAACTTCAGCGCAACATTCCCTCGGGCCAGAACCTTGCCGCGGCCGGGTCTCTCAGACCAGAAGCTTGCCGTTCTGCTTGGCGTCGCCGTTGGGCTGCTTGGCGGGGCGGGGCTCGCCCGGGGGGCGGGGCGGGCCCCCCGGGGGGCGGGGGGGCCGGGCGCGCCGGCACGCGGCCGCCAGCGGCTGCACGAGCAGGATGAGGCCGGAGAGCGCGATGAACACGCCGGCGAGGTAGAACGACAGGTCGTACGAGCCCGTCACGTCGTACACCCAGCCTGGAAGCGAGCAGCTATGTTATAAGTGAGGCCTTTGCATCTATTATAGATCATTTATACAGCGTCAGCAACTGGTATTCATGCTGTATGGGACGCTGCAGTGCCTGGGACATTGTTAGATGGATTATCACTACTAAGATACGGCCTTTTATTTTGGGGAAATAGTACCAACAATCAAGACGTTTTTATTGCACAAAAAAAATGTATCAGAGCAATATTTAAACTACAGACGATAGAAAGTTGCGTACCCTTTTTCAAACTATCTGGAATACTGACATTACCAAGTTTATATATACTTGAAATATCAATTTTTGTAAAAAATAATTTGTCAAGATTTCAAAAGTTCAGTGACTTATCCACGGTTAACACACGAAGTAAAGATACATTTTGTACGGTTCTCTCAAATACCGCTCTTCGGAGCAACAGTGTGTTCTGCATGGCTCCAAAAATATATAATAAAATACCAGAGAATATAAAAGGGCTGAAATTAATAGGTTTCAAAAGTAATCTTAAGGCACTTCTTGTAAAAAAATGCTACTATAGCATCACAGAATTTCTTAATGACGATTTGAAGAATTTTAAACTGTAATCTACAAGATTTGACTAATAGGTATTATCTAATGGCTATTGTAATCTAGGACATGTTTATAATTATTATTTATTTTTTAAATTATATTTTGTGTTTTGACATTTGTACGCCTTCGCTGGTAAGAATGCTAATGGAACTTAAGTATTATGTATGACATCATTGTAAACCTTCATTCTGACAAATAAATGAAATGAAATGAAATGAAATTAGGCTTGCCCCGCACCTATACCATCCTCTCAGCTATTATTCAGAGGAAAGAACAGGTCACTACGTCTGAAGCTAACCAAGCCGTGGGTTTCACAATGTTTCCTTCACCGTTAAAGCATGTGTTAAGTGTGCACATACTACATTTTTCAAGAAAGAAAAATCCATTGGTGCGCTGCCTGTATCGAACTCACGACCTTCGGATTGAAAGTCGCGGGTACATACCACTCGGCCAACGCGGCTTGTTATGTTATACACGGCCACTTATCCCTGTTTTGAGCTTGTTGAAGCCAGCCTGTCCTAAAGGAGTCGAGGGAAGGGAGGCCTTTGCATTGCAGTGGGAAACATCAGACTTATACATAAATAAATAATGTTATACACTTCTATGTTTAAAAGAAACTCGGTTTAAGCTGCATTTATGGCACTGAGAGGTGGACCGTACATTTATTTGACTTCTGTGTGGAAAGTAGGGCATCCCTTAATAATTGTGCACATGTATTTATGTTTTGTAATTGCAAATTATGGAAGTATGTACATGAATGACTTTCTGAATTTCTTAACTTCCACAACTATTGAAATTTTTCGAAAATTGATTATCCGATATGTATCGTTATATTTTTTGATAAACATCGATAACTGTTGGTGTTTTTAATCACATATGCGAGCTAACCAGCGGCGTCGCGCGAGGGCACTCTGAAGGGATGCTACGAGTCCACACTGATGAAGACCCATGATCTGAGTCGATGAGCCTTCATTCAGAAATGTTGATATTTGAGTGTAGGCACTAGCGGACAACACTCATTCCGAAGAAAACCCTCTACCTAGGTTAAAAGAGCCTTCCTCGACATATACAGGGTAGGGCAAATTTTTGGCCCCTTAGGCCGTATACAGAAAGAAAGCTGGAAACTTATAAGCGCTTACCGGCGCTTGACAGCGCTGGTAACCCGCGCAGGAAAATATATGAACGCGCGCCGATAAGCACTGAACGGTGCCGACAAGTTCCGACAAGCTTCAACACGCGCTGGTAGCGCTGGGCGCATTTATAAATACACATTTTCTAACAAAACCAAATCATCGTCCGATGAGTCCGACATTTCGCTTGGTCTGCTTCAACCTGCTTCCTTTGTGTAGAACGGACCAGCGCTGTCAAGCGCCGGTAAGCGCTTATAAGTTTCCAGCTTTCTTTCTGTATACGGCCTTAAGGGTAATACCAGGCGTCCGTCACTCGCTCAAGGGCACGCGATAAATGCCTACCGCTTTGCGAGGAGTCCGCGATACGCCAGTAGTTAAGGCTGCCACACGCCCGCTCGAGCGCACGCACTTTAAATGTTAAAACGTTCCTTTAGGTGTCGAGACCGCGTAACTATTGTGCAGTGGATGGATGCCAAAGTAAAAAAACGAATGAAAAATTGACATGTTTTTCTTTGCCGAGAGTCGAACAAAGGTAAAGTAAAAGATAAGAGTTTTTAGAATTATTTTTTCCCTTTCCTCTAAAAATGGACGTAGGAAGGTACTATGTAAATATTCGTAAATAAAGAAGTTCAGCTATTAGATACATAGATAGATAAGTATTTTAGTATTTTGATTATAGTATTTTGTACACACAACATAGGTCATCGCTTTCCAGATCAGCGTTTCTTCAAATCGATTATGGCTTTGAAAACAACACAGTCCTAAAATCAAGTCACACGGCTGGCTAAAAATTCACATACCTGCATAGATAACATATTTACAAACTTAGAAGTTATCGAATCTGAGGTAATAAACGGAGTACAATCTGACCATTTTGCACAATATATATGTATTAATTTGAACCATGACCAGAATAATAACCATGTAAAGAATTTTAAATATGTTCAAAATAGAATAATTAATAACAGTTCAATAGAAGATCTTAGATATAATCTATCTAAAGAATTTTCAGGTTATCAGATAATTAACTTTAATAATTTTTTTAAATCATTTGTAAGAGTACTTGATGGAGTTATGCCCATAAAAACTACTTGTGTGCGAGCAAAAACGTCGTTCAATGAGTGGGCAACGTCAGGATTAAAAGTTTCCCAAGACAAGATGAAACACCTTTACTACCTAATATCATTGTTTAACGATGAAAGCATAAGAAACTATATCCGACGCTTTAGTAAGATCTTCAAAAAATGTTGCCTAATCGCCAAGAAAATCTATATCCGTAATAAAATTCAATCCTCTAAAAACCCCATTAAATGTACTTGGGATATAATAAAAGCTGAAACCGGGAAATCTACAACGCATAGTAAATACATAGATAAAATAATTGACTCTAATAACCATATTTCGACAACACCCTCCGACATTGCTAATAGTTTTAATAATTTCTTTGCTCAAATTGCCCCCTCATTGACTAGGGATCTTATAGCTTCAGAACAGGAGTCCATGAAATTCATTCACAAATTTTCGTTACCAATCAATTGTAATTTTATCCTTAATGACATCAACTCTAGTACAGTTGTTAAAATTATTGACAGTCTAAAATGTAAGAAGTCCCGTGATCTCTGGGATATATCAACTTCGTTATTGAAAAGGGTCAAAAATGAAATTGCTTCACCTCTAGCAAGTGCTATAAACGACTGTATCCACAAAGGCTTATTTCCAGACGTGCTTAAACTCGCCAAGGTAATCCCGCTATATAAAAAAGGCACTCGCAGTGATACTAATAACTATAGACCAATTTCTATCTTGCCAGTTTTTAGTAAAATCTATGAAAAGTACATTGCAAATGAGCTATACTGTTTCATTGAAAAATATAGTATCATTAATGCTAGACAGTTTGGATTTCAGAAAAATAAGAATACTAATGATGCAATAATTTCTTTAGTAGAGAGTGTTTTGTGGGATCTAGATAAGTCGAAAATAAGAATACTAATGATGCAATAATTTCTTTAGTAGAGAGTGTTTTGTGGGATCTAGATAAGTCGAAAAACACATATGGCCTCTTTTGTGATTTGTCAAAAGCCTTTGACTGTGTCTGCCACAAGATTCTCCTGCGGAAGCTTGAGCATTACGGTATTCGTGATAGGGAGCTGTCAATATTTGCTTCATATCTGTCGAACAGAAAGCAAATAGTAGAGTGCAACGATCACAAATCCAGCACTAACGACATTTATATGGGAGTACCTCAAGGTTCCATTTTAGGACCAATTTTATTCGTCATTTACATTAATGACATTGTTGCATGTGTTGAAGACCAGAATGACATAGTCCTTTTTGCGGATGATACAACTGTTATAGTAAGCGATAGGGTTAAAGAGAAGGTATGTGTAAAATTGGATAAATTAATATACAATTTCAAAGAATGGTTTGCCGCTAATAATTTATTAATGAATGTTGATAAGACAAATATTGTTAAGTTCTTTTTAGGCAAAGAACAAAATAATGACAATGTGAGGGATATTATTGACAAACATTTTATGAAAACTATTAATGGCGTAACTTTTTTAGGCTTAAATATTGACTCTAAACTTATTTGGACCAAGCATATTGACAATCTGATAAGTAGACTTAAATCCGCTGTATTTGCAATAAAAACTATTCGGCAACTTAGTGATATTCGAGCTTCAAAATCTGTCTACCATGCATATTTTCACTCTATCATGGTTTACGGTATTGTGGCGTGGGGAAATGCCTCACAATCAAAACGTGTTTTTATCCTACAAAAAAGAGCAGTACGTTCTATTCTAAAAATGAAAAACATAGAGTCTTGTAGGGAAAAATTCAAAGAATTAGGAATTATGACATTTACTGGAGAATATATTTACCAAAATTGTATGTATGTTAAGCAAAATTTAGAAAAATTTAATTTAAATGGAGACTGTCATATCTATAACACTAGAATAAGAAATAAATTGACTATACCTAGTCATAGGCTTGCTAAACTAGGAAAAAGTTTTCCATGTATACGAATAAAATTATTCAATAAATTAGGACATTCTTTGCGTAATTTAGATAATGTCAGTTTTAGCAATGCTATCAGAAAATTGTTAATTAACAAATCCTACTACACCCTTGACGAAGCGCTTGCTGACGATTTAACTGAATGCTTAATTTAATATTTTTATTTATTGTTTCTATTGAACATTTACTTTATGTTTTTTTTTACTATTGTTTTTGACTTTTCCAAGTGTACAACATTGTATCTTAATGGAATAAATAAATGAAATGGAAATGAAATGAAAAATGAAAGTATTAGGTATCCACCGGCGAACAAAGATTCAAATCTTTGCTGGCGAAGTATCTGAATACCTAGGTAAAAAAGAAATAATAGATAGGTGTGTAAAGTGTGGTGTGTACTTAGTTCGTTATGTCAAAGATTATAACTACTACCATAGTATACCTATTACTACTGCGTAGAGTAGGTAGGTACTTACCTCCCTGTACAAAGGTCACTGCTTTTCTTAACCGACTTAAAAAAAGAGGAGGTTCTCAGGCCATCTGATTTTTTTATTTGTTTGAGAACTGTCGTTTATGAACTGATTATTACTTTATTGGATTAACGGGTATTTATCGCGTAATTACCTTTATTATTATCCTGACGTTTCGACCATCGAAAGGTATCTCCATCATTTTAAAAAAACTAAATCATATTTGAGCAACCAATAAAAATAGCTGTTTTTTTCACCACATTCGTTTTATTATAAAAATCTCATCGTAGAAGCAACCCTAGCCACTCATTCGATGCCGCGTCACAGATTACTTGCAAGTAGGTGAGGCAGGTGAGCAAAGCAATCTCAACGATTTTGTAGGCTATTATAGCGTAGGTATTTTCGCTTATGTATGTATTGGAGTGATGTATCTGTTAGTTTCTGTAATCTGTGGTAATACTTACTTTTTTAATATCAATAAACAATTTGAATTTAGAACAAATTACTTTCCGTGTTCGAATGGTATGCATGACTTTGTAGCGGCGAATGGCGCTTCTTAGAAAAATGTATGAGAATTGTTTTTTTTAATTATTGCCAAAACTTACGATTTGATTTGGTATGTTACTTTGGGAAAAGTGTTTCTTGTTGGAAATAGAGTCGATTAAGACCAACTAGTTTTTTTTGACAAATGTATTTTTTTAGGTGAACCGTACTTTTTTTCAAAAATCTAAAAATGGCAATATTTTTTTCTTCAAAATAAAACAGAAAGTTCCTAAGAACGAAACCTTTTAACTACAAAAGCATTCAAACCCACAATGGTGTATGCTTACATGATTCTAATAAAAATATAAACAAAAAAAAACACTGATCTGATATAACAGACAGAACCATACCAAAATTTTCGCAAAAGTCTCGCAACGTGTACCTATACACCCTTGCGCTAGCGATTTAATATTACGAGAGAACATGTGCGCGGGTCAATGACCTTTTGAATCCATTTTTCCTTCATACTTTAAACCTGGCTTAGGACAGACAAAAATATCTAGGTACTAAACAACATTAAAAATCTTCAATGTAAATGTGAATCTACAATAATTTAAGACAACGATAATTGTGATGGATGAGACAAAGTTAATAAATTACTCACTTAGTATTTTTGGCGTATTTAAAAAATGGAATCACAACTATTTACAACGATTAACTTGATTGACTATTTACAACGATTAAATTGATTGGCTTTTTACACAGAACACTCTTATCGCGAAGTAAGCGGGGTTGTGTTTGCGATACGCGGAAGCGCAAGATGAGACATGCGCAAGTAGCGGCGCGCTCGCACAGACGGCGGGCAGCGCGCGGGACGCGGGGGGGTCCTGTCGGGGCGTCGGCGACGACACAGAGGAAAGGGGCGGGGTTTGCGTACGAGCTTCTTTTTCGGCAGGATCGGCGCGTGTTTTGCCGCGTGATTACCTACTTCAGGTACCTACGGTTTACAAGTTCACTTCTTGCGTGCTCAGTGTTCATGAGTAATGTATAATATTTTATAGGACAATTGCGTCACATATTAAGCTTTTAAGTTTTATACATATTTGGGACGAGAATCGAATACTGAATACCCCCTCCCTCAATAAGTCCCTCGTTTAACCTGACATACTATATAACAGGGGCTATAGCACAAGTTTTTAAAACTTATTGTAGATCCTGTAAGCTAAATTGTAAATATTTAATAAGCCATTGTCTACATACTAACCTGAATATGTACTTATGTGTAATTTTGTATGTGCTTAAATGAAATAAATAAATGCAATGAATGAATATAGCCCGGCGAACTACTCACCGGCGAGCGGCGGGCCGATCAGGTTGGCCATGCCCTGGATGAGCAGCAGCAGGCCGTACGCGTTGGTGAAGTTCTCGAGCGAGATCTGCTCCACGAGGATGATGCTGGTGAGCGAGTAGTTGGCGGCGATGCAGGCGCCGAACGCGCCCGCCGCCGCCGCCAGCGCGCCCCACGCGCGCAGCAGCGGCATGCTCAGCGTGGCGGCGCCGCACAGCGCCATGCACAGCGCGTACACCACGCGCGGCGACACGCTCTCCCAGTCGCCCACCCAGCCCACCAGGATCTGCGGACGCCACACCAGCTGTACTCCACTCGTTAGTCAATACCACAGGTCCCAGCGCCATGCACAGCGCGTACACCACGCGCGGCGACACGCTCTCCCAGTCGCCCACCCAGCCCACCAGGATCTGCGGACGCGACACCAGCTGTACTCCACTCGTTACTCAATACCACAGGTCCATCCTCTGACTGGTGTTAGCGAGGCTTATAAATCTAAATAAAAACTTGTAAAAACAAAATACATGCTGACCGCATGGCGCTGAGCTACGTGCGTCCGACCAGGAATGCAATGATTTAAGAATTAGGGTCAATAAGGTCCGTGCGGCCGCACTGAATAAAGTATTTTTTGATTCTTGATTCTTGATTAAACAAACACACGTGGAACCGCTGACTGTGCCTCACCTAGTTGCATTTGTTTACAATGTCAAATGCAACACAAGTCATTAACAAAGGTTTGGAACAGTATGGGCCCCAAATGACCCTGTGGTACACCAGATATGGCCTTGCAAGGAAGCCAGGAATATCCAACAATACCACGTTAATGTCTATCCGAGAGCTAAAATTCGAAACATTTAAATAGGGGATCCTGGACTATGGGATACGACGGAGCAGCAGCTTGTTGAAAAGTAGTTTATGGTCAACTTTATTGAATGCACTGCTAAAGTCAATGTAAAGAATGTCAACTTGAACACGACTATCGAAAGCCTTCGCAGCGCAGACCGACGTTCTATCACCAATGTGGATGATAGAAGGCCGGTCCCGAAGGCACGTCGCACCACACGTGCAGCAGGACGTTAGAGATGTAACCGTGATCGTCACCTCTCAGAACATGTAGTGGATCCCAATGAGGTTTAGTAGCGCGTTTAGTAGTTTGTAAAGACTTAAAAGATCCATAAGGCATGTTTAGCAGTGGACGTGCTACGGAGGCACTCACCTCGCCCAGCATGTTGAGGATGCCGATGATGCCGATGAGCATGGAGGAGCGGCCCTCGTAGCCGCGCGCCTGCGTCCCACTCGTGCAGCAGTGGACGTGCTGCGGAGGCACTCACCTCGCCCAGCATGTTGAGGATGCCGATGATGCCGATGAGCATGGAGGAGCGGCCCTCGTAGCCGCGCGCCTGCGTCCCACTCGTGCAGCAGTGGACGTGCTGCGGAGGCACTCACCTCGCCCAGCATGTTGAGGATGCCGATGATGCCGATGAGCATGGAGGAGCGGCCCTCGTAGCCGCGCGCCTGCGTCCCACTCGTGCAGCAGTGGACGTGCTGCGGAGGCACTCACCTCGCCCAGCATGTTGAGGATGCCGATGATGCCGATGAGCATGGAGGAGCGGCCCTCGTAGCCGCGCGCCTGCGTCCCACTCGTGCAGCAGTGGACGTGCTGCGGAGGCACTCACCTCGCCCAGCATGTTGAGGATGCCGATGATGCCGATGAGCATGGAGGAGCGGCCCTCGTAGCCGCGCGCCTGCGTCCCACTCGTGCAGCAGTGGACGTGCTGCGGAGGCACTCACCTCGCCCAGCATGTTGAGGATGCCGATGATGCCGATGAGCATGGAGGAGCGGCCCTCGTAGCCGCGCGCCTGCGTCCCACTCGTGCAGCAGTGGACGTGCTGCGGAGGCACTCACCTCGCCCAGCATGTTGAGGATGCCGATGATGCCGATGAGCATGGAGGAGCGGCCCTCGTAGCCGCGCGCCTGCGTCCCACTCGTGCAGCAGTGGACGTGCTGCGGAGGCACTCACCTCGCCCAGCATGTTGAGGATGCCGATGATGCCGATGAGCATGGAGGAGCGGCCCTCGTAGCCGCGCGCCTGCGTCCCACTCGTGCAGCAGTGGACGTGCTGCGGAGGCACTCACCTCGCCCAGCATGTTGAGGATGCCGATGAGCATGGAGGAGCGGCCCTCGTAGCCGCGCGCCTGCGTCCCACTCGTGCAGCAGTGGACGTGCTGCGGAGGCACTCACCTCGCCCAGCATGTTGAGGATGCCGATGATGCCGATGAGCATGGAGGAGCGGCCCTCGTAGCCGCGCGCCTGCGTCCCACTCGTGCAGCAGTGGACGTGCTGCGGAGGCACTCACCTCGCCCAGCATGTTGAGGATGCCGATGAGCATGGAGGAGCGGCCCTCGTAGCCGCGCGCCTGCGTCCCACTCGTGCAGCAGTGGACGTGCTGCGGAGGCACTCACCTCGCCCAGCATGTTGAGGATGCCGATGATGCCGATGAGCATGGAGGAGCGGCCCTCGTAGCCGCGCGCCTGCGTCCCACTCGTGCAGCAGTGGACGTGCTGCGGAGGCACTCACCTCGCCCAGCATGTTGAGGATGCCGATGATGCCGATGAGCATGGAGGAGCGGCCCTCGTAGCCGCGCGCCTGCGTCCCACTCGTGCAGCAGTGGACGTGCTGCGGAGGCACTCACCTCGCCCAGCATGTTGAGGATGCCGATGAGCATGGAGGAGCGGCCCTCGTAGCCGCGCGCCTGCGTCCCACTCGTGCAGCAGTGGACGTGCTGCGGAGGCACTCACCTCGCCCAGCATGTTGAGGATGCCGATGATGCCGATGAGCATGGAGGAGCGGCCCTCGTAGCCGCGCGCCTGCGTCCCACTCGTGCAGCAGTGGACGTGCTGCGGAGGCACTCACCTCGCCCAGCATGTTGAGGATGCCGATGATGCCGATGAGCATGGAGGAGCGGCCCTCGTAGCCGCGCGCCTGCGTCCCACTCGTGCAGCAGTGGACGTGCTGCGGAGGCACTCACCTCGCCCAGCATGTTGAGGATGCCGATGATGCCGATGAGCATGGAGGAGCGGCCCTCGTAGCCGCGCGCCTGCCCGTAGGCCGCGATGTACACGTAGGGCACGTCGTACCACATGTACAGCAGGAAGTTGGAGACCGCGAACACCAGGAACACCGGGTTCAGCAGGTGGCTGAAGTCCAGGATCTCCACGCACAGGTCCCAGAAGTCCCACAGGCCCGCGTACCACTGCACCTGGAAGTCGACGGACACGACATGTGAGCGATGGCTGATTTGAGAGGCATTTACTGTTTCGGATTGGAATAGTAGTGGCTGAAGGTAGTTAGAGACGGGAAATAATAGCAGATCGTACGTTTTCGCTACGTCTTGAGAGGGCGATACGTGCAGCGGGCGCACCTGTGGCTCGCTGCGGGTTAAATTTTATTTTAAAACTACCTTACCCGTACCTTCTTCGTTGAGCTATAAACTTTTTAACTTGTAATGATTGTCTTTCAGGAGTTCCAATACGAGATATAAGTCAGCTTATAACTGCCATGGGAAAAACACTGCTCTAAAATACCCACCAGATAATTTTTGATCCTGGGACTTATTAATCGTGAAGGCAAAAGAGATCTTGACTGGATACGGTAGCCTTAAATAAAAGGTTGACGTGTTGTTTAAGAAAAACGCCGTCTAATAGAAATATTACTCAATAGATTACGACACGGTCGCGGTTCTATACCTATGTCGTATTATATCTTAAACCATTTGTCCAAATTATATGCAGTAAAGGGGAAAAGTATTTTGTTTGAAACACTTGAGACGATAAATTTACTTATTTTGCTAAGAATTCATAATTGTCGATAATATGACCAAAAACCATCAATCACATAACGATTCAAATTATTTAATAAATATGAGAAACTACTTTTTGTAACTTTAATATAAAAGTTAGACATAGGCTGTCGCTGACTTTTTTGTAGGCATTATCACGCTCTAAAACTTTTCTCTATAACTCAAACATATACCTCTCATCGTTTAGGCACCGTTCGTAAGAAACGTTTTCGTGCAACCGTTTTTTCTCCGACTTTGCAAATTCAACTAACACGAGTCTTAATTTTTCGGGTTAATTTATAGCCTATGACACTCACAAATACTGTGGCTTTCTATCAGTGAAATAATTTAAAAAATCGGTTTAGCAGGTCCAGAGATTACCCCCTACAACGTCACAAACTCACAAACTTTACATCTTTATAATATTATTATAGGTTAACGTCGCCACGCCGCACGCCGCCGCGCCCTTGAGTCTGGCCCGCGCCTTTAATAAATAGCTCTGTAAGTCAGTATTCAAATCTCGGAAATAGGTCGAACGTAACACGTTTGTCAGTAACATTTTTGTATTTGTTAGACAAAAATCTCTTCCAAGAGGTTCTATGCTACTAAGAGATAAGTTGGCCTGTTCTGGACCTTTTTCTAAAGTACATAGTATTACGATGACAAAAGTAACACCTACTACCTATTACGATGACAAAAGTAACCTAACTCCTTACTTGGCCAATATTTTTAAGTTGTATTGACGTAGGATTGTTTTCAGATCTTATGAAGTATAGCAGTTTTACTCATCCACGATGAGTAAATTTTTTGTAAAATATATTTTGAACCAACTTCTCATATCAGCCTTCATAGGCTATTTCATAATAATCAATTTAGATTCACTGAAGGTAGATCAACAACCGATGCTGGAACAATACTCTCAAAACATATATTTGGAGCCTGGTATAGTTCGAAAAATGCAACAGGAGTTTTTAGTGATCTGTTCAAGGCTTTTGATTGTGTTTGTCACAATACCCTCTTAAGAAAACTTTTAAATATTACGGCATTGAAAGCATGGCACTTGATCACCTTGAGTCATATTTACCTGATAGGTTACACAAGGTTGAGGTATGCGGCCAAAGATGAGAGAGATCAAGAATTGATTTAGGCGTGCCACAAGGGTCTATTTTAGGACCTTTTTTAGTTTTTGATTTATACAACTGACCTCCCGTTCTTTGCAAAAAACTTGTGCGATATCGTTTTATTTGCCAACGATACTTTGTTATTTTTTAAAGTTGATAGGAATAAAGTTAATTACGACGACGTAAGTCCTTGTCACAAGCGCACGATTGGTTTACTGCGAATAACCAACTGCTTAATGCTAAAATGTATTAATTTGCTTCACCAAATGAAAAAAAATATCCTACCAAATAGTGTCACGATGGTTTCAAAAGTTAAAAATATAGAAAATAATTAGTCACCTTCTCCTTGGCAATGGTCGTCATGGAGTTCCGGAAGATGTTAGGGCAGGAGGAGGCGCGCAGGCGGTAGCGGCTGATGTTCAGCATGGCGCCGCGGTACGTCAGCGAGTGGCGGTGCAGCCGCACGTCCTTCAGGAAGCTGGCCGGCGCCTTGCGGCCCGCGCTGTTCTGCCGCCGCAGCCACAGCGACATGGCCGCCTTCTCGCTCAGCGGCTCCGTCGGGCTGGCGGCGCGCGGCGGCGGCGACAGCGGCGACAGCGCGCCCGGCGACAGCAGCGCGCGCGGCGGCGACATCTCGTGCAGGCGCCCCGAGTCGCTGAAGCTGCGCGACGGCAGCATGACGCCCGGGAAGTTCTGCGCCATGAGCGCGTACGCGCGCCCGCGGGACGACATCAGCTCGAACACCTCCAGCGACACGCCCTCGCCGCGCGTCATGAACGTCGGCAGGTCCACGAGCGAGCTGAACTGCGGCGCGTGCGGGGCCGCCGCCGCCCCCGCGCCCGGCTCGGCCGCCTTGGCGCAGCCCGCGGCGCTGCTGCGGCTGTCGGAGAGGCTGTCGGCGGAGGAGCCGAGGAGCCGCCGGTTGCGCTTCCTCTCGCGCCGGCGCTTGCGCTCGCGTGCGCGCTCCTCGTTCATGGAGGCGGTCCACGGCAGGTCGCGGAACAGCAGGCCGCACACGGCCATGTTGAGGAACAGCCCCGCCAGGATCAGCACGGTGCCGCGCCAGCCGTACTCGACCAGCAGCGCGTCCGCCAGCGGCGCGAAGATGAACGTGCCGATGCCGCTGCCGCACACCGAGATGCCGGTCGCGAGCGAGCGCTTGCGGTCGAAGTAGTAGGCGACGATGACGACGGCCGCCACGTAGCACAGGCTGAGGCCGAAGCCCGCCATGATGCCGAACGTGACGAGCAGCGTCTCGATGTTGTCCACGAAGGCGGAGATGACGAACCCGGCGGCGGCCAGCAGCGAGCCGCACACGGTGACCGCGCGGCAGCCGTAGCGGTCCGTGAGGAAGGACGCGATGGGGCCGGACAGCAGCGGCATCGCCATGAAGATGCCGGCGATCCACGCCGTCTTGCCCTGGCCCTCCCCGAAGTAGTCCAGGAAGTACGGGAAGAACACGCCGAAGCTGAAGGTGACGCCGTCCGCGATCATGTTCACCATGAAGGACGCGAACACGACCACCCAGCCCCAGCCGCCGTCGGGCGGGCGCGCCGTGGCCAGCTCCGCCGAGGACGACGAGGACGACGACGAGCTGCTGCAGGGCGCGGGCGCCGGCGCGAGCGGGGCCGTCGAGAACTGCACGGCGCGGCGCGGGGGCGCGCCATCGCCGGCCCCCGCGACCAGCGGCTCGGCCTCGGGGATGGAGGACAGCGCGCGCGGGCGGGCGTGCTCGGGCGCGGTCTCGGCGCTCACGGCCTCATCGTGACAGGGTGCGTCTCCTGTTTCCGTTTGTGCGGGTCCTCGTTGGGTCGCCTGGTCTCGCTGAGGCGCGCGGTCCATGCCGCGGCGGCGGGCCGGCGGGCCGGGCGGCGCGCGCGCACACCCCTACTGTCACGCCGACGCCGCCTGGGCATGCGGTATCCGCACCACCGACGTGACCTCATGCTGAAACAATCGCAAATTAGGAGATTATTATGACGCTCGATGATGAACGGAGGTAGAGCAAATGCACTACAATAAATTGGAGAGTATTTGTTTTTATATTTCTTTATAGTAAAATGTACTTTTATGAATTTAAAATAAATGATGTGGAATAATAATAATATACGTTTATTTCAGGCAATATTAGTAAAGTACAAGATGTAAAATACTTAAAACTACGGCCTATATAAAATATATACAAAGTCAAAGACAATAAGTGTTTATTCAAAAGAGCAAAACGCTACTTAGAATAGTAAATTTACAAAATACCTTACAGTATAACATACATAAAAATAAACCTAATCTACTGTACACAGAAATATACGGGTGATTTTCTCCCACAATTTTATTTGTCACTAAAACTCGGAGCGTATGAAATAAGAGAGCTGCCACTGAAACGCCTCTGAAACTCAAAAACAAATTCTCAACGTCCTTTACTACCAGAACGTTTACTCTTATTTGACAGAAGTTCATCTCTGCTAAGTGGTGATTGGAGCTATGTAGGGCTCACGGCGTCTTAGCTGGTCCTTCTGAGAAGGAAGGAAGCCGCATAAAGGCCTGGCGGATATCGCTTCAAGTGCTAAATCGCCACTCTGCACGCCTCTGATTGAACCACAAAGGAGCCTGGGTTCGCATGTAATATACAAGTCATAGGCCCCGCTGTCTATTACGCTCATTGAAGCTTGCAAGCCTATGGAAAGCGCTTCACAAATTGCAATCAAATAATATCATTACTTTTTTTGTGAGAGATATCTACAGTGGATGGATTAAGTAGGCTGATCTTAGCGTGAGTAGGTCAATAGATTTTTCGGCGCAATTCATCGCGTGCAAAGGAGCATGTGACATTTGTAATAACGGCGACAATGCCTTAATCCTAATAAAGTCGGCCTTCGCCCGCTTCCGGCTAATTGTCGATTCACGCCATTTCGATGGGAGGTCAAGCAGACATTTGGTACTACCTACCTGTTTTTATGTTGGATAGATTTAAGATATCAGAAAGTTGACAAGGCGAGTGCCTTTAAAAGCATTTTTGTTTTCGATCTGTTATTTTTGTCTGGACAACATAAAACTATGGTCGTTAATCCAGTTTTTGAAAAAGGGTTCTTGAAAAAGGGGGTTATTCAGCGCTAGGGTGAGCTAGATCTAAATTACTTTACTTTTAATCAGTTAAGTTTTGAGTTCGTTGACATTTACTGATGCGGTGCGGGTGGAGAATTCACAAGAGTAAACCGTTGCCAAAATCAATTTTAAAATTCTGATAAAATTCATAACGTTAAAGCGATAAAAATGATTGGATTATTTCTGTAAACCACTTGGAAATAACAAGAAAATGTTCTTGGAGCGTTAAACGAATAGAGAAGCATGAGGTACGATTCTTGATGCAGGACAGATGTTGACATCTTTTGCAGACAGACGTTGATTTTGGGTGTTGTTATGGTACCCGAAACATAAGCTTACGAAACACTGGTAAAAAGTTTATGTTCATTGCTTATTACTTCCTTCTACAACAACAATGCTGCTTAGCGGTAGACATCAGCATGGTCCTTGTTCGTATCTTATGGACATGTATCTGTTACCTCAGTAATAAGTAATAGTTTAGCACGCCCCGACAGGAGCGGCGCGCTGGCTGACTGACCCGCCCGCGAACAGGGTCAGCGCTCATCCCGCATCAATTACACAGTGCCGGATTTACCAATAGGCTGAGTAGGCTGGAGCATAGGGCGGCAGATTTAAGGGGGCGGAAAATTTAGACCATTTTTTTTAAAGTCTCAGTTATCTAATACTACGAAAAAAAATATCTTCTAGAAAACGCACAAATTATGAAGTTGCAATTTCAATGTTTCTCATTTTGTAGTCAGCAGGGGCGGCAAAAATATAACAGGTTACAGGCGGCAAATTTGTAAATCCGTTACTGCAATTACACGAGGCATTTACCCAACCGAGGGGATTTTGTCCCGCGTACAACATCGAAGCACTTCGACGACATTCCACGCTTCTTTGGAATGCTGCCAATGGACAGGACAGATGGGCTTCCGTAATAAGTCTAAATAACTCGTGTTACATAAACTAAGAATTTTGTGCATACACAGAAATATACTTACTCGTAATTCAGAATCCAACGATACTAAAGTGACCGCCAGACGAATAAACGTAAATAAGAACTTTATCGCTTAGAACGGAGCCTTCAAAATCCATGATACTTTTACATGAAACATCATTTTGTTTGCATGAAATGGAAAAAATATACCGAAAGGCGCATAGTTTCTGCTCGCCTTCTACTAGAAACTTAAAAGTTATTTTAACTTAATAAAGCAAACCAGTACCAATGTACAAATCAGAAATATTACTTTGAACACCTATCGAAATTATATATATCGTTCTTGAACTTTGGAGGTTAGTTTTAATCGCAACTCGTATGTAACCCAAGCGCCTGTTACGATTATACTCAGAGCAAAGATGGAATCCACTATGCAGGTCTATGACCGACAATCTTCGAACGGCCTTCGTGCCTCCTAAATATTTAAAAGCCCCTGTTTCGGAACTCCAATTAGTGTATAATTGCCAAATAGTGTAGCATAATACACTGTCCTGGGGAACAATGTCGATACTCGCTATTTTAAGCATTCCTGTCGAGTGCGTAAGGTCGGGTTGAAAATCATTCCTTTATCGTAGCTATAGGAACTTATTGGTGACTAGCTGCTGCCCGCGGTTTTGTCTGCGTTTTTATTGTTTTGCGAAAACCTATTTATTTAAAAAAAAAAAATTGCCTAAGTTCTTTGTAACATCAGCCAACTTCCCGTCAAAATACTCCCAGCCGTTTCGGAGATTAGCCAACAGTAGGAATACATTGCTTTTTTACTTCAAGCCTTATGTCATTTAGCAGTTATTTTGAAAATACAAACAGACACTACTTTTTTATTAACTTGTACAGAGATGCGAAGTTTTCTCACCTTGAGGCCGCGGCTGGCGGTAGTTTATATTCGGCATCAGAAGTTCGACGGATTATTCCCCAGCGGTTCAAGGTAAACTGACTAAGCCAGGGAATCGATTAGTTAGGTTACGAGCTATCGAAGCATTCACAGGCGTGAGAAAAACATCTCTCCGCAGGGAAGAATATTACAAAGAACCGATGAGGGGCGACTTAACAAGATTTAGAGAGGATAAAACTGTTGCCTTTATTTCATCATCATTTCATCCATAAAACGTCCACTAATGAACAAAGGCCTCCCTCATGGGTCTCCATGAGGGGTACTTGCCATACTCACCACGCTTGGCAGGCGGGTTGGCGAGCGCAGTATGGGATGTTGATATATGGAAAAACGCTGCTGCCCATCTTTCTGAGGTATCCCTTAGCAGGCTTTTACTGCATCCACGGGCATGAGAGGAGGGGCAACATTCTACTGCCGGCGCCCCACGGCTTATTTAGTCCAATCTTAATTGATTGTCACCAATTCTATCTTGATTCGCCAAATATTAAATTAATTATAGGAAAAGATAATAGAGCACACGGCCTGTGGTCGAAACGGACAGTAGAGTTATTTTATAAGGGCTCCGTTTTTACGTCGGATCTGAGAAACGCAAAAATGGGAATCTTCGACATCGACCTTCAGTAGGAACATAAGCTGTATGTGAGGTACGTCAACAGATCAGCCGAGACAACTGACGCGAGCGCCCTGGCGACCGGCCAGCTAGACGGGTCGGCTGCGGCGCATGACAGGGCGACGCACCGCCATATGCGAGTCTACGTACACGTAGGTACCACTCCACATTATCAATATTGAAATCGATGATGAGCAAACCCTATATACATCAATATATATAAAACTCTTCCGTTACTGACTGAGTGACTGACAGACAACGCACAGCCTGAACCGCTGGACCTAGAGACTTGAAATTTGACACACATATACCTTGAGTATCCTAGAGGTGCACTAAGGGATTTTTCGAAATTCCCACGGGAACGGGAACTACGCGGGTGAAACTGCAGGGTGCGGCTAGTGTATATATTCCACCAAGCTGTTTCCGGCTGCAGTGATTTAGCTTTCTTTTGTTTTTTTTACGAATTTAGAAAGTCAAACCTATGAATATGATGTGGTAACTCTATAATCGTTATTTTGTGACGTTCTTTGATTTAAATTGTGTAACATCACAAATTTATTTCCGATCAAACCTTAGGGATCGAATTTACTTGAATTTGAAAAACTCAAAATAAGAACACTACTCACTACGTATAGCTCTATATTTGCTGGTGGAAAAGGCAAGCCACCTTGAAATCTACTCGTATATCTCTTCCTTTTTAAGCGGAGTCGTAATCTATGACTTTGTGTAAAATATTTGGACCTGTGGGAACTCTGCAATTGCTGACAATGTTAATTATCTCGTCAATTATTCAAGACAAACACCAAGATTTGATCGCAAATAAATTTGCGATGTTGCAATTTAAACTTTGATCATCTGCGAAAATACATTAATGATAATGACATAAACAATGTAATATAATGACCATACTACAGTGTAAAACAATCTCAAAAGTAACATCATAATCTAACTAGAAGTGATCGTATATGTAATATAGTTTTGCGAGTACGTATAAAAAAACCCTAGAACCCATAGAAAAGTTAGCTTACGTTGTTCTGTTACCATCGGAGATGCACGAAGACGAAGCAAATTTAATTATCTTTTCCATTCTCTTCACCCTTGGATCGGAACAGAATTCACCAACTAATAAGACTACTTGAGGATGCGATAAAAAAAGCTTGATTCTTTCTTAATTCGACCATAGAAGTCAAGATCGAGTGGACGGGGCGGGAACTCGATCGGAAGAGCAGTCTGACAAAGATTTCCTTGGAAAACTTTTAATTTCGACTAACCCGTCATCGAGTTCCGTAGCTTAGTTGGTTAAAGGACTTTCGGCTTTAGAAAGGATCAAGGATCAATTAATTGGGAACGTGGGTTCGATCGAACCCCCCACCGGAATCTAATAAATAACAAGGTTTTTATTTCCTTTACACTATAAAAATTACAAATTATAAGGCTAAGAATACTACACGATATACTAGTAAATGTAATTTGTCGGAAGCTCTCAGCGTGATCCATCCATCATCTTCAATTTATTTAAATTCGTATCCCAGCGACGATAATCATAATTCCGTTAAAAAGGAACTTTGCAAGGGTGAATTACATCTCTTCAACTCTAGGTTTGATATACTTAAGAGTTATCATAATAGTGCCGTGTCAGCAATTGCAGAGTTCCCCCATAGTTCGGGGGAAACGAGTCACCCGGCACTGAAACTGGTTATAGGCGCGATTGGCAGCCAGCAAGGCTTGCCAACTAATCCAGTTACGGAGGCTAGAGATTGCTCTCAGGCTTTCAGCAACAAACGTATGTACTGCGCCACGAAATTTACAAATAAATCTTCTGCCATCATGTATGTCGCATATGATTTGATTTCCATTATTGCGGTGGGCAGGGCGAAATGTTTCGCGGTATCCTGATAAGCACAAAACCTCTTAACACGCACACTTAACACGCGCATGGCCGCCAGTTCGAGCGAACTTTTAACAGCCGTAGTTAAATATAACTAATCATTAAGGGTCATAGATTACAGAGTTATCAATGAGTTATTAAGTGACACGCGCGGTTTAGTGTCGTATTTAAGTTGTCGCGTATAAATGGTTATGTTAGTCCACGACTGGTAAATCACCGTTGACACTAAAATTGTGTCAACTGACACGGCACGATTTAAAATTGTTAAAAACCAATAACGTTCCCTAGAATGCAAGAATGTATAGTATATACATATATTATACGACAAATATAGTTCAAAAGCAAATATAAAGTGAAAACGTTGTCGACGCGTACGTATACCTGGTGAGACAGTCCAATTAGATAGGTCCAACCTCGAGAAAGAGGGCAATCGTCGTCCTCGGATCGTTTGGGAAACTTCGCAACGTCTTTTCGTCCAACATACACCTCAGTGCCAGATGACAATCGCCAAAAGTCAGCGATAACACCAATGAATCAACAAGCTATGGAGAGGGCTATGCTCGGGGTTTCTCTACGGGATCGAATCAGAAATAAGGAGATACGTAGAACTCGGGTCACCGACTTGGCTAAACGTGCTACGTTAAAGTGGCAATGGGTGCCTACCCGACACGAACTATGCCGAAGGGGCCATCTGCCTAGATGGTCCCTTCGGCAATCTTCCGCAAAGTTCTCGAATGGAGGCCACGGACAGGCAAGCGCAGGGTAGGACTTCCACCTACAAAATGGGCAGACGACTTGGTAAGAACTGCAGGTCGGCGGTGGATGCAGGCCGCTTCCAAGCGCAGTACTTGGAGATCCATGAGCGAGGCCTTCGACCAGCAGTGGACGTCCTACGGCTCATACGATGATGATGAAGACACTACACAGTACCTACTTCTCAAGATCATAATATTTGTTTGCCTTTACGGAGAGAATGCCCAATTTATACTTATGACACAAAAATTTTGAAATAATAAGTAGGTATTTAGTAAATGACATGTTGGCATCGTCACCATTCATTTCTTCATTTTGGCGGCATCATAAATCTGTTGTTGACGTCTAAATGCGATTGGCTCATAATTTTTAACACTTCAAATTATTGCCAAGAAGCTTTATTTACAGGCATTTTACACAAATAAATTTTAGTTACTTAGTTGTATAATATAATCAAAATGAGACTCATAATATTATTAGTAGATACTTCAATGTATAAATATTAATATTCACATGCCTGCCACACATACAGGCGAGATGTGTCGCTCTCTAGATAACTGTGTTGCACCAATATATGTAACCATGTCTTGTGTGAATAAATTATCTTTTTATCTTTTACATAAGCAAATGATAATAATATTTCCTGAAAATCGTTACTTTTACCCAGATGTACATAAAAAACGCACCTTCGATTGTATAGACATTTTGGCACCGTATGTTTCACTCTTGCCAAAAACAATCCAAACACATTCACTCGGGTTTACAACGCAAAATCATTTTATCACAAATAACATGAACACCAGTCCTTTTTAAAATCGAGTGTCAATGTTTCACTGGTAGATAATCTGAAGAAATTGTAGTCCTGGATGCTGGAGGAACCCCGCGAGTTGGGGCACGGCGGTGGCTACGGCGCGCGCGCTATCACCGCACTACTGTCTCGAGCCGAGTACCGAGCTTCTCCGATCCACGCGCTCATTATTTAATAGCCAGATAATTATTATCTATTGAAGCGTCGAACACATATGATATTTTATCAAAGGCGACGGGAAAGTACGTGAATCACCTTATGAATTGTAATTGCTGGCGATAATACTGGATTCGCGAGGCAAATGTATGAACGTCCAGAGCGCAAGGGGGATTAGAGGAAACTGTACGCCGACAGTTGAAGTTAGCCCCAAGTTCACGACACCCGGCAGAGATAGCGCGGCAGCACACATTCGGCAGATAAATGTCGCCACGGGAGATAACACCACCACCGTCCACCGTGACGAGACCCCGCAGATCTGCCCAGGACTTTGCTCCGCGGACGCACCAAGCCTTAAATCATTAATCAATCGAACAAACAAGTCTACTTTTTAGAACAAATTATTTTAAAAATAAGGGCTTACATACTTACAAGTCGAATCTACTTCCGACAGATAAGTTAAGATTTTTAAGATCGACTTTGAATTAATACGTGAGTAATAAGTAGAATAATCCATAGGAGTACTCTTATCTTATCCTCTACTGTTATTTCTTTTATTTTATGGTGTACAATAAGGTTATAATCATTCATCATTCATTCATTCATTCATACTCTAATATTTTTTTGTTTCACGTATCAACGTGACGTCACGAGAAAGTGAAACGATTCGACATTGACATCTTACCAATATTGACTGTAACCATTATCTAATTGGAGTTAAAGTTAGATGAACAAATAACAGTATTGATCAAACTAGTGAACATCCTGTCCAAGCGACCATGTACGAAGTTATCAAAATGCAAGAATTGGATAATCATTCTAGAAGACTGCTAACCACGTGGCGATCAAATTATGTAACTACTAGCAGCGCCCCGCGTTTTCACCCGCATAGTTCCTGTGCCCGTGGGAATACGGGGATAAAATATAGCCTATTTTACTCGCTGATAATATAGCTTTCCATTGGTGAAAGACATTTTTTAAAAGAAAAAGGCATGAAAGCGTAACAAACAAACACTCTATAATATTAGTTAGGACTGACAGATAGAGGTCGATGGTATTCAATTCAACCACGCACATATTTTCGGTGGATACCTTAGCCACGGTTACGTTACGTCGATAGCAGCGTGTGTTCAGTTCAACCCGCAGCAGGTCAGCCTGCTCAGTAGGTATAGGTTCAGAAGCAATGAACCACGGTACTCTAGTTTTACGGTACTAATTAGGGTTAAGGACTTTCCACTCCAAGGCTTCGTAAAACCTTCCTTAGTCTCAATCATGTCTCAGATACTACAGTTCCATACAGCAGAAGCTATCTACAAAGTAAGGGCCTCTTAGTAAGTTCATTATCTTCACATGTCACAACTATGACGCGTTGGTCTAATTTCTTACTTCCCACAATTGCCCCTCCGACTCTTTAAATTCAGAAATAGCAACATCGCTGTCCAATGAAGGGGCATCACAGAACGATTCCCTTGGTTATGAGTAATTTGAGCCAATGTTGATCTGTAGTGCATAATGATGCCTCTATTGTGTATCCGTCCATTGTGGGCGTCAGGCGTAATGGAATCGAATGCCACTAAATTCGCGAATTCCGCCTTCGGGCTAGTTCTGTGTTTATTTTTTTAACTAATCCTTTCGTTCGCTTTTTTAAATCTAAATAATTGAATCTTGTGAACGATTTACAGTGATGCTAAACATAATAAAAAACCGTTCGTGCAATCTGCAGACCTTGGAGGAACACATTTACATTTTGTCCACAAAAAGCCGCTTTCCTAAAATGTTCTCACTTCGAGCAAGTCATTCGACAGTATAATTTAACATCTACTCTCAGTGTATTAAAATAAAAATGTAAATCTTCAGACGGCACTTTCAAAAATAGGAACGCTTTTAGTTCCAACGAAAGCTTGCGATTTTCTGTTTATAAGCACGCTATGCCAATCAAAAAATTAAATAAAAACCCCAATAGGTAATAAATAGATATGAAAAAATGTTCTATAGGCATAATTCTAATAACTTTACCGAAGAAAGCTGGCCTTGAATTGGGTTAGCGTGCCATTATCAAGGTGAAGTCGTTCTATATGCAAATCGCAACGTGGAACTTTAATATATTTCCATTATTTCAATTTCC
Source organism: Pasiphila rectangulata (assembly GCA_963082625.1). Lineage (NCBI taxonomy): Eukaryota > Metazoa > Arthropoda > Insecta > Lepidoptera > Geometridae > Pasiphila > Pasiphila rectangulata. The sequence goes on along the minus strand of OY720246.1, from coordinate 334,778 downwards.
AAGTCTAATTAAGAGATAGGGTGCGAAAAGCATATAATAAATGGCAAAAGAGCCTGTAGATTTCAATTCTTCTTTTATGGCCTCCCAGAGAGCAAAATAAAGACATTGTACCTACACTAGGCAAACTTGGATGAGAACACGAATCCGCTCAAACACACGATATTATTCATTTATCTTTGGACATTTTTATATCCTTACGTCTCGCTGAACAAAGACAAATCTGATATTAATATCAGATTTGTCTTTGGTTTAAACCAACTATCGTGAATATTATTCATAGATCGCCGACACAGGGATTTAGACGGTAATAAAATTATACACGTAGCTGCAATTTCTTGAGAAAAAAATAGTTAGTTTTCAGAATAACAGCAATAAATGAAGTTATATAGTGTAGATATTGAGAGCGAATTATTAAGGTTTTCAAGAATAATATAAATAGTCGAGCAGTAATATTACATTGAAAGCAACATTAATGAAGATGTCAGAGTCAGATTTTCCATAATCCGTTAAACCCATAATAGACTTATGATAAAATGCTTCAATTTTCTACAAAAAGCTTTTAGTCCATCTTTCAACCGAACTACCACCTAGGGACCATTGGTATATGTAGGTAACGTAAGTAATTAGGGGCCTATGCCCATAGGTTGTGGCCTTGACATTACAGGTACGGGGCAGCAGTGCTGACGCAGCGAAACTTTCTGATCGTGCGAGCGGGCTCTAAATGACTTCCACGGAGCTAACACAAAGGGAACTAAGTGTTGATGTTCACAATATTGTTTGAATGGTGTTTGCACCTGGGTTGGCAGTTAAAAAGTAATCACCATTACATTTGCTCGATCTTATTTAATGATATGATAACATCGATGACTTAAATAATATCTTCTTTTTTCTCTACAGCGTGAAAAGTAACTATATCCTGCTATAAGCCCATAATCATTATCATCACAGCCATTTCAGCCATAAAACGTCCACTCTGTCTGTCTGTCTGTCTGTTAGTCTGTCTGTCAGTCTGTCTGTCTGTCAGTCCGTCTGTCTGTCTGTCTGTCTGTCTGTCTGTCTGTCTGTCTGTCTGTCTGTCTGTCTGTCTGTCTGTCTGTCTGTCTGTCTGTCTGTCTGTCTGTCAGTCTGTCTGTCTGTCTATGGTACGATTACAACCGAACGCGTTGACCGATTTACATGAAACCTTTGTTGTTTATAGACGGGTTTATCAGCTGACTGTTCTAGTTAGAGAGTATTTATCTATTCTCTCAGGCAGCAAATCCGCTATCGGCAAATTTATAGCCAGGCTTAACCGCTGACAATGTGAACGGCGCAGCAAACATCCCGCACATACCCATTGCCAGCCAAATGTTCCCAGTTCCGATTCCCATTTCTTTCAGTTGGCCTGAACCCGAATGTTCCTAACTTTTAGAATAGCAATTTTACCGCTTAAGTTACAAGGAGTCTTATATCACCGCAGTTGGCCAACGCCGCGCAAACCTGAGCATAAAAGCCTTAAAGCAGTTGTAGATGAGTTAACCGGCTCACAGTGGGCGTAGTGGGCGCTGTACTGTATGTAGGCCTCCCGGGCGCTCAATAAAGCCGAGCTGAAAGGAGCGACCTTGAGTGAATCGCCAAATTGCCTGGCTGTTTAGTGGCGGTGAAATGGCAATGGGTACCGCGCTGAAATCAATTTGTCTACTTTGTAAACAACCTTCTGATTATAAGGGATACGGTTAAGATTTTAAGATTAGGCTTTGGGAGATCAGAAATCCGAAATTTTAAAACAATTGTCCAGTGACGTGTAAAATATGCAAACAATGGGTTTGAGGGCATTTGATTACTACCTATACCAAAGCGTAGGTAAAACGCCTTACACCATAGGAGTGTATACTCAATGCACAATCTGGTAAAACGTAACAAAAACGATCAGAGTGACCGCGCCTAAGGTCGCGTGTGCTCGCCAATTGTCTCAAGTCAAGAGCCGTTCACCCCGCCCGCGCCCATCAGCGATGTGTATAATGCATACTCCTTTAAACGCAGAGTTCACACTTGCAGAATGTATTGTCATAGCAAAAACAACAAATTACTCATGCTGAAGTGGATTCGCTTAGACATCAAAATGAGATGCAATGCAGGGTTGATTAAAGTTAAAATCGCATTAAAACATTTCAAAAAGTAGAATTGTTCAACTTCGAATTCGTATGCCAAAACCAACTATCAGGATATAAGGAAAAACGTATGCTGGAAAACGCCGGTGAAAATAAAACGTTTGCTTCAAACCGCCTCATTGTTAGCAGCAAATACAAGAACGGAACTTTTGGGCTACGTTTAAATATGTGTTGGGGTTTTCTCCTCGTTGAGGGATACTCCAGTTGTAGTTAAGTTGTAGGTAATAATATAGTTTACACCAAACCACTTGTTATAGTTTTAGATTTATTAAACACGTTATATTAGGTAAGTTTAATAATCTGAGCCGCACGTAATGTTAAGTATGTATTTACATACTATTACACTAGTACGCCGATGTGCTGGCTATTTAGCCAGCACATCGGCGCGTGGCGAAGGTTGCGTTACGACTCTTAAAGACAGTTTACTGATCCATAAAGTAAAACTGCTGTATGAGCGATATTGGCTCGTACATACTCCCGAGGGAAGAAGAAAGTACTTAGTTAATGCGTACTCAGATCACTAAACGTAAAAAGCAACTACAACAATAAGCAGAGTTAAAAGTTAAGTTATAATTAGGTAAGAATATTAATGTAATAAGGATATTAATGTAATAAATATCATAATCTAAATCCTGATCTAACTGTTGGTGCCGGCTGAGGGATGTTCTTTAAATGTCCGCCTCTTATTGTAGCGTACGGTGCAATTTCCTCAAGTTCTATCTCTTCTGTTCTCTCTCGAGTCTTTGTAGAGGTTTTAGTACTCCTAGTACGGGCCTTTTTCTTTGTACAGTTTGTACACGCAGTAAGGTGTTGTCCATATCGCCATACTATGATTGTGACTACAATTCCTCCCACCAGCAAAGTGCTTATCGTGTAGTTACTTATGTCGTGGACTGATAAGTCGTTAGGCAGGCTCTCTCGTCCTTTCTGTTCAATTATCTGGTTGTCTAATGATCTATGTTCATCAGATAAATCCAGTTGTGGCAGTACGATATTTGTCACTTTAGACGTTCCCTTCATATCGTTCGGTGAATCGATTTTGGGAATTTCTAATGAAATACCTTCTTTAGTTTTACTGCTAAAAACGTTGTGTGAATAAATTGTAGAGTCTTTGTGCTGTATCACACAATCCTGACCTAGGGCAAGCAATCCCGCCGTCGTAAGCATTGTTGTTGTTACTTGATTCTTGCATACTATACGGGTCGGGCACTCTGTTATGCAGTTATAGAGCCATATGTTAGGTCTCTGTAATTTTATCCATTGGTCAGAGCATTGGTGCTTAATCCAATCACAGGTGATGTTTTGATAAACATGTTGACTCATTATTTTAGCTTCACAGGATGCCGTTGGTCCATGTAAGTTGCTTATCGGCGTGTAGGTGTGGCAGATGTAGTTGTCCGCCTCCATCGTAGTACATAGTTGAAGATCTGAATCTTCGATCTGTATGTAGGAATTCTTTACGAAGTTTACTCCTATGTACTTGGTTGATGTTGCAATAACCTGGCATTGTTTATGCGCTTGCTGTATAGGTATAGGTATATTGCGATAAAGTGAATATTCGTCGTCGCTTAATAGCGGTATGTGCAATTCGAACAGTAGGTATTTCTCGGTTAGCCGGGCTTTAACATAAATAAGTTTATATATACTTCTTATGTCTTTGCTGTTTTTGATAGGCAATGTTAATCTTGTAGATAATAAGCCGGCGATGTCGTTTAACTGCTCCGATAATTGTTGCGGTGTAAACAGTTCCATGTCGAAATTTCCTCTGTATATGTCGGTTAGTGCATTTAGAAGCATTTGTTGATTGCGTCTCAGCACTGAGAGCAGCAGGCTGGCTGTCAGTGCACCGGCATTGACATCGTTCATAGTTTTCATAATCTGAAATCGGTTTTCTAACGTAGCCATATCCTCTCTTGTTTCATTCATGTATTATAGTTGTATCGTGTTTAGCTGTGTCTTAACGAAGTCTTCGTTTTTCTTTAAAATGTTGTTTTGTGCCTCGACAATGAGCGTCTGATTTTTTATTAATTCCAATAAATAGCGCTCGTTTGCTTGAATCTTGTGTATGTCCTGCGTGTATTTTTCAGCAAAGTCGTTATCAAGTACACCAAATAGTGTGCGTGCCATGTTTCCTATGCCATTGACGTAGCCACGGCGTCTTCTTTGTTGATGTTGAGACAATAACAGTTTATTATATTCATTTAGTTGATTCATTTCGAAGTGGAGTTGCTTTATTGTACCGTGGCATTGCTGACCAGGCATCGTAGCACAAATCTGTGTTAAATGATTGATGAATTCCTCGACCTTAGTTGTACTTTGCCAAAATGTTGTCAGGTTGAAATAGACTAGCAGTTTCCATTCGTCATGTATTAGTTGAATGTTTCCAACAGGGTCAAAGTAGATCGGGATGTTATCAGTTAGCTTCGATATCTTAGTTTTGAACGGGAGTAGCAATTCCGCAGGATAGTGTTGAAAACAGAACAAGAAGTGTCATAAACAGACTGTAAACGATTTTCTTGGTTTTCCGTATAGTCTTCCGGTCAGGTCTTCCGTATGAAGTGTTGTTGTCGTTGTCAGTTTTGAGAGTGATTCTCTGTGAGTCAGCTTCCTCGCCAGCCTCGTTGATAGGGAGCGGAGCTATCTTAGTTATAGGCCTCTTTAGTTCGCCGTTTTTAGTCTTGAGCGTGACCACTCTAACTAAGTTGTCGCTACCCGGGTGCAACTCTATCACCCGGCCCATAGCCCACTTGCCTGGAGGTAGGTTACTTTCCTTCACGAGTACAAGTTGTCCCTTTTGTATGTTTTCTCTCCTTTGCTGCCACTTGTTTCTGTTCTGCAGTAAATGGAGATATTCTTTTGACCAGCGATCCCAATAGTGCCGGCGTAAGAGCTCAATAAGTTTCCAGTTGTTTCTGATGTCTATGGATTTCATGTCTTCGGGTTCATTTGTTGGTAAAGAAAGCGTCGGACTCCCCGTTAGAAAATGGCCAGGCGTAAGATAATCCAGGTCTTCCACATCTTCGGATACCGGACTCAATGGTCTGCTGTTCATGCACGCTTCAATCTGGGTAAGGAGCGTAGAAAATTGTTCGTAAGTTAATTTTTGTTGCCCGATTACCCGTTTTAGATGATTCTTCATAGATCGTACGGCGGCTTCCCACAAACCTCCTGCTGATGGCCAGGATGGAGCGTTAAAGTGCCACTCAATTTGAAGATCATTTATTTCGTTGAAGAACTCTGAAGAAAGCATCGTTTTATATTGTTGGAATTCTGTGTGTAATTCTTTCGCAGCTCCGACGAAATTGGTTCCGTTGTCGGAATAAATATGTTTTGGTGTACCCCTTCTAGCACACATTCGTTTCAGTGCTGCGATGAATGTCTGTGTGGACAAGTCAGAGACAAGTTCGATGTGTACTGCTTTAGTACACATACATATGAAGATGGCTATATAGCCTTTGCAGGTCTTGATTCCGCGACCTTTGTTTATTTTCACATCCACGTGACCTGTGAAGTCAACGCCAGTATGGGAAAACGGTCTTGATGGTGTGATCCTTTCCTTTGGAAGGTTGCCCATTAGCTGCTCAGTTTGAGTTGTGGTGTAACGGCGGCATCGGACGCATCGTCGAAGCGTTTTCTTGACGACTCGATTACCGCTGATAATCCAATAGTTGTTTCTAGTGTAAGCTAACGTTAGTCTAGCCCCACCATGTAGAGTTCGCTGATGCGCCTTTTCAATAATTAATTCAGTCAATCGCCCCTCCGCTGGGATAAGGATGGGGTGCTTGATCTCCTTTGGTAGATGTGAATGTGTTAGACGCCCTCCGACTCGTAGAAATCCATCCGAGTCAAGATATGGATTTAATTTCAAAATATTGCTCTTGTTGGGAAGTTTTCCGCTATCTCTTAATGATTTTATTTCCTTTTCAAAGCAATATTCTTGTACTGATGTTATAATCATGCCGGTTGCGTTATTTATTTCATTCGAGTTCAATTCATTGCACTTACTCGAGCACATTTTGTGTTGTGATGCGTTTGCAAAACGTATGACCCAGGCAAGAATTCTCGTAATGCGATCTAGGTCACTGTGCCGTTCAAGTAATGAGAAAATTAGTTCGTTTTTGTTCGGCATGGGTTCCGTCGTGAAACAGTTTTTAACTAAGCCCTCATTTGTAATGTAAGTTTCAGATGACAGGACTTGTTCGTTTTGTTTCTTGAGCCAATGAGGTCCTTCCCACCACAAAGAAAAGTTGACAAGTTTTGATGGCGAAAGTCCTCTCGAAGCCGGCTCGAAGGACCAAAAGGATGTTGGGGTTTTCTCCTCGTTGAGGGATACTCCAGTTGTAGTTAAGTTGTAGGTAATAATATAGTTTACACCAAACCACTTGTTATAGTTTTAGATTTATTAAACACGTTATATTAGGTAAGTTTAATAATCTGAGCCGCACGTAATGTTAAGTATGTATTTACATACCATTACACTAGTACGCCGATGTGCTGGCTATTTAGCCAGCACATCGGCGCGTGGCGAAGGTTGCGTTACGACTGTTAAAGACAGTTTACTGATCCATAAAGTAAAACTGCTGTATGAGCGATATTGGCTCGTACAATATGCTCTCCTTGAATACAATTCAGCGCACCGCGAAACAAGGACTTATTTTTTTATTCAGGTCTACTTCGCCACTTGGCAGGGTTTTAAATTAGCCTGTCCGCGGGGAAACTCTCCGGTGACTGTAAAAAAAAGAGCTAGAAAGAGGACGGTACGTGTTCTGTTAGTCTATTAAAAAAAATAAAAAAGATGTGGCGCGAGTATATGGGTCCCCAACTCAGCATTGTGTAGCACCTGGCCAGGCTCAAATGCTACGCTGTTTTCAGTTGTGGCCCCGGGTGATTTCACGACCACAGATGGAAAGGAGAAAAGGAGACAGGAAAGAAATAGTATAGATACACGGGTGTCCGTGTATCTATAATAAATAAGCTCAGAGTCGCTCAACGAGCTATGGAGAGGGCTATGCTCGGGGTTTCACTACGGGATCGAATCAGAAATGAGGAGATACGTAGAAGAACTCGTGTCACCGACATAGCCAAACGGATCAGCACGTTGAAGTGGCAATGGGCAGGCCATGTAGCTCGCAGAACAGATGGCCGATGGGGCCGAAAGGTTCTCGAGTGGAGGCCATGGACCGGTAGGCGCAGTGTAGGACGTCCACCTTCAAGATGGGCAGATGACTTGAAGACCGCAGGTCGACGGTGGATGCAGGCAACTTCTAACCGCAGTGCCTGGAAATCCATGAAGGAGGCTTATGTCCAGCAGTGGGCGTCCTACGGCTGAAATGATGATGATGAGATAGACGGACGGTAAAACAACATGAAACTACTCAAACAAACAATAAAACCTCATACAAAAAAAAGATAAGAAACAGAAACTAAGAAACTCAATAATTTATTTCCATAGTTTGAAATTACAAAACATAGACACGCCAACTTACAAAAATAAAAACATATTTAATCTAATGCATGAGTGAATCTGTTCGCTTCCCTGTTTTAGGCACTGTGATAAGAAGCGATTAGAAAACACAGTTCTTTTTAATAGTTAGTTCTTTAGCTGTTCCGGAGTTGGAGCTCATTCCAACGCTAAAAAGCGTTGGAATGACAAAAGTCTTCTAGATAATCAGATATTTTATAGTAAGCTGTATTGTAAAGATTACATTTTTATATTTTTTTAAACTTATTGATAGAAAATTGCTGCATTTCTATAGGAATTTTACTGTAGAAGCGTGTACACTGCCCTCTGAAAGATACATTAACCTTACATAACCTAATAGTGGGCAACGCGAGTTTATCTTTATTTCTAGTATTTACAATGTGCAAATCACTTTTCTATTCCAATAATGACAGTTCCTTGTCAATTTCAAAAGGTTATGTGCGTAATTTATAAATACCTACATTTTAAAAGAAAACAAATAAAAAATGTATAAAAAATAAACAAGTGTGAGAAAGTCCGTCAGCTCAAAACCTAGCTGCTATAAAGGCGGTTAACACAGCCACGCACCATGTTGCGTGTCGACGCACCTGCGCGCGTCTTGCGAGAGTGCAGATCTGCATCATCGTGCGGGTTTTTCACGCACTCACGCGTTTTGTCTCTCATTTCATTCAATTCTGTTCGCTAGACTGCGGGACTAGACGCGGTGTGCTATACTTTGCGTCTCGCCCCGCACCTACGCGCGTGGATGCATTTTCTGTGTGTTGGACTGTGCGTGTTTTCTATACAAACAGAGATACCTACTTACAAGCAACATTAGCAGACGCATTCACGCAACATGCAGCGTGGTGCGTGGCAGTGTGTTAACCGCCTCAACAGACAACACCAGGACCATTTGTCGGCCAGCCGCGCCAACCCGACTCGCCTGACACCCGTTTAGCAGCCCAATGAGGATGACGGACTTTTACATTAGAAAATTCAAGAAAAAAAAATATATATGCACAATGTCTTGGGTTACTTACCTACAGCAGATGACGGGGTTATTCGGAGTGTGCATGTGATTTGATGTTAAAATTGATGTCTTCAGCAGAAAAAGTTATTGTGTGAAGGAATTGTGTGAATTGTGGGAGTCGGCTCGTCAAATGTGTACCTTAAATGTGTACTTTAAGTAAAATAAATGAAATAAGAAATGGTAATGCACGCAATCTCACCAAATTGCCAACAAGCAGCCCGGAAGTTTTTTGCTAAGATTAAGGTCGCGATAAATGCCGATTTATCGATAATGAAGGTTACACGTCATCGTTACATCAGATCGTTACATCATATCGGATCGGAGCTCATAGGCAGTATCACTAGCCGAGGGCTATCGCGTCAGTGACTCAGATAAACAATGCAGAGGACCGCGCTAAGTGCCGATTACACGATCTTCTAAAATGTCTGTGATAGTTATTCATCATATCAGCCGTAGGACGTCCACTGCTGGACAAAGGCCTCCCTCATGGATCTCCAGGAACTGCGGCTGGAAGCGGCCTGCATCCAACGACGACCTGCGGTTCTTACCAAGTCGTCTGCCCATCTTGTAGGTGGACGTCCTACGCTGCGCTTGCCGGTCCGTGGCCTCAATTCGAGAACTTTACGGCCCCATCTGTTCTGCGCGCTATATGGCCTGCCCATTGCCACTTCAACGTGCTATTCCGTCCGGCTATGTTGGTGACCCGAGTTCTCCTACGTATCTCCTCATTTCTGATTCGATCCCGTAGAGAAACCCCGATAGATAAAATAATAATAAATAAATAATGCTGGACAAATCACACAGCATCGTCTAGCCCCAAGCTAAGCAGAGCTTGTGTTATGGGTACTAGATGACTGATATACTTAATACATATACTACATAGATAGATATTTTTATTATATATAGAATAACACCCAGAACACCCTGAACAAATATCTGCAGGTCGTGCAGACATTTGTCCCGAGGCGAGAATCGAACCCGCAACCCCTTGCGTCGCAGGCGGACCTTCGCCCGCTTCGCCACAGAGCTCGTCAAAGATAGTTGTTACATTGTACATAGTTGTGACCAATGTCGATAGCATCCAATTAAAAGTGTTAATTAATGAAAAGTAGTTATGTAGTCTTACCATCGAAGCAATACCTACTCAGACTGCCTTGTGGAAGTAGAAGGTACGACCACGGGTGGGATATGCTAGAAGTCCGCTGAGTTTTCCAGAATTAATTCTAAAATTATGTCCTTTAATATTGGTATTAATAATAATCCTTTTATTTAGCACTAACCACCCGCCCCAGCTTCGCACGGGTGAAATTCTGATACTAAATATACTACAGAATGTCAATAATATCAGGTCGTTACATATTAAATTGGCGTTTTGTCGTACTGGACACTTTGATCTCAAATGACTCCTCTTTGGTTAGGAATTCCAAATTCAAAATACAGCTCTTTACTCATGCATTTGTTTCGAAAACCATAATTCATTGGTTTTTCCTCTTTTGTATTTTTTCTTTGCGTCACTCAGTTTACAAAATGGAAAACTTGAAATATCGCGTTATTTACGAGTACAAGTTCCACCGTGGCACCAGTGCTGCAGAAACGGCTCGAAGGATTAATGATGTGTATGGCGGCGGTGTCGCAAAAGAAAACACAGTGCGTTTTTAGACGAGGCGGTCACATGGACCTGCCTGAAAATCAGCGCCGCAAACACGTAGCTTGCTATGTAATTGCGGTAAAACTGAGGCAGAGTCCATTTTTGACCCCAAGCGGCATTGTTTGTATGTTGTAAACTTGTACACCTTACTTAGCCTAATTTGATTATTTTATGAGTTTTCTATAATTTGTATGTGTTGTGTAGGTCAAAATAAATTTATTTCCTTTCTTCTCTCTTTTCTTTCTTCTTTAGTTCCAACGTTTTCGTTCTGGAAATTTCGACTTGCAGAACAAGCCCCGTGGACGGCCGGAGACCAAAGTTGATAATCAAGAATTGAAGGCTATTGTGGAAGCGGATCCATCGCAAACCACGTCCGAGTTAGCTGCAGGCTGCGGTGTTAGTGATAAAACTATTTTAATCCACTTGAAGCAAATTCGGAAGTTGAAAAAGCTTGAAAGGTGGGTACCCCACGAATTGAGTGAAGCAAATCGACAAACGGGCGTCGACTGCTGCGTTACATTACTCAACCGGCACAATAATAAAGGGATTTTAAATCGAATCATTACCTGTGATGAAAAATGGATCCTATACGATAATCGGAAGCGCTCATCGCAATGGCTAAGCCCTGGCGAACCAGCCAAATCATGCCCCAAGCGAAAACTGACTCAAATAAAGTTACTTGTGAGCGTTTGGTAGACCAGTGCCGGTGTCGTCTACTATAACTTTCTTAAATCTGGATTACGGCAGATGTCTATTGTCAGCAACTGCAAACCATAATGGAAAAGCTAGCTGCTAAACAACCGAGGCTGGTCAATCGCTCTATGCCACTGCTGCTTCAGGACAACGCTAGACAACACACTGCTCAACAGACGGCTACCAAATTAGAGGAGCTTCAATTGGAATGTCTAAGACATCCCGCCGTACTCTCCTGACCTTGCTCCAACAGCAGATACCATTTTTTACGAAAGGATAACTTCTTGCAAGGGAAAAAATCAACTCCGATGGGGTAGTCCAAACCGCCTTCAAAGATTTTATTGATTCCCGTCCGAATGGTTTTTTTAGGAAAGGGATCAATGAACTTATAGTTGGCAAAAGTGCATAGATAGCAATGGTACATACTTTGATTAATTAAATATTTTATATAAAAAAAAATTACTTTATGTTCCTCTCATAAAAAACGCCAGTCATATGGAACGACCTAATAAAACGTTCACAGCTTTTTTGTCATTAGACAATACAAACATGTTTTCTTTAGAGGTTACTCTTGAAAGAGCGACATATAATTATTATGTAATTATTGGCCTTGTGAAAAACACTCAACGCTCAAATCTAAGCCTGCAACGTTGAAAGTTTGAACCTGCGATTTATTAATAGTCATTGCAAAAGATACCTTTACCGGAAATTGTAGGCGTTTAAACTGGAACGGTAAATCCGATGGTATCAGAGGAATTCGGGTAATCAATACGTCTTCTCCGGTACCACATCCGGTGAGTATTGTCCACTCTTTTATGAAAGTTTTTAGTGATTTTACCAGCAAACGCGTGCCATTGCAAAGTTTAGGTGGATCATTTAAATTACGTGCTGGGGCCATATTGATCTATATTAAATGAACTATGTATTAAAGGTACTTAATTGGATAAGGATTAAGGCTGTATTACTTAAAATCGCTTCGTAAATAAGCCATTATTTTTCGTAAAAAGTAATGGATAAAAAATGCTTATTGTGGGTTATCCCTAAGACATATACCATCATCTATTTTCTACAATAATGTAGTACATTATTTTGATATATCTCGTAGGGTTCAGCCAGAGTTTGCAAGCATACATAGTTTGCAAGTTTGTAAGCATACATAGGGACAGACAGACAGACAGGGGGAAGCGACTTTGTTTTATACTGTGTTATGATAAGTAGAACTTTTTGGGAAGACGAGTTATCCTATTATTATTTTTATTTTGAGTTAAGGGGAAGTACGACTACCATACATATTTCTGCCGCCATGCAGTAATGTCTGCATTGCTGTGAAGGTTAGGGGGGTCGGTGAAATTACGTTCACATGAGCCTTACAACTCTTTGTCACAGGGTGACGGACGCGATGCAGTGCAGCATGGGTCACGTGCTTAGTAAAAGCTCAGTGCAGCATCGCAGTTGTAATAGGTAGGTAGGTAGAGTTGTAATAGGTTACCGCTCAACATCAGATGGGCCTTCGGCTTGTCTTGTCATTCCATACCGACCGTGTATTCCATACCTAGGTCTTGTTTACATAAGCTGCCCACTTCCAGTTTTTCAGTTATGTAAAACGAAAATATATAAATATATCAGTATGACAAACTAGAAGCTGATTCGCTTCTGATTGCAAACACTCTCCTAATGAATCTGATAATCTCCAAATGTGTTCCAGCTCACTTTCAGAACCGTCATTTTCTTATTGCAGACAGCTTGGCTGGCTACAGTTACGACCCCCGAAGCGATCTGCTCTGACTGTGAACTAGAGCCCACGAGGCGATGGAAATAGACGCCTGTCCTGAATAGCCGTCTCGGCTTCAACTTACCAGTAATCCGGTTACGTACAGCCCTGAGACTGAAACCCATTTAGCTGATTCAATTCTGATAGACCCGGTAAAATGCTTGTACAAGTGGATACTCGCACAGAGTATTCAAACTCTTAAACAAAACAGAGATATTACAAAAATTGCCCATGTTTATTGATTTATTATTATTATTTATTCACGGCGTAAATTTTGCTGGAAGACAGTTTGTGAACTTGTAAAAACGTTACCGGAAATTGAACCTAAACAGAATGGAATTTCAATTTCTGATTGGCCCGCAGTTTTCATCTCGGTAGGCCAGTAACGTAGAGTACTAAATTGAATTCAATTCGTCGTCATTGGTCAAACAAAGCCTATGAATGGGCGGCCGAGGGGAAATAGATCTGGCCCAGTTAGCAGGCACCTCACCGCAGCCTTCGCTCCGACCTATATCGATGATCTTTACGTAACCTGCCACAGTTTATGCAATCATCTTCATTGCTTTGTGTTTGCATTCCTGAGAGTTAACAGAGAGTTAAATAAATTAAAAGTAAAAAATATTTTTAACAAACAAGCTTTTATTTAAACGTACCTACTAAAAATAATAACATAAACATTTTCCATTAAAGTTTAATGTCAACTTAAAACGCCTTTACACAATTTATGTGATAAAAAAGCTTGTCGCGAGATTAACCTGTGTACCTGTAACTTGATCTAATTGATTCAATTAATAATATTTTTTTTTTCAAACAATTTGAATATGAGTACATACTTAAATCTCGCGACAAGCCTTTTTATCGCATAAATTATGTAAAGACGTTTTAAGTTGACATTAAACTTTAATAAAAATTGTTTATTTTATTATTTTTAGTAGGTACGTTTAAATAAAAGCTTGTTTATTTAAGTTTTTTACTTTTTAGTTATCACTGGACAGTTGGTGTCTTGTCTGTTCATCTCATGTCCGCCATGTTAGATTAAGAGTGATGTCATATAATTTTTCGAGTAACTCTCAGCAAGCCCTTTTATTTGATATCCTAAAATAACTAGTCCGCCATCTTGGGTATTCCGCCATATTGTATTTAGAGTAACGTTATGTCATTTTTCGAATAAGTCCGCCATCTTGAGTATACCGCCATGTTGGATTTAAAGTGATGTAATTTAATTTTTCGAGTAACTCTCAGCAAGGCCTTTCATTTGATACCCATATTGTAAGAGTGCATTAAGAATAACTAGTCCGCCATCTCGGATGTTCCGCCATGTTGGATTCAGGGTATCGTCATTTCGTTTACGAATTATTCTTAGCAAGCCCTTTCATTTGATATCCATATTGCAGGAGTCATTAAAAATGAACTAGTCCGCCATCTTGGGTGTTCCGCCATGTCGAATTTAGAGTGACGTCATATCATTTTTTGAATTATTTTCAGCAAGCCCTTTCATTTGATACCCATATTATAGGAGTACATTAAAAATAAGTAGTCCGCCATGTTGGATCCAGAGTGACATCACATACATATATATCTGTCTTGGCCGATTTCGACCACAGCGACTGTATTTTTCTGGACATATTCAACTATAAGGACTTATTTGAGGGTTATGAGGGTGAATGGGGGTGTAATTGTTCCACCCTTTGGTGCGCTCTCTGGTGGCTTGCATACCCAAGTTTGTTGGTGAAGGTACGAGCGCACTTTGTACATGTTAATAACCCGCCGATGTAATAGTTACATACATACATAGATACATACATACAGGGCAAGCTAAATAAAAGCTTGTAAAAAGATGTAACGGCCGACGTGACTAGGGCACTTGCGAAACAAAGGCAATGTCTGGTGCTATGGTCCTGAGTTTGACTTTGACCTTCGCATGAAACAAATACGTGTTCGGTAACAATGGATGATAAATATTTAACACTTTTTGTGGACAAAATAATGAGGAAATTTACTGCTATTATTATTCGCTCAATACTGCACGTACGTTCTTCAATAAATATGTGTTTTTATATTATATTATTATTATTTATCATTTATATATCATACACATCCTACTTAAACATCTAACAATCGCTGTATGTGTCAGGTTATTAAAATGCATAACGGTAGTAAATTTTCCGTAGTCTGAAGGTGTGCACGAAAGTGTCGAGATCCCGTACTGGCGCGGTCCGCAGTGCGGCGCGACACAGCACCGGCCCCTAGCCCGGCCATCGATCGGCTCCAGTCTCCCGCAGGATCGTATTCAGGCGGCCACGTGACACATCACACTAATGTGAGAACTTACGTGCTTTATACTACAACTATCAATGTATTATTTCCAGAAAGTATACCTACGTATTTCAGGCAGGGAGTTATAGAAGAATTTGAGAGGCCGAAGAATTTGCCGAGCAGTGGGACACAATAGGCTAAAAAAATACCTAATCTTGCTTGAAAAAGGTTAATTGCATGATCCGTCGGTTTCTGGGGCCCTCAACCTGATATCCAACCTATCGTAATAACTTGGTCGACTTCATGATTTAGAATGGCAATACTGTCGAAACTAGCCAACGAACTTCTATCAGACTAAGGGTATCGTAATAACTTGGTCGACTTTATGATTTAGAATGGCAATACTGTCGAAACTAGCCAACAACTTCTATCAGACTAAGGGTAATATTTAGGTGAGTGAAAAAGTCACATTTCAATTGAAAAAGCACTTAGTTAATTGAATTCGTTCGCTTCGGAAAACTTTTTTTCCAAGTTAATTCACACGTGAACGAATATGAATTAAGTTGATTTCTACAAAATGTATCTTTGCCTTGTGCATTGGCGACCCCCATGGCTCTTGTTTTTTATTGACAGGAAATGCCATACTCACCCGCCTGCCTGCCTGCCTGCCAAGCGTGGTGAGTATGGCAAACTACCGCTCATGGAAACCCATGAGCGAGACCTGTGTTCAGTAGTGGATGTTTTACGGCTGAAGTGATGATGATGATGACAGGAAATGGGTAGAATTTTTAAATGCCATCTGGAGGGAAAGTACTCTAAACATATGACTAAGCAAATTTCAGATAAGGTAACATTCCTTTTTACAAGCTTTTATTTAGCTTGCCCTGTATGTATCATGTTCGCGGAATCTTGCAACTCAATTTTGAAGCAGATATCTTCAACCAATTGAGCTGAAATTTTGTATACATGTTTTCTTTGGATGACAATTCATGGTCAGCTATGTGACGTCACTCAGAATCCAAAATGGCAGAACATCCAAGATGGCGGACTACTTATTTTTAATGTACTCCTATAATATGGGTATCAAATGAAAGGGCTTGCTGTGAATAACTCAAAAAATGAAATGACGTCACTCTGAATCCAACATGGCGGAGCACCCAAGATGGCGGGCTACTTATTTTTAATGTACTCCTATAATAATATGGGTATCAAATGAAAGGGCTTGCTGAGAGTTACTCGAAAAATTAAATAACATCAAAAAAGGGTTAACTTCACTTTCCACTCTCTAAAGCGCCTTCAGAAGTTACCCTTTAAAACCAAAGTCACACTTGCTCAATCGCCATTACTACCTCTTCTTGAATATGCTGATATTTGTTTTATTGACGCCACAGAGGAACATTTAAGCAAACTCGAGCGCCTGCAAAACTTGCGCAAGCCAAAGATGGAACGGATGCACCGTTTCATCTTTGCCTTGCGCAAGTTTGATAATGTTTCGGAATTCAGGTTTCAATTAAAATGGCTTCCTATTCGTCAGCGTCATGATCTTCACGTTCTCACCTTTATTTTTTTTCATTCTAAAAAAAACCTTAGCTTCCTCTTACCTCCGTGAGCGCTTTGATTTCCTCTTTCCTCCCAATGATCCTTGCATAGCAGTTAGGTCCCTCTTCTTCAAACACCTTCTCACTCGTCCAGCGGTTATAGCGATTCATTTTCTGTATCTGCTGTACGACTCTGGAATTCTCTTCCTCACACTATCCGCAACATCTCATCACCTGATATTTTTAAAAACTGTGTTAAGGAGCACTTTTTCTCCTTGTAAACTATGTAGGTATTATATAAATATTGTATTGTTATGTATGTTTATCCAATATAGTATCTAATAATCTCCGCCTAGTCAGTGGATGGACCCAATATTTGCGAAATTTTTGATGACGTTTTCTTTTTCTACTTCTTAGTATTAAAGTAACAACCCAGCTCACTTGAAATCCATCTTCAAACTGTGAAAATCGTGGCCAGTTTCGCGGTTTTTAACCATCGTGTGTGCGTCTCGAGCGGTTTTAGCGGTTTCGCGGTTTACCGCTTGCGGGAAAAAACTGTAGTGCGTGCGGCCTAAGCCTTAAAGATTTTTTTAAATACCTTTTCTAACCCAGGAAACACACTAAATAAATAAAATTTGGAAAAACAATATTGATGTATGGCGTGAATCGATAGGGTCAATCATAAATCATAAGGATCAAATCACTCTAATAAACATGTTGAATTAAATGGAGGACAACAATTAAATCTCCACTTACACTTTTTCAGCACTAAAGGTTTAACGCGAGTATGGGTTTCAATCACCATTTAAACTGAAGTTAATCATTTTAATAATTCAACGAGAAAGGCTCCACTTTCGGATAGTTTATTTGAGACATAGCTTATTCTGTTGTGAATTTGGAAAACTTTGGAAGGCTCAAGATAAAGTAGACTCTCGCGAAGTAGATCGTAGCAAATCGAATCCGTGAAGTTGGCATCTCAGTAATTCTCTTTACAACAAGTTCAGCCTAAGGCCACAGATTTTTAGTCGGAATTATTACTTTTCCGCGCCAAACTGGGATTTCAGGTCAAACCTACAATCTCGTGCTCCAATTTTAAAAAGATAAACAGTCATGAACTTCTTAATCTCACGCGCTATGTGTGGTTCCATCGCCGTCGATACGTTTACATATAAAGTACAGGTATTAGTTGACTTTTCGGTTTAGAGTATTCCGGTACGATTAGTAAAAGCGGTATCAGTATACAAAACTAGCTTAACTGTTAGTTTTCTAAAAAAAAAATTAAATGCATGATTTTTTCCACTAGATTTTAAACGCTCGGCAAAAAAATAAATATTTCGCAGCGGAAATCTAAATAAAAAAATTGTCTTTGCAACCTCCCACCGGTTTGTCCTAACTTCATCATGGGGTAAACAAGATAGAAATAAATTAAAAGTAAATAATAAACAAGTAATTTTTACCTTCAGTTTTGTAATCTACACATCATGCCCTTTCATTTGATACCACACTTTAGTATATTTGAAAAAAAAAAAGCTGATGATCTTTAAACGGCTAAACAGATTTTCATGAAACATGGCTAAGAACACTCGGGATAAACGTATCTATGACACAAAAAAACCAAACGAAAATCGGTTCATCCGTTTGGGATACCACAGACAGATACACAGACAGACACGTTAAACTTATAAGTTATAACACCCCTTGTTTTGTCGGGGGTTAAAATAACTTTTTAACAAACAAGCTATTATTTAAACGTACAAAAATAAATAAATATAATTAATATAAATTGACATTAAACTTTAATGGGAAATGTTTATTTTATTATTTTTAGTACGTTTAAATAACAGCTTGTTTGTTATAAAAAGTTTTTTTTTGCTTTCACTTTATTTTTTACTTCTTAGTTATCACTGGACAGTTGGTTTCTTGTCTGTTCATATCATGTCCGCCATGTTGGATTTAGAGTGATGTCATAATTGTTCAGCAAGCCCTTTTATTTGATATCCTATTGTAAAAGTATATTAATAACTAGTCCGCCATCTTGAGTATACCGCCATGTTGGATTTAGAGTGATGTTCTTTTAATTTTTAGTAACTCTCAGCAAGGCCTTTTGATACCCATATTATAGGAGTGCATTATGAATAACTAGTCCGCCATCTTGTATGTTCCGCCATGTTGGATTCAGTGTGTCGTCATTTCATTTTCGAATTATTCTCAGCAAGCGACATTTGATACCAATATTATAGGAGTACATTAAAAATAAGTAGTCCGCCATCTTGGGTGTTCCGCCATGTTGGATTCAGAGTGATGTCATTTCATTTTTTGAGTTATTCTCAGCAAGCCCTTTCATTTGATACTCATATTATAGGAGTACATTAAAAATAAATAAATAAGTAGTCCGCCATCTTGTTATTTTTTACAGGTTTTTTTTAGAATTAGAATAGAGAAGCAGGTTTTATCACGTGACGACTTACACGTGTAAGTAATGCGTAAACGTGAGCTCTCAAGGCGCCTTCTGCCGTGCAAGGGACTGACGTGATAACATCGCATAGTGCGGCCTTCACGACGCGGCTCGGCTTATCAGCACACTGCGTGTGTTTAATCAGATGTTTAGACGTATTACTTTCTCTATCAGGTTGATCCTCCTCGGTTGATAATATCAATCGACTTCAAAATGAGGAGGTTCTCAATATAGAGCACTGGACAAGACTTCCATTGTGTCTGTTTAGTTTATTACGTATAATGTCGCATTTTTCTATACATTTTGTATCTTTGTCTCTTGTATGCGTTTGTGTATAAAATGTCTGACATAAACTTTATTTAATTATATTTATTTAACAGATTGCGATGGTTGGTGCACAATGAAGACAACAACATGGAACACCTAGCTACTGTTCAACCGGGTAAGAAGGAGCTGCCAACAGAAGCTATAAATAAATCGGACGACTGTCGCATCCTCGTTGATTTATATGGATATGGATTGATGACGGCACACCTATGATGTATAGACGGATATATGCCATCGAATCGTCGCAAGTCGCAACCGTGCACAGACGTACTGCTTATACCAGGCGTCCGTCACTCGCTCAAGGCCACGCGTTAAATGCCTACCGCTTCGTGTAACGTCGGTGTTACGCCGGCAGTAGGCTGCCACACGCCCACTTGAGCGCACGCACGTTAAATGCGTTCCTTTATATGCCGAAACCGCGTAACTATTGTGCAGTGGATGGATGCCAAAGTCATATTTTTAGCATTATTTTAGATTTTATCTGTTGGTTGTTTTAAATAATTATTTGCGTACCTAGTTGTTTAAATCGATTATAAATGGATCCCTACGGTTGAAATGATGATGATGATAAAATGGATCCCTACTACTTTTATAAATTCTCAATATATTTTCCACTTAGAACATAGGAAGCTGGGGTTCGGGATTAAATAACGTAGTCCAATTAGAACAAAATTAACTCTTTATATCGGAAATCACAGCAATAAGAATCTCACATTTACTGGCCTAAAATAATGATAAGAAATCACATATCACAGAGCAATCATTTATCCACTCTGAGAAGGGCATTGTATTATTACATAATTATACATATATTTATTTATTTATTGGGAAGACCAAAAGCTTTATCATAGTTTAATAAATAACTTATATAAAGCAGTGAGCCAATTAGAGGTCCTCAAGGATAGAAATAAAGAAAAATAACATGAGAACAATAAAAAATGAGATACAAACAAGTACTAGAAAAAATATGAGATAGGTAGTAAGTAACAGTTATTTTTGGATAAAAAATTATCTGCTCAACAACTGCCTAGCCGATACAACGCTTGTGCAGTATAAATCTTAGTCTAGGCCCCTACTGACTAATTTGAAACTATTACCGTTTTAAATAAGAATTCTGTCGGTAATTTGGTTTGACTAACGGAACGTTGATTAGAGGATTATGCCTTTTAACTTTAAATGGGACATTTAAATTAATTTTGTTTATAAGTTCAGGACAGTCAACTGAGTTAGATGCAATTTTAATAAGGTTCTGCTATTTCTCTTCTTTTATAAAGAGATAGCATGTGGAATTTCCTACAGAGATTGTAATCATCATTGGAGTTATGAGGAATTTTTAAGCGATAACAATATATAGGTACCTAATAAATTTCTTATGAATCTGTTCAATTCGTACGATATATTTCTCATAACCCTCGGTGTTCCTTTGTGACGCGTATTCAAGGATGCTTCGAACGAATGTACAGTATACAATTTTAAAAGTTTTAGCTTTGTAAAAAAAGTACTGCTTCTTACTAAGAAGCCCAATGATTTAGACGCTTTCTTCACAATTATATCTATGTGCTCGTCAAACAATAATTTGGAATCGTGAATAACGCCAAGATCACGAATAACTGTATTGTTGAGAAGGACTTTATTTTTTAAAGTATAATGTCGAAGCGATTATTAGACCTTTTTCGGGAATATGTAACCACGGAACATTTGGCAGTATTAAGATCTAGCTTATTTGACATGCAATAATGATCAAGCCGACGTAAGTCACTTTGAAGTTTTACGATATCAACGTGGGATTTAACTGTGGTAAAAATCTTCATATCGTCAGCAAAGCAGAGTAATTGTGAATTTAAGAAGGATATGTCATCAATTAAGAGAATAAATAATAAAGGATAAAAAAGGAAATAATAAAGGTCCCACTTCTGGGACCTCTGGAATCCTTGGGCAATTTCTGGATCCTTGGGGAACCCCACTAGGGATAGTGACCCAGCTTGACATATAATTACTGACCACCACTGCGTGTGTCCTGCGATCAACATATGTAGATGAAAACCATCGGTACAGGTCCCCTCTAATTCCAGCGCTATAAAGCTTTATTGTAGTCAGTATAAACAATGTTTACCTGACTACCAGCGTCCATGGCCTCAGTTATGTAGTCATTTAACAGGACTAGCTTGGAAACAGTAGACCGACCCCTAAGAAAACCGTGCTGAGAGTGCAGCGTAAACTTGGTCATATACAACCCTCTCAAACACTTTGGCTATAATACATAGCTTAGAGATCGGTCTATAGTTGATCTGATGTGGTCTTGGACCCTTTCTTATGAACGGGTGTTATAAAGGCTGATTTCCAGACCTGAGGAAATGTACACTCCGACAGGGATTTCCGGTATAACCGAGCAATAGATATGGACAAAGATTCAGCGTATCTGATGAGAAGCTGGGGACTAATGCGATTAGGACCTGTTGATTTGGATGGATCAATTTTAAGGAGAAGTTGAGTTACGTAGTTGATGTTAATATCTAGTTTATATATGTCAGAGGTTGGAGAAGCGCACGGTAAGGTTTCCAGTGAATTTAATATTAGGTCTATTGACTGGAGAAAAAAAAGTTGATTTAAAGTAATGAGAGAATGAGTTATTATGTCTTCTCCTGTAGTTTCCACCATGATCTAGATACTTGAGCATATTAGGAAAACTATGTAACTTCGACCGTGACTAATAATGTACGACCAAAAATGTTTAGGACTTTTTTCAATAGAATTTTCTACATTTGAGATATAATTTGAGTAGCATTGTTTTTCTAGTAATTTAGTTCTTTCCCTCGTGAGTAAGTAACTATGATAATTTGATGTCATTTTATAGATTTTATATTTTAAAGTATTTATATTTTTCTTTTTGCTTTCTTTAATGCAGGTGAGTACCAGTTAGGGTAAATCTCATTCCTAATATTTTTGGACGAATTTAGATTTTTATACCCTGTCATCATCTGTGATGGGCCTGTTTATGCCATATGATGGAATATTCTGAAGTATCGGTGCTGTGGCGGTGACTGCCGCCGTGAGCCTTTGTGTCGTGGCCGCAGTTACCGCAGGGCCTTAGTTCATTAGGATTTATGGCGGAACAAATGAGCTCGGCATTCGCTTATTTGGTACGCGTAAACAATCATTACTATTGTTTGAAAACACAGAAAATCATTATGTTAATGCGCACGTAATTATAATTACGGTGGAAAAGAAGTCGCTAATGTTTTAATTCGTGAGCCAGAACAATAACAATATCGTATACAAAATGCTACGCAAAATTTGGTTGAATCTTCCTTCTTCTACACTACAACATGTGCATCATATTCAGGGTGCTCCAGGTATGCTGTCAAGGCCCAGTCTCGCTCCGTTACGTTATGAAGTGGGGTTGGCTGCCAGTCTCGCTCCGTTACGTTATGAAGTGGGGTTGGCTGCCAGTCTCGCTCCGTTACGTTATGAAGTGGGGTTGGCTGCCAGTCTCGCTCCGTTACGTTATGAAGTGGGGTTGGCTGCCAGTCTCGCTCCGTTACGTTATGAAGTGGGGTTGGCTGCCAGTCTCGCTCCGTTACGTTATGAAGTGGGGTTGGCTGCCAGTCTCGCTCCGTTACGTTATGAAGTGGGGTTGGCTGGGCAAACAATCGGCCAAGTGCGAGTCGGACTCGCGCATTATTACATCTAAATCACGTTTGTTGTATGAGACCCCCCTCCTATAATATTTATTTTATTGTTTTTAGTACTTGTTGTTATAGCGGCAGCAGATCATCTGTGAAATTTTAAACTTTCTAGCTATCACGGTTAACGAGACTGACAGACAGACAGACGGACAGCGGAGTCTTAGTGATAGGGTTCCGTTTTTACCCTTTAGGTACGGAACCCCAAAAATTATACGATCTGTTGGTGGTTGTATCGCGCTATACAGCAACCGAAATCTTCTGGCGTAATTTTGGCGTCCGGAAGTGTACAATAATAGCCCCAATCTCTTTCTTTTCAGGGTTCTTTTAAATTAAAGCCGGAAGGCGAGCAGATGAGCTTTCTGGTGGAAAGTGGTCACTATCGCCCACGGGAATCCGCCCTTTCACACGCAGTTCCGGAATATTTAATTTTGAGGCAGAAGTTCAGAGACTAATGACGACCTTCTTGGAAGGTGTAAGACGCTTTGGCAGCATATTGGCTCCCATTTAGTAGCTTAAAAGTTGACGTTACTTTCCAGTTTGCGCGCCAGGAAAGAACTGATGCCATAAGATGATGGGTACAATCTTTTTGCTGGTGTAATGCTACAAGGACTCTCGATATACCTACATATAAGATGTATATAATACGTCTGTAAATTACCTACACTTGTGGACAAATCTGATGATTATCGCTATTGATAAAGTTATCGGATAAGTAAAATCCAAAGATAGGTGCATTAAACTAACGCGGTATCAAACGACTTGATTGTTTCTACGTTAGTTTATAGCAGGTACTTACCTTATCTACTAGTTTTGTCGAAATCCACATTAATACTTTAAACCGATTTCAAAAACGGGAGGTTCTCAAGTCGTCGGTATTTTTACAAGCTTTATTTAAGCTTGCCCTTTATGTATGTATGTCAACTTTAAAACGTCTTTACACAATTTATGTAATAAAAAAGCTTGTCGCGAGATTTAAGCAGGGACTCGTACCTTTTACATTGTTTGAAAAAAAAATTAAACCAACCAACCAAGCTTTTATTTAAACGTACTAATAAATTAATAAAATAAACATTTTCCATTAAAGTTTAATGTCAACTTAAAACGTCTTTACACAACTTATGTGATAAAAAATATAATAGGTACGGCTTACACCACGTACTTAACTTATTATCATCTTGTTGACGTTTCGTAGACCATTTAGAGGCCCTTCTTCAGGAGCACCGTTCGTGGCTGAAACGTCAACAAGATGATAATAAGTTAGGTACGGTGTAAGCCTAGTGTATTTCTTTCTTATAAAATTCGTCCTCCTAAACCAAAGCCATGATCATCCTGCAGCGGAATTTTAGTGGCATCGATGTGAAGGAACTAAGACGTGATACGGAGTTTATAAATTGGTCTCCGTTATTTGATGCCGTTGATGTTAACGTCCAAATTAATGTTTTTAATGAAATGATTACGGATCTTTACGATAAGCACGCACCGTTTAGAGCAATCATACTTGAGCATTTACCGGCACCGCACCGTGCATTACTCCCGATTTAAGAGCTGTTATGCATAAAACGATCGTTGCAAAAACGAAATTCAAACATAGACCATCTGATTACTACAAGGACAAATACATAGCTTGCCGGAATCGCTGCCATAGAGCGTGCCGTGACACAACGCCGTTATATCCACACGTCAGAGTAGAGGACTCTGACCCTGCTAAAGTTTAGAAGTTTCTACGGTCATTGGGTATCGGAAATCTAAACTCCAAAATAAATTATTTACATTGTTTGAAAAAAAATTTAATCAATTAGATCAAGTTACAGGCACACAGGTTAATCTCGCGACAAGCTTTTTTATTACATATATTGTGTAAAGACATTTTAAGTTGACATTAAACTTTAATGGAAAAATTTTATTTTATAATTTTTAGTGGTAACTACATTTAAATAAAAACTTAATAATTAATAGAATCAGGCGTTACTTTGCGGAAATCCATATTATTATGGTAAACAAAGAAAAATATCTAGTTTTAATTCCGCTAATGCTGAGATGCATATGCACCGCCCTCCCGCCCGCTAATTATGCACATGCAGGGGGAACCAGGCTGTTAGTGCAACATGCATACCCAAACCCACACGACGACACGTGTTTCGCCTCTCCGCGAGGCATCTTCAGGTTAAACGCCGAGATGTTGACTGGTCGGCGGCTGGAACGAAAGTGAAGCCACAACGCAGCGGCTACTCCTTATATACAGGTTTGCCTGCTCAGCTATACCTGCTGACTTAATATAATTAATAGAATCAGGCGTTACTTTGCGGAAATCCATATTATTATGGTAAACAAAGAAAAATATCTAGTTTTAATTCCGCTAATGCTGAGATGCATATGCACCGCCCTCCCGCCCGCTAATTATGCACATGCAGGGGGAACCAGGCTGTTAGTGCAACATGCATACCCAAACCCACACGACGACACGTGTTTCGCCTCTCCGCGAGGCATCTTCAGGTTAAACGCCGAGATGTTGACTGGTCGGCGGCTGGAACGAAAGTGAAGCCACAACGCAGCGGCTACTCCTTATATACAGGTTTGCCTGCTCAGCTATACCTGCAGGTATAGGATTTCCGCAAAGTAACGCCTGATTCTATTAATTATATTAAGTCAGCAGGTATAGCTGAGCAGGCAAACCTGTATATAAGGAGTAGCCGCTGCGTTGTGGCTTCACTTTCGTTCCAGCCGCCGACCAGTCAACATCTCGGCGTTTAACCTGAAGATGCCTCGCGGAGAGGCGAAACACGTGTCGTCGTGTGGGTTTGGGTATGCATGTTGCACTAACAGCCTGGTTCCCCCTGCATGTGCATAATTAGCGGGCGGGAGGGCGGTGCATATGCATCTCAGCATTAGCGGAATTAAAACTAGATATTTTTCTTTGTTTACCATAATAAATAAAAACTTGTTTGTTAAAAAGTTTTTTTTACTTTAAATATTATTTCAGGTTAATTTATAGCCACTATGACACTCACAAATACTGTGGCTTCCTAATAGTAAAAGAATTTTCAAAATTGGCTCAGTAGGTCAAGAGATAACCCCCTACAATGTCACAAACTCTCAAACTTTACTTCTTTAGAATATTAGTATAGATAAAATTCCTACTTTATGATGATAATAATATCTATTATTGCATGAGGACCTAAAATTAAGTTTGTTCGGCCGGGTGAAAGAAACGGCTGTAAGACTTTATTTATTCTGTAATGAAATATTTGCAGGCGGTCGCTGGTAGACGCTGGATGCGGCATGCTGAAGACAGGGTGAAATGGCACAGATATGGGGAGGCCTATGTCCAGCAGTGGACTAATATAGGCTGATGATGATGATGATGAAATATTTGGGCATAAATCTTAAGTCAGATCTATATAGTAATAGACATGTTGAAGAAGTTATGCAAAAGTACTTTAAGTTATGTTAAAGTAAAGGGCTGATTCATTGTTTTTTTTCAAGTGTAGTCATCTATAATGCATCTTAAAATATCCATCTATGACAGACAAAAAGACAGACAAGCAGACAGACCAAGTCACATACTACAAGGGTTCCTTTTTAGGGTTTTGTAGTAAAACAAGACACCCTTACAGTTTGCTTTATCTGTCTGTCTGTCTGTCCATCTGTCACAGGCATTGCAAAGAGACTATTAGTCCTACAAAGCTGTTATTTTGCATGGACATATAAAATAAAAACGTCAAAAATTAATTAAACTCCCATCACTACAGCTAGAAAGTGCTTGTTCAAGGGTAGGCTATCGTTATAAGATAGGTAGTACAAAAAACCTATTATTTTGTGCCACATAATAAAGGTCACTGTGAACATGAATCTATAGTTCATGTTATAGAATATATTAACCTCATAGCGAAAGATAATGTGTGCAAATTAGGTTATAATGTATACAATCTCACACTTGGGCATGGCATCCATTATGAAACAATGCTTTAGTAACTATCCCATAAATACATAACAGTAAAATCACTTTTTGGTCAGTTAGATGGTCCCTGGCGCAGAGACAATGGTATAAACTTAATGGCATGACTTAAAATATATTTTTTAATAGATATTGTTTGGTTTGACGGATGAAGCCAAACATCAGGATATGTTGAGGACTTGGCAGTTGTATGTTGTGTTGTCCCATATGAATGCAATCCAGCATCCTGCCCTGCCAAATCTTTCTTACAAGAAGCATGCTATAAACACAGGTTAGCAAACTTATTAACTTGTTAAATTAAATAATGTGTGTGCACTTACCAGTACACTTTATTCGGCGTGTCGATGCTAGAAAACAGCTCGGACCATTGCAGAACTCTCGTGGTATCACAGTCACTTTCGTTTACAAGCTGCTACCGATAACAATAGCTTATTTTACGTTGGTAGGCACTTTTTTCGATATTATTATTACTTGGGATTAATGTATAACTTACGATAAATTTCCAAAAAGTGGACCGAAACCTAAATTCTAAAGAAACTACTTCATTTGAGATTGTAACAAAACTCTGCGAAAACAGCGCTAATTAAAATAACTATGACCCTATGACAGGCGGGCGGGCGACCAACACAACCACGAACGAAGGAAGACCGAAACGAAAAATGTACAAATTGCGAAAACTGAAGTGCAAGCAGGAAGCAAGCGGCCAACAAGCAAAAAATATTTTGACATTGACAATTAGACAATGTGTCACAGTGAAAATTAAAGGGATGATCAGCCATCAAAACTCGAAAATGAATTTTGTAGGTATGTTAACAACAAACTTATCAAACAGGGCATCCTATTTCCTATACTCCTACTAATACAATAATACAAAAAAAAATGCACACCTTAAAAAAAATACAGAAAAAAAAAATTACAACAAGATTGGTACAATGGGCGGTCTTATCGCTTAGAAGCGATTTCTTCCAGACAATAATATAAAAGTGAATGTAAGAATGTGTGAACGTCAAAACCACTAAACCGATTTGAACGAATTTTAGTATAGGAGTAGATTAGACCATGGAGACGGACATAGGCTATAATTAATGGAATCAGGCGTTACTTTGCGGAAATCCATAACAATGAAAATATTTAGTTTTAATTCCGCATATGCTGAGATGCAGGAGCACCGCCCTCCCGCCCGCTAATTATGCACATGCAGGGAGAACTAGGTTGTCAGTGCAGCATGCATACCCAAACCGTATAGAATAGGAATGGCCACCCCGAAAAATCACATTTCGCGAAACATCTAATAGATACCGGCCATTCCTTGCGCGACAGTAATAATTATAACATTTTGCATGTGTGTATTAAAAGCTTCCGGTGAACACACAATGTTGGAGCAATTAGAAATTCTCAAACACAACAATAATGACAGATTTACACTGTTGAATGACCAAAGAAATGTAGTGTCATATCCATTATTACGAATTTGTTCGGGTAGTAGGTAGTAGGGCAACAACGTCAAGCGGTGGGGGTAGTTCATAGTTCATTTATTGATAACCAGAGTTACTTGTCACAAATTTCACATAAGTATAAGAGTATCATATTTTACAAAGGGGTATTTAAGGAGCGGCCGCTGCGTTGCCCCAACTACGTTGAGCTTGTTGCCCCAACCTAACTTTTACAGCTGGGCGCCTTCTACGCTCGCCATAGTCCGGTAACGTTGTCATGGCCATCTGCGGTCAACAACATATATTGTCAATTCGAAAAAAAAAAAAAATGTTGCTTCACTTTCGTTTCAGCCACCGACCAGTCAATACCTCAGCGTCTCACCTGATGATGTCTCGCGGAGAGGCGAAACACGTGTCGTCGTATAGGTTTGGGTATGCATGCTGCACTGACAACCTAGTTCTCCCTGCATGTGCATAAATTTAATTTTCGTTTTTTTTTTTATTTTTCAATTGTTGTATATATATTTTTTTATTAATATTAATATTATTATTATGAAAATTATGATTATTATTTTACTTTTAATTGTGTTCAGCTACCACCAGTGGTAACAAGCCTGCGCCAAGTGCTTGAACGAAGTTGGTTGGCAGAAAAGCCAAGAAACCCAAGAAGAATGCGGTTGAACCCAACCATAGTCCTGAGGTTGGTAAGGAGGCTAGACCTAGTGCTGACCCCTCTAGGTCTGCTTCAGGGGCCCGTCCTGCTGTGAACGCCTTTCAGGCAGGGCTTAAACGCGGGTCGATCCCGCTCCGCTGCCCACTAGCTTGTGTGCGCAAGCTAGTTGCGGCGGGGCGCGTCGTCGTCGGCTGGGTCTTGGCCAGGGTCGATTACCTGACCTCGCGGCCACTCCAGTGCTTCCGGTGTCTGGAGTACGGGCACGTACGCAGTCTATGTCAGAGCTCAGTGGAACGCAGTGCACTGTGCTACGCGAGTGGCTAGCCTGGTCATCTGGCAAGCGGGAAAAATACTCATGAAAAATAGCGTTGCGTATTTTTCCCAAATTTTAAACTAGTGTTGAGAATATATGTCTGGATGTGTTATTTATTACATTATGTACCTTATTACATGTGCTACAATTTTGTGACACATATTTTTGTTATTAAATTTACCGTTTACGAGAGAAATGAAAAAACAAGATAATTTTGACGTTGGACCATGAATAATTTTTATGTACAAGTGGAATTTGTAGGACTTTTGTTTGATGACCTCTGTGACGCAGCGAGCGAAGGTTTCCTGTGACGCAAGAGGTTGCGAGTTCGATTCCCGCCTCGAAACAAATGTTTCGATGGACATCGAAGCTCGCTCCATCGTCGATCTCATTCTTGCGATAGCAAGGATGAAATCAAGAGCTAACCTATCTAACATAAAAAAAAAAAAAAAAAATCTGTGGTTTTTTTATCACATCAGTTCCACTTCACCAAATCATACTTTCTTAATGCAAATGGATAAAATTTAGCTAAATATGCTAAATTATTTTACCTACAATATTTGGAAAGTTATATTCCTCGTGGATCGTGGTCATCAGACATGAGTTTTTATAAAGTGGGATTAATAGTTGAAGTGTATTCGAACCCAAATAATTTTTTTTTAATCAAATCAAATATATATTTATTTCTCTCACAACAAACCGTAAGACGAAATGATTATACATGGAAAGATATAATTTATTCTATTTGAGTCCATTTGCAGGAGACTGGTGCCTGAGATAGGTTAGGAAAAAACCTGTATTACAGGTCACCAGGTCCCTTGACTCCCCGGATTCAAAATATAAACTATAAAATACTAGTTATTTGAATAATATAAATGTAAATTTTATATAAATAAGTTGTTATAAGACGAAGTCCTAAGGTAATATTTATTTAAAATAAAAGTTTTTTATACGGTTTTCACCCATCACACGGCAGAATGATTTAAGCAGTATTCTGTAAAATTCCTTCAGTAAAAAATGCTTTTTCTTATTCTTATTCGTCAAGTCTGATGATTTGACAAGAATACTTACGCGATATTATTTATATAATATATTATTAGTGTAGGATATTATTGATATAATATCAATAATATGGTTTAAGTAGATGTATTAAATATTTTTTATAAAAATGTAGCAATATCACGACTTTTAAGATTTAAAATTGTTTTTTATTAAACACCAACATAATAATATAGCTTTATTGTTTCTACTTATGTAATTCTACAACGAAGCACAAATCGGTGGAGCAAAATAAGAAAATATGAGGGTGAATAATGATGACGCTGCCTGGTATCCCTTTTGAGTTTTTTTTGCATGTAGTAGGTATACCTATATCAGTCATGACTGATATAGGTATACATGATATGTATACCTATATCATGTATACCTGATATGTCTGGGTGTGTTTATAAAGACACAAACAATTTTCATGTTTGTAGTTTTCAGGTTACAATGTTTGTGTTTCTTCTCCCCCCGCTAAAAATGGCAGAATTTTTTGTACTATTGAAAAATAGGCACGTGCCTTGTCCTGTTATATCTCGTCCAAGATCAGTAATTTATTGACATTATGATCTCTACATTAAAAAAAAATACGCAAAACTTATCTGCAAAATTAATAAAGGGAAAATAATATAACGTAGACTAGGTGGTATAAACTATAGCCTACTACGAAAGGAGAGAATAAAAAAAAAACAAGGTTGTTGTTGTTTATGATGTTTATCTGTCATCCATTGTGTCATTTGCCATCATAGATTCAAAACAGAGCTCTGCGTTGGGCGCGAAAGTGATTCAACGTGTTCGGTTTTTATTTTGTGGATTTTTTAAATTTTCATCTTGATTTAGCCAATTAGAAGTGCTTATTGTTTTCCGGTAATTAGTAAGTCTTTTTTCGTTATTATTTCATGTACTTGACTCAAGTTTGAGGCTTTATTTGCTTCGAATTTGAATCATGGAATTAGACCCGGTCCCCCCTGACCCCCCTGACGGCCAACATCATGGAGGCAAAAGCGTAAGTTCTGGAACAAAACGTCGACTCGAGTCTGACGATATAAACCCATCCAAAAAAGTAATTACTTCACCTGAGTTGAATGTTCCGTCCATTCAAACTATTTTTACCCATCCATCCATAGTGGTAGGTGCTATACAGGCCTACACTAGTTTAGATAAAGGACCATATATTGTCCATGTATCGCGTGCAGAATCCGATGTTTCCGCAGGTTCCGTTCTAAAACCAATTAAATTCGGTCAATTCCTAGCAAAACATACGTTTGCTAATATTTGCCCAGAGGGCGTCAAAAAAATCGGTCGGAATAAAATTTCAGTTGAATTCAATGCAGCCGATGATGCGAATAAATTTATAACCTCCCAAATTTTGCCCATGTGTAAGTATGTACCCTGCATTCCTACTTACAACGTCACCAGGATGGGCCTTGTCCGTGATGTTCCAACTGATCTCTCGATGGACGAATTCGTTGAGGATGTGACACTTCCTGCTGGTTGTGGCATTATATTGAAGGCTCGTCGTCTCAATAGAAAAGTAACAGATGATGGTAAAGTTTCTTGGGTGCCAACCCAAACTGTAGTTATCACTTTCCAAGGTCAAACCCTTCCATCCCGGATATTCCTTTATTACAATTCACTTCCTGTCGAATTATACCAATACCCGACTATCCAATGTTTTACTTGCTGTCGTTATGGACACACAAAAGCGCAATGTAGATCGAAGCCAAATTGTTTCCGTTGTTCTAAGGAACATTCGGGTGATACATGCGATGTCCCCGAGGCTGAATCTACTTGTTTCCATTGCTCAGGTCGGCACTTTGCCACTAGCAAGACATGCTCGGAACAAGAACGACAAAAATCAATTAAAATTGTTATGGCACAAAATCACATCTCATACGAAGAAGCTTCTCGTCAATTTCCAAAGGTTAATCGTCCGTTCTCTGAAGTTGCTCGAGATATTTTCCCCTTTCCGAGTTCTGTCCAACCATCGCAAATGGCTGAATCTGCTGAATTAGCTCGTCAACCTACTCGCTCATACGTAAAGACTGTGTATGCCAACCCTCGACCAAAAACACCTTTGGGTAAGACTTTCGATAAGAATGCCCACAGGGAAATTGTCGCAAACCCTACCTCAAGTCTTACAAATGGATGTGCTCTTAGCATGCATCAATCATCTTCTCCATTGAATGACAACCTCATCCAAACACTCCTCACAATTTTAATAGACATAATTTTAACAAACCCTCATTCCCTACCGTCCAACGTCGCCTCTAAACTTTCACAATTAGTCTCCCTATCTAGTCATAATGGATCCAGTGGTCCTCCTCCAGTGGAACACCCAGAGCATGCGTGCAAAAGCGCATGAATTAATTCATTTAATCAACGAGTTCCGCCCGGCAGTTATTGCCGTCTCGGAGACTTGGCTGAGGCCTGGATCCCATTTTCGGATCTCTGGCTTCACATGCCTTCGGGACGACAGGGCTGATGGGCGGTCTGGTGCCGGGAGCGCCTTATTAATTAGGCGCTCCCTTACGTTTACAAAAATTACTCTCCCTTCTCTCCCCCCTGATATCAACGCTGTAGGTATCAGGTCCTTCGGCATTTCATTTATTTCATTATATATACCTCATCCTAACTCCTTACTAATCCCTGATATCCTTCTCCTATTTACATCTATTCCTTCTCCTATGATTGTTATGGGCGATTTTAATGGCCACAACACAGTGTGGGGTCACAGCTACTCAGATCTCTTTGGTCACTCTCTTCTAGAAATCATTGATGAAGCTAATCTTTGCCTCCTCAATGATGGTTCTCCCACTCGTAGAGTATATCCTTCCCAAAATCCGAAAAGTGCCGTTGATCTCTCTTTGTGTTCCTCAACGCTTTTTCCTGACATTTTATGGAAAACTTTACCTCAGACATACGGTAGCGATCACTTTCCCATATTATTGTCTCTTCATATTAATCTCCCTCATGGCGTCTCCCCTTTTTGTAACCCAACTCCCAATTTAAAATACATACTTTCTGGTGCTGACTGGTCATCCTATTCAACCTCACTGGACAATAACATGGATTCCCATGAATACTCTCTAGATTCCCCCACTGTATCGTATAATAACTTTATTGACAAAATCATTTCTTGTGCTGACCTGCACATCCCTATTAAAAAACCCTCTCGGGACTTTAAGATCTCCACCCCATGGTGGGACGCGGAGTGTACAGCGGCAGTTAAGGAACGTAAGGTGGCTGAGAAAACATACTGTCAATCAATGACCATAAATAATTTTTTAAACTACAAAAAATTTGCAGCTAAATTTAGAAAATTAACTTCCAGGAAAAAAAAAGCAAGGTTGGATAGGATTATGTGAAAAGCTTTCGCCCAGAACTCCTCCCGGTTTGGTTTGGAAACAGATTAAACGCTATAGGGGATCTTCCAAAATAGAAAACATTACAGCTCACGATACTACATCTTGGCTCGAGGCCTTTTCAGACAAACTGGCTCCTCCGTTTGTTCCACCTTTTTCATCCTTACCACCAACCCCTTTGTTTTTACCTCAATCATCTAACTTGGACGCCCCTTTTTCATTTAACGAATTGTCTCTAGCACTTGATGGACTGACTGACTCTTCTCCTGGAATAGATGGCATCCCGTATTCTTTCCTGACCAAATCTTCAGAAAAAATTAAAAAAATATTTTTGTCTTTTGTTAACTCCTTCTTCGATAGTGGTATAATTCCAGAACAGTGGAAAACGCAAATCATAGTCCCTATCCTTAAACCTGGCAAGGATCCCTCAGACCCATCCAGTCGTCGACCTATAGCGTTGTCATCAGTAATGGCCAAAGTGACGGAACATTTGATAAAACGCCGTCTTGAGTGGTGGGCAGAAAATGGTGCCATCCTCGCTAAAACCCAATTTGGATTTAGGAGAGGAATGGGCACCTTGGACAACCTCAGTTTATTAACAACGGATATCCATATTGCTTTTAGGGAAAAAAATATTTTAGTCGGTGTATTCCTCGATATAGCATCGGCTTATGATGACGTCCTTCTTCCGGTACTCAGAAATAAACTACTTCAGCTGAAAATCCCCGAAAAACTTGTTCGTTTTATCTGCTCTATGTTAATGGAGAGATCTGTTGTTATTAAATCCCCTCTAGGTCTCCTTTCACCGAGAACAGTTTGGAAAGGTCTACCACAGGGTTCTGTTTTGAGCCCGTTGCTGTTCAGCCTCTACACGTATGATCTCGAGCGAACAGTAAACTCTTTTTGTGAAGTTTTGCAGTACGCCGATGATCTTGCCTTATATGTTTCCTCTTCTTCGCCAGAAGTGGCAAGTTTGCGTCTCAATTCTGCAATATCCTATCTGAACGATTGGCTTCTCGACCATGGTTTATCCCTTTCCCCATCCAAGAGCTCTGTTGTAATTTTTACTAAAAAAATAAACATCTCTTCAGTAGATATTTTTATAGGTAGAGATTTAATTCCCGTTTCAAGTAGTG
The DNA here is from genome assembly GCA_963082625.1 of Pasiphila rectangulata. Taxonomy (NCBI): domain Eukaryota; kingdom Metazoa; phylum Arthropoda; class Insecta; order Lepidoptera; family Geometridae; genus Pasiphila; species Pasiphila rectangulata. The sequence goes on along the minus strand of OY720246.1, from coordinate 299,847 downwards.
TACAATTTCTGGGTATAACGTTGGATACTAAAATGTCAGGTATTCCTCACTTTATGTACCTTACACAAAAATGTGAGAGAAATGTTAATATTTTACGCTCTCTATCAGGGGTGTGGTGGGGCTCTCACCCATACACACAAAAGCTCTTATACAATGCTATAGTTCGGAGCAACTTAGATTATGGTGGATTCCTACTTAATCTTTGCAATAAATCAGGCCTAGACAAAATTGATAAAATACAATCTAGATGCCTGCGCATAATACTTGGAGCTATGAAATCTTCGCCTATTAACGCAATGCAGGTTGAATGTGGCGAGCCTCCCATGGAATTGCGCAGACAATATCTATCGGATAGATTTTTGTTTAAATTGATCCAAAATTCTAAACATCCTCTTCTTGCTAAATTATCCTACCTAAATAATTTATTTCGTCATTGTAATAAAATTCCTTGTATCCTCCGTAGTTTTAAAAGATTTTCCGATCTTCCGAGTCCTGTCAGGCAGTATTCAATGTACCCGCTATATCTTATTCCCTATGATGCCTTAATTTTCCAGCCTCGTGTTATCTTACAATTTGGGGTAGAAAAGGATTCAGTTGACGCGAGATGTACATTTAACTACGTACTCAATTCCAAGTTTGATGGTTGGCACTTAATATTCACCGATGCGTCCAAGTTGTCAGTTGATAGTGAGGTTGGAGCTGCGGTATGGATACCTTTTACCAACATAACCCTGAGTTTTAAGTGTCCCTCGTCCTCATCGGTATTTACTGGTGAGGCAGTTGCTATTCTCGAAGCCATTCTCTTTGTAAAATCACATCACTTAAATAATTCTATCATCTTTTCTGATTCCAAAAGTTGCCTCCAATCAATTTTGTCTAACCCGTTTAAATCAATTTCCCGTTTCCCCATTATTCTTAAAATTAAACTTTCTCTGTTTGAGTGTCACAATCTAGGCATTAATGTAGTTCTAGCTTGGATTCCAGGACACTCTGGGATTCTAGGCAATGAATTAGCTGACTCATGCGCAAAAGCCGCTATCCAGATAGGTTCTCCTGAGCATTTTCAATTATATTGCCACGATTTAAGCCTTCTTCCAAAAATCTTTCTTCAAAAATCCTGGACGGATTTGTGGAATACCTCGAAGCTGTGTAAAGGCAAGTACTACTCTGATATCCAACCAGATATCCCACCTATTCCTTGGTTCTTTAAGTTTCGCAAGTCCAATAAGATCGTCACTTCAACTATCTGTCGCCTAAGACTGGGTCATGCTTGTACACCTGTATTTCTTGCGAAACTTAGGATCAAGGATCACTCAATGTGTGAGTGCGGATTAGAGGAAGGAAATGTAGATCACATTTTCTTCAATTGCCCTAAACTTCGCTTATCCCTTTATGATGTTCTCCCTCAGGAAATCCAGCGTCCTACCTGCTTCAAAATTTTGCTTTCCCTTACTTTTTCTCCTTTAATTAATTTTATCCTTTGTAAATTTGTAAATATGAATAATCTTAGATTGTAATATGTTATAATAATAGTTGATAACTTAAATAATCTGATCGAAGCATCATTAATTTACTTTTACGTAGAAATATTTTTTTTTTTTATTTTGTTTTTATTTGCTTTTGCTTGGCTTAATCATTTTGTTTTCCGATAATGTTGTGGCTTAAAATTGCCTTACCCGCTCTCAACACGTTTATGATACTTTTACCTACCTGACACTGGCAGAGTTGCAGCAAGTGGCATGCATCAGCCATTAAAAAGAAAAGAAGAAGATTCAAAACATGTAACGTTTTGTTTTGTATAGTTGTACCAATCAAACGACTGTGTTTGTGTTGTATTGTTCTGATTTTATTAAATAAACTAAAAGAAATGGAATTGGAAAGACGCCCGCTGTACTTGTTCGAGGAACGGATAAAAACTTTCAAAATGTGGCCGTTTAGCAACAAAGAAAAGTGTAACGTGCGGAACATGGCCGAGGCGGGGTTCTACTCGATGGCAACGGGCAAGGAGGATGCGGACGCTGCCAAGTGCTTCCTGTGCGGCAAGGAGATGGACGGCTGGGAGCGCGGCGACGACCCGTGGCAGGAGCACCGCGCCCACGCGCCGCACTGCGCCTTCGTGCAGATCGGGAAGCCCGAGGACCAACTGCAGGTAACTACACTCCAGCTGACATAGTTTGCAACTGAAGCTGCTATCGCACCGCAACTATGGACTAATAATAATTGTTAGGCTTATTTTCATGTAGGGCGACCTAATATTAAATTAAAAAATATTTTATTTATTAATATACAGTGGCACTCTTGAATTATAAGAGAACCAGACTTCATGTGTATCTTATGACGGTTGTCCATAATAAATAAATAAAATATACATAAGTATAACATTCACTCCCCCGTGGGGATGGAACCCACAACCTCCTGTGTCCCAGCTTGTTATAAGGTAGCAATAAGCTCCATCACTAACAGATTTCTAAACATGCTTTACATTTCATCAGTGTTTTTTTGGATTGTTTGCTTATAGTTTAGATTACTTGTATCTTATTTTTGTCTGATACTGGAGCTGTAAATTCAGTTCAAATACAGATGTTGGGATATATGCATGGGGTAACATTCTATTGCCGTGGGGCGCCAGCAGTAGAATTTTACCCCTCCTACCCGTGGATGCAGTAAGCATCTGCAAAGGGACACCTCCGGAAGATGGGCAGCAGCGTCTTTCCGTATATGAACATCCCATACTGCACTCTCCAACCCGCCTGCCAAGCGTGGTGAGTATGGTAGTTGCCTCATGGAGATCCATGACGGAGGCCTTGGTTCAGTAGTGGATGTTTTACGGTTGAAACGATGACAGGTGTTTCATAAATGTTTTCTTTCCATTTCAGTTACTGGAATATCTGTCCATCATCAAGCAGTACATGATCAACGAGACCAAGCAGATTGGAGAAGTTGCCAAGGAGATTGTGGAGGAAAACATCAAGACTATGAGACGGAGGTGCCTTAGGAAATGAATGAATTTTAGTTTGTAGGATATTTTGACATGAGTTTGTAGATTATTATTACCTAAATAAAATAACATTATTTGAAATAAGCTTTGTTTGAAAATCAGCATTTCATTAGCCGTGGGGTGCTTGCAGTAGAATATTGCCCCTCCTCTCTTACCTGTGATGCAGTAAGAATCTGCTAAGGGATACCTCTGTAAGATGAAAGCAGCATTTTACCATGTATTAACATCCATGCTGCGCTTGCTAATCCGCCTGACAAGTGTGGTGAGTATGGCAACAACCCCTAATTATCAGCACAAGATCCATGAGAGGCCAATGCCCAGCAGTGGACGTCCTGCGGCTGAGATGATGATGATGAATATCATCATGACATACAAGTAAGTATGAATAATAAAATCATAAGTGCCTTCCTGATATTATTTTCTTTCAAAATTCAGAGGCAACAAATTGTATAACATAATTTGAATGTAGACTTCTTGTACCATGTGGTTTTCTGTTTCCATGACAACTGTTTACAAATCACTTGGCAGCTTGCTTGTCAAAACAAACCATCTGCTGTAGGCAAAGTATTGTTTTATTTTATTTACAATCATTCACTTCCAATTCCATTTTTGCTTATTTGTGAATAAAACCACTGATTTTGCTATTTTGTGAAAATGGCTAATGATGTGAAGAATCTGGAGCCTTATGCCATTATTGGCTTTGATGGTGAGTTACTGTTACTATTAGCCCGAATCATCCCATTGTTGGGCAAAGGCCTCCTTCCACTTCTTCTAGTCGCTTCGATTACCAGCTCATTCTTCCCATGTGTTATGGAACTGGTTGAGTTCATCGCGCCGCCGTCTACGGGCCTGCCACGCTGCCTTCTTGCTGTGTCCGGGCGCCATTTGGTAGTTATTTTAGCCCACAGCTGGTCCGGCATGCGGCAAACGTGGCCGGCCCAATCCCATTTTAGTGTAGCAGCCTTGAATCCTACGTCGGCGATCTTAGTTTTGGAACGCAGCGTGGTGTTCTTTATGCGGTCAGTTAGTTTAATTCCAAGAATGCTGCGGTCCATCGCCCGTTGACAAACCTTGAGTTTGTATTTTTGGATACCTGTCAGAGACCAAGTTTGTGAGCCATTAGTAAGACGGGAAGAATGCACATGTCCATTATCTTGCGTTTGTGTCTCATTGGAAGGTCGCCCTTCATGGACATGGACATCACCTTCATCGACCAATAGCATCTCCAGGCACTCTCAGTTCGACGTATGATTTCTCTGTCTTGTCTGCCCGCCTGGAGAGAAACTAATTAGCTGGCCGAGGTAGATGTAATCCTTACAGTAATGTGACGTTTGGTGCTGTTGGTCATTACTTTGGTCTTCGACATATTCATCCTTAACCCAATCTCAAGGCTTGTCTCGCTTTGGTCGTTTAGCATGGACTCAAGTGCTGTAGAGGAGAAAAGAACTGACATCGGGAAAACGGAGGTTGGTTAACCTTGTATCGCCGACAACAATACCCTTCTCATTCCAGCTCGGTGCCAGATTTCTAAATATATCTTCGAGGGTGCTAGTGAAGAGTTTTGGGGAGAGTGGGTTGCCTTGTTTGATGCCTCTCTATTGAGAGAGGCGAGGGAGATTATCATCTGGTTCATCCTTTCCCATTGGGGAAAGGATGAACCAGATGATAATATTTTGACTGACGCGGTGCTTTCTGAATAAACTTGCTTGATAAGATTTTTTGCATGTCTGAGTAGGTATCTGTATCCCGTACTGGGCTCGCCAAATCGCCCGCCAATTGTGGTGAGTATGGCAACAACCACAGAAAAGAGAACCTTTTAATATTTCTTATTATGTGGCAACAACCACCCAGGATCAGTACTTGGAGATCCATGAGGGACCTTTGTCTGAGATGATGAAATACATATTATTTGAAAGAATGCGCACCTCCTCTGCAGGCTCGGCCATCCGCGGCTTGAAGGTACATCCTGATGGGCAGCACATCGTGTACCCGATGGGCAACAAGGTTTGCATTCAGCAGTGGAAGACCAAGAAGATGTTCTTCCTATCAGGACACACCAACAGGTACATAAATGATGCTACCATGATAGCCTGTACCTTAGGTACCCTAGTTAAATAATATTATCTAGGATTTGTTAACTCGTTTCTTCCGCCAAAAGATATATATTTTAATTTATTCAGGAAAAGCAAACAGTTACATTATGTATACAAATTACACTTTAAAAAGGTATCTCCAAATACAATGTGTTGATAATGCAGCCCACAACGCTATTCTCAGATTAACTTAAAAGTTAAATAAAAGTGCACTAAAATCTACTACATAGCTGTACCCCTCAGTGAATACTTTTGTAAGTGGGTTGTTAGGGGCCGTCTCCACGAGCGAGGGAATCGTGGCGATGTTATCGTCGTGCCACGTATTTACCTTTTTAACCTACCTAATTAAATTGTGTTCTTTCTTACTATGTTTATAATCTATTTTTATTTATAGGACACCAACAGAAGTAGCACATAACATTTTTCTTACCTTATACATTAAAATATTAGCACTATGTACTATTCTAATTACAGGGTGTGGTCGCTAAGCGACAAAGTCCCTTTTAAAATAAATAAAAAAAAAAAAAAATTACAGGGTGCCACAGCATGCGTTATTTATTACAATATTACTCGACTAAATTAAACTAAACTTAAGCTTGAATAAAAATAATATAGTATTAGGTAAATACTTAAAAGTATAAGTAGTACTTATTTGTAGCTACTGAGTTTCATCATTATTATAGACTATTTTATATAAAAAAATATAAAACATTTGAAAATAGAAAAAAATATACTTATACCTACAAGAAATTAGGGGTTTTAAACGTTTCAATAATAAAAGTTTGACATTTACTGAAAATACAAAAACAAAATAAAATAAGTCCATCTAGTTTTTATTATAGCTATTTATTAGTTAAGGCCTATTATTAGCTATATTTCTAGTTTTTATGTGTATGAACTTTATATGGGGTTGGTTTATGTCGTTGTCGGTTGCAGCGTGTCGACTGTGGCGGTGTCCCCCAAAGGCACGTACGTGGGCTCCGGGCAGATCAACCACATCGGCTTCAAGGCCTCCGCCAAGCTGTGGGACTTCAAGAAGAAGACTCTCATCGGTACTCACGAGCTGCACAAGGTAACCTGTCGACTTGTAGTTGCCTGATCGAGATGGCAAACTGAATGAACGTCAATAGCAATTAGCAAGTTCACATTAATGATAGACTTCGTATCGAATGCATGGTAATGTATCGTGTCAGAGGTAGAAAGAGACATCTGAGACACTATTATATTTCAGGTCCGCGTAGAAGCTCTAACATTCAGCACGGACGAGCGCTACATGATCTCACTGGGCGGACGTGACGACGGCATGCTGGTGCTGTGGGACTGCGCGGGGGGCGCCGCCACCGGCACCGCGCCCGCTGCCAAGCTCACCACGGGCGACGCGGTCACCCTGCACGCGCTGCACTGCCGCCCCAATGCCTTCGTCACTGGCGGAGACTGTAAGTGTGTGTTGTCTCTGGGCTACACCGCGCCCGCCGCCAATCTTACAAAGGCCGAAACGGTCACACTCACCCTGCAAACGCTGCACCGCCACGCTGCGCGCCGCCGCCCCAACGCCTTCGTCACCCGCGGAGACTTTAGGTGTGTGTTGCACGCCCTCGCCTCGCTTTCGCAAAGTTGTTATGTCTCATATAGTAAAATCCCCTGCGGTCGATATCGACATCCGTGCTGTTTACTCGTTTTCGTCAAAGATTTCAATCTATTTAAAACTTTGGCCTTCGTTACCTAAATGTTTATTTGTATGGGAATGCTTGTTGTTACGAATAAATAAATTATCTATCTATCTATATTTGACAGAGTCTGGCACGACGGCGTATTTTTCAAAATAAAACAAAAACTTCCCCACGCTTTTTTTCAAATCATAAAATCATATCTAGATAAAAGATGCTTTGAAGTAAAATACAATGACAAACTGTCAAAAATGCATAAGATTAGATCTGGAGTGCCACAAGGCAGTATCTTGGGACCGGTGCTGTACCTGATTTTCACTGCTGACCTACCAACACTTGATGACTTCACCACCACTGCCACATACGCAGACGACACAGCCCTTCTATCGGTCCAAGAGGATCAAATTATAGCATCAAGAAGTCTCCAGACATCTCACCCTAGTAGAAGAATGGTTTGCTAAGTGGCGCATCAAAGCTAATAAAGAAAAATCAGTTCAAGTAACCTACACACTTAGAACACAAACATGCCCACCTGTTCTTCTGTACAATGAACAGGTCCCTCAAGCTGATGATGCCAAATACCTAGGAATGCACCTAGATCGACGACTCACATGGCAAAAGCATATTTGGGCCAAACGCAAATACTTAGACACCAAAATCCGTAACCTGTACTGGCTGATCGGACGCAAGTCCCAACTCACATATAGCAGCAAAATTGCAATATATAAAGCCATCATCAAGTCCATTTGGACATACGGCATCCAGCTATGGGGCTCAGCTAGCAATAGTAACATTAAGATATTGGAAAGGTTCCAGAATAAAACTTTAAGAAACATTTTCAATATACCACCCTATATCAGTAACAAATTTATGTATATGGACATCAAACTGAGAACCGTAAAACAGGAAATAGAACCACACAGCAAAAGCTACCAATCTAGACTGTCCAGACACAGAAACGAACTAGCAGCTCAACTACAAGGGCAGGGGAGCCTGAAATTCTCTCGACTCAAGCGTCATAGCATCCAGGGACTAGCAGAAAGATACACAGAAAGAAACTGAGAGACGAATCATTGGACAAATCTCTTGACCAGTGACATAACGTAGTTATTTGTTTTGTTTAAACTTTCTTAAATATAATTTAATATAATTGTTAATGTTTAAAAATTCTAATTCATAATATATTAATTTTTGTATGATAACTTAATTTGTAAGATGTAGCTGCCTGTAATTGGGAGAACACTAGCTCATGATTTTTATTGCTTTTACTTTTGTAATTTTTTACTTGTGTATCTTCTGTTGGTGGCTCAAATAAATAAATAAATAAATAAATTCAGAGTTCCTCAGACAGCACTTTGGACTATTGTTTGCTATTATGAACAGGTTGCCAAGCAGCAGAGTAAAAAAAAATCTATCTATATTACTTTTTATGTTTCCATACAGCTGTTCTGGGTTCATAACACTATCGTACCAGAATAGTCGAAACCAACGATTGCCTAGTCTGACATGATTGCGCTTCCTTCAAGTTCAAAGTGGTAGGTAACTTTTGTTTGGAAGGTGGCTACAGGTGCCTACTACAGTACAAAGGTGCCTCTAAGGGGCCGTCTCCACGAGCGAGAGAATCGCGGCGATGTTATCGTCCGTGCCATATATTTCTCTACACTCTTAGAGGCCGTCTCCACGAGCGAGAGAATCGCGACGAGTCCCTCGCTCGTGGAGACGGTCCCTTACTAGACTCCGAAGCCCAGGAAAGCGTGATGACATTTACACTTTTTGGTCGCTTCAAAAGGTTTCTCGTGCTACAACAGAATTTGTGAGATAAGATAATCGTGGCACCCTTAACCGTTCATCTCCGAGCTTCCTTTCCGAGACTTGGCGCTGTGCGTCTAGAATTGTGTAACGTTATCCATTCGCTGTGCAGCGAACCTGCGCGTGTGGAACGTGCTGGCGGGCAGCCGCAGCCTGGACGTGGTGGACGTGTCGCTCGGCAAACTGCGCCGCTGCGTGCGCTGCATCGCCATAAGCCCCGACGATGCCTTCGGATACGCCGGGACCACGTGAGACACACACCCACACAAACCGACACCACGAGAATATCAAACCGACACCACGAGAATATCAAACCGACACCACGAGAATATCACACTACACACTATAGGTACTTACACTTACAAATACGGCACCACGTCAAGACCAGATTGTATATGGGCCGCGCGCGAGGGCTTGGTAGTCACTGTCCGAAGTAAGTACGGTTAAAATGTAAGCGGTTACCAGCCCTGACTAAGTAGGAGTCAAAAGCCGAGAAAAATTGTCTCAGGCTAGATATATTATGTCAACGTAAGATTGGACGAACCGTTAGTTTATAGACCATAAACTGTCAATAATTTATACATAATCTAAAAGGTTTACAATTTAACTTATACATTTTCGTCAGTTTACAAACGCGCGATGGATTTTTAACATATTTTACTTTTTCTCAGTACCGTACTTTAATTTGATTGGTCGTTAAGAGTTAACCCGACTCCACGTGGTCTTGTACGTGGCGCCCCTAGAGTGTATAATAATTAATAACTACCTACCCCGACACATGCACCCCCGACATGAGTTGTTTAGGTTCGCGGTGCCTACCTACTCGCAGAAGTACAACATGTCGGATTTCCATGGTTAGTTTATAAACTGAAGAAAATGTACGTTCAGTTATAAACTCTTTCGCCTGTGTACTTACAATGTATCGAAAGTTTATAATATGTCTAGTTAGTTTGTACAAACTAACAGTAACATATTTATTTATTAAGGGGCATCCAACAAGAATATCACATACATAACACACTAGTTAATGTTTCGCGATCAAAGATTTCAATTTGGTTCGCGATTAGTTTTTGTGCAAATCTGCGAGGGGTGTGGTAGGCCCAATAGAATGCATTTGTTTTCCAGCACGGGCGACATGATAAAGTTCTCTATCGGCTACCCGGCGGAGCCCGGCGCGCCGGTGGACGGCCTGCAGCCGGCGCTGCTGGGCTGCCTCGCCAAGTGCGGCCCGCTGCGGCAGGGCAAGCGGCCCGAGTCCATCTGCTATAGTCTGGGTTACTGAACATTACTTTGACATATCTTGATGAGTTACGCAGTCTTAACAACTGTTCTTTCATGCTGTACAAATGACGCTGCAGTGCTTGGGGCTTACCATCATAGGCTATTATAGGTATATTCTTAGCTCACAAAGAATAAGCATTTATTTCTTTCCATTTCTATTTAATAACAAAGTACCTAGTTAAAATAGGCACACAACATTGTCGCGAAGTAAAATACATTAAAAGGAAATGGCCTATAAGCAGCAGTAGGCGCTTCAGGCTGGTTGATGGATAACATGTGGTGTCTATGCTTTGTAATTGCAAACTATGGAAATAAATGAATGAATTTGAATTTGAACCGACCTATCCATTGGTGCATGCCTAGAATCGAACCCACGACCTTGATAAAGCTCACAAAACATGGTAAATTGTGATAAGTGCAGGCCAGAGCTTCTTTTCCTTATTTAAAAAAAAAAAAGTTATCTGAAGCAAACGAATTCAATTATTATGTGCTTTATTCAATTAAATCCGCTAACTCTACACCAGTTTTACCTGTCATATCTAATCCTGTTGCTGACATATGCACTATAGAAATTTTAGAGAGTAGTATTTTAAAACATTTAAAATCACTTGACGTGAAAAAATCAGCTGGCCCTGATGGCTTGCACCCTCGCTTAATAACTAGCTGTGCTCAAAGTTTGTCTTACCCAATTTGTTTGTTATTCAGGCGATCTTTAACTGAAGGAACCATGCCAATGATTTGGAAAACTGTTACTATAACCCCTGTTCACAAAAAGGGCTCCAAACGAGACATTGTTAATTATAGACCAATATCTAAACTCTGCGTGCTGGCAAAATTATTTGAAAAAGTAATCCACGACCAGCTTTATGCTGCTCTCAAGCAAACATTTATTAACATACATATAACCGGGTATTTATCGCGTAAATTACCTTTATTATTTCCCGACGTTTCGCATGGATTGCACCAAGCATGGTCCCGGGAAGACAGTCTTCCCGGGACCATGCTTGGTGCAATCCATGCGAAACGTCGGGAAATAATAAAGGTAATTTACGCGATAAATACCCGGTTATATGTATGTTAATAATGTGTTGTGATCGCGAAAGTTTAAAAAAGCCAAGCAAACATTTCTACCGCAGCAGCATGGTTTCTTAAGAGGAAGATCCACAGCAAGCAATCTTGTTACTTTTACCGACGCTGTAACAGCTGGCATGTGCTCTGGGGGACAAGTCGACGCTATATACACTGATTACAGTAAGGCCTTTGACCGAATAGACCACGCTTTACTCCTTGTAAAACTTTCCGCTGCTGGCATTCATGGTGATCTACATAGATGGTTCACCCCTTATGTCAGGGACAGGTGCCAAACTGTGGTTCTTGGAGGCTACGCGTCGATTTCGTATCCCATTCCTTCGGGGGTGCCACAGGGGTCAATTCTGGGTCCATTATTATTTATTTTATTTATTAATGACATTCACATATGCTTTAAAAATTCTAACTTCTTATTATTTGCTGATGACATGAAAATATACAAAACTATTAATGATGCTTTAGATCAAAAACTTCTTCAACATGACCTTAATGCTTTTCAAACGTACTGTACTATTAATAAACTTGACCTCAACGTACTTAAGTGTTCCTACATAACATTTACAAGATCGCCCAATCCCTTGCATTATGTGTATAAGATAAATGCACAAGCATTAGTGCAAACGGATAGTATCGTTGACTTGGGTGTAATTATTGACTCTAAACTACGTTTCAATGAGCATATTGAATCAATTACCACAAAAGCATTGAAGATGCTAGGTTTTATTTTCCGTGTATCTAAAGACTTTACATCAGCAAAAACACTCAAAATTCTGTACTGCTCATTGGTTAGGAGTAGACTTGAGTATGCTTCCCAGGCTTGGAATCCTGATTATGCCATTTATGTCGATATGCTTGAAAAGGTACAAAAAAAGTTCTTAAAATTTTTAAACTACAAGCATAAAATCATCAGTCCCAATTATCTAGATAGCTGTAAACGTCATCACCTATTACCTTTAGCTAAGAGGCGTGAGGCTGCTGACCTTACCTTCCTGCACAACCTTATCTTGAATATAATTGACTGCCCTGGTCTCTTGTCGTCGGTCCAAATTCAGGTGCCACACCGAGCTGTAAGTCGCCGTAACCACATTAGACTTCACATTCCACCATGCTCTACTAACTACCGTAGAAATTCATTCTTCGCCCGCACTTGCTATCTTTACAACAAAGAATATTCCCAAAATGTCGACCTATTTTGTATGAGTAAAAACGGTGTTAAATACTTAACAAACAAGACCTTTTTTGAAAACTTGTTATAGATACATTATGTGAGTGTTGTGATGATCATGGCTTGTATGAATAGGTAAATTAATTTCTTACTTAATATTTTGTTCTTTTTGTAAGTGTTAGTATTTTATATTCAGTTACTTTTGTCATTATATACGCTTGTTTATTTTAGTATAGGTACATATTGATTTTTATAAGTGGAAACTCCTAGGCTTATTTTGTCTATTAATTTTACTATAACCAATGTTTTATGCAGCTGTTTGTTTTCCAAAAATGTAAAATAAAATAAAATAAATAAAATAAATGTCTTGCTCTTCTTTTGTAATTGACTATTCTATACACGTAGCTTTTTGCTCTAGTTTATGAACAATTTATTGACTTTGACTTAGAGAGAGAATGGTGACTGCCGTGAGCTGCTCGTAGGTTCATGAAGGAGCGTGTGGTTTCGCAGGCATAGAGGCGATCCTGATAATGTCGGACGGCTGCCTGATCGTGGGCGCCGGCGACGGCACCGTCGACCTGCTGGACGAGATCAACTGGCGCGGAGACTTCCCCCGGGGCAAGGTCATGGACCCCAACAAGCCGAGCTTTAAGGCGGTATGTTACAATAAAACCTATTAACCTGTCACATGTCATTCATCAGCATATAAGACCCACAAGACGTGTTAACTAAGTGTGTTTCGTTCGCCTGGGCAGTCAATTTGTGTTATAGTAGATTTGGGTGACAGATCGATTATGTAGGCACTTTAAGCTCTAGGCAAAAATCAAATGTAGTAAAATTGTGTTCTAGGCAGTCCAAGACCTATTAAGATATTATAAATTGAGAACAAAAGATTAGGTACATAAAGGTACACTGGTCGACGACATCGGACACATCGGCCGGGCGTCTGCGTCAGTGTCCGTCAACAGAGTGATGATGTCTTGCAGACGTTCTAGTCCCTCCAGCCATGCAGGGTGGCGTTTGCCGGGCAACCAAGCACTTGGAAGATTAGCGCTTTCCTGCTGCAAACCTTGGAAGTTAGAAGTGTGGAATCTCGCCCGAAGTGCCATCGGCTATCTCATGAATCATCCTATCAGCCGGCCGTAGGACGTCGCCTGCCTCATTGGTCTCCAAGTAGGTGCTGCGGCCGGCAGCGGGCGCACGCACCGCCGACCTGCGGTACTTACCAAGTCGTCTGCCTCCTCATGAATCATCCTATCAGCCGGCCGTAGGACGTCGCCTGCCTCATTGGTCTCCAAGTAGGTGCTGCGGCCGGCAGCGCGCGCACGCACCGCCGACCTGCGGTACTTACCAAGTCGTCTGCAGTAAGTCGCAGGTGTAATGCTTATAAAAGTCGGCCAAGTGCGAGTCGACTCGCACACGACGGGTTCCATGTTCCATCATTTGGCAAAACAAGTTGTTAAAATCACGTTTGTTGTATGTTAGCCCCCTTAGTATTTATTTTATTCTGTTCTTAGTATCTGTTGTTATAGGGAACAACAGGAATATTCTGTAAAAATTTCAACTGTCTAGCAATCACGGTTCATGAAAAAGGCATTATTTCATGAACCGTGACTGCTGCAGATTGGTGACAGACAGACAGACTGACAGCTAGGTCTTAGTAATAGGGTTTCGTTTTCACCCTTTGGGTACGGAACCCTAAAAAGCAAAGTTTTCGTGGTGACCACAGCTAAAGTCTGCGAAGCTGGAGGGCTGCATCACGTCGCTGGAGCTGATGGCGCGCGCGGGCGGGCGCGGCGCGCTGCTGGCGGGCACGCGCGCCTCCGAGATCTACGCCGTGGACCTCGCCTCCTTCGCCGTCACGCTGGTCGTCACCTGCCACCGCTGCGCCATCAACGCCGTCGCCTTCCCGCGGTGAGTCTCTGCATCACGTCGCTGGAGCTGATGGCGCGCGCGGGCGGGCGCGGCGCGCTGCTGGCGGGCACGCGCGCCTCCGAGATCTACGCCGTGGACCTCGCCTCCTTCGCCGTCACGCTGGTCGTCACCTGCCACCGCTGCGCCATCAACGCCGTCGCCTTCCCGCGGTGAGTCTCTGCATCACGTCGCTGGAGCTGATGGCGCGCGCGGGCGGGCGCGGCGCGCTGCTGGCGGGCACGCGCGCCTCCGAGATCTACGCCGTGGACCTCGCCTCCTTCGCCGTCACGCTGGTCGTCACCTGCCACCGCTGCGCCATCAACGCCGTCGCCTTCCCGCGGTGAGTCTCTGCATCACGTCGCTGGAGCTGATGGCGCGCGCGGGCGGGCGCGGCGCGCTGCTGGCGGGCACGCGCGCCTCCGAGATCTACGCCGTGGACCTCGCCTCCTTCGCCGTCACGCTGGTCGTCACCTGCCACCGCTGCGCCATCAACGCCGTCGCCTTCCCGCGGTGAGTCTCTGCATCACGTCGCTGGAGCTGATGGCGCGCGCGGGCGGGCGCGGCGCGCTGCTGGCGGGCACGCGCGCCTCCGAGATCTACGCCGTGGACCTCGCCTCCTTCGCCGTCACGCTGGTCGTCACCTGCCACCGCTGCGCCATCAACGCCGTCGCCTTCCCGCGGTGACTCTCCCAGATGATAAAAAATACAGACGACTTGAGAACCTCCTCTTTTTTCGAAGTCGTTAAAAAGTTAATGAATGTCAACACATAAATGTATATAAATAAAATGGACTTATTCGTTCACACTCTTTTACGTCAGAATATAGCGTCCTTAATTTTTAAAAGGTTTCCTGGAAGATCTCTACCAGGAAACCTTGGGATGGACAGTCGGCTCATATCGTTTTCGCTATGAGATATCTTGGATATCTCGGAGGAGATGGAGGTCAGGAGGTCGTCAGTTGTTCAGAACTAGGCCCTAATTCTCGCGAAGATGATAAAATATCACAATAGATAAATATTGTTACGCTATATTTAATACATATTTGAGAGTTTATTTATTTATTTATTTAAAAAGTCACACCAACAAAATGAACACTAAAATTAAAGTATCTTACAATAAACTTTTTTTTTTAGTTTTTAGGACGAAGCTCGGACACATATACTTTTATTAGCGAAGCGAATGGGTCTAGACGCTGGCTGGACCACTGTATTGTAACCAAAGCGGCTACAGATTCGATTCTTGATGTTTATCCAAAGTATGATGTTGTTTGGTCTGACCATTTTCCATTATTTATTGAATGTGACATAAATATAATTAAACCAGAAATAATAATTCCTAGAAATAATGACATTAATAAAGTCCTTTGGGGCGAACGGAAACCAGATGAAATCGACTTATATAATAAATTGTGCCATGAAAAACTTAGATTAATTGACTTCCCTAAAACGTTTGAAAATTGTGCTGACCTTATGTGTAATAATTTTAACCATAGACATGTTATTGATAAATTATATTTTGAAATAGTTAGTATTTTAAGCGAAGCCGCAAATAGAAGTCACAATTTGAATTTGTATAAAAAGAAAAAACCTGTGCCAGGGTGGAACAGATACGTAGCGGAATCTCACAGGGAGGCTAGGCTTAAATTCCAGACATGGGTTCGATATGGCAAACCTCAGGGCGGCCGTATTTTTAATGAAATGCAGGACAGCCGCAAAGTTTTCAAATCACGTTTAAGGTGGTGTCAGAACCACAGTGAACAGCTAAAAATGGATAAAATTACAACAGAACATTCAAAACGCGATTTCCGAAATTTTTGGAAATCCACAAACAAACTGAACAATAAGCCTAGCCTTCCTGTGAGTGTGGAGGGGGTCAATGACTGTAAAGGCATAGCAGACTTGTTTAGAGAGAACTTTACTGTAAAATCACCATTGGGCCCATCACAGTCGGTGAACAGTGCTGAGTCCCGTGGACTGAAGTTACTAACTAGGTTTACAGCTAAAGATGTTAGAAAGGCTGTAAAATCTATGTCCCGTGGTAAATCTCCAGGACACGACGGACTTAGTATTGAACACGTTAGGAATGCTGGACCTCATTTAGCTGGTGTGCTGGCCTTGTTTTGCACTCTTTGTGTAGGACACTCATATTTACCAGCCAATATGATGAAAACTGTGGTGGTGCCAATTGTGAAAAATAAAACGGGTAACTTAAGTGACAAATCTAATTACAGACCGATTTCACTAGCCACCATAATAGCGAAAGTGTTTGACAGTTTGCTTAGTGTTCAGTTGGATAAGCATCTAGAGATACATGATAACCAATTCGGATTCAGATCAGGTCTATCAACAGAAGCAGCTATATTGAGTCTAAAGCAAACTGTCAAATACTACACTACAAGACAAACACCAGTCTTTGCCTGCTTCCTTGACCTCTCGAAGGCATTCGACCTGGTCAGTTACGACATCCTGTGGCACAAATTAGAAGCCATAAAACTACCTGGAGAAGTGCTGGATATCGTCAAGTTTTGGTACCAACACCAGGTCAATGTCGTTAGATGGTCGGGTGTCTACTCGGAGCCGTATAGGTTGGAGTGTGGGATGAGGCAGGGGGGTTTGACCTCGCCGAAACTTTTCAACCTATACGTAAACGCACTGATAGAGGAGCTCAGCAGGTCTCGTGTTGGATGCCATGTTGACGGAATTGCCGTTAACAACATTAGCTACGCTGATGACATGGCCCTGCTGAGCGCCTCTGTCTGTGGCCTAACGAAGATGATAGGTATTTGTGAGAAATATGCGCATCAACATGGCTTGCGGTATAATGTGAAAAAGAGTGAATGCATGGTCTTTCCCGCCAGGGGTCGCCAATGTCCAGAGACAATACCGACGATCAAATTGTACGGTACACCGCTTCAGCGAGTTCACCAATTTAAGTACCTTGGACATTGGTTAACCTCTGATTTGAAGGACAATGTAGATATTGAGAGGGAACGGAGGGCGCTATCTGTCAGAGCGAACATGATTGCCCGCAGGTTTGCTCGATGCTCAGCTAATGTAAAAGTTTGCCTGTTCAGAGCATATTGTACCAACTTTTATACATGTAGCCTGTGGGTTAACTATACTCAAAAACAGTATAGCGCCCTACGTGTCCAGTACAATAACGCGTTCAGAGTGTTGATGGGGCTGCCTCGATTTTGCAGCGCATCGGGGATGTTCGCCGCGGCGCGAGTGGACTGTTTCTACAGCACCTTGCGCAAGCGGTGCACATCCCTGGGGCGACGGATCAGAGCCAGCTCCAACGGTATTCTAAGTGTGTATGCAAGCAGGTTCGATTGCGAGCATGTGAACCACTGTAGCATGATACATGCGCAGTACAGGGATGTCAAGCTTTCCTATATATACTACTCAAAACAAAATAAGGGCCACCACTTACTTTCGGTATATTTTTTTTCGACCAGGTTTTTTTGCTTTGTCTTTCTTTTAATTCGATAAAACAATGTTTTTTTTTAATTAAATTTAATGGATTTTAATAACTTTATTCAAAAAATACTTAATCTTAGGATGATTTTGGTTTTTATCACTTTTTAAAGCTGTTTAAACTTTAAAATAGGATTAAGTTGTAGACTTAACGCACAGCAGAGTTGTTTACTTTTGAGGTGTTTAATAACGGGTATGTCCTCCCCTTTTCAAAACACATTCTTGAAGCCTCAATGGCATGCTCTCAATAAGATGACGGACATTTTCCTCTGGGATCTCCTCCCAGCACCTTTTCAACAAATGAATCAACTGTTGCTGGCTGTGCACATCCTCTTCAGCTGCCTGGACTCGGCTTTTTAATTGGTCCCAAAGGTGTTCAATGGGATTCAGGTCAGGGCTGTTCGCAGGCCATGGCAAAACCTGAATATTGGCTTCCTCCAAAATAGAGATGGTCGCCCGGGCTGTGTGCGGTCGTGCATTATCCTGCATCAGGATGAAACCGTCAACCACTTGTTGTGAAAATGGGATGACATATGGCCTGACTACCCGTTCGATGTAACTCTGGGAGGTTACAGTGCCTTCATTCAGAAAAACAAGGTCAGTTTTGCCTTCTAACCTAATCCCGCCCCAGACCAAGACATTGGGACCACCATACCTGTCACGTTCGTGAATGCAAGGATCAGAAAGTCGTTCTCCGCTTCTTCTCCACACTCGCATACGTCGATCGTCACTAGAAAACTTCACTTTACACTCATCCGTAAAAAGCACCTTACGCCATTCCCCAATGCCCCATTCGAGATGTTGACGCGCAAACATTAATCGATTTGCACGATGAGTCCCGGTCAGTTTAGTGCGGGTTACTGGCCTTCGTGAACGTTGCTGGTCTTCATGCAAACGATTCCTAATGGTCTGGTTGCTGACAATGGTACCAGTAGTCCGGCGTAATCGGTTTTGTAATGCGCGCGCTGTCACAGTACGATTACGTCGCGCAGTAAGTCGCACGTACCGGTCTTCCTGGGCAGTGGTAGCGCGAATTCTTCGAGAGCCACGACGCCGGGATACACTCCCAGTCTCCTGATGCCAGTTCCAAAGATTTTGTATAGCCCTTCGCGAACATCCCAGCTGTAAAGCCACGGCACGTTGCGACTGACCAGCCTCTATCATTGTTACGGCTCTGATAGCAGAAGCATTGTCCAAATGGCGTCGAATTCTTGGCATTTTACGGTTAAATGATTAAATTACACTCTTAATGTCCGAAAACAACCGTCGTTGTCAGTAGACTTGCGTTAAACTGATCTGAAATCAAATCACAAAATAAACTGAACTCTACCCACTTCACGATATTCCAGAGATCAATTTTTTTTTACCATAACGTTAACACCAATATCCCTAGTACTTGACTGTTATCGTTAACTAGACCCTTGAGAACATAGTGGCATTCATAAAAAATAATTCGATCAACGAAGGTCAGCAAAAAATCGTCTCAAAACAAAAATACTCAGGTGGCCCTTATTTTGTTTGGAAAGTTTGACATCCTTGTCTGCATCCTGCAACTGCTACTAGGTATAATTAGTTTGTGTTCTGTATTGTATTGTATTTTGACATTTGTGGTTATGGAATATTTAATTTTATTTTATTGTTAATTTAATACTGTGGATTATGTTGTCTGAAAATAAATGATTTATTATAATAATAAGAAACAAGCTTAGTATCATTTCAATTATAGGTGTAAACCACATACAAAGTTGATCGTATTCATTTGGAATAATTACATTGTTAATTTGATAATATTAAGATAATAATTAAGATTTTTTAAAGACAAAATTAAATAATAAAAAAAATAATTAAAAAAAAAGTTGATACAAAAAAGTTGAAAGTAGAGTTGTAAAAAGTTGACATGTTAAAATTTACATATAATTAAAACACATTAAATTAAATTAAAATATGTTAGGTTCTAATATTATTATAACGGCTTAGACACATTAGAGTTAGCATGATATTTATCTGTCGCTGGTTGCAGCGGCATGAGCGGCGTGTTCGCGACGGGCGGCGCCGGCTCGCTGCGCGTGTGGTGCGCCGCCTCGTGCCGCGAGCTGCTGCGCATCGCCGTGCCCAACTTCGTGTGCTCGGCGCTGCTGTTCGCGGGCGACGGACGCAGCATCATCTCGGGTCAGTGCCTGCCCCCCCTACCCATGCGACACGACACACCTACCCCATTCGCACCAGCTTCACCATAGGAGCTCACGCACGAAATAGCTATTTGAATACAAAATTTATTCTTTATAAATGAGTAATCGAGTGTTCCGTTCTAATTTGTTTATTTATTCATATCCTTTGACAAATTACATGTTCTTGGACAAGTCAGTTTAAAATAAAAATAAAAAAATGTAAGCCTACTTATAAAAGTAACATAATATTAATTTTGAAATTTGAATACAATAAATAATAAAAACAAAAATTTACAATACAGAATAGATAATCCTAATTATTAATATTATCAGCAAAAGCATCGTCAAATTGTAAAGGGATGTTATAATAATATCTTTAATATTTAATCAATCTTTAATAAATAACATAGGTAATTATAATTATAAAATCAAATTTTCATCATCTTTAAACAAATTTTTATCAGCAAAAGCTTCGCTAAAATTATAATAATTCTTATTTATTAAATGTCTTTTTATATAAGATTTAAATGAAACGTCAGACATGGTTTTCACACTGGTTGGAACTCTGTCATATAATTTAATTCCTGTACAGTAGTAACTCTTAGAAATCCTGGCTAGTCTAGTGTAGGGAGCGACAAGGTGATCCCTGTTCCTGGTGTTATAGGTATGTACATCTTTAATTTTAGGCATATTCTCAATATTTTCTCTTGTATAAATTATGTTTTGATATATAAATTCCCCTATCATTGTCATTATACCTAATTTCCTAAATTTTCCCCTGCAAGAATCAATTTGATGAAGAGTTGCCGCCGCAGACGCGAGAATGATTCGAGTCAATTTTTGAAAATATGCGATGAATGGATGAAACCTTATAATACATTTCGACGAAACGTTCCTGAATTTCGTTATCTTCATTTACAGGATCGTCAAAAATCTCCTGAATTGTAAAATGTGCGTCTTCAAAACTCGCCACAATATTTTTAACTTTCTGGTGAAATGATAAAATCAAGTTTCACTGAGAAGGGTCATTAGCTGCTAAAATACCTACTTGTAACGCCTTAGTCAGTCGTTTATATGCGATTGTACGTTTCCTACGCAAGGAAGATAAATTCTCCGTAGTATACTCGATGTCGATTGAATTAAACTTAAACTTCTTGAAAGTACTTGATTTCGACCCCGCTGCGGTATCCATACCAGCTGGAGGGCGCGGGGATGCCGCGTGCAACACGCGTCCGAGACCTGGGCCTTGAAATGGTACCGGAGTTGACATTTCGTCACCACATAGTAAGCGTTTGTACCAGATCATTTCAAAATCTAGGTTTTATACTAAGACAGAGCACTAATTTTAAATCCACATACGTCATAAGAATCTTGTACAATGCCCTAGTGCGGAGTCATCTATTTATTTATTTATTTATTTAATAGGACATCCAACACAGGGTTACACATAATATACATAATACTAAGGACTAAATGTTAATAGCCTGGTGCTCCCGTAATTACAGGATGTCACAGCATGTACATAGTTAGAGCGACAACTGATAAAAAGTATTATTTTTTAAACAGTATTTAAAGCATATAAGAAAAATTGTGACATAAACTTTACCTAAATTAATAAAATTTTAAACAGTATATAAAGCAAGTATGAAAAATTATAACATAAACTTTAGGTTCATTATGAACAATCATTGAAGTTAGTAGGTTAGAAAAGAAAACATTTTAATTAAAATTAATAGTAAAGAAAGAAACACAATGACAATATGTTGATTGTCTATTATATATTGATTATCTAGAGACGAATGCCATTATATGGAGTGCTCACGAGGCTAAATATAAACTTATGCTTGAAAAAATACAAAATAAATTTACACGCTTTTTATATCTAAACGAGTACGAGGTGTAGATTTCTAAGTAGCAATGGCATTTTGGTGGGCGGGACGTTCCGTTCTAATCAATCACCATTAACCATTTTTGTCTGTGAGTTGTCATTCAGTATCAAGTGGTGTCGATGGCATGCACATCCGTATCCGTCGAAGCTTCGGAGCATTCATTCACAAAACGAACACCGAAGGAACCACACGCGAACTCATATCGCGGAAGGTTTACCGCTAGAAGCCTCATCCAACCACGCGCGTGTAAAATCTTAATTTATCTGGTGCATCTCCCTCATTAATGATTCTTCAGACGGTGAAAGTTTGGCAGTTTGCAGTCTAAGGTACGTGGTTGTGCATATTTTGGTTTTGCATGGCCGCCTATATTCAATGGTGAACCTCTAGTAATTTTCATAGTGGAACACGTCAGACCTGACAAAAGGTCTCCCCAGTGTAGCAAGAAGCCACTACTTATTTCGGCTTTGGTGCGATTGCTACATCGAGACTAGCGAATCTACACTTCACCCTTGTTCTGTAACTGTGGTTTGTGGAGCTCGCTGAGCTCGCTCTTGTCGTGTTGCAGCGTGGAACGACGGCAACATTCGCGCGTTCACGCCGCTCACGGGCCGCCTCATCTACTGCATCTACAACACGCACAACAAGGGCACCTCCGCGCTGGACGCCACGTCCACGGGCCGCACGCTCATCTCGGGCGGCTGCGAGGGACAGGTACCGGCACTAGCTCCGCCCGCGATGGCCCCCCTCCACGGGCTGCACGCTCATCTCGGGCGGCTGCGAGGGACAGGTACCGGCACTAGCTCCGCCCGCGATGGCCCCCCTCCACGGGCTGCACGCTCATCTCGGGCGGCTGCGAGGGACAGGTACCGGCACTAGCTCCGCCCGCGATGGCCCCCCTCCACGGGCTGCACGCTCATCTCGGGCGGCTGCGAGGGACAGGTACCGGCACTAGCTCCGCCCGCGATGGCCCCCCTCCACGGGCCGCACGCTCATCTCGGGCGGCTGCGAGGGACAGGTACCGGCACTAGCCCCGCCTGTGATGGCCCCTCTCCACGGGCCGCACGCTCATCTCGGGCGGCTGCGAGGGACAGGTACCGGCACTAGCCCCGCCTGTGACGGCCCCTCTCCACGGGCCGCACGCTCATCTCGGGCGGCTGCGAGGGACAGGTACCGGCACTAGTTCCGCCCGCGATGGCCCCCCTCCACGGGCCGCACGCTCATCTCGGGCGGCTGCGAGGGACAGGTACCGGCACTAGCTCTGCCCGCGATGGCCCCCCTCCACGGGCCGCACGCTCATCTCGGGCGGCTGCGAGGGACAGGTACCGGCACTAGCTCCGCCCGCGATGGCCCCCCTCCACGGGCTGCACGCTCATCTCGGGCGGCTGCGAGGGACAGGTACCGGCACTAGCCCCGCCTGTGACGGCCCCTCTCCACGGGCCGCACGCTCATCTCGGGCGGCCCTCAGGGTGACAACGACAACTTCCTAAAATGACAACTTCCGAAAACGACAACTTCCGAAGACGACAACTTTTTAGAATGTCAACTTTCAAAAACGACAACTTCCGAAAACGACAACTTTTTAGAATGTCAACTTTCAAAAACGACAACTTCCGAAAACGACAACTTTTTTAGAATGTCAACTTTCAAAAACGACAACATCTTAAATAGAAGTTGTCGTTCTCACCCTGAGGGATCGTCAGCTACCTAAATTGACAACCTCTCGTCTCTGATGTACCTAATGTTTTTAAATTTTCCTTATATCTTCTAAGTTATTTGTGTTTTGCTCGTGGTAAAAATCTTATTGGTGTTTTTTATATTTACTGCTCATATTTTATAATAACCCTAACTCTATTCCATGACTATGAAATTTCCATGTACTGGACACTGGCAAAAAAGTGGCAAACTGCAACAGAATGAGCATTCGCTCGACCATACACACACCGCGCCCGTACGTTCGTTCTATTTTCCTTTGATGACAACGCGTATACTCGACCCTTTTTCAAAAGACTTTTGCCGCTGACTGTACTTTTATTAGTTTTTATCATTTTTACCATTTCATTAGTATGTCCCTAGTATATCAACAAACTAAGAAACAATTCATACTCGAGTGAAGTGCACTTTACTTTTCTCGAAATGCTACTTCCTCATTGCCTCATTGAAACTCTATGATAAAGGTGCTATTGCGTTCTTAAACTCCTTGGTCTTACTGGCATATTAAAAGTATGTCTAAGAAGAAAGCAGTATCTGTCAGCTTGACAATCCTAAAATGAAAATAGTGTTGATTTCTTTCATGAAATTATGATGAATTTCATAAAATCACAAAAAGGCAAAGACTGTTTATTAAATAATGGGTATAAATACAATTTCATGAAATTGAACTATAATAACACAACTTTATGGAGATGTGCTAATAGGGATTTGTGTAGTGCAACTATAACTTTAGATAGTACGAGAGCCAAAATTTTACGAAATGCTGCTCATGTGTGCTTACCTGATGATTCCAAAAATATTATTTTACAATTGATGAATATTTGTAAAAGAGAGGTTTGTGAAAATTTTGATCCCATTCAGCAAATTTTTGAAAACAATGTTGAAAAAATAATTAAGAAACATCAAAATGTCATACCTGATATACCTACCTTTCAAAGTGTTAAAAGTACACTATACAAGAGCCGTAAAGATTTTTTAGAAAGCGACATTTTGGAATACAGACACTTGGAAGACGTAAAAGTGCCAACTGCTTTTTCCAAAAGATTTCTTATAGCCGATGATGGAGATACGGAAAGAATTTTAATATTTTCATCCATTACATCACGGAATATAATCAGAAAGTTTGCGAGGAGCGATAAATTGTACTTTGGTGATGGTACCTTTTACAGCGTACCCAAACCATTCTATCAGCTATTTACTGTACACGTTGATTATTTCTCAAATTTGAAGACAGTAAATGTTATACCAGTAGTATACGGTCTACTGCCCAATAAAACTGAAGAAACATACATAAGGTTTTTTAAATTAATAAAAGATATATTGGGTATTAACATTTCACAATATAAATGCGACTTTGAACAAGCACAAATAAATGCTGTCCTTCATGTGTTTCCTGGTGTGAATTTAAGAGGTTGTTATCAGCATTTCAATAAGGCAGTCTTCAAGCAATCGAAAGCCTTAAAATTACAAAATACGACAGAAGGCAGAAATGTATCAAGATTAAGTGCTATAATAGCCTTACTACCCTCTGCATATATAAACGACGCCTGGTTACATATAAAAAATATGATGCCTAATGATTTGAAATTTCAAAAGTTTAAACGTTATTTTGAAAAACAATGGTTAGTAAAAAATAACAAGATCTTAAGTGTTGCTTATTCCAAACACAGAACAAATAATCCGGTTGAAGGTTGGCATAGACGCCTAAATGCAAAAGTACCACATAAGCCAAACATTTTTTTTATTTTCAAAAAATTGAAGAAGGAATCTAAACATTACGACTTAAAAATTCAAAGGAGTTATTTTAAAAAGTTCCAAAAGAACCGAAGAAATACTGACATTGTTTTTGATATAAAGTACAAAATTTTATTGCAGCAACTAGAAAATAACGATCTTAATAGCATACAATTTTTGAAGAAAATTATATATTTGAAGTTAAAAACAACAACGAAAAGTCAAGAACGACGACGACGTCGTCGATAACCATCAAGCCCGTTAAATGGATACAGAAGTTCAAAGTTTTGTTTTATTTGCAGTATTTTTGATTTGTTACTTTATAGAATAGATAATAAAGCCAAGTTTTAGTTGTTTTAAGTTGTTTTACTTCATTAAAAGATGAGTAACAGAGCAAAGTTTATAACGTATAAATTAGAAATTTTTGACATTTCACAACCGAAATTAGTCAGCCCCTTAGTATTTTCGGAAGGTATCATTTTTGGAAGTTGTCATTTTAGGAAGATGTCATTTTCGGAATTTGTCATTTTCGGAATTTGTCATTTTCGGAATTTGTCATTTTCGGAATTTGTCATTTTAGGAAATTGACGAGTTTAGAATAGACGTTCTCTGAAATTGTCGTTTTCGGAAGTTGTCATTTTAGGAAGTTGTCGTTGTCACCCTGAGGGTCGGGCGGCTGCGAGGGACAGGTACCGGCACTAGTTCCGCCCGCGATGGCCCCCCTCCACGGGCCGCACGCTCATCTCGGGCGGCTGCGAGGGACAGGTACCGGCACTAGCTCCGCCCGCGATGGCCCCCCTCCACGGGCCGCACGCTCATCTCGGGCGGCTGCGAGGGACAGGTACCGGCACTAGCTCCGCCCGCGATGGCCCCCCTCCACGGGCTGCACGCTCATCTCGGGCGGCTGCGAGGGACAGGTACCGGCACTAGCTCCGCCCGCGATGGCCCCCCTCCACGGGCTGCACGCTCATCTCGGGCGGCTGCGAGGGACAGGTACCGGCACTAGCTCCGCCCGCGATGGCCCCCCTCCACGGGCCGCACGCTCATCTCGGGCGGCTGCGAGGGACAGGTACCGGCACTAGCTCCGCCCGCGATGGCCCCCCTCCACGGGCCGCACGCTCATCTCGGGCGGCTGCGAGGGACAGGTACCGGCACTAGCTCCGCCCGCGATGGCCCCCCTCCACGGGCCGCACGCTCATCTCGGGCGGCTGCGAGGGACAGGTACCGGCACTAGCTCCGCCCGCGATGGCCCCCCTCCACGGGCTGCACGCTCATCTCGGGCGGCTGCGAGGGACAGGTACCGGCACTAGCTCCGCCCGCGATGGCCCCCCTCCACGGGCCGCACGCTCATCTCGGGCGGCTGCGAGGGACAGGTACCGGCACTAGCTCCGCCCGCGATGGCCCCCCTCCACGGGCTGCACGCTCATCTCGGGCGGCTGCGAGGGACAGGTACCGGCACTAGCTCCGCCCGCGATGGCCCCCCTCCACGGGCCGCACGCTCATCTCGGGCGGCTGCGAGGGACAGGTACCGGCACTAGCTCCGCCCGCGATGGCCCCTCTCCACGGGCTGCACGCTCATCTCGGGCGGCTGCGAGGGACAGGTACCGGCACTAGCTCCGCCCGCGATGGCCCCCCTCCACGGGCCGCACGCTCATCTCGGGCGGCTGCGAGGTACAGGTACCGGCACTAGCTCCGCCCGCGATGGCCCCCCTCCACGGGCCGCACGCTCATCTCGGACGGCTGCGAGGGACAGGTACCGGCACTAGCTCCGCCCGCGATGGCCCCTCTCCACGGGCTGCACGCTCATCTCGGGCGGCTGCGAGGGACAGGTACCGGCACTAGCTCCGCCCGCGATGGCCCCCCTCCACGGGCTGCACGCTCATCTCGGGCGGCTGCGAGGGACAGGTACCGGCACTAGCCCCGCCCGTGACGGCCCCTCTCCACGGGCTGCACGCTCATCTCGGGTGGCTGCGAGGGACAGGTACCGGCACTGGCCCCGCCCGTGACGGCCCCTCCACGGGCTGCACGCTCATCTCGGGTGGCTGCGAGGGACAGGTACCGGCACTGGCCCCGCCCGTGACGGCCCCTCCACGGGCTGCACGCTCATCTCGGGCGGCTGCGAGGGACAGGTACCGGCACTAGCCCCGCCCGTGACGGCCCCTCTCCACGGGCTGCACGCTCATCTCGGGCGGCTGCGAGGGACAGGTACCGGCACTGGCCCCGCCCGTGACGGCCCCTCCACGGGCTGCACGCTCATCTCGGGCGGCTGCGAGGGACAGGTACCGGCACTAGCTCCGCCCGCGATGGCCCCCCTCCACGGGCTGCACGCTCATCTCGGGCGGCTGCGAGGGACAGGTACCGGCACTAGCTCCGCCCGCGATGGCCCCCCTCCACGGGCCGCACGCTCATCTCGGGCGGCTGCGAGGGACAGGTACCGGCACTAGCTCCGCCCGCGATGGCCCCCCTCCACGGGCCGCACGCTCATCTCGGGCGGCTTCGAGGGACAGGTACCGGCACTAGCTCCGCCCGCGATGGCCCCCCTCCACGGGCTGCACGCTCATCTCGGGCGGCTGCGAGGGACAGGTACCGGCACTAGCTCCGCCCGCGATGGCCCCCCTCCACGGGCCGCACGCTCATCTCGGGCGGCTGCGAGGGACAGGTACCGGCACTAGCTCCGCCCGCGATGACCCCCTCCACGGGCTGCACGCTCATCTCGGGAGGCTGCGAGGGACAGGTACCGGCACAAGCTCCGCCCGTGACGGCCCCTCTCCACGGGCTGCACGCTCATCTCGGGTGGCTGCGAGGGACAGATACCGGCACTAGCCCCGCCCGTGACGGCCCCTCTCCACGGGCTGCACGCTCATCTCGGGTGGCTGCGAGGGACAGGTACCGGCACTAGCCCCGCCCGTGACGGCCCCTCTCCACGGGCTGCACGCTCATCTCGGGCGGCTGCGAGGGACAGGTACCGGCACTAGCTCCGCCCGTGACGGCTCCTCTCCACGGGCTGCACGCTCATCTCGGGTGGCTGCGAGGGACAGGTACCGGCACTAGCTCCGCCCGCGATGGCCCCTCTCCACGGGCTGCACGCTCATCTCGGGCGGCTGCGAGGGACAGGTACCGGCACTAGCTCCGCCCGCGATGGCCCCCCTCCACGGGCTGCACGCTCATCTCGGGCGGCTGCGAGGGACAGGTACCGGCACTAGCCCCGCCCGTGACGGCCCCTCTCCACGGGCTGCACGCTCATCTCGGGTGGCTGCGAGGGACAGGTACCGGCACTGGCCCCGCCCGTGACGGCCCCTCCACGGGCTGCACGCTCATCTCGGGTGGCTGCGAGGGACAGGTACCGGCACTGGCCCCGCCCGTGACGGCCCCTCCACGGGCTGCACGCTCATCTCGGGCGGCTGCGAGGGACAGGTACCGGCACTAGCCCCGCCCGTGACGGCCCCTCTCCACGGGCTGCACGCTCATCTCGGGCGGCTGCGAGGGACAGGTACCGGCACTGGCCCCGCCCGTGACGGCCCCTCCACGGGCTGCACGCTCATCTCGGGCGGCTGCGAGGGACAGGTACCGGCACTAGCCCCGCCCGTGACGGCCCCTCTCCACGGGCTGCACGCTCATCTCGGGTGGCTGCGAGGGACAGGTACCGGCACTGGCCCCGCCCGTGACGGCCCCTCCACGGGCTGCACGCTCATCTCGGGCGGCTGCGAGGGACAGGTACCGGCACTAGCCCCGCCCGCGACGACACATCTCCAGGGCCCTTTAATTTGCACGAACTTCTTCGGCCCAGCTCAATTTCAAAATCAGATAATGCCCTCCATCTCTCCTGCGAGACGTCGGGCAGCGTCTATTTCCGAGCGCGCATCGCACGGTAGGTACTATCGCTAACTTTAGTGAATTATCAGGTAAAATTACGAAACATTATTCTATTAATTCGTCCAACATACCTCAGTGCCTTAAGACGAAAGTCTACAACCAGTGTGTGTTACCAGTGATGACATTATGGAACCGAGACGTGGTCCTTCACTATTGGCCTTATGAACAAGCTCAGAGTCGCTCAACGAGCTATGGAGAGGGCTATGCTCGGGGTTTCACTACGGGATCGAATCAGAAATGAGGAGATATGTACGTAGAAGAACTCGGGTCACCGACATAGCCAAACGGATTAGCACGTTGAAGTGGCAAAGGGCAGGCCATATAGCGCGCAGAACAGATGGGCGATGGGGCCGCAAAGTTCTCGAATGGAGGCCACGGATCGGCAAGCGCAGCGTAGGACGTCCACCTACAAGATGGGCAGACGACTTGGTGAGAACTGCTGGTCGGCGGTGGATGCAGACGGCTTCCAACCGCAGTACTTGGAGATCAATGAAGGAGGCCTTTGTCCAGCAGTGGATGTCCTACGGCTGAAATGATGATGATGATGATGATGATTCTATTACTTTATATTAACCGTATTTGCCGTATAGGTGCGCGTGTGGGACATCCGGCCGGAGAGCCAGACGCTGAAGAAGGTGCTGAAGGAGCACAAGAGCCCCGTGTCGGCCATCCAGGTGTCGCCCTCCGACGCCGAGGCCGTGAGCGCGGGCACCGACGGCTCCTGCATCATATGGGACCTCGTGTGAGTAGCATTGACCACCTGAGCTGCGTGTCCCACATCCAGGTGTCGCCCTCCGACGCCGAGGCCGTGAGCGCGGGCACCGACGGCTCCTGCATCATATGGGACCTCGTGTGAGTAGCATTGACCACCTGAGCTGCGTGTCCCACATCCAGGTGTCGCCCTCCGACGCCGAGGCCGTGAGCGCGGGCACCGACGGCTCCTGCATCATATGGGACCTCGTGTGAGTAGCATTGACCACCTGAGCTGCGTGTCCCACATCCAGGTGTCGCCCTCCGACGCCGAGGCCGTGAGCGCGGGCACCGACGGCTCCTGCATCATATGGGACCTCGTGTGAGTAGCATTGACCACCTGAGCTGCGTGTCCCACATCCAGGTGTCGCCCTCCGACGCCGAGGCCGTGAGCGCGGGCACCGACGGCTCCTGCATCATATGGGACCTCGTGTGAGTAGCATTGACCACCTGAGCTGCGTGTCCCACATCCAGGTGTCGCCCTCCGACGCCGAGGCCGTGAGCGCGGGCACCGACGGCTCCTGCATCATATGGGACCTCGTGTGAGTAGCATTGACCACCTGAGCTGCGTGTCCCACATCCAGGTGTCGCCCTCCGACGCCGAGGCCGTGAGCGCGGGCACCGACGGCTCCTGCATCATATGGGACCTCGTGTGAGTAGCATTGACCACCTGAGCTGCGTGTCCCACATCCAGGTGTCGCCCTCCGACGCCGAGGCCGTGAGCGCGGGCACCGACGGCTCCTGCATCATATGGGACCTCGTGTGAGTAGCATTGACCACCTGAGCTGCGTGTCCCACATCCAGGTGTCGCCCTCCGACGCCGAGGCCGTGAGCGCGGGCACCGACGGCTCCTGCATCATATGGGACCTCGTGTGAGTAGCATTGACCACCTGAGCTGCGTGTCCCACATCCAGGTGTCGCCCTCCGACGCCGAGGCCGTGAGCGCGGGCACCGACGGCTCCTGCATCATATGGGACCTCGTGTGAGTGCTTTATTCTATTTAAATGTGTTTTGTTGTACTTGTGTATGTTCTTTTGTAAATTGACATTTCTATGTATCCTCTACAGTTTGGGAAATGTAGCCTCTTCGTCATTGCGTAACAAGCGTCCGGCACCACAGCAAAGCTCGCCTCCACAGCTTCGGCTCGCAGCCTCAGCCGCGCTGGCGCGATGCCTGGCCCTGGTTACGGCTGGCGGAGGCTGGTCTCCCTTCGCGCCTCCGGCTTATTAAATACTGTCAAGGAGCGCCCCGAGCACAAGACCACGAGTCGGGGTGCTCTGGGTCAGATCTGTCACTCAAATTGATCCTAATCAACTCTTCGTTGGGGTGTTTTGGCAGGTCGCTGTCCCGCCGCCAGGTGATGTACGCGAACACGCTGTTCATGTGCGTGTGCTTCGAGCCGCGCGGCTGCCAGCTGCTGACGGGCGGCACGGACCGCCGCGTCGCCTACTGGGAGGCCGGCAGCGGGAACCTCGCGCGGGAGGTAGCGCCGCCGCCCCCTCACTCGCCTGACTGCCCGTCCTACTTCAAATCACCATCTCACTTAGCTACTTCATCCTACTAACAGTCATCGTCTCAGCCGTAGGACTGCCGTCCACGTCCACTGCGGGACTGGACAGGCCTTCCTCATGATCTCTCTCTCATGATTCTCTGATCAAGATCATGTGGTTGTTGCCATTCCCGCCACGTTTAGCAAGTGGGTTGGCGAGCGCAGTGCGAGATGTTGATACACGGAAGACGCTCTGCCCATCTTTTGGAGATATCCCTTGGCAGATCCTTACTAAATCCACGAGAAAGGAAGAAGAGGGATTCTACTACCGGCAACCCACAACAACTGGCCACTTAAAACCTCGCTTATTAATCCAACTGACTTCACAACTCACCTTCTCTCTTAATAGTGGATTCGCCTTTTTTCGACTGCGCTCCCTTTGCTTCACCTTACTTTGTACATCCAGGGCAAAGAGATTTAATACCTAATACTAGAGATTACATACAAATTAAATGACACTATGCTTTACTATCAATTGAAAATTTTGTATAAATAAAATATTTAACTGCAAAATTTCAAATTCACAAGAAAATAACAGAACGTGTGTAAACCTTTCATCCTGTCTATTAGTGCATAACAATAGGAGTTACTTAGTTAATGTAAGCTAGGTAGGCAAGTAAGAAGTATTGCGCTCCGTCGTACATTGGGCCGGCTCGGTTGCAGCTGGAGGCGAGCAAGCTGGGCGCGATCAACGGCCTCGACATCACGCGCGACGGAGGACTGTTCGCCACCGGCGGCAACGACCAGCTGGTTAAGGTAACCAAAACTACCGTGTCGCTGTGTTATAGCACCTATTGCTATTCATTGCTTTATTATTATTATATTGCTATATATATTTGAAGAGCATGTATGAAGGGAATAATGAAAGTGGACGAAGCGAAACAAGTATGTAAGGATCGTAGCAAGTGGAACGAAGTGGTCTCTGCCTACCCCTACGGGAAAAAGGCGTGATTATATATGTATGTATGTATATGTATGTATGTATTGCTTTATTTTGTTTATTGGGTTTTCCAAAAGACTTATATATAACACTTAAAATTTACAAAAAATACCTACACAAAATAATCAGAATCATAGTGAAAGTCCTCCTATAACAGGAAAACACAACATGACTGTAAGAAGTAAGCTGTGTGCTATGTATAAACTTAGAATAGTCTTATTATGTTAAAATTTAAAAAAGTAATACCTGATCCTCTATGCTTGATACATTCAAGTAATGTAGACGCTCAGTATAGGACTTAAGTAGAGGTGAAGGAAGAACCTTTGGTGAATCGTTAAGAAAAACATAGTAAACCGCTTCTGAGTTCGTTCAATTCTATCAACATGGCACTGGTAGGATGGGATCCATATGCTGGAGCCATGCTCTAATATACTACGAACCAGGGCGGTAAATACGAACTTTAAGTCTGAAATATTTTTGATAGTTTTGCAATTACGCCAAACAAACCCTAGGATTCTAAAAGCTCTGTTTACTATATTATCGATATGAAGAGTAAAAGAAAGTCTGCTGTCCAAAAGAATACACAAATCCCTTAAATAATGAATTTCTCAAAATTGAGTGTGTATGAGGATGAAACAGGATATTTATTTTTTGTAAATTGTATGTGTTTGCTCTTGTCACCGTTTAATGGTATTCTATTAGTTATTGTTCATTTCAGATGTTATTTAATCAGATTGAAGTTGTTGGGTGTCGTAAGTTAAAATTGAATCGCCTGTCGTCGTATCTTTGTATTACATTTTCAACCCTATTTTGAAACACACATAGACCATATTTGCGTAACTAAACAAAAGTTCGATAATTTTTTCGCCAAATCTTGCTCATACGTCACAAAATATTATGTTCACAAGACTACCGCAATGTAAACGCGGCCTTACCAAGTTCTGAAGTATAAAGTGAGGGTAGTTGCAAAACCACCATCACTTCTTGATGGACACTTCACTGAAATCTCCAGTCAACCCGGGACCACGATTGTTGAAACATAGTCGAAACGTCGGGAATAATCAAAGGTATTAATTACGCCATAAATTCTCGTGTTTATGGATCACAATTTATTTTATTATAATTAATAATTGTGATTGCGAAAGTTTACGAAAAACAATTTTAGGTCATCTGCACGTCGTGAAAATTTGGAATATTTTATTACAGATGCTTTAGATGAATGTCAGTAACAGTATTGGGCCTATTATGGAAACCCTGGGGAACTCTGCTAGTAGTGGGATAAGACTCAGACTCGTAACCGCATACGACAACCTTTTGTAAAATAGATTACAAAAGGTTGTCGTATGCGATTACGCGTATCTCTCATATAAATGAGAGATACGAAAAAGATAACGACTTTAGAAGAAGAAAAAGAAAAACATTTATTTACCACACGCACAATACAACCACAAAGAAAATAATATTAAAATTACAAATATAAACAAAGAACACAA
Organism: Pasiphila rectangulata; assembly: GCA_963082625.1. Classification (NCBI taxonomy): domain Eukaryota; kingdom Metazoa; phylum Arthropoda; class Insecta; order Lepidoptera; family Geometridae; genus Pasiphila; species Pasiphila rectangulata. Next base: position 266,249 of record OY720246.1, on the reverse strand, counting down.
AACACAAAAAAAACACACACAAAAACACTTTAAAACGTCTCCATGGATTCCGACTAAGTGAATGATTGATTTATATATTTAAATAAATAATTCATGATGTTCGACTTTGTCAAATGCTTTGCTTATGTCAGTGTAAATAGCATCTGATTGATTACCATCGTCAACAGCTGCACGAAATATAGCTTGCAAGATTGGAAATACTTGATTTTTTATTGCGGAACCCTCGTGCTCAGGAATGAGAATATGTGTTTTAAGTGGTTCGTTAAAAAAGGCCACATTAATGATTCAAAAACCTTCCTTATACCGGGTGTTAGTGTAAACAGTCTTATCCTTGAAACCACAGACTAGGCATCAGGAACAGAGTCCAAAATCGATGAAAAAATAATAATTTATTTTTACATAATTTTTGCAAAGAAAATCCTCATAGATCATGAATGCGTTTCACCCTACACACGCTACGATTTCTGAGGCTACGATACACGTGCGTAGGTGCAATGCGGCTTCTCTTTCTCTCAAACGCGCCGCCCGCCGCCTTTCGGCAACTCGCCGTTTCTTTGAAGCGCCGACACAAACGCCCGCCAAGGTCCCGCGGCCAGACCCGTGCGCGCGCCCGCGCCGCCACTTTCGCCAGTCGCGTGCAATCTCGTGAGGTCGACACATCGCGACCCTTATGTGTGCCGATTCGCGGTAAAATGTAAACTAACTGTGTAACTTATCTGTGCTGTGACAATGTCGTACACAAGCGAACAGTGGACTGAAAAGGTGCGGCTTTATGCCATAGCTGGTGGGTGACCTTGGCACGTAGGATGTACACAGAGCGGTTTCCAGGACATCGTGTGCCAAGCCGGGAAACTATCCTAGCAGTTACACAAAGGCTACGTATGTAAATAAGACTTGTTTGTTAATGAACTTTTTAAATAACCGAAAATAACTACCTACTTTAGCCTTATAGCTTTTTTGATTCAATTTAATAATTTTACTTGTCTTGAAATAACTTAATAATGTAACGTGCTAGAGTAATTATTTTTGCCTGTCCTAAGGCAGGAAAAGTATGAAGGGAAAGTTCTATGCAATGCAAGCAACCATTCGTTTTGATACGTACCTACACCAGCCCGAGCCCAGCGACATTTGCGGGCGACGTACGACTGTAATTAGGGTGTCCAAAAAATCACGTTCCTTAGATGAGAAATGAATTATCAAAATGTAGCGAAACTAATTTTATTGACTATTATTTTTAATTATTACTTGTATCAATTCATTTTAGGGTTATACATTCGTGGTTTAAGTGATAAGTGTGTTCACACTAACACACTGTATACATAAAAGAGAGATGGAGCGATAACTAAAAATTGATTTAACGCTAAAGGTAATAATTGTGAGGAAACCCGCGGCTTAGTCAACTTCAGAAGTATTGACCTGTTCTCTCTTTTGACTACTAATCACTTACCTTACTATCACACATCATCATGGAAATGTAATAGTGTGTAGTGGAGTCCTACAAGGTATAGTTAGTTTTATGCCTTAAATTTAAACTTGCAGTTGAGGTTTTTGTTTCACTTAATGATAACAAATTAACCAACCAACAACCCAACAACTTAATGATAGTAGTGTGAGTAAGTGTGATGGCGTTTGCTTGCTTTTAAACCCAGTTCTGATAGATAGATAGATTTCATATATTGACATAAAAGTAACACAATAACTTGCGAATTATATGTATAATTTAAATAAAAATTAAATCACGTGGTACATTATAAGGCTCGTCTAATAGGTACAAGTTTCGTTATGATGATAGGATCCATGATAAATCGAGGGAAATACTCAAATGTAATACTCGGTTTTCGTATTAAGAATGATTTCCCCACAGCTGTGGCGTTACCAGGAGGGCATCTACACGCACGTGGGGCTCGGGCACGCGGGCGCCGTCACGTGCTGCCGCTTCAGCCCCGACGGCCGCCGCCTCGTCTCCTGCTGCGCCGCCGGCACCGTCGTCGTGTGGGACCTGCCCGAGGTGCCTGCTCTATACTGTACCTACCTCCCGCCTAGGGCACCTCCGCCCACTTCAGCCCCGACGGCCGCCGCCTCGTCTCCTGCTGCGCCGCCGGCACCGTCGTCGTGTGGGACCTGCCCGAGGTGCCTGCTCTATACTGTACCTACCTCCCGCCTAGGGCACCTCCGCCCACTTCAGCCCCGACGGCCGCCGCCTCGTCTCCTGCTGCGCCGCCGGCACCGTCGTCGTGTGGGACCTGCCCGAGGTGCCTGCTCTATACTGTACCTACCTCCCGCCTAGGGCACCTCCGCCCACTTCAGCCCCGACGGCCGCCGCCTCGTCTCCTGCTGCGCCGCCGGCACCGTCGTCGTGTGGGACCTGCCCGAGGTGCCTGCTCTATACTGTACCTACCTCCTGCCTAGGGCACCTCCGCCTACTTTAGATCACGGTTAATTGACTCATATTATTAATCAGTGCTTTTCTACGGGGATTTTTCCCGAGGGCCTGAAAAAAGCTATCGTTGTCCCTGTGTATAAATCGGGATCTAAAGACCAAATTATTAATTATAGACCTATTTCCATACTATCCTCGTTGTCGAAGATATTTGAAAAAATTATAAATAAAAGATTAGTCAAATACCTAGAAGATAAATTAATCTTATCAAATACACAGTTTGGCTTTAGATCTAAGTTATCTTCTTCTGACGCTGTTCATCATCTTACTAACTTTCTCGCACAAGAATTGGATAAAGGTAAGCACACCGTAGGCATTTTCCTGGATCTAGCTAAGGCTTTTGATACTGTTTCATCCCCTATCCTTTTGCGCAAGCTTGAGTCTATTGGAATTAGAGGCACCCAGTTGAATCTCTTCTCAAGTTATTTAGAAGGACGCATGCAATGCCTTAAAATTGGAAATGTTCTCAGTGATGATATGAAAAATACATCCTTTGGGGTTCCCCAAGGAAGTATTTTAGGACCTACTCTGTTTTTGATTTACATAAATGATCTCTGCAATCTTAATCTAGAACAGGGCAAAATCATATCATATGCTGATGATACTGTTCTAATTTTTTCGGCTGATTCGGAAAAAGAAGTTACGAGTTAGCGCAAAATGGCTTTAACATTGTGACTAAATGGCTTCAGTACAACTTACTGACACTTAACGCAACAAAGACTATCCATATCAAGTTTTCTATGCGCAATCCACCGTCAACCGAAGGATATTTGAAATTATTCGCTCATTATTGCATTCCCTCTCCTGAAACTAAATGTATGTGTCCCGCTATCAACCATTCAAACAAAATAAAATATCTGGGTATCTTGCTAGATGATACTCTTTCTTTCAGACCATACATAGATGTTTTAAGCAATAGAGTTCGTAAGTTGATATTCGTATTCAAAAAGTTACGTTGTATTGCGGATCAGAAATTATTAAGACAAACTTACTTTGCCCTTTGCCAGTCCATTTTGTCATACTGCATTTCTATTTGGGGAGGAGTAGGTAAATCATTATTACTTCCAATCGAGAGAGCTCAAAGAGCCGTACTTAAGGTAGCTACTTTCCGACCTTTTATTTTTTCTACTTACCTTCTATATCAATCCTGCGAAGTGCTAACAGTTCGGCAGTTATTTATATTAAATGTGGTACTAAAACAACACACAGCTCTTCCCTACAGCACAGAGTTTACTAACAAAAGACGTAATTATATTGTTTGCCCCCGGTCAACCTCAACAAAACATGCCTTCTCAACTAAATTTTATAATTTTCTAGGTCCAATTCTCTACAATAGACTTAATATGATAGCTAACATTTTCCCATTAAATTATAATAGTTGTAAAATATCTTTAATAAAAACACTTCAGAGCATGTCTTATGATGATACAGAAAAGTTATTAGCAATAACTAAGTAACTAACTGTTACTCTATTATCACTACCATGTATTCCAAGAATGAAATGTTACGCAAGCGTTTTTAACGAACATAGGTGTAAAAAATTTAGCTTAGTTTTAGTTTATAAAATCTATATGAAACTGTTCCATTTAAGTCTTCTAATTATAATGATTGTTATGTTATTTACCTACAATAAGTATATGTAAGTCCCACTAGTCTGAAACACAGGTTTATCCTAGTTCAGACACGGATATTTTAGTACATTTAAATAGTTTATAAATACGGCTTTTGTAATTTATTGTGAATTTATATTGATTTTTGAATAAATTATCTTATCTTAATTACCGTGAGTAATGCCTTTAAAAGCTGTATTACACTACACGGTATTCAGGGCCCGGTAGTTGGGGCGATTAGGGAGTAAGGCTTGCCACGGTCGCGTTAGTTAAGGTCCCTTACGCTCTAACTCTTATTACACCACTCTTAGTTAGGGTAAGGGTCCCTGAATATCGTGTAATGTAATACAGGCTATAACCGTTGAGCGATATACTTCATTTTGAAACCCTTCACAGCTAATAAATAGTAGATGCTGAGATATTTTGAACATTATGCTGATTGTACTATCCCAGGCATATATTGACCTGTTCATTCCTTTAAATCTTTAAATACCTATAGGCAACTAAGTACAGAGGATGGTGCTGGGAAAATCAAATCTATTATACAATATTCCAGGCAGCTTAGACCAACAAACTTAAAAACTGAGCGGGTTCACATGAATGGTGTATTTGTTGCAGGAATACCTTCAGCGGGGGAGCGGGGGCGGAGAAGGCGCGGAGGCGGCGTGCGTGGGGGGCGCCGGGGGGGGCGCGGGGGGCGCCGGGGGGGGCGACGTCACGTCTCAGCTGCGCCTGCCGCTGGACCGGCCCCGCCTGCCCGCGCGCCCTAGCAAGGTACCTATCACTTACAACAATGAGTTGTAGTTATGATATGATTCCAAATATGAAACACGGGAATTTTTGGCGTAATACCTACCTACCTTCAACGGTTGAACAATAAAGCTATTCCGTAATTACCTTTGATAAATTCCGACATTTCGGCTGTATGATGGTTTGTATTTATAGTAATAAGTGGTGATGGTGCAGGAGGAGTTGATATCGGGCATGGACACGAGCCGCGGCAGCGTGCTGGCGTGCTGCCCGTGCGACGCGCGCGGCGGGCGCGGCTCCGGCGGCGCGCCCGCGCCGCAGTCCGGCGCCAGCAGGCCGAGCGGCCGCAAGCCAGGTAATATCGGGCATGGACACGAGCCGCGGCAGCGTGCTGGCGTGCTGCCCGTGCGACGCGCGCGGCGGGCGCGGCTCCGGCGGCGCGCCCGCGCCGCAGTCCGGCGCCAGCAGGCCGAGCGGCCGCAAGCCAGGTAATATCGGGCATGGACACGAGCCGCGGCAGCGTGCTGGCGTGCTGCCCGTGCGACGCGCGCGGCGGGCGCGGCTCCGGCGGCGCGCCCGCGCCGCAGTCCGGCGCCAGCAGGCCGAGCGGCCGCAAGCCAGGTAATATCGGGCATGGACACGAGCCGCGGCAGCGTGCTGGCGTGCTGCCCGTGCGACGCGCGCGGCGGGCGCGGCTCCGGCGGCGCGCCCGCGCCGCAGTCCGGCGCCAGCAGGCCGAGCGGCCGCAAGCCAGGTAATATCGGGCATGGACACGAGCCGCGGCAGCGTGCTGGCGTGCTGCCCGTGCGACGCGCGCGGCGGGCGCGGCTCCGGCGGCGCGCCCGCGCCGCAGTCCGGCGCCAGCAGGCCGAGCGGCCGCAAGCCAGGTAATATCGGGCATGGACACGAGCCGCGGCAGCGTGCTGGCGTGCTGCCCGTGCGACGCGCGCGGCGGGCGCGGCTCCGGCGGCGCGCCCGCGCCGCAGTCCGGCGCCAGCAGGCCGAGCGGCCGCAAGCCAGGTAATATCGGGCATGGACACGAGCCGCGGCAGCGTGCTGGCGTGCTGCCCGTGCGACGCGCGCGGCGGGCGCGGCTCCGGCGGCGCGCCCGCGCCGCAGTCCGGCGCCAGCAGGCCGAGCGGCCGCAAGCCAGGTAATATCGGGCATGGACACGAGCCGCGGCAGCGTGCTGGCGTGCTGCCCGTGCGACGCGCGCGGCGGGCGCGGCTCCGGCGGCGCGCCCGCGCCGCAGTCCGGCGCCAGCAGGCCGAGCGGCCGCAAGCCAGGTAATATCGGGCATGGACACGAGCCGCGGCAGCGTGCTGGCGTGCTGCCCGTGCGACGCGCGCGGCGGGCGCGGCTCCGGCGGCGCGCCCGCGCCGCAGTCCGGCGCCAGCAGGCCGAGCGGCCGCAAGCCAGGTAATATCGGGCATGGACACGAGCCGCGGCAGCGTGCTGGCGTGCTGCCCGTGCGACGCGCGCGGCGGGCGCGGCTCCGGCGGCGCGCCCGCGCCGCAGTCCGGCGCCAGCAGGCCGAGCGGCCGCAAGCCAGGTAATATCGGGCATGGACACGAGCCGCGGCAGCGTGCTGGCGTGCTGCCCGTGCGACGCGCGCGGCGGGCGCGGCTCCGGCGGCGCGCCCGCGCCGCAGTCCGGCGCCAGCAGGCCGAGCGGCCGCAAGCCAGGTAATATCGGGCATGGACACGAGCCGCGGCAGCGTGCTGGCGTGCTGCCCGTGCGACGCGCGCGGCGGGCGCGGCTCCGGCGGCGCGCCCGCGCCGCAGTCCGGCGCCAGCAGGCCGAGCGGCCGCAAGCCAGGTAATATCGGGCATGGACACGAGCCGCGGCAGCGTGCTGGCGTGCTGCCCGTGCGACGCGCGCGGCGGGCGCGGCTCCGGCGGCGCGCCCGCGCCGCAGTCCGGCGCCAGCAGGCCGAGCGGCCGCAAGCCAGGTAATATCGGGCATGGACACGAGCCGCGGCAGCGTGCTGGCGTGCTGCCCGTGCGACGCGCGCGGCGGGCGCGGCTCCGGCGGCGCGCCCGCGCCGCAGTCCGGCGCCAGCAGGCCGAGCGGCCGCAAGCCAGGTAATATCGGGCATGGACACGAGCCGCGGCAGCGTGCTGGCGTGCTGCCCGTGCGACGCGCGCGGCGGGCGCGGCTCCGGCGGCGCGCCCGCGCCGCAGTCCGGCGCCAGCAGGCCGAGCGGCCGCAAGCCAGGTAATATCGGGCATGGACACGAGCCGCGGCAGCGTGCTGGCGTGCTGCCCGTGCGACGCGCGCGGCGGGCGCGGCTCCGGCGGCGCGCCCGCGCCGCAGTCCGGCGCCAGCAGGCCGAGCGGCCGCAAGCCAGGTAATATCGGGCATGGACACGAGCCGCGGCAGCGTGCTGGCGTGCTGCCCGTGCGACGCGCGCGGCGGGCGCGGCTCCGGCGGCGCGCCCGCGCCGCAGTCCGGCGCCAGCAGGCCGAGCGGCCGCAAGCCAGGTAATATCGGGCATGGACACGAGCCGCGGCAGCGTGCTGGCGTGCTGCCCGTGCGACGCGCGCGGCGGGCGCGGCTCCGGCGGCGCGCCCGCGCCGCAGTCCGGCGCCAGCAGGCCGAGCGGCCGCAAGCCAGGTAATATCGGGCATGGACACGAGCCGCGGCAGCGTGCTGGCGTGCTGCCCGTGCGACGCGCGCGGCGGGCGCGGCTCCGGCGGCGCGCCCGCCGCGCAGTCCGGCGCCAGCAGGCCGAGCGGCCGCAAGCCAGGTACCTAGCGACCGGCGCGTAAGCCTGCTAGCCTACTAGAGCAAGAGTAGAGCTGCCCAATACTCGTAGAATTGCGTAAAAACTCTCGCTTCGAAAGTTTTATGGAATAATATTGATCAACTTTTCGCTTCGGTCACAACGGTCATCGCTGTGAAACATATTTTTTTTTGCTTTTAACTACCTACTACAAAATTGGCCATTGACAGCAAGCTGTTGCATACCTGTTGCGAAATACGAAATCAGTCTACCTGTCTTAATCTAGGGAGGGTTATACCCTACCCTAGAATTCCCTCAATCTTCCGCCAATCAAAGGAATCCCATTCAATCTAGGTAGGTATACTAAATAAAAGAAACCTATTTCCCGTTTGGTCACGGCATCACGCGTGACCGGCTGGACCGATTTTGCTAATTCTTTTTTTTGTGTTAATATTGTCAGGACTAGTTTCTTATAAGAAAAAAAAGAAAAAAACCGGCCAAGTGCAAGTCGACTCGCGCACCGAGGGTTCCGTACAAACCTGTAGGTTTAAAAGACCTGAGTATTTGATATTAATTTAAATTTAATACCTCTACGCGTTCATGAGGAAAACGGTAGTTAGTTTAAAATTATTAAAAATATTTTTATTATATGATTTAACTAAAAATTTACTGCTTTCGCAATTTTTCCTTTATTTGTGCTATAAGACGTTGCTTCGTACCGAATTTCAAGATTCTGAGTTCACGGGAAGTACCTACTTCCCGTGAACTCAGAATCTTGAAATTCGGTACGAAGCAAAAAATCAAACTTCTAAGCCAACGCAATCAAAAGATACAGCCGTTTATGCCGCAAATTTCCGCAAATTTTCGACAAGGAATGGGAGAATGGAACCTAGGAAGGGAATCAAAACCTACAGGGTACCTACCCTGTATCTTTTGATTGCGTTGGCTTAGAAGTTTGATTTTTTCACAGCTCCAAGGCCACGCATACCTCCACGCGTTCCAGAGAAAAAGAGTTTTGACAGACAGACGGACGGACAACAAAGTAATCCTATAAGGGTTCCGTTTTTTCCTCTCGAGGTACGGAACCAGAAAATAGCGCGGAAAATTAGAAATTGTAAGAATACTTAAGCACCATATTAAATTATTTCTAACTAGCTGACCCGGTGCCCACTTCGTTGGGCGGTTAGCATTTTTACTTGTGATGAAATTGTGTGTGGTTAGGTTAGTAGGTAATGAGTGCTACGATTTATTTCCTGACTGCCAGAAGGAGTCTCCCATTAAAATTGAGTCCCTCTTAAAATGGAAATAATCAAACCACTCCACAAAAAAGATAGTAAACATGACCTCAATAATTATCGCCCCATAGCCCTTTTGCCAACATTTTCAAAAATGTTTGAAGGTGCTATATCCAGTCGCCTCTATTCATATTGTGAGAAATTCAAAATATTCAGTGAAGCCCAAAACGGCTTCAGAAAAAAATAAGTCTACATCTCTAGCAGTCTATGATTACATAAATAAAATCCTAAATATAAAAAATACGCCATTGGTATACTATTGGATATGAGCAAGGCTTATGATATGCTTAGTCCCATACGATATTCTGTTAAAAAAGCTTCAAGGTATAGGAGTTAGGGGCCAAGTCCATAGCTGGTTTATTTCATATTTCATAGGTACTCATACTCATTTATTTTTCCATAGGGACACTTAAGAACACTTGGATACGTCAAAGTTACACACAATAAATTAAAAACTAAAATACAAAATTCATTTAAAAGCCAGTCCAAAAACAGACAAACCAAGCATAGTATCATATCAGTATAAAGTAAGACTTACATTCTAAATAAAATAAAAAGAGAAAAGATTTTTGAGAGGTATCAAATGAAAGGCCTTGCTGAGAGTTACTTGAAAAATTATATGACATCACTCTCAGTCCAACATGGCGGTCATGAGATGAACAGACAAGAAACCAACTGTCCAGTGATAACTAAAAAGTAAAAAATAAATTTAAGGTAAAAAAAACTTTTTAACAAACAAGCTTTTATTTAAACGTTGGGTACCTACGTTTAAATAAAAATAATAAAATAAAAATTTTCCATCAAAGTTTCATCATCATCATCATTTCAGCCGTAAAACGTCCACTACTGAACTAAGGCCTCATGGATCTCCGTGAGGGGTAGTTGCCATACTCACCACGCTTGGCAGGCGGGTTGGTGAGCGCAGTATGGGATATTGATATACGGAAAGACGCTGCTGCCCATCTTCCGGAGGTGTCCCTTAGCAGGCTCTTACTGCATCCACGGGTAGGAGAGGAGGGGTAACATTCTACTGCCGGCACCCCACGGCTACGGCATTAAAGTTTAATGTCAACTTAAAACGTTTTTACACAATATATGTATTAAACAGCTTATCGCGAGATTAAGCAGGTAGGTAGGTACTCGTATTTACATTGTTTGAAAAAAAAATCAATTAGATCAAGTTACAGGCACACAGGTTAATCTCGCGACAAGCTTTTTTATTACATATATTGTGTAAAGACGTTATAAGTTGACATTAAACTTTAATGGAAAATGTTTATTTTATTATTTTTAGTGGGTACGTTTAAATAAAGGCTTGTTTGTTAAAAAGTTTTTTTTACTTAAAAAATTTTAAGTTATTCTCAGCAAGATTCCTGTGATCTTTCATTTGATACCCATATTATAGGGGTACATTAAAAATAAGTAGTCCGCCATCTTGGGTGTTCCGCCATGTTGGATTTAGAGTAAAGTCATTTAATTTTTTGAGTTATTCTCAGCAAGACCTTTAATTTGATACCCATATTATAGGGGTACCTACATTAAAAATAAGTAGTCCGCCATCTTGGGTGTTCCGTCGTATTGGATTCAGAGAGACGTCACATGACCTGACCATGCATTGTCATCCAAAGTAAACATGTATACAAAATTTCAGCTCAATCGGTTGAAGATATCTGCTTCAAAATTGAGTTGCAAGATTCCGCGAACAAACATAGTTACATACATACAGGGCATGCTAAATAAAAGCTTGTAATAAAAATATATCACTAGTTATATTAATGCAAGAGGCTCCTCAATCTAAACGTCTGAATTGAGGAGCCACCTTGTAATAGATGAATATTTTTGAAATTTTTTATCATTTAGCAGCAATTGTGCATATTAGTTTCGGTAATCTGTGATATTGGTATTACCGTCTAAAAATTTAGCTTCTGTAGCGCTAAAATGAAAGAAAATACAATACTTTTAGTATGGCTCCTCAATCTACACTCAAGAGGTAAATTTCTATTGGATGTGAGGGATCAAATAATATATTCGACATAATGATCATTTAGCTGGTGTTGTGTTTGTTTTTGCAGCACAGGAATAAAATAGTAAAACAAAAATTTACTCAATTTTGTAGATGAACGCATTTTCTTTGGCTCCTCAATCCTGACATTCTAATCATAAATCATATTTATTACCAAAAAGAAAACAAATTTTACAGCGCAGAGTTACATTAAAACACAAGATACAGATCAGATATAAGATTACCGTTGACACCCAAACTAAGCTAAAAGCTTGTATCTTGGGAATCAGGAATTCTAATTACTTATATATGTTTGATTGTAGGCACCTGAGATCTCAACGGAATCTAAAGCCTATACCTCTACTAACATTTAGCAGAAATGTCTGCACAGTTAAGCAATGTACCTATGTACCTATATATTTTGGATTCTATACTGAACTATTTTCTTGTAAATTCAGTGTGAAGGGTGACCACATTTTGGGGGTACCTACAAATTACTACCCACAATAATATTTATTTAGTAACAAAATATTCATCAGTATTCTTGTTTGTACATATTATGTTCACGTACGAAATAAATAATTTACTTGGATTTCTTATATTATAAAGTTAATCATCATGTTTGTGTCTTTGCTTGGTTGTCAAATGTGCGTTCAAAACGTTTACTATGTGACTGAATATATTTTTTGACCATCTTAGGTAGTAGTAGTAGTGTAGTAGTTGTAGCGTAGTAGTAGGGTAGAAGTAGAGTAGTAGTAGAGTAGTGGTGGAGTAGTAGTAATAGTAGAGTAGCGCTGGGGTAGTAGTAATAGGAGAGTAGTAGTAGTAGTAGTAGTTAGGAGATGTGGTAGTAGGTAGTTGATTCTGGGCGGTACACAGTTCGCCGGGAGAGCTAGTTTATAATAAATTTATATGATTTTTCTATTGTAAGTAACTACCTAACAATGTTGTTAAAATTTAAGTGAGGGTGATGTTAGTAGTGCTTACCTAATTTGTAATTTTCCTTAGGGCTTCCTTGCTGAAATTAATTATGTGTTCTATTTGACTAAACCTTTTCTTTTTCCACAAGACAACCTGCCGACGAAGACGACAAGCAAAGAGTTTATCAACAGCAGCGGAGATCGGAAGAAGACTTGACACGGCCTAATGTTCAGTTAGCTACAAAGTAATCATTGTAATTTATGCATTTATTTAAACCTATTTAATAAAGTGTTTGTACCATTGCACCCTTTTTTTAATCCATAGTAAATTGTACGGAATCTTGATTTTGCTCTCATAAGCACTGCTTAGCTTGGGTCTAGATGATGCTGTGTGAATTGTCCAGCATTATTTATTTATTGTATTCAATCTCTGTCATCAAGTCACCAGTAGGTACTACTTAGACTATGTAGGGGTTGTAGCTGTAGTTTTTGGGCTTTACCAAGTATACACGCGAACTTCGGTGTCTGTGATATTATTCCCGTTTACCGGTAAAAATGTCCAATTTCAACTTGGAAAGTGCTTTTGGTGAGCTATCGAAGACAGTAGCAACGTTGGCTGCAAAAATTACTGCGCAAACGGCAACGATCGAGGCTCAAAGCAAGAAATTGGATGATCAGCAAAACGCAATCAATAACCTTTCATCCATTATTCATGGACAGAAGAGGGTAATGGAGCATTTGTTCACCAAACTCAAGGAACATGGCGGCACGAGCGAGCAGTTTGCACCGATAGCACCAGCGGCGGGCGTGAAGGAGACAGCTGTTGTTGACTTAGCGGCGTCATTATCGCAAAATGTAACGGTGCGTCCACACCGGGCGGCAAAAAAATCAGATTTTTCGAAAGAAATTTCGAAAAACACATTGAACTCGGATGTCGTCCAAAGTGATGAGGACTTTACCTTGGAAAAAAACACAACTGAAAAAGCTTCGGAGTGGAAACGTGTAAGCTACCAGAACAGAGGAAAGAAAGTCCAACTTGGTGCGGTCCATAAGGGAGGGAATACTCAGATATCATCCTTTCAAGCAGTAGAGAAAAAGAAATACCTGCATATATGGTCACTCCATCAAGACACAACTGAAGAGGCCATTTCTGAGCATGTAATCAGAACATGTGGCACCGTCGATGTAAAAATCCAGAAAATCATCCCTAAAACCAAGAGGGACTATTCTTCTTTTATGGTCGGGGTACCGGAATCGTCTTTTGAGAAAATCAATATTACTGAATGTTGGCCTGTGAATACAAAATTTAACGAATGGGTGTGGTTTCGAGACCCTAGGAAAGCAACCAAAGAAAAGGTTTGATAAACAAATCCAGGTTTTTTATCAAAACGTAAGGGGACTCAGAACAAAAACTACAACTTTCCTTAATAATTTGCTAAGCTCGGCATATGATTTATTTGCCATTACGGAATCCGGTCTTAATAGTCATATACATGACGGAGAGATTATCCCATCGGACTACAAGATCCTTCGATGTGACCGTACGGATGGCCGTAAGCAGGGAGGTGTATTTTTGGCAGCTTCGTCGACCTACGAACTAAAGTGCATTCCCATCGGCAATGTAAACACGGCTTTATTTGAAATTGTATGTGCGACGGTACATCTTAAAAATATGTTTTTGTTTATGTGTTGTGTCGTTTATATTCCTCCTAAGTGTGATGCTAGTGAATATATGCATCTATTTCATATTTTAGAATCAGAATGTGTTAAATACGATAAAGTTTTAGTGATGGGTGATTTTAATATGCCGTCGGCTACCGTTGAGATACAGAGTTAAGTACATGGAATATGTGAATGCTTTCTGTGGATTTCGGCAGGTAAATAATATACTTAATAGTAATAACCGTACGTTGGATTTAGTGTTGTCTTCACTACCGGCAAGTGACTTGGAGGTAAATTTGGCTGACGAACCTTTGGTAAGCGTAGACGTACAGCATCCGCCGCTGGCCATCAGTGTGACGGTGACAACAGGCCGTAGTTGCATTCACCGTCCACTAACTAACCATATAGAAGATTCTGTAAATCATCCTAATTGGAATTTTTATAAATGCAACTTTTCTACGTTGTACAATAAGTTTGAATGTATCGATTGGAATCAGCTGTATACTATAGAAACTTCTGAGTCAGCTTTGACTTATTTATATAATGTTGTTAACGAAGCCATTTCTATGTGCACTCCCAGAAAACGTTGTAACGTAAATAAATCTCGTCAAAGTTACCCAGAATGGTACACAGCTGATTTGATATGCGATATACAGCGGAAATGGCGGTATCATAAGATATTTAAAATAACGGGTTCACATGCAGACTACGAAATGTTTTCCAAACTTAGGTCATTAGTTAAAATTAAAATTTCTCAAACATTTAACGCCTATCAAGAGAGGCTACAGACAAATTTTAAAAATGATCCTAAGTCTTTTTGGAGCTTTATTAGGCAAAAACAATCAAAACGTTTTCGATCACCTATTACGAACAATGGGCAGGAGTTAAATGATGAAGAGTGTGCCGAAAGTTTTGCCTCATATTTTCATTCCGTGTACAGTGGGGTTCGCCCGCGCCTGGACCCTATGGAGGCGGAGCGGGCGGGCGCGCGGGGGGACGCCGCGCGCGTGCACGTCGCCCCGCTGGGTGCCCGTGATGTCCGCGCTGCACTACGCACGCTAAAGCCTAAGCACTCAGTGGGCCCTGATAATATACCTCCCTTTCTTATTAAAGACTGCCGTATGGTGCTTGAGAAGCCGTTGTTACACGTTTTTAACTTGTGTTTAGAGGAGTGCCATTACCCGGACCAGTGGAAGGTGACACGTGTTATACCTGTTCCAAAGGCAGGGACTGGCTCCGACGTGACCAAATATCGGCCGATTGCCGTGCTGTCAGCTTTTGCTAAAGTGTTTGAGTCAGTATTGCATAAATCTATCTATTCGCAATTAAGTGCGAGGCTGACTGACGCTCAGCACGGCTTCCGGCCGGGTCGCAGCACGGCGACCAACCTGTTGTCGTTCGTGTCGCACGTCGCGCCGGCGGTGGACCGCGCAGGGGGGCAGGTGGACTGCGCGTACTTTGATTTTCAAAAAGCTTTTGACAGCGTAAATAATGACGTGCTTTTGTCGAAGTTTTCCGCCATAGGATTCACTCCGCATCTACTCAATTTTTTCGCGAGTTATCTGAGTGACCGCCGGCAGTATGTGGAGTACGCGGGCTACAGGTCAAAACCGTATGCAACATACTCAGGCGTGAGTCAGGGCAGTAATCTCGGCCCCCTGGAGTTCGTCATCATGATCAACGATCTCCCGGAGGTCGTGAGAGATGCGAAGTGTTTGCTTTTTGCGGATGACCTGAAAGTGTTTTTAACGGTAGAGGACATTTCGGATTGTGAGCGGCTCCAGCGAGACATAGATAGGGTGGTCCAATGGAGTTAAGCCAATAAACTCCTTTTTAATGTAGCTAAGTCCACCGTAATGAGCTACAGCCGCGCGCGCACCCCGCTGCGGTATCCATACCAGCTGGAGGGCGCGGAGATGCCGCGTGCAACACGCGTCCGAGACCTGGGCCTTGAAATGGTACCGGAGTTGACATTTCGTCACCACATAGTAAGCGTTTGCACCAGATCATTTCAAAATCTAGGTTTCATACTAAGACAGAGCACTAATTTTAAATCCACATACGTCATAAGAATTTTGTACAATGCCCTAGTGCGGAGTCATCTAGAAACGAATGCCATTATATGGAGTCCTCACGAGGCTAAATATAAACTTATGCTTGAAAAAATACAAAATAAATTTACACGCTTTTTATATCTAAAAGAGTACGGGGTGTATCCATACTACCCGCTGATGTACCCGAGTCTGTTCGTAATAGGTATGGTCGGGTACTGTAGACTCTCGGTAAGGAGAAACGTAGCGTTAATAAAGTACTGTGTGCGAGTGCTGCGCGGCCTCCAACACCATCCGGAGGCGCTGGCGGCGCTGCCCCTGTGCGCCCCACACGGATGCGTGGGCGCACGCCGCCGCCCCGCCTTGCTTTGCCGGCCTCCTTCTAGAACTAACCTGCTTAAGTTTGCCCCAATGTCGCTTGCCATATGTCTTCTCAACATACTATCAGACAATGACGTAGACATTTTTTACCACAACCTGCCGAAACTTATGGAAATGGCACAGGTTGTAATTGAAACAAAATGTTTGTAAACATACAACTTTGCATGTAACATCGCCTTAGGTTAACCTGTTATGATGTTATAATTGCTGTAAATAAATAAATAAATAAAATAAATAGTGTACCCCCACAATCCCATAAGTTGGTGGAGTTGTAATTAAAAGTTTGTGAAGTTTTACAGTTTAATTGTACGTAAGTTGAAAGTAGTCAATAGCCCGCGCCGTGATGTGTTGTCCAAAGGACTGTTGTTTGCGGCTAGCTCTAATTAGCCGTTTAAACACGTCAAAACGTAAAGTGCTGACCTGCGGGAACGTGTAGAGCTAGCTATACGGTATGCAAATCACATAGACTAGATGTATTTTTCTATTTTAACCCATTCAGTGCCGTGCCCGCCCATCGGCGGGTGAAACTTTTTAACTGACACGCCAAGCCAAAGACATTGTCTTTGCGCCAAGCCCACCCATGGGCGGTTGGATTTCAAATATTTTGTGGAATGATTTGTTTTACTGAAATTGATCTGTAATCAAAATGGTCTGCAGATATCTAAGGTTTTGGAAAAAGTCAATTCCGACCTTTCATGCCGAGCCCACCCATGGGCGGGCAAAACGCTTGTTCAGGATTTGCGAAAATTTGATAAGAGAACTATTTAATAATTTAATAATAATCGGTTTCAGAAAAATATGAGATCCCAACCAATCATCTGTAAAAGTGTGTCTAGTCTCTCTCGTTTGTAATATTTCTTCCCAAAAAGTAGTGAGACCTACCCTAAAATATATTTATCATTTCTCATGCTCGGAAAGTACGCTTGAAGTTTCGTTGATTGAATATAGCTTGGAAAACTTTGCGTCTCTAAGGACGCAAAGTAAACACTAAAGTCCCTAATTAAAAATGTCACCTTCTATTTTGACATTTGTTTTGAGGCATGTCGAGACGTGCCTTAAAAGCTCTCAAAAGCACACAGCCACAGCTACATTTATAGTACATTATGGTACAAGTGTGTAATGTTGGTGATTACCGCTGAGGCGCCATTGAGACCCGAGCCGTTAGGTGAGGGTCGTAAAGGCGGGTACAGACTGCTGTAACGTAACATGCAATGTAATATGAAAGGAGCATTTCATAAATGTGGACGCAGCGCGCGCACAAACCGAGCATGTACGGACTCGCATCTTTTCCGGCATGCGCGCGGCGAATATAGCTCAGTCTGCCGAGAACACGCAAAGAGAATGGATCGTGACGACCAATTATTACTAGCTACGATGATTGTCGGTGCTTCATTAATTATCACCAACCATGTGATAAAAAAACGCCGAAGACCTCGACGATGGTGGCGTACAGAGTTGTACAGTCAGAGAGCTGGTGCACAATTAATGGCCGACATGAGATTAACCGGACAATTTCAAAATTTCACAAGGATGACTCCAACGACATTCGAAAATCTGCTCAGATTGGTCGGACCAAGAATTTATCGGAATTGCACACATTTAAGGGCTTCAATTTCAATCCAAGACCGACTGGCAATAACACTTCGTTTTTTAGCTAGTGGTGACTCTTACACAAGTTTACAATATACCTTCAGGGTATCGAAACAAGCCATAAGTGGTATTATTCCAGAAGTTTGCTCCGCTATAATTGAGGAATTAAAAGAATATATCAAGGTAAGTTTTATTTATAATCAAGTTTTAAACAAAATTTTAAGTGGTAAAATCACAAACCCTTCATCAGGCCCAAATCATTATAATCGTCTAAGGATTGCTGAGATTCAAGTGAAGTAACAGACGATGGCTGTTGATCAGTATCGTATTCTTCATTCCTTGCAGTGGTATAGCCATAGTGTGCTTGTTGATTTGTGTCTGGAGGCAGTGCGGAAGTCGACTGACGAAATGCGGAAGTTCCAGGACGATTCCCATAGCCGGTCAAATCGACATAATCTTGTCTTGTCTTCGGTGGTGCACAGTAGGATTCTTGGTATGAAGTCGGATAGTTATCCTGCTGACGATATGAGCCTTCGTAGAAGCCTTTGTCAGCTTTCATTAGGATGTCAAAAATTGCGTGTTCCACAGAATTTCTAGTTTGAGTAGAATAAGTTTTCATTTTAGCTGCTACATATGACGCGAAAGTAGTAGTTAAATCTACAGCGCTTGAACTTCCTAACTTATTAGCAGTAGTTTGTAATATGCCCACAACTTCTGAAAGTACACTGTTGTCATCCTTTTTGGCTTGCTTAGCTCGCGTAGGTATATAATCATTCCGTTGAGGTGGAGCAATAAATTCGTTCAGTGGATTTTCTTGGGCAATTGGTTGTTGAACCGCCACCTGAAAAACATAAAAATAATTTATAACTGTAGACTGTAAGGACTAACTTTTGATATAAACTACTAGACAGGAGGATGTAACTTTAAGGGCTACTAAGTATAATCACATCCTCGTATCTATCTATTAATAATCGTTTTTGTTTTAGATTCCAACGACAGAAGAATCTTGGTTAAATATAAGCAACCAATTTGAAGAGAAATGGAATTTCCCACACTGTTTAGGGGCATTGGACGGAAAACACGTTGTGCTTGAAGCACCTATCAAAAGTGGAACCGAATTCTACAACTATAAAAACTTTTTTAGCATCGTGCTTTTTGCTTTGGTTGACGCCGATTACAATTTTTTATTTGTAGATGTGGGATGCCAAGGGAGGATTTCAGACGGGGGTGTCTTTAGGGATACAAAACTTTATGATTTGATAGAAAATCGTTTAATAAACTTTCCATCACCTCATCCACTCCCAGAAAGACATATCCCAATACCCTACTTCTTTGTGGGGGATAGTGCCTTTGCTTTAAGTGAAAATCTGATGAAACCATATGCTGGGACACATCCAAAAGGAACTTCAAAGAGAGTATTTAATTACAGACTAAGCAGAGCTAGAAGAACAGTTGAAAATGCATTTGGTATCATATCGTCTGTCTTTAGAGTTCTAAGGAAACCAATGCTTTTACAGCCTGATAAAGCTGAGCTAGTAGTTATGACAATTGTTCTTTTACATAATTATTTGAGACGTCACTCTAGAACTACATACTTTAATCAAGAATTAATTGAAACTGAAGAAGGTATGAATGAAGAAACATGGAGGCAAAGTAATGAAGACCTGAGATCACTACTACCTTTAAGAAATATTCCTCGACGATCACCTGCACATTTAAATGCATTGAGAGATGAACTCTCTGATTATTTTATAAAAGAAGGGAAGATTTCTTGGCAAGACAGATATTAATAAGAAAAAAAAATCAAACCAGTCTTTACGTACCGAGTTCATTCTCTTTCTCGGTTTGTTACGGTCGTCTAAGAACTTTAACGCTTCATAAGCAAACCATCTGCTTGTGTATCTCTCCGAAGCACCTGTAAATAAAAAAGATAAAATTGATTTTAAACATAAAAAACACAATCATTATCTTCCTGTAAAAACACAATAACTAAAAATAAAGAGGTACAGCTCAGTAATTTTTAGTAATAAATAAAATAAATAAGTATTTTTTTACTGCCGTAGGTAGATAGTATTATTGTTTTCTATATCACACTATTTTGACACTAGGTGACTATTCGAACATCGAACACGAACAAAAATAACGTGTGATTAGAATAATATTATGAATAAATAATAATTAAGTGTTTTCTTACCTTTTCCTGTTCCTTTCGATTTTTTTTCCCTCAGTTTTTCACGACGGTAGGATGATAGGAGACTAATAATTTTGTTGTTACATTTTTCTTGCGTTGTTTCCATCAAGTTGGCAATTTCTAACCAAGCGTCCAGTTTCAGATGTTTTTTGTAAAAAGATTCATTTTGTGGATTCCACAAAATGTCTCTTGTTCTATACGCCTCAATTAACTGCAATACTTTCTCTTCACTCCATAATTCATGTGTAGGCTCTGCCGAAGCTGTGTTTTCTTCCATGGTTCGCGCGCGTACCACAGTACAGACACAGACAACCCGTCCTCACTGACGCTCCGTGCACACTGCGCGCCCCTTTGTGTTCGGCGAAAAAACCGACAAATGGTGGATCGCGGCGCTCACGTGTTGAAATGCTCTGTTCGTGCGCGTAGTGTGCACGGTTCGTGCGCGCAAGGCGTCTAGACTAAGGGAATTATGTTACATTGCATGATACATTGCGACAATATGGACGGCAAATTCTTTCATTGCGTGTTACATTGCATGTTACGTTACAGCAGTCTGTACCCGCCTTAAGAGAGCCGAGGACGGTAATCATCAATACACTCGTGTATCATACGACGTTTTTCAACACACTTGTTTATTTTTCGCAATGGTGGGAAAAATTAATCAGTTTTCCTATACGCGTGCATCTAACAATGGCGATCGGCCATAAACTAAAAGAATGAGGTTTCTTGTTTTTTGGCTTTTCGCGGATAGCGTTTTAGCCACGTACAAAATAGGAAATTCAAAATTTTCTTTATTATAGAGAAAACAAAAGTTATATTTCAGTGAAAGTTTTATTTATTAAAAAGGTAGGTACAAGTTGAAATTATATTTTTAAATACGAAGTTGCATGAAATGAGCAAGCAATAGGTACCTACATAATTTATTTGTACTATTGAACACGACCTTTTTGTGTCGAAACTTTTTTAAGAACAAAGTAACTCAACCAATAAAATAAAAAAAACCCTATAATTCACTTGTCAATAATAGCAATGAAAAAGTCACAGTTTGATTACACGTGTCATTATGTGCCTAATTGCGGTGAAATTGGAGTCAATTTTATGAGCAAGTGTGTTGAAAAAAAAATTATTTACCTTTATTTGAAGATTGCTGTTAAATAATATAATCATCTAAATGTATTACAAATTTTGTAACACGACTTAATACTTTTTTTTGTATTATTTACTAAATTATGGTTAAACAAAATAAATTTCAGCTAAGCATTTTCAATATTCAATGATGAAAAAAACCAGTTATTTTTTTCATGCCACTCTTCTGTGGTATACTACCAGTCAGATTTTTTTTATCATTTGTTTTGTTTCAAAGGTGGGAAAGCAGCTATTCGATCTTCCTTCAGTTGTCTAGTATTTTTTTTATGTGTACGTGCTATTAATACTAACTATAATAACTAATATTTTAAGCCACATCAACCTTATGCACAAGGACATACGGTACTTTATAGGCATTTTTGTAGCCAGTTAAAAAATAGCAATATGATGCGCCGGTGCATCTCGTTCTTTGCGTTTTCTTTAAACTCACTTCACTTCTGTTATAATTTTGAAAAGATAAAAATTATATTTTAAATAAATGTTCATAATGTAGCTATCCATTTTTAACTAATTTAATGCAGTAAAAAGGTTGAAGACACCTGAATTTTTATAAAAGCCCTTTAATGTAAGGTTTTTAAAGACATTTTAGATTTCTTTACATAGATATTAGCTTAATTATATCTGGTACACAGGTTTATATGATTTTCCTTCTTATTAGATCAATTAACTGAAAGTTATGAGTTACCTTCATGCTCCATTACTAATTCAGCTAAAAACCAATAAAACTGTCACAATTTTGCTACAAATATCGCAGAAAACTACTCATACAAGCTTTTCACATGGTACAGGTACATGTAAACTGGACATATCAAACGGTTCACGTCGAAATCTACAGCTTCATGCCGAAAACGCCGATCGGCGGGCAAGAATACTTAATCGAGATGCCGGGACCGCCGATGGGCGGGCTGTATGTCACAATATGGCGGCATCTGGGTAAAGTCGCTACTTTTCAGGAAGGCAGTGAATGGGTTAAAAGTTATGCAGCCCCTCTGAAAGATGGGCAGCAGCATTTTTCCGTGTATCAACATCCCGTACTTCACTCGCCAACCCGCCTGCCAAGCGTGGTGAGTATGGCAACAACCCCTAATGATCAGCACAAAGATCCATGAGGGTGGCCATTGTTCAGCAGTGGATGCCCTACGTCTGATGATGATGAAAAGTATGTACTTTAAATAATTAACTGTGCATGAAAACATGATTTAAGTAATAAAATATGTATTTGTAAGTTCTTACACAATAATATATTTATTTACAGTACAATATCACATAACCGCAACATAACAGACTAGCGAAGCACTCTTAAGGTAGAATTCCACCAGAGTGCAGCACAAATGTTTGAATGTCATTTTGGTGTTTTCTAGCATTCAAACATTTGTGGTGGAATTCTACCTTTACATTCTGAACAAGAAGGAACCAAATGGTATTTCTTTTTGGAAGGTTTGGTCGCTGCTTCTCATTCACATTTTCATGACTATAACTCCTTAAACACTATTAAATAAACAATCTGGTTTTAAAGAACTACACAAGATCTTAAGTTTGGCAAAATAAAGATTTCTGTATATTGCATACTTGAGATTGAATCGAGTTAGATGCATTACAGTGACATTAACAAAGTTAAGCCTCAAGTCATGCTAATGGTAAGATGGAATGTAGTTCTGCATCCCCCAGACCGTGAGGCAGTGCTGGGGGTCACCGCGAGGCAGTGCTGGTCACCCCCAGGCCTGGCTCTTGCAGTAGTGCAGCACCAGCTTGCCATCGGCTCCGAAGCACTGGTACAGGTTCCGCACCAGCTGATCCGGAGAAGGAGCAAATGTCTGGTTCACATACACAAACTAGAACAAAAACAAACAGTTAGGAGATAACAGATAAATTCAAATAATTGTGAACATTTGACACAGCACCGCCTGGTCCCAAGGTAAGCAGAGCCTGTTCTTATTTGTTTTATTGGGAAATCAAACAGTTCTTATGACTAAGGTATAGTAATTAAATATAACATAAAACCATGTTGACATATAAGACTCAATTAAATAATACTTGTTTACCAAAAATATATGCAGCTACCCTAGATACGATTTAGGTTTGTATATAGTAATATCCTATAGTTGACCAAATTGATCCAATTTTTGATAAGAGATTGCAAGTTTTGCTCATAATTTGATGAACAGTGTGGCATAAGGAGTGATAAGAGAGGATTTCTAGTTGAATGAGAAGATGTATGGAACTTTACTGTTGACATGAGTGATAAATAGAATTCTTAATACTTAATTTTTGTGTAAATACTTATCTATCATACACAATGGAAAATATGGGTGTTTCTAGATTCACCTTGAGTCAAATATCTGCAGATAAAGCAAAAATGTTGTCCCCCAGCAAGGAACAAACCCGCAACCTCCCACAGCTGTGTACAGTCAGCTATTCAACCAAGTGTGCCTCAGAGGTCATAAAAAATATTTCATCGTTACTTTGTCTGCAACTCAAATGTGTTGCAAAGATTATATTGATATAATAGAATCTTACTAGTTTTTCATCAGGCTCGAGCTTAAGGTACTTCTTGACGAATTCGATGATCCAGCCGATCTGCTTCTCAGCGTCGACTGCCCATTTCTTTTTCTTCATTATGGGAGCATTGCCGGTTGCTTTCAGCAGAATGTCAACTGAAACCACAACAATAACATTCAGTTTACCTCTCGACAAAGTCACACTTACGAAATCCATCTAGATAGATAAATTCTTTATTTGCTACTTCAGCACACACATACAATTTTTACAAAAATGTTGATACACATTTTCTTACAATAGAATTTTAAAGAAATTAAAATACAAACAATAAGAAAGCAAAACCAAAATAAACAAATGTTAAAAACAATAATACAATTAAAAACCTTTGCCCAAAAAATAAGACAAAAATACTGAATGTGTGTTGCAGTAAGGCAAAAAGGTAGCAACTCAGCTTCTGTTTACTCATAGAGCAAACACTGATTTTCAGTACTACCATCTGCATTGACCAGAAAACGAGCAACCAACAAGCAATAAATGTCTATACTGAAATTAGTTTTGATAATATAAGGAACAGTGTATCTGTTATGTAGTGTACTCGTATCTATGTCCTACCATAGTCCTACTACGACTTACTTTTAACTTTTTCAGATTTATTACAATCATTTCCATTCTCCTTTTCTCCAATCTTCAAGTTTTCTGTCGCAACCGATAGATCAGATTGCACATCGTCAGATGGGTTCTCGTCACCCATCAGGCTGTCTATTAGGAATTCCAGAACCGTAAAAACAATCGTTTTTAAACAATCTGTCTGAGTTTGTATTTAATCAAACACAAAGAAAGGACATTATCAATCTATTAGAACAGAATCATGCTACAATCAAAACAAGAAAACTCCGAACGTAGAACCAGTAAAACTCCAAAACTCAAGCACAAGAAGCAAGAACTGGCACAGACCTACATTTTTTTTTTCGCTCCTTTCAGAGCAGCCTATTGACTAAGTGACCAGTGGTCTCGAACGCCATAGAGCGAGATCGGTAGAATTGCCAGCTAAAATCGGTATATTTGTACCCAAAATCGGTATTTGACAAAAAAAAATACAATATTCAATAAAAATCGTTTATTTATTAAAAAAAACTTACAGACTAATTTGTAACAATCATAATTATTTTTTTACTCGTCAGACGACATTTTAACTTAATTATCTGATTTTGTAGGGATTCTTTCGGTTAGGTACTCACGCTTCAAAGTTAAGAAAATTAATGAAAAAATAAAACCGAATTACTGTTTATATATACTAGACAGGTAAATTCCCGAGCGGGAAGCCCCTTATAACATCGAATTGTAGGACACAAGGGTGTCAAGGGTATTCCCCAAAATATATGAACTACATTCTGCACTAGGTCCATACTATTGAGGGCATTCCCGTAACATTAAACATAAATGAAAAGGGTTGCCAACTTAAAAGTGTAAAATCGGTAGAAAAATCGGGAGAATTTCCATGTATACTGTGAAATCGTAGAAAAATCGTTATATTTCGGTAGAACAGAGCCCATATCGGTAGAAATACCGAAAAATCGGTAGGTTCGAGACCACTGGCAAAGTCTGACTGATTGATACAGAAGAAACAAAGTATTTTTTTGTAAACAAGGTAATACAATATCGTAAAAATTGTTTCGAAATAGAAGTTTGAAGAAGATTACTTAATTTTCTAAATACTTATGGTAGGGTGTATTTTCTAATCAATATCAATAGAATGGATAATAGCAATTGTTTTTAGCTATAGGTATGTTATATTTTATTTCGTTTTATATATAGTAGGTACTCCTCAAGTAAGGAGCCAAACGTAGGAATATGGTAAAAAAATGTTTAATATTAAGCAAATAAGGGTACGGATGACATTTTGTCTGTAGTTTTTAAATCAAGCAAAAAAAATCGTTTATA
This sequence comes from Pasiphila rectangulata, assembly GCA_963082625.1. Classification (NCBI taxonomy): domain Eukaryota; kingdom Metazoa; phylum Arthropoda; class Insecta; order Lepidoptera; family Geometridae; genus Pasiphila; species Pasiphila rectangulata. Next base: position 241,046 of record OY720246.1, on the reverse strand, counting down.
GATACTATTCCGTTCTCAAGCTTAAACTTTTTCACTCAGGTCCACATGCAATGAGCATAAAAATATTTAATAAAATTCCACAAGATATTCAAAACGAAAATAAAATAGGTACCACAATTTAAATCATTATTAAAACAGTAGGTACCTTTTAAGACATTTTTTTATACTTTACAAAATTTTTTAGAGCTGTAGAGGCTGTAGGTTTAATTTTGTTGTTTTTTCTGTTCATATTTTAGGAAAATAAGTGTATTATTGTACCTATGTGTATGTACCTATCCACATAACATATTATTTGTTTTCTACTATTAAAAGATTTTATTTGGCTATAAGCCACTTTTCTTTTATATATGTAGCTCATTAAAGGTATCAACATGTTAACTTACTTAATACTTTATCACCTAGCATGTATAAAGTACGTACCTTTTTATAGGTAAGTACCTAATTGTAATTATAAATACATTACTGTCGTGCCCAAACCGGATCCATATTTGGAACTATATTTTGTTAACATCTTCACTTACTACAACGTGGTTGCAATAAATGTTTTGACTTTGGACTACAAAACCACAGAAAAACTGAATAAAAAATTTGAGAGATGTCATCAAACCAAATGGCCGCCACGGGCTGCTAAAATCTACACTCGTTTGTACTCGTGCCTATTGAAAAACCATTTAGACGAAAGTATCAATTGATTTGATATGAAAAATAATAAAAGGAAAATGAACAAATTCAATTCAACATGTACTACAATCGTACAGCCATAAAGAACAGCTATAACAGAAGAACAAAAACAATCACTCACAGTTAAACTGTCATTCACCAAATGGCCGCCACGAGCTGCTAAAATCTACTCGTGCCTATTGAAAAACCATTTAGACGAAAGTATCAATTGATTTGATATGAAAAATAATAAAAGGAAAATGAACAAATTCAATTCAACATGTACAATCGTACAGCCATAAAGAACAGCTATAACAGAAGAACAAAAACAATCACTCACAGTCAAACTGTCAATGTCAAAAAATATTGATAGGTACTAACTACCCTTAGAATAACAACACTATAGAAAGATCTTCATACAAGCGCTAATAAGCGCTTTGTCTATCAATAATGAAGCACTAAACCGATTCAACAGGTGTGTAACGATTACTAGCATAGTAGAAGAAGGATAGATAACACAAGAAAGAAAGTAAGTAGACGAACAATAAGCCGCGCGAATTGTATTCGGTAAAGCAAGCGATACGCGCCTTGTGGTGAGAGGTAAGGGATCGACTGAGGAACGGACGGAGCGTGCCGCGAAGCTAGAACAGAACGTTCCACACAGCTCTGCACATCGAGCGAGTGGCCGGACGCACGCGGAATACGGCGATGCAGCGGATTTCGCATACTACTTGTTTCACCCGGCTATGCTCGTAGTAAAATAATAATGTTGGGTGTATGTAGGTTCTTATTAATTATGAGTTCCCTACAGTCTCTTTTTTATTAAAGATAATCCATGAAGAATACTGATTAAGCGTGTTTTGTCTCTTTCTCTCATACTTATTGTACCGATATTACCTTTCTTTTGATAGTCCGAAATATTTCGTCATTTTCGAAATTTCGACATTTAAGGATTTCAAAAATATACACTGCAGTGGATGTTATTATTTTTAGAGTTTTAAAGTGATTTCTACACGAGTCTCTATATTTCACGCTGACTAGAACACGAACTGCACGTTTTTGCAGTTTCATATTTTTTTTGTGTTTTAGCACTCTTTCGCAGTCGGTCGAGTTTCCCCATAAAATTCATTATACCGTACAAAAGAATCGAGTGAATATAGGCGAAATACATGTCTTTTAGGCTTTAACACTATCTTATGTATGAGAGAAGGGTATTGACTGATTTTGGTCACAGGGACCGGAGTTATTATGAGCTCAAAAGGGCACCAAAGGTAAAAAAATTGCATTTTTCGGAAACCTTCGCCCCCTTTTCTGGTACCCCCGTACCAATGCTGGTTTTATATCTATTTTGTAAAAGTGCATTAATAAAATAACTAGTCCGCCATCTTGAGTATACCGCCATGTTGGTTTCAGAGTGACGTTATTTCATTTTTTGAGTTATTCTCAGCAAGTCCTTTCATTTGATACCCATATTATAGGAGTACATTAAAAATAAGTAGTCCGCCAACTTGGGTGTTCCACCATGTTGGATTCAGAGTGACGTCACATAGCTGACCATGCATTGTCATCAAAAAAAACATGTATACAAAATTTCAGCTTAATTGGTTGAAGAAATCTGCTTCAAAATTGAGTTGCAAGATTCCGCGAATAAACATGTTTGTATATGTAATAGCAAGCTAAATAAAAGCTTGTAATAATAAAAGAAAACAAACAATGTAGTAAACATTATTACGACGTCTAGAATAGAAGATTCTATGAAATATTGCATGCTTATCTGTGAATAGTGATATTGTTACACTTCTTTTGTTTTTCAGATGTGACACAATTTAATTGCACAAGCTGTCATAATTTTTATTTTGCGCGAGACACGTTCGGCTTGATTTGACATTCAACACTACGGCGTTTGGAGCCATTTATGGCTCCAATGAAAGTGCTTCAAAATGGACGCGCGGACTTGGTTTCTTTAGTGTTTTCATTCTAAGGTACTACACATACACAACCTTATTGGTAGTAGATTTAGTAGAACCCAGTAGAACCAGTGAAGCCTTGAGGAGGAGAAGGAGTGTTACATACTCTTTGGTACTAAGAGTAGAACCTCCAGGCCTCTTTCAATCTCACTCAATACTCTTTGTTACTGTACGTACTCGCAAATACTCTCATAACCTCGGTTGTTCTGTGTGGTGCTCTTAATCACGTCTGTCTCTACAAGCAGTGGTGTGGGTCTGCGCTCAATCAATGTGGTATCCAGTGGCACCTATCCATTGCTCAAGTGTTTTAAACAACCTTTGGGTTATCTTAAAAAAAAAACAATTTTAAGTCTGGGTGTATACTTAATACATGAATTACCATAACTATGTAGGTTCCTACATTGTTTCTGTTATTACCCACTAGCATTAACAATCTGTACTCATGTAAGTGGAACTTCATTAACAAATGAGTTCGCATTAAAGTTTTCTTGTGCTTAGCAAGCAGCATGATAAATTATTATATAAGATAAATTATTACCTTAAGATAAATTATTTACCTTGCTTTCCAGCAGCAAACTTCAGCTAACCCAGTTATCTACATGGACTGTAAAACATTGAGTGACACATAATGATGGATGGTTCCCGATGGCGCTCAGCAGCGGACGTGGAGGCCGACCTGTCCCGCGTCGGTGCAGCCCCCGAGCGCCGCGAGTTGGCCGCCGCCTGCCTCGCCTGGGGCGCGCGCCCCGCTGCCCACGTCATCGAGGGTAACTATCACTTACCCAATGCATTTCATTGTCATCATGCACGGCCTGCTCGTAAGTACCCACTATAGGGAGGGTAGGCCTCATTGTGTGTATGTGACATAGCCTGTGCTGTGCTAAACCAAGGAATTGCCTGCAACCTGGCTTAACAAAATTACAGAATTTTAAATGTATGTGGCTTGAGCCACATAGTAAGCAGAACTTGTGCTATGGGTTCCAGATGATTGATAGAACTGAAATGGATGTGCCTTGCACCTCCTCACCCGACAAAATAAATGAAAATGAGATTATTAGGTCCCTTTCAAATTAAATCTATTATCCCTTAGCTTGGTATCTATAGAGGTACTTTAATGGTAGATATAGAACAAATACTGAGAATTATTTTTATTGCAGCCGCACTCCGCGGTTTCACCCGCGTAGTTCACATTCCCGTGGGAATACGGGGATAAAATATAGCCTATGTTACTCGGGGATAATGTAGGATTCTATTGGTTAAAAAAATTTCAAAATCGGTCCAGTAGTTTTTGAGTTCATTTGTTACAAACATTCATAATACAAATGTCTTTATAATCATCATCATCATTTCAGCCGTAAAACGTCCACTACTGAACTAATGCCTCTTTCATGGATCTCCATGAGGGGTAGTTGCCATACTCACCACGCTTGGCAGGCGGGTTGGTGAGCGCAGTACGGGATGTTGATATACAGAAAGATGCTGCTGCCCATCTTCCGGAAGTGTCCCTTATCAGGCTCTTACTGCATCCACAGGTATGAGAGGAGGGGTAACATTCTACTGCCGGCACCCCACGGCAATATAATATTAGAATCTTTATAATATCTAAATATTAGAATATTATCTTTATAATATTAGAATATTAATAGATATTATAGATGACAAATATGTATACAAAGTAAACCAAATTATCAGTCTAGTTTAATTTTAACTGTGATTAGATTAACCTGTATTGAGCCAATTGAGCTGAGCAACACTGCCAAATTTGCTAATTTTATAATGTAAAGGTGCAACGCCACCAAAATGGTGATCAGCTCATTTATTATTACCTCACAAACATGTGCAGAGTTAATTTGACCTACTACAAGAAACATTTGTGTGTCAACACCTCTGGCTCAGGTCTAAAACCTGCCGAAACAGCAGGAATAGAACCCGCATTCCTGCTGTGGGTTAAATCTTTGTCATTATATGCAGTAATTGGTCGGGATGTTTTCCTAAGTGTCTAAGTACTCTATCAATCAGCCATCACCCTTAAAGCCGGGTTTTCACTATACGAGTATACTCGGACCGAGTGCACTCGTACGAGCTAGATCTTATAGGAGTTAACTCGGAATTAGGTTGACACGTTACGAGTTCATCAGCGTCAAAGTAGCATTTAATTTTGTCTCTGTTTGCATCAAGATGACTGATCAGCTGCTGCAAGGAATAGTAGTTGTAGCAAATATGTTAATCGCTGAAGTTCAAAATCATGAAAGGAAGAAAAATCAAAGGAAGCGTAAGATTTGGACCCGGAACTGGATTTTAAGACGTGACAAATTGGGTGCTTCAAATAATTTTATTCATGAAGTGGAAGAGGAAGATAAAGCTACGTTTAGAAATCATTTGAGACTTAACAGCGAACAATTTGAGTATCTGTTAGACAAAATAACACCAAGAATACAGAAAGCAGATACTCATTTGAGAAAAGCAATACCTGCTAAAGTTAAACTCCAAATAGTATTGAGATATCTAGCTACTGGTGATAGTTTCCGTACTTTAGAAAGTCACTTTCGGGTACCAAAATGCTCCATATCTCTGTTTCTCCCTCCAGTATTAGATGCTCTATATGATGCGTTAGAGGAATTTATACAAGTTAGTAAAATAAAGTATAACATTATCAATTAATATTATTTTTATTTCAATTCAAGTTAGGTACACACAATAATCATACTTAAATACCTAATATCACATCACACTAATATTATAAATGAATGATAGAAATCACCTTTAAACGTTTCCATAGGAACAACGCGTGCGAAGCCGCGGGGTGCAGCTAGTTATACATAAGATTATTATTGGTCTGGTTCTTGAGTAATCCCACCAATGCTTTTTATTGCTTGCTCTAAAGTATTATTTTGTTCCTGAACTTCATTTTCTTTTCCTTCATTTTCCTTGTGAGTTTCTGGTGCTCAAGTTACATCCTGATTCGTAATATTTTGCAGTGGCATAAACATATGATCTGGTATTTCAATATAATAATCAGATTCATTACATGAAGCCTCGGTTTGTCTTCGAAGAATAGATTGCCTTTTTGGCGCCATTTTGTTTTTGTAAAATAATCCGAGTGAACTTAGAAAAATAGAACCGGGTCCGAGTCTACTCTGATCGGATACCGCAATCCGAGTGCGCTCGGATCACGTGTTTACACGGTACGAGTAGCGTCCGAGTAGTCATCCGAGTGCACTCGGTCCGAGTATACTCGTATGAAAACCCGGCTTAAATAAAGTTATAAAAACATTTTGTTTTAAGTGCCAACCTGCGTTAAATGCCACATGGTACTTACATAGTTAATGAATATAAGTTTAGTTCAAGACACACAAGCTAACATAAGCCACTTGTTGTGAGGTGCTTATCCTCCTAGATCTAAACACTTACTAAGTTATTTATTTTATTCAAGAATCAAGAATCAAAAAATTCTTTATTCAGTGCGGCCGCATGGACCTTATTGACGCGTCACAAATTACAAAATAAAACAACACAAATAAATAGAATAAAGCACATAATTGAATCTGTTCACTTCAGATGACACGCGAGTTAGGAAAAGAAGTGAACAGAAGAACCTAACTCGGTCGTTATAGTCATCATTTAACAATTTTATTTTGTCTTATGTTACGTTGGACGGAGTTGGAGCAGATTCCGTATTAATATATTATATCCGTATTAATGTTATATTATATGTATAGGTAACTTAGTAAGTGTTTAGTTCTGGGAACAAACTGTTAACTAAACTGTTAACCCCTTGGCGGCTAATGATTCCAATCCGAACCAATAAAACTGAACGTTTGCATCCGTCTACGGCTAATGATTGCGGATTTGAATTATCGTACTACAGGTCATTTAAAACCTTTTCACAAGGGTGTAGAGTAGGGCATGTAATATCGGAAGGTTTTCAATTCCGATACTGATTTCCGATATTAGATCTCAATATCGGAATTCCGATATTAATATCGGAATTTCGTTTGTTCATTAGAAATCGCACATTTTATTTATAAATTGCACAAATTCGGTATGAGGTTGGATTGAGAGCAACAAAAATCATTTTTAAATAGTATTCTTTAAATTGGTTCATACATTGGTTGTTTTTAAGTATTTATTAAATCACATATTTCTCGTTATTTTCTTATACTTCTTACTAATTAAACTACCTGACTTAAAATCAACAAAACTTCTTATAAGTAATTTAAAATGTGCAAGCTAAATCAACAATAAGGAACAATAATCAGGTATTAGAAATATTTGTTTACAATATTGCTCATTATTATATCCTATACTTATTACTAATTAAACTACCGAACTTAGAGTCAACAAAACTTCTTATAATTTAAAATAAGGAAGCAAAATCAACAATTATCACATATTTCTTCACTTGTGGGTTTCGGAAATGTATCGTCATCTGAAGCACTGTAGGTGTCGCTGTAGAAGCTTTCGGAATCATGGATTGCATGTAGCCACACTTACAACTTACACAGTTCTTGAGCGCAACTGATTGACAGGATATTTCATATTTTGTTCGTTTGTGCGAATAAGCAAGTCGTACCGCAGACCGCGCAGGTCAAGAGTGAGCGAGACAGACAAAACTATAATATTATGGTTCTTGTATCGCATGCACAAGGATCCAAAATATAGGTTTAGTGTATAGAAAAAATTGTTCGATATCGATATTGGATCACTCAGTATCGGAATTGTAATATCGGAACTGGCGTTCCGAGATTCCGATACTGCGATATTCCGAGATTCCGAGATTCATGCCCTAGTGTAGAGTCGATTACAGCATGGTAATTTTATATCCATCGGTCCTTTAGTTAGAGTAAAAACTGTAAAATAAACCCGCCATTCATTATTAGTCGAGTGCTATTTATCTGTGACAAAAACAGATGTGAAGTGAGCAATTTTGCGACAAAAAATAGTCGATTTCATCTTGATTTTTATTATTTATAAACTAGCATGAAAAGGAGGTTTGGTGGAAAATATGGTTCTTTCTTAGTGCCGAACATTGTTTAAAACTTGTTTTAAACTGTGTTTTGAAACACTTAATAAAAAACAGAGTTTTATTTCAAACTGTTTTAAACACTGTTTTAAAACTACTTGTTTTAATCATACCAACCCTGATCGCTCGTTCGTGGAGATTACCCGACGATTAAAGCGCGGACTCGTCGCGATTCTCTCACTCGTGGAGACGGCCCCTTACGGCCGGCGGAGCCTGCACTCCCTTCGCGCCTCCGGTTTATTAAATACTCTCTAGGGTCGCCACGCAAGACCACGTGGGGTCGGGGTGATGTGTAGGATTTTATTTTATTCACTGAAATCAAACCTAATCAACTCTTCTTGGAGTGCTCTGTGTCGGATCTTATAGATCCGACACAGAGCACTCAACACACGAGACGACACGAGAGAACAACACAACTCACAACAACACAACAAACGACCAATCAAATGAAAGTACTGAGAGAAAGTACAATGCCGGATTTCCATAGTGAGTTTGTAAACTGACAAAAATCTGTACTTTAAATTGTAATCATTTTTGCTTTTGTACAATTTATCGACAGTTAACTAGTTAATTTGTAATTTAACGGTTCGTACAATCTTATTATGAGCTAATTCTCAGAAAGCATCTCTATCTTGTAGCGATAACAATAAAATTGGTAACCATTTTATGTTGGAGTGCCCAGAAGGCTGTAAGGTTTTTTATTTTTTTTTAATTAATAATGTTATGTTTTTCCTCTAAAGCATGTGGCATTTAACAAGTGAAACGGTAATGCGTATGAAGATAAAACAAGTTATTACATTATAAAGTGAAACAACAAACCCAACTGCGAGGTCCGACACACACTTGGGCCGATTTAAACACAAAATACGACCATTTAAATGCATTGATTACAAGATTATTTGAATGATTGATCATTAAAGTAAATGCATTAAAATGGTTGTAATTATTTGTGATTACATACTCTATTAGAGTTCTGAGCCTTTGACTGATTTATCTACAAATAAAAAATGGCATCGTGTAATAGTTACTTCATACATAACTTAACGCATCTGCAGAGAAGCACCCATTGTACCCATACTGATTGTATTGACATGACAAGTAGAACAAAGAGTAAATTGCTGCTAAGGTTTAAAAACCTTATTTTTGTTTCTTAGTGGTAACGCCCAGCCATTGTCTACCTACCGACCCTTAATCCCTTTGTATAGTATTGAGTCAAAAACATTTAATTTAAGAAGTCAGTTCTATTTCGTAGTCCTCTCCACATCTCAACATCACTTCACAAAAAGGTTAGCCTTTTTGTGTCTCGTATTCCAAATTCAAGTTATAATAAATTGACATTTATGGCATTGTGCCTACTGCTAACATAGCAATATCTTTTTGTATTCATGTTATAAACTCAAGTTGAAATAAATTGACGTGGGAGTGACAGCAGTGCCTAGTGTTTGGTAGAATAGAAGAGATTGTGGAAAAAGCAGTCCTTGTAAAGCAATGTCCGTTGTTCGCCCAGACGAGGAGCTGGAGGAGAGCGCGGGCGCGCCGCGGGCCGAGCGCGGCGCGCCGCCCGACCTGCGCGGGATCACGGACATGCTGCGGATGGTACGTACCGACCGTAAACTTTCGCTATTATCATATCACACATGGGAATTTGTCGCTTTATTTTATTTTGACCAAGTCCTTAGTACGGATATCCGAAAGAGATAGTCGATTTTCAAAGAAATTAATAACCTTATCAAAAATCTTACGGTTCCGGTGGGATTCGAACCCACGTCCGTCAATCGATACTTGACGCTTCCTTAAGCCGGAAGTGCTTTTTCCGCTAAGATAAGAAAAAATAAATAGGGTTATTCATTTCTTTAAAAATGTTCTGTGGTAGAACACTATAAAAATAAAACTATAGATTAAGCTATAGCGACATCTCTAGTCATTGCTACTGAATGCAACTTCAGACAATGAACAGGAGAACTCTAGTAGTTACCTGTAGATGGCGCTCTTCGGTTGCTCAAACCGACATCACCTCATCAAGAATTTCAGCGGGTCCCGAGTCCCGACACGGGTTCCGTAGTTTAGTGGTTAAAGCACTTCCGGCCTTAGGAACCGTCAAGGGGATTTGACGGACGTGGGTTCGTATCCCACCGGTATCATTTGGTAAGGTTTTTCATTTCCTTGAAATGTATCTGCGTCATTATGGACAAACTAGCTTCTGCCCACAGCTTTCTACGAGTTGTACCTAGACAAAAAGTAGCACACCTTTGTGTTGTTCAACATTTATATACATAATGTGTAAAGGTTGGTCTGTTTGGTAATTTTCGCTTAAATGGGTAACAAAAATACACAGTAACAAACTTTCTCGTCCGACCGCGTCTACCATGAGTTGTCACTATTAGATCGCCTGCCGTTACTACAGTAGTAATAGTACGTTACTATGACACCTGTTAGATTTGTATTTGTAACTCATGGTACTAACTAACTAGTAACTACAGTCGATGTAGTATAGTTTACTGCGTATTTTAGTAGGTACTAAACGATCCGTTAGAGGCGCTTTACAAGTTTTCATACATTTTTTAACTATAGTTAAGAATCAAGAATCAAAAAATACTTAACTCAGTGCGGCCGCATGGACCTTATTGACGCTAGCGAGTATAGATTGTGAAAACTCATGGTAGACCTGTTACTGTGCTCTCGGTGCCAACCTCTGCTGTAGGGGTCTAGTTACTGTGCTCTCGGTGCCAACCTCTGCTGTAGGGGTCTAGTTACTGTGCTCTCGGTGCCAACCTCTGCTGTAGGGGTCTAGTTACTGTGCTCTCGGTGCCAACCTCTGCTGTAGGGGTCTAGTTACTGTGCTCTCGGTGCCAACCTCTGCTGTAGGGGTCTAGTTACTGTGCTCTCGGTGCCAACCTCTGCTGTAGGGGTCTAGTTACTGTGCTCTCGGTGCCAACCTCTGCTGTAGGGGTCTAGTTACTGTGCTCTCGGTGCCAACCTCTGCTGTAGGGGTCTAGTTACTGTGCTCTCGGTGCCAACCTCTGCTGTAGGGGTCTAGTTACTGTGCTCTCGGTGCCAACCTCTGCTGTAGGGGTCTAGTTACTGTGCTCTCGGTGCCAACCTCTGCTGTAGGGGTCTAGTTACTGTGCTCTCGGTGCCAACCTCTGCTGTAGGGGTCTAGTTACTGTGCTCTCGGTGCCAACCTCTGCTGTAGGGGTCTAGTTACTGTGCTCTCGGTGCCAACCTCTGCTGTAGGGGTATAGTTACTGTGCTCTCGGTGCCAACCTCTGCTGTAGGGGTCTAGTTACTGTGCTCTCGGTGCCAACCTCTGCTGTAGGGGTCTAGTTACTGTGCTCTCGGTGCCAACCTCTGCTGTAGGGGTATAGTTACTGTGCTCTCGGTGCCAACCTCTGCTGTAGGGGTCTAGTTACTGTGCTCTCGGTGCCAACCTCTGCTGTAGGGGTCTAGCCGTCCCTCCAGCGCCGACTCGGCCTTCGCCTTATGGTAAGATATAAGAAAAATTTATTGTTAAATTGTGTAGGTACATATACATGAAGGTAGAAATTAATACATTATTTTAAAATTTCAGGTTCAGACACACGACGATAGTGGGGAAGAGCGACTGTCGCTGGAATCCGCCGCGGCTGTCATCAGCAAGCCCGCAGCCGCAGCGCGCAGCCATCTCAACCCGCACGTGGACGAGTTCGTGCCGAGATGTCGCTCTAGTCAAGATGAACGCATCGGCCCCAGGGGGGACGCCGGGGCGCGCGCCTGCGACGGACTCTCCAGCGGCAGCGAGCGGCTCCGCGCGGAGCGGGAGGAGCTCGCCGCCATGCTGCGCGCGCCCGAGCGCGGCGACAGCCGCCTGTCCCGCAAGCACAAGTACTCCCTCATCGCCAGCTTCCTCAGGCTGCCCCCGCCCCCCGCCCCCGCCGCCGCCGCCGCCGCGCCCCGCCTGTGCACCCCGGACTACTTCCAGCGCACGGCGGGCGCGCCGCGCGCAACCTCGTCGCACCCGGCGCCCGAGATCGACACGAAGATCGGAGACGCGGTCGGCTCCGAGTCAACGGAGCCGAATCCGCTCGCATCCGGGGACGGCGTGGACCTTGCAGACGTGCGGACTTCTATAGTGAAGGTGACCAGCTGGCTGGACGGCGCGCCGGCTGCGCCCGCGCCCGCCTCCGCGCCCGCGCCCGCGCCCGCCTCCGCGCCCGCGCGTGCGCCGCCCGTGCGCCTGGAGCCCGTGGGGTTCCGGCGGCGGGAGGCGGGCGGGGCGGGCGCGGACGCGGCGGGCGCGGCGCGCAGGCCGTCGCCGCCGCGCGCCTTCGTGGCGGGCGCGGACGCGGCGCGGCTGCGGCGCGAGTACGCGGCGCGCGCGCAGGCCGCCGGCGCGGCGCCGCGCTCGCTGTGGGCCTCGCTGGAGGAGGAGCTGCGTAGAAAGGACGAGGAGATCCGAGCGCGCCGCTCCGACACCGCGTCCGACTGACGAACCAACTCGACGTGGATGTTGACGCATGCTTGTTGACGCATCAGACCGCTTAAACTTTGACTGAAAGTTGAGTTTTCTCAAAGATATTGTTGAAACCCAGCCGATTGGACTGCAGTAGTATTGGACGATTAGGGTCATTCGCGTAGATAAATACCATACATAATAAAAAAAAACAAAAACAACCCTTCCGTTTAACCGGTTGGGTCACAATGTTAAATCCCTTCTAAACATTTGACAATAGGTAGATAGCTGTGTTGTGCAGACATGCGCTGACTGTGAGCCGGAAACAGATGTATTATTACCGTAAAGAGGCGAGGTCCTGACTTACCGTCTGAGTGTTTGAGTTGATAAACACTAAAAATTGTTATTTGAAATTTGTATTTGTAGAGGCTATAAGTCTGAGGTTTTTTTATTATTAGTTTTATCTAGTGAATGCTTGCCAAAAATGTTCATGGTAGAACATAAATAATATTCATATACATAATTTGAAAGTAAGACTTTCATCCCTAAAGTGGGTTAATTGGGGAGTAATATTTCTAAGATAAGAGTAGGATGTCAATTATTGTATTAAAATCTTTTATACCTACTCAAATCTTCATAAAATTTGTTTGATGAAATATACAATACAGCTTTCTAAAATAATTTTTAACATATAAATAGAAGAAAATTTGTTACCATTTGGGTCTGCTAGCAATAAGAATGTAAGTAGGGGTTACACAGGGTATTAAATCGCATAATTGACGACCTCCGTGGCGCAGTGGCCCTAAAGCCCGCAGCCGCTGATAAGCTGTCTCCGCCCGGCTGGGACACCAGGTTGTTTCCCCTGTGCGGGTTGCATGTGTGAATGGTATGCATTTTATATCTGTGACCCTATCCTTGGGTAGTGCGATGGCGCTGAATGAAATGCCTAACATTAATTTATACATGATTAATTTTATTTTTACCTGACAATTTGCAATTTTAAATAATATAAATTATAAGATTTTACAATTGCACAATTTCTTATGAAATTATTTTATTATTTAATATTTTACCTAATTTTGTGCATTAAATGTTAAATAACTAGGTAGCTTATGTATATTAATTAAATAATTGCAATATTTTTGTTTTTATTGTGTTCTTAGGTGACCAATGTTATTTGAAAGTAGGTATATGCCTTAGGAAGGCACTTAGGTGCTTTAAGAAAAAGAAGTTATTATCTATTTTTATACAAATATCATTATATTATTCAACTAGATAAACATTGTTTTTATTTTCACCTATATTATGTATACTATAAGCAGATCAAGCCTAAGAGTGCTTGTAGACGTTCGTTTTTTTCACCGGATATCGGACCGTCAATAAACGGATATCCTTATTTATTTATTTATTAAAACATACACAGATGGGCTAACAGCTTGCGCCAAAGCACCCAAATATTAAATTGATTTATATAATACAAATATATACAATTACAAATTAAAAACAATAGCTAAATTATAATTAAGATCAAATAGTCAGATTCAATATAAAATAAAAATAAAAAATTATGTCAAATATAAATAAAAAAAAAACAATAATATAATATTCAAAAAATATAACAAATAATGTTTAAAAATGTCACTAATTGTCTAAAGAAAGAAGCGAAATTGTCAGCGAATATGTCGAAGTCGGTTTGAGCTTGAGCAATGGTTAAGTAGTGAGAGTGCACGCGGAGCGGGAGCAGCGGCGCCGGCGCAAGCCCGGACTCCAGGCGGCGCGGCGCACAGGCGGGCGGCGACGAGGGCCCGCTGAACCTTGTGCGCCCGTCAGGTAACGTCGTGGCACAGTTAAAGCCAGCCTCTCAAGCAAATCTGGGTTGTCTACCTCACCACGTAACAACATCCTAGTCCTAGGACCCAGTATAATAATTACTGTCCTATTACTATACTGCCAATAATTGATAAAATTATAGAAAAATACATATGTGGTAGTATACATAGTTTTTACAGAGACAACGACGTTTTATCGGATAAACAATACGGATTCCAGGCTAATAAAAACGGTAAGCTACAGTACGGTAAAGTTGGTGTTCATTATATGTACGGAGAACCGCACGCTATCGTGCGGTACCTGTTGTATTTATCCATTACCTATGTAATGTCAACGAACTAGGTCAAACAGCTAAGCATTTTGTTAACGCACACATACAATAAGGTTGTAGGTACTTTATTACTACATTTACAGATACGTTTAATTTAATAAAATCTTCAGTGTGAAACGAGCGGTCGCGGGTTTCGTTCTTACCTACCCCGCTACAAGCCCCTACATTTTGGTCCTTCGATCCTTAACACGCCGCGAGGACATTTTATCCTTCGTTGAACTACAGAACCAGTGTCGTAGCCATCTCTTGTCGACGTTCAGAGATACGGTCCAAAATACGGTCTACAATCCGGTATACAACTATCAAGTGTAGTGTCATCGACGTTTGATACTTACGACCTACTGTGTGTGTGCTGTGATTTACTTCGGTTACATAAAGCGCTTAGAGTTTTAGTGAATAAAGTGCAACTGCGAATCGATTTACTGGCCTCCCACAAGCGGGTCTCACCAGTCATATTGAGAAGGCGCACAAGGTTGTACTGAGTTCACGAGAGCACTGAGCTGCTATCAGGAAGCCCAGCACATCTTAACTAGCTATCAACATTATAATCTACTACAGCGCCAACACGACATTGTTGAAGCCATTAAGAAGATAGAACCCAACTTTAACAAGAATGGTGCGAGTCGCAAGCCCCGTTAGTACCTCAACGAGAGACTGGATGCCCTCGACAAGCTGTGGGCAGACTTTCAGTCGAACCACTAAAAACTGTCTGCTTACGAGAATGGCTGTAAGGTACCTTTTGTAACACCTTTTAAAATGATAAGATGTTGATAGTTGATAAATGGATTTTATTCCAAAACACTACGAGCTAAATGATAATAATGATTATTGATAATAATGAGCCACGCGCCCGGTGTGAGAGGCTGACATGAACTGACTAGAGCGCGGCCGTTGATATTACGACAATAAAGATAAAATGCTGACGCGAGAGGATAGTGCGGTTAGACCGTACATATTCCCGACAGCGAGAAGAGTAGATGCTGGTTAAATTGATACAAACTTAATAATGACCTATACGAGTAATGAGTAATGATTAATGATACGCTGATGATACTAAATGCTAATGATAACATGGTGATAGAACAATACTTAGGTCCTTAAGAAATAACACGATGATAAAACAATATTTATGTTAGTAAGACTAATAGCTAAGTAAAAGTAACGTAACCAAGTCCCACATTGAAGTTTCACTGATATAGATCGCGCGAAAAATAGGCGACGACGCCATATCTAAACGATCACTAAACTTGCTTGTTTCACTATACTGTACATTTGATCAACACTTGCACTACCACTAACACAAGCATCACTGATATAACACTGCCGACACGCCGCGCGGCGGCCGGCTGAGACAGAGGCTGCGCCGCTATCGCCCGGGCCGCCGCCGCCGGAGCGTGCGAAGGCGCGAGCCAGCCAGCGCGCTAGCGTGTCTGGCCGCAGCGCGCGCGCCTTCACGCGCAGACTGCTCCTACTGCGGTCCTCGTTCTTCATTTGATCTATATGTTCTTTTATTTTTGCCAAGTAGGATTTCTCTTCTACGTCTTCAGAGGTCCAGATGGCAGAGATAGGAACGGTTATGTTTAAGATGTGATTGGTCGGTGCAATTATCTCAGGGACGTAAATCTCAGAGTGCATCTTTTTGTTTAATGATGATGTTGATGGTCGCAGAGGTGCATAGATGGACCTCTTCCTTTATTATGCAACCTTGACCGAGACTTATGTTGTCGGCCTGGCATATATCTGTTCAGTTGATATTTGATCGACTCGTAGTAAACAAACGAGTGTTAGGCAAGTACTTGAGCCGGGATCCTTGACGCATAGTCTCATGTCGGATATAATCTTATAATGAGACCTTAATGTTACACAAAATAGGTATCTCTTTTTGTGTTAAGGCATGATTTGATATCTGTGTACGTATCTGGTATGTTGATTGCTAAATTTACCGTTGTTTACGTTGGTAATGATTCTTGTACGCTGCTTAGTTAGGACAACTTTTTAATGATAGTTGATAGGTAAGATAAACTCGCTTTTAAGTTTGAGCTGTTAACACGTTAGTTTGATTATGATTTAGGCGTCTTGTTATTGACGGATTTTTCTGATTCCGTATCTTCTTCCAGTGCATGAACGATTGTTGATAATTTGATGATTGGTCGTTTGATAATTCCGTTTTTCGTTTGCATTTGACGCAGGTACGGAGAGTCTTTTTGACAGTACGATGTCCTCCTAAGATCCAGTACCTCTGTCTGAGGTGTGATGAAGTCAGGCGAGACCCCCCGTGAAATGTTAGCTGATCAGCTTGATCGATCAATAATGATGTGAGTCGGACATTGTTAGGTAATATCAGAGGGTGTTTTCGGTGGTAGCTGAGGTTTGCGTTCCGACGAAGCCTTCCTCCAACCCTCAACAATCCGTCTGGATCTATAAAAGGCGAGAGATTCAGTAACCGACTTTTATTTGATATCGGTTTGTTTGCTTGTAAGTTAGCCATTTCTTCAGAAAACTCAACTTCTTGAATGTGTTTGATAATTTTGTTATGAGCTTTTTTCAACTCCGATAGTGATAAGCACGCTGAGGTGACGTCACTGTGACGAATCACTCGAAGTATCCACGCCACGACGCGCACAGCTCGCGTACTATTATTGTACTTATTGTACTTGACTTGTACAATAAGTCTTGAATGATATCGCTAGTATGTTTGTTTTGTGTTGATACGTTTGTTTGTATTTTTAACTCTTCGTTTGTAAAACGCCCATCTTCCTTCCTTTCTGTGGTTTGGTCGTAATACTCCAAACATTTTTGATCTTCTTCTGATATGTTTTGCTCTTCCGGGATACTTTCGATTGTCCTGAATCTCCGTAAATCCTCGGTATCATTGATAATAACGTTACACTGATAGCTCTTGTGTACGTTTCCGCTTAAAATCCACCCAAACAGTCTCCTGCGCGATTGGGCAATTTCCCATCTTGATAATACCACCCTGTATAATCTCCGCGTAAACCTCAGCTCCAAAAAGTATATCGATTGGGCTACTGATATGATAAGTGTCGTCCGCGAGAGGTATGTCATTCAGGCAGGTCCAGTAAGGCTTGGCAAATGATTGGTTTGGCAGATTATTGATAAGTGATTTCATGATATAAACTTCCGTTTGAAGCTCGTAGTCGCTGTGGATAGATCCACATGTGATATGCATGATACCCTTGCAGTTGTTATTTTTGGACCCCACACCGGTTATTACCCCCCTGCAAGGATAACGCGGTAGCCCTAGACGTTGCGCAGCGTTTTCAGAAATAATAGATGTTTGAGATCCTTGATCTATAAGGCAACGCATCATAACAAAAGTTCCATCAGCTCTTTGTACATAGATTTTCGCTGTTGCTAATAAGACCTCTTTGTTATCATTATCAGATGACGCATGATAATTTGACGCTGTGACTGTTTGTGTCGGAGCGCTTTGAGGCACAACGCTTTGAGCCTGAGTCGCGTTACTGTTCTTAGAAGTTGACACCTGTGGTTTTGTTTTTGATTTGTTATTATAATATACATTATGCAGAATGAGGCGTTTTCATTAAAAAGTAAAAACTTCAAAAATAGTTACCTCGAACCTTATAGATGGCGTAAATTTTCTTTTACTGGTAGGCACAATTTGACAATGACAGGATTAATCACAAACTTGCTTACTCCGCTTGCCAGCTCCATCTGTTAGGTTTAGTAGAAAACTCTTTTTGTTTTGTTACTGAAAACGGCTCATTGTATTATGATTATCATTACATTCGCGGCAACGCTTCTCAGAAAAGCAGGCTTTCCCATGGTGTGGATATAGACAATTCTTGTAAAGCTCGAGTTTTGCTATCGTATTGCGCTTTGCATCTGCCGATAATTCCAGAAAGTTATTGCATTGGAATAAAGCATGATTAAATTTGCAAAAAGGACATTTTGTAGAAGTTGTGTTTGTATGATATGCTTTTGGATTCGATTTTTGTCCATATTGCTGATTTTTGTTGTATGCTGATGATGATGATGAATCTTTCCCCTGTTGCTGGGGTGATTTAGTGTTGTCTATTTTGCGCTTTGATGTCTCCAATGACGTAAACTTGGTCTCAAGATAGGTCAAAAATTCGTGGAGGGTGGGTAGCTCTCTCGGGTTCTTCACAGCTAAGACGTAATCCTTGTATGTGTCAGGGTCTAGTTTCTGTGACAAGATATGCACGAGAAAGGGGTCCCAGGTTGATACATCAACGCCTAGGTTTTTTATACCGTTTAAGCATTCGTTGGTGGTGTCGTGGATCTTCTTTAGCTGTGCGGCGGTCTGCTGTTGCATCAACGGCAGGTTCATGATAAGATTGATATGTGAAGTAAAAATCATCTTCTTATGATTATACCTGCTGTTCAAAAGATCCCAACAAACCTGATAATTTTCTGATGTGATATGCAGATGCTGGATGATCTTTTCAGCTTCTCCTTTAACCTTACTTTTTAGGAATTGCATTTTCTGCTCATTTGATAAGGCTGGGTTTTTATGAATGCTCTCCGTAAAGAGATCTTTAAAACTCACCCACTGATAATAGCTACCTCCAAAGGTAGGTAGGTCGATGACTGGTGTAGACTTATCGCGATGCACCATTGAACTCATCTTGCTATTGATATCTCTCTTGATAATATGATACTTTTTCTCGTACTTACTGAAGGTCGCTTCATACTCCTCATTTATGCCGCTCAACGCAAGGTCAATATCCCAATGAAGAGAATCAATCGCTGACCAACGTGTTTCGATTGCTCTTAAAGCATCCTCAAATTCCCATTTATCCGACATGATTTCGATATTAATGTTGCCTGTGGTTCGAGAAAATGCCTTAAAGTTAGTTGTTTGTTTGCGCAACATTTCGTCTGACTTGCTCGTCCCCTGGTCTTGATAAGGTGTAGGTGAAGGTACGTACCCTGGCTGAGGAGCATTGTTGCCCGGAGTCGAAGGCACGGACCCCCTTGCTGTACCTAAGGGCGTTGGTGGACGCAGAAGAGATTTTTCTTCTGAAATATCGGACAAATACTTGCTGATATATGCTCGTGCTTCTTCATAGAAAGCTTGTGATCTTAGATAAGCGTTTGAGGAGAAATATTCATGAGATTTATTCTCTAATCCGCTGATATTGATATGATTTCTCTGAAAGTCCTGCCAATAGGATTCCAGTGTACTCAGACGTTTTTTAACATTCTGCACCTGTTATCCTATCTGGACCATCTTTTTTAAAATTGGTGAAGAGGGTGTCCATCGCCCCAATCAGTTGATACTGGGTCTGGATGACGTCTTCCATCGTCTTCGCCATGATGATGATTGATAGTGATAAGCTTTGATAACTCACCGAATGCTGGCTGGTTACCTTACGCGGCGGTCGAAGTGGTGTAAACCAATAATTAGGTAAAACACAGTGATATCACTAACGCACACGCGAATGGTCCCGCCTTCGGTGCTCGAAGGACCATAAAGATGTAAGTCTACGAGCTAAATGCTGATAATGAATATTGATAATGATAATAATTGATAATTAAATGATATTCATAATGATATTGAGCCACGCGCCCGGTATGAGAGGCTGACATGAACTCTGCTAACTAAATGATATTCATAATGATATTGAGACACGCGCCCGGTGTGAGAGGCTAACATGTACTCTAGTAACTAAATGATATTCATAATGATATTGAGACACGCGCCCGGTAGGAGAGGCTGACATGAACTGACTAGAGCGCGGCCGTTGATATTACGACAATAAAGATAAAATGCTGACGCGAGAGGATAGTGCGGTTAGACCGTACAATGACAGTGATCTTTACTTCGTAGAAGATCAATTTACCAAGATGAGATCATACTTCGATTCTGTTCGTATTAAGGTATCGTCATTCCCTCCAACTACGACTGAGAAAGCTTTGCTATCACCAAAGCCAAAATTCAAAAAATACTTTATTCAGTGCGGCCGCATGTACCTACCTTATTGACGCGTCACAACTTACAAAATAAAACAACACAAATAAATAGAATAAAGCACATAATTGAATCTGTTCACTTCAGATTACACGCGAGTTAGGAAAAGAAGCGAACAGAAGAACCTAACTCGGTCGTTATAGTCATCATTTAACAATTTGATTTTGTCTTATGTTACGTTTGACGGAGTTGGAGCAGATTCCGTCCTAAGTGGTTTTGTCCTCTAGGTAATCTGATATTTTATAATAAGCTTTAGCCTATGTTCAGATGACCGCGCGGCACCGCGCGATTGACTCGGCGCGCGGTTTGAGATTGTAACAAATCAATGTTGTTGTTTACATAACCGCGCGGCACCGCGCGGCGACGCGCGGCTTAAGATCTACAATCCTGTATCGAACTGTTCAGATGACCCGCGCGGCACCGCGCGTTCATCTGAACATAGGCTTATTGCACAGATTGCATTTGATAATGTTTTTGAATTTATTCAATGATAACTTCTGCAACTCACTTGGGAGTTTGATGTAGAAGCGTATACATTGCCCTTTAAAATATATTTTAACCTTATTGAGCCTAGTAGTGGGCACAGCGAGTTTATTCTTATTTCTTGTATTTACATTGTGATTGTCCCTGTTCTTCTTAAACTAAGCAATATTTTTATGGGTGTACAACAGGTTCTCATAAATATATTGACAAGCTACTGTCATTATATTTATTTCTTTGAATTTAGTGCGAAGTGATTCTCTGGGACTCATATTGTAGATAGAACGAATAGCCCTCTTCTGCAGCACAAATACGGTGTCTATATCTGCAGCACATCCCCACAGCAGTAAGCCATAAGACATAATGCTGTGGAAATAGCTGAAGTAAACAAGTCTAGCGGTATCTACGTCTGTAAGAAGGCGGATTTTTTTGACTGCATATGTTGCAGAACTAAGCCTACCCGATAGTTGTTCTATATGCGGGCCCCATTGTAGCTTATTGACCAAAGTTATGCCTAAAATACAGTTTTTTCAACAACGTTTAAACTTTCACCTTTCAATTTAATGTTAGCATCAGCCTGTTTTACATTCGGGAGAGTAAATCTAATGCATTTATTTTTATTTTCATTAAGTAATAGGTTATTGACATTAAACTAATTAACAACTTTTGAGATTGCTTTATTGACCTCGTCATAATCGGTGCGGTGGTACGTCGTTTCATTTTGAAAAAAAGTGAAGTGTCATCAGCAAACAATACAATCTCATGATTGTTTTTGACAAGATGAGGTAGATCATTAATGTAAATTAAAAATAGAAAAGGCCCAAGAATTGATACCTGCGGTACACCCATTACACGCCATACACATATACGCCATACACGCCAGAAACAGCAAACGGTGTGCCTGCACGTCCAATTCGGTCCACGACACCGGCACCGCCGTCTGAGCAAACTACTACTGCGCTGGGGCGGGTGAACGAGTTGCTATCACTACAGCGAACAAACTTTAGAGCTTTCAATCGTCAGGTGAATTGCATCAACATAGACGATACCTATACGAGACAAATGGGAAATCGAAGATGAGCTGCGTAGCGTACAGCAGCGATGGAATGCAATAGACACTTTGCACCTACAAATTGATAACATTCTACAAGGATCAGACCACAGACTCAGTATGATGGTGAATTTCAAGCCTACGAGGTTATTTACATGAAGATTATAAGAGCTTTGAACCATAAGCATCTACATCGCATCTTCAACACCAAACACCACATATTAAGATACCAACATTTACTGAAAAGTGCACGCAATGGCCTACTTTTTACGACCTCTTTGTGGAAAGCATCCACGAGAATAACCTACTCACTAAAACACAGAAAATGCAACATCTGAAAGGAAGAGTTCGTGGAGATGCTGAGCGACTTATCCAGCATCTGCATATCGCAGCAGACAATTACGACACTGCCTGGGAGCTACTAACTCACAGATATAACAACCCCCAACTGCTGTTCACCAAACAAGTAGAGTTATTCTTAAATCAACCTGCCGTTAACAAACAGTCAGCCTTCGAGATCAGACGTCTGTACGACACATCTAAGGAGTGCATCTACGCTATACAGAATACCCAGGGTATTGATACAAGTACCTGGGACCCGCTGTTAGTTCATCTTATCTCAAACAAGCTAGACTCCGAGACATACGGAGATTACAAGGAAGCACGTAAATCGCCACGTGATCTGCCAACAATATCGGAGCTCTTAGATTTCTTAGAGGGGAAATTTACAGTACTGGATCCTATCAACAAGAAAGATAAGGAGTCGACAACTGGAAAACCCAATCAACAGAAGACAAACAAGCCCAATAACCAGCAACAAGGTCATCACCATCGTCCTGGAAAGTATTATTTTAAAGAACATCAAACAAGCGCGGCCTGTTCAACAAACTGTCCTTTGTGTAACAACAATCATTACTTGTATAAATGTACTAAGTTTATGAAATCGACACCAGACCAGACATGAAGCTAATGACCGTAAAGAAATTTGATTTTGTCATAATTGCCTTCACTCACACAATGTACTGATAGTACTTGTACTTGTTTAACTGTACAAACAAACAGACTACTCTGTCATATACCTCTAGATAAGCCCATTTATATGGTTCAGTTATCGCAATCAATTTGTAACTTGTACTTTCAAAACAAAACAATGTGTCATACAAAGAAGACGCCGTGCGACGAGCAGTGGATTAAGTTACACAGTGTATTATATTATCTGTGGTTACACTATAGTAACAGGTGGCTGTAAGTACTCGTGCTGTGGAAAATGCACTGTGCGCATATTCTGCATCGGTACAGGCATGAATATCAAAACACTTAAAGGAAACGGACTGTTAGATATGAGTCAAGGCTGTACATTCAAAGGTGACACTTTCCATATATGTATAGTGACACAATGATTATCTAAGCCATATGAAAGTACAAGAAGACATCTACATTACTCCAGAGAAATCAGTATTCAACAGATTACTGAACTCCTCGGCCATCGAATTATCACCAGAGACTCATGAAGATGAGTGGCAACGTATGAGCACCTACACACATATCTACTCTGAAAGAGCAAGAGGACGCGCCACTCACAGTTCACGACGTTCACCAGTTCGCAGTTACATACTATACTCTATATATAATAAATATATCGTATATTATACTATACTCGGACTGAGCGTCGTTGTACTGATCTTATTCAGACGTTGTTCAGACTATTTGCAGTGTGGCAGAAGACCCTAGAGCCAAGCTGACCCGACATTATACCGAAGATAACCCGGAATGAATGAATGAATTGAATGAATTAACACTTTATTGTACACAGATAAACTTAAAAATAAAATATAAATAGGTAATCACGTACAAATAGGCGGCCTTATTGCTGACAGCAATTTCTTCCAGGCAACCCATCAGGAAACACAAGTTGATAAAATAAAACAGTAGGTAGTGCACAAAAATGTAGGAACAAATAATTGATGGCCTATATTTACGTTACTAAATACTGACAAATAAATATTAAATTATACATTCTAAATACATGAATATATAAATATATATACATATATATAATAAATAATACAAGAAATAAATAATGTAGTAATTAATTAAGTGCTGCATAAAAATTAACATGGAAAAAAAAAACACGACAGAATGAAAATATTATTAGTTATTGGACAGATAAAAGATTTTGAGCTTTTGCTTAAAAACATGGATAGAGGGAGCGAGTCTGATTTCAGTAGGCAGTGAGTGTAGGCAGGATTGAAAAGAACAGAGTAAAGAAGAGAAAGAATATGTGAGTCTCGACGAAGGCGGATAGGGAGCCACTTGAGCATAGTGAAGCATCGCATAGCGAAAAGGAGAGACGTGATCATATTTGCGTAAGCCAAATATGAACCGGATGCAAAAGTTTTGGAGGCGCTCAAGCTTATCCAATTGCTCCTCTGTGATGTCCAAGTAACAAATGTCGGCATAGTCAAGTACTGGAAGAAGGAGCGACTGGGCAATAGCAATTTTGGTGGCAGATGGCAGGAAATAGCGCAGTCTTCGCAGTGAAGCAGCAGTTCCATAGAGTTTTCTACAGGTGGCTTGAATCTGAGGACACCATGATAAGTGACGGTCAAATGTTACTCCCAGATTCTTAACCGTAGCACTGTAGGGGATAGGGATTCCATCGAAGGTAACACAAGGAACTGCCTGCCAATCAATTTTATCGGTTAATCTGGAGCTTCCTATAATTATTATGGTCTGCGTTTTGCTTGGGTTTATCTTTAGGCCATACGCTTTACTCCACTCCGAAATTAAACCCAGATCCGCGTTTATGGTGTCAACCGCATCAGAAATATTTGGCAGATGCGCGACAGCCGGACATCAGCCTGTACGAAATCAGGATGGCCCTGAAACAGCTTAAGAACGACAAGGCGCCGGGGGAGGACGGAATCACGTCAGAGCTTTTCGAAGAACTAGCCCGCGTTGCATGTTCATTATCTGACTCCATGAATGTCACTGTAAGGTCTAAACCACAAAAGATTTCTGTGGCCCCTGCGATCATGGGATCGCCGTCCCTGTCATCGTCGTTGTCGCTTCCGCTAGCGTCGCCATTGTCACTGTCCTCCGAGGGCAAAGTAAACGAAACCTACGTAACGGAAGGTCGCCTCAGGGAAATATTGAAGCAAGAGTTTGCCGCCGCTCTTAAAGTCCATAAAAATCAAGTGACAGCTGAACTTAAAATAATTCAAGAGCAAATATCTGGCTTTCGTGAATCCCTTTCATTCTTCAACCAACAATTTGATGAAATCAAAGCAGACCTGACTGAAAAAACCACTACGATCCAGCAACTGAAATCAGATAATGAAAAGCTACACGGCACAGTATATGACCTTTCGAATAGACTCAATACCATGGAGGTCCACATGAGGGAATGCAACATCGAGATAAACGGAGTCCCAGAAAACCGATCAGAAAACTTGTTGGAGACGGTTACACAACTCGTTAAATCTGTCGATGGACCACTTAATGCTGGTGACATACAACTTGTGACAAGGATTGCAAAGATCAATCGTGACAATGATAAACCGCGAGCCATTGCATCGAAACTACGTTCCCCACTCCAACGAGACAGCGTTCTGGCAGCAGTCTTCAAGCATAACAAGCTGAACAAGGACGACAAGCTCAACACTCACCACTTGGGTGTCAATGGAGCTCGGAAGCCTATTTTTGTGTCGGAACATCTGACCCCTGCTAACAAATCACTTCACGCCGCTGCTCGTAAGAGGGCAAAAGAAATGTTGTACAAATTTGTATGGACCCGCAATGGGAGGATCTATGTTCGCAAGGATGAGTACAGTCAGGCACTGATGATACGCAGTCCAGAAGGGCTGAACCAAATTAAATAGGTACTTAGATATATATTATAATTTTTATAATTTTATTTGAAGATAATTTTTCACAATGCTTGATATAAATTACCAAAATATAGGTGGTTCGCGAACTAAGACTTTAACCTTGCACAACAATATTTTACAGAGTAATTTTAGTGTCATAGCCCTAACAGAGACATGGTTTAATTCGTCTATTAGTGATAAGGAATTTATTGATTCCAGATATACCATCTAAATTTTTAAATTCGGTAGACTTAACTATAAATCAAGTCGATGACGTCATCATTTTGGGTGACTTTAACTTAAGATTTATAAATTGATTTTAAAATTGGTGAAGAGGGTGTCCATCGCCCCCATCAGTTGATACTGGGTCTGGATGACGTCTTCCATCGTCTTCGCCATGATGATGATTGATAGTGATAAGCTTTGATAACTCACCGAATGCTGGCTGGTTACCTTACGCTGCGGTCGAAGTGGTGTAAACCAATAATTAGGTAAAACACAGTGATATCACCAACGCACACGCGAATGGTCCCGCCTTCGGTGCTCGAAGGACCACAAAGATGTAAGTCTACGAGCTAAATGATGATAATGATTATGATATTGAGCCACGCGCCCGGTATGAGAGGCTGACATGAACTGACGAGAGCGCGGCCGTTGATATTACGACAATAAACATAAAATGCTGACGCGAGAGGATAGTGCGGTTAGACCGTACATATTCCCGACAGCGAGAAGAGTAGATGCTGGTTAAATTGATACAAACTTAATAATGACCTATACGAGTAATGAGTAATGATTAATGATAAGCTGATGATACTAAATGCTAATGATAACATGGTGATAGAACAATACTTAGGTCCTTAAGAAATAACATGATGATAAAACAATATTTATGTTAGTAAGACTAATAGCTAAGTAAAAGTAACGTAACCTATTCAAGTCCCACATTTAAGTTTCACTGATATATTCACTGATGACGCCATATCTAGACGATCACTAAACTTGCTTGTTTTACTATACTCACAGAACACTATTATACTATACTGTACATTTGATCAACACTTGCACTACCACTAACACAAGCATCACTGATATTATAACACTGCTGACACGCTGCGCGGCGGCCGGCTGAGACAGAGGCCGCGCCGCTATCGCCAGGGCCGCCGCCGCGGCGCCGGAGCGTGCGAAGGCGCGAGCCAGCCAGCGCGCTAGCGTGTCTGGCCGCAGCGCGCGCCTCCACGCGCAGACTGCTCCTACTGCGGTCCTCGTTCTTCATTTGATCTATGTATATGTTCTTTTATTTTTGCCAAGTAGGATTTCTCTTCTACGTCTTCAGAGGTCCAGATGGCAGAGATAGGAACGGTTATGTTTAAGATGTGATTGGTCGGTGCAATTATATCAGGGACGTAAATCTCAGAGTGCATCTTTTTGTTTAATGATGATGTTGATGGTCGCAGAGGTGCATAGATGGACCTCTTCCTTTATTATGCAACCTTGACCGAGACTTATGTTGTCGGCCTGGCTTATCTGTTCAGTTGATATTTGATCGACTCGTAGTAAACAAACGAGTGTTAGGCAAGTACTTGAGCCGGGATCCTTGACGCATAGTCTCATGTCGGATATAATCTTATAATGAGACCTTAATGTTACACAAAATAGGTATCTCTTTTTGTGTTAAGGCATGATTTGATATCTGTGTACGTATCTGGTATGTTGATTGCTAAATTTACCGTTGTTTACGTTGGTAATGATTCTTGTACGCTGCTTAGTTAGGACAACTTTTTAATGATAGTTGATAGGTAAGATAAACTCGCTTTTAAGTTTGAGCTGTTAACACGTTAGTTTGATTATGATTTAGGCGTCTTGTTATTTATTGATTTTTCTGATTCCGTATCTTCTTCCAGTTCATGAACGATTGTTGATAATTTGATGATTGGTCGTTTGATAATGCCGTTTTACGTTTGCATTTGACGCAGGTACGGAGAGTCTTTTTGACAGTACGATGTCCTCCTAAAATCCAGTACCTCTGTCTGAGGTGTGATGAAGTCAGGCGAGACCCCCCGTGAAATGTTAGCTGATGAGCTTGATCGATCAATAATGATGTGAGTCGGACATTGTTAGGTAATATCAGAGGGTGTTTTCGGTGGTAGCTGATGTTTGCGTTCCGACGAAGCCTTCCTCCAACCCTCAACAATCCGTCTGGATCTATAAAAGGCGAGAGATTCAGTAACCGACTTTTATTTGATATCGGTTTGTTTGCTAGTAAGTTAGCCATTTCTTCTGAAAACTCAACTTCTTGAATGTTTTTGATAATTTTGTTATGAGCTTTTTTCAACTCCGATAGTGATAAGCACGCTGAGGTGACGTCACTGTGACGAATCACTCGAAGTATCCACGCCACGACGCGCACAGCTCGCGTAAAACTACTTGACTTGTGCAATAAGTCTTGAATGATATCGCTAGTATGTTTGTTTTGTGTTGATACGTTTGTTTGTATTTTTAACTCTTCGTTTGTAAAACGCCCATCTTCCTTCCTTTCTGTGGTTTGGTCGTAATACTCCAAACATTTTTGATCTTCTTCTGATATGTTTTGCTCTTCCGGGATACTTTCGATTGTCCAGAATCTCCGTAAATCCTCGGTATCATTGATAATAACGTTACACTGATAGCTCTTGTGTACGTTTCCGCTTAAAATCCACCCAAATCGAGTCTCCTGCGCGATTGGGCAATTTTCCATCTTGATAATACCACCCTGTATAATCTCCGCGTAAACCTCAGCTCCAAAAAGTATATCGATTGGGCTACTGATATGATAAGTGTCGTCCGCGAGAGGTATGTCATTCAGGCAGGTCCAGTAAGGCTTGGCAAATGATTGGTTTGGCAGATTATTGATAAGTGATTTCATGATATAAACTTCCGTTTGAAGCTCGTAGTCGCTGTGGATAGATCCACATGTGATATGCATGATACCCTTGCAGTTGTTATTTTTGGACCCCACACCGGTTATTACCCCCCTGCAAGGATAACGCGGTAGCCCTAGACGTTGCGCAGCGTTTTCAGAAATAATAGATGTTTGAGATCCTTGATCTATAAGGCAACGCATCATAACAAAAGTTCCATCAGCTCTTTGTACATAGATTTTCGCTGTTGCTAATAAGACCTCTTTGTTATCATTATCAGATGACGCATGATAATTTGACGCTGTGACTGTTTGTGTCGGAGCGCTTTGAGGCACAACGCTTTGAGCCTGAGTCGCGTTACTGTTATTAGAAGTTGACACCTGTGGTTTTGATTTGTTATTATAATATACATTATGCAGAATTGTATTATGATTACTATTACATTCGCGGCAACGCTTCTCCGAAAAGCAGGCTTTCCCATGGTGTGGATATAGACAATTCTTGCAAAGCTCGAGTTTCGCTATCGTATTGCGCTTTGCATCTGCCGATAATTCCAGAAAGTTATTGCATTGGAATAATGCGTGATTAAATTTGCATAAAAGGACATTTAGTAGAACTTGTGTTTGTATGATATGCTTTTGGATTCGATTTTTGTCCATATTGCTGATTTTTGTTGTATGCTGATGATGATGATGAATCTTTCCCCTGTTGCTGGGGTGATTTAGTGTTGTCTACTTTGCGCTTTGATGTCTCCAATGACGTAAACTTGGTCTCAAGATAGGTCAAAAATTCGTGGAGGGTGGGTAGCTCTCTCGGGTTCTTCACAGATAAGACGTAATCCTTGTATGTGTCAGGGTCTAGTTTCTGTGACAAGATATGCACGAGAAAGGGGTCCCAGGTTGATACATCAACGCCTAGGTTTTTTATAGCGTTTAAGCATTCGTTGGTGGTGTCGTGGATCTTCTTTAGCTGTGCGGCGGTCTGCTGTTGCATCAACGGCAGGTTCATGATAAGATTGATATGTGAAGTAAAAATCATCTTCTTATGATTATACCTGTTGTTCAAAAGATCCCAACAAACCTGATAATTTTCTGATGTGATATGCAGATGCTGGATGATCTTTTCAGCTTCTCCTTTATCCTTACTTTTTAGGAATTGCATTTTCTGCGCATTTGATAAGGCTGGGTTTTTATGAATACTCTCCGTAAAGAGATCTTTAAAACTCACCCACTGATAATAGCTACCTCCAAAGGTAGGTAGGTCGATGACTGGTGTAGACTTATCGCGATGCACCATTGAACTCATCTTCCTATTGATATCTCTCTTGATAGTATGATACTTTTTCTCGTACTTACTGAAGGTCGCTTCATACTCCTCATTTATGCCGCTCAACGCAAGGTCAATATCCCAATGAAGGGAATCAATCGCTGACCAACGTGTTTCGATTGCTCTTAAAGCATCCTCAAATTCCCATTTATCCGACATGATTTCGATATTAATGTTGCTGGTGGTTCGAGAAAATGCCTTAAAGTTAGTTGTTTGTTTGCGCAACATTTCGTCTGACTTGCTCGTCCCCTGGTCTTGATAAGGTGTAGGTGAAGGTACGTACCCTGGCTGAGGAGCATTGTTGCCCGGAGTCGAAGGCACGGACCCCCTTGCTGTACCTAAGGGCGTTGGTGGACGCAGAAGAGATTTTTCTTCTGAAATATCGGACAAATACTTGCTGATATATGCTCGTGCTTCTTCATAGAAAGCTTGTGATTTTAGATAAGCGTTTGAGGAGAAATATTCATGAGATTTATTCTCTAATCCGCTGATATTGATATGATTTCTCTGAAAGTTCTGCCAATAGGATTCCAGTGTACTCAGACGTTTTTTAACATTCTGCACCGTTTTCCTATCTGGACCATCTTTTTTAAAATTGGTGAAGAGGGTGTCCATCGCCCCCATCAGTTGATACTGGGTCTGGATGACGTCTTCCATCGTCTTCGCCATGATGATGATTGATAGTGATAAGCTTTGATAACTCACCGAATGCTGGCTGGTTACCTTACGCTGCGGTCGAAGTGGTGTAAACCAATAATTAGGTAAAACACAGTGATATCACCAACGCACACGCGAATGGTCCCGCCTTCGGTGCTCGAAGGACCATAAAGATGTAAGTCTACGAGCTAATTGCTGATAATGAATATTGATAATGATAATAATTGATAATTAAATGATATACATAATGATATTGAGACACGCGCCCGATAGGAGAGGCTGACATGAACTCTGATAACTAAATGATATTCCTAATGATATTGAGCCACGCGCCCGGTGTGAGAGGCTAACATGAACTTTGATAATTAAATGATATTCATAATGATATTGAGACACGCGCCCGATAGGAGAGGCTGACATGAACTGACGAGAGCGCGGCCGTTGATATTACGACAATAAACATAAAATGCTGACGCGAGAGGATAGTGCGGTTAGACCGTACATAGAGTCTGATACTAATAGATTTCATATGACGCCAAGCAACTATAACTGCAAACTAGGACACTCTCTTGTAGATTTCATATCATCGAACAATCTTTACCAAGTAAATTCTATCAGTAATTGCGACGGAGTATACCTTGATTTAGTAATAACCAATATTGAAAGCATTAAAGTAAGTAAATCAATCGAGATATTAAGTAAAGCTCAAGGTAGACATCCAAGCTTACTTATAAATGTAGATATTCCTAGCTCTTGCATTGCATCTGAACGTTCTAATCGAACGAAATATAATTTCTACAGAGCAGACTATGACAGCATTCGTTTTAAACTTGCGGAAGTTAATTGGTTTGATAAATTTAGTTCTTGTGATAATGTAAACTCAATGGTGACCGAATTTTATAGAATTTTACGATCTATTAAAGATGAGTTTGTTCCTAAAAGAAGCCCAAAAAAATGTAAATACCCAACATGGTTCACTAACTCATTAATAAAACTTTTAGCTGAAAAAGAACGTATTCGAAAAAACATTACCAAATATAAAAACCCTCTTGATGCGTACGAATATCATATTTTACGGAAACGATGTCACAAACTTTATGATATATGTTACAAAGAATATAAAAACACGATAGAATCTGGGATTTATCAAGACGCAAAAGCATTCTGGAGCTTTATAAAAGACAAAAGAGGAGGTAGATCATCTATGCCTGCTGAAATGAAACTAAATGATACAACTTCAACATCCAGCATTGAAACTTCGAATCTATTTGCCAGCCACTTTTCATCTTTATACACTTCAAGCGCCCCTTCATCGTATAACTTAACTTTATCAAACAATACCTGTAATAATATTGACTCATTATGTAAAATTTTTTTTCATGAACGTGAAATTCTTAAGGCTATAAAAAATATTGATGAAAAGAAAGGTGCAGGACCCGATAATATACCTCCCTTGTTTATCAAACGTTGTTGTCCTGTTATTTCACTACCCCTCACTTTAATATTCAACAGATCTCTCAAAGAAGGTACCTTTCCAAGTGAATGGAAAAGGGCTCGTATCATCCCTATTTTAAAAAAAGGCGATCTTAGTAATGTTCAAAATTATCGCCCAATATCTATCCTCAGTAGCTTTTCAAAATTATTCGAATCTCTAATATGTCCTATTATAAATAAACACGTAGAAAGCTCTCTAACAGATAACCAACATGGTTTTAGGCGAGGACGATCTGTAGATACTAATCTTGTACATTTTGTATCGGAGTTAATGCAAGATGTTGACAAGGGTCTTGAAGTTGATGCTGTGTATCTCGATTTTGCTAGCGCTTTTGACAAAGTAGACCATTCCGTTCTTATCAAAAAATTAGACTCCTTTGGCATCGGTGGCTCTCTCTTAAAATGGTTTAAAACATACTTGCACAGTAGACCCCAGGTTGTTTCTGTAAATGGATCCCTATCAGACACCTTTTTTACACAATCAGGAGTGCCACAAGGATCACACTTGGGACCGATACTGTTTCTTTTATTTATTAATGATCTGCCTAAAACTATATCGCACTGCAAGATATCATTGTTTGCGGATGATATCAAATTATATAAAACTATTGAAAACTCCACCACTCATTCGCTCTTGCAAAAAGATCTTAATGAAATCTCAAATTGGTGTGCTACAAATCGTATGACCCTAAATGTAAAAAAATGCTACCATATTAAATTCACAAAAAAATTAAAACCACTTGAGTCTTCTTACAAACTTAGCGGTACATACTTAGAAAAAGTTAATGCGATTCGCGACCTAGGTATAACAATAGATAGTAAATTAACATTCATTTCTCATATTAATAATGTAGTAGGTAAAGCAGCAAAAATGATTGGGTTCATTAAAATAAATAGCAGTGAATTTAAGCCTCATACCAAATTAATATTGTACAACTCATTAGTGCGTAGCCAATTAGAATATGTGTCCACTGTATGGAGCCCTTTATACAGTATTCACTCACAGCACATTGAAAGCATCCAGCGAGCTTTTACACGACACCTTGCTTTTTTTACTCCCAACTTTTCGTATCGAGCCCCTTATGAACAGCGCTTATCCAAATTTAAAATGACCTGTCTCTATAATCGTCGAAAGCTACTAGATCTTTGCTTCCTTCATAAAGTGATAAATGGAACTATACAATGTAATAAACTTCTTGAACGCTTCCCTCTCTATGTACCATATAAATACCCTAGACAGGTTATACATAATATTTTTAGTACACCGCATTCTAGAACAAATATTGGTCTACAGGCACCAACTACGAGAATCTGTACATACATACATACATATAATCACGCCTTTTTCCCGTAGGGGTAGGCAGAGACCACTTCTTGCCACTTGCTACGATCCTTACATACTTGTTTCGCTTCGTCCACTTTCATTATTCCCTTCATACATGCTCTTCGGTTTAGGGTACTCTTGACCTGGCCTTTTTTCAAGACGTCCCTGACTTGGTCTTGAAACGTCCGCCTAGGTCTACCCCTTCCAACACTTTCATTCACACTCGCCTTATACACTTTTTTCGTCAATCGTTCTTCATTCATTCTCTCGACATGGCCAAACCATCTCAGCATATCTGTACACAATATAATTCTGTTAACAAGAAAATACCAGGGTTAGATATATTTAACAGTAAAATGCACTCATACAAGAACCTCTTACAGAGCCATTTTGGCTTCTCTATGAACAGAAATTGATGGATATAACTACATATTTTTTAGCATAGTTTTAACCGCCTATACTTGTATTATTTTTTTACTTTACTTTAGATTTTAATTTTAAGTTATCTTGTGTTTTTGTAATTTTTTTCTTCCTTGTATAATTTTTGTTTTTTCTAACGCACAAATGGAACATGTTATGTACACCTCAATTTTGTATCAGACTGAATACCCTGATTTTAAATGTGTTATTAATGACTATTTAATACTTTTGATGTATGTGTACTTTTAATAAATAAATAAATAAATAAAGCGGGTGGATCACCGATACTTAAAGTGCTTCAGAAGCTCTTCAACACCGTCTTACTCGAAGGTATTACGCCAAAAACATGGAACAAAAACTGTTCTTTAAGAAAGGTGACAACACCTTGCTTAAGAACTACAGACCGATCTCGCTTTTGAGCCATGTTTATAAGCTGTTCTCAAGGGTCATCGCAAATAGTCTCGATCGCAGGTTTGATGACTTTCAGCGTCCCGAACAAGCCGGGTTTCGAAAAGGCTACAGTACCATAGACCACATTTATACGCTGCGGCAAGTGGTACAGAAGACCGAAGAGTATAACTTGCCGCTATGTCTCACGTTTGTGGACTATGAGAAAGCCTTCGATTCGACCGAAACATGGGCGGTGCTCGAGTCTCTCCAACGATGCCGAATTGACTATCGGTATATCGAAGTGTTGAAGTCTTTGTATAGAAACGCCACTATGTCAGTCCGAGTACAGGAACAGAGTTCGAAGGATATTCCCTTAAAAAGAGTCGTAAGACAGGGAGACGTTATTTCCATTATTGCTCCGAAACTGTTCACGACCGCTTTGGAAGATGCCTTCAAGCTCTAGGAATGGAAAGGACTAGGCATCAACATTAACGGCGAATACATGACTCACCTTCGGTTTGCCGACGATATTGTGGATATGGCAAAGTCGATGGAGGAACTCGGCACGATCAAGCTCAGAGTCGCTCAACGAGCTATGGAAAGGGCTATGCTCGGGGTTTCTTTACGAGATCGAATCAGAAATAAGGAGATACGTATAAGAACTCGGGTCACCGACATAGCCAAGCGGATTAGCACGTTGAAGTGGCCATGGGCTGGCCATGTAGCTCGCAGAACAGATGGCCGATGGGGGCCGATGGGGCCGAAAAGTTCTCGAGTGGAGGCCACGGACCGGCAAACGAAGCGTAGGACGTCCACCAACAAGATGGGCTGACGACCTGGTGAAGACCGCAGGTCGACGGTGGATACAGATCGCTTCCAACCGCAATAACTGGAAATCCATGAGGGAGGCCTATGTCCAGCAGTGGACGTCCTACGGCTGAAATGATGATGATGATGATATTTTGCCACCTGAAGTTTTAAACAAAATTAAAAAAACGGTCAAACCAATCAAACAAATAGAAACACCATCTACCTACATGATCATCACCCATGGACGTTGACGAAGAGATTTCAGAATTACCAACTGACATTGTAGACCTACAAATTGATTTTTTATTTTATACTATTTATTTATTTATTTATTTGAGCCACCAACAGAAGATACACAAGTAAAAAATTACAAAAGTAAAAGCAATAAAAATCATGAGCTAGTGTTCTCCCAATTACAGGCAGCTACATCTTACAAATTAAGTAATCATAGCAAAAGTTAATATATTATGAATTATTATTTTTAAATATAGGTAACAATTATATTAAATTATATTTAGGAATGTATAAACAAAACAAATATCTACGTTCTACATAAGGTTGAATAAAATAAAAAGAAATTATTGAAAGTAAACTAGTAAAGAAACTGTGACTTAGTGTCAGAAGACTATGCACAGAGAGATGCAAGGCTTTTTTTTATATTTAAGTAGAGGTTCTCCTAAATCTAGGTCGCTTATTTTCGATAAAGTGTTATAAGCTTTACAAATCTTGGACAAATCAGCATTTTGTCCTATATATATATTTTTTACTATGTACTAGAGTAGTATAAACAAACTTTTTTTGATAGATTATTGTATTGCATGTTTTTAATACATTTTTAACATGTTAAAAATATTATAGTACCTATGTACTGTTTTAATTAAACCCACTTATCCTCCTAACCCTGTCTAATAATAATATTATATTATCAATAGTAATAGAAGAGTAGGCAAAGAATACTTTGATATTTAGTCACTTCTAGCCACATTTCGAAAGAGATTTTTTTTACAAAACTGGCCACTTTTTTATTTTATGTAGCCACAAACTAGATTGTCCTAACGGCAACACTGCTACGTTATTATTTCAACAAAATTATACTCGCAACGTGAATGGTAGTTCGTTCACAAAGAGTAGAATAAGCATATTTCGTTCACTTGCGCTACAAAATAAGTACTGTCGTCAGTCAGATAATTCAAGTTTACATTACAGAAGCTATATACCTAGTATCACAGCCGGTATTATAGCAATCCGTTTTTTCGCCGTAGAAAGCGTTGCAAGTGATTGTATTTTGTCGTGGGTAGGCAGTTAAGAGTACTTTGATGGCGATGTGGACGAGCGGGCGGGCCATTCTGCGCGACCTGTCCCAGGCGCAGGGCGGGCGGCCGCCGCGCGCCGCCGCACTGTGCCCCGAGGCGCTGCACGCCGCCGAGCGCCCGCCGCGCCGCGCCGCCTTCCTGGAAGGTAACCAACTAACACTGTTATGAACTTAATAAACGCATAGTAACGCCCCATTACCTTTCTCTAATTTAAGACTGTCACTCTTGTCAGAGGAACAGGGAGAAATGGACGAAGGGAAGAGAGGCCTTTGCCCTGCAGTGGGACATTTAAGGCTTCTAATATTTTCATTGATTTATCTACTCTTTCCATAGATTTATCTACAGGGCACCTCCTTGGGAGGCTGCCCTGTTGGCAAGACAGTAATTTTCTCCTTCACCTTTATCCCTAATCTTGGGACTTTCACTTTGTCTTCTTCCTTCCACTTTCTTTTTATTATTAACTCATTTTTTTAACACTACCAATACCAGGTTATGTAAGCACTAAATAAACTAAACAGTTTATACCTAACTTATGTTACAATTTAGAATTAGCAATAATTTGGTTTCAAACCTGAAGCGGAGTGCTGATATTTGTACCATTTGTATTTATAAATGTTTATGCAAGAAGCAGGCGTTGATAAGCATGCAACTTGCAGAGACAGAGGAGGACTACTTCAGGCCGAGTGCGGACGGCGAGGAGGCCCCGGCGCCCGACCTGGGCCTCATTCAGCAGATGCTGGACATGGTGAGTGCATGCGAGGGATAAATTATTTGAATTATTTGAATTTGGGACATTCATCACAACTCTTAACATACCAGCATTGCTCCATGTTTTATGTAGCAATAGGTATATTTTTGTAATTTTGTTTTCATCATTCATCATCATTTCAGCTGTAAAACATCCACTAATGAACACAGGCCTCCCTCATATGGATCTCCATGAATCAAGAATCAATAATCAAAAAATACTTTATTCAGTGCGGCCGCATGGACCTTATTGACGCGTCACAAATTTCAAATAATACAAAACATGAGGGGTGGGTAGTTGCCATACTCTCCAAGTTTGCAGGTGGGTTGGTGAGCGCAGTATGGGATGTTGATAAACGGAAAGTTGCTACTGCCCATCTTTTGGAGGTACCCCTTAGCAGGCACTTACTGCATCCACGGGCATGAGAGGAGAAGTGACATTCTACTGTCGGCACCCCATGGCACTTTTGTTTTACTTTTGTCTTAATTAATAAATTTTCTAACAATGCCAATAATTGTTGAAAATAATTTTCAGGTGCGAGAGCTGAACATGACAGAGGAAGCACAACCTGATGATGTGGTGATCATCAGCAAACTGAACCCTTACTCCGAGGAGTTTAAGCCAAAGTCAGCCAAGGACAAGTCTAAATACGGTCAGACACCAACGAGATCACCTGCCTGCCGCAGCCCCGAGCCGCGGCTGCCGGCGCCTAAGGAGCTGAGGAGGAAGAGACAACGCAATATCGCTATTGAATCCATTCTACAAACTTTACAAAACAACAACACAAGTGATTTCAGCATGTGCAAAGGAGATCACCTAACAGTTCTCAAACCAGAAGACAAAAGTACCACAGTCAACATAAAAACCCATACTGCGCATGCTAAAACTCACCGACTGACCATTAAAATTGACAATACAGGCTGCATGTTTAAAAAAAAAAAGTTGGAAAAGAACAGAACCGAACCACCGCTCGAACGGAAGGCCGGAGGCGAGCGCAGTGGCGCCCACGGCGGCGCCTACTCGCCGCCGGCGCGCGCCGCCGCCGAGTACCGGCGCTACCGGCGCCGCCAGCTGGCCGGCGCCGGCGCGCCGCCCGGCCTCTGGGCCCGCGCCGTGAAGGACATCGAACTGAGGAGGTAACCCGGCCAGTAATTAAACAGCTTACGGCGGCGCCTACTCGCCGCCGGCGCGCCGCCCGGCCTCTGGGCCCGCGCCGTGAAGGACATCGAACTGAGGAGGTAACCCGGCCAGTAATTAAACAGCTTACGGCGACGCCTACTCGCCGCCGGCGCGCGCCGCCACCGAGTACCGGCGCTACCGGCGCCGCCAGCTGGCCGGCGCCGGCGCGCCGTCCGGCCTCTGGGCCCGCGCCGTGAAGGACATCGAACTGAGGAGGTAACCCGGCCAGTAATTAAACAGCTTACGGCGGCGCCTACTCGCCGCCGGCGAGCGCCTCCGCCGAGTACCGGCGCTACCGGCGCCGCCAGCTGGCCGGCGCCGGCGCGCCGTCCGGCCTCTGGGCCCGCGCCGTGAAGGACATCGAACTGAGGAGGTAACCCGGCCAGTAATTAAACAGCTTACGGCGGCGCCTACTCGCCACCGGCGCGCGCCGCCACCGAGTACCGGCGCTACCGGCGCCGCCAGCTGGCCGGCGCCGGCGCGCCGTCCGGCCTCTGGGCCCGCGCCGTGAAGGACATCGAACTGAGGAGGTAACCCGGCCAGTAATTAAACAGCTTACGGCGGCGCCTACTCGCCGCCGGCGCGCGCCGCCACCGAGTACCGGCGCTACCGGCGCCGCCAGCTGGCCGGCGCCGGCGCGCCGTCCGGCCTCTGGGCCCGCGCCGTGAAGGACATCGAACTGAGGAGGTAACCCGGCCAGTAATTAAACAGCTTACGGCGGCGCCTACTCGCCACCGGCGCGCGCCGCCACCGAGTACCGGCGCTACCGGCGCCGCCAGCTGGCCGGCGCCGGCGCGCCGTCCGGCCTCTGGGCCCGCGCCGTGAAGGACATCGAACTGAGGAGGTAACCCGGCCAGTAATTAAACAGCTTACGGCGGCGCCTACTCGCCACCGGCGCGCGCCGCCACCGAGTACCGGCGCTACCGGCGCCGCCAGCTGGCCGGCGCCGGCGCGCCGTCCGGCCTCTGGGCCCGCGCCGTGAAGGACATCGAACTGAGGAGGTAACCCGGCCAGTAATTAAACAGCTTACGGCGGCGCCTACTCGCCACCGGCGCGCGCCGCCATCGAGTACCGGCGCTACCGGCGCCGCCAGCTG
Source organism: Pasiphila rectangulata (assembly GCA_963082625.1). Taxonomy (NCBI): domain Eukaryota; kingdom Metazoa; phylum Arthropoda; class Insecta; order Lepidoptera; family Geometridae; genus Pasiphila; species Pasiphila rectangulata. The sequence goes on along the minus strand of OY720246.1, from coordinate 201,772 downwards.
GCCGGCGCCGGCGCGCCGTCCGGCCTCTGGGCCCGCGCCGTGAAGGACATCGAACTGAGGAGGTAACCCGGCCAGTAATTAAACAGCTTACGGCGGCGCCTACTCGCCACCGGCGCGCGCCGCCACCGAGTACCGGCGCTACCGGCGCCGCCAGCTGGCCGGCGCCGGCGCGCCGTCCGGCCTCTGGGCCCGCGCCGTGAAGGACATCGAACTGAGGAGGTAACCCGGCCAGTAATTAAACAGCTTACGGCGGCGCCTACTCGCCACCGGCGCGCGCCGCCACCGAGTACCGGCGCTACCGGCGCCGCCAGCTGGCCGGCGCCGGCGCGCCGTCCGGCCTTTGGGCCCGCGCCGTGAAGGACATCGAACTGAGGAGGTAACCCGGCCACTCCCTCCACCTTCCCATGGTCCTACCAACCTTGCGGTTATACGGACCGAATCTGTGAGTTATGATCCACTCGGGTGGCTCAAGACTCTACAAAAACCTACGCACGCGTGTCCCGGCACTCTCCTCCTTCTGGGGCATGCTCATCACAGTATGGACTTCATTGCTGGGCTGCTCCCCTCCAGCTCGGTACCTCTGTGCCCCCCCCTCGTCCCCGTTCGAAAATGTGTATTCCCGCCCGCCGGCCCGCCTCGATCTATGCCAGGTCCTGGCGAACCTCCTAAGCTGTCCGAAGTTCGCCTCACTACTTACTAGATCTGCGTGGTATATCGGTCCCTCAAGCCCTCCTTGCCTTGTAATCCCCCCTAACATTGTGCTTCTCGCTTCCGCGTACAACGGGCAATCCCACAGGATATGGTCCCGCGTCTCCCACTTCTCCCCACAGCTGCACCCTGTAGTGTCGCTCAACCCCAGATCGCTCAGACGTTTCCTAAAGCAGCCATGGCCCATAAGGATCTGCGAAAGTTCGTAATCAGGTTCAACCCAGTGCGCCTTCATGCGCTCGCCTACGTCTGGGAAGAACGCGAACAATTCGCGACCCTTAGTCTCGGCCTCCCATCGAGCCTGCCAGGACTCTACGGTCTCTGCGTCGATGTTCGCTCGGATACGTCTGTGCGTCTCGTTCGGTTCACCCTCCGTCTCAGCTAACCTACGACCCGCTCTTGTCAGCAGTAAGTCCGCCGGCAGGACCCCCGCCAGAACCGGTAGCGCTGCAGTACTGCTCGACCTGTAAGCCTTCGTTAGTAAAACTAACGAGGATCTTTGCGTCCTGAGCAGCACGCTGCGAACGACATGTACCGTAGCCCGGTGATACCATATTCTGGCCGCGTACGTGAGCGTCGCCTCGTATGTGCCGCCATAGAGTACCCGGAGCGCCCTGTACCGCACTCCCCATCGGTTTGCGGAAACCCTCGAGACCTTGCCGAAACAATTGGACGCTCTGTCACCGATCGTCGCCGCGTGGGGTGCAAATGATTGGGTGGGGTCCAAAATGACCCCCAACACCTTGGCCTCAGAGACTGTGCGGATCGACGTGCCAGACGCATTGGTCTTTAGCAGAGGTGGCCTTTGCAATTTCCCTTTCAGGGTCATGGTCTGGGACTGAATGTGAGCCTGTTACGGGCACCCCACTCCGCTACCAGTCCCAAGACAGCCGCTCCTTTCTCCTCCAACTCTCTCCGAGCATCCCCCGCTACCAACACCGTCACGTCGTCCGCGTATGCCATAAAAGACACCCCAACTGGCACCGGCAAACAGAGAAGATCGTCGAGTAGAACGTTCCACAACGTCGGGCCGAGCACAGAGCCCTGCGGGCACCCCATAGTGGACGCCTTCCAGACAGCCCGGTCCCCTGCGATCATGGCCACCCTGCGATTGCAGAAGTAGCTCGTCAACATTCTATAAATGTTCGGCGGGCAGCCTCCGCGTTTCGCCTTAACCAAGATCATGGGCCACCAGGCGTTGTCGAAGGCCCCTGAGATATCCAGAAATATGGCCTGTAAGTATTTCGCCTTACAGTCTTTTATCGCTTGTAGTACCGATCCTAACGCTGACGTGGTCGACCGGCCCGCTCTAAACCCGTGCTGGCATGAGGAGATTCCGCGAGTGAGCTGTGGAATACTCCAGAGCAACACTCTCTCCAAGACTTTGCCAAGCACCGGCAGCAGAGTGATGGGTCGGTATGCCTTGGGGTCCGTCGGCGGCTTGCCGTTACCTTTTGGCAGAACCAACAATCGACCGTCCTTCCAGATCGAGGGAAAAGTGCCTGACTTCACGCAAGCGTTCATCACGTGGGTAAATTCAGGGGCGCAAGCCCACCACACGTGCTTCAGCATCTTCCCCTCAATACCGTCCATCCCCGGCGATGTATTGGGTAACGACATTACTATTTTCTTAAGCGAGTCCAGATCGATAGGGGGGGAGTCATTGCCTGATGGTAGAAGGGCAGCCGCAATTCTAACCTGCCGGTGATAAGCAGTGTCGCTGCTGGGATCATCGTCCGGACAGAGTGCCGTCATCAGCGCGGTCATAGACTCGCTGACGTCACTAGTGTCCGAACCCACGAGATGAATTCCATTGACGACATTCACCGGTGGTCTGGCGCGGCCGCACGCCTCCCTATAGGCAAGACCCCATGGGTCCTGATTTCCGGTATCTGCCAGTTTCCGGAAGTGTTCCAACTCTGCAGAATAACTGAATAAGAGGTAACCCGGCCAGTAATTAAACAGCTTACGGCGGCGCCTACTCGCCACCGGCGCGCGCCGCCACCGAGTACCGGCGCTACCGGCGCCGCCAGCTGGCCGCCGGCGCGCGCCGCCACCGAGTACCGGCGCTACCGGCGCTACCGGCGCCGCCACTCGCCGCCGGCGCGCGCCGCCACCGAGTACCGGCGCTACCGGCGCCGCCAGCTGGCCGGCGCCGGCGCGCCGTCCGGCCTCTGGGCCCGCGCCGTGAAGGACATCGAACTGAGGAGGTAACCCGGCCAGTAATTAAACAGCTTACGGCGGCGCCTACTCGCCACCGGCGCGCGCCGCCACCGAGTACCGGCGCTACCGGCGCCGCCAGCTGGCCGGCGCCGGCGCGCCGTCCGGCCTCTGGGCCCGCGCCGTGAAGGACATCGAACTGAGGAGGTAACCCGGCCAGTAATTAAACAGCTTACGGCGGCGCCTACTCGCCACCGGCGCGCGCCGCCACCGAGTACCGGCGCCGCCAGCTGGCCGGCGCCGGCGCGCCGTCCGGCCTCTGGGCCCGCGCCGTGAAGGACATCGAACTGAGGAGGTAACCCGGCCAGTAATTAAACAGCTTACGGCGGCGCCTACTCGCCACCGGCGCGCGCCGCCACCGAGTACCGGCGCTACCGGCGCCGCCAGCTGGCCGGCGCCGGCGCGCCGTCCGGCCTCTGGGCCCGCGCCGTGAAGGACATCGAACTGAGGAGGTAACCCGGCCAGTAATTAAACAGCTTACGGCGGCGCCTACTCGCCGCCGGCGAGCGCCTCCGCCGAGTACCGGCGCTACCGGCGCCGCCAGCTGGCCGGCGCCGGCGCGCCGTCCGGCCTCTGGGCCCGCGCCGTGAAGGACATCGAACTGAGGAGGTAACCCGGCCAGTAATTAAACAGCTTACGGCGGCGCCTACTCGCCACCGGCGCGCGCCGCCACCGAGTACCGGCGCTACCGGCGCCGCCAGCTGGCCGGCGCCGGCGCGCCGTCCGGCCTCTGGGCCCGCGCCGTGAAGGACATCGAACTGAGGAGGTAACCCGGCCAGTAATTAAACAGCTTACGGCGGCGCCTACTCGCCGCCGGCGAGCGCCTCCGCCGAGTACCGGCGCTACCGGCGCCGCCAGCTGGCCGGCGCCGGCGCGCCGTCCGGCCTCTGGGCCCGCGCCGTGAAGGACATCGAACTGAGGAGGTAACCCGGCCAGTAATTAAACAGCTTACGGCGGCGCCTACTCGCCACCGGCGCGCGCCGCCACCGAGTACCGGCGCTACCGGCGCCGCCAGCTGGCCGGCGCCGGCGCGCCGTCCGGCCTCTGGGCCCGCGCCGTGAAGGACATCGAACTGAGGAGGTAACCCGGCCAGTAATTAAACAGCTTACGGCGGCGCCTACTCGCCGCCGGCGAGCGCCTCCGCCGAGTACCGGCGCTACCGGCGCCGCCAGCTGGCCGGCGCCGGCGCGCCGTCCGGCCTCTGGGCCCGCGCCGTGAAGGACATCGAACTGAGGAGGTAACCCGGCCAGTAATTAAACAGCTTACGGCGGCGCCTACTCGCCACCGGCGCGCGCCGCCACCGAGTACCGGCGCTACCGGCGCCGCCAGCTGGCCGGCGCCGGCGCGCCGTCCGGCCTCTGGGCCCGCGCCGTGAAGGACATCGAACTGAGGAGGTAACCCGGCCAGTAATTAAACAGCTTACGGCGGCGCCTACTCGCCGCCGGCGCGCGCCGCCACCGAGTACCGGCGCTACCGGCGCCGCCAGCTGGCCGGCGCCGGCGCGCCGTCCGGCCTCTGGGCCCGCGCCGTGAAGGACATCGAACTGAGGAGGTAACCCGGCCAGTAATTAAACAGCTTACGGCGGCGCCTACTCGCCGCCGGCGAGCGCCTCCGCCGAGTACCGGCGCTACCGGCGCCGCCAGCTGGCCGGCGCCGGCGCGCCGTCCGGCCTCTGGGCCCGCGCCGTGAAGGACATCGAACTGAGGAGGTAACCCGGCCAGTAATTAAACAGCTTACGGCGGCGCCTACTCGCCACCGGCGCGCGCCGCCACCGAGTACCGGCGCTACCGGCGCCGCCAGCTGGCCGGCGCCGGCGCGCCGTCCGGCCTCTGGGCCCGCGCCGTGAAGGACATCGAACTGAGGAGGTAACCCGGCCAGTAATTAAACAGCTTACGGCGGCGCCTACTCGCCACCGGCGCGCGCCGCCACCGAGTACCGGCGCTACCGGCGCCGCCAGCTGGCCGGCGCCGGCGCGCCGTCCGGCCTCTGGGCCCGCGCCGTGAAGGACATCGAACTGAGGAGGTAACCCGGCCAGTAATTAAACAGCTTACGGCGGCGCCTACTCGCCGCCGGCGAGCGCCTCCGCCGAGTACCGGCGCTACCGGCGCCGCCAGCTGGCCGGCGCCGGCGCGCCGTCCGGCCTCTGGGCCCGCGCCGTGAAGGACATCGAACTGAGGAGGTAACCCGGCCAGTAATTAAACAGCTTACGGCGGCGCCTACTCGCCACCGGCGCGCGCCGCCACCGAGTACCGGCGCTACCGGCGCCGCCAGCTGGCCGGCGCCGGCGCGCCGTCCGGCCTCTGGGCCCGCGCCGTGAAGGACATCGAACTGAGGAGGTAACCCGGCCAGTAATTAAACAGCTTACGGCGGCGCCTACTCGCCGCCGGCGAGCGCCTCCGCCGAGTACCGGCGCTACCGGCGCCGCCAGCTGGCCGGCGCCGGCGCGCCGTCCGGCCTCTGGGCCCGCGCCGTGAAGGACATCGAACTGAGGAGGTAACCCGGCCAGTAATTAAACAGCTTACGGCGGCGCCTACTCGCCACCGGCGCGCGCCGCCACCGAGTACCGGCGCTACCGGCGCCGCCAGCTGGCCGGCGCCGGCGCGCCGTCCGGCCTCTGGGCCCGCGCCGTGAAGGACATCGAACTGAGGAGGTAACCCGGCCAGTAATTAAACAGCTTACGGCGGCGCCTACTCGCCGCCGGCGCGCGCCGCCACCGAGTACCGGCGCTACCGGCGCCGCCAGCTGGCCGGCGCCGGCGCGCCGTCCGGCCTCTGGGCCCGCGCCGTGAAGGACATCGAACTGAGGAGGTAACCCGGCCAGTAATTAAACAGCTTACGGCGGCGCCTACTCGCCGCCGGCGAGCGCCTCCGCCGAGTACCGGCGCTACCGGCGCCGCCAGCTGGCCGGCGCCGGCGCGCCGTCCGGCCTCTGGGCCCGCGCCGTGAAGGACATCGAACTGAGGAGGTAACCCGGCCAGTAATTAAACAGCTTACGGCGGCGCCTACTCGCCACCGGCGCGCGCCGCCACCGAGTACCGGCGCTACCGGCGCCGCCAGCTGGCCGGCGCCGGCGCGCCGTCCGGCCTCTGGGCCCGCGCCGTGAAGGACATCGAACTGAGGAGGTAACCCGGCCAGTAATTAAACAGCTTACGGCGGCGCCTACTCGCCACCGGCGCGCGCCGCCACCGAGTACCGGCGCTACCGGCGCCGCCAGCTGGCCGGCGCCGGCGCGCCGTCCGGCCTCTGGGCCCGCGCCGTGAAGGACATCGAACTGAGGAGGTAACCCGGCCAGTAATTAAACAGCTTACGGCGGCGCCTACTCGCCGCCGGCGCGCGCCGCCACCGAGTACCGGCGCTACCGGCGCCGCCAGCTGGCCGGCGCCGGCGCGCCGTCCGGCCTCTGGGCCCGCGCCGTGAAGGACATCGAACTGAGGAGGTAACCCGGCCAGTAATTAAACAGCTTACGGCGGCGCCTACTCGCCGCCGGCGAGCGCCTCCGCCGAGTACCGGCGCTACCGGCGCCGCCAGCTGGCCGGCGCCGGCGCGCCGTCCGGCCTCTGGGCCCGCGCCGTGAAGGACATCGAACTGAGGAGGTAACCCGGCCAGTAATTAAACAGCTTACGGCGGCGCCTACTCGCCACCGGCGCGCGCCGCCACCGAGTACCGGCGCTACCGGCGCCGCCAGCTGGCCGGCGCCGGCGCGCCGTCCGGCCTCTGGGCCCGCGCCGTGAAGGACATCGAACTGAGGAGGTAACCCGGCCAGTAATTAAACAGCTTACGGCGGCGCCTACTCGCCGGCGGCGCGCGCCGATCTATACAACTAATTAATCACTCAGATTTTTATTGCGTAGTAGATGCCAGAGAAAAGATACTTGATCTTTACAACTAATTAATCGCCCCCCTCGACTAGATCTCCACCGATAATCGGCTGATTACAGAAAAAAAAGTGCATATTTTGTGCCCTCATTGATCTCCAGTACTGAGGTTGGAAGCGGTCAGCATCCACCGCCGACCTACAGTTCTTACAAATTGAATAATCAGTACATAGGATAAAACAAAGTTGCCTTCTGCTGTCTGTCCTTATATTTGTTTAGATCTTTAAAACTACAGAACGGATTTAGATAAGCTTTTTTTCAATAGATAGAGTGATTCAAGAGGAAGGTATGTCTAATATGTACATGCATAATATAGTGGAGAAACACTGATTATTTTGGAGATTTCTAATGTGGTCGTAAATAAACACATTTTTTTGCGCTTACATTGCAAAAGCTGGCGAGATATTATAAATAACTCTACGAGATATTAAAAATAATGTACTACAGTATTATTGTACACTTTAAAAAGGTCTACAAAAAAGTCCGCGATGGTATATTCTGTAGTATATTCAGCATTGCACCCGTGCGAAGCCGGGGCGGGTCGCTAGTCTGATAATTAAATAATTGTGTTAATTCTACAGACGGGAGGAGGCCGAGGTGGCCGCGGACGACGGCGACGCAGCCGCCGGGGCCGCTGGCGAGGCGCAGGCGCGCTGGCGGCCCTCGCTGCCCCCCGCCGGCGTGGTGTGCGAGCGCCTGCCGCCCGCCCCCGCCCCCGCCCCCGCCCCCGCGCCCGCGCCCCGCGGACCCACGCCCGACTCGTGGGAGGCTCTCCTCTCGGAGGCGAGCGATGGTGCCTAACTCGTCAACACAGTCGTCAGGCGGACCGTGACACCCGCGACCCAAAGATTCAAGTAGTTAGAGATGCCCTAACCATAATGAGACCGCGCCGCTTTTGTTTCCACACGAGATGAGTGAGCACGCTCATTTGAAATCAGTGTACCTCTGTACACAGTGTTAGCCGAATGTGATGTGCGTATGCATATAATTGCACAATCAATGGTAACAATAACAGTTTGGTTTATTGGCAAAACCAGTGTGCGTGCGTCAGCATTATTGTTTACATCTATACTAATATTATAAAGAGGTAAAGTTTGTGAGGTTGTAGGGGTAATCTCTGGATCTACAGAACGGATTTACAAAATTCTTTTACTAATAGAAAGCCACAGTATTTGTGAGTGTCATAGGCTATAAATTACCGCCCAACGAAGTGGGCGCCGGGTCAGCTAGTACATAAGAAAGACAATGCCATGCCACCAGATTTTAGTGTAGAATGATTTAAATCCTTGCCACGACCGGTCCGCCTGTAGTACATGCGAGGAACGATGTCGACGAGTCATGTATTCGCTTCGGAGCACGCATTCACACGCGTTGTACCATCCTTTCCGAAAGTTCATTGTAAATATTGGTGAACAAATGGATATTGGATTAGTAGTTTCAAAAGGTATAAACGTACCTTAGATGTATTCTCATTAAAATATGAACATTGATGTGTTCGATCGCATATGTTTCCAAAAATTCAACCCAAAACGCGACTTGTGGGATCCAAAAAGAACTGAATACTTCGCACAACCTAGAACAAGACAACGCTAAGTCTAAAAACTACTTTGTTCAGAATCGACGAAAAACCAAGACAAGTTATTGACAAAATCTTTAATGTTTCATGTAACATATCCAATATAAATCAATATTATATTGTTTATTTTCCCTTATTAATCGTCGAGCAAGCGATAATTTGCATTTTTCGTTTTATCTCTAATGTATAATTCCCGTATCTTTACATACACTTCTAATAGCAATAATATAAAATTTTTAGAGGTTTATCTCCGCAAACTTCGGAGATAAGGGGGAGAACGCTATTTTTTTTCAACGTTTTTGCTAATAAGTTGAAAACTATAAGGCTTAAAGCAAAACTAAAAACAGTTCATTAATGTGCAAATGAATACCTTTCATATGATACCCCACATGACCTAGTAATTCCACAATTTTTTTTAAAAACCCCCTTCCTCCCCCTTTGTCTAAAAAACTATGCAAGTTAGAGAGTTCGCTATAATTTTCCTATAAAGTTTACATACACTTCTATAAGCTGTAAAAGTTTCACGGGTTTATCTCTGCAAACTGGTAGAGGGGTTTTCAAAATTTTTGGAAAGTTACTAGGTAATGTGGGGTATCATATGAAAGGTATTTATTTGCACATTAATAAACGGTTTTTAGTTTTCCTTTAAGTCGTATCGTTTTTGAGTTATTTACAAAAATGTTGAAAAAAATAGCGTCCCCCCCCCTTATCTCCGAAGTTTGCGGAGATAAACCTCTGAAAATTTTATTGCTATTAGAAGTGTATGGTAAAGATTAGAGTAAATTTATTACAATCTCTACATAGCATACTTTTTTAGAAATCATCGAAAGTGTAAAAAATAAGTTCCGCTATCAGACAAGAGATGGCGCTGTCAAGGTTCTCCAACAAATATAAAACCGCCTTTGTCATATAATAAATTGTATGATGGCACGGAACCCTCGGTGCGCGAGCCCGACTCGCTCTTGCCCGGTTTTATTCATTTTGGACCAAAGTCGTCAAACCCAATAAAGTCGATTTTGAGATTTTTCTTGATTATTCCGTCTTGTTCTAGGTGTGCTACTTGATAATAAAGATTTAAAGACTGAATAAGATAGTTGACTAAGATAAGATAGCATGAATACAGAAACCTTGAGACAAATGTGTTCCTGCAGCGGAAAGCAAGTTTATTCCGCAGCTGGATCGACCCCGCAGCCGCTTGCGTCGCCGCGGGCGCGTCGCGCCACCTAAGTTAAAGATATCTAGCGAGTTACTATTGCTAGCATTTATATTATAATTACCAAACCTAACGGTATTTGCATTATATTATTTAGCTACCTTAGTATTGTGCTGACCAAATACTCTGCTTTGGAGGTATATGATCCTAGTTTGTATAGCTTTATCTTGAATACTGTTCTTTAGTAGTAGGATGTGTTGGAGCTCTAACAAACTCAAACTGATTTGATTATATTGCTTTGTATCACCAAGTCTTTGTAAACAAGGATATTGTTTACAAATACTTAGGCTGTTGTTCAGGATTAAATCCTGCCATGTGATTTTAGAATATAGTTAATTAGATTTTTAGTGTTATGGAGAGGGCTATGCTCGGGGTTTCTTTACGCGATCGAGTCAGAAATGAGGAGATACGTAGAAGAACTGGGGTCACCGACATAGCCAAACGGATTAGCACGTTGAAGTGGCGATGGGCAGGCCATGTAGCTCGCAGAACAGATGGCCGATGGGGCCGAAAAGTTCTCGAGTGGAGGCCACGGACCGGCAAGCGCAGCGTAGGACGTCCACCAACAAGATGGGCTGACGACCTGGTGAAGACCGCAGGTCGACGGTGGACGCAGATCGCTTCCAACCGCAATAACTGGATATCCATGAGGGAGGCCTATGTCCAGCAGTGGACGTCCTGCGGCTGAAATGATGAATGATGATGAGATTTTAAGTACTTTGTAGTTGTCATTGTGATTTATTAGCATCTTCCGTGATGTTTAGGTTTTCGTGCTAATTCAATTCGTTTATTATAAATTTAGATATAGCATAACAGACTTTACTAGCTAAAAAGGTCTCCCTTTGTTAAAGAAAAGCAAGCCTGCTAATCAGCGTGATTTTGTACAATAATTGGTATCTGCCATTACACCATATCGGACTCAATGCGGAGTTCTGAACCTCGTAAGGAAGAGAAGACTATTTTTTTTATTTTTTCACAAAGATTTAGAAGATTTTTTTTTTTGTAAGAGATTTAGGCCGATACATGTTTGCAATCGGGACCAAATATCGCCTAGCTAACTAACTTTCGGTTATGTTCCCGAAACATTTCTTAATATACCTATGTGTACCAGTGAGATAAAATAAAACTTATTTTCAAATAATGTGTCTTATAATTTTACATCGAATCCTATGATCAAGAGAATTTGAAGCAAATCAGATTTGCTTTCATTAAGTTCTGTCTAGGCCTAATTGTTATATTAGGTATAGCGTGGTTTATATAGGTAAAATGTATTAAACATAGAAATACATAGAATGATGATGATGATACAAATAATACCACTAGTTTAGTCTTATCGAGAAGTTTTACTTATAATCTTGAATTTATTTTATTTGAACACTGCTATCATTGACTAGCTGCCAATAAAGTCATTTAGCAGGCAAACAGAATCACGACGCCTGTCCTTAGTGCCGGCGCGTAGCTCGTTGGGTAATTGTCGCGCCGCGGAGCAACCGCTTCAATTCCTTATTTCAATCAAATCAATTCCGTGCAGTCGTTGCTCCGTGATAGATAATCTAAAGAAGCGTAATTAACCTTAAATACCCGAGTTTACGGCTTTGTTGGACGCCCGCGATCCCAGCACGACTGGCGAGAGCATCGGACGGAGGAGACTGGAGAGTGCTGCCGCAGTGTCGGGAGTAATTAAGTTTAAGCGATAAATTCACGTTTCGATGTTGGTATAAATAGTGATAGCGAAAGTTTTAGAATCAAGTTTTCGTTCGTCAAAATTGTGAAAGGCAACAGCAGGTTAGTAGGTAGTTGTTGTATCCTCGTGATCTCGTGAGACCCGCCGCCGCCGCCATCAGTGGAGCCGGCGGCGGCGCGGCGCTGACTCGGAAGGCGCCTGTGATGTGATGAGTGTGCGATCCCATTGCTAAGCACAGCTATCCCTAAACCCTTAGACATTATCTGATCTCAATACCTACCAACCCTTTTTTTGACATCATAACGCAATACTGACAAAAACAGTCAATTTAGTGTGCTGCTTAAGTCCTTATCTATTTACTCCTTCCTCACACCGACCTAATGTATTGGAAATAAGATGCAATTTAAAGTCGCTATTTCATTTTTAATAGGTTTTTAAGTTTTTCTTGTGATAGGCGAGGTAAACCATCTAAGCAGGTAGAGTGAGCCTCAGCGTAATAACATTTAGTCAAGCATCACGGACTAAATAAATACCTACCACGGTGGGCACCTATCAAGTTGTAAATTACTTTGATAGATAGGTATTTTAATATCACATTGACATTGCGCATTCAGCAGCTTTATTTTTATAAGGGTTCCGGACGAAAAAGGTAAAAAGGAACCCTTATGGTACACTTTGTTTGTCTGTCTGTGACAAATGGATATCTCGAGAACTACTGATGCGATCAACTTGACATTTGAAATGGTTAAAGATAACTTTTTTACTAATATGGCATTATATGAAAATAAAAAAAAATATCCTTATTATGATTGCAGGGGGGCGGATAGGGATCTCAATTATTTTAAGTGAAGTTACTAGGTCGTGTGGGGTATTAATGAAAGGTATTTGCACATTAATAAAAAGTTTTTATTTTTTCTTTAAACCGTATCGTTTTAGAGATAATTACAAAAAATTTGAAAAAACGACCGTTCCCCCGTTATCTCCGAAGTTTGCAGAGATAAACCCCTGAAACGTTTATAGCTAATAGGAGTTTAGGTAAAGATTACAGGAAAATTATAACGAACCCTCTAATTTGCATAGTTTTTTAGAAATCATCGAAAGTGTAAGAAATCTACATAAGTTCCGCTATCAGACAAGAGATGGCGCTGTCAAAGTTCTCCAACAAATATAAACTGCCTTATCATATAATTATATTTTATGATGGCACGGAACCCTCGGTGTGCGAGTCTGACTCGTTCTTGCCCGGTTTTGTTTTTAAGCTGTTAATGGCCAATGGGCAGCTATAGAACTAAGAATTAGGATTTTTTAAATTTAATTTAGAATTTTACTATCATATTATAATTATTATTTTGTTGTTTTAACAAGTGACATTTAATTTTAGATTATTTGACATGGCCAAGTGTACTTTGTTTCTGCAGCAAAATAAATGAATATGAGTAGGTATAATAAAATGATGGTTCATGTTGACACGGAATGTAAAATAACAATAATAAATACGTTCTGTATGTTCTGTGGGCGGCGCAGTGACGGGCGCGGGCGGCGCTAGCCCGCTGCAGGCTCGGTGCCCGCCGAGGCAGCGCCGGCGGCCGAGATGGTGCACAGTGTGGTTCAGTTGGGGCTGGGCGACGTCCTCGGAGTCGGGAGGGAGGTAAGTCTGTATGAGATGGCGGCGCAGTGACGGGCGCGGGCGGCGCTAGCCCGCTGCAGGCTCGGTGTCCGCCGAGGCAGCGCCGGCGGCCGAGATGGTGCACAGTGTGGTTCAGTTGGGGCTGGGCGACGTCCTCGGAGTCGGGAGGGAGGTAAGTCTGTATGAGATGGCGGCGCAGTGACGGGCGCGGGCGGCGCTAGCCCGCTGCAGGCTCGGTGCCCGCCGAGGCAGCGCCGGCGGCCGAGATGGTGCACAGTGTGGTTCAGTTGGGGCTGGGCGACGTCCTCGGAGTCGGGAGGGAGGTAAGTCTGTATGAGATGGCGGCGCAGTGACGGGCGCGGGCGGCGCTAGCCCGCTGCAGGCTCGGTGCCCGCCGAGGCAGCGCCGGCGGCCGAGATGGTGCACAGTGTGGTTCAGTTGGGGCTGGGCGACGTCCTCGGAGTCGGGAGGGAGGTAAGTCTGTATGAGATGGCGGCGCAGTGACGGGCGCGGGCGGCGCTAGCCCGCTGCAGGCTCGGTGCCCGCCGAGGCAGCGCCGGCGGCCGAGATGGTGCACAGTGTGGTTCAGTTGGGGCTGGGCGACGTCCTCGGAGTCGGGAGGGAGGTAAGTCTGTATGAGATGGCGGCGCAGTGACGGGCGCGGGCGGCGCTAGCCCGCTGCAGGCTCGGTGTCCGCCGAGGCAGCGCCGGCGGCCGAGATGGTGCACAGTGTGGTTCAGTTGGGGCTGGGCGACGTCCGCGGAGTCGGGAGGGAGGTAAGTCTGTGTTAGATAGATAGATAGATAGAAAATGCTTTATTGCACACCTTAAAACATACAAGTACAAAATAAAAAAAAACTAAAGAAACACTGATCATGTGACAATCGGCGGTCTTATCGCTAAAGAGCGATCTCTTGGGATGGATTGGATTATTATATGCAACATGGGGTTCTATCGATGCAAGATGTACATAAGGTAATAGTAATTGAAAATATTGTAGCATACATAATTATATACATACATAGGTACCTGATAAACATACATAAATACAGAGACAATTGTTATATTATATACCAAAATACATATAAATATATACAATGGTGTCAACGAATCAAGCAGTTAGCGACAACAGGACAAATAGTGTTCCTTAACCATAGACTTGAAAATAGGAAGAGATGGAGCACGCCTGATGGATACAAGCAATGCGTTCCACAGAAGTTCAACAGACTGAAATGATGATGATGAAATAAATAATGCTAGACAATTCAGACAGGATCATCTAACCCCAAGCTAAGCAGAGCTTGTATTATGGGTACTAGATGACTGATATACTATTACCCTACAATGCCCCAACATTTTAGTTCTGAGAAGAACGATACTATAAACTGCTCCGTGACAGCGATGACCTCCTCATCCGATGGAATCCCTGTCCGCCGCAGCTGTTCGGCGTGTGGGACAGGAACAGAACCAGCAGGGGACTGAATCTGGGGACGTTGCTGATAGCGGCGGCCTTTCGGAGCCGTTTTCGTTTATTGTTTCTTCATGATTTCTTTTCCGACAAGCCCAGGACACCCCCTTGCACCCCTCCCGGCGCCCATGTGGGCTGGCGATGTGATCGTCATCATCATCATCTCAGCTGTAGGACGTCCAGGCACTGACCATGAGGTGGTGTTGCCATACTCACCACGCTTGGCAGGCTGGTTGGCGAGCCTAGTACGGGATGTTGATATACGGAAGACGCTGCTGCCCAACTTTCCTTGGCAGATTCTTACTGCATCCACGGGCAAAAGAGGAGAGGCAACATTCTACTGCCAGCACCCTACGGTAATGTTTATGATGATGTCGAAGAATTTAGTCGAGCCTGAATCCATTTCATTCGCGGATAAAAGCATCAAGGTCCTAAGCTACTCATAAGCTAATTTAATCTAGCTAGGTATGATGACTATTGATGACCATCATAGCTATGAGGCGCCTAGGTTAATGTCTACGCGAACTTCTACACGCTATTGTTGCATCATCAACAATAGCGTGGGGTGCCGGCAGTAGAATGTTACCCCTCCTCTCATGCCCGTGGATGCAGTAAGAGCCTGCTGAGGGACACCTCCGGGATATGGGCAGCAGCGTCTTTCCGTGTAGGTATCAACATCCCGTACTGCGTTCGCCACCCGTCAGCCAAGCGTGGGGAGTATGCCAACTACCCCTCATATATGTCATATATGTCCATCTTCAACACACCCAATAAACAACTATAAATAGCATGTCTAACGCAAGGACTCATCAGTACCAATGTTGTGAAAATTATAAAGAAGATACAGGATGTAGATGTTTTCGAATTTTAATAAGAATTAGTAAAAAGTCAATTTTCTCATAAAAACACAAAATAAATTATAACTCTGCAGGGTTGACCTTAAGGACCTCCCGTAGGATATTTTTTTGCAGCTGATGACCCATCTAACCCCTAGTTGCGTTTGATCCACGACTTTTTGGCCACCCAATGTAATACCAGTTCGCGACTGGCTAAATAGGTACGTTAATGTTCAATGTCAGAAAATCTAAAATCCCTTTTGGTTAAGCCAATTATGATTTGTACCGATTGACTGCCGACGAATGCAACGTTGCATATTAATACTGGCTGCGGATGTAAGCGGATATGCCTAGGTAGGTTTTGTTCATCGATTACGAAGCAAAATTTTGTACAAGCAGCGGAGTATAATCCGAACCGGGTAGTGTTGCTTAGAGAATCTCCGTGTGATAGTGGATCTGTGATCCTGTGAGATGCATACTCGCACTATGCGGTGCAAGTGTTCCTACAGGTGCGTGCGCGTCGAAGCTGACGGATCAAGCCAGCAGGTTTGCTAATTTATGAGTAGCTAGTTTCTTTATTTTTAACCGAATTTTTGTTAAAATCAGATTTCAGTCTGAACTTCGCAATTGTAGCCAAACTATTAGGTCTGCGACTCTGATTTTTTTTTCAAATATGATCAATAGTAGGCCTTTTACACCAATTTACATCATAGCCCTAGATTTATAACAATCCGAATAAATAAAAAAAATGGTTTTCAAAATCAAATATACAGGGTGAATTTTTGAGACGGGACAATAAGGGCAGAAAACCTTTGGTTAAAAACAAGAAACTCAAAAACATGTGAAAAACCTAAAATGAGTGATCTAGAATGACGATGAGGAATTTAATTTGACGCCAACAGAATTGACTGAAAATGTTAATAATGCGCAAATGAGCTTTTCCCTCAACAATCACGCAAGAAGTATTTTAAACAGTACGATATGTTTAACACGTGGCGACTAGCTAAAGGAGCCAAGTGTCAACCTTAACTAACTGTAGCAATGTTCTTAATTAAATAAAAATAAAATAAATAAATAATGCTCGACAAATCACACAGCATCATCTAACCCCAAGCTAAGCAGAGCTTGTGTTATGGGTACTAGATGACTGATATACTTAATACATTATACTACATAGATATATATTTTTATTATATATAGAAAAACACCCAGAACACCCTGAACAAATATCTGCAGATCGTACAGACATTTGTCCCGAGGCGGGAATCGAACCCGCAACCTCTTGCGTCGCAGGCGGACCTTCGCCCGCTGCGCCACAGAGGTCGTCAATTATCGTTAATTATACCTAAGTAAGTATTCTTTGTTATAATTTAAAGATTCTGTAATACTTACCTATCATAATGTAGTAGTTAATACCTAAACTGAAATAAAAGTATCTTGTAAATAATTTTTTTTTGCATTTAGTCATTTCCTCGCTGAGGTGGGATGAAAAGTTACGTGTTGCACTCGAGTGCAAAGATTTTTCCTTTCGTGCTCTTTTGATTCCTTCGCTGACGCTCAAGATTCTAATTTTATTAGATATTAGAGGTAGAGATTAGAATCCTTCGATTGTTCAGTCATCAAAATTGAGCATGCGGTTAAAAAGCAACTTTGCACTCTTGTGTAACAAATAACTATTGTGCGTATTCGCGTGGAGAATATGACAATATGGAAACAATAAGGAATCCAAACCACAGAGAAAAATACAATCGTTCCATAATTTAAATTCAAAATTCAGAAATTTAAAATTTAAAAATACTATACTATATCTTTTTCTTTACTTGACTTGAGTTTTTGGCTTACAAATCACGAATTTTTGTCGACACGGACTATTGAAGTTCGTTTTCCAACATGTTGCCCTAGTCCTAGCCAAATGAAATTTTCAGGGTTTATTCTTCATGAAAGCAAGAA
Organism: Pasiphila rectangulata; assembly: GCA_963082625.1. Classification (NCBI taxonomy): domain Eukaryota; kingdom Metazoa; phylum Arthropoda; class Insecta; order Lepidoptera; family Geometridae; genus Pasiphila; species Pasiphila rectangulata. The sequence continues at coordinate 184,616 of OY720246.1, read as the reverse complement.
GCTGAGAACTTTTATCGCTTTGCTCACTCGTTCGACTATTTTTATTGCGGACATAAAGTTGTATCGTCCGGCGGCGGCATGGTCCCCTGCGTGCCCGCTAATAAAAAAAAAATATTTATTAATTAGCGTGTTATGGGAAATTCGCACGGTCCTACTAATAGCTTCACGCCACTCCATCTCCGCAAACACGAGCAATTAGAGCGGAACGAACCGGGCGGGCAAACTATGTGCTAATTTGCTGAGCACACAGAACCACCTCATGGATAACCTTCAAACGTACCACCTACTGAAACTGTCTATACATATAAAGCAAGAAAGATTTAATAATACTAAATTACGTTATGATATGCTATTAAACACATACCCTATGTAGCCTGTCACTACGTAGCCTGTCACTACGTATCCTGTCACTACGTATCCTGTCACTACGTAGCCTGTCACTACGTAGCCTGTCACTACGAAGCCTGTGACTAAGTTATCATCAGCAACAGCCTATAATAATCCACTCTTGGAAATGCGTCTCATTCAGGAGAATACAATGCAATTCTTGTCTCTTACTCAATTATTTCCCTCGTGTATGGAAGACAGCTAAGGTTATAGCAATCCACAAGCCGGGAAAAGATCGAACTAGTCCCGCAGGATATCGTCCCATAAGTCTCCTGCCAAGCATTGGTAAACTCTTAAAAAGTAATTTACGCACGCCTGCCATAAGAGCACACATTCTATAATAATTGATGATCAGTTTGGCTTTCGTCAATATCATTCTACTGTCCAACAATTAGCGAGAGTGGCGGCGACGGTCATGACCGACATCCATGGATGGTCTCAATTAGAACGGAGTGTTACATACTCTTTGGTCTCAATAATATGGAATTGACTGGCATGTTTACACTTTTTTTTTTCACTCGACATCGAAAAAGCATTTGATACCGTCTGATGGCATCAAGGCCTAATCCATTAACTAAAGAGCTTGAACATTCCGACTTGCCTTATTAAAATAGTTCAATCATACATTCAGATCGCTCTTTTAAAGTTCAAACAAATCCCAACCGTATGTTTAAAATTAGGGCATGAAATTTTAGGCCCCCATTTATTCATAATCTAGGTACGTGAACGACGCACCAAGACAGACCCGTACCCAGCTGGCATGCTTTACCCTTGACACCGCATCACTTACATCATCGAAAGACATGGACGTTGTCGTAGACCGTCTCCCACTCTCAGTAAATTTACTTGCATCGTTTTTTCTAAAAATGGAAATTAAAAATCAACGCCTCGAAAACTGAAGTTATCATGTTTACGCGAAAGAGGGTAAAACCTACTCGTAAATTATACTATAATCGGCGGCTTCGATATCCCCTGGAGCAATTCAATAAAATACTTGGGTATATGCTAGGCCAAAAATTAAACTGGACTGAAAACTGCATAAAAGTCCGTTCGAAAGGGATAAAAGCCCTAAGTGCCCTAATTGGACTAAGTCCCGTCCTCAACAGATCATGATGTTGTCTTAGCAGCGCCACAAAGCTGACAAAGCTCAGAATAACCTATACTTACTGAAAATGTACTTTGTTAAACTTATTTTGGGATAAAGTACTTTTAAAATGAATGAATGCAATTCAAAAGTAAGCACTCAATCCACGCGCACATAATACTATGTAGTTGTCAAAACGGTGGGACAAATTAGAGTGACTATATGGATTGGCTATGCCTGGCTATGTCTGGCTGTGCCTAATCAATGTAACACCCCGCGGCATGAATAAAATACTAACTCCGTTCCATTGGCAGGACGAGGCACCAGGCGCCCAGAACGGCAAGGATGCGGCGCGCGAGGGCACCGTGACGTACGCCATCGACGACGTGCCGCCCTGGTACCTCTGCATCTTCATGGCGCTGCAGGTGAGTCAGCCGCGGCACCAGGCGTGCGCAACGGCAACGAGATCTGGCGCATTTTTTATTTAGGTACGTATCTAGCGACAGTTTGCAACAGGCGCAAATCTCGTGTTCATCACGCATCACATTCAGGCTGTCAAACGTCAATTTTGATTTGGTTATCAGGTGATGTGTACCTATTCGTCACAAAGTTAATTCACGAATTGACAGCGATCATGTTGCAAACCTGTCGCGAGATACGTGATCAGCGTGCGGGTCTCTATTGATTACAAATGACTGATTGATGTTTGACATACAATTATTACTCTTTATTGTACCACCACCCAACCACCACCATTTTGGGTTCGATACCGGCCGTGCACCAATGGGTTTTTCTTTCTTGAAAAAGGTATGTATGTGCACACTAAACACGAGCTTTAACGGTGAAGGAAACATCGTGAGGAAACCCGCGGCTTAGGTAGCTTCAGACGTATTGACCTGTTCTTTCCTCTGAATAATAGCTTACTAAGCTGAGAGGATGGTATAGGTGCTGGGCAAGCCTAATCCATCTTACAATGTCCCAGGCACTGCAGCGTCCCGTACAGCATGATTACCAGTTGCTGACGCTGTATAAATCATCTTAATAGATGCAAAAGGCCTTACTACCCAACCACCACCACGTACATGATTAGGGGTTTCTGCATGCCTGCACGTCTACCATGAGTTGTCGCCATCGTGGTTTCTTTAGGAATTTTCTTATACGGCTGAATGACGAGACATACCAAAGGCTAGACTGGACTGGACTGGACTGGATCAGACCGGACCGGGCCGCACTGGACCGGACCGGACCGGACCAGACTGGACTGGACTGTACTGTACCGTAATTTTTGTATGTTAATGAAAATAAATGTTTATTAAATAAACAGTCATCATTTTCTGAAAAAAAAACGTAATATTTTATTTTATCATTATGTCATATCTAGTTCCTATCGTAATCTGTTCTTTTCTGCATATTACTTTTACAAAATAATGTCGATGTTTCACATCTGCCAGGCGTCCCGTGACGGCTCACAATTTTTTTTAACTACAGCCGCTAGCGAGTATATGTAGATTGTGAAAGCTCATGGTAGACCTACTGAAGTCCCCGCAGCATGCCCCAGACGGGCAGCGCGCCCGAGTCGTACGTAACGCTGATGTTGCAGCACTACCTGACGATGATCGGCGCGATCGTGGCCATCCCCTTCATCCTGTGCCCCGCGCTCTGCATGGCGGAGGACGACCCCGAGCGCTCGCACGTCATCTCCACCATGATCTTCGTCACCGGTAATTTTATTTTTAATTTGTTGCTGCATTTCTTTAGGAGTTTTATGTAGAAGCGTGTACACTGCCCTCTGAAAGATGCGGGCAACGCGAGTTTGTCTTTATTTCTAGTATTTATGTCATGAAAGTCAGTTTCCTTAGGAAAACTATTTACAATATTTATACAAATATACCCTGTCGTTTCTGCTTTATACCCATACGGGTATAAAGCAGAAACGACAGCTGATTCTTAACAGAGTCATTAACCTCCGCGAACAAGTTAAGAACAGTTACCGTAGTAGAGTTGCAAATAAACATACCTACCTCAAACCACACAAAAACGTTTTATTTTTAAAATGTAAAAAATGTCTCTAAAACTACTTGTTGTCATGGGCTCAAACTCCCTTTGGCCACATGGAGGCAGTACACATGTTATAAAACGCCCTGTTGTATTGTTTTGTTCACTGTGATGTTTTGGACACTTGAGACATTTTACCTTCGATCAAATATAACCTAGATATCGCGCAAGCTCACTAAAAGTGACCAGACTAAAGAGTGCAAAAATTCATTGTTTGCACTCTTTTGCCGTCAGTATCGCGCCGACTGTCACGCGTGTAACAATGCCGAAATGTTTCGTAAAAAGTTGTAAAAATATCACACTCGAAGGAAAAAACAACATGGAATCTCGTATTTTCGGAAAGTATTACATTTTTACAAGTACATAGAGTGATTAAACTTCTAAATAATCTAGTAATCATCTCTAAATTAGTTTTAAAAAAATGTATATCCTATTATTTTGGCTTCGATGTTGTCTCTTTCACACGCGTAACGTAAGACAAGGACAAATATAACCTTGGTTCAGAACAATAACATTGCAAAATATTGGAGTCGCCTTATTTTTAAAACATTTTAATCTAAAAGTAGGTTTAAATTACAGATTTCCCAAAAACGAAATTCAAAGAGAAAAGTGGCGGTTATTGGTTAAAGAAGAACGCAATGATGAATATTATACACCTAATGACTCCAGTGTAGTTTGTTCAGACCATTTTGCTGAATCAGACATGTATGTACATCACAAAAAACGGACTTCGAAGAATATATAAAAATAATAATAAATAACCCTAATACGTGCCAGTTTAAAGCAGCATACAAGAAGATGTTAGCTCATTTAGAGCTAAGTAGTAAATTTAGTGGGAACTGTATACCGCTAAAAAATATTTTCATTCTGCAAACTACTTCAACCCAAAATATTAATAATACTTCGAGCAGTCACACGGTGTATGAAAATACGAGTATGAAAATGAATTGTTATTAGTAAGAAATGTATATTAGTAATAAATAAAAGTATTTTTGTTATCAAATTATTTGCCCTTTGAATTCATGTATTACCTACCTAATGCCTCGAAGTTTGGGTTAGTAAAAATATTAACTTAAATTGTTCAGTTATATGAAAAGAGAACAAACAATCTCACTTGTATATGAATGTATTTCGGAATCAATGGAGAAAGGTTATGACAAAAAATAATAACTTGAGCGAAGCCAGGGCAAGCTATCTAGGTCATAAATTTACAGTAAAATAACAGTCCTTCATAAATTTCATAAAGCAAAAAAAATATTATACGAAAACTACTCCATTGGATTTATGTTCTATCGTAGTTTTGACAGATATATCGTAGTTTTGACAGATTTCAAAAGTAAAAATCAAGCCGTTTTCTTGCGTAGTTTCATAAGGTAATGTTGTATCTAGGTTATATTTGATCGAAGCATTTTACCAATTAATTAAAGTGGAAAACAAAATAAATGTCAAATACACGGACAGACGGACAGCCGTCTGTCCGTGTATTTGACGATTACAAACGAACTCGTGGACCGATTTACATAAAACCTTTTTGTTAGCACCGTCTTAATGAGAGATGGTGACTGATTGATTTTGGTGACCCTAGGGTCACAGGGACCGGAGTTATTGTGACCTCAAAAGGTCACCAAAAAAAAAGTCTTCAAATGGCCAAAAACCAAAAATGCCATTTTTGGCCTTTGGTGACCTTATGAGGCCTTCGCCCCCTTTTCTGGTACCCCCGTAAAAATGCTTGTTATCATGTAGTTATCGAACTACGAGTATTCTGCTTTCACACGCTAGAATTCTGTGCAGTGTCCCATGGGACCCTGCCTGTATTTGTTTCATCATCATCATCATACCAGCCGTAGCACGTCCACTGCTAGACAAAGGCCCCTCTCATTGATCTCCAATTACTGTGTTTGTTTATCTATATCAATTTTATTATCCTATCAGATGAATAGACTCCATTGTAACTTTGTGGTAGTAGACAGATTCTAGACCAATCTGTGTACTACTTAGTGAATAGCTAATTAGTAGGTAAATCATGATTCTGTCAGCTCGTTTTAACTTCACCAAGATATGTTCGAAGTCTAAGCTAGCCACCGGAAAACTTATTGTCCATCCTACAAAGTGTCTGCTGAGATCGTAAACGTCCTTATTTTATGCAAACCATGACTATAATATGGGTTACTTTGATGAAAAAAAAATGCTTTTCAACACTTATGGCCGTGTCATTTATGGCCCCATAAAACTAGTCACTACGCAAACTAATTCTGCTGAGTGCAGGCGCTTTAGTCTTCCACAGCCCCGTGGGCTGGCTAGCTCACAGGTAAGGTAGGTAGCTCCACCTTCTAGTCGGCTGCGGCCGGCGAGGCGGCGCACGCCTTGTGCATGAATGGTGTCGGCTCCAGGCAGTTTGCTATGTTTATTGCAGAAGGCGCTGCAGTTACGAAAAGCTATGAAATAAATTAAAAGTAAAAAAAAACTTTTTAACAAACAAGCTTTTATTTAAACGTACCTACTAGAAATAATAAAATAAACATTTTTCATTAAAGTTTATTATCAACTTAAAACGTCTTTACACAATTAATGTGATAAAATGCTCATAAACCGCCTTTAACATAATTATACTATTATATTGTATGAGGGCGCTCGGAGCGCGAGCCCAACTCGCTTTTGGCTGGTTTATTTTTATGATTCCATTGAAAATGTATAGTTTCCTCTGTATTTAGGGGGCGAAGCCCCCTATTATGCATAGCGCTGTCTGCCTGTCTGTCTGTGCATGACACGATTACAACCGAACGCGTTGACCGATTTACATGAAACCTATTTTGTTAGCACTGTCTTAATGAGAGAAGAGAAGGGTACTGATTAATTTTGGTGACCCTAGGGTCACAGGGACCAGATTCCCAGACAGAGTTATTGTGACCTCAAAAGGTCACCAAAGGTCAAAAATAGCATTTTTCGGATACCCTCGTAACAATGCTTGTTTACAGTATAAGACAATATACTCGTACTTTGCCAAATTTCATAGTTCAAGTCTTACGCGTCCTATGAATTGTGATTTCGTTGATGATGTCGAGACATGGGGCTTTTGCGGCATATACGGTCGTTTCTTTTCAGGTTAACTTTGAATAGTCATTATTTCACAGCTTAAAGAGGCTGTAGATTTAAGTATATGGTCTTATTTTCAACACGATTCCTCTACACGCTCTCGAGATAAAGGGTCTTGACCGACAGACAGACAGACGGACGACAAATTGGTCCTATAAGGGTTGCGTTTGTTTCCTTTTGAGGCACGGAACCCTAAAAACAGCGAGTTTGAAACATAGCCATAACCAAAAAGTATTAAGTAGTTAGTAGAACTATCACTCAGGTCACGCACGACGGCATGCCCTACCATACAATGTCATGTTTGCCGTTTGAACCATCCGAGTGCAAGACTTCAAATGCAAATATTTAAATCGTTATTTTTGTCGTGTGTTATTTTTTTCACGTAAGTTCGGGCAACATGATTGCACAATAAATGGTAAGAATAATAGTTTGGTTTATTAGCAAAACCTACACTGGTTTCTGCGTCGGCATTACTGTTATAACACATTTAAAGACAATACCATAGTTTTTGGTGTCAGGGCACATCTAACGATTTAAATCTTTGTTCAAATCCCTGTATCTGCTGTATCTGCTGTCCACTGGCAACAAAATTACAGTGCAGCAAAGGATTGGCTTCAGGAATAGTCTAGGTATAATTAATGGAATCAGGCGTTACTTTGCGGAAATCCATGACTATAAAATGCAATAAAAATATTTAGTTTTAATTCCGCTAATGCTGAGATGCAGGAGCACCGCCCTCCCGCCCGCTAATTATGCACATGCAGGGAGAACTAGCTTGTCAGTGCAGCATGCATACCCGAACCTATACGACGACACGTGTTTCGCCTCTCCGCGAGGCATCATCAGGTGAGACGCTGAGGTTTTGACTGGTCGGCCGCTGGAACGAAAGAACTTTCAACTTGGAACTTTCGTTCCAGCGGCCGACCAGTCAACACCTCAGCGTCTCACCTGATGATGCCTCGCGGAGAGGCGAAACACGTGTCGTCGTATAGGTTCGGGTATGCATGCTGCACTGACAAGCTAGTTCTCCCTGCATGTGCATAATTAGCGGGCGGGAGGGCGGTGCTCCTGCATCTCAGCATTAGCGGAATTAAAACTAAATATTTTTATTGCATTTAATAGTCTGGGTGTTAATACTCTTCGCTCAAACCGTCTCCATTACAAAGGCTGCTATCAGGAAAATTTCATTAAATGTTTTGTTTGTTTTGAAGCCACGCTGAGTCAACCAACGAGTGAAATCATGCACAGAAATCATGCTAAAAGCACAACATGTTGGAAGGTTGACAATTTGTAAGCTTTCACTTCGTTTGCGCCTACTGCGGCGTCTTATATTCTAAGCTAAGGCGGTGTCGAGGCGACGTGAGCGTTGTACCAATCTCCTCATCATGCGTACAGTATAGCGGTATAGCCCACTTTGACACATCGCCGGCGTTGGATTTGTCGCAACAACGTCGCAGACGTTCTGCAAATCCCTTAACTAAGCTCTCGCGCGTGCCTTGTAGGGAACATCTTCCTTCTTTAATAATATTTTAATAATAAACCATATTTAAGATTCCGGTGGGGTTTAATGAAATCGATCCTTGAGCCTTCCTAAAGCGGGAAGTGCTCTAACCAACTAAGCTACGGGGCACGATGATGCGGGTTGCTCGAGATTCTTGATAAGGACATATAGGTTGAGAACCGATTTATTTTATTTGAAATGTTCTTCCTGAGAGTGGTGTAACACTACTTATAAACATTACAGTATGGACTGATGATATTGGACATAACTTGAAATTAGTGATTCGACATCACTAAAACAGCTCTATCGTGCTGATTGATTGATGATTATGTCGAAGCCTTAGGTCCACAGCTCTATAGATTAGTAGATATTATTCAATAATTTGCCGTGGGCATGATAGGAGGGTTGACATTCTGCTGCCGTGCCGGCTAGTAGACGTTTTACGACTGAAATGATGATTCAATAATTTTATAAAAGATTTACATAATTATAAACACAAAAAAATAATATGTGCACCTTTTTAGGTACAAAGTCAATAAAACTTTTCGTACTAAAAACTAACATAACAAAACAGTTAATATAACAAAACAGTGGTCCAAGAAATGCTGGCATCCAGCTTTAAGGAATATACTCAGCGCAGGGGGCGGAGTCCTCAGGAAATGCAATGCGCGAAATAAAGATGTCCGTGTGACAACGACCATGAACAGTCTGTCATGCATGACACTCGTAATAACAGAAAATTGTTTTTGGCTATGCTATACAGTGGCTCATTTAGATCGATCAGTATGGGAAAGTCTGAAATTATAAGACATACGAAGATCTCTTCTTAGGAACCATGCCATCGGTTTTAGTAAAAAGAAAAACTGCATTCATACCTTAAAAAAACTTGTACTCAGCTCCATAATCAAACCCGGACGTTTACAAAATAAAACTAACACTAATTCTATTTAGATATCGATTATGTTGGTCTTAAGCAGTAAATGTTACGATGAAACATGATGGCTAAAATGAATAAAATGCATTGTTTTCATATTCTCACAATATTATCATTATCATAGCTAGAGATTGTTTAAATGAGAACTTTCCCAGAGTTTTCGGTTAAAAGTATTCCGGTATGTTTAGGAAATCACTTACCATCATTTCAGCTTTAAAAAGTCCACTGATGAACACAGGCATCCCTTATGAATATCCATGAGGGGTAGTTGCCATACTCACCACTCTTGGCAGGCGGGTTGGTGAGCGCAGTATGGGATGTTAATACACAGAAAGACGCTGCCCATCTTCAGGAGGTATCCTTTAGCAGGCTCTTATTGCATCCATGAGCATGAGAAGAGGGGTAACATTCTACTGCCGGTACCCCAAACCACTTATATATTTGTCTTTGCAACCCCTAAATGGTTGTAAAATACCTATTCAACAATTACCTTACACGATGCTAAAGTCGAGAAGAAAAAAGTTCATCCCCACCTTACGTGTATGGGAGGGAGGTTCCCCAACTTAATTATTTTTTTGTAGCTTTATCTCGACATTGTTATTTTATATGTTCATTCAAATTACAGCTCTCTAGGACTAATAGTCTCTTCGCAAAGCCAGTGACGGACGGACGGACGGACAGACAGACAAACAAAGTGAAACTATAAGGGTTTCTTGTTTACGAAACCCTAAAAAAGGACCTATTTCAGCTTATGTAGCCTTAACCTGTCGAAACCCGAGACTGAGCGGGTTTTTGGCGACGACTCCCGCGAGAGAAAGTTTAAGCAAGATGGTTAAGTGCTACACTGTTTTTCAAATAGGCCGTTCCGGTGATTTTACGCCCTATGCAAGTGTACAGACTATGGTATCGTTTCTGTTTTACACTTCCAAAACTGATTATAATTAGATTCTAAATATAGATGTGTGCCGTGGGGTGGCAGTAGTATGTTGCCCCTCCTCTCATGCCCGTGGGTGGATGCAGTAGGAGCCTGTTAAGGGATGCCTCCGTGCTACGCTCACCAACCCGCCTGCCAAGCGTGGCGAGCATGGCAACTACTGGGAGGCCTGTGTGGGTCTAAGTGTTCTTGCGGCTGAAATGATGACTAACCAAATAGCTTTATGTCATTAAGTCCGTATTACGTCAATTTAATTAGCCTTAGCAACAGAATCGCCACCATGGCCAAGTTTGTTATGTCACTATATGTATGTTCGTCAGGCATAGTGACGTGGGTGCAGACGACGTGGGGCTGCCGGCTGCCCATCGTGCAGGGCGGCACCATCTCGTTCCTGGTGCCGACGCTGGCCATCCTGGCGCTGCCCGAGTGGCGCTGCCCCGCGCCGGCCGCGCTGCTGGCGCTGCCCGCCGACGCGCGCCGCGCGCTGTGGACGGCCCGCATGTGCGAGATCAGCGGCGCCATTGCCGTGGCCGCTTGCGCGCAACTAATCTTAGGTACCTACCTACCTACCTACAGCCACCCAATGCTGACTGAAGGCCTCTTTTTGACGTTCCCATTCCTTGACGCCTTGTGCTTTGCATTTCCATTCGTTCCCTGCCCCCTGCTACACCAGCAATCCTTCGTCCTCGTCACCTGTTCCCTACCAACAATGTATAATTTAAGTTCGAAATTGACGTATTAAGACTCCATCCAGTTTCACTTAACTGCGTTAAAGGTCCCTTATAAAATCCTTAACTATTTGGTAAAATGTAGGCAACAATTGATAGTGATCAGATCCATAATGAAACTGTTGGTGCCCTCACCGTTAAATCTGTGTAAATATCTATTTTTTGTTGTGTAAGGGCGGTATTACAGAATATAGTCAAACTTAAGTAGGTCCTAAATATAAATTAGTGTGGATTCTGTTAGCACACTTCCTAACTTAAGCCAATAGTTTTTTTTTGTCATTATAGCCATTCCGTTGGTGGCGTTTTTAAATCAAAACGGAACATTATTACCTAATTTTACATTGACAGATCTATATTTAGAATTGTCATATCTCTATTTATAAAGAGCGCCTCAATAACGAATAATGCCTCAATAACGAATCAACTCTACTCGGTCTGAAATAGCGCCCCAGGCAGCGGCCCCGGAGTCCGCGGCGCGCCCGGAGCGCCGCGGTGTTGTGTTTATGAGAAATGAGTAAGTAGTCTTTGTTCGTGAACGAAATAACTAAACCTTCCCGAAATATCTAAAGATTTCGAGAAGTCGCAGCGTCGGTCAAAAAATAAAACAATGCAAAACTACGTCAATGCAGACGTGCGGACGCCGCTCGCACAGCGCTCACTGACCGCAGCCGAGGGCCGCGGTGCCTAACTCAGTGGAGATGATAAAACGGTTTTAAAATTTATTTCTCAAAAGAATATACATTCACTTAAAAGAGAAATACACGATAAGCTTAAATTATTACAGCGTAATTCGTGCAGAACTAACTTAATCAATAAGCTACTTTAAACACTCAGCTACATACTTCAAATAAATGATTAGGTACCTTACAACACAAAAATTTACTCGCAGAGTTTCCTAGAACAATTTTGTTTTGTTACGAGTATTAAAAATGATGAGTTAGAAGTGGGTAGTCAGAAAAAAAAAAGTTTATCGTATTTGAGTCGAACTAAAGAGGATCGAGTACATATCGTTTGGCAGTTGCTATGGCAAGATAATTATAGACAATTTCAGGATAAGTATTCATATAATATAGTATGTACTCGTAAGTCTGTTTGTTTCTATTTAAATGTTTCGTATAAACTCTGATCACGACTTTCCGTGTATCAACATGCGCTCGCCAACCCGCCAGCCAAGCGTGGTGAGTAGCCTGTGTTCAATAGTGGACGTTTTACGGCTGAAATGATGACGATGATAATGTTGGACTGGATACATATTTGACAGTTTCCATGACATGGAACACGTTCTCGAGCACGAGGCTGTGTGCTGCGCAGGGTACACCGGCGTGATCGGGCGCGCGCTGCGCTTCGTGACGCCGCTGACCATCGCGCCCACGGTGGCGCTGGTGGGCCTCACGCTGTTCGACCACGCCGCCGCCGCCGCCTCCCAGCAGTGGGGCATCGCCGCTGGGTAAGCCTACAAACTCAAACTCAATAAGTGTTTATTTTATTAAGCTACATTATAATAGTCAGTTTACAAAAGAAGAAAGGGACACATTAAAATTGAAAAGCACTATATTCACTTTACAGGAGAATGTAGCGGAGAAATTTTACGTTAAAGAAATTTTATTTTAAGTTGTGAGCTTCTTAATTCAGAAACGTCATATCTCTAATTAAAGCTAAGCTTCAGAAAGCCTTACCCAGGGTCTTAATAATGCCCGTAGTTCTATATTTTTTCATTTCTTCCATCGTACCAAGCTTTTAATGAAGCTCCATGTTAAGGCAAGGCTATTCGTTGCAACAGATATCGTAGGTTTCTGATTAAATGCCATTTGTTAAGATAATGATTTAACCTGCTTGACAATGGTGTCAATCTGTTTACACCTCTTAAACTAAGCATGAATAATTAAAGATATGACATTTCTAAATTTATTGCTGTTAGGGTAAAATCGGGTATTTTGTTTCGTTTTATTTTAATACGGCTCAAACCGATTTTTTTTATACCTACCTATAATATTGTATATGCCATTTTAGTCCGATTTACGTCAATTTAATTAGCTTTGGCTAGTTAGTGCTAAAACAGAATCGCTATCATAATATCCCGTTATATAAAATGTTTTGACTTTCAAGGGGATTCAGCCCCGATAAATACTTTGTGTACTCTTTTCTCCGTTACTATTTATTAATTTGAGAAATAGTATCAGGGAATGCAATCCTTACCAGCAGCTTATTTATCCTTTCAGTGTACACAGTTTTTTTTTTAGTTATAAGTCCCCGATGAGTCGAAAACTCGTTCGTTTTTGGCTTAGTCACATGGCGTTTACATTTGTTTTTGGCTTTGATTATGATTTTAGGAATAGTATTTATTAATTTAACACATAAAAATTGTGAAATGAGGAGTTAATGCAAAAGCATTGCCTGCCAGTCATCCAGTAATCATCATCATTGCAGCTTTACCCGCGTACCTCAATTATTTTTATACACGGAAAGACGCTGCTGCCCATCTTCCGGAGGTATCTCACGGCAGATTCTTACTACACACACAGATAAGAGAGGAGAACCAACATTCTACAAAATTCTAAGTAGCATGCTGTGGGGTGACAGCATATAATATACTCTTGAGCCAGACAAGTAATCATTTCGACGAATGTTGATCGAAGCATGCCTCGCAATCTAATTTAGTAGAAGTGGTTCGTGAGCTTGTAGCAATTGTATGCTTGACGCAGTCAATCTGCTACGGGCTACGGTGCTACGGAAACGTGTAGGTACTCGTAGCGCCCCGTAGCACCGCTACGCCGGAAATAAAACCACCCGGGAATTGAGTTATCGCATCTACATTTTATTTTACAAATAAAGTTACTTTATAATGCTGAATGTACCACGAGTTTTATATTCCTGATTCAATAACGTGAACTCTTTGCAACTGCCGTCCTTTCATCAAAACGGCGCCCGTTCGGGCCGCTTTATGCGATTCGTGGAAGTGAGGTCATTGCTGTAAAATATTCACCAGTCACGATCCGACCCTCTGACCCTCCGCCCTCCGCTCTCTACTTACCTTTGTAATGTTTCTCTCGCTTTATGTTATGACATATTTTATGTAACTATTTATAGTTGTATTGAATAAAGCGATTTTGGAGTTGAAATCAATATCGCAAAGCAGGGCCTATCAAATCTTTAGAGATGATTTTTACAGCATCAGCACCTGGTGTTTATGCTCTATGATGTGATTTATTTTTTATATGTAAACGTAGTTTGATAATACTTGCCGTAACACAGTTTGTAACTCGCACGGGAGGTAAGGTCTTGATAATTGCGGTAAACAAGCATTGGTACGGGGTACCAGAAAAGGAGGCGAAGGCCTCAAAAGGTCAAAGGTTAAAAATGGAATTTTTGGGTTTTTGGACGTTTTCGGCCATTTGATGACTTTTATTTTCTTGGTGACCTTTTGAGGTCACAATAACTCCGGTCCCTGTGACCCTAGGGTCACCAAAATCAACCATTCAGTCACCTTCTCTCATTAAGACGGTGCTACCAAAAAAGGTTTCAAGTAAATCAGTCAACGCGTTCGGTTGTAATCTTCAAATACACAGACAGACATACAGACAGGGCTATGCATATTATGGGGCTTCGCCCCCTAGTTTGTAATAGGTTGTAAAGGTTTTAATAAATAAATGATGGATGCAATGCCTGAGAACACTTACATTATGCTCGCCGGTTAATTTCTTCAAAGCAAAAACAGGTTAATATATCTAAAGTTGATTAAGCCACAAGCCTAACGATGGGGTAGCTACCATTTGAACCCGGTGTGTATGCCGGTAATTACCGCAGAAGGCTGGTGGGTGGGCGCTAGCTCGCCTGCGGTGCGTCGGGTGCACTCTCGGTACACTCCGTACACTCGGTACGCGGGATCGATACGGACCGTTCACCCCTGACCTCTCCAAGGGTTAGTCACGCCCGATCCCATTGGAACTAGTCACGCTCGATCCCATTGGAATTTATCAACTCCACAGGCTCGACTACGTTTCTGAAACAACGATAATGGTCGTACACCTGAAATTAATTAATTTTAATTTAGAACGTTATTATCACACGTGTTTCGCATTTATCTCGAATCGTTCTTTCACTCTAAGCATATTCTTAGATCATGGTCTTTTCTCTGACCTTATCTCACACTAAGCGAAGTCTGGCCCCATGTGTCCTAAAATGTCCTCTTCCGACATACCTCTCTGTTAGACATCAAATCGACACAATCCACACAATCCATTATATTTACTTGGGTCGACCTCTGCCGACATGTCCGTCCACATTTACATATATCCATCTCTCGTTTCGTAACATAACATTAATTCCGCATAACATGTTCGTATACCACGTCGTTATATTCCCAAATTAAAGTAAAAGTTTTCTAGCATAATTCGCAGAAATAGTAAATTAGAATAACAACATAAAAGACGACTTGCCTGCAAATATTAAACTAACGAGTAAGTTTCTTTGGGGACGCGGTTATGAGTGAATGCAGTATAATTTGAAATTGAAATTGAAAGCCAGAACACCCTTGCCCCACATTCCAGCTGCGTGGGAATAGGAGCTTTACGGGTCGGCGGCTGTGCTCGTTTACGTGTTTCCATTGAAAACCACGCTAATTGCCGGCACCGGGCACCTGACTCCTAGCACCTGGCACCTAGCACCTGACACCTGACACCTAGCACCTAGCACCTGGCACCGGCAACCTGGCGGACTGGGGCTATTGAAGTCGATTCACTTCGCCCCTCGCTGTTTATAAAGCGATGTTTGTAATGTACATTGGCTTACTGAAGTGTGTCGTTATTTTTTAATTGATTATGTCTTATTAACGACTACGGCAAGATAGATAAAAATGTATCATGTCACCAGTAAACAAACAGAATTAAAGAAATTAATTGGTTCAGGCGTGACATTGCGGAAATCCAATAAAAATATTTAAATTTAAAACAAATATTTTGTCCGTAATAAATCCGCTAACCTATATCTAATGAGCGCTTGAAAAAAAACCTCAAAAAGAATTTGACACGTGTCTCGCCTCTCTACGAGGCAGCTTCAGGAGAATTCAGCTCCCCGTTCGTCACGGAATACACTATAAACAACGAAGACGCAGAGGTAGTTGCCCAATAACAAATAGAATTAAATATTAGTGAGGATTAGGATGCTAAAAAATATGATACTATTGCAACATTTAAAGTTTTGTTAACTTTTGGAAACTATTAGTTTATTAAGAATTTAATTCCGACATCAATAATATATTTTTACTTCATGATCTACCAAATTAAACAACCGCCGTGGGGTGCCGGCATTAGAATGATACCCCTCCTCTCATGCCCATGGATGCAGTAAGAGCCTACTAAGGGATACCTCCGGAAGATGGGCAGCAGCGTCTATCCGTATCAACATCCCATACTACGCTCACCAACTCGCCTGCCAAGCGTGGTGAGTATGGCAACTACCCATCATGGAGATCCATGAGGGAGGCCTGTGCTCATCAGTGGACGTTTTATGGCTGAAATGATGACTTCATAATCTATACTATACTATAATCTATATATACTTCAATAATCAGGGGATGCTGGTTGGTGATGATAATTTTAGCTATTTTTGGACATCGCCAACATTTTAGCGTTGAAGAGTCGATACCAATCTATCTGTGTTCTTTTTCATCTAATCCAGTTCACCAAATCAATCTATCTTAATGCAAATGATTGACTTGGTGCTGAAAATTCAAAAACGCTATATATAACGCTTAGAATATTTGACGAGTTCCCTGGATTCCTTGTGGATCCCAACATCAGAACTGAGTTTTGACCAATCTGTAAGTGTATCGAGTCGAACCCAAAAATAATTTTCCAAATGCTAAAATACCTCAGTACGGAGTATTGACAACTAACAAAGTTGTAATACCTACTACTTGCGAAACTCCTCCTTTTTTTGAAGTTGGTAATAAACTGGACAATATCATTTGGACCCTTCCCTCTGTGCATTGCTCACGTAAACAGCTCAACGACATTGCTCCGTCTTAAATTCATCTTAACATAGTTAAACATGTTGTAATTAAAATAAACGATGCAGTTATTTAGCGAAATGTGTTTTATTTAAACTTAGTACAATACAAACGTTTTTCTCTAATAGACAAGATCAAGGGAAGAGACAATAATAGGTGGTCAGTGTTACCAACCCAAAATATATTTTAGGGTGCAATTACATTGTAGATTTTCAACACCCCCCCTCAATGTAATTACACCAAAGTAAACTAATAAACAAGTGTTACATCTTTTCTACATTTTCAATACCACATTTTCTTAAGAGACGAGTCAACAATTCTTTGTTTAACAACTTAGTAAGCATATCTGCAGGTTGATCACTTGTTTTAATATATGTTAAACACAGCCTTTTATTTCTGATTAATTCTTTTACAAAATGATAGCGAATATCAATATGTTTTAATCTTTTGATAGTGTCAGTACAGGCAACAGATATGGCCGATTGGTTATCACAATACATTTGCACTGGACATACATTATTTATCTTAAAATCATTTAGCATATTAACAAGCCAGCATGCTTCACTGGCTGCCATACTAATTGCAACATATTCTGCTTCAGTAGAGGATAAACTTACAGATACTTGTTTCTTTGAACTCCAGGAAATTAGACAATCAGAAAACTTGAACAAATAGCCTGTAGTTGATCTTCTATCATTAGGATCACCACCCCAGTCTGCATCACAGTACCCCTCCAAAGCTCTATTTGTACATTGATAAACTAACTTATAATCTAGAGTATGTCTGACATAACGCAATACTCTTTTTAAAGCACTCAACAACATATCATTTGCACATTTTTGATACCTACTTAATAAAGAAACAGTAAAACATAGATCAGGCCTAGTGCCTGATACAGCATACATTAGGCATCCTATCATTTGTTGGCATAACTTTACAATGTTTTTGTCTACTGTACTCTCATTGTTTTGAAACAACCCTAAGTTCATATTTTGATCTATTGGCGTAGACATTGGCTTACAATTTTCCATTCCAAATCTTTTAAGGATATTCTCCAAATACTTTCTTTGGCTCAGTTCAGTAACTCCAGTGCATAAATTTTGTGTTATGGTTATGCCTAAATAGTCAGTTACAAATCCTAGGTCTTTCATTTTAAATTCCTGATTTAATAACCTCTTTACAGAAATAATTAAGTCATTATTTGTTCCAAACATCAATACATCATCAACATACAACAATAAGTAAAGTTGATCACTTTCCGTGCATTTTGTATATAGACAGGAGTCACATTTTGATCTTACAAAACCTTCATTGAGCATAATATCATTAAATTTAACATTCCAACATTTTGGTGAATTCTTGAGACCATAAAGTGATTTATTTAGTTTGACAATATTATTTTCACCTGAGTAAGCCCCTTCTGGTAATTTAACATAAACACATTCATTAATATTTCCATACAAGAATGCCCCTGTTACATCCATTTGCATTATGGGTAAATTATGTTTAGTTGCAATTATTACAAAAAGCCTAACAGTTGATAATTTTGCTACAGGAGCATAACACTCATTTAAATCTAAAATATCATCTTGTTCAAACCCTCTCGCCACCAATCTAGCTTTGTATTGAGGAAAATTTTGATCATCCCTTTTAATTTTAAATACCCACTTACTACTTATGACCTTCTTATTTTTAGGTAAATCACATATTTCCCAAGTATTATTTTCTTCTAGTGTTTGCATCTCTTTCTCAATTGCCTCCTTCCATTTGCCGCTGTCGCTTCTCATCATTGCTTCTTCATAAGTTACCGGTTCACTATGTTCGGTGTGTACATTTTGACAATTATAGAAGACAATTGGTTTCCTTAACCTTGTACTGGGTTCTCTTGGACATTTCTCAACAACTGACTCCAAAGAGCTGTTACTTTCTTCACTTGGGTTATATTCAGATGGGTTATATTCAGATCCAGACTCTTCCGATATATTATCGGTTACCATAGTTTCACTCAGATCCACTGCAGGAATTTCCAATTCATTTTGCAACTCATTAGTTCTTTCATCATTGTTTTCTGTGCATTTTAAGCTAATATCAACATTGCTATAGTTATTTTCCTCTAAGAAAACTATATCTCGCTTTAATTCTACATCATTCCTATGAGAAAAGTATATTCTATACCCTTTGACTGTCTCGCCATATCCAACCATTACACCCTTTTCTCCTTTGCTGTCCCACTTCTTTCTCTTTTCCTTCGGTATGTGTACATATACTGGGGTCCCAAAGGATTTTAATTGATGAATGTCAAAATCCTTTCCAAACCATACCTCATATGGTGATTTATCACTATGTTTACTCCTCCCAGTCCTATTCAAGACATATGCTGCAGTATTTATAGCCTCAGCCCACAATGATTTTGGAAGGTCCTTGCATGCTTTTAGCATTGTTCTAGCTGCTTCAACTAGTGTTCGATTCTCGCGTTCTGCTTTCCCATTCTGTTCAGGGGTGTATGGGACACTTGTTTGATGTATTATGCCGCGTTTAGTAAAGATTTCTTTAACTTCCTTATTTATGAACTCAAGGCCATTGTCAGTCCTGAATATATTTATTTTATTTCCTGTCACATTTTCTGCCTTGTTAATAAACTCTTCTATGCACTTCTTTATATCAGATTTATTCTTAACAAAGTATACTGACCTATAGTTGGAGAAGTCGTCTTTCAATATTACAAAGTACCTTGAGCCGCCGACTGACGTAACCTCCATGGGGCCGCAGGTATCTGCATGGATTAATTCACATGTTTTTCTTGTAACAGTATCGCTGTTTCCAAACGGCACCCGATGTATTTTGCCTTCCAAACAACTCTCGCATTTTGTAGCCGAAGTTTGTTTCGCGTCAATGTTGTATTTAAGTAATATTTTTCTGACATAATCGAAGTTTTGATGCGCTAACCTTTCGTGCCATTCTTGCAATGTTGTTCTGGCTTTCATCGCGACATTAGCCACTTTATTTTCATAACGTAATTCCAAATAGTATGAACTTCCAACTCGTTTCGCAATTGCACAGACTTTGTTGTTTTTATACAATTGGCAGCACTTGTCATCTGTCACCATGATGTAACCTTTGTCTGACGCACATTTTACAGAGAAAAGGTTTGTTTTCAATTCCGGAACGAAGAGAACTTTGTCTATGGTTGTTTGAATCCACTCACTCCCATCATACACTTTCACCGCCATCTGTCCATAGCCTTTGACACTAATCGCCGCCCCATTACCAACAATAACAGATTCTTGTTGTTCAGAATTGGTAAATGATGTAAACAGTTCACGATCACAACACATATGTTCACTAGCCCCTGTGTCTACTAACCACTGAGATTGGCCATATTCTTTTAATGACTTAGACACCACAAATGCATTACTTTTCTTTTGTTCTTTGTTCTTCTTAAACCAGCACTGTGATTTCTTGTGTCCACTTTTTCCACAGTAAAAACACTTGTTATTTCCTTCACTTTTAGAGTTACTGTTACTATTACACTCACTAGCAAAATGTCCCATTTTATTGCATTTGAAACACTTTATATGCTTTTTATCTTTGACAACAAACGCTGATGAGCCTGAAGATGAAGTTTGTCCGCTTTTCTCCTTCACCCTTTCTTCTTCTATCAGTAATCTTGCAACCAAATTGTCAATGGTTTGTTTATCGTCCGGGGCTGACTCCCAAGCTGATATAAAATGCTTATACTCATCAGGTAGCGTCATTAGCACTTTAGTTATCACAAACTTGTCTGAAACTTCTTCGCCCAATTGTTTAAGTTGATTTTGTAATTCCTGAATTTTGGATAAGTATTGTGACATTTCAGTGCCTGTTTCAAATTTGTACTGAAAGAAGCGCTGCTGAATTATATGGATGTTTGTTTCTGTTTTCTGCTCATAAACACTATGCAGCTTTCTCCACATTTCGGCTGAAGTAGAACATGAGATAATGTGTAACATTACATTTTCAGTCATTCTCGTGACTAATAGGGTTTGTGCCTTGGCATCTTTACTGTCCCAAACGATTTTTTCATTGGGATCTCTGGGTCTTGCAGCTTTTCCATCGACAACTTCTAACCAGCCTTGGCCTCGTAGCAAAACTGTAGTTTGGAACTTCCAGATGTTCCAGTTGCTAGCACCTTCTAGCTTCATCAAGCCGTTGTTGGTATTTAAGTTAACTTCCATTTCGCTATCCTGCCTTGCGACGCACGTCAAACAAGTATTCTTCCAAGAACTCCGCGTTGCTGTGCCGCCCTAACCTCACTTCTGTGACGCCGCACAACTGACACGAATATATTTCTTTTTCCACAACTGTGACTTCCTGTATTATTTATCTTATTACTGTACGGGTATGTGCCTGGGCCCATAACCTGTTGTAATTAAAATAAACGATGCAGTTATTTAGCGAAATGTGTTTTATTTAAACTTAGTACAATACAAACGTTTTTCTCTAATAGACAAGATCAAGGGAAGAGACAATAATAGGTGGTCAGTGTTACCAACCCAAAATATATTTTAGGGTGCAATTACATTGTAGATTTTCAACAAAACACTTAAATACCTCGTGAAAAGTGAAGAAACCTGAAGACCATCCACAACAGCAGGTCCTGAAAGTCATCCCACACACCTGGCAAGTCCTTTTTTTACTGAAAATCTATTTGAAGATTCGCAAATTCTTGGAAGGCTCACGCACACATTGAAAATCCCATATTTTGGTAGGTTTTGGACGCATATATCCACCAATAGAACCGAATTAAAATCAAAATATTTTACTAATACCGTCGGCTCTGCAATTTTTATCTGACATCTACCTACAATAACAACAACAGATGGTGATTGACGTTTTAGCGTGATTCCGACATTGACAGCTGATAGCAAGAACTAAGTTGAAATATCCTACATAGTTGCCAGTACAAAAATCGAAAGCGCCGATTGCACGATTGCAACAAACTTGCCAGCACAAACCTACTAAAAATAGACTAATATTTGGAAATAAAATTAAAAAAAAAAAAAAATCCGCTGAGCTCCAAAGGGAGTTTACCGCAATTGAAGGATAATTTTCGCACACTAACATACTACGGTTGCACGGCTATCACCGTTATTCAGACATACATCCACCACAACAAACTTCTTCTTTTCCACTACCCCAGGATGAGTGTTCGTAGATCACCTCCCTCTAAGTCAACCTCAACGATTGACTTGGCTATTCCAGACCTGAAGCTGACTCAACCCTCTTCTGAGCCGACGAGTTACCAAGACACTGATGACTCAATCGAACCAGGATGTTCCAAAATTAAAGCTGTCAGGAAGCGTAAGCGCACACTTACCACTGAAAATATGATCACAGACTTTATGGCGGACATGAAAAAGATGTTTTCGGATTTTACGATAGAACAAAATTCGAAATATGACAAACTATGTGCCACGGTAGAAGAGCTCCGGACTCCTTTGGACTTTTTGGCCAAAAATTACGACATGCTTCAGACAAAAGTCGACCAGTTAGAGAAGGATCGTAGGGAAAGTTTAGCTCACATACAAACGCTAGAGGAGAAAATTGACAGCTTCGAACGGTACCACAGATCGACTTGTATAGAGCTGAGAAATATCCCTGCTCCTCAGGGTGAAACAAAGGCTAACTTGATTAGTACAGTCGGATCAATAGGAAAGTTGCTTAAAGTAGAAATCTCACCCAGCCAGATAAAAGATGTATACCGTATCAGGTCCAAAAACCCGGCTACGAAAACTATCATTTTGGACCTAAACAGTGTTCTTCATAAAGAACAAGTCATTAGAATGAATCGAAACTTCCATAAAAGTGGATCTAAACTGACAACCGAACATTTGAAGATTCCAGGAGCTCCTGTTCCTATATTTATATCTGAGAACCTGAGCCCTAAGATGAAGAAACTATTTTATCAGGCGCGAGAGTATGCTAAAGCAAACAACTTTAAATACTGCTGGGTCGCAAACGGGAAGATTTTCCTACGGAAATTTGAACGAGGACCATTGATCAAATGTAACCAAGAATCCGATCTCACCAACCTCCTTAAGGAAGATTGACTGATTATCCTCAATATTTATCTTAGACTTATATTTGCATCTTTATTAAATATAGCATATTTTTTAAGTAGCTTAATTGTACCAGAATCTTTCTCACTTCTCTGTAAATTTGCGCATTATTCACATACTATGACACTAAAACAAAATACACTTCTCAAAACTACATATCATACACATATCTATTCATCTTTTATATCTCTCACTAAAATACTTACATTATTATTAAAAATTGTAAGCTTACACTGTTTATTCAACCTCTCACTCACACACTCAATCTTACACGTACAAATATATAACTCTCATTATTATATTCAGCACTACTTCAGTATTATCGTGGATCAGAAATTTCTTACATTTTTGTTTCTTTATATCAGTGTCTCAAATACCTTACAAACCCTGTTGACTCTATTGTTTCCTCACGTTAAAGATACCTTGTTTATTTTTTGTTTCATAAATGGATGATTTAAATCAAGTTAATTATGACATCGAACAGTTATCTGTATCTGATTTGCATACGTGTTCACCAGAAGATATTTGTCAATATATTAAATCAAATTCATATGGATTAAAAATATTTCACGTCAATATTCGGAGCATAAACAAAAACTTTGACGATCTTTTGGTTTTACTGCACCGAATAAAGCTTGACCTTGATGTAATAGTCTTAACCGAGTGTTGGTTAAGCAAGTCCCCATATACTCCACCACTACCGGGCTTCCTTAGCTTTAGAACTGACTTTCATAACCAAAATGACGGTGTGGTGGTCTACATAAGATCCAATTTGCAAGTTGAAACTGAAATTCCTCTATTTACCGACGCGACGTGTATTATTATAAAAACCATAGATATTGCTATCATAGCACTGTATCGATCCCCGTCCCATCAAAATGTTACGCCGTTCTTAAACTGTCTTGATGTCACTTTAAATTCATTGAAAACTTTCAAAACTACATTAATAATAGGAGATATAAACATCAACATCAGTCCCACGAATACCGAGCCAATCGCTGATGATTATCTAGCAATAGTTGCCGCTCATGGCATGCTTCCTGCCCATCGCCTTCCTACAAGAGTAAGAAACTGTCTTGATCATGTTATACTCCGAACTCCTTATCATGCAACCACTTTAATTATTGACACTATCATTACAGATCATGCCCCCATTCTCTTATGCTGCAAAACAAAAAACGCAACCCCAAATATTGCCAAACGCTTTTCGAAACGAAATAATGTGCCAGCTATAATAGATGACTTACAAAAAACAGATTTTTCTTTCCTCATGCAAATATGTGACCCAAACAAAGCAGCTGATAGTTTAGTTAACATAATCTCCTCAATTGTTATAAAGCATAGTCATAGCACAATGATACCTAGTCGTAAACGTACAATAAAGCCTTGGATTACTCCTGGTCTCCTGAAATGTATACGAAATAAAGATAAACTCTACAAAAATCATAAAAACAATCCTCACAGTGAAACTCACAAGATCATCTTTATTAGGTACCGTAATTACTGTAATAACTTGCTAAAAAAAAAAAAACTTGAGTATGAACAGAAAGAATTTATGAATGCCAAGAAAAATCCAAAAGCTACCTGGAATTTAATAAAACAATTCGCAAATTTAAAAAAGAAAAACACTGAACCATCTAGCCTTCTAAAATTAGCAACAAACTCATCTTCCTCTGTAAATTTAGTAAATTCATTTTTTGCAAACGTCGGAAAAAATCTTGCCGCAGAAATAAAATCTCAATTACCGTCCCTATCTTTGCTAGCCCCAAATACATTACCAAACCTGCCAACACGTCATATCATCCAGCCTTTCTTAAACTCTATGGTTCTATTTAGTACTGATAATAGGGAGATAGAAAACGTTATTCTTAACCTAAAAGATAACAGTGCTATTGGCTGGGATGGTATCTCCACTACTGTAATAAAGCTGGCTCGACACGTACTTATACCTGCCTTTAATTATGTTTTTAATTTATCTCTAGCCTCTGGTGTTTTTCCTCGAGCATTTAAAAAAGCTATCGTTCACCCTATCTACAAGAGTCGGGACAAAGTCAGTGTTACCAATTACAGACCCATTTCGGTCCTGTCAGTTATATCCAAAATCTTCGAAAAACTTTTAAATAGTCGTTTAATTAAATATCTCAATGAAAATAAAATTATATCACCTCATCAATTTGGTTTTAGAAGTGGTAAATCTACTCATGATGCTGTTTTGGAACTGACGGATAGTATTGTTAAAAACATGAATAACAAGCAAAAAAGCCTAGGTATCTTTCTTGACCTTTCCAAGGCTTTTGATAGCGTCTCGGTTACCATCTTACTTAAAAAATTAGAGGACATTGGGATTAGAGGTGTTGCCTTAGATATCTTTGCTGATTATCTGACAGATCGTAAGCAATACGTTATTATAGACGACATAAAAAGTAGCGAGGAATCTGCATTGTATGGTGTTCCACAAGGCAGCGTCCTCGGACCAACCCTTTTTTTGATTTATATCAATGAGCTGTGTGATCTATCTCTCCCATGTTGTAAGATCATTACTTACGCCGATGATACAGCACTCCTTGTTCACGGTCGGAACTGGTTAGAAGTTAAAAACCGCTCAGAGATTACACTAAAAGTAGTAATGAATTGGCTCCGCTCTAACTTTCTGACACTAAATCTCGCAAAAACCAAGTTTATCCCCTTTGCATTTAATAAAATTTCACAACCCCCATCCTCTTTTTCGTTACATGCTCATATTTGTCCTATAGACAACGGGAAAAGCTTATGTGATTGCATGGCCATTGAAAAATCATCTTCAATCAAATATCTAGGAGTTATCATAGACAGTGCTTTAACGTGGGAACCTCAAATAGAATCTTTAACATCAAGAGCAAGAAAATTAATATACGTTTTTAAAAAATTGAGAAATTCTCTGGACCTAAATTGCCTCAAAACTATATATTACGCTCTCGCTCAGTCCATATTCTCTTACTGTATTACGTCATGGGGATGTGCTTTAAAAACCAAGTTGATACGTTTAGAAAGAGCTCAAAGAGCAATACTTAAAGTTATATTAAAAAAACCCATTCTATTTCCCACTTCTGATCTCTACAGAATTTGCCAAGTTCCCACAATCCGACAGCTTTTTATACTCCACTCGATATTAAAAAAACATTCCCAAATAACATACGACCCTGAACTTGTCAACTTGAAAAGAAGATCAGACAAGGTTTGTCCAATTGAACGCCGTCGCACTACCTTGGCAGGTCGACATTTCTGCTTTCTCATGCCCTCACTGTATAATAGTATTAACAAAAAAATAAACATTTTCCCCCTTCCATTATTTAAGTGTAAGTTAAAATGTATAGAATGGCTTGTTTCATTATCCTACGAAGATACTGAAGCCCTTTTACAGTTTGCTGAATAACATACATTTCACATAACACACACCTACACTCACACACGCACGCACACTCTCATTCAAACACACTTTAACACACATAAACGCGCACCTACTTACACACACATACTTCATACATTTCACAATCTTGTTTTATATGTATGCTAGTAAAAACTTTTTTAATAACTTTTTTATTAACTTATTATATTATATTTTTTATTAACTTTTTTAATAACTTAGCTAAGGCGTTTGACACGGTGTCGCCAAAAATCCTTCTTAGGAAGTTGGAAGGTCTAGGGATCAGAGGAGTCGCTTTGCGGTGGTTTGAAAGCTATTTATCTGCAAGAACCCAATGTGTCTCGGTAGATGGACACTCCAGTGGCATCCGGAGCGTTTGTTTTGGAGTCCCCCAGGGCAGTATTCTGGGTCCCACTTTATTTACCCTGTACATCAACGACATCCTCTCTATGATTGGCCAGTCTGACCGAGCACGAATCCTGTGTTACGCAGACGACACGGCAATTGTGTTTCAGGGTGACTCATGGCAAGATACCTCCTGGCTTGCGGCGGAAGTCTTAGCACGCATCTCAACCTGGTTGGATGCGAATTTACTCACGCTCAACGCCAACAAGACAAAATATGTTTGCTATCACAAGACCATAGTTTCTGCGCCGCCTAAAAATATTTCCTTGCGCATTCATAAATGCTCTTCCTCGAGATATGATACCTGCTGTTCCGTTTTCTGTCCTGAGATTGAACGTTCTACTTGCGTTAGGTATCTGGGAGTCCTTGTGGATGAAAACCTCACCTTTCGCCAACACATAAACGCTCTCTCAGGCAGAACCAGAAAACTAATTCACATCATGAAACTCCTTCGTGATAGCGCTGATAAAGACACGCTTATGATCGTATACTCGGCTCTCTGCCTATCTATCGTGAGCTATTGCATCACCGTTTGGGGTGGCGGTACCAAGTCTGCAATGATCGGCGTGGAGCGCGCACACAGAGCTGTTTTAAAAGTTGTTTCGAAAACCATTTAGATTTCCCACTGCTTCTCTTCATTCCGAAACGCAAACGTTGACTGTTCGCCAGCTTTATATCTCATGTGCAGTTTCATCATACCACAGGACTTTCTCTGCCCAAACACAATCAACACAAAAAGGTCGTCGTATAAAAGTTAGGATCCCTACCACTAAAACCGCTTTTGCCAAACGGTTCAAATATTTTGCCTTCCCTTTCATTTATCGTCGCGTGATCAAACATTGCGATCTATCCAGTTCCCTTTATGGCGTGAAGGAAAAAATAAGACGTTGGCTGCTAACCCTAGACTACGATGCTACTGAAGACCTCCTTAGCATTCTGCGATGAGTATTCCAAGCTTACTTACTTACTTATTTATTTATTATATCCCATATATATTCCCCCTTCCCCTCCCACACTCCTAAAAAATCGATCATATTGCTATGCAGAGAGCTCTAATTGCATTTTCGCTTAGTTGGACTGTTATATTAGTTATTTTTGTTTTCTTTTCTTTTCGTAAACTTAAATTCAATGTTTTATAGTTATAGTTGTCATTCTGTTCTCTTTTAATTGTTTGCCTTGTAACTCGAACTCTGTAGAGGTCTCCCGCGATACAGGCTTGCCTCGTGCGGGGACCACTGTCAAACATGTATTGTAAAATTTTTAACTTTGGCTAATAAATTATTTTGTATTTTTTTTTTGTATTTTATTTTCTTATTATAAAAATTGGAACTGTGTTGTCTTTACCATGGAGGAGGGCGTTGGTACTTGCGACACAGTAATTTACTTTTGCGAGTACCATCGTTTTTCATATTATTTGTCAAATTGTTATTGTTCCAAATAAAGATTTTTGATTTTTTTTGATTTTGATTTTGATTTATTTCTTAAAACCTTTACTCCGTTTTATAATAAAAAAGAAAATATTGTTGCAATACCGAGAAGCTCCCGATTGCCCAGTGACGGCTTCGGCAGTGCGCCATCCCGCAGCGCCGCGGCCGCTGATCGACGAGCTCATTTACTTGTTGATTCCAATGCCATGGCCGTTGCACTGACATGACATTAGCCACACTTGGGGGCGCGCCCACTTATCCGACACTTATAGTATCGGCCACTTTTTGAACGTTTACTAACCTAACTTACATATAGGTATAGAGTTTGTGTGCGATGATGCAGTTGGTGCGTGACTTTCCATTCTTTAAGGAATTTAATGAAAGGTCAGATGGAACGTGCGACCGAACATCATGAAATAAACCTATTGAAGGGCTGATTGGCAGATTGGCGCGGTAGCTGCATCATGTACCAGTCAAATCCCAACGCGTAAGCAGCAGCCTTTGCGGCTCAGCACTTACATAATGTCGAACGTTTACGGGGTCTTCAACACGAACGAATTTCTGTTGGAAGAGAAAGAACCGCAAGTATTCCAAATTGAGGGTTCCGACCCTGTACCACTAAAATCTTGTAACACTGTAAGGTACTCGTAGGTATTTGTGTGAGCCCGGAAAACTAATATATATGGGTTTGTTATCTACCTAACTAGTTGTTCGCCAAGAACGTAGAACGAGCGAGCTACTTCTTTCAATGAAGTCACGTTACATTTGAACTTGATTTTAAATAGCGATTTGGATTTGGACTGGATTGCTGGAATTCTTCGTTCGCTTCGCTCACTCTTTCAAATATTTTCTAACGTTAAAGTTCAAAATTACCATGTTGAATGCCAACAATGAACATTGCAATAATATCAGTCGGCTTTAGCTTCAACTTTCCATTAAATGTATTTCTTGGAAGCGCGCCCCACTTGCGGCGTGGCGCTCAACAAGTCTACGCGCGAGTATTTACTGGCCTGAATCCCTGACTAAAGTTCGCTCATGTGTAAGGGAAGTTATCAAGTTAAGAAGTATTCACAGCTCAATCGTAGCGGTAACAAATGTTTGATCGGGATAAACCTTTTCATTCTAAAACGAAAGAGTTATCCTAATAGTTATTACATACACCTATACGATATTTATCATACAAAAACTAAGAGCATTATTTATACGAGATAATAATATGCTGATATAACAAACACTCCTATGGCTACCACAGCGCCATAACCCCCAGCGCCTTTGCGGCAGTGGGTTATAAAATCGGTTGGCTGTAATATGATTGTAGGGGCGAGGGCCGGGCCGCAGCGGTGCTTGGCACACTGCACGCGCTCAGAGCGGGGCGTGGTACTGGAGTGCGGCCGCTCGCGGCGGAATACACTGAATACAGGAATTTAATTAAAAAATATTATATAAAAAATATATAATATTTTTATAAATTACCTCTACGTCCGCCCGCCCGGAGCCGGGTGGGACTTGGATACAGTGCTGCAATATTTTTGTAGTACACATGCAAAAAGGAGAGACTTTCCATGAGCGTTTAGGAAGTTTTTTTATGTTGATATCGATATCGATGGTATCTATAGCTGAGAACTACCTAGGTATAGGTAATCTAAAATAACCTAAGGTTTTATAATATAAGTCTAGTTTTTTTAATAGAAACCAGACCTGGCAAACATGACGTTCGGTTATACTTTTAGTAAACAATGAAATATGTATATATCTTTTATAAGTGACACAAATAAACTTTTTCTTATCTTATCTTTTATCTTAAATAAATGCACACTACACATAGCACGATCTAGTCCCAAACTAAGCAAAGCTATGGAAACCAGATTATTGATAGAATACTTATTTTTTTTCTGCAAATGTCAGACCTAATAGGTAAAAGTCAAAAACTGAAAAGTCGGAAAAACCTGGAAGACTGGACGCGGTAGCTAGGGATTGAGGAAGGAAGGAAGGCCTTTTTGTCCAGCAAAGGGACAGTACGTTTTATTGTCTTCATCATTTCAGCCGTAAAACGTCCACTACTGAACACAGGCCTTCCTAATGGATCTCCATAAGGGGTAGTTGCCATACTCACCACGCTTGGCAGGCGGGTTGGTGAGCGCAGTATGGAATGTTGATACACGGAAAGACGCTGCTGCCCATCTTCCGTAGGTATCCCTTAGCAGGCTCTTACTGTATCCATGGGCATGAGAGGAAGGGTAACATTCTACTGCCGGTACCCCACGGCAATTATTTACACCAATTTATTGTCTTATATGTTCTATAATGTATGTATACCTAAATATTATACACCATTACGGAAAACACTCGGAACCGAGACGAATATCTGCAGATCAAGCAAACATTTGTCCCCCGACGGACAGCCATAAAAAGTCTAGTATTAAAGTCGAGTTGGTTTTATGTTACGTAATTTGCCCACCTGACTCTCACTCAGATAACAAATTAACCAATATTCTTACAAACTTAGAGAGCCAGGTGTACCATAATCATTCGACTGCGCCGCTGGGTAAAAACTTATAAACATTGTCAAGAATCTCTATCGACCCGGAAAGGCTGTTCAATTTACTTTTATGTTTAAGTTTATAGCCGCTTAATTTGTTCCGCCTGTAACGCGGCCCGGCGGCGGCGGCGCCGCGCTGCTCGCAGGAGTGTGCCGGCGGCGGCGACGCGGCGGTGAGCGCGGCGCTTTGATCCCGCGCCGCCGCAATTAGGCAGCCCCCCTCGCACCACGCCCCTCGGGGCTCCGCGCGGAATTCAACCAAATTTAAACGATGGAAAGAGTTTCCACAAAGTGGTCATTATCATGAGTATTTGCCGCCCGCTGACATGAGCCTATCATCATTTACAACATTCGTTTCTGCAGTTCTTCACGCTTGCCTGGCGGGAGATCGTCCTGTTAATATAGAAAGCTCATATTCTAGTAAACGGGGCCGTTTACTATAATAAAGGCAGCTATTTTAGGTGGCCTGCCTATATTATGTTATTTAAATTAGAATTATCTGGAAGGGTCACATATATCACAAGCCCTTAAGGACTGTATATCTCTGTTAGATTTCTCCCAAGCCATACTGGATTAGCAAATTGTAATTTTACTTTGTGTTTAATTGTGAATAAATAAATAATCGAACGAGTGAGCGAAGCGAACGAAGTTCTTAGTGGCAACTAGGCGTCTCGGCTGAATGCTCGTACTCGTATGCACCTATGTCCGGAATGTTTGTACTCGTATGTACCTATGTCCGGAATGCTTGTACTCGTATGTACCTATGTCCGGAATGCTTGTACTCGTATGTACCTATGTCCGGAATGCTTGTACTCGTATGTACCTATGCCCGGAATGCTTGTACTCGTATGTACCTATGTCCGGAATGCTTGTACTCGTATGTACCTATGTCCGGAATGCTTGTACTCGTATGTACCTATGTCCGGTATGTTTGTACTCGTATGTACATATGTACCTATGTCCGGAATGTTTGTACTCGTATGTACCTATGTCCGGAATGCTTGTACTCGTATGTACCCATGTCCGGAATGTTTGTACTCGTATGTACCTATGTCCGGAATGTTTGTACTCGTATGTACCTATGTCCGGAATGTTTGTACTCGTATGTACCCATGTCCGGAATGTTTGTACTCGTATGTACCTATGTCCGGAATGTTTGTACTCGTATGTACCTATGTCCGGAATGTTTGTACTCGTATGTACCCATGTCCGGAATGTTTGTACTCGTATGTACCTATGTCCGGAATGTTTGTACTCGTATGTACCTATGTCCGGAATGTTTGTACTCGTATGTACCCATGTCCGGAATGTTTGTACTCGTATGTACCTATGTCCGGAATGTTTGTACTCGTATGTATCTACATATGTCCGGAATTGTTGTCCAAGGATAACTCTTGAACGGATGATCGGATTTTTATGAAAGGAGACGGTAAATGCTGGGCCCTAAATGTAACTAGTTGATTTATGGTTTAAAAAAATGGGCATATTTTTCCATCCTAAAATACCAAAAATCAGCCTATTTCTCTTTATGGAAACTGAGCATTATGAAAAACAAGATTTTAAGATTTCACTACATTATCGAATAAATGAAATATCGATTTGAGTTAATGCGATTACACAATTCAAAAAAAGAATCACTCTTGCTCTATTCGTGGCGACAAACCCAAAAAAAAGAAATAATTACGTTAAAATAAATATTTAAAACTATTTTAGCTCATAAAACATATATTTTAAATTGTATAATTGAATTGAAACATGATTGCTTAATTAAATAAAATCGATTCTTGTGTCTGTGCACTGACACTGACAGCTGCCGTGTCAAATAATCTATGGATCACTCGTTTCGTATTTTTCGTCTTGTGCGTGAGTCTTGAGTGTTTTTTCTCCATAATAACTTGTTTTTTCGCCGACCACTGCTTTGTTTTACGGATTCTGACCCTGCATAACCTGGACAACCCCTGCTTTCAATCTGGACTGGATCTCGCTTACACGTCTGACTTGAAATTGTTACTTTGGATTTTACTGCTGGCATATGGACTGGATATTGACGCTATGGATCGCTGTGTAAACTGTGGAATAGCGACTAGTCGCTGTAATGCACTAGGCAGACGATCCCTAAACGATGAGACTACAAGTGATTCAACAATGGCTTGCACCTCAGACTGTAAATAGTAGTGACTATGTTTGCCAAGCATGCTGGGACTTGGCTCAAAGCACACATAATGATGAAGAAAGACATCTTGGCCACCGTAATGTTTGTCTTCGCTGTGGACGTTCTCTGGCCTCAGCACGATTTACTCCACACCGGCTCCACTCGTGAACTGAGAATATATAATGTAATACGAGAGTGGATTATACCTCGAGCTGTAAGTTAAATAACATTAATGTTTCTTAAATCATTATGTATATTTTTTATACTCAAAAGGATTTATCCTATTGTATGTGTATAATGATTTATCTGGTCAGTTGGGGAATTCCAGACACAATAAATAATCTGTTGTTATCCAGTCGCATAGGACCACTTGCTAGCCGAGGCATTAATGATTGTGTATGGTTTGCAGGTACCAGAAGAAGGTTGCATATGTCATACTTGTTGGGTGGCTGCAGACAGAGCTGCTGTCCATATGATCTCAGGACCATCAACTTCATCTCAAGGAATAGCCCCTGAAGAAATACAGCCAGAAATACAACATCCACTCACCAAGCCTCCTGATGAAATACAACCGCAGGCACAAGATCTTCCCAGTGTGCCCACAAATGAAGTTGTCAATAATAATAACCAATCGGAGCTGTCAGCTTCTAATACATCATGGCTTCTTAGAGGACGAATCCAGTCCAGACATATTAGCCGAAAAACATATTTTATTTATATTTTAGTCGATAGCTCTCGTAGAGGAAGGGAAGCAATACTAAAACATTATTGTAACTGTATTGTAGGCAGACGAACTGTAGGCTGCTGCGCCCATATTATGTCCATTATATGGTACCTCAGCTGGGTGAGGTACCAAGACCACATAGCACCACCTGCACAATTCTTAGATGATATTTTAATTATTATAGAAGACTAATAAAATAAATAACTAAACAAAAATGTTTTATTAATTTTTAACATCCTCCCTATAAATCCACCTTTCTAAAGTCTTCTAGTAATATACTTAGATCACAAGCTGGAGGAACAGTGGGCACGGGCGAGCTGGTGCTGGCGTACCTAAATGGATTGCGGGCTGCGGCTCGCGCGACTTGGTGTACCCCTATACACCAGCGGCCCCGCCCGCTGGTGTCTATTTTGTGGCCTAAATGTAACTGCTAACATTAAAATATCCTTTGCAGTTCAGAAATCAGCTGTTTGTTACATAACCTCACTTTAACTAAACCCCTAATTATTTGGCTCCCAGATTGTCAAAAAACACAGAATTTTCAGTGTAGGTCTACTAAGTATTAAGCTATTAATTGACACCATTTTCATCTTATTACATCCTGGCCCAAATTTGTATGTAATCATTTCCATCTCCTTTAAAAGTTAAGGATTCCAATTACATTAATTCAAATCTATCGTCATGGGAGAATTATGATTAAGAGGGTAGTTTCTGAGATATGGGAGTCTTATCGTTTTTTTTCCGAAGATTACTTTGGAACGGATAATCGGATTTTGATGAAATTTAAAACTTAAGGAGATATACATACATACATACATACATATATACTACTATATATCAATACAACTGATTGTCGTGGCAGAATCTTGATTATTTGGTTAGTTTTTGAGTTTCATCGTTTCATCGTTTTCACCGGTTTCATCGTTTTTTTTGTATGAGGATAACTCTGAACGGATAATCCGGTTTTTACAAATTTGAAACATATGGCAAAGCGATGGTTGTAAGGCTTTCGTATGTTTTGTAGTTTTTGAGATATGGGGGTTTAATCGTTTTTAGAGTTCCGGACCAAAATGGTAAAAAGGAACCCTTATGGTATCACTTTGTCTGTCTGTCTGTCACAAATGGATATCTTGAGAACTACTGATGCTAAAGACTTGAAATTTGAAATGGTATAAGCTTTTTCACTAATATGAAATATATACAAATGAGATCGCTACGTTAATCAAGTTTGAATGCAATAGGATTCCATCACAGACATCAAGCTTGTGGCGAACAACTGGTTATTATTACATTACATAAGCACACATACCTACTCCTCACTCCGTAATTGCAGCTTCTGCTCCACACCTTACACCAAGGCATCTAGGCAAATTATAACTATGTGTATAGCTCATTTACTTGTTGATTCCAATGCCATGGCCGTCATACTGACATGGCATTAGCCGCACTCGAGGGCGCGCCCACTTACCCGACACTTATAGTATCGGCTACTCTTTGCACACTGTTTACGAATTAACTAACTTATAAATAAGTTTTATGACAGCTACCATCGTATCTACCGTCCATTATTGCACTGTGCAGGAATTCATCTCGCTTCACATGAAGACGTGCAGGATGTGCTTGATAGCGCACCATGAGACCACTCGCAGCCGCTACGGCATGCGGCGCCACGTCGCATCTCCAGCGGCAGCTGCCACTGGCGCCGTGTGACCGTGACTTCTATCGTATGACTCGTATGAGAACCCATCAGTGCCTTTCGAACGAGCATAGACATGGAGAACGGTGAATTTGGGACATCTCTTATGTTACAATACCTAATTTTTTCCCAGTCCAAAACACATAATGGACATTATAGACATCAAAGGAATTTTAGAACCTCGCCACTAGATCGTTTAGAAAGGGGTTTCTGTAGAATGATTTCAGACAAAATCATTCACCATCAAATCGTTCTACCAGGATGTAATGCGAAAACATATTGTGGACTTACCACTTAGGCGGATAGGAGTAGGAAGGTGTTGTTCGTGTGTGCCGTACAGTATTGGCAAATGCTAACGATTAGCCTAGGGTCTGTAAAGTGATTGTCTGTATCCCTAAAACTAGTAGATTTTTAGTGTAAATCACTAAAAATAATAAATTCATATTACAAATCTTTTTAACTATGTGAAAACCCCGAACTCAGTTTTTTGTATGGTGAGAACCGGCTCACTTTGTTCTGTAAGAACGGCTGTAAGGCGTGTACATCTTGTACATGTCTTTGCACGGGCGCTTCCGTAATCTGGAAAATAAATGCATTTGAGCGCTCAAAGGCTTTGTGCGAGAATGCGCGAGAAGGGAGGGTGTTCAAGGCCTGGCGGGAGATAGTGGGGGGAGGGGAGGTCTATTCATCCGGCGCGCACCTGTTCTTTGCGTCTGCATTATCGCATCACTTAGCTGTGTCGCTGGGGCGCACTCGCCATGCTCGGCCGACTCAACTCACACGGATTCAACTTGATATACATCAGAATATTGATGTGTACTTACCGTGTTCTTAAGAAGTTTTGCAAAGCTAAGGTAGCATCTGTAACCGAATAAAATATAAGTTAAAATAATTAATCAGACGTTAACGTTGCTATTTCTAACGAGTATTTTAAAAATAAGTTTTAAGTAGACTTGTAACATACGTAAAGTACATGAATTTCCGAAATTACTGCCGTAAAGTAATGCATAAGCAGGTAATTTTGTTTACTTTGTTGATTAATAATTTGCATCAGTTGTAACCAACGCATTCTGCGATATCAGGCGGACATTGAAATATGGCGTCCAATTAACAAATGAAGTGAGCAGCACTCCCGCAGGACTCGACAATTGACTTATATGTGTTTATACCTCTATTTGTAACAATAACTATACTAATTCGTAAAATTTTCAACACGAAAACTTCTGCAATGATAAAATCTAAAATGTTACTTAAAATACCCAAACCGTGTACCTATACAAATGGAAGCATCATGGAATGCTTACGCCAATACTTTTCAAATCGGTACATAAATGGATTCTATATAGGTACTAAAGATACATATATAATAACAGACCAATTGAAACCTCGTTACCTCTGATAAGCGTGGACATTATGTAAACTCCTTCCAGTGTGTACGTACAGAGGCTCGCGTTCCAAGGCGGCTGTTGTTGGGCGGACTCGTCGTTAAATAAATCCTCAGTTGTTCATGGTTAGCGCACCTGGGCCCAAAGGCACGGGCAACCCCGACCAGATTTGTTTAACTAGAACGAATTTACCAATTACACTAATTAACAATAACAATAAACCATATAAACTTTATAATATACAGCAAGAATTGTTAAGTAATTGTCAACATTTAGTAATTAAATTATCAAACAGAGTTTATAAACTGATTTAAAGAAAACTTATTGCGGCATCTCACGAGTTGTATGCGCCTTTGTGTTAAGTTTCCACCTGTTTTCCACATTATGTGTCCGTCCATTTAACAACCAAGCCGCGGGTTTCCTCACGATGTTTCCTTCACCGTTAAGCAAGGTTTTAAAAAATCTGATTTTAATGAAAACACTTATTTTTTATACAAACCTTGTCCTAAAAATAACAAACACAAAAAATAAAGAATCATCCAATTTGGTGCAGTAGTTCGGAAGTTATGCGCATACATACATTTCGGCGATTCATTTTTATTTATACATATAGAATCATATTCTATTATTTTTTAGTTTAGATTTTGTTATTATCTACTAATTACATCTTTCGAGTGAATGAATGTCAGTCCGAGTGCAAAAACAGAGCTGGAAGGCGATTCCCTTAAAAAGAAACGTAAGACAGGGAGACGTTATGTTCTTACACCGGCTATTGAACCCTTCTCCTTTGTCGAGGTGAGCCAGGACAGGATTCAAAAGATAATATCAGCACTTAAGACTAAAGCTATTGGTAGTGATGATATAGGCCGCATCATGGTGTCCTAAATCCTAAAATATTTACTTTCTGCAGTAACCCTTAGTAATTATTCATACACATAGTTAATTTCTCTCTCTCGCACTCCCAGTTTCCCAATCAATGGCGTGAGGCCTATGTCATCCCCCTCCCTAAAATATCTCATCTCAACCAATGCTTAAGCACTATCGCCCTATTTCTATCCTCCCATATATCCTTTTCTCTAAAATAATAGAATCTGTCGCACATTCCCAGCTCACTGAGTTCCTTACCGAACACCAACTTTTTAATCCGTTCCAATCTGGATTTAGGAAAGGGCACAACACTGCTTCTGCCCTCCTAAACGTGACTGAAGACATAAGATCTAGTATGGAAAAATCTGACCTAACTGTCCTTGTTCTCATAGGTTTTAGTAATGCTTTCAACGCAGTTGATCATGACCTCTTGTTAGCAGCTCTTCCTAAGCTATCTCTTATTGTATTGATCTCGTTTTCATCCTATCTCAAAGGACGCCGCCAAATACACAATACGGCAAAGAATTTTCCGAATGGACTAACATCACGGCAGGCGTGCCACAAGGGGGCATCTTATCACCTCTTATTTTTTCTTTATTTAACAATTTGCTCTCCCCTCACCTCCTGTGTTAGTGCCACATGTACGCCGATGACCTACAGTTATATCCCTATCACCTCCTGTGTCACTGCCACTTTTACGCCGATGACCTACAGTTATATCCCCCTCACCTCCTAGTCAGTGCCACTTGGACGCCGATGACCTACAATTATATCCCCCTCACCTCCTGTGTCAGTGCCACTTGTACGCCGATGACCTACAGTTATATCCCCCTCACCTCCTGTGTCAGTGCCACTTGGACGCCGATGACCTACAATTATATCCTAATATACATATATTAAAGTATACCGAACGATTAAAAATATTGACGACTGCATTGCCCTCCAACAAGACTTAGATAGACTTTCGGCATATTGTATTGAAAATAAGCTTCAACTAAGTATCCCCAAATGCAATTACATTAACTTCACGAAAAATACTAATTTCATCCGGTTTTCTTACAATATCTGTGGTACAAGTATTGCTCATGTGACTTCACTTAAGGATTTGGGGGTTTTGCTGGACGCTAAGTTATGTCTGAATTTGCACATTGACAGAATTGTGAACAAGGCTTTTAAGATGTATGGCTTCATAATGAGGACCTCTGGCGATTTCAAACGAACATATACATATTTATATCTATACAAGACACTCGTTCGTTCTCAACTTGAATATGCAGTTCCAGTCTGGAACCCGTACTATTTCAAATACTCAGCGGCTATTGAAAAGGTTCAGAAAAAGTTCTTGCGTGCTATGCACTACAGATGTCATAAAAGATATTTATCGTCTTCCCTTCTGCTTAACTTGTATAAGGTACCTAGTTTAGAGTCCCGACGTATCTACTTGGAAGCTACTATTCTGTATAAGATTGTCAACAATAAGTTCAATTGTATTGAGTTGGTAAGGAATATTTGCTATGCTGTCCCAAGATCAGTACATGTCAGAGAGGTGCGTGGCGGTCGCTTATTTTCACTCAACACTTGCCGTACCAACTCCGGATGGCGTTCACCCACACGCAGGATGCTGGAGTCTTATAACAAATACTTCGCAGACATAGATATTTTCTTTTGTAGTATGTATCAATTTAAGATTTTAGTCATGAAGAGTTTGAAATTGTAGCAGCTTTTAAGTTTTATTTTATTTCTTATATTCTTGATATTCTCCTATATTTTTAGGCCATTTGAAAAGTGTCTTAGAAATATCTGCTTGTCTTAGTTATGTGTTATTTCTAATTCGTTTTTAATTTAATTCACTTATCTTAATAATAATTGTTTTGTAGGTCAGATAACCTAGCGGTATTTAAGAAATACTCATAGCATTCTGTGAATAGCGCTGTGGGCTGCATTATTATGTAAGATTAATTTTATTATCCCTGCTTACCTATTATATTATTTTGTAGCTGTTTGCTTTTCCTAAATAAATAAAATAAAAATAAAATATCCCCCTCACCTCCTGTGTCAGTGCCACTTGTACGCCGATGACCTACAGTTATATCCCCCTCACCTCCTGTGTCAGTGCCACTTGGACGCCGATGACCTACAATTATATCCCCCTCACCTCCTGTGTCAGTGCCACTTGTACGCCGATGACCTACAGTTATATCCCCCTCACCTCCTGTGTCAGTGCCACTTGGACGCCGATGACCTACAATTATATCCCCCTCACCTCCTGTGTCAGTGCCACTTGTACGCCGATGACCTACAGTTATATCCCCCTCACCTCCTGTGTCAGTGCCACTTGGACGCCGATGACCTACAATTATATCCCCCTCACCTGTGTCAGTGCCACTTGTACGCCGATGACCTACAGTTATATCCCCCTCACCTCCTGTGTCAGTGCCACTTGTACGCCGATGACCTACAGTTATATCCCCCTCACCTCCTGTGTCAGTGCCACTTGGACGCCGATGACCTACAATTATATCCCCCTCACCTCCTGTGTCAGTGCCACTTGTACGCCGATGACCTACAGTTATATCCCCCTCACCTCCTGTGTCAGTGCCACTTGGACGCCGATGACCTACAATTATATCCCCCTCACCTCCTGTGTCAGTGCCACTTGTACGCCGATGACCTACAGTTATATCCCCCTCACCTCCTGTGTCAGTGCCACTTGGACGCCGATGACCTACAATTATATCCCCCTCACCTCCTGTGTCAGTGCCACTTGTACGCCGATGACCTACAGTTATATCCCCCTCACCTCCTGTGTCAGTGCCACTTGGACGCCGATGACCTACAATTATATCCCCCTCACCTCCTGTGTCAGTGCCACTTGTACGCCGATGACCTACAGTTATATCCCTATCACCTCCTGTGTCAGTGCCACTTGGACGCCGATGACCTACAATTATATCCCCCTCACCTCCTGTGTCAGTGCCACTTGTACGCCGATGACCTACAGTTATATCCCCCTCACCTCCTGTGTCAGTGCCACTTGGACGCCGATGACCTACAATTATATCCCCCTCACCTCCTGTGTCAGTGCCACTTGTACGCCGATGACCTACAGTTATATCCCCCTCACCTCCTGTGTCAGTGCCACTTGGACGCCGATGACCTACAATTATATCCCCCTCACCTCCTGTGTCAGTGCCACTTGTACGCCGATGACCTACAGTTATATCCCCCTCACCTCCTGTGTCAGTGCCACTTGGACGCCGATGACCTACAATTATATCCCCCTCACCTCCTGTGTCAGTGCCACTTGTACGCCGATGACCTACAGTTATATCCCCCTCACCTCCTGTGTCAGTGCCACTTGGACGCCGATGACCTACAATTATATCCCCCTCACCTCCTGTGTCAGTGCCACTTGTACGCCGATGACCTACAGTTATATCCCCCTCACCCCCTGTGTCAGTGCCACTTGGACGCCGATGACCTACAATTATATGCCCCTTACCTCCTGTGGCAGTGCCACTTGGACGCCGATGACCTACAATTATATCCCCCTCACCTCCTGTGTCAGTGCCACTTGGACGCCGATGATCTACAATTATTTTTATTTATTTATTTATCTACATTACACTTATTTTGACAGGATTATCCTAATACAATAGTGTAGTCATCTTACTTAACAATTAAATTACAATTAGTACTCACTTTCATATATAAATATTCGATTAAATCGTAAATATTGCATTAAATAAAAAACAATTCATTTCACAAACACAAATACAAGAAAACCATTCAATCACATTAAAAATTGATACTCAATTCCATTAAACATTCCATTATATCCCCCTCACCTCCTGTGTCAGTGCCACTTGTACGCCGATGACCTACAGTTATAATCCCCTCACCTCCTGTGTCGAGATGACCTGTGTGGAGATCAATGCTGGACAAAGGCCTCCCTGCCTGATATGATATGATGATGATGATGATAAGTTTTACTAACAAAATTGTATATGGATTATTTTTATCTCAAACAAATATATATTTATTAATTCATACATTTTTTGATTTAAAATATTAGTTCGGCAGGATTTCCCGCCGTGAAAATGTACCTCGTACCGAACCTCACTTACCATACTTTATGTACTTTAGGCTATGTGAAGTATGAAGGTTTCCAATGTGCGGTGACAGTGGTCCGTGTGTGTTGCAGCACGTTCACTCTGCTGACGCTGTTCTCGCAGTGCCTGAGCGAGGTGCGCGTGCCGCTGCCGGCGTGGTCGCGCGCGCGCGGCGGCCACGTCGCCTGGTTCCCGCTCTTCAAGCTGTTCCCGGTGAGTACCGCGACTCTACGTGGCAGTGGCCTGCTGAGATGGGGGAGGTTTATCCGGCACTTATCATCTAAATTTAACTTTCTGATTCAGTGGGAATGGGCGTTGTGATATTTTATAAATTGTTGCGTTGAGCTCAATTTCAAATCAGGTGTTCAGTTTGGAAATTTGGAACTTTGTTCGTGATAAAGTATGTAATGCCTATTTTAAAATATGATGGAACTTTGCCAAACAACTTTGCAATATTCTTGAACTCGCCGATGCCTCCGGCTTCACGCAAAGTGAAAAATGAAATCTGCGAAATTCCTTACAAGGTTCCATATTTGTATAATCTTCGGTGAATATGATTTTCATATTTATGATAGGATTATTACTTTTTTTGACATTTTTGTCTCTCCATTTCTTTTTCTTTATCTTTTTTGAATCTCCATTTATCCTCTCAGTGTTTGGTTGGAACTCTTAAATGAATACGGAACTCTATTTATCCATATTCATATCTCATATGTGATCTTAATGGTGTAGGTATGTAATAAAAATACATACTTACACCCGGTGCATATAATGTAATTACAATTAGTTTGCTAAAATACAAAACAAATAGACAAAATACTTTCGAACTTATTTCATCAGGAGAAGGTTGTGCTCGAATGAACGGAAGAATACAAAATACAAATTATGAACGGTCTCGATTCCGGTACGAGGGGAATGGCAGCTACTGATAACCCAAGCCGGGCTCCGGGGCCGCCTGTTGCGCGGCGCCCTGGCAGGCTGCCCGCGCCCCCTGCGCCCGACGGTTGGGGGCATTTAAATTTTGTAGAAACTAGTTTAGTAGTTGCCAACTATCCACGAGTAAGTTACTGATTGCTAGGCAGAGTGACAGTTTGCAAATATTAGTAAAGTTTGCAAATAGCCGCTGGCAGGTGCTGGATGCAGGAAGGTGAGGTTCAGTGGTGCGAATTGGGGAGGCCTTTGTCCAGCTAGACTAATGCAGCCGAGTATATTTTCCATACGTCTTGGTGCTGTTCTGGAAGTCGTTTCCCTAATCAGGGTGATTACAATTTTACTTGTCTAAGACTACTGTACCAAAAATTCTTCCGTGAGTGTTGTAAGTTGCTTAATATAGGTGACATACAGTGTGCGCTTAAATGAAGGTTCAAGCTTGTTGAGGGACTCTTCGGAGTTGTGAAGGTCCCTGTCACAAATGATAAGTTTCTAAAGTCAGTTTTGGTGAGGGACGTTGGAGTGGTCTGCAGTGATGTTGTGGCAGGTGCTGCTGACGATCTGCTTGATGTGGGCGCTGTGCGCGGCGCTGACGGCGGCGGGCGCGCTGCCGGCGGGCCACCCCGCGCGCACCGACCTCAAGCTGCAGGTGATCAGCCAGGCGCCCTGGTTCCGCCTGCCCTACCCAGGTGAGTTGTGGCAGGTGCTGCTGACGATCTGCTTGATGTGGGCGCTGTGCGCGGCGCTGACGGCGGCGGGCGCGCTGCCGGCGGGCCACCCCGCGCGCACCGACCTCAAGCTGCAGGTGATCAGCCAGGCGCCCTGGTTCCGCCTGCCCTACCCAGGTGAGTTGTGGCAGGTGCTGCTGACGATCTGCTTGATGTGGGCGCTGTGCGCGGCGCTGACGGCGGCGGGCGCGCTGCCGGCGGGCCACCCCGCGCGCACCGACCTCAAGCTGCAGGTGATCAGCCAGGCGCCCTGGTTCCGCCTGCCCTACCCAGGTGAGTTGTGGCAGGTGCTGCTGACGATCTGCTTGATGTGGGCGCTGTGCGCGGCGCTGACGGCGGCGGGCGCGCTGCCGGCGGGCCACCCCGCGCGCACCGACCTCAAGCTGCAGGTGATCAGCCAGGCGCCCTGGTTCCGCCTGCCCTACCCAGGTGAGTTGTGGCAGGTGCTGCTGACGATCTGCTTGATGTGGGCGCTGTGCGCGGCGCTGACGGCGGCGGGCGCGCTGCCGGCGGGCCACCCCGCGCGCACCGACCTCAAGCTGCAGGTGATCAGCCAGGCGCCCTGGTTCCGCCTGCCCTACCCAGGTGAGTTGTGGCAGGTGCTGCTGACGATCTGCTTGATGTGGGCGCTGTGCGCGGCGCTGACGGCGGTGGGCGCGCTGCCGGCGGGCCACCCCGCGCGCACCGACCTCAAGCTGCAGGTGATCAGCCAGGCGCCCTGGTTCCGCCTGCCCTACCCAGGTGAGTTGTGGCAGGTGCTGCTGACGATCTGCTTGATGTGGGCGCTGTGCGCGGCGCTGACGGCGGCGGGCGCGCTGCCGGCGGGCCACCCCGCGCGCACCGACCTCAAGCTGCAGGTGATCAGCCAGGCGCCCTGGTTCCGCCTCCCTTACCCAGGTGACAATTACTCTACACTACATATCCACATCACATCATACTACATGTTCTTTGACACAC
Organism: Pasiphila rectangulata; assembly: GCA_963082625.1. Classification (NCBI taxonomy): domain Eukaryota; kingdom Metazoa; phylum Arthropoda; class Insecta; order Lepidoptera; family Geometridae; genus Pasiphila; species Pasiphila rectangulata. The sequence continues at coordinate 140,470 of OY720246.1, read as the reverse complement.
GATTCTATCAGAAGGTTACTGTTTTCGCGCGTACCTATCTTGTTTGTTTGTAAATTTCTTTATTGCTACGTATTTTCCAAACGGCGGTATCATTAGGTTAGGATATCGTTAGATTCGTTTCAAAAACCCAAGTGTCCTTAAGTAGGGTATCAAAATAATGGGAAATAAAAGGAGATTACAGATATACATACGTACCTACATACATATGTTACGTATTTAAACTTAATAAGAAATAATTACAGCCATTTTAATTCAATAATTCGAATAAATTTGTAATCAATGCATTTAAATGGTCGTATTATGGCTTTAAATCGGCCAAGTGTGTGTTGGACCTGGGCTGTAGTTTCACTTTATATCATAATGTTACACAGACCATTAATATACACAAGGAACAAAGTAAGTCCCAGGATGCTCCCCTGAGGGACGCCATAGGTCACAGGCTGCACATTACTTAAGAATTGGTTTATCCCCACTCGTTGCTTCGTATCCTTAAGATAATTACCAAAAAGATTTAACGGTAGACCTCTTACACAGATTTTCTCCAGTTTGTTTATTAGGATGAGGACTGATACCGTTTCGACCGCCTTTGCCAGGTCTAAAATTACGAGACACTTCTTTCTCTCATCAAGGTTGGTTATGATAGGATTAGTCAATTCATATTGGTTGACATTTTTTTCTCGCAAACTGCATTGGTTTGGTGAGAGAAAGTTGTTAGATTCAAGAAAGAAGATCGCTTGTTCATAAGTCTTTCCAGGATCTTTGAAAGCATTGGTAGGATCGAAATCGGACGAAAGTTCTCAACTCTGTCTCTGTCCCTTCCTTTATCTATTAGTTTTATGGGCGCGATTTTAAAAGCAGTTAAAAATTCGCGTATAGTCATTAACGCCCTGATATACATTTTGTTTGAAAGGTTTTTATAAGGTTCCTTAGTAAAGTCACATCTGGAATACCTGATTGAGATATGGGGTACAGCAGCTGTAACAAACATGAACCTCATTCAAAGAACCCATAATAAAATCATAAAAAAGCTTTACCATTATCAATATCTAACGCCAACAAATACAATATATAGGAAAAGTAAACATTTTAACATAAAACAACTTTATTTTTACAAAACATGCACTCTTATCAAACTTTTAACTTCTAACTCTATACAGTCAACCATACAGCTACAGCAAAAAGAAAATAAACACAATCTTAGGAATAAAATTTAATTATATTTACAAAAAATCCCGAACTAACTACGGAAAAAAATGCTTATTTCTGAAGGAGCGCAATTATTTAATAATCTGCCAAACCATATAAACGAATGTGAAAATATAAATGTGCATAAAAATAAGCTTAAGGCGCATGTAGTGTACTTAAGGCGCATGTAGTGTACTTAAAAGATTACTAAAATAAAAAAAATATATAACATTTGAGTTACAGTTTTTTTACTTACAAATTGGACCATACCCCAAATGTTTGACAAAAAAATCCACTAGTATTTTGTCAACCTACCTTCTAAGGTTAAAATGGCTTCACCTCGTGCGAATTATTATGCGATTCTCTGCCTTATAATGGACCATAACTAACCAATATAAATAGAACAGCCTTTCGGTTCGGTGAGTTGTACCTTTTGGTAAATTGACGCCATTTTGCGTACAGTGATTGACCATTACCGGTCTTTGTTTAGCCGTACAAATATCTTGAGGAAATATTGTGATTATTGTGTTTAAATAATTAATTTATATCACGACGTGAAGACAAGTTGGTATCTCTCCATTTTCCTCGCGCCATTTTCGTCCTCTCGTTGTTTTCTGAGTTCGCGCCAAAGCCGCCTTAGGCGGAACTTGAAGAAGGTTTTATTTCACGTGATTTCATCCAATATTGCCTAAAATTGTTGACCTGAAGTTCCATTGCCTACTTATATTACAATTTATTTTTACTCCCATTTATCATTCATATGTTACCTGGGGATGTATTAACTTGATGTACATATGTTCCCCCACTCCGTGCAGGTCAGTGGGGCACGCCCACGGTGTCGGCGGCGGGCGTGCTGGGCATGCTGGCGGGCGTGCTGGCCTGCACCGTCGAGTCCATCTCCTACTACCCCACCACGGCCAGGATGTGCGGTCTGTACTTTCACAATACATTCATCCATACATGCTACGTCTACGCGGTTCGTCCGTTGGAACTCTCACCATAAACTAAAGTTGACATTTATAAGACATTTGTAAGTTGAGTAGATTGTGTGGCGCAGGAGCGCCGGCGCCGCCGCTGCACGCCGTCAACCGCGGGCTCGGCACGGAGGGGCTGGGCTCGCTGCTGGCGGGCCTGTGGGGCGCCGGCAACGGGACCAACACCTTCGGCGAGAACGTCGGCGCCATCGGCGTCACTAAGGTAACCGCCCTGCCCGCTGCACGCCGTCAACCGCGGGCTCGGCACGGAGGGGCTGGGCTCGCTGCTGGCGGGCCTGTGGGGCGCCGGCAACGGGACCAACACCTTCGGCGAGAACGTCGGCGCCATCGGCGTCACCAAGGTAACCGCCCTGCCCGCTGCACGCCGTCAACCGCGGGCTCGGCACGGAGGGGCTGGGCTCGCTGCTGGCGGGCCTGTGGGGCGCCGGCAACGGGACCAACACCTTCGGCGAGAACGTCAGCGCCATCGGCGTCACCAAGGTAACCGCCCTGCCCGCTGCACGCCGTCAACCGCGGGCTCGGCACGGAGGGGCTGGGCTCGCTGCTGGCGGGCCTGTGGGGCGCCGGCAACGGGACCAACACCTTCGGCGAGAACGTCGGCGCCATCGGCGTCACCAAGGTAACCGCCCTGCCCGCTGCACGCCGTCAACCGCGGGCTCGGCACGGAGGGGCTGGGCTCGCTGCTGGCGGGCCTGTGGGGCGCCGGCAACGGGACCAACACCTTCGGCGAGAACGTCGGCGCCATCGGCGTCACCAAGGTAACCGCCCTGCCCGCTGCACGCCGTCAACCGCGGGCTCGGCACGGAGGGGCTGGGCTCGCTGCTGGCGGGCCTGTGGGGCGCCGGCAACGGGACCAACACCTTCGGCGAGAACGTCGGCGCCATCGGCGTCACCAAGGTAACCGCCCTGCCCGCTGCACGCCGTCAACCGCGGGCTCGGCACGGAGGGGCTGGGCTCGCTGCTGGCGGGCCTGTGGGGCGCCGGCAACGGGACCAACACCTTCGGCGAGAACGTCGGCGCCATCGGCGTCACCAAGGTAACCGCCCTGCCCGCTGCACGCCGTCAACCGCGGGCTCGGCACGGAGGGGCTGGGCTCGCTGCTGGCGGGCCTGTGGGGCGCCGGCAACGGGACCAACACCTTCGGCGAGAACGTCAGCGCCATCGGCGTCACCAAGGTAACCGCCCTGCCCGCTGCACGCCGTCAACCGCGGGCTCGGCACGGAGGGGCTGGGCTCGCTGCTGGCGGGCCTGTGGGGCGCCGGCAACGGGACCAACACCTTCGGCGAGAACGTCGGCGCCATCGGCGTCACCAAGGTAACCGCCCTGCCCGCTGCACGCCGTCAACCGCGGGCTCGGCACGGAGGGGCTGGGCTCGCTGCTGGCGGGCCTGTGGGGCGCCGGCAACGGGACCAACACCTTCGGCGAGAACGTCGGCGCCATCGGCGTCACCAAGGTAACCGCCCTGCCCGCTGCACGCCGTCAACCGCGGGCTCGGCACGGAGGGGCTGGGCTCGCTGCTGGCGGGCCTGTGGGGCGCCGGCAACGGGACCAACACCTTCGGCGAGAACGTCGGCGCCATCGGCGTCACCAAGGTAACCGCCCTGCCCGCTGCACGCCGTCAACCGCGGGCTCGGCACGGAGGGGCTGGGCTCGCTGCTGGCGGGCCTGTGGGGCGCCGGCAACGGGACCAACACCTTCGGCGAGAACGTCGGCGCCATCGGCGTCACCAAGGTAACCGCCCTGCCCGCTGCACGCCGTCAACCGCGGGCTCGGCACGGAGGGGCTGGGCTCGCTGCTGGCGGGCCTGTGGGGCGCCGGCAACGGGACCAACACCTTCGGCGAGAACGTCGGCGCCATCGGCGTCACCAAGGTAACCGCCCTGCCCGCTGCGAGCCGCAAGGACGCACTGAACACTTGAGCTTGTTTGTAAACTAAATAGCTTTCGAACGAAGTATTTATTAAGAAAGATATTAGCTTACAGTAATACAACCAAAACGCTTACTATCTACACACATTATTACACAGAACTTAAAAACGATAATAAGTTTAAATAAAGCTTAAAGTAAATAAAATCAAAACGCTTACCCACTATCTACACAAATTACACAGAACTTAAAAACAATAAAAAATTTATCAACACATATTTAACCGGGTATTAATCGCGTTGTTTACCTTTATTATTGCCCGACGTTTCGACAGGATTGCACCCATCGTGGTCCCGGGAAGACTGACATGTTGGAGGTAACCGCAGCAAAGCGAAGGCGTCTTTTCAGACTACCCTTACTTGGTCTTTATAATTATAGGAACTTGAGATTAAGACTGTTTCACACTGGGACAGCACACTACACTAACTGTATCATCACACTTAGGTTGATTTACACGTCGAGTACACTTGGCTATCACCGGATTCCATGAGGCAGAGAATCAGAAGCCGTCTTCACGATTGAAATTAGGATACTTCTTAATTTCAATTGCTTCCTGAACCATTATCTTATTATAGTGCCTCTCGTTAGTCGTCTCAGGTAAGTTACCAATTTTGCCCGCATATATTCAGAGTGACGTCACATGTAAAAACATATAATACAAAATTTCAGCTCAATTGGTTGAAGATATCTGCTTCAAAATTGAGTTGCAGGATTCCGCGAACAAACATACATACAGGGCAAACTAAAGAAAATCTTGTAATAAATAGAGTCAACCTGTCTTCCAGCATCCATCTGTTTTGCTACCTCTATTAAGTCTATGAAGGTTGTATGATTTGTAATTGTGGATCTAGCACTACGAAAACCATGCTGAGAGTCGTCAAAGATGGGTTCAAACTGGCGGGTGAGATGTACTTTCAAGATAGATCCGAATATTTTAGCAAAAACAGAAAGCACCGCTATGGGTCTAAAATCGCACACCTAGATAGATTTACTTGTTTTTGGGACAGGCGTGTCCCTAGATATTTTCCATCGAGCTGGATAATGACTGGTGTGTAAGGAAAGGTTGAACAAGTACCTCTAGAGCAGCATGTCTCTAACAGAGCGTGTAAACAGTCCTTCACCACAAAAAGAGGAATAGCGTCAGGGTCCGCGCTGAGGATGATTGTAAGCGGCGAATAGCCCGACGCACATCCGCCTCTTCAAATGTTATCCTTGAACAAAAAAAGAGTTTTTTTAAATATGAGGACTCATCAATAACCCCCAAGTTAATCAATTAAACATTCGCGATTTGTCAACATATTAATACGTCTTATGATTTCAGGATTTTATCGCATACCTTTTTTTATCAATCAATTTAGATACCTTTTATATACCTTACCTTTTAAATTATATCAAAATCAGATGATTCATTTAATAGAGTTATCATCGGACAAAAATTTGATTAATCTCGTATATCTCAAACCCCATCTATCAAAAATTGCTAAACGAAAATCAATTTTGTATTGATGTAATCTCGATGTTTTAAATTTCATCAAAATAAGATCGGCTGCTTTTGAGTTATCTTCAGATAAAATATCCTGCTAAACCTAAAAAACTACAATATGTATGAAAAACCCCCATAAAAATCGGCTTCAATCCATGTAATCACTGGTGAGTGAGAGAAGTCAAGAGATATAAGGACATAAAGTGAAACCCCTTTACCTGAAAAATTACCCCATTTATCAAAAATCCCCCGCGCCAATCCGTTTGCACTGACGTCATCTCCATAGGTTTAAAATTTCATGAAAATCGGATCGTCCGTTCAAGAATTATCCTCGGACAAAGAAAATCGATTAAACCCCGATATCTTTACAACTGTCACATAAATCAAAATCCCCCACGACAATCGATTTGTATTGATGTAATCTCATCAGGTGAGGTCGCGGCGCGTGGTGCAGTGTGTGTGTTGGCAGGTGGGGTCGCGGCGCGTGGTGCAGTGTGTGTGTTGGCAGGTGGGGTCGCGGCGCGTGGTGCAGTGTGTGTGTTGGCAGGTGGGGTCGCGGCGCGTGGTGCAGTGTGTGTGTTGGCAGGTGGGGTCGCGGCGCGTGGTGCAGTGTGTGAGTTGGCAGGTGAGGTGGCGGCCCGTGGTGCAGTGTGTGTGTTGGCAGGTGGGGTCGCGGCGCGTTGTGCAGTGTGTGTGTTGGCAGGTGGAGTCGCGACGCCTGGTGCAGTGTGTGTGTTGGCAGGTGGGGTCGCGGCGCGTGGTGCAGTGTGTGTGTTGGCAGGTGGGGTCGCGGCGCGTGGTGCAGTGTGTGTGTTGGCAGGTGGGGTCGCGGCGCGTGGTGCAGTGTGTGTGTTGGCAGGTGGGGTCGCGGTGCGTGGTGCAGTGTTTGTGTTGGCAGGGGGGGTTGCGGCGCGTGGTGTAGTATGTGTGTTGGCAGGTAGGGTCGCGGCGCGTGGTGCAGTGTGTGTGTTGGCAGATGGGGTCGCGGCGCGTGGTGCAGTGTGTGTGTTGGCAGGTGGGGTCGCGGCGCGTGGTGCAGTGTGTGTGTTGGCAGGTGGGGTCGCGGCGACTGGTGCAGTGTGTGTATTGGCAGGTGGGGTCGTGGCGCGTGGTGCAGTGTGTGTGTTGGCAGGTGGGGTCGCGGCGCCTGGTGCAGTGTGTGTATTGGCAGGTGGGGTCGTGGCGCGTGGTGCAGTGTGTGTGTTGGCAGGTGGGGTCGCGGCGTCTGGTGCAGTGTGTGTGTTGGCAGGTGGGATCGCGGCGCCTGGTGCAGTGTGTGTGTTGGCAGGTGGGGTCGCGGCGCCTGGTGCAGTGTGTGTGGTGGCAGGTGGGGTCGTGGCGCGTGGTGCAGTGTGTGTGTTGGCAGGTGGGGTCGCGGCGCCTGGTGCAGTGTGTGTGTTGGCAGGTGGGGTCGCGGCGCCTGGTGCAGTGTGTGTGTTGGCAGGTGGGGTCGCGGCGCCTGGTGCAGTGTGTGTGTTGGCAGGTGGGGTCGCGGCGCCTGGTGCAGTGTGTGTGTTGGCAGGTGGGGTCGCGGCGCCTGGTGCAGTGTGTGTGTTGGCAGGTGGGGTCGCGGCGCGTGGTACAGTGGGCGGCGGGGCTCATGCTGCTACAGGGCGCCGTGGGCAAGCTGGGCGCGCTCTTCATCATCATCCCGCAGCCCATCGTCGGCGGACTCTTCTGCGTCATGTTCGGCATGATCGCCGCCTTCGGTCAGTATTACCTAAAATAAAATAAATAAAACTTATTTTATTGTCTCAGTCACGATAAGGTTAACACTATTCTCATCAATTCGTTTGTAGTAATCTGAGCCAGATTATATCAAATCAAATCAAATCAAATCAAAATAGTTTATTTGCCAGAATACAATTTTACATGGTAATAACTTATGTGACCTGTGGCCTTATACAGATGGAGCACGATGTAAATAAAAGGATAAATAAAACATCGGCGGAACGAGTACATTAACAAAATCTTTTCGTCTGTCTGTCCCTAATGAATGTAAAAACTTGTAATTTGATATAATAACAAATCTTGATGACTCATAGTTGTAAGAAGTAATTCGGATATTCCACTAGTCGAAGCTTTGTCAGCCTTTTTGTCATTCAACATAATAATGTACAAAATTTGTACGGTAGGCATTTGGTATCGGTAGGAGCGCAGTTCGAGCATGTTATACCCGATGTGTGCGCGATGTGTGCGCAGGTCTGTCGGCGCTGCAGTACGTGGACCTGCGCAGCAGCCGCAACCTGTACATCGTGGGCATCAGCCTGTTCCTGCCGCTCGTGGTGTCGCGCTGGGCGGCGGCGCAGGCGGCGCACGGGCCCGTCGTGCACACCGGCCTGGCGCCGCTAGACGCCGTGCTCGGCGTGCTGCTGTCCACCAGCATCCTGCTGGGCGGCGCCATCGGCTGTCTGCTCGACCACGTCGTGCCAGGTTGGATCATGTTGGCGCACTATCATTCGTTTGCATAATATGCCGCGCAGACCGCTGAAGGAGGAGTGGCGCCCCTGGACGCTACTGTCTACACGAGGTGCCATCGACTGCTTGACTTTATCGCACCAGGTCAGCCAGCAGCCAAACACAACGCATTCATCAACATCATACACGTATAAGGCCTCCATACAGGCTGGGAGGCGGCGGCAGGGATGCCCGCGGGTGTCCTGTCGGAGGGCGCCGTCTGCTCGATCACATGGTGTTAGGCTCAGACACTCATCCCTTATTCATCATCATCATATCAACCCGTTGACAAACACTGATGGCGATTTGGCGCGCCAACTGCATCAATTTTCTGCTAATTTCATAAACTGTCTTCTGTGTACGTATTATTGGAGTACGTATACATATACATATATATATGTATATATGTATACATATACCTATATATAGTAAAATTTATTAAGTATATCAGTCATCTAGTATCCATAACACAAGCTCTGCTTATCTTGGGGCTAGATGATGCTGTGTTATTTGTCCAGCATTATTTATTTATTTTTTATTTATATATGGTCATTCACGATTGGCCTCAGGAATATGCTCAGTGTCGCTCAACGAGCTATGGAGAGGGCTATGCTCGTAAAGAAACCCCGAGCATAACCCTCTCCATAGCTCGTTGAGCGACTCTGAGCATATTCATGAGGCCAATCGTGAATGACCACGTCTCGGTTCCATATGTCATCACTGGTAACACACTGATTGAAGACTTTCGTCTTAGGGCACTGAGAAATTTTGGACGAAAAGACGTTGCGTAGTTTCCCAAACGCTGCCCATCCGAGTTGGATTCGTCGATTGACCTCTTTCTCAAAGTTGGACCTACCCAATTGGACAGTTTGTCCTAGGTATACATACGCGTCGACAACTTCGAGAAATGGGTTCTCAGCCATAACTGGGGCAGGCACAACATGTATATTTGACATAACCTTCGTCTTGTCCATGTTCATCTTAAGGCCTACCCGTTGGGAGACTCGATTGAGGCCTTCGAGCATCGTGCCGAGTTCCTCCATCAACTTTGCCATGACCACAATATCGTCGACAAACCAAAGGTGAGTCATGTCATCATCCATCATCATCATTTCAGCCGTAGGACGTCCACTGCTGGACAAAGGCTTCCCTCATTGATCTCCAAGTACTGCGGTTGGAAGCCGTCTGCATCCACCGCCGACCAGCAGTTCTCACCAAGTCGTCTGCCCATCTTGTAGGTGGACGTCCTACGCTGCGCTTGCCAATCCGTGGCCTCCATTCGAGAACTTTGCTGCCCCAGCGGCCATCTGTTCTGCGCGCTATATGGCCTACCCATTGCCACTTCAACGTGCTAATCCGTTTGGCTATGTCGGTGACCCGAGTTCTTCTACGTATCTCCTCATTTCTGATTCGATCGCGTAAAGAAACCCCGAGCATAGCCCTCTCCATAGCTCGTTGAGCGACTCTGAGCTTGTTCATAAGGCCAATAGTGAAGGACCACGTCTCGGTTCCATATGTCATCACTGGTAACACACACTGGTTGTAGACTTTCGTCTTAAGGCACTAAGGTATGTTGGACGAAAAGACGTTGCACGTGAGTCATGTATTCGCCGTTAATGTTGATGTCTAGTCCTTTCCATTCCAAGAGCTTGAAGGTATCTTCTAAAGCGGTCGTAAACGCTCTGTCTCCCTGTCTTACACCTCTTTTTAAGTGAATATCCTTCGAACTCTTTTCCTGTACTCGGACTGACACTATGTTTCTATACAAAGACTTCAACACTTCGATATACCGATAGTCAATGTGGCATCGCTGGAGAGCCTCAAGCACCGCCCATGTTTTGATCGAATTGAAGGCTTTCTCGTAGTCCACAATCGCGAGACATAGCGGCAAGTTATACTCCTCGGTCTTCTGTATCACTTGCCGCAGCGTATGAATGTGGTCTATGGTACTGTAGCCTTTTCAAAACCCGGCTTGTTTGGGACGCTGGAAGTCATCGAACCTGCGATCGAGACGATTTGCGATGACCCTTGAGAACAGCTTGTAAACATGGCTCAAAAGCGAGATCGGTCTGTAGTTCTTAAGCAAGGTGTTGTCACTTTTCTTAAAGAACAGTACAACGACGCTTTTGTTCCATGTTTTTGGCGTAATACCTTCGAGCAAGACGGAGTGGAAGAGCTTCTGAAAGACTTTAAGTATCGGTGATCCACCCGCTTTCAGAAGCTTTGACGTAATTCCGTCCTCCCCCGGTGCCTTGTCGTTCTTAAACTGCTTTAGGGCCATCCTGATCTCGTACAGGCTGATGTCCGGGATATCTTCGGTAAGATGTCGGGTCAGCTTGGCTCTAGGGTCTTCTGCCGCACTGCAAACAGGTTTAGTGACCGGATCGTATAGCTGTCCTATCGACTTTCCTTAACACTTCTGCTTTACTTTGACACTGTACTGCCCCTCTTTCTTCTTCAGCTTCGTCATCTGCCTTTGCCCAATAGACATATCTCTCGCGAACACTTTGGAGCCTTTGTTCCGCTCTAACGTATTTTTAATATGAACTGTATCTATATGTGTGCTGTGTATGTATATGTGTGTAATATGTCTATGTTCGTGCCGCAAGGATTTCCAAACTTGTCTATTGGCTGCCTATGTGACTTAGCATCATCGGGAGAATACAGTCGTAATGAGCGTCGTTCAGCCATGAGGTTAAGAGTGTCATCAAAGAGTTTCTGAGGTCTTTTTGTACGGGGCGTCTGAAAGAACTGAGACCCCACGTATGGACAGTTTCTACGAACTTGTTATTGATCTCGTCCACTGATGCATGTTTTTCTAGACCTAGACAATCAAAGCGATTTGAAAGTTCGAGTTGAAAGCTCTCGAGGTTTCGGATATGTGCGCCAGTGGGTCAGAGCGTAGATTTCATCAAACGGGACCTTTCAAGTCAAACGTTCATATTCAATGTGCCTTATGTTAGGGGGTTATAATCAGGCAAAATTTTGTTTTTGGCAGCGAAAATCATGTACGATGTTTTGGAGGTGTTAATCGTTAGAAGATTGTGTAAAAACCATTCATTTAGAGTATCTAAGTCTTTTTGTGCTTCATAGATTATATCTTGCAGGGATCGACCGAAATAAAACAGACAGGTGTCGTCCGCGTAAAGTGTTACCTTGCCTGTTAGCCCCAGGTTGTCTATACTGTTTATGTAAATAAGAAATAATAAAGGGCCCAAAATGGAGCCTTGTGGTATACCGCATGTAATTTTGAGTGGAGTACTAGTGTGTTCACCTATTTTGACTATTTGAGATCGGTTATTAGTATAAGATGATAAAATATCGTAAGCTTTTCCAGTAATACCTATATTCTCCAGCTTGTTAAGCAGCTTGAAGTGGCTCACGGTATCAAATGCTTTTTTGAGGTCTATAAATATTCCAAGACAGGTGTTTCTATTGTCAATGGTTGTTTTTATATTTGTTATAAGATCTATTGTGGCCGAAAGAGTATTAGATTTTTGACGGAAACCGTACTGTTGTTTGATTAAGAACTTTTTATTTGTTAAGTAGCTATTTAGTCGAATGTATATAATTTTTTCGAGGATCTTAGAAATTACTGGCAGTACAGATATCAGTCTGTAATTACTGGGGTCGGTTCTAGCACCAGATTTATGAATAGGGGTCACTTTTGCTTGTTTTAGACTATCGGGAAATATACCAAGATTAAGACATTTGTTAATGCAGTCTGTTAGAGGTTGCACTATAAATTCTTTTAGGCATTTAATAGATTTAGTGTTAATCCCATCAACCCCGGTACTAGTATTATCTTTAAGATGTTTAATGATTCTCATTACTTCTTGAGGAGAACAAGGCGTCATTTCTGTTAACGTTACATCATGTCTATAGTCAAGGTCATACATTACAGTGTTTCCTGACTGAAGATGGTATATACTAGGTATTTTATTTGCCAAATCAGTACCAATTTTGGAAAAGAATTCATTAAAAGCTTTACAAATTTCTGTGCCATTTGTAATTTTAATGAATTTACTATAATCTTTGATGGTATTTTGATTTCTTTAGTCTTATTAACTGACAAGGTATTAATAAGATTCCACATCTTTTTTGGACTCTTATCGCACTTTTTGAATTCTTTGTAGTAGTAACTTCGCTTGTCTTCTTTAATCTTCCTTCCCACCTTATTTCTTTCTTCTACAAACTTTTTCTTCAGGTCTTTGTTTTCTTTTTCTAATTTCATTTCTTGCCACAGCCTATTTCTTTTGTTTATTATCTGTATCACATCTTTATTAATCCAATCATCCTTTGGTAAATTTAATATTTTAGTTTTGTTTAGCATATTTTTTTCTAAATTTGTCTGTATAAAGTTTTGTCAAGTATCATAATTATGATTGGGATTTTCATAGGTACTATCTTTAACACTATTGTAAAGGTTTATATAGTTTATTGCCTTGTATTGAGTTCGTTGTTTGGTTTCAGCTGTTGATTTCGATATTTCTATAAAAATCTGTTTATGGTCAGATAACGATGAGTCTAGTAATGCAAATTGAAATTCATTATTTCTTAGGTCAGTTGACACGTGATCCAAGATTGTATTTGTTGTGTCTGTTTGGCGTGTTGAATAGTTCTTATTTATTTTATTAAGGACGATGTAGGCTTCATCTTTTAAAGCATCCAAATATATTTTATTGTGGTTATTATCACACATCAAATCCAAGTTAAAATCTCCAAAAACTATTGATCTTTTTTTTCTTTCTAGCTGTTGTGAGAATATTTCCAAGAAATTATTAAAATTTGTATCGCCAGGTTTGTAAATGCCTCCCACGTTAAGTGCTAGCTTGGGTAAGAACACCCACAGGTAGTGATTACCATCCTTGTATATGTATATTTTCTTTTATTTCATCGATCTCATTTCTCGTGGAACCATCGGGGCTTATACATTCTCTTGCCTAACTTTGCATTGAAGTCCCCCATAACAAAAGTGAAGTGAGTGTTGTTCGTATGTATGGCTCTGCTGATGTCCTTATATATAGACTCTTCTTCTTCATTTGGGTGTGACGAGGTCGGCGCATATACCTGAACGACCTACAGCGAATATCGCTTAGATATTCTGAGTGTTAGGTACGCGACCCTGCTCGACACACTGTCGATGGTGACAATGTTGTTAAAAAGTGACTTGTGAACGAGAAACCCGACATCACCTTGGGACTGTTGGTCGCCCTCCCGGTAGTAGAGTAGATTACCGGACTTAAGGGATATCGTGGCCTCGCCCTCTCTACGGACTTCTGATAATCCCAAAATGTTCCAGTGTAACCTACTCATTTCTTCTTCCAGCTCAACAATCTTATCGTCTGTCCTCAAAGTGCGGATGTTGTGTGTTACCAGGGCCAGTGGTCGTCGTTGGGGTAGATAGCCGTCCGTCTCCCGGGTATTCTTAGCACTCCTAGCCCCGCCGTTACCGTGGCTGCTACCGTAGTCAGGACTAACGGGGACACGGGGCCTGGTCCTTAGTTGTACAATAATGAGGGGTTGTTGCCATACTCGCCATGCTTGGTAGGCGGGTTGACGAGCGCAGTATATGGTGTTTAAGACGCGGACGACACTGCTGCCCATCTTCCGAAGGCATCCCTCAGCAGGTTTTTACTGCATCCACGAGCAAGAGGGGAGAGGTAACATTCTAGTGCCGGTACCACGGCTGGTTGGTCTAATAGCTGACTAATTCGCAGGAGGTAGGAGGAGGGGTTCAATTCCCGCCGCGGGACTAATATTTGTAATTATTCTGCAGATATTTGTCCCAAGTCTGGGCAGGTATTTATCTATGTATGATTTATATGTATAAACAAAATAAAATATTTAAGTATTATAATTAAACCAATCATCTGGAATCAATAACACAAGCTTTGCTTGCTGTGGGGTTGGATGGTGCTGTGTGAGATGCCCAGCATTATAATTTATTTTGTACTTCTGTCAAAAATCGGTCATTGTCTGGTTGTAACTTGAAGATTCAAGTTGTAATAGCATAATAAGTAAATACACTTTTTTTATTTCAAATCAGTGTAACAAAAATATACAGAAGAAATACAAAAAAAAAGTATTTTTTGGGATAAATGTACTTTTCTCAAGAATTTATTTTCCTAATAAACCTATAGTTTTCCAAGTATAAAACTCATAAGGAGCTAAAATGTAGCCCCACCCTGTATCTATATTATCATAACGCCAGGCGCTCGAGCGCTGCTAGACGCAGGTTGTTGTACGCCGCAGCGTGTCGCAGGGTCGGCGGCGGAGCGCGGGCTGGCGGCGTGGGCGCGCGAGGCGGGCCTGGACGCGCGCGGCGCGCCGGCGCAGCCAGGCACCTACGACTTCCCCTACGGCATGACCTATATACGCAGGTAACTAACTCATTCCCCTGTACAGTATGTCCCAAGGAATAGTCATATGAGAAAACCTCGAGGGCTATCCGAATCACCCCATGTATGTTCCGCGATGTTTCCTATGGAAAATTGTTTTGGATTTATGTTTTTTTCTGTTAAAAAGAACCACCTTACTCCTTGTACGAGATTTTTATTTTTGGTGGCATGAATAGATGCTTGATTTTTATTTTTCTAGAAAGCTTAAGAACATACAATCCATTCTGGCACGGTTACATTATACTATCATTCGATCTTAGCGATGGGTCTAAAAAAATTTAATAGACATAGACATTCGTTTATTTGCTTATATAGCACACATATACAATAATTACAGTGAAAGAACAGATGCAGAGATTATAAGTAGAAGATAATAATTTTATGCCAAACTAACAAATGAATTTATATATGTATATTACACAAAAAGGTATTGTGTTTATGTGCTACAGTAGCAAATCGGTCACGGCTCAGCATAATGATAAAAATAAGTTTACTGAAACAAACTACCGTGCCAGTTTCAAAAACTTCCTCTATATATTAAGTAGTCATGTGCTAAAAGTACTAAAATCGTGGAACTTACATGGGGGTTATTCGACAGGCCTCGAGGCGTCCTGTATCAAACCCCTCAGCTTTCTTATATCACTTTTTATGTGTGTGTAATACAGGGTCTAGGCTGGTTCGCTACCAATGTCCCAGGCGCGATACGTCTAGTGCTAGATCATCTGCGGGCTGAAAACTTGTGCTGGCCAAGTGGTTTGAACCCGCTCTTTTTAACCCGATTGGTTTCATACCAGCCGCGAGCCTTTAACGCGTGCTTTAACAGTGAAGAGAAATATCGTGAGGAATAAATACAGTATGATGAATATTTGACATTACATTTCATTCAGCCATAAATTAAGCACAACTTGATTCGTGGGTAAAAGATTGATGTATAGAACATTTATGTAAAATTGTATTTTTCTAAATACATGTAAATATACATAGAAAATTGCACAAAACCGTGACAAATATCTACAAAAAAGCATATTATATATGCTTGAATTTTGGCAGGATCGTACCTGCAACAGCTCCCGTATTTATCAGACGGCTTTTACACTGTTAATGTTACATTTTTAAAATAATTTCTAACGATGTTGTAACAACATGCATTTAACAAACACTCTAAACACCTTAAAAAATACTACAAAACCAAGGTTAAAGAAATAAGCCTTGGTTAAATACGATGTTACATATTATAACATTCTTATTATGTAAAAGGACTGTTTCACTGTTCAGTTCGTCAGTAGAATCGCGAGCTAGCAAAAGGCAAGTTTAAGTCGCACTCGCTTAAGAAATTCCGAATTGAATGAAAGGAAACGTTTACTTTGGTAACTACTTTCTATATAAGATTGTACCGCAAATTTTTTTGTGAAAGTAACCTTAAAATATATTTTAGATGACTTTACAGCGTCAGCAACTGAGACTCATGCTGTGCAGCGTCCCGCAGTGGACATTGGACATAGATGGATCAAGCTTGCTATTAGTCAGAGAAAAGAAGAGGTCTGAAACTGATTAATTTGCGCAGGTTTCATTACGATGTTTTTTGCAAAAGTTTAATTTACCATTAAAGCACGTGTTAAAAGTGCACATACATTTTTCAAGAAAAGAAATCTATTAGTGCACGTCCAGTATCAAACCCACGACCTTAGGATTGGAAGTCGGGGGTATACATACCATTATTATTTGTTGTAAATAGCTAAGTTATTTCAATACGTTCCAATTCCGCAGCTTTAAAAATTCGCTAAACGAGATCACTATGTGGTGGCTGTGTTTAATCGCGGCGCCGCCGCCGGCACGCATGTATGTAGGTCGCGCCGCGTCGCTCGCGCGTGGATATTCATTAGTGCGGGAGGTCGCCGGCTGCAGCCGACACGCAGCTGTGAACTGCTGCAGTTGTACACGCCAACGTCGCACCTGTCGGCGGGGGCACTGCTCCTCGTGGTCTACTTCCATTATTTCTGCAAATACAACTCGAAGCCTGGCACAAGCGTGACTGCCGTGAGCGCATATTTGTAAACGGATCTGATCTAACTGTGGCCTAGGCGACTGTCGGGCGAAGCTTGGTTCCTAGCGGAGGCTGACAAGCTGATATCGTTTTCTGCGTGCATTGCTACGAACGCAGAACTTTTTGTCATGTCTACATGCTCTGCCCATGTGCCTGCGCGTAGAGCGTAGTGCAACGCCGTAGCACAGGCTACGAGTAGACAGAAGCTGGTCTGACAGCGTTTCCTAAAACTAGTTTTTTTTCTAGAATGATCTGAAATTAAATCATTTATTATTTCATAACATAATTACATACTTACCGCCTTACGGGCGGTAAGGCGGTAAATATCTCGTACTCGTATTACCAGTGCTTTCGTCTATATAATACACCGCTGAAGTCACGCTCGCAACAGGCGTGCTTTATAATGCAATATATTTTTATGTATATAAATTTTATTTTATTATATTTTATATAAATTAATTATATAATATTTTTATGTTAATATTTTTTTATGTAAATGGGTGTTGGCCCTCATCATCTAGTTTCAGCGGCAACTATTGCTTTCAAACTGAAATACTGTGATACTGCTCGGAGACGAAGATCCGCCAATAGATGATCTGGGTATTTCCTTATGTTATTTGCAAATAATTTTCTGAACAACTCTTTGGGGTGTATTTCTTATTTATTTAGCATAAGAAATACGCACATATATAATATAATATACGCGAAATACGCATTTCTTATTTATTTCTTATTTTTTTGGTGCAGATGGCGCTGGACGTCGTACTTGCCGTTCATGCCGACGTACGAGGCGGGCCGCTTCACCGCGCTGCTGCGCCGCCGCGCGCCGCCCGCGCCGCTCGCGCCGCCCGCGCCGCCCGCGCCGCCCGCGCCGCCGGCGGACGCGCGCCCTCAGTACTAGCTTACTACATGCCGACGTACGAGGCGGGCCGCTTCACCGCGCTGCTGCGCCGCCGCGCGCCGCCCGCGCCGCTCGCGCCGCCCGCGCCGCCCGCGCCGCTCGCGCCGCCCGCGCCGCCGGCGGACGCGCGCCCATAGTACTAGCTTACTACATGCCGACGTACGAGGCGGGCCGCTTCACCGCGCTGCTGCGCCGCCGCGCGCCGCCCGCGCCGCTCGCGCCGCCCGCGCCGCCCGCGCCGCCGGCGGACGCGCGCCCATAGTACTAGCTTACTACATGCCGACGTACGAGGCGGGCCGCTTCACCGCGCTGCTGCGCCGCCGCGCGCCGCCCGCGCCGCTCGCGCCGCCCGCGCCGCCCGCGCCGCCCGCGCCGCCGGCGGACGCGCGCCCTCAGTACTAGCTTACTACATGCCGACGTACGAGGCGGGCCGCTTCACCGCGCTGCTGCGCCGCCGCGCGCCGCCCGCGCCGCTCGCGCCGCCCGCGCCGCCCGCGCCGCCCGCGCCGCCGGCGGACGCGCGCCCTCAGTACTAGCTTACTACATGCCGACGTACGAGGCGGGCCGCTTCACCGCGCTGCTGCGCCGCCGCGCGCCGCCCGCGCCGCTCGCGCCGCCCGCGCCGCCCGCGCCGCTCGCGCCGCCCGCGCCGCCGGCGGACGCGCGCCCATAGTACTAGCTTACTACATGCCGACGTACGAGGCGGGCCGCTTCACCGCGCTGCTGCGCCGCCGCGCGCCGCCCGCGCCGCTCGCGCCGCCCGCGCCGCCCGCGCCGCCGGCGGACGCGCGCCCATAGTACTAGCTTACTACATGCCGACGTACGAGGCGGGCCGCTTCACCGCGCTGCTGCGCCGCCGCGCGCCGCCCGCGCCGCTCGCGCCGCCCGCGCCGCCCGCGCCGCCCGCGCCGCCGGCGGACGCGCGCCCATAGTACTAGCTTACTACATGCCGACGTACGAGGCGGGCCGCTTCACCGCGCTGCTGCGCCGCCGCGCGCCGCCCGCGCCGCTCGCGCCGCCCGCGCCGCCCGCGCCGCCCGCGCCGCCGGCGGACGCGCGCCCATAGTACTAGCTTACTACATGCCGACGTACGAGGCGGGCCGCTTCACCGCGCTGCTGCGCCGCCGCGCGCCGCCCGCGCCGCTCGCGCCGCCCGCGCCGCCCGCGCCGCTCGCGCCGCCCGCGCCGCCCGCGCCGCCCGCGCCGCCGGCGGACGCGCGCCCATAGTACTAGCTTACTACATGCCGACGTACGAGGCGGGCCGCTTCACCGCGCTGCTGCGCCGCCGCGCGCCGCCCGCGCCGCTCGCGCCGCCCGCGCCGCCCGCGCCGCCGGCGGACGCGCGCCCATAGTACTAGCTTACTACATGCCGACGTACGAGGCGGGCCGCTTCACCGCGCTGCTGCGCCGCCGCGCGCCGCCCGCGCCGCTCGCGCCGCCCGCGCCGCCGGCGGACGCGCGCCCATAGTACTAGCTTACTACATGCCGACGTACGAGGCGGGCCGCTTCACCGCGCTGCTGCGCCGCCGCGCGCCGCCCGCGCCGCTCGCGCCGCCCGCGCCGCCCGCGCCGCCCGCGCCGCCGGCGGACGCGCGCCCATAGTACTAGCTTACTACATGCCGACGTACGAGGCGGGCCGCTTCACCGCGCTGCTGCGCCGCCGCGCGCCGCCCGCGCCGCTCGCGCCGCCCGCGCCGCCCGCGCCGCCCGCGCCGCCGGCGGACGCGCGCCCATAGTACTAGCTTACTACATGCCGACGTACGAGGCGGGCCGCTTCACCGCGCTGCTGCGCCGCCGCGCGCCGCCCGCGCCGCTCGCGCCGCCCGCGCCGCCCGCGCCGCTCGCGCCGCCCGCGCCGCCGGCGGACGCGCGCCCATAGTACTAGCTTACTACATGCCGACGTACGAGGCGGGCCGCTTCACCGCGCTGCTGCGCCGCCGCGCGCCGCCCGCGCCGCTCGCGCCGCCCGCGCCGCCCGCGCCGCCGGCGGACGCGCGCCCATAGTACTAGCTTACTACATGCCGACGTACGAGGCGGGCCGCTTCACCGCGCTGCTGCGCCGCCGCGCGCCGCCCGCGCCGCTCGCGCCGCCCGCGCCGCCCACGCCGCTCGCGCCGCCCGCGCCGCCGGCGGACGCGCGCCCATAGTACTAGCTTACTACATGCCGACGTACGAGGCGGGCCGCTTCACCGCGCTGCTGCGCCGCCGCGCGCCGCCCGCGCCGCTCGCGCCGCCCGCGCCGCCCGCGCCGCCCGCGCCGCCGGCGGACGCGCGCCCATAGTACTAGCTTACTACATGCCGACGTACGAGGCGGGCCGCTTCACCGCGCTGCTGCGCCGCCGCGCGCCGCCCGCGCCGCTCGCGCCGCCCGCGCCGCCCACGCCGCTCGCGCCGCCCGCGCCGCCGGCGGACGCGCGCCCATAGTACTAGCTTACTACATGCCGACGTACGAGGCGGGCCGCTTCACCGCGCTGCTGCGCCGCCGCGCGCCGCCCGCGCCGCTCGCGCCGCCCGCGCCGCCCGCGCCGCCGGCGGACGCGCGCCCATAGTACTAGCTTACTACATGCCGACGTACGAGGCGGGCCGCTTCACCGCGCTGCTGCGCCGCCGCGCGCCGCCCGCGCCGCTCGCGCCGCCCGCGCCGCCCACGCCGCTAGCGCCGCCCGCGCCGCCGGCGGACGCGCGCCCATAGTACTAGCTTACTACATGCCGACGTACGAGGCGGGCCGCTTCACCGCGCTGCTGCGCCGCCGCGCGCCGCCCGCGCCGCTCGCGCCGCCCGCGCCGCCCGCGCCGCCCGCGCCGCCGGCGGACGCGCGCCCATAGTACTAGCTTACTACATGCCGACGTACGAGGCGGGCCGCTTCACCGCGCTGCTGCGCCGCCGCGCGCCGCCCGCGCCGCTCGCGCCGCCCGCGCCGCCCGCGCCGCCGGCGGACGCGCGCCCATAGTACTAGCTTACTACATGCCGACGTACGAGGCGGGCCGCTTCACCGCGCTGCTGCGCCGCCGCGCGCCGCCCGCGCCGCTCGCGCCGCCCGCGCCGCCGGCGGACGCGCGCCCATAGTACTAGCTTACTACATGCCGACGTACGAGGCGGGCCGCTTCACCGCGCTGCTGCGCCGCCGCGCGCCGCCCGCGCCGCTCGCGCCGCCCGCGCCGCCCGCGCCGCCCGCGCCGCCGGCGGACGCGCGCCCATAGTACTAGCTTACTACATGCCGACGTACGAGGCGGACCGCTTCACCGCGCTGCTGCGCCGCCGCGCGCCGCCCGCGCCGCTCGCGCCGCCCGCGCCGCCCGCGCCGCCCGCGCCGCCGGCGGACGCGCGCCCATAGTACTAGCTTACTACATGCCGACGTACGAGGCGGGCCGCTTCACCGCGCTGCTGCGCCGCCGCGCGCCGCCCGCGCCGCTCGCGCCGCCCGCGCCGCCCGCGCCGCCCGCGCCGCCGGCGGACGCGCGCCCATAGTACTAGCTTACTACATGCCGACGTACGAGGCGGGCCGCTTCACCGCGCTGCTGCGCCGCCGCGCGCCGCCCGCGCCGCTCGCGCCGCCCGCGCCGCCCGCGCCGCCCGCGCCGCCGGCGGACGCGCGCCCATAGTACTAGCTTACTACATGCCGACGTACGAGGCGGGCCGCTTCACCGCGCTGCTGCGCCGCCGCGCGCCGCCCGCGCCGCTCGCGCCGCCCGCGCCGCCTGCGCCGCCGGCGGACGCGCGCCCATAGTACTAGCTTACTACATGCCGACGTACGAGGCGGGCCGCTTCACCGCGCTGCTGCGCCGCCGCGCGCCGCCCGCGCCGCTCGCGCCGCCCGCGCCGCCCACGCCGCTCGCGCCGCCCGCGCCGCCGGCGGACGCGCGCCCATAGTACTAGCTTACTACATGCCGACGTACGAGGCGGGCCGCTTCACCGCGCTGCTGCGCCGCCGCGCGCCGCCCGCGCCGCTCGCGCCGCCCGCGCCGCCCGCGCCGCCCGCGCCGCCGGCGGACGCGCGCCCATAGTACTAGCTTACTACATGCCGACGTACGAGGCGGGCCGCTTCACCGCGCTGCTGCGCCGCCGCGCGCCGCCCGCGCCGCTCGCGCCGCCCGCGCCGCCCGCGCCGCCGGCGGACGCGCGCCCATAGTACTAGCTTACTACATGCCGACGTACGAGGCGGGCCGCTTCACCGCGCTGCTGCGCCGCCGCGCGCCGCCCGCGCCGCTCGCGCCGCCCGCGCCGCCGGCGGACGCGCGCCCATAGTACTAGCTTACTACATGCCGACGTACGAGGCGGGCCGCTTCACCGCGCTGCTGCGCCGCCGCGCGCCGCCCGCGCCGCTCGCGCCGCCCGCGCCGCCCGCGCCGCCCGCGCCGCCGGCGGACGCGCGCCCATAGTACTAGCTTACTACATGCCGACGTACGAGGCGGACCGCTTCACCGCGCTGCTGCGCCGCCGCGCGCCGCCCGCGCCGCTCGCGCCGCCCGCGCCGCCCGCGCCGCCCGCGCCGCCGGCGGACGCGCGCCCATAGTACTAGCTTACTACATGCCGACGTACGAGGCGGGCCGCTTCACCGCGCTGCTGCGCCGCCGCGCGCCGCCCGCGCCGCTCGCGCCGCCCGCGCCGCCCGCGCCGCCCGCGCCGCCGGCGGACGCGCGCCCATAGTACTAGCTTACTACATGCCGACGTACGAGGCGGGCCGCTTCACCGCGCTGCTGCGCCGCCGCGCGCCGCCCGCGCCGCTCGCGCCGCCCGCGCCGCCTGCGCCGCCGGCGGACGCGCGCCCATAGTACTAGCTTACTACATGCCGACGTACGAGGCGGGCCGCTTCACCGCGCTGCTGCACCGCCGCGCGCCGCCCGCGCCGCTCGCGCCGCCCGCGCCGCCCACGCCGCTCGCGCCGCCCGCGCCGCCGGCGGACGCGCGCCCATAGTACTAGCTTACTACATGCCGACGTACGAGGCGGGCCGCTTCACCGCGCTGCTGCGCCGCCGCGCGCCGCCCGCGCCGCTCGCGCCGCCCGCGCCGCCCGCGCCGCCCGCGCCGCCGGCGGAC
Organism: Pasiphila rectangulata; assembly: GCA_963082625.1. Classification (NCBI taxonomy): domain Eukaryota; kingdom Metazoa; phylum Arthropoda; class Insecta; order Lepidoptera; family Geometridae; genus Pasiphila; species Pasiphila rectangulata. The sequence continues at coordinate 118,041 of OY720246.1, read as the reverse complement.
GCGCGCCCATAGTACTAGCTTACTACATGCCGACGTACGAGGCGGGCCGCTTCACCGCGCTGCTGCGCCGCCGCGCGCCGCCCGCGCCGCTCGCGCCGCTCGCGCCGCCCGCGCCGCCGGCGGACGCGCGCCCATAGTACTAGCTTACTACATGCCGACGTACGAGGCGGGCCGCTTCACCGCGCTGCTGCGCCGCCGCGCGCCGCCCGCGCCGCCCGCGCCGCCCGCGCCGCTCGCGCCGCCCGCGCCGCCGGCGGACGCGCGCCCATAGTACTAGCTTACTACATAAACGTGGCGCCTCCACGTCTCTTATATTATCTCATTACAAAATTCTTTATTGCACAAACTTAAAAAGTACTGGTAATCAAGTTATTTGCCTAAATATTTTGTGCATCCGTTGTTAAGCAGAGTTGGCAGGCACAACTGTATGTAATTAAAGAACCTTTGTATATAATTTTTTTGTTTTCATTTACTGAACAAAAAAATAAATTATAATTAATTTTTAAAATAATCACCCCTATTATGTACCTGTAAAGATGTTTAACACTGTCTGTCATGTCACATCTAAAGTTGTTTTTCTTAAATGTCATTATGATTCGAGTATTTTATTTATCAACTTTATGAGGCCACTTGACTGATGGTTTAAAGAGGTTCTAGAATATGTCTAAAGAGGTCTCATTTAATTTTCTTATTAACAGGATGTTTTAACGTAGCAAATTTGTTTCCTAGTTTTTTCCAAAAAAACATAGAGAAACCTATGATGTTTCATACTTAAATGTACAGCGAGAACCGAGTACAGCTGTAAACATATCCGTGACTAATTTGTTAGCACCTTATATACGAGAAATTAATTTTATTAATTTTCTTTGTAAAGGTGATAGATTTACACTTGTTTAAGCTAAGAAGCAATTTATTCGTCCTGCAGTATTGAGTGAAGCGATCGAGGTCGTCCTGCAATCTAGCACAGTCATCGAGAGAAGTGATTTTACGATAGATCTTTAGGTCATCAGCATATATATAAGAGGAAACAGGTATGTTTGAAACAGCTATCAATATAATTAATAAAATAATGAAAATCAAGGGTCCAATAATAAACACCTAAGCCACCGCTGAAGTGACCTTGATGATGACTTTACTATATAAGAATATAAAATAATATGTAATTTGTAATTTATTTATTCATTGCTTCATGTACATGGTTTGCATTAGATCCAGGTAATGCATAATTATTATAAGTAACATGCATGAACCCTGTTAGGGCGTTGCAAGTTTAGTCAGTTTTCAAGAATCATATGCTGTATAATATTAGATCATTAAATAATTTACATTGTTTTTTATGTCAATAAATAGTGAGTACACATTCAGTGGGTATTTAATAAGTCATAGATAAAATAAGATTCAAATTAAGTCAAGTTAATTAAGAACAATACGGATTTAAGTCAAAACTATTGATTCATATTGAAATCATTTCAAATAACATTACAATAACATATAGAGGTCAAATGAAGGAAACGGTGCATACAATTCAATATTATATAATTTCTTAAAAAAGTCACGGTGAGGTAGTTAAAATACAATAATAATTTTAATGGGAACTAAAGTCAAAATTGGGTACATACATTATTTAGATTTGTAATAAAAATTTCTCAGTCATGAATTCATTCAAGGAATAATAACATTTTTTTAAAAGTATTTTTTTAATTTAATTAAGTTGTCCTTGTAATGTAAAAATATGCTTATGGGCATTTGTGGAACTTTTGTCCAGAAATCCCTTTTGCGTCCCTTTGAGAACCGGAAAAGGATTTCTGGACAAAGGATTTTTGGAATAAGCCAGCGTGTCGAAGTTTAGAACTCTCGCGTGAGAGCTTCAGAGCCTAATCATTGTTTACACTGGTCGAGGACATAAGCTGCTTTTCAGATATTTTTGTTCAAAAGTTATTGTCACTGGGAAAATATCTCCTTCTAACACTACCAAGTTACATTACCAGCAATATGATAGAAAAAAATATTCCTTTTACAAAAGCAAAGCAGGTAATGTAAAGAGATTATTTATTTGTTAGTACCCTTTGCCGCGCCGCGCTGGCGCCCGCGATGGTCGAGGTGTTATTGGGGTTAAGGCCCCTAATAAGATGACCTAATGTACAGCTGTAAGTATTTCTTTCAGCACCCTTCTTTAATAGAAGCATATTAGATAAAAATATGTTTTTATGTTTGTATGAAATATGATATTTTTGACCGACTTAGAAAAAGGTGGAGGAGGTTCTTAAGTCGTCTGTATTATTTTTATCTTTGTTACCTCAGAACTCCCGTCGATCGATTTGATCAAAATATTGTTGAGTTCGAATTATCTATTCGAAATTTAATTGGGTCCCATTTTTTCAAAACTTACTTTCATATAGGATCCATGAGGAGTCGAAGGAACTCCTCAAATATCTCAAGTAAACTTATAGCGATTTTAACATATTTAGGTAAAGACGAAGAAAAGTGAATGTGAAATAAAGGCATTGGAAAAAAATGATATGCTCAAAGTATTACCACAGATGGTAATCGAAACTCATCAATATTACAAAATATAAGTATACACTAATCATCATACGTACTACGTCGTCTTTAGCAGCGTCAGGAATGGAATTTAATGGAATGTCCTAAATTTGAACTTGCGGTTGGCTTTTTTGTTTCACTCAATAGTGTTTGCTTGCTTTTGAACCTAGTTCAAAGGAAATAAATCAAAGGAAATATTTAAATGTATAGGTCGCATGTCACAGCCAAGCCAGTCTCGTGGCGGGTCAGTCGTCCGCGTGACGCCTCTAGTTTTGGGCTGATCCTGTGTTTTAAGGGCTTTGTGTTATTGGGCTTTTTTATTAATCATAATTATCATAATCATTGTTTTATGTTTATTAAGTTTCCTATTATTTATTTACTTGTTTCTTTATATAATAACTGTTTTGCTATAATTTTGTATTTTTTTGTCTTGTGTCGACACTCACCAAAGGTCCTACCTGAATAATCCTTAGTTATGCTGAGGTAGGACCTTTTGGTCCACAAACCTGGAAACTTTACGTTTTAGCATGTACTTACTGTCTGTGGACTAATAAAGTTGTGTCTTCTTTATTTTTTCTTCATAATGTAATAAGCATATAATGTACATATAATAGCGGTGTACATAATTACGTTTTAGATTTTCTCATTAGAGTCGGGTTTTTGTTAACAAATTAAAGAATTATTTGTACACATATTAATATTTGCTTAAATACTTAAACGTAGTAAGCATACATAAAAATAAAAAATAAATAGTTTATTTCGAACAATGGAGTCAATATTACATGACACACAAACTCTGACAAAATTTAAAGAAAAACACACAAAAAAAAAATGTTCTACATAGTTACAAAGGATGGAGAGAGGACGAAATAGTCGGCTTATCTGATCACCCATTGCACAAGGCATTTCCATAACGAAGAAAACAGATTGTCCGCGACTGCCCCCAGGATGCTGTTCGGCTGGTTCTTATTCGGCTCATCAGGGATGCTGTTCTTTCACGCAATACGGCGTGAAACCCATCGGTGTGGTGGAGCGCAAACATCCCCGATGCGCTGCAGAATCTAAGCAGCCTCCAGAAGATAATAATACTTTTATATTTTATTTATTTGAACAATAACATCATTACAGGTAATGCTAATGCGATGCTATTATGCCATATTGGACGCGCAGGACCTCTAGCGATCGCAGACTTCCCGCGTAAAAACTTTGACAGTAAGCTTTATAAATTAAAAGTAAAAAAAAACTTTTTAACAAACAAGCTTTTATTTAAATGTACCCAGTAAAAAAATAAAATAAACATTTTCCATTAAAGTTTAATGTCAACTTAAAACGTCTTTACACAATATTATGTAATAAAAAAGCTTGTCGTGAGATTTAAGCAGGTACTCGTATTTACATTGTTTGAAAAAAAATTAAATCAATTAGATCAAGTATCAGGCACACAGGTTAATCTCGCGACAAGCTTTTTTATTACATATATTTTGTCAAGACGTTTTAAGTTGACATTAAACTTTAATGGAAAATGTTTATTTTATTATTTTTAGTAGGTACGTTTAAATAAAAACTTGTTTATTAAAAAGTTTTTACTTTCAATTTATTTGAGTTATTCTCAGCAAGCCCTTTTATTTGATACCCATATTATAGGAGTACATTAAAAGTAAGTAGTCCGCCATCTTGGGTGTTCCGCCATGTTGGATTCAGAGTGACGTCACATAGGTGATTATGCATTGTCATCCAAAGTAAACATGTATACAAAATTTCAACTCAATTGGTTGAAGATATCAACCGTTCAACTGCTTCAAAATTGAGTTGCAAGATTCCGCGAACATAGTTATGTACATACATACATACATAAATACATACCTACATATACATATACATACGTACATACATACAGGGCAAGCTAAATAAAAGTTTTTAAAAAGAGTTACTTTTACGTCATCAGTACAACGGTAGAATCTGCGTGCCAACCATATTACCTCGGACCGCCAGAGCCCTACGTTCCCTTTGAACATCTACGAGTACATCGTTTTTAAGGTCGTCGGTAAGGTAATGTAGATATTTAAATTTTGTTACGCGGTTGATATTTATGCCGTTAATGAATGCTCCATGCTCGTTCCAGCCACAAACATATTTATTTTTCTTTGGTTTGCGGTGTTGCTTTGAATTAGTACTTACAGCCGCACTACATAATATAATCTACAATATTGTCATACATTTTGTCAAGTAAGATCTTGTGTTCAATCGAACTGCATAAACCACGTCAACACGCCACACACTCACCAGGGTGTTGGAGCGTACCTACTGTTACATAGCTTACGGTAATTACTAATTTGTGATTGAACTCTTACTCCCCATATTACTGAGCTCCGGGTAGATCGTGAGTCAACAGTTAATATTAGAATACAGTTTGATATAGCGGTTTGGGTATTTTGGTATAAAAACGGGAATTACTCACGTTGTATTGTAACGTCGAAGATTATTCCGAAACGTGTCGGAATAATCTTACAATACTACATAAGTAATTCCCGTTTTTACAAAATGAATAGAATATCTCACGTTAATTTTAAAAGTGAAACAGAACCTTATTCCTAAGCCTAGACAGTATTAGGCTTAGGGGTAGGGCTCTGTTTCGTCCGTTTGTCTCACTAACCATTCATAGGTCTCATACAAACAGTGTCTCCACCTTGATCAAGAATCAAGGTTCAAATCATGAAAACTTAAAAACAGCTATTTAACTTTTTTTTTTCACGTGACATTAAATCGTGAATCTCCTAGTGCAATTCGCACCTTTGTCAAAAATTCAAATAAAGAACGTTGCTTGAGCCCTAAAATACACAAAAGTTTGTAGAATGCTCTCTTATTTGTGCTTTTTCCATTCAAGGAATCTTTCTAGTAGGTAACCAACAACTTTCTTTAAAACCTTGTACATTTTCCACGAAGTTTATTTGTTCCGTTCCTCGACTGAACATAGAATGGCGGTCGCGCGGGCGCCAGTACAATGTCTACTTACATGTACTGTTCTTAGAGTTCAAATGCGAATGACTACATATTTTAAGAAGTTTTTGCATAAACTAGAAAAAGGATCGGGTGAAATTGCCGCTGAGCTCTGCTCCTAGAACGTGAGAACAACCGACAATAGCTGCACTTGTTCACAGGACAGAAGGGAAGACTTCCACTGCCGTTGAGCTAGCGAACTGAGAAGTTAAGTTTCAGCGATTATTTTAAATACTTAAATCCATAATGTGTAGAGTACCTTAGACATAAGTAAGAAGATTCTAGACTAAACTCTCTATGTGTTTTGTTAAAATAATATGTGATTGATAAGTAATTACAGCATTTTGCTCTTACTATCATCTACCACTATTTTAGTGATATTGGTTATTTGAAGGTTCAATGATAAATCTTTAAGTACCTACCCGCAAAAGTTAAAAGAATATAAAACCAAATAATTAAAGAATCAATATGCTTATTTGATATTTCAATTAATATCTTTCACGTGGCTTTTAAACTTATAGGATAGGATTAATAATTAACTTCATCGTACAAAAGATTAATTATTCTACATTGAGGGTCTACATTAGCTAATTATTATTTACTTCCAATAGTTTTAAAGAGAAGTAGGTCATCATAATCTCATCAATAGTTAATTCCACAACTACAAATGCAAAATTACATTATAGATGTTATAGATATTAACATTTTTAGCGAGTTTCATTTCTTATGGGACAATTTTACAAAATCTTTAATCATTATACTTTTTATACTGTACTAGCCATAACTTGACACAACTTTTATCAATTTACATAGAGAGCCAAGTTTCTATGGAATGCTTCCCGTCTTGTCTTTCATTCATAACAGATTTTGTACATTACATCTTATACATTTACAAGGAAACTTTGCCTACGTGACTGACTGATCGAGGCACGTTACATCTTAAAAAGTCCCCCTCCTCCCACCCCGTTTCATGCCACCTTCAAATAAAACTCCCTGTTTAACTGTACAAAATATTCGAAAACACAAATAAACTATTTTTTTACGTTCGTAGCGGGTCTACATAATTTGTTACATGGGGATCGCTGCGAATTACGAAAAGGGTCTACGTAATCCGTAGAGGCCCCTACGCCGCCGCCGTAGCCGCACTAACCGATGGATGAGACGTGTGTTGTAGCTGTAGGCACTATGCCGTATTCTGTGCGTTAGAAGTACGCAGATGGAGGCAGTTTGCTGACGTCACGACGTGACGCGCGGCGCTCTCGCTGCTCTAAAGGTTAGTTCAGGCACTAATATGAGGTGCCTAGAAATGTTGGCTACCACTGCGAAAGGTAACAATACCTCAATCAATTATCTTTACTCAATTGTCTTTAACACAAATGTATAGCTTTTAATAAAACAATGGCTTACCTCGCTAAACCACCGGGAAACCGAAAATATATTAAAAATAATATCTTAAAAATTAAATATAATAAAATAAAATTACAAAGGATCTGCTTTCTTGACCACCAAAGTGGAATTTGTAATACTATTTCTTGTGAAACAAATAAAAATTCTACAATACTATCAATATTCATATTTCAGACACAACATGCTTTAAAAAGCGAGCTCTTTACTTGGTCAGTACAACGAGAAAATCTGCGAGCCAACATGTTCCCTCGAACCGACAGATCCCTACGTTCCCTTTCAACATCTATTTTTTTTTTTTCATCTACATCATCTACATCGTCTTTAAGGTCGTCGGTAAGGAAATGTCCAAGATATTTAAATTTCGACACGCGATTTATGTTCAAGCCGTTGAGGGTTATAGTAAGATTGTTTTCTGGACATTTACCAGCGGCCTTAAATAAAAACCACATAATTTTTTCGTTTTAGTGACATTATATATAAGCCCATGCTCAGCCGCGTACTCCTCACAGATGCCTAGTAGCTCTCTCAGCCCACCCACCGTCGGGCTCAGCAGCACCATGTCTATACACTGCGGCGTAACTGATGTTATTTATGCTTACGCCATTGATGCGGCAGCCGACACGTTTACTGCTGAGCCTACCGATGAAGTCGTCTACATATAAATTGAAGAGAATTGCTTGGGAAAAGTCAGCCCCCCCCTGTCTCACCCCACTCTCCAATCTATATGCCGCCGAAAGAGAACCAGCCCATCTTACAAAGTTCGTTTGCATATCATACCAGAACTTAAATATCCTAAGGACTTCAACCGGCACACCCCTGTCCCCCAGTTTTCTTCACAGCAAGTCGTATGACACAAGGTCAAAGGCTTTGGAGAGAACAAGGAAACATGCGTATACCGGCGTCCTACGGTCTGTATAATACTGGATGGATGCTTGAGGCTTATGATTGCGCTTTCTGTAGACAGCCCAGGCCGAAACCCGAAGTGAGCGTCTTGAAGGTCTAAATATGTATCTAGATAAGAATCAAGCAAACCATCCAGCATTTTTGCAATAATGGTAGCCAAAGACATAGGTCGGTAGTTCTTAGAATCCGACACATCTCCCGTTCTGTTTTTTTACAATGGGAACCACTATTGTGTTCGTTAAATCCAATGGTAAGTGAGAATGACTAATGCACATTGAACTGAACATTGACTGAAAACCAGCGCTTCCTAGCATTCCTTATGTATGGGAGCATAATGCTGAGTCAGGCCCCTTTGGCCTCACACAACTTAGTGAACTGGTTGGTCATTACTTGAAATAGTATATTCTGCTTTGACCCGCTGAGTGAGCTGCTTACCATCTATTTATCATACGTCGCAGAATATTTAACTGGGTAGGTATTCCTAGGAAGTATGGAGAGAGGGAAGGGAGGCCTTTGCCCAGCAGTGGGATCCTACAGGCTGATTAGATTAGATTAGATTAGGTATTCCTAGATTAAAATTAGAAAGATGGATTTGAAGAACGAACTATGAAAAACCGCCCACACAGGTGAATAACAATTAATTGAAACCTATTAATAATTAATGATAAGCGTAAGCGAAAAATGCAATGGCTGACCCCAGGTCAAACGCCGCAACAGTGTCCTAAAGCAAAGCTTACCAATAAAAAGGTAATGGTAACTGTGTGGTGGTCTCAGCATGGTGTTATTCACTATAGCTTTCTCCGATCTGGTCAAGCAATAACGGGAAATGTCTACTGTGCCGAACTCCGACCAATGATAGCAAAACTAGCAGTGAAACAGCCCCGACTCATGAATCAATCTTCACCATTATTGCTCCATGATAACGCGAGACCTCATACAGAACGAGAAACCGTTTTAACTCTACAGGAAATGTAATTAGAAACCATTCGTCACCCTCCGTATTCGCCAGACCTTGCTCCAACGGACTACCATTTTTTTCGTGATTTGGACAATTTTCTACGTGATAAAAAGTTTTCTTCTCAGGAGGCATAATAGTCATAATAATAGTCATAAAGTCATTAAAAAAAATTTTCAGTACAAATCGGCAATTTCATACTTTAACCCCTAATATTGGTAGAACATTAGATTATAATATTAGTATAAACGAATAAGTAAATAAACGAATTAAGTAAACAGAGTGTTCAGTGCTTTCGCTGAAGACTTAAACGGCACCTAATGGAACATCAGAATGCAGTGGCGGACTTGAGACATGAGGTATCTATTTTATAGTAAGCTTATATACTTTTTTTTTTTTTGTTTTTTGTTGTTATGTTTCTCGTAGTAATAAATGTTAGCGTTATTATTATTATTATTTACAGTAGGAAATTGAAATTGTTACCTTACTTTTTATTATTATTTATTTATACACATTATATTGAATAAAGAGGGGAGCTTTATCTACGCAATATATTAATTTTCTTTAACAGGAGACTTGTCTCATTTGGTTGTGGGTACTTCCATATACTAAGCCGGATGCCTAACAGTGTGTTCTCGGTTCGTGCTCTGGTCCTTTAACTAGAGATAGAATAGTTTTAACTTTTAAATGATAGTTTTAAATTCTTTTGCACTTTTTCTATTCGATTTATGGTATGCTGTTTCTTTAGTTTTTTTTTGTTGTTAGTAGATAGTTATATTTATTAATTTTAGTTAGTAGTTATGAGTTGAGTGTTGTTTACATCTCGTATCAAACCGGTTCTGACGGAAGATCAGCGTTGTGCTTATGCTCAACTTAGGCTGAGTCAGACGCCTTTTTGTAACTGTTTTTTCTTAGTTTAATTTGTTATTTTGTCTCTCCTGCAGGGCTAGCATGGGCTGGGGATAAAACTTTTGTCCACCGGTTATTTCCACTGACAAGGGATAAAATTATTTTATCCACCTGCCAAAGCACGGCAACAGGGGGAAAGAGAATCATATCACTTTTTGACATTAGACGTGGACAAGCGTTTCCCCTGGTTTGTTCACCGTGAATAGTTTATCCACCCATGTCGCCATGCTCGGAGGGTGGACAAAATTGACAGCGGGGAATAGTATTTTGTCCTCTCCCCGTGGATAAAATATCTCCGGCCATGCTAGCCCTGCAGTTGTCTTTTATTTTTTATGTGTTTTGTTATGAGTGTTACAAATAAATGTTTTATCTATCTATCTATCTATCTATCTATCTATCTATCTATCTATCTATCTAACATAAAATCTTTGGGAGTTTTTCTTTGTTTTTTTTAGTTTGTTGTTATAGACCGTAGCGTATTAGGCCGTATTCTTTGAGAAATTGTAGTCGCTATTAATTAATGGACAGACATTATTAATTTTTTATGCTGCATAGTGATTGTTGATTCAATGAATCAGTGTGGAGTGCCAGTATGTGTTTGTCGCGGCGCGGCGCTGGCGGGCGGCGCGGCTACCTGTAGCGGGCTGCGCGGCGGTATCGACCGCCCGGCCCTCGCCCCGCCCGCGGGCGCGGCGTGCCAGTCGCCCGCAGTCAGTCCGGGCCGCGCCTCGCCCGCCGGCACCCGCCCGCGATGACACGCGCGCACCCGCCCACGCACTGACACCCACGCACCAGGTGAGCACTCCTCGCATCCCTCCGGCGCTTTTAGTCCGATCGCCGGATCCAAAACTCTTGACCATTTTTTCGTACAAAATGTGACAACGTTAATCCGCTAATAGGAGGCAAAACGATCCGTCGATCGGACTAAGAAGTTGGGCGTGAATACCCTGTGATCTACGATAGGAGCGAATCGGTGATCGTGTACTGTGGACGAGAGCTGGTTCTGTGAGAAAGGCAGGTGCCGTTCGTACGTGGTTCTGTGCTCGTGGGCGATCGAGGCGGAGGGTCGTAGGGCTCGCCCGTCGTCCACAGGATCGTAGTAAAGGTTTAGGTGACTAGCAGGATGTTGATAGTGAAGGAAGCGATGACGGCGGTTGAATCAATGCGGCGCGCGGTTGGCGCTATTACTATTTAGGTTTATGCCGCGGCCGGTTTGTTTGTGTTGGGCGCTTTACGACGCCACGCGCTGTTTGTTTCCGTCGGCCGCGAGCGCCGCGGCGTCTACTGGCTTAGTGCCGTAGTCGCGCGTGCATACAGTACGCCTGTTAGGAGCGCACACGCTGCATGTTTGAACGACGCGGGCGTTGTTTCAATATGTATCCGCTGTGCAAGTTTTATTCGTTTACAAATATTTGCATTCAATTTCCGTCTTCCGGAAATATTACATTTTATGGAATTGTTTCCTTAACATACGTATTATCTATACACAAGTTTCTGTCCGCAGCATCGCACGCTTAAAGGATAGTAGTTTTTTCTTGAAGAGGTAATAAACTTTCGGATGTAATAATAGCAGTGGGATGGGATTTTGCGTGTTTATGATGGTATGAATCGTTTACATGAACAACAGGCAATACCGGTGAGCCTTCATTCAATTCGTTTTATTATGTATTCATTAATTGTCTACCTAAATAAACCATTTTGGCCGGTAGAAAATGATTAAGATGTTGTTTTGACGATTTTTTTATGTTTTAAAGGATTTACTATTTTTCAATTGATAACTTTAACTATCGTCAGTTGTGTACGGTTCAAAAGAGTGTCATAGTTTGGCGAGCGAGTGAACACTGAGAGGCAAGCGCAGCACGACGCGACGGCGTCGCGGCCCGTCCGGCGGGCGACCGCGCGCTCCATTTGATTATTATATACCAATATTATGTACCTAATCTATGGACCTATGTATGAAGTCTGAAATAAATAAATTAAACAAATGACTTATAAATAAACGTCTACTATGCGACACATCTACGACCCAATACTCGGCTGGTTCTGGAAATACATCACAGTTCGCATACAAACATTGTAGTTGGAAGTTTTTCGTCAAATTCCTTTGTTATTATATTATTCCTTATTTTTCTTCAAACCTCTAGTTACCAAACATAGTTAGGCCTCCCTTTTTGCGGATGATCTAAAACTATACAAATAAATAATATACTAGACAGACCTTTCTGGAGCCTGTCTGCATCGCCTAATGCAGACAGGCTCCAGAAAGGTCTGAACCCGGTTAGTGAATGGTGCAAAGACAATAATATGACTCTTAACGCCACTAAATGTTACCACATAAAACTGAACCGTAACAAAAAATATAGCTTCTGTGTATAAAATAGGAGGTGTCCTCCTGGAGCAGGTTCAGAGCATCCGCGATCAAGGTGTCGCAGTTGACGGAAAGTTTTTTGCGTTAACCACTTAGGCGTCGTCATTGCCAAGGCTGCCAAAATGTTAGGGCTTATAAAACGAAATGGAAAAGACTTCAAAAGGCTCGAATTACATACAGTATTCCATTACAAAGCCGCGTGCAAAAGCCAGTTACACACTTAGGTAGCACTTACGCTTACTAAATACGTAAAGTTATGTAGATAACTTTTGAATTTATCTGTCGTGTGTTGAAGCCCCGAGCACTTATTTAATTGGAAAAGTCGCAGCGTTCTCGAATGGAAGCAGATTGTGTAGGTTTCTGGTTCCTGAATCGGAAGCTTTCAAAGTTCACGTGAGAGGCACAAACGTCAGCCGCGTCTGCAGCGCCACTCGCCACGTCTGCAGCGCCACTTGCCACGTCTGCAGCGCCACTCGCCACGTCTGCAGCGCCACTCACTACGTCTGCAGCGCCATTCGCCACGTCTGCAGCGCCACTTGCCACGTCTGCAGCGCCACTCGCCACGTCTGCAGCGCCACTCACTACGTCTGCAGCGCCATTCGCCACGTCTGCAGCGCCACTCGCCACGTCTGCAGCGCCACTCGTCACGTCTGCAGCGCCACTCGCCACGTCTGCAGCGCCACTCGCCACGGCTCATCGCGAACTTGAACATCCGACAATCCGCTCCACAGGTTTTTGTCTGTTACTCATAACTCAACTAAATAGCCATTCATTCCAAATATTTTATGCTCGAGGAAACCTTATTTTCTTGTTTTCTTTATTAAAACAAACGTTTGTAGTACGAGTAACGGAGCGCCATTCGTGTAGTGTTGTGTAGGAGAGGGTCTAGGAGTACTCTCCCGCGCTCAAGCACCCGGCTCCGGGCGCCCGAGGGCTCTCGAACATTGGCTCGGAGAAGGTAACCGATGGCCCTTTGTCTTAAACCTTCACGATCTGTTCGAGATCTGTGACCTTACATTTTTATGCAGGTGTCAGTCACTATCTAAGGTTTTCGTTCAATTGAGCAATACTACATTTTTAAACTTAAATGTTATATTGCACACGAACCCAATTCTTTACCAACTAATCAAACAATTATTTAATTATGATGATGATGATGAGTAGGTGGGTGCGACGATGCGAGGACAGGCTCTCGCACAGCTATCTCTTGCGATCGCGCGTGAATTTTTCAACATTGAAGAGTTTCGATGCCCGTCTCTGGCCTTCTTCACCAGTTTCAGTTCACCAACTTTTTTAATGCAAATTCTTGATTAGTTGCAGTAAATACCAAAACGTTGTATGTATCCTTATAATATGGATCCCATCATCAGAACTGAGTTAACCAAAAAATACTGGGTGATATTCACTCGAAGTTCAGCGCTGTAGCGGACTGAGCGAGGATGAGTGTTTCAAGATATATTGTTGGTTACGTTTACGGCGCGGCGGCGGCCACGGGCCCCAGCCAGCGCGCGGCGGCCCCCGGGCCCCAGCCAGAGCGCGGCGGCCCCCGGGCCCCAGCCAACGCGCGGCGGCCCCCGGGCCCCAGCCAACGCGCGGCGGCCCGCGGGCCCCAGCCAGCATTGAGTGCATCTATCAGAGCAGGGTTATATTCAAACAATAGCTGATACGAGATGTAAACTCTGGCTGGCGGCGCGGCGGCGTTGCTTCACGGCTCGCTGCGACCTTCCGCCTGAGGGTCCCGCATACATAGTATTCTCCTATCTCAGCCCGACGCAACGCACAGAGCCGCATGCTCACTCAAATCCAAGGACACACATATTTACATCATACTTGCACTGATGCGAAATATTCAAGTCGAAATATGTACTATTTTGAAAACAAAACACCAAAAGGTGGATTTTTGAAGGTAGTTTTTAGGGTTCCGGAACAAAATGGTAAAAAGGAACCCTTATAGAATCACTCTGTCTGTCTGTCTGTCATAAGTGGATATCTCGTGAACTAATGATGCTAACGACTTGAAATTAATATTTTAATGGTTAAAGATGACACTTTTTTACTAATAAAGCATATGTATATAAAAATTCTAAAAAATATTCTTATTATGAGTGCAGGGGGGCGGATAGGGGATCTCAAAATTTGTAAGTGAAGCTGTGGTATCATATGAAAGGTATTCATTTGCACATTAATAAACAGTATTAATTTTTCCTGTAGGTCGTATCGTTTCCGAGTTATTTACGAAAATGTTGAAAAAACGACCGTTTACCCCCTTATCTCCGAAGTTTGCGTAGATAAACTCGTAAAACTTTTATAGCAAATAGAAGTGTATGTAAAATTTATGGGAAAATTATAGCGATCTCTCTAATTTGCATAGTTTTTTAGAAATAAAACCCCTAAAACACCATGTGGGACAGAAATAACAACAGCCCGTTACAAATAAAATAACTACACGAGAAATCACTAAAACCCTCGTAAAGTGTACAATAATTTGAGTTCTAAGACGCAGTCTCTACGCCGTAGCGCTACGACGTAGCACGTCTACGCAGTGGCCTCGAGGCACGTCGTACATTATGTAAGTGGGTTCGTGGGTAGTTCACCCCTCGATCTAAGCGTTATGTGCTTCTCACTAAATGGTCTGTCTGATTTTTAGCAGAATGAACAGTTTTAAGTGATGCAGCAATAGTTGCAAGTTAGTCCACTAGTTGATTAATTGAGATACAAACATTAAAATTTAAAACTAAAAAAATGTTATTCATATGTATAAAATGCTATGTGGCCAATTAAAGGCTAGTGTAGTTCCAAGGAAAAATTAGGGAAGAAAATGTGACAGTTTGTTCGATGACGTCATGTTCCATAGAACAAATGGAAACTATGTTCTCACATTTCACAATCATTTAACGATGTTATTTTAATGTTTAAGTAAAAAGGTAACTTGGTTTTAAATGTATTTTGCCTTTGTCATATCTCTTCGTCATATTGTTATAAATTTCATTTCATTTTAAGATGTTTATTTTATTAGTCTTTATCACAATTAGTAATTATTAATAAATTCGAAAAAAACGGTCATACACAGTAGAATAGTGTGTCCAAAAGTCATTCAACTTACAAAATTTCCTATGAGTTTATCTTAAACCCAAAACAGAGTCATCATCATCATCATCTCAGCCCCGCAGGACGTCCACTGCCGGACAAAAGCCTCTCTCATGGTCTTGCCAAGTACTGATGTTGCCATACTCTCCACACCAGGCAGGCGGGTTGGCGAGCGCAGTACGGGATGTTTTTACACGTGAAGACGCTGTGCTGCCCATCTTCCGCAGGTATCCCTTGGCAGATTCATACTGCATCCACAGATAAGGGTTAACATTCTACCGCCGGTACCCTACGGCACTGACAAACCGTGCCGTTTTGTTAGCTGTCGACTTCCGCCAGAGTGCCAAGAGCAACGAGCTGATGAAATTAAGGCCCAAGAGTCCAAAAAGTCCAAAGACGCTTCAATGCAAAGCCTCTTTGGACTATGATAAAAGTAAAATATGCTGGTGCACTTGAAGGGCGATATTTCTGCCCTTGGCTTTCTGCTAACAGTTCCCCGATGTCCTGAAATTAGGGAATAGAGAATACCATGAATCTGAGTGAAAAAACTAAATCTATCAGATCTTGGTAAAATTTTATCAACTCTTGTTTATGTAAAATGTTATACACCGAAAATCCATCAATAAGATTATGTGTTCTAAAAGTGAACCTAAATATTTGAGGAAACAAGCGAAATTGATCAAAAGCCATAGAATTTCGTGCTTCAAATGGTCAGAATCGCCATATGTAACAAAGAACTCTGTAGTGCGAGCCGCTGGCAAAATATATAGTGTTTAAGTATAATATAACTACACAGTAGTTAATCCGTGTTCGGTAACTCTAGTTTCTATTGATTGAATAATTCACGTCATGATGGAACACAGCAGTGATATGTTTAGAACATTCCATGAAGGCGTGACGTCATTTCCCGGCTTCTCGGACTTGATTAGTGGGAAACTACCAGACGAGCCGGAATCCGTCCCGCGCGCACTGAGCTGCGCACGTGGTCCGGCGCGGGCGTCACACCACGCGACTGCTATACTCAGAGACAGACTGTTTAGGCAATCCATGTGGCAAAACGGAACATGAATTCTGGAGATAAAAACAAATCTCCAATGAGCGTTTCAGTCCATTATAGGATATATACTTACCACGAACTGCGACGAGCAGCCCTCGAGTGAACACAAAGTGCTGGGGACGAACTGAAGCGAACCAGTATTTATGTGGTCGCTTTGTCGCGCTCCGCGGATTGCACAACTTCGATGAGTCGAAGACAATGCAACAACTAACAGCTGCGGAAGTGGGTTCCGGCTTGCCACGTCGACGGCGACGTACGCCTGACAACCAACTTTAAACATAGATGACATTCCGAATCGGATTGCAACTTTAGTTGCGTGGATTTAATAACTAGCACCTATATTACGATAAATAATGTCATGTCATCTTTATTCAGACTAGGATCCTGATTCTCTTACACATCTGCAAAGTAATTATTTGTGTAGACTGTACGCTTAGAAAAAAACCAAATAAATTAATTGTTTGTCATATCAGAATTGTCTGAAACAGGTTACATTGTCAGGGTTCCGCCAAAATGGTAAAAATCGGCCAAGTGCAAGTTGGCCTCGCGCACGAAGGGACCATTATTCAATCAAAATCACGTTTGCTGTACGGGAGCCATGCTTAGATATTTATTTTATTCTGTTTTTAGTACTTGTTCTTATAGCGGCAACAGGAATACATCATCTGTGAAAATTTAAACTGTATGGCTATCACGGTTCATGAGATGTAGCCTGGTGACAGACAAACTGACAGACAGACGGACAGCGAGTCTTAGGGGCCGTCTCCACGAGCGAGGGAATCGCGGCGATGTTATCGTCGTTGCCACGTATATCTATATACTCTCTTAGAGGCCGTCTGTACGAGCGAGAGAATCGCGACGAGTCCGCGCTATAGAATCGCCGCGACTCCCTCGCTCGTGGAGACGGTCCCTTTGTAATAGGGTCCCGTTTTTATCCTTTGGGTACGGAACCCTAAAAATAAACTCTTATAGTGTGACTTTGCCTGTCTGTCTGTCACAGATCTATAGCATGGGAACTACTGATGCTACCGACTTGAAATTTGAAGTGGTATTGATAAAGCTAATTCAATAATATTGCACAGGTACATAAAAATGTTAAAAAATATTCTTATTAAGATTGCAAAGGGGGCGGGAAGGGGGTCACAGTAATGTTAAGTGCAGTTACCAGAGCAAGTTGGATTTATTAGCATATTAATAAACAGTTTTAGGTTTCCTTCAAGCAGTATAGTTTTTGACTTATTTACAAAAATGCTAAAAAATACCGTTTCCCTATCTCCGAAATTTGCAGAGATAAACATATGACCATTTTATAACTTATAGAAGTGTATTTAAAAAAGAGAAGTAAGTTCTTATTAGCATCATCATCATACTGAACACAACTAATTAGCATAGTTTTTTAAGAATCATTAAAAGTCTAATAACTCTACTTAAGTTCTGTTACCAGACAAGGTATGACGCTATCATTTATTTATTTAATATGTTGCTTTCCGTGACGTCACCAAACGGCTCTGTCGGAAGACCAGCGTTGGTTGTTAACATAACCAACTTATGCTGAGACAGAGACCTTTTTGTGACTCAAGCATGTCACCTACTTCTCTTATTTTTGTTATAAAATGTTCATTTGTATGTGAATGCTTGTTTTACAAATAAATAAATTATCTTATCTTATCTTATCTATCCAGATTTTCGAACAAATATCGTCAACGTTCTTTGACACAAATTACATTGTATGATGACTCGCTCTAGGCAGGTTTTATTTTATTATAATTCTCTTTGTAGTGTTTTTACGTCGAACAATAATGTGTTTTCTATGTATGTTATTGTCATAATGTCAGCGGCGCTCGTTTCCTTGCGCCGACATCAATGAACGCGCGGCAACCGACACTCGGCCATCAAGTACATATATCTCCACAATTCCTACGTTGGCGTACCGCTTGTTAGACATCCATCTTTCATAAATATTGGCAAATGCAAACATCGTATTATATTGTTCTGTAAAATGTGATTTCGTGCAAGTAACACGTTTATTTGCATGTAAGTGTATTTCGCGGTAAATGCACCACACAAGTATCGACTTATTCAGTGTTTTTTGATTTACGTAAATCTGACTAACGAGAAGTCAGAACCACCTGGGTCAAGAAGCTTACGGATCGATCGATTGTAGAAGCAGCTGCAAATAAGCACGTTACTATTTATAGTCGGTAGCGTGCACCGCGACCAGCCGCCGTGCCCGTGCGCGGTCGGGAGACACGCGACCGCTCACTTCTGCACTATGAATACTGACCGTTTTAGTTGGTACTATTACTACTTAAAATACAAGTTATTGGGTATATATACAGGTTTTACATAGTTTAAATAAATTAAATTATAAAATAACATGGTTTTCTCTAGCTGCCGTAGTGGTAGAAAAGGGGCAATGTCCACTTAAAATAAAAAATGTTTATTTATTATTCTCTCACAAAAGTACAAAATAACAA
Source organism: Pasiphila rectangulata (assembly GCA_963082625.1). Lineage (NCBI taxonomy): Eukaryota > Metazoa > Arthropoda > Insecta > Lepidoptera > Geometridae > Pasiphila > Pasiphila rectangulata. The sequence goes on along the minus strand of OY720246.1, from coordinate 99,340 downwards.
ATGTAAAAAATTGTGAACGTTTACATAGGTAGGTATGCGTACTTGCTTTGTGAGAGACTGGTGCCTGATATAGGTTCTTTTGAACCTGTATTACAGGTCACCAGGCCTCTCCTCAGCTCGGTCGCCACACTACGGATGGACAACAAAAACAAGAGAGTAAAAAACAAAATGCAAAAAAACTTAAAAGACAAGAATTATTTATTTAAGTAACATAACAGGCACGATATTGTGTTGTGTGAGTGTATGTGTGGGTGAGTATCCATGCGCGCGTGTGTGTGTGTATGTGTGTGTTTTTGGGTATGCACTACTATAGAGAGGTGACTGAGATTTTGACGATTTTGTGTGCGATGTTATTGACATATTTCTGAGAAAAAGGGGAATCATTTGGGTGGTTTTAAAAGGTTTTCTATCGTTATGTAGTCTAAACTAAGGTTATTAAGGTATGTTGTAAGTGACTTTTTACAGTTTAGCCTACACAAGAGACATATGTATATTGAAAGACAAATTATTTTTGTTGTAAAAGAAGTCTCCCAGAAAACAATAAAATTTGTGTGCATGTTCCGTGCGAAAGAATTGTGTAGTGCAGACTTTGTCTTTACGCCTTTTTATGTCCACTTCTTTTAGGTCGTAATTCGGAATGTTTCTTAAGCAATAAGTTTAGAATTAATGATGGTCTGACTGTAAGTACGTCCCATTTCAGATAGAGGCCAGTTGTTGGGTAAAGGATAGGTAGGTAGTCCAGCAGCCTTGTTCGCTTTATGACAGATTCGCTTTATGGCAGATTAGCATTAGGCCAGATTAGCCTTAGGTACCTACTTTGAGTATTTCACGTTGAGCTACTTCTAAGTCGAGAAGATTGGTCTTTGCTGCACCGCCCCAAGATGTAACGCAATATTCTATAATTGACTGACCCAGAGCATAGTATACCTTTTTTAAAACATTTGGTTTGGCCACATGTTGCAAAGTTTTAAGCACATAAATTAGTTTTCTTAGTCTCGGAACTAAAGCGTCTATTTGTGGCTTAAAACCTTAAGTTATGGATAAAAAGATAAAATAAAAGCTTTGTGTTTAAATTCTGTGCCAACAACGCCATTGTTTTATACACAAATAATGATTTAAATTTAAGTGTGCATATAAATTGCGTGTCGGCATGCGCCATAACCACTACGTTTGTACTACCATTACGTTTGTGATTTACGCATATAGTAGGAATGTGCCGGAGCTGCTCGCCCGCGGGCCGCCGCGCGTCATACCGGTGACTCCGGCGCACCGCCGCGCCGCGCCGGCGGACGGGGGTGGGAAGTACTCGGATTTTTTATCAGATAACGCAGCTCAGTTCCGTTCACCGATACACTTTTACACAAAGTGAACTAACGCATTTACTAAACTCATTACGGCAAACTGCAAAGAAAAAAAAACCCTCTTCTGACAATCTCTTCTACGAATGCGTATCAACTCTGCACTGAAAGGTCAAACTTTTTGGCCAAACGGAGTCATCTCATTTCAATTCAAGATCGTTTATCTTCATATATGTATATTTATCTGGCAGAAACACTGCACTTGATGAACACCAAGGACATTATACGAATAATGACAAAAAACATGATAAATTATTAGATAAGTAAAGATACATCTTGAATTTGTTCGCTTCTGAAATTATTGTGGAATGTCTTGAAAAGTACGCTTGATCATAGTGCAGTTGTTGGACTAATTATGTCCTATTTGGTGCAGCGCCACGCGGTCCGCTCAGGGCAAGAGTTGCCCGCGACTTTGCACGCGTTTGTCCAAGAGACATAATTCTCATTGTTTTTAATCCCATAAGGCTATAGCCATATCGAAACTAAAATTATGTAAAGTTTCAGCCAAGATCATAGGTTTACTCGGTAACTGAGGTAGTTGAGGCGAGAATGAGGAACAAACGTCCATGCAAGAACTCGTGTCTATTAGACTGAATTGTATTAAGTAGATCCAATATAGAACCTTTGTAAGTCAGCGGGAGTAACAACACGCGCCGAAACAAAGTTCCTAACATCGTGGAATTTCATGCAAAGAACAAGCGAACCAAATTCAAATGTTTCCGAGTCATAATAATAGATTGCGTCATTACGCGGGAATATTCATGCCGGCAATTTACTGCGTCTGGCAATGCTCTACTACATAAACAGCTATGGTTTCATATTCTTTGTCCACTCGTAAACGCAACATGGAGTGGATCGTCCATTAGCGGAGTGTGCGGTCGGGCACGTCGAGACCGCGCGGCGCGCGCCGCGTGTCAATCGGCACGATCTCAGCGATTACGGATGTCGTAAATAAATGTTTGTGATTCTCGATATTTCGTAGCGACCTCCACGGCGTAGGCGGCTTATTATGGCCGACTGGGACGCGTTTGCGTTTTATGTTCGTTCCTCCGCGAAGGACACATGTCACCTCTAGATCTGTACCGGAGTCTTTGTGTTTGGTAGTTACGCCGTGGGACGCCTGCTTGATGTAAAATAATTTTAATTTGTTAATTTTTTCTTGAATAGTAATGTAAATTAGATATTATATATTATATATATTGTACATGAATGGCTTAGTGTAACTTACGCATTTAATTTTATAAGAATCAATAATGTAATCTTCTAAACAGCTTTTTATTTATAACATTATTATGAGAACATTTTCTTTGAACATTGTTCTAGTAAACTATCCTACATTATAAACATAATGCCATCGCTGACTTTTCTGTAGATCTCTAAAAGATTAACAACTCCACCTCAGGTTGCAAAAAAATTTGATTTATGTTTTTTTCTACTAAAACTATTGTTAGTTTGTTATACGCTTATATTATAGTATATACTTATTAAAACGTAATAAACGAACTAAGCCGTTATTTACGAGATAAGCGAGAAGTGGGCAATCCACCGCGTTTTAAAACTTTTTAAAAAAAGCTTGCGTGTAAGTACGAGTAGCAAAGCTTACTGAAACTGGCGCGGAGTCGGTTCAATTTGTTTGTGCATGTCGCGCTCGTGTCTATAGCATGATGTCGATGAAGGTGCGTTTGATGGATGCCGTCCGTCCATCTGTTTGTTTGCACTGCCTCCGCCCGCCTTGCTGCCAGCAGCTGCCGTGACGGGCGCGGTCGCCGCTAAGCAGCGCCATTGCCAAGGTATCGATGAAGGTGCGTTTGATGGACGCCGTCCGTCCATCTGTTTGTTTGCACTGCCTCCGCCCGCCTTGCTGCCAGCCGCTGCCGTGACGGGCGCGGTCGCCGCTAAGCAGCGCCATTGCCAAGGTATCGATGAAGGTGCGTTTGATGGACGCCGTCCGTCCATCTGTTTGTTTGCACTGCGTCCGCCCGCCTTGCTGCCAGCCGCTGCCGTGACGGGCGCGGTCGCCGCTAAGCAGCGCCATTGCCAAGGTATCGATGAAGGTGCGTTTGATGGACGCCGTCCGTCCATCTGTTTGTTTGCACTGCGTCCGCCCGCCTTGCTGCCAGCCGCTGCCGTGACGGGCGCGGTCGCCGCTAAGCAGCGCCATTGCCAAGGTATCGATGTGATATAACTTCTATTTTAGCGAGTTTAGTTGGAAACATTAAGGTGCTCGCAACTTAGCATAATCGACTCCCGGATTCATTGTTATTAATTAAGAGTTGAGTGGCGCGCGAATGTTCGTGCACGTTGAAAGCCCCACATTGTAACTAATCTGTCATAACACGTTTTCCGCCCGCTGTAATGCGAGTCCGTATTTAAATAAACAACCGGAGTGATGTTTGCGTAGCTTGTGTAAATACGGTGTTGTAATGAGAACGGTGGAAATGAAGCTGTTTCGTAGTTCCAAGCAGGCGCCGGCGCCGTGCCGTCAGCGGCACGTCGCTCGCAGCGCTCTCTCGAAAACTCTCGCGATAACACATGGGGATGAAAAATTCGCAACCCCTAAATTATTTTGAAATACCTATTCAACTATACCCTACACGATGGGAAAATCAATAAAAAAGTTCATCCCCACCTTACATAATATATTCCCATACCCCAAGTTATTATTTTTTTGACGGAGGGACAGACAAACAGACAGACAGAAAAAATGAAACTAAGGGTTTCTTGTTTAACTACGAAACCCTAAAAATGATATCCATAGGTATCAAGTTACTAATTCACCATTGAATAGTGTAAGGCATATGACATACGTGTACGTGGTTAACTATCCTCACACAGTTATTTCGGAATATTCATTCTACCCGATGCCCATAAGTCGTAAGAATAGTAGATTGTTCACCGAGGGTCGAAAGAATCGATTCCCGAGGTATTTAGACTTGGCTATAGCTCTAGTAGAAATTGATTCTCTTACCCGTGTTAAACACTCTACTTTTCATTTCGAATATGAGGAAAATAAAACTAGTTGTTTATCTAAACTATTTATTAATAATATATAATAATATAAGTAGTACTTCTCTATTTAAAATTAATTTTCAAATTAGAACCTATTTTTTTTATTCCGTCACAGATACATAACAGATTACTATCCAAGTTCACACTGACTGTTTATAAAGTCACATGGCTGCAGCATTTTTTTTAATTAGTTTTTTTTTACATAAAACTCTTCATAGCTGACAGCAGTTCTATTTTTAAAGTTCATTCCGGCCATTAGGTGGGAAGTAATTTGTATGAGTTTTTCCCTCTCTATGGAGGGAAGCAGCATTTTCCACCCAATAATCAGATCAAAACAACACTACTTTCCGAGATGAGAAATGAAAATAGATTTTACGTATATATGTATATTGCGCTAGCTAATCGTTACTGTTCGGCTACCTAAGTATACCACGATTGATTGTTTGTACGGAAGGGTACCGCTTTACCTGGCATTAGGAAGAAATGTAGTGAGTGGCCGAACTGACCTCGTTTGTCGGAGAGTGAGTGCAGGTGACTGCAGGCGCGGGCGCGGGAAGGCGCGGCGGGCGGCGGGCGCGCGCCGGTCGCAGTCGTTAATGTTTATTAACGTAAACTTATAATTAGGCACTAAACAGTGAACACGCAACGCAACTATTTCAGTAGCAGTTACTCAAGCCATAAGCTGATTCACGGTCGGCACATAGCGAGCGCCCAGCCTTGCACCTTAGTAGGTACACTTAATGGAACCATTATGATTGCTTTATGAATTTCTTCGCAAAACTCTTAGTTTAATTAAAGTTTTAAGTGGTTCGTGATGAGCATACTATGTTTAGAGAATTTTAGGTACTCTGTAAGTTGTTAGTTCAACACGTTTTGTATTATGTTTTGTTTGTTGAATGTATGGCCCAGTGGGCCGCTGCACGAGGCCTCGCCGCCGGTCGCGTCGCCGGATGCTAGGAGTGTGTCCACACGCCTCTTCATATTGCCTTCTACGTCTTACTCCCATGACGTCATACATTTAACGCATGCGTCCAAACCAGTTACTGCTAGTTTATTTGATTGATGGTACGTACATACATAGGTGTACGGTTTAGGGTAGCTTCGGGAGGAGACCCGCCCATTCGTCAGTTTCAGATCTAGACGCGGTGAGATAAAGAGCAACTGCAATGGAAGTGACTCTCTAAAAGTAACTATGTAATTGACTTTTCTGTGCAGTTTTGTTGCTTCATTGAGTAAACACTTATTGACTTTGTCTTTGACTAAACTGCCATGCTGTTGATCGTACCTGCTGCATATCGCCACCTGTCTATGAAATCGTCTTAAAACGCACAAGACACCGACGTGACGTTAATTAACGACATGGCGTCTGTGTTTCTGTCCCTGTATTTCGTAGGGGCAGTGGAAGTTTATAAACGAGAGAGGTAATCTTTAGGCACCGATAGACATTTTATTTTTATGCTGCTCCAGCTATAAATTGGTTAAATTGCGAAAATAGTCATCAAAAAGAACGTGTACAAGGCGCGGCGCCGGCGGCAGCATACGCTACTGAACATTTGAGCGGTAATGTTCTCGTTTTAGTACCGAAAAATGGCGCGGCTAGCACCCGCGCCCGCTGCACTCTCGGAGCCCACGCCGCGCGCCCGCCCGCCGACCGCCCGCCGACCGCCCGCCCGCACTTGCGCATGTCTTACATTTCATTGCTCGAGGAACAGGCGCCGCACAATTTATCAACACCAAAGCTCATAACTTCATGTTAGCATTGCTAACACCTAATATTCTTCTGGCTCTCAATATTCATGATTGTACGACGTAAACCCCGATTATCTCTATATATATACATATATATGTACATATATGTATATATGTACATCGAAGCCGCTTCACGCGTTTCTCTGTCTGTCTTTCTTCTTAAGTTTAAGCTTTTTATAAAACAAAATCTCATACAAAAAGCTTATTAAGTACTTAATTTTTGTCAAACATCTATAGCCACACGTAAAACCGATTTCTGGCGTGGCGACGTCATGCATGGCATGCGTCGCTATATGATATATATATATATAGTATACATGTTGTAGCACTGTACTTTACTTTACAGTACGGTAAATAAATGTTTATTAAATAAGCAGTCATCATTTTCTGGAAAAAAAACGTAATTTTTTATTTTATCATTATGTCATATTTAGTTCCTATAATAATCTGTTCTTTTCTGCATATTACTTTTACAAAATAATGTCGATGCTTCACATCTGCCAGGCGTCCCGTGACGGCTCACAATTTTTTTTATTCAATTAATATATATTAATTGGAATGTGTATATACAAAATATGCAATATACTTGCGATTTTAATATACCTAATATTAAGACAAAAATTGTAACATTATATGTAATTGTAAGAAAAATAGAAGTGAGAGTGAGGTTCGCTTCTTTCCTTCACTTGGAAAAAAGTTTTCTGAAGCGAACAAATTCAATTATGTCAGTATTTATTCAAATGAAATCTTTCTTGTTCTTCTTTTGTAAATTGACTATACTATGTAGCTTTTTGCTCTATTGAATAAACACTTATTGACTTTGACAAACACGCAACGGATTCTGATGCGGGCTTCACGGAAGCTGTTATTTTGTATGGACGTATAAAATACTGACGCCAAGATAAAGATACAAAAAAAAAATATTAATTAATCTGTCTTTGATCAGGGGTCACTGAGAATCCCTCACACGTAAGATGGGAATGAACTTTTTTTCTTGATTTTCCCATCGTGTGGGGTATCGTTGAATAGGTAATAATTTTTAAAACATTTAGGAGTGGCAAAAACAATTTTCGATTTAGAAATTCTGTTTGCAAAACATTAAAGTTTTAAACATTTTTCGAGCGTATTTTTTTTTGTATACAGCGTACTTTATTAAATATTATTATTATTAACATTTTTCATTTATTTGAGTGATCAATCTGTGAGTAATCATATCACAATAAGTACGTCGAGTCTCTAATATATAATAATTTTATTTCAGGCAACTGTTCTAACGATGTGACATTGAATTTAAGAAGCCTATCTTCGTCGAAGCCTTAAGCGACCAGGTTTCAACCGTAACTTAAGAGCCTAAGAAATTTTCGTTGAACCCTTTCAATGTTATAAGTATGAACTTTGTAGTTGGGTGACCATACTGAGTTTCCATATTCCAAGACGCTTCTAACAATGAAGTTATAAATATAAAAATTAGACTACGAGCTTTTCTAAAACCTTTCGTTGCTCGTAGAACGAACCGAGTGGTTGGCTCCATCTGCGACGTGCTGGTAGTGGACGCGAAATACCCAGATCCTTCGCAGCATGAGACCGGCTGAGTTCCTGGCCATCGATAGTGTAGACCGAACTTACTTTATTGCGTTTATTTGTAAAAGATATGATGTAACACTTATCAATATTTAACGTGATCTTGTTGGTTTTACACCATTCTGAGTCCGTGTTTAAGTCATTATATAAAACATATTTGCCCATAAAATTATAAATTTTGGATCAATATCTTACGATTTATATGGAACTTAAAACTTTCGCGCGATTAAATATTTACGATGGGTGTTCGTGCACACGTAGCTCAACCGCTTTATACATTGTATTTAGATTTTTTTTATAAAATGCGATTTTGGTATATTGTGTCATGTCTGGTATCCATGTAAACAACCTGTGACAATAAGCCTTAGAAACTCGAGAAGGTTTCACCAACCTTAACAATATTTGTTTTACGACTTTGTGCAAATCATATTTTTTTAACTCTTCATACGACATGACCGATGATTGGTTTGTGGTTTATACGACTGTGCCTAATAAAAACTGGCCCAGCCATTAGGCGCAAATGCATTGTTCTAATGGTAGGTACGTGTAGATCTTGATTAGAGATACCATCTGGCATCTGTCAGACGTCTCGCTTTGTGTGCCGCTGGGCGGGCGGGGGCGTTGTGGCGCCCATCACGGACGGATCAATCGCGTGCGGACCGAGGCGATGTAAACAAAGGCGCAGTTACAGTGATAGATGTCGACCAGCCGACTCCGAGGGTCACACGTCGACGGATATGTTTGCACTAATAGTTCCGAACGACCGCTATCCACAAATAGAACATCTATTGGGCGCCAAAGGCCTGCCGACTTTGCTTGTAAAAGATATTGTACCAATCGGTAAAAATACGGTTCCGATCTATAGAGGGATATCGATGGTCGCGATTCTGCGTTTCTCTCTGCGGGCGCTCGATCTGTGCGACCACCAACCACCAAGAGTGCATACCCGCAGATTGGTCTGACGAGGGCGCTGGTCGCCGCAGCCGGGTCGTCGCCCGCGGCCCGGGCTTCATCCACTTGACTGCTTGTTTGCTCCGGGGCGGGGGCGGGGAGGGGGCGGCTGCTCTCCTGACACAAGAGTTATTAGCGCCCATTACACACTCGTTACTTTCGAGTGGTGCACTCAAGTGTTTTCTAAATAATACGAGCAGATTATATTTGTACCTATAATACGAGCATATCCATTAATTTAGCACTTACCTTTCAAAACAACCCTTACTAGGTAGGTAGAGGTTGTATGGATGATCTTTTTGTAAAAAACCCCGAAGAACACTTCTTGATTTCGTACAGATAAGTCGATTATTACAGTTAATAATCGACTTATCTGTACGAAATCGTATATTAAATTAATATCCCAATCCACTGCGATTGGGATATTATTTTAATTCCTTCAAAGTTTAATGGAAAATCTATAACATCTTACATTTTTTAATAAAATAATGCTGTAAATAATGGCCATCCTGGACAAGTAAACTGAGACGAAGCTAAGGCTTGGACATCCTTGTGTAACGATATCTCTCGTGTAATGGCGGCGGCAGGAAACTGCGCACTCTCAGATAATCTCAGATTTAAGACGGCCGAAGGAGAATTATACACTGAAACCATAATAGCGGTTGCCGGGATTGAGTACCTACGATATCATCCTTAGAATTATACACTGAAACCATAACAGCGGTTGTCGGGATTCAGTACCTACGATATCATTTTTAGAATTATACACTGAAACCATAACAGCGGTTGTTGGGATTCAGTACCTACGATATCATTTTTAGAATTATACACTGAAACCATAACAGCGGTTGTCGGGATTCAGTACCTACGATATCATTTTTAGAATTATACACTGAAACCATAACAGCGGTTGTCGGGATTGAGTACCTACGATATCATCTTTAGAATCAGGAGGGAAGGGCCACTTCTTGCACAAATCAAGTGACTAAAATAAAAAAAATAATAAATAAATTAAAAGTTAAAAAAAAATTTAACAAACAAGCTTCTATTTTAACGTACTAAAATAATAAAACAAACATTTTCCATTAAAGTTTCATGTCAACTTAAAACGTCTTTACACAATTTATGTGATAAAAAAGCTTGCCGCGAGATTAACCTGTGTACCTGTAACCTGATCTAATTGATTTAATTTTTTTTCAAACAATGTAATTACTAGTACCTGCTTAAATCTCGCGACAAGCTTTTTTTATCACATACATTGTGTAAAGACGTTTTAAGTTGATATTAAACTTTAATGGATTCAGAGTATCGTCATTTCATTTTCGAATTATTCTCAGCAAGCTCTTTCATTTGATACCCATTTTGTAGGAGTCTATTAAAAATAACTAGTCCGCCATCTTGGATGTTCCGCCATGTTGGATTCAGAGTAACATCATTTTATTTTTTGAGTTATTCTCAGCAAGCTCTTTCATTTGATATCCATATTATAGGAGTACATTAAAAATAAGTAGTCTGCCATCTTGGGTGTTCCGCCATGTTGGATTCAGAGTGACGTCATTTTATTTTTGAGTTATTCTCAGCAAGCTTTTTCATTTGATATCCATATTATAGGAGTACATTAAAAATAAGTAGTCTGCCATCTTGGGAGTTCCGCCATGTTGGATTCAGAGTGACGTCATTTAATTTTTTGAGTTATTCTCAGCGAGCCTTTCATTTGATACCCATATTATAGGAGTACATTAAAAATAAGTAGTCCGCCGTCTTGGTTGTTCCGCCATGTTGGATTCAGAGTGACGTCACATAGTTGACCATGCATTGTCATTCAAAGAAAACATGTATACAAAATTTCAGCTCAATTGGTGGAAGATATCTGCTTCAAAATTGAGTTGCAAGATTCCGCGAACAAACATAGTTACAGGGCAAGCTAAATAAAAGCTTGGAAAAATACTGTTTTGCCCAAAAATTTCTTACATGAAGTTAATACATAATGTTCAAAATCAAGAAGAATTTTCTTTAAATTTGAACTCGGAATTTGATACATACACGTGTGAGTACATGTGTTAAATTCATTTGTGATAATTTAAATTAATGTCAATTTACTGACATACGAGTGAATGTATTGAGTAAGCACGCTAGGGTTAATAAAATGTACGGGCATTTAAAATGTTGGAAAACGGATCGCCCGAGGCCCGGGCCGCTCCGGTGCCGCGGGGCCCGCGGGCCGCGGCTCTACCGCCCCAAAACTCGCCGCCTGCCACCCTTCTGCGTCATACACGCGCTATCTTCTACCTTTAGCGCACGATAAATGCACAAAATTCGTGTTTCCTCCAAGAAACTGCGGAAACATTATGCTCAGAAGTAGGCCCAGCACGCGACGGGCAGCTTCCACTTGTTTGGTGCGACAGCAGCGCCGCGGCGCCAAGTGATGACGGTTTTCTATTACCGTGACTCGTCCATAGGCTGTGTTTTTTTACGATGTTCACGGATTTTCAAATAGGTTTCAAATAGATAGACACGTTTTAATTTATACCCAAAGCAATGAGTGAAGTAGAAGCTTAATATATTTAGATGACGGTGTTCTTCGCCCCGAACTTACTAACGAGCGAGATTTACTTCTTCCGATGAAAGCCCATTGCATCGGAACTTGATTTTAGGTAGCGATTTGGACTGGATTGCTGGAATTCTCTAAACACACGAAAAAAAGGTAACACGTGTTTCGCCTCTCACGTTTTTAGGGTTCCGTACACAGAACAGATCTTTTATCTGTTCTGTGGTTCCGTACCCTAGGGGTAAAAACGGGACCCTATTACTAAGACTCCGCTGTCCGTATGTCCGTCTGTCTGTCTGTCTCCAGGCTGTATCTTATAAACCGTGATAGCTAGATAGTTCAAGTTTTCACAGATGATGTATTTCTGTTGCGCTATAACAACAGATACTAAAAACAGAACAAAATCAATATTTTAGGGGGCTCCCATACAACAAACGTGTTTTTTGCCGATAATAATAACAACAACAGGTAGACGCTTGAATATTCACAGAATATTCAGTTGTATATTGATTTAAAAAAATCAATAAATAAATCAAATAAAAAATTTAATTGTAATTGTAATTTAGGTATTTTCTACATTAGAACATAGTTACAAAAAAATCGGACCAGCATCAGTAGCATATCTGTATTTTTTTTCTTATCTTAATTGTGTTTGCAAATAAACCATATTGACGAAACCCTTTCCTGATCTAACAAACGAAGCACTCGACGACCATGAATCAATCAAACTCGGATATATGTACATAGTTCACGCAAGTGGGCACATCTCACTCCCGCCCGCCGGGCCGTTGGCGCAGGCGTTCACTCGCACCGGGCTCCGCGCGCCGCGGCCGGCCCGGGCGCGCCCGGCACTTGGCTTCACTGTGTAGGCTTATCCGAAACGTAATGAACGCTATTGTTGTTTTTGACGTAATCAATTGAGATAGCTGCAACAAGTGTAGGTAGCTGTTGCCCGTTGGCACACCTCCAGTATCTAACGGGTCTCCGCCAGGCAAACATGCTACCTATTTTATACAAAGGTATTTGCCATCTCCTAGCAAAATTTTGATAAAATGCTTGCAACAATAAAGATAAACTGAAAAATATCTTGTCGGAGAACCTATTTTGTAAGGTGCGAATCGTTGAGTAAAAACCATAATTGCGTGAATTAAAAAACGGTCCCACCGCAGTGGGCCGCTCCACACGGGAGGCTCCCCAGGCGGCCGTGTGGGGCGGCCGGTGGCGGGCGCGGGTCGCCTGCCCGTCCGCTTTCTGACCCGCGCCCGCTGCTTGCAGGATGCACGCGGTGGGCCTGCACTCGGCGCTCGCCATCCGGCGCGAGCGCAAGCGGCGCGCAGAGCAGCTGCGCGCGCGCGAGCGGCGCTACTCGCAGCAGAGCTCCGAGTCCGGCGTCACCTCGCCGCACTGCTCCAGCGGCTCGCTGGAGCGCCGCCGCCCGCCCGGCGCCGCGCCGCCGCCCGACAACGACATCGTCAGCTCCGTCGGCATGCTGCACCTCGGCGTCGTGTTCCTCGTGCTCGGCCTGTTCCTCGTCGGCTCCGGCTGGCTGCCCGACGACGTCACCGCCTGGAGCAACGTGGGCTCCGCTAGCTGGTTCAACGAGCTCGTGTGCTCCGGCCTGTTCGCGCTCGCCATCGGCGCGTTCCTCATCGCGCTGCACAAGTACCTCACGCAGAGCGAGGAGGACGCGCTGGAGCAGTACGTGCAGCGCCAGCTCACGCGCTCGCGCTCCGGCCACCGCCTGGAGCGCGACGCGGAGACCGGCGGCATGCAGACGCGGCACGCGCGCCGCGCCCGCGCCACCGAGGTGGGCCTGCCGCCGCGCACGCCGCCCGCGCCCGCCGCCGACGCCGGCGCGCACGGCTTCCTGAACGCGCTGGCGCTGGGCGAGGCGGCGCCGGCGCTGCCGCAGATCGCGGAGGAGGACGGCGGCGCGCTGGAGGCGGCGCGCTTCAACCGCGCCACGTACGCGCACGCGGGCGCGGCCAGCCTCAGCCTCAGCCTCAGCCCGCCGTCGCCGCGGGACACGCGCGAGCTGCTGGCGGACCCCCGCTATGCGCGCGCTCCCCGCCTGTGAGCGCGCCCCTTCGGTTCTCGCTCGATTACCTACTGAGGGATTCCGCATGTATTGGCTTGAGACTGATCGATTTATAAACTGTACTGACGACTTTTACATTATTACAATATTGATATTATTACAACTTCGAAATCCTTGTTTTCCAAAAAAATAGTATGTACCTATAGTCCCGTTCGTATCTCACTGTGCCAAAACCCTCCTGGCTGTTCGTACTCTTATTGTATCGGTTCCGGTCTTACGTTTCACTCTTCGTCCTCGGAACGATATGAAGATCGAAGTTTGTTTTTATTTTAACATTACAATTAGTTTTATTTATGGCTGTGAAATCCAAAGTGAAATCCTCTCCGTTGTATATTTCTAGTCTTAACAACCCCGATTTAATTAATCGTATGATATTATAATGTAAGTAAGCTTATTCACGAGCTTAGCTTCTCAATGCTCAACTGGCAGGAACGCCGGCCTCTGCCGCGCGGCGCCGCGGCGGGCGCTCGGCTCGGTCCGCGGCGGGCGCTCGGCTCGGTCCGCGGCGGGCGCTCGGCTCGGTCCGCGGCGGGCGCTCGGCTCGGTCCGCGGCGGGCGCCGATTTCATCGACTTTTCTTCTAGCTAATGAATTAAACGTAAAACTCTAAGTGCTGTCTATAAACCATTGCCTTATTAAGAAAATATTCACTTTTTGTCGTAAATTACTAATTAGATAGGTAGATATATGTACTTTAACAGCACAATTTCAAATTTGAACTCTATATTTATAGTTGTAAGAGAATAGAATAGGATATTTCTTTATTTAGTAGAATGTAGAAGTTATTTTGCACAATCATACTTTTGTCGAATACATTCTATACCTACGCTACATTTTAATTACAACTGGTACCTAAATATGTGCGTACTTTACTAAGATTGACTATATTTACTTTACTTTGCTGCGTTGATTGTCAGGTTATTTTTGTGTTGAATGATGTACATTCGACTAGTTAAGTTGTGTCATATTTAAAACAGAGCATGTCCGACGCATCGCCGGCGGGACTCGAACCCGTAACGTTCAGATGAACACCTTTACTCCTTTACACCTTTAGTCGGTGCTACAAAACCGATAAAGGCAGTCAAGATTTTCGACTGGACGGTTAGTTTGCTCTGTAGCCGAATTGGTAAAGGCAGCCTGCGTTAAAGGTGTTCGTCTGAACGTAACGGGTTCGAGTCCCGTTGGAGAGAAAATTTTGATGGCATTTTTATTTTCTATGTAAATACATGTTATTACATTAGTATATGCACCTTAAGATCAGCTCAGCAGTATATACTCTTATACTGCTGTGCCAGCATGAACTAATCACGCTCAGTGAACTCAATCCATAGTCGGAGCGGGTCCCTGCGCCCGCGTCCGGCGGCCGAGGACCGCGTCCGGCGGCCGAGGACCGCGTCCGGCGGCCGAGGCCCGCGTCCGGTGGCCGAGGCCCGCGCCGCTCGGAACCTCGGACGCGCGCGTTGTTATAATTAGTGCATGCGAAAACGCAAATTGATGCGCACTCATGTGGACACAGCTGAGCAACAGGGCCGACGGCCGACGGCCACTCGACTCATTCCACCTGTCAGCCTTAGGGAGTCGCATGCCGACCAATCATTCATGTCCATTACACATTACAAACAGATGAGACGGATTCTGCACATGTTTAAGTATAAATATATTGTGCCTATAATGTACTTAATACTTTTACAAATTACCTAATTATTTAAAATTAAGTATTTTTGATAGAACATCGGATTTCATTGGTCACGTGTAAATATAACATGCCTCAATGTAAGTGTAGGTACAGTCGGATCGCAAGATAGGTTATTTAGCTTCGTTTTAGTTTGCACTTATTTAGCAGGGTTTATTAAAGTCTTCTATCCTTGCAATCTTAGGTTGGGTGGAAGGTAAAGTAAGTAGTGAAGGAATGCGACTCGGGTCCAAGTATGTTTGCCTTTGATCCCTCGTTACCGCGCGGTTCTGCGGCGGGCGAGACGCGAGTTGCGCCGTCTGTTCGAGCACATGCAGCTCGTCCCTCGTTGTCTCGAGCGGGTTCGCCGTCAATCGCGACTGTCGATGAACGTTGAGCGAGACGCGAGTTGCGCCGTCTGTTCGAGCACATGCAGCTCGTCCCTCGTTGTCTCGAGCGGGTTCGCCGTCAATCGCGACTGTCGATGAACGTTGAGCGAGACGCGAGTTGCGCCGTCTGTTCGAGCACATGCAGCTCGTCCCTCGTTGTCTCGAGCGGGTTCGCCGTCAATCGCGACTGTCGATGAACGTTGAGCGAGACGCGAGTTGCGCCGTCTGTTCGAGCACATGCAGCTCGTCCCTCGTTGTCTCGAGCGGGTTCGCCGTCAATCGCGACTGTCGATGAACGTTGAGCGAGACGCGAGTTGCGCCGTCTGTTCGAGCACATGCAGCTCGTCCCTCGTTGTCTCGAGCGGGTTCGCCGTCAATCGCGACTGTCGATGAACGTTGAGCGAGACGCGAGTTGCGCCGTCTGTTCGAGCACATGCAGCTCGTCCCTCGTTGTCTCGAGCGGGTTCGCCGTCAATCGCGACTGTCGATGAACGTTGAGCGAGACGCGAGTTGCGCCGTCTGTTCGAGCACATGCAGCTCGTCCCTCGTTGTCTCGAGCGGGTTCGCCGTCAATCGCGACTGTCGATGAACGTTGAGCGAGACGCGAGTTGCGCCGTCTGTTCGAGCACATGCAGCTCGTCCCTCGTTGTCTCGAGCGGGTTCGCCGTCAATCGCGACTGTCGATGAACGTTGAGCGAGACGCGAGTTGCGCCGTCTGTTCGAGCACATGCAGCTCGTCCCTCGTTGTCTCGAGCGGGTTCGCCGTCAATCGCGACTGTCGATGAACGTTGAGCGAGACGCGAGTTGCGCCGTCTGTTCGAGCACATGCAGCTCGTCCCTCGTTGTCTCGAGCGGGTTCGCCGTCAATCGCGACTGTCGATGAACGTTGAGCGAGACGCGAGTTGCGCCGTCTGTTCGAGCACATGCAGCTCGTCCCTCGTTGTCTCGAGCGGGTTCGCCGTCAATCGCGACTGTCGATGAACGTTGAGCGAGACGCGAGTTGCGCCGTCTGTTCGAGCACATGCAGCTCGTCCCTCGTTGTCTCGAGCGGGTTCGCCGTCAATCGCGACTGTCGATGAACGTTGAGCTTATTTTACGGTCGGACTGTATTTCTTTGCATTATCTATCATATCACCCGATACCAAATGAATATTCTAATAAAGTGTATCATTGTCAAACAGGAACATTTAATAGTAAGTTTATTCGGAATGTAATTCTTGTAGCGAATAGAGCGCGGACCGTGTCCTGTGTCCTGTGTCCTATGTACTGTGGGTTTTGTTGTCGTTTCGTTGTAGTGAATGTTAGGTGTTGTGGAGCTCGGTGTATGATACGCAAATCGGTGTCGTGCAAGTTTTTACGAACGCTTTTGCGCATTTTTTGTACAACTATTTTAAAATCTTTACACTTATATTGCACAAACGTTACTAGTCATAATATTTAGCCAGACTGTCAGATTTAGCTAGAATGTTTTATGTGGTATAAGACGCCATTACTCAAAGAAACTTTACTAATGTACGCACCTCACTGTTGCTCGAAAGGAGTTCACTCATTTATTTCAAATTAGAAATGTCTGAAAATTGTAAGAACCAAATATTAACTTTGACCTATATTTTTCTTTAAACTCAAGACTCTGCCATTATTATAAGGAATGGTAGAGTAGAGTCTTGAGTTAGAGACTAGAGACACAAATTTCTATAGTGTTTCCCTTATTTATAAAATGTTTCTGGATAGCTTTACGATCTACATGCGATTAGGTTTCTATTTTTTAATATAATCGTTAAAATGTCACTATTGTCATAGTACCTGACTTTGATTCTAGAATTACGAGCCATAGAATAATTCTTTATCTTGTTCTAAACATTCCGTTTCATAAATATCAATAAGTAGCTAAATTTATTTAATTTGACTCAATGAGCACTTTTATTAAAGTTGTCGTCATCAATGGGTCGTTTTCATTTGTACCTTCCCCTTCCCCTCTACTCATAGAGACACATATACTTGTCTTTGCAAGAGCTTTGACAAAATGGTCACGATACTTCTCGAAGAAGTCGATCGCAAAACGATAAAATATTGTTCGGTCATATCAACCAATAGGGTAGGGCCAGTTTTACATATGAAGTCCACAATCGAATTAACTGAAGGAAATTATTGGTGAAGGTGTTTGGTAACTGTTAGTATCAAAGTACAAATGTGATGTTTGATTGTTATAGACGCAATAATGATTGTTTTCGTCGACATGTTGTTTCAGATATGCTCCAGTCGCTACTACAGCCGAGAGAGAATCAGCGGTGTAAGTAGCCCGCGCGCGCGCAACTCATTCACGGTCTGCGGTTTCATTTAGTACTCATTTATATTTTTTTATTATAATTGTCTTACTTTCGAATTTCAATGAGTTCTAACGGTAATGTTGTAAAAATCAAAGCTACCGTCGAAAGTCTCATCTAATAAGATTTACCTGTCTCTTCGGTGAGACTAAAACAACCCAGACGATAACAAACCGTGAGAAATCGCAGAATACTCGATGCACAGTGCAGCCTCCTGCGCTCGGCCCACGCTCCGAGTGAGATGCGCTCGCGACGCTTGCAAGTTCTTCACGTTTACTACGCTTCTAACATTATATGAAAATCAGAGTAGAACAGAATCAAATTAAAACATCCATACACTTAAAAATAACAATAACCTACAGATAACTGAGTTTTTTGAGTTCAAAATTATCTTTATTTCTATTTAAAAAAAGATCCATTCCCAGTGTTACATTTGTGATCTAGGAAATAAAGAACTTTTGACTTACACATTTAAACCTTGACTTTGCCTTGGTTATTCATTATAGAAATGCATGATCCACTATCTTAGCCACTAACAGTATTCCCAGTTAAACACACACGCTAAAGTAAGTTAGCTCCGCTAAGTTAGCGTTACACCCGCTGAAGTTTTAAAAAAAATATGAATTTACAACACTTTTTAGGGTTCCGGACCAAAATGGTAAAAAGGAACCCTTATAGAATCACTCTATCTGCCTGTCTGTCACAAATGGATATCTCGAGAACTACTGATGCTATCGACTTGAAATTTGAAATGGTAAAAGACAACACTTTTTTACTAATATAGCATATCATCATTTCAGCCGTAAAACGTCCACTACTGAACACAGGCCTCTCTCGTGGATATCCATGAGGGGTAGTTGCCATACTCACCACGCTTGGCAGGCGGGTTGGCGAGCGCAGTATGGGATGTTGATACACGGAAAGACGCTGCTGCCCATCTTCCGGAGGTGTCCTTTGGCAGGCTCTTACTGCATCCACGGGCATGAGAGGAGGGGTAACATTCTACTGCCGGCACCCCACGGCAATATAGCATATATGAAAATGTTAAAAAAATATTCTTATTTTGATTGCAGGGGGATAGGGATCTCAAATTTTTAAGTGAAGTTACTAGGCCGTATGGGGTATCATATGAAAGGTATTCATTTGCACATTAATAAACAGTTTTTATTTATTCTTTAAGCCGTATCGTTTTTGAGTAATTTACAAAAATGTTGAAAAAGCGATCGTTCCCCCCCCCCCTTATTTCCGAAGTTTGCAGAGATAAACCCGTGATACTTTTATTGCTAATAGAAGTGTATGTAAACTTTATAGGAAAATTATAGGAAACTCTCTAATTTGCATAGTTTTTTAGACAATGGGTGTGGAAGGGTTTGGTTTTCAAAATTTTTGGAAAGTTACTAGGTGATGTGGGTTATCATATGAAAGGTATTCATTTGCACATTAATAAACAATTTTTAATTTTCCTTTAAGTTGTATCGTTTTTGAGTAATTTACAAAAATGTTGAAAAAATAGCGTTCCCCCCCTTATCTCCGAAGTTTGCAGAGATAAACCTCTGAAACTTTTATTGCTATTAGAATAGTATGTAAAGATTATGGAAATTTATTACAAACTCTCTACTTAGCATACTTTTTTAGAAATCATCGAAAGTGTAAAAAATCTACATAAGTTCCGCTATCAGACAAGAGATTACGCTGTCAAGCTTCTCCAACAAATATAAAACCGCCTTTGTCATATATTATATTGTATGATGGCACGGAACCCTCGGTGCGCGAGTCCGACTCGCTCTTGCCTGGTTTTATTTTTGTAAATTAAGCTTGCTACTTGATTAAATGACAAATAATGGTCGCGGTAGGTTATCCGGACCCCACGCGTCCGCACAACACTACTGTCTTATTTCAAATCATTTTCATGCTGATGGTCAAAACCAGAATTTAATATTAAATGCAATCGTCGTCACCTAAAAGCTCCTTTAGAAACATCCAGATTCTCAATCAATACTTGATCCCAGACAAGATTGTATATACAGAGAACTGAGTCAAAACGAAACTTTGTCTACATTCTGTAAAGCATTCGTCGTGTGCCCCTTTTGGCGTCAAATTATGTAAGATGCAAAATACGAATAATTTCTGAAGATAAATAGTCGTTTGCGTTCATGTATCGATCCAAATACAAAAATAAGTAAAAGTACGATCTTCGTTCCGACTCCGGTCTCGATCACGGCACCCTCCCAGCTCGGTAGAGCCTCCCGTAGCGAGAGAGGCACGCACGTTTGGCACGGTTCGGTAGATGTTAGCGTTGAGCAATTACTCGTTGATGTGCGTTAGCCAAGATGATCGGCGCCGTGCCAGCAGTGGCGGTGCGGCACGAGCGGCGCCGCAACGAGAAGCGCGGCGGCGGCCGCCGGCCCAGCCAGCTGCCGCTGCAGCTCGCGCGCCCCGCCGGCGCCGACGCCACGCCCTCGCCGCCGCCGCTGCGCCTGCAGCAGGACCTCTACATCTGCGGCAAGGTACGTCAGCCCCCCTCCCGCTCTCCCCTCTCCCCTCTCCCCCCGCCGGCGGCTTGCGTTAATAGATGCCTGCTTCAGGTCGCGCTGCTGCACGGCATCGTGGGAGCGCTGCTGCTCGGCATCGTGGTGCTGGTGGTGGGGCTCGTGCAGCTCTCGCCGGGCGCCGAGGCCGCGCAGCACCGCTACTACCTCATGGGCGCCGGCGCCGCGCTCACCGCCGGCGGCCTCGTCGCAGCCGTGCTCAGGTACCGCCCCGCTCCGCTCCGCCTCCCGCCCCTCGCCGTGCGAGTGACGCTCGTTGTTTGTTGTTGCAGGTGCGTGTGCCTGCACTGGTTCAACCGCAAGTACGGCGGCGACGCGGAGGCCGGCGCGCACGCGCACAAGGCGCACGCGCCCGCCGCCGCCACGCCCGCCGCGGCAGACGCGCACCGCCACGGCGCGCCCGCGCATAAGGCGCAGGCGCCCGCCGCCGCCACGCCCGCCGCGGCTGACGCGCACCGCCACGGCGCGCCCGCGCACGCGCACGACAAGCACAAGCTGAAGACGCAGGCGAGCGTCACGGCGCCCGAGCCCGCGCACGCCTAGTGCGCGTGCGGCGGCGCGTCCGCTCTGCGTGCTCCGGCTGCCGAGCTAGGCGCCGCGATATTATGTATCATACAGTCGTTAAGTTATTTACCTTCCAGTCGTTTAAACTTCTCCGAATGCAAAGTTATCTTTGAGAGAGATGTCCCCAGCTCGATCCGGGCCACGCCGCCCCGTGCGCTGATGACGTCACGACGAAAACACGCGTGAAGCTGAACCACCCCGATGTGGCGCAGACCTGTCGGGAATTTATAAGATAATGTTTTTAAGAAAAGTCGCTTTGAAAATGAACAGTACTCCTGAGAAAAATCATTAACTGTTTCAGTACACTTGATAAAAACAACACACATGCAGATTTAACTATTGTAACCTCTTTGATGAATATATTCATAGTGAATATATTCGTACTATAGTACATACATACATGTACTATCATGAATATAGTACGAGTACTATCAACATATCATTTCCATAAATAAAGTTTATTAATTGCTGTAAATGAGTTTACTACCTGTAATGACCTGTAAATGAGTAGTTTTATGATTAGCAATCGTGACATTCTTAATTTGTTAATAAGAGTTAAATACGTCGATCAAAATTTTTACCCCAATCTTTAGAGGTATTCAGAATTATTTTTTTGATAAATTTACAATTTTAACATGGTATTTGAAATTTACTTGTAAAGTATCAATTATTGAATTATTTGATTCAACACAAAATTTATTGGCAAAATAATTTTATGACCACAAATCTGCAAGCAAAGTAAAGTAGAGACGGAGACTGCACAACAAGCCCACGTACCGTCCGATTGAATCTGCCAGTCCGCCCGGCGCGAGCCTGCCGCGCCCGCGCCCTCGCCCTACAGCTACTGAACACACATCTCCTGCTTCACTCCCGTTAGCTGAGGGACGCTACTTGTTTACCTTGGTTCCGTAGCTAACGTCGTTCCGTAAACACTTCCGTTTCCTTTGTTCCAGTAGGTGTATCTTGATAATGGGGATTATTTATTGGATGTCGTCTGTCGATGTTAGATTTAAGCATTTAATAGAATTTTAAGATCAAATACATACTTTTAGGATGTAAGAATTTATCTCTTATAACATTAGGATGTAATTATTTGTGTAGACCAATTTGTAAATTTTGAATAAGAATTGAGGCGGAATGCAATGAACCCTTATTTCCACGAAAATTGTTACTTACTTATTGGAATTTTATCCTAAGAGACTGAGAAAGTGTTCTAAAGAGTATTTCAAAGAATTATCCTTTTGATACTTGTTCAGTTTACTTACCCACGTCCATCGCCTGAACCGACTATCGTTTGAGCTGGGCGGAGCTCCGCCCTACGCCGGTCACAGCTCCTTACTTACTATCTCTTCGCTGTATTATTTAAAGGGGATTTTGTTTATCTTCTGGGCAGTTAGCTTTTAAGTGGACACTCATATTCACTAGGGATGCATTTGTACGTCAGATTATTTTAAAATACGAGTATATTTGTTCGAACATGACACGTAATGCGCGCAGGAGGGAGCACCGGGCGCGCCGGCGGCGTCGCCGGCGCGCGGCCCACTGTCAAGCTTCTTGCCATTTATTGACTGATGTAAAGGATAACATGATAAGCGTCTTGTATCTTTATTTAGAGCATAAATAACTATTGCTTACGTCATATTATATGTATAGTTCATATATGCTTAAAGCCAAATATATAGTGCCGTAGTGTAAATTAAGCTAATGTACTTATCGGTTTTGAAGTCGCCCTCAAGCTGTGCGCTGTGCCAAATGCTTCATGGCTGACATTCGAGCGGCGCGCGCGCCGCCTAGGAATTGAGAATATTCATCACGTATTTAGTAGATATCTCTAAGTGTAATACATAATATAATTTTATGAAATATGTCAACATTCCATGCGCTTTGTATGTGCGATATAATCATTAATCCAGTTTAGTTACGTGCATGCTCGTGGGACGCGCCAGCACGCCGACCGCGTGCGCTCGCACAAAGTGTTAGGCTTCTCTGCCTTCCCCAGTTGGCGACTAATTTTATTTTAAGTTCAAAGTTAGTTCACTGACAAATTTTATAATTTAAAAAGGAAATGAGGATTTTATTAAATAAACTAAATGTACATAGGCAAGTCAATTTACTCTAGCACTCGCTCCAGTGAAATTGTGCACAAAGGAAAGTATCACATATCAACGGACATCAGAGGAGTGTACAGGGCCATGGGCGTCGAGCACCAGGCTGGTTATTGAGACTTACCTATTTACGTTTCCGAGCGGCACGTGGGCCCCGCCGCGCCCGGCGCCGCCACGCGCCGCGCCCGGCGCCGCCACGCGCGGCGCGCGAGGAGGCGGTGCACGGCTGACGAGGCCAGCTTCCACATTCATATCCCAAAACCTCTGGTCTTAGTCTCAAATATATAGGTATCATCGCATTGTATGGTATCATATTCAATTTTAAATACTTTAATTGATTCATAGCTTTATTTAGGGTGAATCTGTAGTAGCCGAGTGCTGGGTGGTGGGTTAGAACCATGGGAAAGAGAAAGATCGTAAAGGAACCAGCTGTTTAGTCTGATCAGACGTACTGGCATGTTGTCTCCTCTAAATATCAGCTGAGAGGACGGTTGGACATGACCAATCAATCCATCTAACACCGGGCACTGCAGCATCCCTTCCTGTGTGTCATTCAATGATACTCGTATCTTCACTTGCCAAGAAAGGCCTAATTGTTCACTCTGCACTCAGACCAGAGGTTGATGAGTATCGTTCTTGTGGCGCAGCACACGCGCCGGCAGGCGGGGCTTCACTTTGACGATCGATTGGAAAAGCCAATGATTTCTAAAAATGTAACGGATATTATTTTGATATCTTAAAATTGATAAGTATGTATATCAATATATTTTATAAGAATATGATATTTTTAATTTAAATTATGTCTACGCTGTTTTATATGTCATATATTTTATACAAATGTCTCTTAAATAAAATGTGAACAATGTGAACTGTGTTTGATTTAAAGCAAATAAGTATGTTTATAGGATTATGTGTACTCTCGCAGCCTGCGCCGCACTAGCTTTAGGGCCTCTGCCGGGAAGTGCGCTCTCTGTAACAACAAAGTGGGCTAGCATTATCTACTACAATAAAATATCTAGCATTGTAGTAGTCATGCGGATGCAGTTGTTCCCTAGGTAACTGAGAAATATGGGAACTAAGGGGAACTATCGGGAGCACAATAAACAAGCCTTCACGTAAAGACGTATATTCCGAGACTGTCCGCCGTTCATGACATACAAAAAGACTTAATACTAAATACCCTCTATTGCGAATATATCACACCTCCACCACAATACAACAGTACACCTACATATATCGTAACACTTAAATAACACCTGACACTAAAAGTGTAAAAGAAAACAAACTAACTATAAATCTTAACTAGGTACACAGTTAAACAATTTTAAATCTGTCCACAGGTTTGCGTGTTCGCTTAGGGTAACGATTCTCCGGCGGCGGAGATTGTTGTCGTAAATTAACCAAAGAATCTTCAGGAGCATTAACGACCGGATTTAGACTACTCTCCTTATTTCTAGTAATCACCTCAGGTGAGGCTACCTTTACTACGCGTTCTAACCCTTCGCTAAGCGGCTCAACCACACTCTCTCCCCCATGATCCGTGTTGTCCTCGGCCTCTGGACAGGTAACATCAGATAAGCGTGACCTGCAGCGCATTTGATCTACATGTCTTTTTAGTGATTGACCGTTATCCTTCATCACCGAGTATCTACGGGCACTGTCTACCTTTTCCACAGGACCCTTCACCCACTTATCACTAACACCATACTCACGAGCCCAAACAGTATCACCCTCTCTGAAACTGTGTTCTGTTCCCCCCGAGAATTCCACTTGCCGTTTCTGGGCTTGATGGACCCTGTCTTTAGTGACCTGGTTAGTTCGCAGTAAATCAAGTCTGGAGCGTAATGGACGTCTCTGCAACAGCATAGCCGGGGTTTCCCCGGTAGTGCTGTGCGCGGTATTTCGGTATGCTAACAGAAACGTTTGTAGTGCGGTGTCAACATCTACACCATCCCTATGCGCTTTCTTAATAGCCCGCTTGCAAAGCTTGACTGCATTCTCCGCAGCCCCGTTTGATGATGGGTGGTAAGCTGGTGAAAAAAAACTGTCTAATGCCATTGTTTTTTAAGAACGTTTTAAACTCTATACTCGTGAAGGGTGGCCCCTGATCAGATACTAACTCCTCCAGCAGCCCAAACCTTGCAAATGTAACTCTTAAACTTTTTATAACGTTTGATGCATTTGTTCGAGTCATCTCAAACACTTCTAACCATTTTGATGAGGAATCAATAATAACTAAGAAGGTCAGACCTTTATATGGTCCTAGGAAATCGATGTGCACCCTTGTCCAGGGGCGCGTGTGATACTGCCACGGCTGCATCGGCGCGTCCGCCTCCGCTGCACAAGTCTCACACTGCTTACATAATGCCTCCACGGCAGCGTCAATATTAGGCCGCCATACATAGCTACGTGCCAAGCTTTTTGTTTTCACGATCCCCATGTGACTGCTATGAAGTTGTTTTAAAACATTTTTCTGCAACGAAAGTGGTATAACCATACGATAACCCCACATAACACAACCACACTCCACATATAACTCATTCCGCCTCATAAAGTATGGTTTTATACTCTCTGCATCTACAAAGGTCGAAGGCCACCCCGATTGAATATAAACTAAAACCCTACTTAAATTTTTATCTACAGCCGTCGCTTTTCTAACATCTTGGCTTGTAATTGGTAAAAAAAAATTAACGAAATTAACGTAAGTATTCTCTTTTTGCACTTTTATACTCTCTTGACCGCCTTTGTACGGAAGTCGAGATAATGCATCAGCACAGTTCTTACTCGAAGAAACATACTCAATGTCATAGGTATACCCACTCAATAACACCGCCCAACGCTGTAACCTAGATGCGGCCATCACCGGAATACCGACCTTATCACCAAAAATATAAGTAAGGGGCTTATGATCAGTTCTTAATATAAATTTACGACCATATAGATATTGGTGGAATTTACGAATTCCGAACACAATAGCCAATGCCTCTCGATCTATTTGCGAGTAGGCGCGCTCGGTTTGCGTGAGCGCCCGCGATGCATACGCCACGGGACGCTCGCCCCTTGCCGCTGTGTGCGATATCACCGCTCCTACACCTACACTGCTCGCGTCTGTTGTTAAAATTATTGGTAACTCCGGTGTGTAGTGCATTAGCACTTTGCTACATGTTAGTAAATGCTTCACTTTACTGAACGCATCTTCACATTCTTTATTCCAGCCATAAGGGGTACCACCTTAATAATAATAATAACAAAAATTCTTTATTGTAAAAAAAAAGAACGAAAGAAGAAAGAGCTTTAAGCAAGTTATACAAAGGCGCTAGAATCGTACTAACATTTCTTATAAATTTTCCATAGTACATTACCATACCAATAAAAGCTCGTAGCTCAGATGTATTCATGGGAGCTGGAGTTTTAACTATAGCTTTTACCTTGTCCGGGCAAGTCTGAACCCCTTCTTTACTAATCGTATGACCTAAATAGTTTACCGATTTAGCAAAAAATACACATTTATCTTTTTTTACTTTTAGGCCGTACTTGTTCAAACGATCAAAAACCTTGCATAAGTTAAGCATATGTGCTTCATATGTTTGTCCCGTTATTATAATGTCATCCAAAAACACCCCCACATGTGGTAAATCTGCAAACAACTGCTCCAAATGTTTTTGGAAAATGCCCGGACTCGATGCTAACCCTTATACTAACCTATAATGTACATAAATAATCCCTTATGAGTGTTAATGACCGTATATTTTTTTGTTTCATCTAACTCAAATTGAGCGTATGCCTGTGAAAGGTCAACTTTACTGAAATGCTGGCCACCCTTCAAACGTAGTAACACTTTTTCTACTCTGGGTAACGGATAACGGTCAACCTCTATAACTTTGTTTAAAGTTAATTTGTAATCTGCGCAAATTCTAATGTTACCGTCCTTTTTGACGACCGGCACGATGGGTGTGGCCCAGTCAGAACGCGCCACAGGAGAGAGGATGCCATCCCGCTGCAGCTGGTCTAGCGCGCGCTCCCCCGGCTCGCGCAGCGCGTAGCAGCGGGCGCGCGCGCAGGAACATCGGCCGCGCCCACTCGCGCGCGCACACACTCATGGTATGCCATCCCGCTGCAGCTGGTCCAGCGCGCGCTCCCCCGGCTCGCGCAGCGCGTAGCAGCGGGCGCGCGCGCAGGAACATCGGCCGCGCCCCCTCGCGCACGCACACACTCACGGTATGCCATCCCGCTGCAGCTGGTCTAGCGCGCGCTCCCCCGGCTCGCGCAGCGCGTAGCAGCGGGCGCGCGCGCAGGAACATCGGCCGCGCCCCCTCGCGCGCGCACACACTCATGGTATGCCATCCCGCTGCAGCTGGTCCAGCGCGCGCTCCCCCGGCTCGCGCAGCGCGTAGCAGCGGGCGCGCGCGCAGGAACATCGGCCGCGCCCCCTCGCGCACGCACACACTCACGGTATGCCATCCCGCTGCAGCTGGTCTAGCGCGCGCTCCCCCGGCTCGCGCAGCGCGTAGCAGCGGGCGCGCGCGCAGGAACATCGGCCGCGCCCCCTCGCGCGCGCACACACTCATGGTATGCCATCCCGCTGCAGCTGGTCCAGCGCGCGCTCCCCCGGCTCGCGCAGCGCGTAGCAGCGGGCGCGCGCGCAGGAACATCGGCCGCGCCCCCTCGCGCACGCACACACTCACGGTATGCCATCCCGCTGCAGCTGGTCCAGCGCGCGCTCCCCCGGCTCGCGCAGCGCGTAGCAGCGGGCGCGCGCGCAGGAACATCGGCCGCGCCCCCTCGCGCACGCACACACTCACGGTATGCCATCCCGCTGCAGCTGGTCTAGCGCGCGCTCCCCCGGCTCGCGCAGCGCGTAGCAGCGGGCGCGCGCGCAGGAACATCGGCCGCGCCCCCTCGCGCGCGCACACACTCATGGTATGCCATCCCGCTGCAGCTGGTCCAGCGCGCGCTCCCCCGGCTCGCGCAGCGCGTAGCAGCGGGCGCGCGCGCAGGAACATCGGCCGCGCCCCCTCGCGCACGCACACACTCACGGTATGCCATCCCGCTGCAGCTGGTCCAGCGCGCGCTCCCCCGGCTCGCGCAGCGCGTAGCAGCGGGCGCGCGCGCAGGAACACCGGCCGCGCCCCCTCGCGCACGCACACACTCACGGTATGCTATCCCGCTGCAGCTGGTCCAGCGCACGCTCCCCCGACTCGCGCAGCGCGTAGCAGCGGGCGCGCGCGCAGGAACACCGGCCGCGCCCCCTCGCGCACGCACACACTTACGGTATGCCATCCCGCTGCAGCTGGTCCAGCGCGCGCTCCCCCGGCTCGCGCAGCGCGTAGCAGCGGGCGCGCGCGCATGAACACCGGCCGCGCCCCCTCGCGCACGCACACACTCACGGTATGCTATCCCGCTGCAGCTGGTCCAGCGCGCGCTCCCCCGAGTCGCGCAGCGCGTAGCAGCGGGCGCGCGCGCAAGAACACCGGCCGCGCCCCCTCGCGCGCGCACACACTTACGGTATGCCATCCCGCTGCAGCTGGTCCAGCGCGCGCTCCCCCGGCTCGCGCAGCGCGTAGCAGCGGGCGCGCGCGCAGGAACACCGGCCGCGCCCCCTCGCGCGCGCACGCACTCACGGTATGCCATCCCGCTGCAGCTGGTCCAGCGCGCGCTCCCCCGGCTCGCGCAGCGCGTAGCAGCGGGCGCGCGCGCAGGAACACCGACCGCGCCCCCTCGCGCGCGCACACACTCACGGTATGCCATCCCGCTGCAGCTGGTCCAGCGCGCGCTACCCCGGCTCGCGCAGCGCGTAGCAGCGGGCGCGCGCGCAGGAACACCGGCCGCGCCCCCTCGCGCACGCACACACTCACGGTATGCTATCCCGCTGCAGCTGGTCCAGCGCGCGCTCCCCCGGCTCGCGCAGCGCGTAGCAGCGGGCGCGCGCGCAGGAACACCGACCGCGCCCCCTCGCGCGCGCACACACTCACGGTATGCCATCCCGCTGCAGCTGGTCCAGCGCGCGCTACCCCGGCTCGCGCAGCGCGTAGCAGCGGGCGCGCGCGCAGGAACACCGGCCGCGCCCCCTCGCGCACGCACACACTCACGGTATGCTATCCCGCTGCAGCTGGTCCAGCGCGCGCTCCCCCGACTCGCGCAGCGCGTAGCAGCGGGCGCGCGCGCAAGAACACCGGCCGCGCCCCCTCGCGCGCGCACACACTCACGGTATGCCATCCCGCTGCAGCTGGCCCAGCGCGCGCTCCCCCGGCTCGCGCAGCGCGTAGCAGCGGGCGCGCGCGCAAGAACACCGGCCGCGCCCCCTCGCGCGCGCACACACTCACGGTATGCCATCCCGCTGCAGCTGGTCCAGCGCGCGCTCCCCCGGCTCGCGCAGCGCGTAGCAGCGGGCGCGCGCGCAGGAACACCGACCGCGCCCCCTCGCGCGCGCACACACTCACGGTATGCCATCCCGCTGCAGCTGGTCCAGCGCGCGCTACCCCGGCTCGCGCAGCGCGTAGCAGCGGGCGCGCGCGCAGGAACACCGGCCGCGCCCCCTCGCGCACGCACACACTCACGGTATGCTATCCCGCTGCAGCTGGTCCAGCGCGCGCTCCCCCGGCTCGCGCAGCGCGTAGCAGCGGGCGCGTGCGCAGGAACACCGACCGCGCCCCCTCGCGCGCGCACACACTCACGGTATGCCATCCCGCTGCAGCTGGTCCAGCGCGCGCTACCCCGGCTCGCGCAGCGCGTAGCAGCGGGCGCGCGCGCAGGAACACCGGCCGCGCCCCCTCGCGCACGCACACACTCACGGTATGCTATCCCGCTGCAGCTGGTCCAGCGCGCGCTCCCCCGACTCGCGCAGCGCGTAGCAGCGGGCGCGCGCGCAAGAACACCGGCCGCGCCCCCTCGCGCGCGCACACACTCACGGTATGCCATCCCGCTGCAGCTGGTCCAGCGCGCGCTCCCCCGGCTCGCGCAGCGCGTAGCAGCGGGCGCGCGCGCAGGAACACCGGCCGCGCCCCCTCGCGCACGCACACACTCACGGTGCCGCCGGTGAATCGTCCCAGTCCGTCCGCGAACACGTCACAGTATTTGGTACTGAAAGCAGCCACATAAAATACATTGTTTTTGTACCACACCATTGCCACCACCACATCATTGTTATTACAATCATAGGTTATTGTCGGAAATTGTATTTTTAGTTCTACCATCCACTGACGGCCTACAAGTAGTGTTTTGCCATTCTCGATAACATACAAATCTAATTGCTTACATATACTTTTATATCGCACGAATGGCTGTATAACTCCAAAGGGTTTCACTAACTCGCCGGTATAATATTTTAGAGTTAAATTACTAGGCTTATGCTGTACATCCCTAAACAATCTATTATAACACTCCCAGCTTATGCATGACACCGCACTGCCGGTGTCCCATTCCATTTTAATATCAATACCGTTTACATTCAATTCGATATAAATAGGGCTACACTGCGTCGCTGATAATTTACAAACATCAACAAATATTACCTCATCGCTCTCCCCACCATCACTTCCAATAGAATTTCTTATATGAAGTGCATCCACATCGACGCAGTAGTGTTCCGACAAATTCGGACACATACGTCGCAAATGTCCTACTTGACTACATACTCGGCAAACGTAGCGGCTGAATTTGCACTTGCTAGCGTCGTGACGCGCGCCGCACACTCGACACTGCTGTTGCTGCGCGCTCTCACCCAGCTTCACGGATGCGGCCGCTGCTGATGCGCGCGCGCCACGCCGTTGCCCACTAGACGTCGTAGTATCCCACGGTGTTGTCGCTCGGCGACCATTACGGGTACCGAACGTCGCCGTACCCTCCCGTCGCGAGCCCGCTGACATCGCTTGGCACGTCACCGACGTCGTGGATCCACCTTCGCCTCTCAGCCCGCTCTGTCCTTCAACGGCTGCAGCGTCTTTTTCTGCCGCCTCCATACTAACCGCCAACTTATACGCTTTCCCGAAGTCTAACTTGCTTTCTGCGAATAATCGTTGTCGTATGGTTTCATTTGTTATTCCACACACTAACTGATCTCTCAAGCTTTCTTCCAGCCAGGACCCAAATTCACACGTTTTGGACATTTTCTTTAAGATAGCCGCGCATTCTGATATTGTTTCACCTTCTTTTTGTTTTCTATGTCGAAACTTGTAACGCTCTGCTAGCTCACTTGGTTTTGGCTGCAAGTGTTTTTCCATGACGTCAACGATTTGTGCAAACGTTTTGCTTTTTGGTTTCACCGGTGTACACAAATTAACCAGAAGTTCATAGCACTCAGCCCCCATCACTGTTATTAATGTAGGCACTTGTAAATCATCCGGGATCTTGTTCACTAAAACATATTGTTCTATACGTTCCACGTATAACCGCCAATCATCACTGTGGACTTTGAACTCTGCTATTTTACCAATCGACATTTTGTTTTGATTTCCTAATTGTTTACTATTATGCACGACACACGCGTTGGATCGTCTGTTATCGTCGCCACTAAGAAATATGGGAACTAAGGGGAACTATCGGGAGCACAATAAACAAGCCTTCTCGTATAGACGAATATTCCGAGACTGTCCGCCGTTCATGACATACAAAATATAATACTAAATACCCTCTATTGCGAATATATCACAGTAACCAGCTGTCAGACAGTCGCACCACACGGGTTCCTATTTCCAATTTTCAAGGATCTCAAGTAAACAGTTACGTGTCTAAAAAATGCGGGCAAACATAGGAGTAGGAGCTATATACAAACATTCAGCCGAGTCGCCAAGATGTCACTAAGAACTTTATTTAGAGTTTCCATATCCTATCCTATCCTAATATACATATGTATGTATAAAAGTGAAAGTACTAATGTATTTGTATGTATGTTCCTTTTTCACGTCCAAACCGCTGAACCGATTTGGATTAATTTTAGTATAGGAGTAGATTAGACCATGGAGACGGACATAGGCTACTTTTCGTGAGTAAATTAAACCATAAGGGGTTAAAATAGGGGACGAAAGTTCGTATGGAAATAGTAGATTGTTAACCGAGGGTCGAAATATAGCCGCCCTCGCTGCGCTCGGGCGTCTAAATACCTCGGGAATTGATTCTTTTACCCGTGTTAAACACTCTACTTTCATTTCGAATATGAGGAAAATAAAACTAGTTGTTTATCTAAACTATTTATTGATAATATATAATAATATTAGTAGTACTTACCTATTTAAAATTAACTGTCAAATCAGGACCTATTTTTAGGGTACCGGACCAAAATGGTAAAAAAGGAACCCTTATAGAATCACTCTGTCTGTATGTCTGTCACAAATGGATATCTCGAGAACTACTGATGCTATCGACTTGAAATTTAAAATAGTAAAAGACAACACTTTTTTACTATTTCACTTTCAAAATTAACGTGAGATGTACTATTCATTTTGTAAAAACGGGATTACTCACGTAGTATTGTAACGTCGAAGATTATTCCGACACGTTTCGATTTTTCAAGAAAATCATCATCATGGGATTGAATGCCCGTCCGCGCGTGGGGCCGACACGACACAATATATAAGTGTCGTGTCGGCCGCGCAATTTCTGACATTTCTAGTACTCAAACCTCAGTCGGTCCGGTAGAGACTTTTGATCCTAATAAGAAAGAGGATCGATTGGCATCAAAAAAGGTTTTTGTGTAAAATGACCATTTTCTTGCTGACTGTACATTTTTTCCAAAATCTGTAAATGCAGTTCAGAATATCTTAAAAATTTATGGATAGTCTTCTAAAAACGTTTCCCTGTAACTATAACGGTTAAGGTACCTTACCCTTACCCTTACTGTCCCGTCTCAAAAATTCACCCTGTATATATGTATGTACATAATAATGTGCATTGTAAATATATATATCTATATATATTTAGTAGATATATATTTTAATGTATGTATTATATTATATTTTTAGAATATGTATGTTTATTTTAATTATATACAGTATATTATAAATTTATGCCTATGAACTTCTCAGTACGCCACCGTCTACTCTTCTTCACCTATTCGTGTCCATCCAAAGGTTGCCCCTGGAAGAGATCGCTTTTAGCGATAAGACCGCCCATTGTGCCTCATTATGTCATTTTGTTAATTTTCTACTGTTTGTATTTTTTTTTGTGTATATGGTGTACAATAAAGCATACTCTATCTATCTATCTATCTATCTATCACCGCTAAACAAACTAACGTCGTCCGACAGCTGATCATCACAGCTTTTTTTTTTTCTTTATTCGTCGATGGACCTGCACCAAAAACATTAAGTTTGGACAGAATTGAGCTAGGTTTTACAGCTGGGAAAACGTCATAATTAGGAAAACATGATAGATAGATAGATAAAACGTTTATTTACGACTGCAGACACACATACAAGAAACAAAAGCTGAATACAACATTACAATACATCAAAACATGATAGTAGTAAACAAGCCATCAGCCTAAATAACCAGCACACACAAAAATCAATGTAAATAAGAACTTACTAGGTAGATAGGAAATAAAATTATGTAAGTAGTTATTATATTGTACTGATTTACCTTGTTACCGAGTGGCTAGACGTACAAATTTTCTAGATCGGCTGCTCATAACACACTTTTTGGAATTCCTTTTCACATCAAAAAACACAATCAGTGTCGTGTCGGCCCCACGCGCGGACGGGCATTCAATCCCATGATGATGATTTTCTTGAAAAATCGAAACGTGTCGGAATAATCATCGACGTTACAATACTACGTGAGTAATCCCGTTTTTACAAAATGAACTTTTTTACTAATATAGTATATATGAAAATGTTAAAAAATATTCTTATTTTGATTGCGGGGGGGCGGATAGGGAATCTCAAAATTTTTAAGTGAAGTTACTAGGCCGTGTGGGGTAGGTCGTTTTAAATTGAAATTGGCATGTATGTATATGTAATATTTAAAGTAATAAATAATTAAGGTATAAATAGGAAAAATAATAATAATAATCATAATTTCGAGGGTGCAGTGATAATACCCGATAAGTGTGAAAAAGTACTTTACGAGATAATCTATGTTTAAGTTAGCTGGCAATCAAAATTAGGTTTATATACAGGGTGAATTTTTGAGACGGGACAGTAAGGGTAAGGGTAAGGTACCTTAACCGTTATAGTTACAGGGAAACGTTTTTAGAAGACTATCCATAAATTTTTAAGATATTCTGAACTGCATTTACAGATTTTGGAAAAAAATGTACAGTCAGCAAGAAAATGGTCATTTTACACAAAAACTTTTTTTGATGCCAATCGATCATCTTTCTTATTAGGATCAAAAGTCTCTACTGGACCGACTGAGGTTTGAGTACTAGAAATGTCAGAAATTGCAAAAAACTTTTTCCATACATTTACATACGGTAAAAGAGTCAAACTTCTAAATTAGCCAAAGTTTTTGTTATGGGTAGATCCGCTATAATCCGCTATTGAGAAGACTGGCTGAAGAAAGTAGGTACTTAAGTAAAAAAAAGTTTTAAATTTCAAACTTCGAATTCGATTTGAATTCTTGGGTTATTTCAGATCATTCTTATGTTTGTGCTGAGAAAATTCTAGATTAGACTTGTCATGTCACAAAAATGTCTTTAAATCGCAAACGTTTGGACTTAATTGAAGCGTATTTTGTAAATAATAGGAACACGGAATCTGCATTGGTGTGGTACACGAATTAGTACCCATTGCGACAAGTACCATCAAGAAAGGTAATTTTTTTTTATTTTATTTTTATTTATTCAGGAAAAGCAAACAGTTACATTATACAAATTACAATTTAAAAAGGTATAAAATACAATGTGTTGATAATGCAGCCCACAACGCTATTCTCAGATTGACATAAGAGTTAAATAAAAGTCCACTAAATCTACTACAAACAAAAGCAGAAAACAATATCAAGGAACATAATAAAACTAAAGCTAAAACTATCAACATTTGGTGAAATTACGGAACCATAAATTTACTTAAAAGTTTTCTATAGATGCCTGTTTTAAAATTACCAATACTGCTAGAAAAAATGTCAAAATCATCAAAGTGGTTGTTATACGATTCGACCATCCGTCGAATAGGAGAACGCTGGCCTGTATTAGTGCGACACGTACCCAGAGTAAACAATCGACCTACTCGAACTTGGCGCTTATAAATGGTTCTAGGGACAGTGTAACACAATTTTGAAACCAGTTCGTTGCAGTCGAAGTAATTATTTACAATTTTATATAAAGTTGTGGCCTCCAGGTACGTGCGCCTAGACTCGAGCGTTAACATGCTGTACCTGCTGAGCAGCTGGCTATGGGATAAGTATCCCCTATGACACCTATAATGCATTGAGCGTAAAAATTTACGCTGTACCCGCTCTATAGAATCTGTATACTTATTATATAATTAAAAACATTTTGAGTGAACTTAAGTATTAGTGAAAACGGCGGTAATTTTGAGCCATTTATTTCGTAGATCATATTAATGTGAGTTATTTTTGTCTGTGTCTAAAATTCACATAAAAATTATTTACTTTGTTATTATTCCTTTTAGTTCTAATACAGAGGATTATCGATGCACCTATGATGATTTTCTACTTAGGTAGGCGCTTTTGATTCTAGGTACAGTAAGCCACGAAGCCAGCTTGACAAAAACTGTAATTATCTTATACCTCCTGTATTTCCGTACAAATGTAAGTATTGGAAAAGTTTTTCGCAATTTCTGACATTTCTAGTACTCCAACCTCAGTCGGTCCAGTAGAGACTTTTGATCCTAATATGAAAGAGGATCGATTGGCATCAAAAGAAGTTTTTGTGTAAAATGACCATTTTCCTGCTGACTGTATTTTTTTTCCAAAATCTGTAAATGCAGTTCAGAATATCTTAAAAATTTATGGATAGTCTTCTGAAAACGTTTTCCTGTAACTATAACGGTTAAGGTACCTGCCCTTACTGTCCCGTCTCAAAAAATCACCCTGTATGTATGTACATAATAATGTGCATTGTAAAAATATATATAATCTATGTATATATATATTTAGTATATATATATATTTTAATGTATGTATTATATTATATTTGTCGAAATGCCTTTTTGTCGGTTGCCTGGAAGAGATCGCTTTTAGCGATAAGACCGCCCATTGTGCCTCATTATGTATTTTTGTTAATTTTCTACTGTTTGTATTTTTTT
The DNA here is from genome assembly GCA_963082625.1 of Pasiphila rectangulata. Taxonomy (NCBI): domain Eukaryota; kingdom Metazoa; phylum Arthropoda; class Insecta; order Lepidoptera; family Geometridae; genus Pasiphila; species Pasiphila rectangulata. Next base: position 63,239 of record OY720246.1, on the reverse strand, counting down.
TTGTGTATATGGTGTACAATAAAGCATACTCTATCTATCACCGCTAAACAAACTAACGTCGTCCGACAGCTGATCATAACAGCTTTTTTTTTTTTTTTTTTCTTTATTCGTCGATGGACCTGCTACAAAAACATTAAGTTTGGAAAGAATTGAGCTAGGTTTTACAGCTGGGAAAACGTCATAATTAGGAAAACATGATAGATAGATAGATAAAACGTTTATTTACGACTGCAGACACACATACAAGAAACAAAAGCTGAATACAACATTACAATACATCAAAACATGATAGTAGTAAACAAGCCATCAGCCTAAATAACCAGCACACACAAAAATCAATGTAAATAAGAACTTACTAGGTAGATAGGAAATAAAATTATGTAAGTAGTTATTATATTGTACTGATTTACCTTGTTACCGAGTGGCTAGACGTACAAATTTTCTAGATCGGCTGCTCATAACACACTTTTTGGAGTTCCTTTTCACATCAAAAATCACAAAACGCAGCGCATGCCACCATAACACGCACCTGACTGCGCGTGCGACTTGCGAGACAATGCCAGACATGACAACGCCTTTTTTCGCGTGAAATAAGGCCTCGAGGTCAGCGCACTTATTGGGTTCTTCCCCGGACAAGCGTTGGAATAAAATGTTGACAATCGAATCCGAATAGTGCAAATACCCAGTAAGTAAACATAATTACATGAATGTTGACGATATTGTCCAGATATAAAAACCCAATAAATATATTTTATTTAGGTTAGGGTTAGGTTGGGGTTAGGTTAGGGTTAGGTTAGGGTTAGGTTAGGGTTAGGTTAGGGTTAGGTTAGGGTTAGGTTAGGGTTAGGTTAGGGTTAGGTTAGGGTTAGGTTAGGGTTAGGTTAGGGTTAGGTTAGGGTTAGGTTAGGGTTAGGTTAGGGTTAGGTTAGGGTTAGGTTAGGGTTAGGTTAGGGTTAGGTTAGGGTTAGGTTAGGGTTAGGTTAGGGTTAGGTTAGGGTTAAGTTAGGGTTAGGTTAGGGTTAGGTTAGGGTTAGGTTAGGGTTAGGTTAGGGTTAGGTTAGGGTTAGGTTAGGGTTAGGTTAGGGTTAGGTTAGGGTTAGGTTAGGGTTAGGTTAGGGTTAGGTTAGGGTTAGGTTAGGGTTAGGTTAGGGTTAGGTTAGGGTTAGGTTAGGGTTAGGTTAGGGTTAGGTTAGGGTTAGGTTAGGGTTAGGTTAGGGTTAGGTTAGGGTTAGGTTAGGGTTAGGTTAGGGTTAGGTTAGGGTTAGGTTAGGGTTAGGTTAGGGTTAGGTTAGGGTTAGGTTAGGGTTAGGTTAGGGTTAGGTTAGGGTTAGGTTAGGTTCCAAGGGAGGGCGTTCGCCGCCTCTATGCGGGCGTCGTGCGGTCGATGGCACTCTACTTAGCGCCCGTCTGGTCCAAAAGACTGACGGGTGTTAGGCGCTGCAGGGCTATGTTTAGTAGCCTGCAGCGTTCTATTGCCATCAGAATCGTTCGCGGTTACCGCACGATTTCGCATGAGGCGGCGACATTATTGGCGCGGCTCCCGCCGCTCGACCTCCTGGCGGAGATGGACGCACGAGTGTACGTTCGTCTCCGGCAGGAGAGCGAGGGTGGGGCTGCGCCAGCTGAAGTGCGGCAAGAAGAGCGTAGACGTGCGCTTGGGATGCGGCGCGAGCGGCTCGAGGAGCCGAGGAGCTCGCGCCAACGCGCCGTCGACGCTGTTCTGCCTAGCTTCGAAGCCTGGCTAGGGAGGGAGGGAGGTAACGTCACCTATAGACTTACTCAGGTACTCACCGGGCATGGTTGCTTCGGTGAGTACCTGAGTAGGATCGGACGCGAACCGACACCGCAGTGCCACCATTGTGGGTGGGGCCAGGATTCCGCCCAGCACACGCTCGAGGATTGCTCGGCGTGGTGCGTGGAAAGGCGGAATCTGACCCTCAGGATCGGGCAGGATCTCTCTCTGCCCAGCGTAGTTGCGGCTATGCTGGCAGATGAGACGGCGTGGAAGGCGGTGGCCTCTTTCTGTGAGACCGTAATGGTTCGGAAAGAGGCCGCGGAGCGGGATCGCGAGAGGGCTGATCCCGCTCGTAGAAGGCGGCGGCGGGGTGCAGGCAACGGCCGCCCCGCGCTGCCTGCCCCGTGAGGCTACGGCGTCATGGGGCTGCGGCATCCCCTATAGGGGACCATCTGGGTCCGTAGGGTAGTCAGAGTGAGGGCTTTGGACTATCACAGACGGACCCAGGGAGGGCGATGGTGCATGATATGGCTATGCACCATCGTAAGTTCCGCGAGACGTAGGGGGCATTAGTTGTGGACGCCCCCGGGACGTGCTCAGGTAAGGTGCTATAGGGGCTCCGAAGTGTTCTTTATGAGGAACCGGAGCCCATAGTGCACCGAGGCCGGCCATCGGGGTGGTTTTAGTGAGTCGTCAGGAGACAACCTCACATAACCATGCTGTGCCCTTAACGCAGCATGGTATCTGACCGAGCAGATTTCCACCCCGTCACCAAAAAAAAAAAAAAAAGGTTAGGTTAGGTTAGGTTAGGTTAGGTTTTTTTTTTTTTTTTTTTTTTTTTTCCGTCTTTCCCTCTGATATAGTCAGAGACATTTTTTACTGATTATATTATTTTTAAATTTTTATTGTTGTGTTTAGATATATTGATACTGTAATTTTTAATAAAAATATATTTTGTCCGGTGTATATCGTAAATTTCTGTATATTGTTTATGTATAACTAATAACTGTATAACTAATTTATATGCATACATATCGCATAATATGTCTACATTATAATTTGCTGAGTCTCTGAAAGTAGTTAGTTGTACCACGCTACTGTTTTTATTATTATCTTTTCCTTTTATATGCATAATATATGTATATATTCAATAATATATACATATCATATGTTATGTTTCTGTTTTTGGTTTTAAGTATCTTAATTTTACTGTACAACACTATATTTCTTTTATTTTTATATTGCGATATATTTCGCGATTCAGTTTTACTATATTTAATCTTATGTTGCAGGTTCACAGCGAGGACTACACACATGTCTATATTTGTGACTGGAGTTGCGCAACAGAATTTGTGTACCAACCACTGATTCGAAGTTTGTTTATATGTCTTTATTTTATGTTGTTTGTCAAAAATTGTGTTTATGAATTGTCTATTATATTTTTGCAATTGTATAAATTTCTTACGAAACTTAAAACAATATGCTTTTTTGAATTTTGAAAAAATTTAGATTTAATATAGCCAGTATTATAGCCACAAATGAGTGTTTTATTATCAGTCCTGAATTTTGTAGTGTTGAGCCTTGTATAATTATTGGTGTGTGATGGGGCGTAGTCCTCGCCTAGTATTCGCAATAAAAGTACAAAGACCACCTTAGCAATAAGCAACCATTGCTCTAGCTAGTGCATCCCATTTCTGCCTGATCGTGCACTCCTGGCTAAAGGCGTTGTGATCGCTATTGGGCAGCTTAGAGTGCACGCAATTGCAGCAGGAAGGGGATGCGCCAGCGAGCCAGTCCGCACACTTAGATTTGAGGTGAGGGCCGCCACAGTGGCTACATTTTTCAGTCGTTTCTGTACAGAAACGCCGACCGTGTCCATAGCCGAGGCAGAGCGAGCACTGGACGAGTGGTGACTGGTCTGCCACTCGTACTCGCTGCAGATCAATGTGCACTGCCTCGGCTTGGATTAAATGCTGCCACAACTTTGGGGCGACTCTCATCACGACATGAAAGGTGTGCGGGTTCCTGGTGCGTCTTTTATAGGCGATCTCTGCACGACTATCTTTTTCGGAGAGGCTTTTGAAGACGTCCTTATTTTGTATCCTCAGGGCCTCCAGTATGTCTTTATCGCTATTGTATTGAAAGACATCCCTGAGGATCACCAACGGGTCTTTGTTCTTGACGTCTTCAAAAACCAACTCCTTTGCAAGGTTTAGTCATTCCTTGACTTTTGTTCTTTCCTCCTCTGTTCCACAGCAAACTATCACCTTTCTATCTTTCGCCTTTCTAATTTTTTCCACCATAACTCCTCCATCCTTCGCATTTACAGCTTGTCTAATCCTCTGTAGTACATCCTCTCCTGATTCATTCTCATCCTTGGCGGTAACGACCACCGAGTGGAGCGCAGTCCGCTTAGGAGGCTGCACACTGGTGGTTGCTGCCGCCACGCTGGCATAGGTCTTTCTTTCTAGAGTTTCTTTCAAGGACTCCATTTTCTCGTTTGTTTCTTTGATGAGTACTGTATGCTGTTCAATTATTTTCTCCAGGTTCTTCGTGTCAACTATATTTGCTTCTTCTTCTTTCGCCTGTTCTGATGGGGTACTTTCAACTTTATAGGTACCAATTGGACTTAAAGAAGATCTTGGGTTTTTGTAAGTTGTGGATTCCACCGGGGTCTTCTGTGCGGGACCAGCCCTCATCGTGTCTTTTGAGGAATCCTTATTTTGATTGGGAGTGTGGAACATTGTCAATTTATTTCGTCACAATAATAAAACTATGTAAATGTATAAACTTTCCGAATAGTTAAGTCTGTCGGGTACTTTTTAATAATACCACTATGGTAGTTTAATGTCAAAAAGATGTTTTATCGCTAAGGATTCAACATAAATTCGATTTATCAAAAGTTGAAATTTTTTGTAAAATCGACCTTATCTTCCTAACCCTTTGAGGTATGGGAGGGTGGGCACAAATATAAGTTAAAGTTAATGGTTAGGTTAGGTAATATAAGTTAAAAATAATGGTTAGGTTAGGTTAGGTTAGGTTAGGTTAGGTTAGGTTAGGTTAGGTTAGTTTTTTTTTTTTTTTTCTTTCGTGACCTCTGTACTTTACAGAGTCTTTGCATAGGCAATAAAGGGTTTTACACGTATTTTAATTTCTTTCTCTTTAACAAAATAAAAAGGTATGTTTCTTAACTATTATTAATTCTACTTAATTCAAATATATATTTTCTAAGTACAATTTCTCATAATACTATATTTCTTAATCTAATTTGACAACTTATGACATATATTTATATAATGCTATTTATTACAGTCTTATCTTTCTTATTCTATTTATTTCTATTTATTACTTTAGTTGCTATTTTAGTACAGAATCTTAAGAATTTTTCAACATATTTCTTGTCTCTTAGTATAACATTTATATTTTCAATTTCAAGCTTTACATCTAGTTCCTGTTCAATTTCAAATCTCTCGAAACCAAAAACTGGGCATTCCAGCAAGATATGCATAACGCTCTCCGGCATCTGTGGGTCGCATGTACACGATGGGCTCTCTTTCACCTTAAATCTGTGCAAGTATTCTGAGAACCCACCGTGCCCTGTCATGATTTGTGTAATGGTGTGTTCTGTTGGGATGTGTCTCAATGTGCGGTATGCTTCTATAGCATCTGGAAGAAATATCTTAGTCACTGATGCGGTTTCTCCATCCGTGTATCTTAGGCTCCATTTCTGAAGCGTGCCCAAGCGAATCTGCCGCTTCAGAAATGAGGTTAGGTTAGGTTAGGTTAGGTTAGGTTAGGTTAGGTTAGGTTAGGTTAGGTTAGGTTAGGTTAGGTTAGGTTTTTTTTTTTTTTTTTTTTTTTTTTTTTTTTTTTTTTTTTATGGCGCCTACCAGTGCCTTTTGAGGGGCCGTCGGCTAACCTGCCTAACGTATCTCTGAATTAAACAGAGCTTTTGTTACGGGAAAATAAGGGTTGTACACTGGTTTTCTTTATTTCTTTTTCTTAGAAGAAGTATAGATAATTATGTTTTCCTATAAGTTAATTTCTGACAATCTTATTCCTACATAAAGTTATTCTTCTTAAGTCTAAATAACCACTAGTTTGGTTACGCGAAAATAATTTTTCGACCCTTAATTGGTTTGCGTTTTGGCGGGAAAAACGGCGGGCGCTCCGCGGGCGCTCCGCGTCAGCGCTAAGTGGATACTGGCTCGGTTTTTACAATGGAGCGTAGCGTGGTATTTACGCTCTATGGAAAGGGATTGAATGAAGCTTGTCAGTAGAATCATTCATAATGTAGTCTGTGTTCGGGATATACAGCGTAAAAATTATTTTCTATTAATTATTGATTTAATTTTATATAAAAAATACTTTTGTTTGTAATTCAAAATGTATTATCATATATCTACATGTTTTGCGGTATATACATAGTATGTGGTATAACCTCACTATATATAACATAACATTTAGGTGTCTTAGAACAAAATATTTTTTGATCGTAATTATAAAGTGCATTTTTTATGCACTTTTTTTGCGTAATTTTTTTTTTAATTTTAATTTAATCGAATAAAATTATTTTTTCTTGGGCTACGTAAATTTTATTTGTTATTGTCATTGTCAACTTCATTGAGAAGGCTACAAAATAAAGAAGAAGTTGATAAACACCATAGTTTAAAAATGACAATTGTTTTCGTGGAACGATGACTCACCGATGACTCACTGGTCAGTTTACTTACCAAAACCAAACGACGGCTAAAAAATCTTGGTAAGTAAACTGACCAAAACCAAACGAGCGGTTAATAATGAAATGTTTTATTTAACATGCGTTCTTATGTTAGTTTTTATACTATTTGTACATGACTATGTTTACAATTTTCCTTATACTAGTGTTTTCATTATATGACTATAACATTATATTCATAAATATAGTGAAGTCATATGTTTGGTACTATTTATTTTTACTTATTACTTTACTTGCTACTTTAATACAAAATTCTAAAAACTTATCTCTAATGAACTTATTTTCTATAATGCTTTTTATGCTATTTGCATCAATTTTACAATTTATTTCTGTTTCTACATTGTATCTCTCCAAACCAAACACCGGACAGTCGAAAAGAATGTGAGGAACGGATTCCGGTATCTGTGGGTCGCAGATACATGCTGGGTTATCTGTGCACTTAAATCTATGTAAGTACTCAGCGAACCCACCATGTCCGGTCATTATTTGGGTTAGTATGGGGTTTATTTTAATCTTTCTAACAGTCCTATACGCCTGTATCGCGTCCGGATAAAAGAGTTTGGTCCCTGATGCCGTTTTTCCCTCTATGTACCTACGATTCCATTTCTGAAGCGATTCCTGACGGATGTGTCGCTTCAGAAATGACGTCGGGTAACACTCCAGGTCGGGTTTCCTCTTTAGCTTCAACGCAGCGTCCTTTGCCAGTTCGTCCGCTCGTTCGTTCCCGTCGTGCCCGGCGTGGGCTTTGATCCAGAACAAAAGTATATTTTTATTCTGGATCATGCTGGCCTTTATGTTTGTTCGGGCTTCCACTGCGAGCGGGTGGCTGGATCTATTATTGGTAAGCGTTTGCAGCGCTGACTTGCTGTCGCTGTATATACCAAAGCTGTTCTCTGGCCTTTTTAATATTTCCCGCGTAGCTTCACATATCGCCAAGAGTTCAGCCTGGTATACCGTGCAGTGAGAAGACAGTTTCAACTTTCGGGATTTGATCTCGGCTGCACTTTTCCATATGGATAGTGCAGCTCCGACCTTACCCTCTATTTTACTCCCGTCAGTATAGATTCTCACTGCTTGGTCACTGTACCTGTCAACGTCTTCCCGGTCTACCAGGCTTATGAACTCAATGTCGAGATGTTCGGCTGGGTGGGGGGTCTGTGCATAAGGTTTAGTCGTTAGGTTAGGTTAGGTTAGGTTAGGTTAGGTTAGGTTAGGTTAGGTTAGGTTAGGTTAGGTTAGGTTAGGTTAGGTTAGGTTCCCTGGCGCGCCGTGTTCTTGACTGGAAGGTGGAGGTAGACGTAGAGACGCTATCAGACCACAGATACATTCGGTATAGCGTCTCTGCGTCCGTAGGGCGGGCTCCGGCCCCGCCGGCAAGAGAGGGACCCCGGTGGTCGCTGAGGGGGATCGACCGGGAGCTGGCGAAGGAGGCGGCCATCGTTGAGGCATGGATGGCTGTCTCGGACCTGGGGGATGTTGACGTCGCGGCGGATGCTCTGGGCGAAGCCCTTGCGCGCATCTGTGACGCCTCCATGCCCCGGGTCAAGACGTCGGTGCCACCCCGGCGCATATACTGGTGGAGTCCGGGGCTCAGGGAGCTCAGGCGGGCTTGCGTCGTCACGCGGCGTAATTACGCCCATTACCGCCGGAGGAGGGTGCGCGACGAGGAGGTTGAAAGGGACCGCTACGCCGACTATAGGGCCGCCTGTTCCAATCTTAAGGCGGCCATTAAGGATGCCAAGGAGTCGGCGTGGCAAGAGTGGTTAGAGTCCCTCAACCGCGACCCTTGGGGTCGTCCCTACAAGGCGGTGACGGGCAAGCTCCGCCCCTGGACTCCCCCTCTCACGGCGATCTTAGAGCCAGAGCTCTTGGAGAGGGTGGTCTCAGTGCTCTTTCCCCACAGAGAGGCGTGGCACCCGCCACCCATGGCTTCTCTAGGAGTGGGGGAATCCGACGACGAGGTGCCCGAGGTGTCTGAGGCAGAGTTTGGGCTGGCCGTGTTGAGGCTTCGGGCGAAGAACACGGCCCCCGGACCCGATGGCGTGCCGGGACGAGCCCTGGTGTTGGCAGCCGGGCAGCTGGAAGAGCACATTAGAGCGGTGTTCTCGGCTTGCCTGGCGCGGGGCCACTTTCCGCAAAGCTGGAAGAGCGGAAAGTTGGTCCTGCTGAGGAAGAGCGGGCGCCCTGCTGACTCCTCGTCGGCCTACCGTCCGATCGTGCTGCTGAGTGAGACGAGCAAACTTTTCGAGCGTGTGCTCGCTGCTCGTCTCACTCAGCACATGAGGGAGGTAGGACCGAATCTGAGCGATGGGCAGTTTGGTTTCCGGCAAGGGCGCTCGACGGTGGACGCCATAGCGAAGGTGCGAGAGTTAGCGGAAGAGGCGGTCTCCGAAGGCAGGGTGTTATTGGCAGTGTCGTTGGACATTAAGAATGCCTTTAACACCCTCCCTTGGGAGACCGTGATGGAGTCCCTCAGATACCATGGTGTGCCCCGGTATTTGAGGGACTCCGTGGCGAGTTATTTCACCGACCGAGCCGTTATGTACCCGGCCCGGGACGGTGATTGGAAAGTGAGACAGATGTCGTGCGGTGTTCCACAGGGCTCGGTCCTGGGACCGCTCCTGTGGAACATCGGGTACGACTTCGTGCTCCGCGGGCGGAACCTACACGGTGTCAGCGTGGTCTGCTACGCTGATGACACCTTGGTAACTGCCTGCGGGGGCACGCATAGGGAGGCGGCCATCTTAGCCACGGCCGGTGTAGCCCATGTGGTCCACAGGATCAGGACCCTTGGGCTGGAGGTGGCGCTGGAGAAGTCCGAGGCCCTCTTCTTCCACGGACCTCGGAGATCTCCACCGCGGGGTATGGAGATTGTGGTGGGCGGAACCTCTATTGCCGTCGAGTCGAAGATGAGGTATCTAGGCCTCATCCTCGACGGCAGATGGAGGTTCGCGGAGCACTTCCGGCAATTGGCGCCCAAGATCGTAGCCTTTGCCGGAGTGCTCGGGAGACTCCTCCCGAATTTGGGAGGGCCGAGTGTGGGGTGCCGCCGCCTTTATGCCGGTGTGGTTCGCTCCAAGGCACTCTACGGAGCGCCAATATGGGCGGATGCCCTAGACGCTGAAAACCTGACCCTGCTGCGACGTCCGCAGCGGGTCATGGCCGTCAGGGCGGCCCGAGCGTACCACACCGTCTCGTTTGAGGCGGCGTGCGTGCTGGCCGGTACACCGCCATGGAATCTCGAGGCGGAGGTGTTGGCGACGGTGTATCGGCGCAGCGCAGAGGCCAAGATAGCAGGAGGGTGGCCACTCCCGGAGGAGATCAGGCGGTGGAGAGAGGGTGCCCGCGAGGATCTCCTCCTGGACTGGGCACAGAGACTGGAGTCCCCGGCTGCTAGCCGGGAAATGGTGGCCGCCTTTCGCCCCAGCCTCCAGCAGTGGGTCGATCGGCGGCATGGCGCACCGACGTTCCGACTGACGCAGATCCTCTCCGGGCATGGTTGCTTCGGGAGGTATCTGTGTCGGGTGGCACGTCGGGAACCCACAATGGAATGCCACCATTGTGGGGCGCCGGAGGACACGGCGCAGCACACCCGCGCCGTGTGTCCGGAATGGGCGGAGTCGCGCGCAGCGATGACAGCGGTGATAGGAGGCGACCTCTCGCTGTCAGCCATAGTCAGCGCTATGGCTGACAGTGAGACGAATTGGGAGGCCGTAGCCACTTTTGCGGAAGAGGTTATGCGGACGAAGGAGACGGCGGAGAGGGACCGAGAGGCAGATCCTCTCTCGGCCCCTATCCGCCAACGGAGAACGGGCCGTAGGCGGCTGGCGTATGCCGGCCGCATACTACCCTGAACGGGGACCTGTTGGGTTGCGGATCGGGGGATCCGCTTCCTGACCTGAGGGGTCCCGGGCTGTAAGGCGCCTCGTCACGTGTTCCGAGGTGCCTTAAGCGGAGATATGGGGAGGGCATTTTACACCCTCCCGAGGAGGGCCCTCACGGGCACCCGCTGAGGGAGTTGCGGGACGCATTGCGACACCGTGGCTTCCTCCTTGTAAAGCGGCGAGGGCGGAACACCCCAGGTTTTTAGTGGGTACACTGCCTTTATCAAGGCGGGAATCCCACATAACCATCGGTCCCCCCGGACTGGTGGTATCTATAAAAGATTTTCCTGGGCAACAAAAAAAAAAAAAAAAAAAAAAAAAAAAAAAAAAAAAAAAAAAAAAAAGGTTAGGTTAGGTTAGGTTCAAGCGGAGGATCGGATGGAAGCAAATTAGATGGCCATCCGATGCCTCCAGGCGAACATTAACCACTCTGCCAGGGCACAGGATCTCTTGTTCCAGAGCCTCGCAGAGTGGTTGATTCAAATAGCCGTGGTTACCGAGCCCTACATGATTCCCGCCCGTACAAACTGGGTGGGAGATCGGGAGGACTCGGTAGCCATATATGCTCCAGCGGCCGGTGGCTCCCTGCCCTTCGAAAAAGTAGCGAAGGGTCATGGATGCGTGCTGGTTGTGGGTGGTGGCTGTGGCGTGGCGGTAATTGGGGTGTACTGTTCTCCGAACCGTAACCTGGCCAGCTTCGAGCAGACGCTCGCAGAGGTCGGGTTTCTGGTGGGAATAGCACACCCCAGTCCGGTGTTGGTTGCCGGGGACTTCAACGCCAAATCGACGGCGTGGGGCTCTCCGGCTACCAACGTGAGAGGGGAGGTGTTGGAGGAGTGGGCGGCGTCTCTAGGCCTCAACATACTAAACAGGGGAAACGAGAACACGTGCGTGCGGCAACAGGGTGGGTCCATAGTTGACCTTACATTTGCAACGCCTTCCCTGGCGCGCCGTGTTCTCGACTGGAAGGTGGAGGTAGACGTAGAGACGCTATCAGACCACAGATACATTCGGTATAGCGTCTCTGCGTCCGCTGGGCAGGCTCCGGCTCCCCCGGCCAGAGAGGGCCCAAGGTGGTCCCTGAGAGGAATCGACCTAGAGTTGGCAAAGGAGGCAGCCATCGTAGAGGCGTGGATGGCTGAGGCGGACCTGGGGGATGTAGACGTCGCAGCAGGGGCACTCGGTGAAGCCCTTGCACGCATCTGTGACGCCTCCATGCCCCGGGTCAAGACGTCGTCGCCGCCACGGCGCATGTATTGGTGGAGGCCGGGGCTCAGAGAGCTAAGACAGACCTGCGTCGTGGCGCGGCGTCGATACGCCCACTACCGCCGGAGGAGGCTTCGTGACGAAGAGGTCGAGAGGGACCGCTACGCCGACTATAGGGCCGCCTGTTCAGATCTCAAGGCGGCCATCAAAGATGCTAAGGAGTCGGCGTGGCAAGAGTGGCTGGAGTCCCTCAACCACGACCCCTGGGGTCGCCCTTACAAGGCGGTGACGGGGAAGCTCCGTCCCTGGACCCCCCCACTCACAGCAACCCTGGAGCCAGGGCTACTAGATCAGGTGGTGTCAGCGCTCTTCCCTCATAGGGAGGCGTGGCACCCACCACTCATGGCTCCTCCTGAGGTGGAGGAACTGGTCAATGATTCCGAGGTCCCGGAAGTGACGGAGACCGAGTTCGGGTTGGCCGTGTTGAGGCTGAGAGCGAAGAACACGGCCCCTGGACCTGATGGCGTGCCAGGACGCGCTTTGGTGTTGGCGGCCGGGCAGCTTGGAGAACACATTCGATCCGTGTTCTCAGCTTGCCTGGCGCGGGGCCACTTTCCGCAGTGCTGGAAAAGCGGAAAGTTGGTCCTGCTAAGAAAGAATGGGCGCCCAGCCGATTCTCCGTCGGCCTACCGTCCGATCGTGCTGCTGAGTGAGACGAGCAAGCTCTTCGAGCGTGTACTCGCTGCTCGTCTCACCCAGCACATGAGGGAGGTAGGACCGAACTTGAGCGACGGGCAATTCGGCTTTCGGCACGGGCGCTCGACGGTGGACGCCATCGCCAAAGTGCGGAAGTTAGCGGAGGAGGCGGTCTCCGAAGGCAGGGTGTTGTTGGCAGTGTCGTTAGACATTAAAAATGCCTTTAACACCCTCCCTTGGGAGACCGTGATGGAGTCCCTCAGATACCATGATGTGCCCCGGTATTTGAGGGACTCCGTGGCGAGTTATTTCACCGACCGGGCCGTTATGTACCCGGCCCGGGACGGTGAATGGAAAGTGAGGCGGATGTCGTGCGGTGTTCCACAGGGATCGGTCCTACGACCGCTCCTGTGGAACATCGGGTACGATTATGTGCTCCGCGGGCGGAACCTTCACGGCGTCAGTATTGTGTGTTACGCCGATGACACCTTAGTTACTGCCCGTGGGAGCACTCATAGAGAGGCGGCTATTTTGGCCACGGCCGGAGTTGCCCATGTGGTCCAAAGGATCAGGACCCTTGGGCTGGAGGTAGCGCTGGAGAAGTCCGAGGCCCTCTTCTTCCACGGGCCTCGGAGATCTCCACCGCGGGGGATGGAAATTGTGGTGGGCGGAACCTCCATTGCCGTCGAGTCGAAGATAAGGTATTTAGGCCTCATCCTCGACGGCAGATGGAGGTTCGCGGAGCACTTCCGGCAATTGGCGCCCAAGATCGTAGCCTTTGCCGGAGTGCTCGGGAGACTCCTCCCGAATTTGGGAGGGCCGAGTGTGGGGTGCCGCCGCCTTTATGCCGGTGTGGTTCGCTCCAAGGCACTCTACGGAGCGCCAATATGGGCGGACGCCCTAGACGCTGAAAACCTGACCCTGCTGCGACGTCCGCAGCGGGTCATGGCCGTCAGGGCGGCCCGAGCGTACCACACCGTCTCGTTTGAGGCGGCGTGCGTGCTGGCCGGTACACCGCCGTGGAACCTCGAGGCGGAGGTGTTGGCGACGGTGTATTGGCGCAGCGCAGAGGCCAAGATGGCAGGTGGGTGGCCACTCCCGGAGGAGATCAAGCGGTGGAGAGAGGATGCCCGCGAGGATCTCCTCCAGGACTGGGCACGCCGTTTGGAGACCCCGGCTGCTAGCCGGGAAATGGTGGCTGCCTTTCGCCCCAGCCTCCAGCAGTGGGTCGATCGGCGTCATGGCGCACCGACGTTCCGTCTGACGCAGATCCTCTCTGGGCATGGTTGCTTCGGAAGGTATCTGTGTCGGGTGGCACGTCGGGAACCCACAATGGAATGCCACCATTGTGGGGCGCCGGAGGACACGGCGCAGCACACCCGCGCCGAGTGCCCAGAGTGGGCGGAGCCGCGCGCAGTGATGGCGGCGGCGATAGGACCTGACCTCTCGCTCTCAGCCATAGTCAACGCTATGGCTGACAGCGAGACGAAATGGGAGGCCGTAGCCGCTTTCGCAGAGGAAGTGATGCGGTCGAAGGAGACGGCGGAAAGGGACCGAGAGGCAGATCCTCTCTCGGCTCCTATCCGCCAACGGAGAACGGGCCGTAGGCGGCTGGCGTATGCCGGCCGCATACTACCCTGAACGGGGACCTGTTGGGTTGCGGATCGGGGGATCCGCTTCCTGACCTGAGGGGTCCCGTGCTGTAAGGCGCCTCGTCACGTGTTCCGAGGTGCCTTAAGCGGAGATACGGGGAGGGCACTTTACACCCTCCCGAGGAGGGCCTTCACGGGCACCCGCTGAGGGAGTTGCGGGACGCATTGCGACACCGTGGCTTCCTCCTTGTAAAGCGGCGAGGGCGGAACACCCCAGGTTTTTAGTGGGTACACTGCCTTTATCAAGGCGGGAATCCCACATAACCATCGGTCCCCCCGGACTGGTGGTATCTATAAAAGATTTTCCTGGGCAACAAAAAAAAAAAAAAAAAAAAAAAAAAAAAAAAAAAAAAAAAAAAAAAGGTTAGGTTAGGTTAGGTTAGGTTCCCCACCGATGTGTTCCCACGTTGTCGTCGTGGTGGGGCTTGCGTGTCTCTATGATCTTGAGGGCTACGCCGGTAGAGTTACTCATGCCGGAAGGCCTCAAGGGAGAGACCTGACCAAGAGGAACACATGTATGTATGTTTATGTATTTATTATATTACATAGTTTATATTATCAGGTATTTATGTATCTATTTGTATTTATGTATTTTATCTGTGGGCGTTTCGGGGTGCTTAGGTGGGGGGTGGGGGGCTCTGGGATAGGGGTGCGTAGGCGCCGTGGTTCTTTTTGGAACTTCGGCGGTAATCTTAGGCTTTTTTGTAAATATTTGCTTCTTCTGTCTTCTTTATGTATATAGTTTTCACCAAATCCTACGGTTTTGGCGCCCGCTTATGGGATGTATGGCCGAGGGGAGCTCGGTCGTAAGGGCGCCCAGGGGGTCGGTCCACCCTCTGTAACCCAAATAGGACCAAACAAAAAAAAATGAAAATGGCGAATTGTAAAAACATATTACCCCAGGAGGGTACCGGCCTCATCGAGGTCGGGGAATCCCTTGCTGCTTCGGCAGTCAGTCCCTCGTATTCTGGGGGGGACAACAACCGCCTAGGCCTTTTTCAAGGCCAAACCGGCCTTTCTCAAGGCCAAACCGGCCTTTTTCAAGGCCAAACCGGCCTTTCTCAAGGCCAAACCGGCCTTTCTCAAGGCCAAATCGGCCTTTTTCAAGGCCAACATGGGAAAGGTGGGACGATGCCTCTTCGCGATGCGAAAGGCAAGTTTAAAAAAGGCCCTTCTCAGGGCCAACCTGATGACGAGAGGTGTGTCGATGGGCCTTGCCCTGCTACGCTCCAGCCGTTTGTTGTCCTGACTCGACTGTCTGAGTCGGACACAGACAAGAGCGTGGGGAGTGACAAGGTGTTATTGGCCAATAAGGAGTACGTGGCGGCGAAAGCCGCGAAGGTTACTCCAAGTGAGAATGTGCCGGTTGAATCGGCGCCTGGTGACTTGTCGGAAGTCGATTCAGACGTGTCTTTATTGACTGTTTCATCTCGAGGTGCATCGCCTGGAACTATGATGAGAAAAGAGGAGGAAAGTCGCCTTTGGCGAAAAAGGGGAGTTTCCTCCAGTGAGGAAAGTGCGGAAGGAGAGGCGCAGCTCAAAGGTAGGACGTCGAAAAGAGGTCGTGGACGTCCGGCTTCGACCGGCAGCTATGTCGGTCTGCACAAAGCCAGACAAGAGCAGAAGCGTCTTCAGGAGGAAGAGGTGATGCTGCAGGTGGAGCGACTATTCGAGGAGAAGGAAGAGAGGAAGAGGAAAGCTGCTGCAGCTACCTTCCGTAAAGTGTCTAAAGCAGAGCCGGCTGCTTTTGACATCACCGCGGCAGACCTAGCTGGACTTGTAGGAGATGCACTTTCGTCAATCAACGACGTCTCCTGCAAGTCCAAACACATAAAGGGGACTTTTCAGAGAGCACTTAACGACGCCTCTGAAACTATCCGTAGGGCCTTCGCCGAGATGAAGACCCGCACGGTTACGGAGGAAATTGCGCGCCTCGAAACGGCTAATATAAAACTCATGGCGGAGGTCGCTACTATGCGGAAGGAAATGGTGGAGCTTCGGAGCCTCTCGCGGCCTACCGCTCCCGCAGCCATTAACATGGAGGAGATTGCGCGTTCAGTCATGGTCCAGTGTGGGACCATGCTGAATGCGCGAATAGAGGGGCTAGAGGATCGCCTTCTGCCGGCTAAGCGCCTCAGGCCCCCACTGGCCGCAGACAAAAGGAGGGAGTCAGACGATGTTGCTGTAACAGCTGCAATAGCGACAACTTACACGCCTTCCCCCCCTCCTGCCCAAGCAAGCACCAGCGGGACTGGGGGAAAAAAGGGTAAAACCAAGGCGGCCAAAAAAGTACCCAATCCGTTGCCTCCTGCCCCGGTTTCAACGGACGAAGGATGGAACGTGGTAGCACGAAAGGGTACCAAGGCCGCTAAGGCACCAGAGGCTCAAATGGCCCAAGCCAGTCGGCCAACTCCCGTAGCGAAAAAGGCTCCTAAGAAACGGGAGCCGAAACTTAAGGTTCCCCGGACTGCAGCGATCGTGCTTACGCTGCAGCCGGAGGCCGAAGAGAAGGGGACCACGTATGCCCAGGTGCTTGCTGAAGCGCGTGAGAAAATCGATGTTCAGGCCCTGGGCATAGAGGGACTGCGATTCCGCACAGCCGCAACAGGAGCCAGGGTGCTGGAAGTGTCCGGTGCCACTGGAACCGAAAAGGCAGACTCCCTCGCCAAGAAACTGAGGGAGCATCTAAGCCCGGAGGTTGTAAAGGTGTCCCGCCCGGAGAAGTGCGTGGCATTACGCCTCTCTGGGCTGGATGATTCCGCCACAAAGGAGGACGTGGCGGCGGCCGTCGCCAAGTCTGGAGGCTGCTCCGTAGAGGCCGTACATGTGGGGAATGTTGTGAGGCCACCCGGCCGGCAGGGCACAGTATGGCTCAAGTGCCCTATAGCTGCAGCCAAAAAGGTTGCAGCTGGCCGAATTTTAGTGGGCTGGGTTTCGGTGTCTGCAAAGATATTGGAGCCCAGGCCCCTGCATTGTTACCGCTGCCTAGAGGCGGGACATATGGGGGTGAAGTGCACGGCTGGAGTCGACCGCAGCGAGGTCTGTTTCAAGTGCGGCAAGCCTGGGCATAAGGCTGCCCAGTGCGAAGCTGAGCCGCACTGCCCGGCGTGCGAGGCGACAGGCAGAAAAGCCGACCACCCGGTCCGAGGCTGCAAAGGCTCGGACTTGGCAAAAAGAGGAGGAAAAAAGAAGGCTGGTGTAGGCGTAAATGCCCCCTCGCCACCATCTTCGCGCCCAGCGCGAGTGGAGGATCGGATGGAAACAAATTAGATGGCCATCCGATGCCTCCAGGCGAATATCAACCACTGTGCCAGAGCGCAGGATCTATTGCTCCAGAGCCTGGCAGAGTGGTTGATACAAATAGCCGTGGTTACCGAGCCCTACATGATCCCCGCCCGTACTAGCTGGGTGGGAGATCGGGAGGACTCGGTAGCCATATATGCTCCGGCGGCCGGTGGCTCCCTGCCCTTCGAAAAAGTAGCGAAGGGTCATGGATGCGTGCTGGCCGTTGTGGGTGGTGGCTGTGGCGTGGCGGTAATTGGGGTGTACTGTTCTCCGAACCGTAACCTGGCCAGCTTCGAGCAGACGCTCGCAGAGGTCGGGTTTCTGGTGGGAACAGCACACCCCAGTCCGGTGTTGGTTGCCGGGGACTTCAACGCCAAATCAACGGCGTGGGGCTCTCCGGCTACCGACGTGAGAGGGGAGGTGTTGGAGGAGTGGGCGGCGTCCCTAGGCCTCAACATCCTCAACAGGGGCATCGAGAACACGTGCGTGCGGCAACAGGGTGGGTCAATAGTTGACCTAACATTCGCAACGCCTTCCCTGGCGCGCCGTGTTCTCGATTGGAAGGTGGAGGTAGACGTAGAGACGCTATCGGATCACCGATATATTCGGTTTAGCGTCTCTGCGTCCGCTGGGGAGGCCCCAGCTCCCCGGGCCAGAGAGGGCCCAAGGTGGTCACTGAGGGGGATTGACCCGGAGTTGGCGAAGGAGGCGGCCATCGTGGAAGCATGGATGGCTGACTCGGACCTGGGGGATGTAGACGTCGCAGCAGGGGCACTCGGTGAAGCCCTTGCACGCATCTGTGACGCCTCCATGCCCCGGGTCAAGACGTCGTCGCCACCCCGGCGCATGTACTGGTGGAGGCCGGGGCTCAGGGAGCTCAGGCGGGCTTGCGTTGTGACGCGGCGTAGTTACGCCCGTTACCGCCGGAGGAGGGTGCGCGACGAAGAGGTCGAGAGGGACCGCTACGCCGACTACAGGGCCGCCTGTTATGATCTTAAGGCGGCCATTAAAGATGCCAAGGAATCGGCGTGGCAAGAGTGGTTGAAGTCCCTCAACCGCGACCCCTGGGGTAGACCCTACAAGGCGGTGACGGGCAAGCTACGTCCCTGGACCCCTCCTCTCACGGCGACCTTGGAGCCGGAGCTCTTAGAGCGAATCGTGTCAGCTCTCTTCCCTCACAGGGAGGCATGGCACCCACCACCCATGACTCCTCCAGGAGTGGAGGAAGCCCATGAGGACACCGAGGTGCCTGGAGTCTCGGAGACCGAGTTCGGCCTGGCCGTGCTAAGGCTTAGGTCAAAAAACACGGCACCCGGACCGGACGGCGTGCCAGGGCGCGCTCTGGTGTTGGCGGCCGGGCAGCTTGAAGATCACATACGATCCGTGTTCTCAGCTTGCCTGGCGCGGGGCCACTTTCCGCAGTGCTGGAAAAGCGGAAAGCTGGTCCTGCTTAGAAAGAGTGGGCGCCCAGCCGATACCCCGTCGGCCTACCGTCCGATCGTGCTGCTGAGTGAGACAAGCAAGCTCTTCGAGCGTGTGCTCGCTGCTCGTCTCACTCAGCACATGAGGGAGGTAGGACCGAACCTAAGCGACTGGCAGTTCGGCTTCCGGCACGGGCGCTCAACGGTGGACGCTATCGCTAGAGTGCGTGAGTTAGCGGAGGAGGCGGTCTCCGAAGGCGGGGTGTTGTTGGCAGTGTCGTTAGACATTAAAAATGCCTTTAACACCCTCCCTTGGGAGACCGTGATGGAGTCCCTCAGATACCATGGTGTGCCCCGGTATTTGAGGGACTCCGTGGCGAGTTATTTCACCGACCGGGCCGTTATGTACCCGGCCCGGGACGGTGAATGGAAGATAAGGCGGATGTCGTGCGGTGTTCCACAGGGTTCGGTCTTAGGACCGCTCCTGTGGAACATCGGGTACGACTACGTGCTCCGCGGGCGGAACCTACACGGTGTCGGTGTAGTATGTTACGCCGACGACACCCTGGTAACTGCCTGCGGGGGCACGCATAGGGAGGCGGCCATCTTGGCCACGGCCGGTGTAGCCCATGTGGTCCACAGGATCAGGACCCTTGGGCTGGAGGTGGCGCTGGAGAAGTCCGAGGCCCTCTTCTTCCACGGACCTCGGAGATCTCCACCGCGGGGTATGGAGATAGTGGTGGGCGGAACCTCCATTGCCGTCGAGTCGAAGATGAGGTATCTAGGCCTCATCCTCGACGGCAGATGGAGGTTCGCGGAGCACTTCCGGCAATTGGCGCCCAAGATCATAGCCTTTGCCGGAGTGCTCGGGAGACTCCTCCCAAACTTGGGAGGGCCGAGTGTGGCGTGCCGCCGCCTTTATGCCGGTGTGGTACGCTCCAAGGCACTCTACGGAGCGCCAATATGGGCGGACGCCCTAGACGCCGAAAACCGGACCCTGCTGCGACGTCCGCAGCGGGTCATGGCCGTCAGGGCGGCCCGAGCGTACCACACCGTCTCGTTTGAGGCGGCGTGCGTGCTGGCCGGTACGCCGCCGTGGGACGCCGCCGTGGGCGGAGGTGTTGGCGGCGGTGTATTGGCGCAGCGCAGAGGCCAAGATGGCAGGAGAATGGCCACTCCCGGAGGAGATCAAGCGGTGGAGAGAGGATGCCCGCGAGGATCTCCTCGTGGACTGGGCACGCCGATTGGAGTCCCCGGCTGCTAGCCGGGAAATGGTGGCCGCCTTTCGCCCCAGCCTCCAGCAATGGGTCGATCGGCGTCATGGCGCACCGACGTTCCGTCTGACGCAGATCCTCTCCGGGCATGGTTGCTTCGGAAGGTATCTGTGTCGGGTGGCACGTCGGGAACCCACAATGGAATGCCACCATTGTGGGGCGCCGGAGGACACGGCGCAGCACACCCGCGCCGAGTGCCCAGAGTGGGCGGAGCCGCGCACAGTGATGGCGGCGGCGATATGACCTGACCTCTCGCTCTCAGCCATAGTCAACGCTATGGCTGACAGCGAGACGAAATGGGAGGCCGTAGCCGCTTTTGCAGAGGAAGTGATGCAGTCGAAGGAGACGGCGGAAAGGGACCGAGAGGCAGATCCTCTCTCGGCTCCTATCCGCCAACGGAGAACGGGCCGTAGGCGGCTGGCGTATGCCGGCCGCATACTACCCTGAACGGGGACCTGTTGGGTTGCGGATCGGGGGATCCGCTTCCTGACCTGAGGGGTCCCGTGCTGTAAGGCGCCTCGTCACGTGTTCCGAGGTGCCTTAAGCGGAGATACGGGGAGGGCACTTTACACCCTCCCGAGGAGGGCCTTCACGGGCACCCGCTGAGGGAGTTGCGGGACGCATTGCGACACCGTGGCTTCCTCCTTGTAAAGCGGCGAGGGCGGAACACCCCAGGTTTTTAGTGGGTACACTGCCTTTATCAAGGCGGGAATCCCACATAACCATCGGTCCCCCCGGACTGGTGGTATCTAAAAAAGATTTTCCTGGGCAACAAAAAAAAAAAAAAAAAGGTTAGGTTAGGTTAGGTTAGGTTAGGTTAGGTTAGGTTAGGTTAGGTTAGGTTAGGTTAGGTTAGGTTAGGTTAGGTTAGGTTAGGTTAGGTTAGGTTAGGTTAGGTTAGGTTAGGTTAGGTTAGGTTAGGTTAGGTTAGGTTAGGTTAGGTTAGGTTTTTTTTTTTTTTTTTTTTTTTTTTTATTGGCGCCTACCAATTGCCTTTTTAGGGGCCGTCGGCTAGCCTAGTGCGACACTGTTGCTATGTATTGCAACATCATTTTGCCCTACTCTAATTAAATAAAACAATATTTATTTATTTATTAATACTAACCTACGAACTAAGCTTAACCTAGAATTTAACCTAGACGTTTTTATTTATTTATTTATTCAGATTAACACGAAAACCGTTATTCTTATTTTAACCATTAAATTATTCTTAACTAATCATTTCATTTTATTATTACATCTTATAAAATAATCAAACAAAAAAAAAAAATTAACAATAAAGCCAATTTAAATTAGTAATAGTATTATTAGTAAATAAGTAATAATATAAAATTAATAATTTTAACAATTTTAATCATCTAGCTTTAATTTTTTTTTTTTTTTTTTTTTTTTTGAAACATTGTGACAAATATATATATATATTTTTTTTTTCATTACAATTTTTTAACAAATAGAAATTCTTATTTATAAATTAATACCTAAGCATACAGAATTTAATTAAATAAATATAATAGAAAATATTTGTAACCAAGCTTACAAATATTTGGTAATCAAATATAAGAAGCCCAGATAACTAAATAAACTAATACAAAAGTAGTTAAATTGATGTACAAATAAAAACAAAAATATAAATAAGATAAAACAATAAATTATTCAATCAAACAGTTGAATGAACGAAATAATGACAATCGTTCTCCGGAATCGATCCCACTCGTCTATGGCCTGATTACATAAATAAGATAGCGACTGACACTGACATTTTGATGTCTATGGAATATTAAACCAATTTTAGGTACATTTAAAGAAAAAGAAAATATAAATAAATAAATAAATACAAACTGCGAGAAGTCAACAAAAATCGAATAAATACTTAAGCAATATTACATTTATTCGATGAACAATAATAATTCGGCTGAATGATATGATAACGAAATAATCCTGATCTTTCACCGATCTCGATCCCACTCATGGCCTAAACAAATTGGCGGCTGACATTGACATAATTGCTTTTAAAAACCTGGGTTTGACAGTTTGATCGTTTGACATTGACCTTACAACCAGATTCCATCCAGCAATGTCAAGCCGATACTGACAGTTTTGGAAAACATGTCCGGACAGCCAAACAAAAACATGTCGACAAAAAGTAAAGAAGTAAAGAAGGCACAAGATGGGTTTAATCCCTTGTTCCTTGAGCAAGTGCTACAGGCATCTGTGTCATATATATATATATTTCCCTAGTACAGTTATAGTGATTCATAGATCAGACAATTTTTAGAATATCATTCCTATGTTGAAGGTGTTTTCAATTTATTTTTTTTAAATAAACAACTGACTTTTTAATTTGGTATTTATTGATTTTGGTATATCCGATTTAATTTCATTAATAATAGCAATATAAAAATTAATTAAGCAATTCAATGAAGAAAACAAGTTTTACAATTCTTACAATTCTTGGCTTGCCTTGATTTACATAAAAAAAAAGAAACTATTATTCCAATTATTTATATTTACAAGATTATTAAATTTTTAAACTATATTATCATCATTACATTGCTTAATTATTGATTATCGTAGTAATCGGTATATTATTGCTTTATGCATGGGTGAACAAACGGACTAGAAAGAGAGACAAGAGCGCGTCGGTCATCCATCTCATTCCAATCGTCTATGGTCTGAGCGAAAGCAGCAAGTAGCACTGACATTCCAGTGAACAGCGATTGTCTACCAGAGACGGTTCTGGTTTCCAAAATTTTAATAAAATATATCATAAAATGATGAAATAACTTGACACTGGCGAAATTGTGTAAAACCAAACACAGAAAGCCATAAAATAAAAAGACAAGACAAGCTTGGTCCCATAAGTCCGTGGTACATGTATCAACAAAATGGCAGCTGACGTTGACATATGCAATGTCAGTTCAGGCCACGATCTGCAAAAATGACAGGTACAAGGACAGATGTGTGGTGTGTGCCAACCTGTGGAAACAAGAACCTGTGACGACGAGGCAACCTGACAAATAAAAAGATGCTAAGTCAATGACAGACAACAACACCTTTGTTGTACAGTTAGTTTTCTTTTCTTTGAGTATTTTTATTGTTATTTCTCTGTTAGACCAACGGATATACATCGCGCAAAATGTCTCTATCATTATCCCTACGTTTAGTCGGTATAATAACAAAGGCAACCACGCGACAAACACCCGCTAGTCCAACATAGCAATAACAATGTGTTGTGATCGTGAAAGTTTTTTTTTTTTTTTTTTCCTTGCCTAGTGTTAACTGAAACGATAGCTTCGTGTGACCGCGAAAAGCGCAATCCATGGACACCAAGGTAAATATTTGGGTTGTCTTACACGTACGTACGTTTAGTCCGGTTCTAAGAACGAGCCATTCTCCGCACCCACCTTTCGGAGAACAGTTCTTGCGTACCCCAGAAACAAGTCTCTGCAGTCGGGTTCAGCAATGAGGTAGGGAAAGTTTTCTGCTATTACCATAGTGTCAGTTATGCACTCGCAGTCGTGACGAAGGCTGCAGTATTTTGGGCATTGAACCAGGACATGTTGTACCGTCTGCGCCTCACCGCTTCCACAGGTGCAAAGAGGGCTATCAACCAAGCCAAACCTGTGTAGGTATGAAAGAAAACCGCCATGCCCGGTTAATAATTGTGCAATATAGTTATTCATCCTAATTTTGCATAGGATTCTATATGCTAAAGCTATGTCAGGGAAAAATAGTTTGGTTGTAGATCCAGTCGTCGCCGCCACATATCTCTCCTGCCACAGTCGAATGGTATTGTCCCTAACAAGACGTTTAGCGTGGGAAAGGGGGAACTTGTCATAAAACGGTAATTGTTTGTTGTGCAAAGCGGCGTGTTTGGCTAGTTCGTCCGCCCTTTTATTGCCCTCAATGCCGATGTGAGCCTTAATCCAGTAGAGTGAGACCTGCTTGCCGTCCTCCTGGAGCGCTTTTAAGCCCTTTTGGATGTCAAACGCCATAGGGTTGATCGTGTTAGTATCACACACAGCCTCTAGCCCTGATCTTGAATCGCTGGCTACATTGAACTTACCCTCACTTATGGTTTCCATCCAATGTATTGCTCTCAGGATCGCCGCAAGTTCAGCCTGAAAAACGCTGCAGTAGTTTTCAAGCCGAAAGCCCATGTGTTTGAACTCCGCATGGCCCCTCCAGCACGAAACGGACGCCCCCACTCTGCCCTCCAACTTGCTACCATCCGTGAACAGGATCGGGGCGTCGGCTCCAAGCGCATCAACATCCTCCTGTGAGGAAAGAATCCCAAAGTGAATGCGCCTTCGCTCTGCTGGGTGCGGCAGATTATGGGGACTCTTCCTTACCTCAAGCTGTCTTCCAGGTAAGGACTGCAATGGTTTGCCCCTTTTTATGTCATAAATGGTGGCATGTTCCTTTAGCCTTAGATTGAGAGGAATGATTCTGGCCAGGACCAGGCTCGCCTCAAGGGAGACCGTTCTATGTGTCTTGGCCACCTTAATAGCGAAAGATCTTGCGAGTCTATTGAGTGTTTGCTCAGCATAGGTTTTATCAACCACCTCAGCCCAGCAGCTGCCAGCATATAAGACTGTAGGCTCAACAACGGCAACATATATCAACCGCAGTATATCTGAATTAAGACCCCACTGTGCCCGTGCCGCTCTTGAGACCACTTTGTACAATTCTATAGCCTTTTTTGTTGTTTTTTCCAGATGTTTCCTGAAGTTTAGCAGTGGATCCAGAATGAGGCCAAGAACCCCGAGTTTGTCTCCGTACTCCAAGTGCACCTGTCCAATGCTTAGCCTTGGTAAGTAATAATTCGTCTTTTTAGTTATGAGCAGTGTCTGGGTCTTGTGTGGTGCTAGCTTAAACCTAAGTATATCGCTCCAGTGTTCTATCGTTTGGAGCGCATGGTTAACCCGGCGCTCCAGATCCTCACCATTGGAGGAGGAAGCGACCAACAGGATGTCGTCCGCGAAGGCCTGAACTCGAACGCCATCATACTGCGTGGGCTCAAGCAGGGGATCCAGCTGCATATTCCATAAGATGGGTCCGCAGGTGGAACCCTGAATACAGCCCATGGTTGTAGTTCTGCTAATTGACTCGCCAGCATAGCGAAGTGTAATACTTCTGTCGGATAGGTAATTATATATTAATCTCTGTATTCCAGGATCCACCCCCTTCACGTGCAGCTGTCCCAAGATGGCGGGCCACCAGGCGCGATCAAAGGCGCCGGCTATGTCGAGCGACACAACAACTACAAGTCGCTTGGCCGCCAAGTGCCCCCGGATCTCCGTCAGTGCGTCGTAGAGCGCGTCCTCGGAGCTGCGCTGTGGCGTGAAGCCGTACTGGTGAGTATTAAGTTTCCCCTCTCTTCCAAGTTGCCACTGTAACCTATTAGTGAAAAGTTTTTCTAGCATTTTTCCCAATACCGGTAGTAGGCCTATTGGTCTATATGACTTAGGTTTAGTGTAGTCGTTCTTTGCCGGCTTGGGAATTATCTTTACAGTGGCAACTTTCCAGATTTTGGGGAAAAACCCTCTTTTCAGACAGCGTGTGTATATGCCCAGCAGCAGCTCACAGTTGGACCGGTAGGCACGTAGGCAGATGTCCAGCGTGAGTCCGTCGACACCAGGCGCCTTTTTTTTGTGCATGGCGCGAAGTACCGCGTCAAGTTCCTCCTGGGTAAACGGAACGACGCCGCGCTCGATGCTGTCATCCGCCCTAAGTTGGTCCTCATATTCTTGTGTTCTGTTCCTCAGGACGTTGTGCTCAGCGCTATCAGTGGCGGGGTCATCCCGCGGGAAGAAGGTGTCGGCGAGCAGGTTGGCGGAGTCACGCGCCCCAAGCGTGGCGCCATCCTCGTTCTCCAGCAGGCAATCCGCGGCGCCGGTGACCGAGCAGGCTTTGATGACCCGGTAAGAGCGGCTCCACATTGTCTCTGTCTTTTCGCCACTGCAGAAGTTCCTCCAGCTCTCGGTGACGGCGGTGTCAATGGCACGTTTGTAGTCAGCCTTGGCCTCGAGATAGTGTTCGACTACAAGGCGTCGCCTTGCCGGGTTGGCCTTCCGAACCTTCCTTCTCTGTCTCGTCATTTCTGACCTGAGGCGACCCAGCTCAGGGCTCCACCACGGGCAGGGCTTCCTCCCAGTAGCGTCTCTCAAGCGCGGGATGGCGCAATCAGCGGCACCGATGACGCAGGTCGTGTATCGCTCCGCCAGGTGATCGAGGTCAGCAGCCGAGGCAGCGCGCGCCACCCCATCAGCGTCCAGATGCTCCGCGGCAAGCCGGGTGAGGAACTCGTTATCAAAGAGCGTCCAGTTAGCCTTATCTGTGTTATAGATGCGCGTGGTGTCCCGCCGCGCGCCTCTGCCGCCTGCCACTCCAAGCGCAAACGTGATAGCTCTGTGGTCAGATAAGCCTCCAAATCGCTCGTCAACGCGCCAGTCAGAGGCGAGGGGCAGCAGCGCCGCGGAGCAGGCCGTGACGTCAATAATGCTCTGTGCTTCCTGGCCGGCGCGGTGTGCGTTGAAAGTAGGCACGCTCCCTCGGTTCAGCACCTCGAGGCCCGCCCCAGCGAACGCCTCGGCCACACTCGTACCCCGCGCATCCTCCGCATCACAGCCCCACCAGAAGCTTCGAGCGTTGACATCTCCGCCCACCAGAAGTAGGTTCACTCCCATAGAGGTGATGATGTTACCTATCGTGGCCAAGTAGGTACTTAGGTCCCTGTTCTTATCTAGGTAGACGCTTATTACGCCCACCTTGACCCCTCCTATGTCCAGTACAACTCCAACGACATCCTCCGTTATACATCTACTATTGATGTTAAATTTAATTCCAGGATCGGCGACCACGACGGCGGCGCGCACTGGCGCATTAGGTGCTGCTGCTTCCTTCTGTATAACCCGAAGCGGGCTAGGCACCTGCAGCCTTGCTCCGGCGCCGACGTAGGGCTCCTGCAGCAGCATAAGGTGAGCGCCACGCGCCGCCGCCTCCCTGAAACAGGCATGGGTGGCGGCGCGCCCTCGTCCGAGGTTATATTGGATCACATGCGTCGGGCGGGGAGTGCTCGTATCGGTGTCCTTAGCAATAACGTGTTCTAAGGCGCGCCAGGTGATCCCAACGGCGCCACTCGGGGCAGTCGGGGCCGTAAGCGGGGTGTTCCACGTTGCGGTGGTGCGCCGCCAAACAGTTTACGCAGCTTGGGGCAGTCTCTCTGTTGGGGCACTCGCGGGTGTCATGGGGCTGGGCGCAGTAGCCGCACAGCCGGCCAGGCGAGCGGCACTCTGCAGCGCGGTGCGCGAACCCGAGGCAGCGGTAGCACTGTAGCAGAGGCGATTGGTCCAAGGCGCGGACCATTTGATAGCCCAGGCGCAGGCGTCTGTCTACAAGCGCCCTCCACAGTGCCGTGCTGACCTGCAGCACCACGTTCTGCAGCACCGACGTCCGACCCTTAGTGCGACGCAGCACCTTGAGGCGGCGCTGTTCCTCGGGCACATTGGCGAGCGCGCCCGCGTTCTGTCGCAGCAACGCCTCCACTAGTCGCGCATCACTCAGCTCCGCCAGCACGCCCACCAGCCGCAACATCGGGTCGCGCACGCGCGGCTCCGACACCTCCAGTGCGCCCCCGAGAGCCTGGATCGCATTGCCCATGGCCTGTTTTTCCCGTTCAGTCTCCAGTGAAATTGCTAGGGTATTATTCCTGCACTTTCTTACCCCGTTCACGCCTACACCCAGTCCCACCACGTCCACGCTGCGCTTTACCTCTTTCATGATGTCGTCGCCCGTATGTTGTGGATTTTTAGATTTTACAAGGATAGGATGTCTGGCAACCTGGGCGTACGTAGCATGCCGCGCAGTGCTCGGTCCATCCTCAGCGCGCCGCGACCCTTCGGAGTGTTCAGCGGAGCGCGCAGGAGCCCCGGCGTCCGGCCGGTCGACGGGTGCCACCGGCCGGCCCAAGTCCTCGCGTAACGCGCGCGCCTCCTCCAGCATCTGACCCACGAGTCGCAGCCCGGCCGCGCTCTCGACCGGCTGCGCGCGCGGCTCACACATGCCTTCCTTAACCTCCTCCAGCATGCGGCGGACAGCTTCGGTCTCCCGCAGCATCTTGGTGTTAGTACGCCGCAGTTCCTCCAAATTCAGCTGTGTGATGGCGTTCATAGACTCTAACTTACCCGAGTGTATTTTTTGTTGCAGGGCATGCTGTCTCTCCGCCTGTCCCAGGGCGCGCTCCTTCTCTGCGATATGCCGCCCGCGTGAGTCCGCGAGGCACAGCACCATCTGATGCAAGCCGTTGAGCCCCGCCACCACCGCCTCCTTAATCTTGCGGTTGAGGTTGCCGGACTTTTCGAGTTCTGCTAAGGTGGAGGCCAACAAGCGGTTTGCGATCCGGGGCGCGTCCCGCACCGGTCCCCCCGCGCCATCCTCCAGGGACATAGTGGAGGTCTCGAGGAAAACCATGCTGTCGGGAGAGCCAGCCGCGACCCTCGCACCGTTGCCGTTGCCGCCACCGTCTCCCTGCGGCACCTCCAGCAGTCGCGATGCACCATCGCTCTGTGGCACGCTGCAAGCCGTCAGTGGCGTGCCTTGTGCGAGCGGAAGCTCGGACCCGTCCACATTGGCCCTGAGGCCGTCGCCCACTTCGGAGTTGAGTGACTCTAGCCGCTTCCTGACACTACCAGGGGCCGGCCACTCACCTTGCGCCGCCTCTCTATCGTCGCATGCGGCCCTCCGCGCGCCCGTCCTTGGTACTTCAGCCGTGGGTCGTGCACTGTGAGGCTGCGAAAGAAAGCCTGGCGGCGCACCGGAGCCCGCTCCAGCTTCTTGAGCCACTGGAGTCGGCCTCGGTGGGATGCTTTCGCTCGGGCACGACGCCGGCAGCTGTGTGTCCGTCGCCTCAGGGCCCTCATCACCTACATCCGCCCGGCCACGCCTCCCCTTAGGCATCGTTATAGCTTTGGGCCTGGGCTTCATTTTAGGTTTTAAGCTTATTGTAAATAAAATCTATGCTATTGAGTTAATCAGCCAAAATAAATATTAAATATAGTTATACTTTTGTTTTTCTTTTAACCGTTATACCAACAAATTTGCTATTAAAGGATGTTTCTCTTAAAATTTTTGTATTCTAACTTTCCTGTCCAATAACAATCCCCATTAGGTAGGTGCGCTCGAACCCCAGCCGCTCCCCCTCCCCCAGAACCCGCAGTAACAAATTATAGGGAACCAGGCCGGCTATTGGCACTGATTTAGATGCCGTAGGTAAGGGTCAGGTTATGCCAGGCAGATAGGCGCAACAGGACAGTAGTAGCCTTCCCTGTTTAGCTACACACGAGCAAGACACTTGCAGTATAAAGGTGTTGCAAAGATGTAAGAGATAATAGTAGCGGTCAATTAAGATATATCCTCAGCACCCCCATGAAAAAGTTAGCTGCGAATGCAGAGAATTGGTTAGAAAGAGAAGAGGTTAGGTTAGGTTAGGTTAGGTTAGGTTAGGTTAGGTTAGGTTAGGTTAGGTTAGGTTAGGTTAGGTTAGGTTAGGTTAGGTTAGGTTAGGTTAGGTTAGGTTAGGTTAGGTTAGGTTAGGTTAGGTTAGGTTAGGTTAGGTTAGGTTAGGTTAGGTTAGGTTAGGTTAGGTTAGGTTAGGTTAGGTTAGGTTAGGTTAGGTTAGGTTAGGTTAGGTTAGGTTAGGTTAGGTTAGGTTAGGTTAGGTTAGGTTAGGTTAGGTTAGGTTAGGTTAGGTTAGGTTAGGTTAGGTTAGGTTAGGTTAGGTTAGGTTAGGTTAGGTTAGGTTAGGTTAGGTTAGGTTAGGTTTTTTTTTTTTTTTTTTTTTTTTTTTATTGGCGCCTACCAAGTGCCTTTTATGGGCCGTCGGCTAGCCTACCTAATTGATCTGTTGCTGTTTAATTTGCAACAACATTACATTACATTAACCTAACTTTGGGTTAGGTTAGGTTTGGGTTAGGCTAACCCAACCCTAACCTAACCAATTCGAATATCAGATACATGCAAAATCAGATATCACAATCAAATTACTATCATTATGAAGAAGTACATAATGATATAATTTATTACATTAATTTAGTTTAATTACATTTTGCATCTTCTTTTATATTTGAGAGTCAAATAGAGAGATACAATAATAATTACAATAATAATTAATAATTTATAACAATAATTTAACTTAGTTTGAATACAGTTTAAAAGGTGATAATTTATAATGATAATAATAATAATTCATAATTTAAACACTAATTTAACTCTAGCATGCGAAGTAAACTTTAACCTATATTAGACATTCTGACGAAACCCTATCCCAACCCTAACCCAAACCTAACCTAACTTTGGGTTAGGTTAGGTTTGGGCTAGGCTAACCTAACCCTGACCTAACTAATTAGAATATCAGATGCATGCAAAATCAAAAAACAATAATAACAACAATAATAATTAATAATTTATAACAATAATTTAACTTAGTAGTTTGAATATAGTTTAAAAGGTAATAATTTATAATGATAGTGATAATAATAATAATTCATAATTTAAACAGTAATTTAGCTCCAGCATGCGAAGTAAACTTTAACCTAATTGGTATGCAGACTTACATATATTTAGACTTTTAGTGGCCTAGCTGTACAAATTATTATTATTATTATTTTTTTTTTTTTCATTTGATAATTTAATCCATAAAGATATAGTAAATACAGATTTGCATTTAGATAATTCAGGTACATCTTAGTCTTAACATAATAATATAATTCATTTAAATAATTGATTATTTCCAATCTGTTAATTTAAATATGAATTAAATACTTCGCAGTGGTCATCTGATAAAATACATCACAATTAAGAAATACACATTTATTGAATTAATTTCTATGACGAGAACGTTCTAACATAGCTAATTCACAACATCGGAACCGCTTGCTCAGAGCCTTACTCTGGAGCCTTAATAGTGCTCAGCAGTTTTGATTAATTTAAAAAGCAATATTATTCAAATAATAAAATAGTTAAAACAATGATGACAACAATAATCAAAACCAGCTAATCAAACCAAGCTAGATCCGTAAGGAGGCCGGGTATATTATTCAATTCCCATCAATGCATTGTTACTTTATTCCCCAGATTAAGAGCGTCATTTTAACATTTATGTCCCAAAAAAAGAGTCGAACCTTGCGCCGGTCATGTCCATTCTATCGCATTGCCTCCGCGCCAAGGAGGTCGTTCCACGCCCCTAGGGGCAGTGCGAACGAACGTCCGATACGCCTCCCAATGCCGGCGCCGGCGCGACGGCCGAGTTTGGCGGCATTCAGTTGAGCCAACGGGTAGGTGCGGAGCGCACGCCTCTCGCATCTCCCGCCATGTTAATTGCGTTCGTACGCATTAATCCTATTTAATTTATTTTACTTGATTTCGTTTTGTTTGGTTTATTTGATTTACAATTTTGAAATAAGCAATATATTTTAATTAATTTGACATTATTTGTTTTCAGTGTTATTTGATTTTAATTAATTCCCAAAATCAACATTAACAATAATCAATGAAACAATTTATTAAGGAATCTATAACCAACCAAGCTAAGCTAGATCTGCAAGGAGGAAGGTATCAGTCACTTCCCAATAAAATGTTTTACAATTCCTACTCCACACATTAAGATCGTCATTTTAGCATTTTTGTCCCAAAACGGAGTCGAACCCTACGCTGATCATAACCATTCCATCGCATTGCCTCCGCGCCAAGGAGGTCGTTCCACGCCCATAGGGGCGGGGCGAACGGCCGGCACGCCTCTCAGTGCCGATGCGGGCGGTCGGCGCCAGCGTCACGGCCGAATTTGGCGGCACTCAGTTGAGCCAGCGAGTCAATGCGAAGCGCACGCCGATCGCGCTTCCAACCTCACTAATTACGTTCGAACACATTATATTAAGGACTTAAGATTAACTTAGTATGGGACAGCAACTGCAAAAACATGTCAGTGTTAAAATAGGTTTTTAAGTATTCATTTTGTTAATTACTATTTAAACTAAAACATTGGTTTTTTGCCATGTAAATATCAAGATTTTTGTAAAATATGTAAAATATGAATACTCAATGTACCAGGAGCACATGAGCGGGCAGGGGTGTCAGAAACTCTAAAGGCGAAGTCCTTTCGAATTTCCGCCACCTTCCGCCCACTCATGCGTGCCTGGTACCTTGAGATAGCCGTGTTGCTCTTTTAGGGTTTTCTATACATATATAATATAGTATATATATATATATATATATACATATATATATATACACATTTATATATATTTATTTTTATAGTACAGTTGTAGTGATTCATAGATCAGACAATTTTTAGAATATCGTTCCTATGTTGAAAGTGTTTTCAATTTAATTTTTAATAAACAATTGACTTTTAATTTGGCATTTATTGATTTTGGTATACCTGATTTAATTTCATTAATAATAGCAATATAAAAATTAATTAAGCAATTTAATGAAGAAACAAGTTTTACAAATCTTACAATTCTTGGCTTGCTTTGATTTTACATAAAAAATAAATGAAAATAATAATAATAAAATAATAAATAATGCTGGACAAATCACACAGCATCATCTAGCCCCAAGCTAAGCAGAGCTTGTGTTATGGGTACTAGATGACTGATATACTTAATACATTATACTACATAGATAGATATTTTTATTATATATAGAAAAACACCCAGAACACCCTGAACAAATATCCGCCGATCGTACAGACAAAAAGAAACTATTATTCCAATTATTTAATCAATGCTTTGTTTAGTTTGATCATCCATCCCCATAATGTTGTCTAGGTGAGTAAGGAGACAAGAAAGAGAGGCAAGAACGCGTCGGGCATCCATCTCATTCCAGTTGTCTATAGTCTTGAGCGAACGCGGAAGATGACACTGACATTCCAATAGACAGCGGTCGACCACCCGGTTCCAAGATCCCACCAGTCTGTGGCGATGTATCAACGAGTGACAGCTGACATTGACATATACTATGTCCGTACATGCAACGATATGCAGAATGACATTCAAGACAGATGTGTGGTGTGTGCCAACCTGTGGAAAACAAGAAACTTGTGACGAGGCAACCTGATAAATAAAAAAGATGCTAAGTCAACGACAACAACGCCCCTGTTAGACGAATTAGTTTTTTTTTTTTAAGCAGTTTTATTGTTATTTCTTTGTTGGACCAACGGGCATTCCCAATGCAAAAATGCCTTTGTCATTATCCCGACGTTTCGTCGGTGTAATAACAAAGTCAACCGCTCGACGAAAACTCGTTAGTCCAACATAGCAATAATGTGTTGTGTTCGCTGAAGCTTTGTTGTTACCAGGTGTTAACATAATTTTGTGTAGTTTGTGAGTGTTTGTTCTGGAACGCTGGCGTGTCCGGAAGAGTGGCATCAGATTGTTTAGCCAGTCGCTGCGAACTGACAGGTTTTTGTGCGGTGGAATACTCAGTCCGACTCCAAAATTGAGCCATTCTCCGAGCCTACGTTCCGAAGTATGACTCTGGCGTATCCCAAAAACATTTCCCTTGATCTGTCATCAGCCATGAGATAAGGAAAATTGCCCACAACAATCCGAGTGTCAACTGCGCATTCGCATTCGTATCGAAGTCGGCAAAATTTACTGCACTCAGTCAATAGATGCTGTACTGTCTGCGCATCGCCATTCCCGCAAGTGCACAGCGGACTGCTGGCCAATCTAAACCTATACAAATATGACCGGAACCCTCCGTGACCTGTAAGTATTTGAGTCAAGTAATTATTTAAGCTTATTCTATTCAATATCTTATATGCCTGCGATACGTCAGCAAAAAATAATTTAGTTGTCATGCCAGTTTGCGAAGTCGTGTATTTTCCTTGCCATTCAAGAAGTGTATCGCCTCTAACTAGATGTTTTGCGTAAGAGAGGGGAAACTTGTCGTAGACTGGAGGTTGTTTATTGTGCAAAGCGGCATACTTGGCCAACTCATCAGCCCTTTCGTTGCCGGCAATGCCTATGTGAGCTTTGACCCAGTATAGCCCCACCCGTTTGCCTTCATCCTGAAGTTCAAAAAGCTCTTTTCGGATATTGAAAGCTAACGGGTGGATAGTTCCCGTGTCACAGATGGCTTCCAGGCCCGATCTCGAGTCACTGGCCACACTGAAAATACTTTCGCTTCGAGTTTTTATCCAGTGTGTTGCTCTCAAGATTGCGGCCAATTCGGCCTGGAAGACACTGCAATAACCTTCGAGCCGAAATCCAATGTGTTTTATTTCGCCACGGTTATTCCAACATGAGACTGATGCGCCAACCTTGCCTTCCAGCTTGCTGCCATCTGTAAATAAGACCAGGGAGTCATCTCCAATAGCGTCAACGTCCTCCTGAGAAGAAAGGATCGCAAAATGGAGCCTCCTGCGATCCGCTGGGTGAGGTAAGTTGTGTGGACTCACTCTTATCTCCAGCTCCCTGCCCGGGAGAGTTTGTATGGGCTTCCCTCTTTTGATGGAGTAAAGCGACGCATGTTCTTTTAGTCTTAGGTGTAGAGGGAGAATCCCGGCCAATAGCATGCTGGACTCCAAGGATATCGTCCTGTGTCCTTTAGAAATTTTTATTGCAAAAGATCTACACAGCCTATTTAATATAGTCTCTGCATAGACCCTATTTGCAACACCAGCCCAGCAGCTGCCAGCATATAACACTGTTGGTTCTACAACAGCTCGGTAGATTAGTTTTAGGATGTCGGAGTTCAGTCCCCACTGTGCCCGCGCCGCCCGAGAAACAATTTTATATAGCTCAATGGCTTTCCTTGAAATATTTTCCAGGTGTGTCCTGAAGTTGAGAAGAGGATCCAGGGTGAGGCCAAGAACCCTAAGACTGACTCCGTACTCCAGGTGGACCCCGTCCAAGCTAAGCCTAGGTGAGTAAAACCTTTTCTTTCTAGTCAGTAATAAAGTTTGGGTCTTGTGCGGTGATAGTTGGAACCTCAACCTGACTCCCCACTGGACAATGATCTCGAGTGCGTTGTTGAGCAACTGCTGCAATTCCATGCCGTCCGATGAAGCCGCAATCAGAAGAATGTCGTCCGCAAACGCCTGAACCCGCACATCTCCATATTGAGTGGGCTCGAGTAAAGGGTCCAGCAGGATGTTCCAAAGTATTGGCCCGCATGATGAACCCTGAATGCAACCCATGTTTGTATCCCTGCTTGTGGACTCGCCGGCATAACGAAGAAGGACCCTTCTGTCAGCCATGTAATTATGGATTAATCGTTGTATTGCAGAGTCTACGCCCTTGACGTGCAGTTGTCCCAGAATAGCGGGCCACCATGCGTGGTCAAACGCGCCTGCGATATCAAGCGACACTACAACAACGAGCCGCTTGGCTTCCAAGTGCCCACGGATCTCCGTCAGCGCGTCATACAACGCGTCCTCGGAGCTGCGCTGAGGCATAAACCCGTACTGGCGGGTACTGAGTTTTCCCTCCCTTCCAAGTTGCCACTGAAGTCTGTTGGTAAGGAGTTTTTCGAGCATTTTACCTAGAACCGGCAGAAGTCCAATAGGTCTATAAGAGTTGGGCTTAGTGTAATTGTCCTTGGCCGGCTTAGGTATGATTTTAATAGTGGCAACTTTCCAGAGTTTTGGGAAAAACCCTATCCCCAGACAAAGTGTATAAATTCCCAGCAACAGCTCGCAATTCGCCCTATACGCCCTGAGGCAGATATCCAATGAGAGGCCATCACCACCGGGCGCCTTCTTGGGGTGCATATTTCGCAGCACCGATTCAAGCTCCTCCCGGGTGAAAGGCACAACCTCACGTCCAATGGTGTCATCCGCTCTTAGTTGGTGTTGGTGGGTTAGGTTAGGTTAGGTTAGGTTAGGTTAGGTTAGGTTAGGTTAGGTTAGGTTAGGTTAGGTTAGGTTAGGTTAGGTTAGGTTAGGTTAGGTTAGGTTAGGTTAGGTTAGGTTAGGTTAGGTTAGGTTAGGTTAGGTTAGGTTAGGTTAGGTTAGGTTAGGTTAGGTTAGGTTAGGTTAGGTTAGGTTAGGTTAGGTTAGGTTAGGTTAGGTTAGGTTAGGTTAGGTTAGGTTAGGTTAGGTTAGGTTAGGTTAGGTTAGGTTAGGTTAGGTTAGGTTAGGTTAGGTTAGGTTAGGTTAGGTTAGGTTAGGTTAGGTTAGGTTAGGTTAGGTTAGGTTAGGTTAGGTTAGGTTAGGTTAGGTTAGGTTAGGTTAGGTTAGGTTAGGTTAGGTTAGGTTAGGTTAGGTTAGGTTAGGTTAGGTTAGGTTAGGTTAGGTTAGGTTAGGTTAGGTTAGGTTAGGTTAGGTTAGGTTAGGTTAGGTTAGGTTAGGTTAGGTTAGGTTAGGTTAGGTTAGGTTAGGTTAGGTTAGGTTAGGTTAGGTTAGGTTAGGTTAGGTTAGGTTAGGTTAGGTTAGGTTAGGTTAGGTTAGGTTAGGTTAGGTTAGGTTAGGTTAGGTTAGGTTAGGTTAGGTTAGGTTAGGTTAGGTTAGGTTAGGTTAGGTTAGGTTAGGTTAGGTTAGGTTAGGTTAGGTTAGGTTAGGTTAGGTTAGGTTAGGTTAGGTTAGGTTAGGTTAGGTTAGGTTAGGTTAGGTTAGGTTAGGTTAGGTTAGGTTAGGTTAGGTTAGGTTAGGTTAGGTTAGGTTAGGTTAGGTTAGGTTAGGTTAGGTTAGGTTAGGTTAGGTTAGGTTAGGTTAGGTTAGGTTAGGTTAGGTTAGGTTAGGTTAGGTTAGGTTAGGTTAGGTTAGGTTAGGTTAGGTTAGGTTAGGTTAGGTTAGGTTAGGTTAGGTTAGGTTAGGTTAGGTTAGGTTAGGTTAGGTTAGGTTAGGTTAGGTTAGGTTAGGTTAGGTTAGGTTAGGTTAGGTTAGGTTAGGTTAGGTTAGGTTAGGTTAGGTTAGGTTAGGTTAGGTTAGGTTAGGTTAGGTTAGGTTAGGTTAGGTTAGGTTAGGTTAGGTTAGGTTAGGTTAGGTTAGGTTAGGTTAGGTTAGGTTAGGTTAGGTTAGGTTAGGTTAGGTTAGGTTAGGTTAGGTTAGGTTAGGTTAGGTTAGGTTAGGTTAGGTTAGGTTAGGTTAGGTTAGGTTAGGTTAGGTTAGGTTAGGTTAGGTTAGGTTAGGTTAGGTTAGGTTAGGTTAGGTTAGGTTAGGTTAGGTTAGGTTAGGTTAGGTTAGGTTAGGTTAGGTTAGGTTAGGTTAGGTTAGGTTAGGTTAGGTTAGGTTAGGTTAGGTTAGGTTAGGTTAGGTTAGGTTAGGTTAGGTTAGGTTAGGTTAGGTTAGGTTAGGTTAGGTTAGGTTAGGTTAGGTTAGGTTAGGTTAGGTTAGGTTAGGTTAGGTTAGGTTAGGTTAGGTTAGGTTAGGTTAGGTTAGGTTAGGTTAGGTTAGGTTAGGTTAGGTTAGGTTAGGTTAGGTTAGGTTAGGTTAGGTTAGGTTAGGTTAGGTTAGGTTAGGTTAGGTTAGGTTAGGTTAGGTTAGGTTAGGTTAGGTTAGGTTAGGTTAGGTTAGGTTAGGTTAGGTTAGGTTAGGTTAGGTTAGGTTAGGTTAGGTTAGGTTAGGTTAGGTTAGGTTAGGTTAGGTTAGGTTAGGTTAGGTTAGGTTAGGTTAGGTTAGGTTAGGTTAGGTTAGGTTAGGTTAGGTTAGGTTAGGTTAGGTTAGGTTAGGTTAGGTTAGGTTAGGTTAGGTTAGGTTAGGTTAGGTTAGGTTAGGTTAGGTTAGGTTAGGTTAGGTTAGGTTAGGTTAGGTTAGGTTAGGTTAGGTTAGGTTAGGTTAGGTTAGGTTAGGTTAGGTTAGGTTAGGTTAGGTTAGGTTAGGTTAGGTTAGGTTAGGTTAGGTTAGGTTAGGTTAGGTTAGGTTAGGTTAGGTTAGGTTAGGTTAGGTTAGGTTAGGTTAGGTTAGGTTAGGTTAGGTTAGGTTAGGTTAGGTTAGGTTAGGTTAGGTTAGGTTAGGTTAGGTTAGGTTAGGTTAGGTTAGGTTAGGTTAGGTTAGGTTAGGTTAGGTTAGGTTAGGTTAGGTTAGGTTAGGTTAGGTTAGGTTAGGTTAGGTTAGGTTAGGTTAGGTTAGGTTAGGTTAGGTTAGGTTAGGTTAGGTTAGGTTAGGTTAGGTTAGGTTAGGTTAGGTTAGGTTAGGTTAGGTTAGGTTAGGTTAGGTTAGGTTAGGTTAGGTTAGGTTAGGTTAGGTTAGGTTAGGTTAGGTTAGGTTAGGTTAGGTTAGGTTAGGTTAGGTTAGGTTAGGTTAGGTTAGGTTAGGTTAGGTTAGGTTAGGTTAGGTTAGGTTAGGTTAGGTTAGGTTAGGTTAGGTTAGGTTAGGTTAGGTTAGGTTAGGTTAGGTTAGGTTAGGTTAGGTTAGGTTAGGTTAGGTTAGGTT
This sequence comes from Pasiphila rectangulata, assembly GCA_963082625.1. NCBI lineage: Eukaryota > Metazoa > Arthropoda > Insecta > Lepidoptera > Geometridae > Pasiphila > Pasiphila rectangulata. The sequence continues at coordinate 24,972 of OY720246.1, read as the reverse complement.
AGGTTAGGTTAGGTTAGGTTAGGTTAGGTTAGGTTAGGTTAGGTTAGGTTAGGTTAGGTTAGGTTAGGTTAGGTTAGGTTAGGTTAGGTTAGGTTAGGTTAGGTTAGGTTAGGTTAGGTTAGGTTAGGTTAGGTTAGGTTAGGTTAGGTTAGGTTAGGTTAGGTTAGGTTAGGTTAGGTTAGGTTAGGTTAGGTTAGGTTAGGTTAGGTTAGGTTAGGTTAGGTTAGGTTAGGTTAGGTTAGGTTAGGTTAGGTTAGGTTAGGTTAGGTTAGGTTAGGTTAGGTTAGGTTAGGTTAGGTTAGGTTAGGTTAGGTTAGGTTAGGTTAGGTTAGGTTAGGTTAGGTTAGGTTAGGTTAGGTTAGGTTAGGTTAGGTTAGGTTAGGTTAGGTTAGGTTAGGTTAGGTTAGGTTAGGTTAGGTTAGGTTAGGTTAGGTTAGGTTAGGTTAGGTTAGGTTAGGTTAGGTTAGGTTAGGTTAGGTTAGGTTAGGTTAGGTTAGGTTAGGTTAGGTTAGGTTAGGTTAGGTTAGGTTAGGTTAGGTTAGGTTAGGTTAGGTTAGGTTAGGTTAGGTTAGGTTAGGTTAGGTTAGGTTAGGTTAGGTTAGGTTAGGTTAGGTTAGGTTAGGTTAGGTTAGGTTAGGTTAGGTTAGGTTAGGTTAGGTTAGGTTAGGTTAGGTTAGGTTAGGTTAGGTTAGGTTAGGTTAGGTTAGGTTAGGTTAGGTTAGGTTAGGTTAGGTTAGGTTAGGTTAGGTTAGGTTAGGTTAGGTTAGGTTAGGTTAGGTTAGGTTAGGTTAGGTTAGGTTAGGTTAGGTTAGGTTAGGTTAGGTTAGGTTAGGTTAGGTTAGGTTAGGTTAGGTTAGGTTAGGTTAGGTTAGGTTAGGTTAGGTTAGGTTAGGTTAGGTTAGGTTAGGTTAGGTTAGGTTAGGTTAGGTTAGGTTAGGTTAGGTTAGGTTAGGTTAGGTTAGGTTAGGTTAGGTTAGGTTAGGTTAGGTTAGGTTAGGTTAGGTTAGGTTAGGTTAGGTTAGGTTAGGTTAGGTTAGGTTAGGTTAGGTTAGGTTAGGTTAGGTTAGGTTAGGTTAGGTTAGGTTAGGTTAGGTTAGGTTAGGTTAGGTTAGGTTAGGTTAGGTTAGGTTAGGTTAGGTTAGGTTAGGTTAGGTTAGGTTAGGTTAGGTTAGGTTAGGTTAGGTTAGGTTAGGTTAGGTTAGGTTAGGTTAGGTTAGGTTAGGTTAGGTTAGGTTAGGTTAGGTTAGGTTAGGTTAGGTTAGGTTAGGTTAGGTTAGGTTAGGTTAGGTTAGGTTAGGTTAGGTTAGGTTAGGTTAGGTTAGGTTAGGTTAGGTTAGGTTAGGTTAGGTTAGGTTAGGTTAGGTTAGGTTAGGTTAGGTTAGGTTAGGTTAGGTTAGGTTAGGTTAGGTTAGGTTAGGTTAGGTTAGGTTAGGTTAGGTTAGGTTAGGTTAGGTTAGGTTAGGTTAGGTTAGGTTAGGTTAGGTTAGGTTAGGTTAGGTTAGGTTAGGTTAGGTTAGGTTAGGTTAGGTTAGGTTAGGTTAGGTTAGGTTAGGTTAGGTTAGGTTAGGTTAGGTTAGGTTAGGTTAGGTTAGGTTAGGTTAGGTTAGGTTAGGTTAGGTTAGGTTAGGTTAGGTTAGGTTAGGTTAGGTTAGGTTAGGTTAGGTTAGGTTAGGTTAGGTTAGGTTAGGTTAGGTTAGGTTAGGTTAGGTTAGGTTAGGTTAGGTTAGGTTAGGTTAGGTTAGGTTAGGTTAGGTTAGGTTAGGTTAGGTTAGGTTAGGTTAGGTTAGGTTAGGTTAGGTTAGGTTAGGTTAGGTTAGGTTAGGTTAGGTTAGGTTAGGTTAGGTTAGGTTAGGTTAGGTTAGGTTAGGTTAGGTTAGGTTAGGTTAGGTTAGGTTAGGTTAGGTTAGGTTAGGTTAGGTTAGGTTAGGTTAGGTTAGGTTAGGTTAGGTTAGGTTAGGTTAGGTTAGGTTAGGTTAGGTTAGGTTAGGTTAGGTTAGGTTAGGTTAGGTTAGGTTAGGTTAGGTTAGGTTAGGTTAGGTTAGGTTAGGTTAGGTTAGGTTAGGTTAGGTTAGGTTAGGTTAGGTTAGGTTAGGTTAGGTTAGGTTAGGTTAGGTTAGGTTAGGTTAGGTTAGGTTAGGTTAGGTTAGGTTAGGTTAGGTTAGGTTAGGTTAGGTTAGGTTAGGTTAGGTTAGGTTAGGTTAGGTTAGGTTAGGTTAGGTTAGGTTAGGTTAGGTTAGGTTAGGTTAGGTTAGGTTAGGTTAGGTTAGGTTAGGTTAGGTTAGGTTAGGTTAGGTTAGGTTAGGTTAGGTTAGGTTAGGTTAGGTTAGGTTAGGTTAGGTTAGGTTAGGTTAGGTTAGGTTAGGTTAGGTTAGGTTAGGTTAGGTTAGGTTAGGTTAGGTTAGGTTAGGTTAGGTTAGGTTAGGTTAGGTTAGGTTAGGTTAGGTTAGGTTAGGTTAGGTTAGGTTAGGTTAGGTTAGGTTAGGTTAGGTTAGGTTAGGTTAGGTTAGGTTAGGTTAGGTTAGGTTAGGTTAGGTTAGGTTAGGTTAGGTTAGGTTAGGTTAGGTTAGGTTAGGTTAGGTTAGGTTAGGTTAGGTTAGGTTAGGTTAGGTTAGGTTAGGTTAGGTTAGGTTAGGTTAGGTTAGGTTAGGTTAGGTTAGGTTAGGTTAGGTTAGGTTAGGTTAGGTTAGGTTAGGTTAGGTTAGGTTAGGTTAGGTTAGGTTAGGTTAGGTTAGGTTAGGTTAGGTTAGGTTAGGTTAGGTTAGGTTAGGTTAGGTTAGGTTAGGTTAGGTTAGGTTAGGTTAGGTTAGGTTAGGTTAGGTTAGGTTAGGTTAGGTTAGGTTAGGTTAGGTTAGGTTAGGTTAGGTTAGGTTAGGTTAGGTTAGGTTAGGTTAGGTTAGGTTAGGTTAGGTTAGGTTAGGTTAGGTTAGGTTAGGTTAGGTTAGGTTAGGTTAGGTTAGGTTAGGTTAGGTTAGGTTAGGTTAGGTTAGGTTAGGTTAGGTTAGGTTAGGTTAGGTTAGGTTAGGTTAGGTTAGGTTAGGTTAGGTTAGGTTAGGTTAGGTTAGGTTAGGTTAGGTTAGGTTAGGTTAGGTTAGGTTAGGTTAGGTTAGGTTAGGTTAGGTTAGGTTAGGTTAGGTTAGGTTAGGTTAGGTTAGGTTAGGTTAGGTTAGGTTAGGTTAGGTTAGGTTGGTGGTTAGGTTAGGTTAGGTTAGGTTAGGTTAGGTTAGGTTAGGTTAGGTTAGGTTAGGTTAGGTTAGGTTAGGTTAGGTTAGGTTAGGTTAGGTTAGGTTAGGTTAGGTTAGGTTAGGTTAGGTTAGGTTAGGTTAGGTTAGGTTAGGTTAGGTTAGGTTAGGTTAGGTTAGGTTAGGTTAGGTTAGGTTAGGTTAGGTTAGGTTAGGTTAGGTTAGGTTAGGTTAGGTTAGGTTAGGTTAGGTTAGGTTAGGTTAGGTTAGGTTAGGTTAGGTTAGGTTAGGTTAGGTTAGGTTAGGTTAGGTTAGGTTAGGTTAGGTTAGGTTAGGTTAGGTTAGGTTAGGTTAGGTTAGGTTAGGTTAGGTTAGGTTAGGTTAGGTTAGGTTAGGTTAGGTTAGGTGGTTAGGTTAGGTTAGGTTAGGTTAGGTTAGGTTAGGTTAGGTTAGGTTAGGTTAGGTTAGGTTAGGTTAGGTTAGGTTAGGTTAGGTTAGGTTAGGTTAGGTTAGGTTAGGTTAGGTTAGGTTAGGTTAGGTTAGGTTAGGTTAGGTTAGGTTAGGTTAGGTTAGGTTAGGTTAGGTTAGGTTAGGTTAGGTTAGGTTAGGTTAGGTTAGGTTAGGTTAGGTTAGGTTAGGTTAGGTTAGGTTAGGTTAGGTTAGGTTAGGTTAGGTTAGGTTAGGTTAGGTTAGGTTAGGTTAGGTTAGGTTAGGTTAGGTTAGGTTAGGTTAGGTTAGGTTAGGTTAGGTTAGGTTAGGTTAGGTTAGGTTAGGTTAGGTTAGGTTAGGTTAGGTTAGGTTAGGTTAGGTTAGGTTAGGTTAGGTTAGGTTAGGTTAGGTTAGGTTAGGTTAGGTTAGGTTAGGTTAGGTTAGGTTAGGTTAGGTTAGGTTAGGTTAGGTTAGGTTAGGTTAGGTTAGGTTAGGTTAGGTTAGGTTAGGTTAGGTTAGGTTAGGTTAGGTTAGGTTAGGTTAGGTTAGGTTAGGTTAGGTTAGGTTAGGTTAGGTTAGGTTAGGTTAGGTTAGGTTAGGTTAGGTTAGGTTAGGTTAGGTTAGGTTAGGTTAGGTTAGGTTAGGTTAGGTTAGGTTAGGTTAGGTTAGGTTAGGTTAGGTTAGGTTAGGTTAGGTTAGGTTAGGTTAGGTTAGGTTAGGTTAGGTTAGGTTAGGTTAGGTTAGGTTAGGTTAGGTTAGGTTAGGTTAGGTTAGGTTAGGTTAGGTTAGGTTAGGTTAGGTTAGGTTAGGTTAGGTTAGGTTAGGTTAGGTTAGGTTAGGTTAGGTTAGGTTAGGTTAGGTTAGGTTAGGTTAGGTTAGGTTAGGTTAGGTTAGGTTAGGTTAGGTTAGGTTAGGTTAGGTTAGGTTAGGTTAGGTTAGGTTAGGTTAGGTTAGGTTAGGTTAGGTTAGGTTAGGTTAGGTTAGGTTAGGTTAGGTTAGGTTAGGTTAGGTTAGGTTAGGTTAGGTTAGGTTAGGTTAGGTTAGGTTAGGTTAGGTTAGGTTAGGTTAGGTTAGGTTAGGTTAGGTTAGGTTAGGTTAGGTTAGGTTAGGTTAGGTTAGGTTAGGTTAGGTTAGGTTAGGTTAGGTTAGGTTAGGTTAGGTTAGGTTAGGTTAGGTTAGGTTAGGTTAGGTTAGGTTAGGTTAGGTTAGGTTAGGTTAGGTTAGGTTAGGTTAGGTTAGGTTAGGTTAGGTTAGGTTAGGTTAGGTTAGGTTAGGTTAGGTTAGGTTAGGTTAGGTTAGGTTAGGTTAGGTTAGGTTAGGTTAGGTTAGGTTAGGTTAGGTTAGGTTAGGTTAGGTTAGGTTAG